>LR994549.1:6753366-8088783 GCA_905187585.1 Cyaniris semiargus
TTCTTTTTCTTTGCAGAATTCGATATAATCTTTATAGAGCTTATTTTCTGAAAGCCCTCGTGGTAAGTATTTCCTTTGTGTTGTACTTCTACAGTAATGGGATTCTACCACTGGTATGGACTTAATGTGTTGTCGTATGTACTCCTTTCGCTCTTCAGATATTCTATTTGGTGCAGGATTCTTGCCTCTCAAATCTATATCAGTGATTCCAGTATCTTTTTTCTTGCTGAGAGCAGTATCAATTTTTTTACCAGAAATGTCTAAGGTGGCTAGGAAAAAGCATTTACAAACTTTGGTATTTTCATAATTTTTCTTTCTACATGGCAGAGTGTAAGCTCTTGAGAATTGCTTTCTAGACTCTTCACCTTCTTTTAGTTTGTATCGCCTTTTCGGTTGAATTTTAGATACATGGCTGTTTATAAAAGCCCATTTAGCCTGTTCATTTTGTAATTTTAAAAAGTCATTGAAAATAGCTATGCGGTCTTCCATTGTAAAATGTTCAGTACACTTATAATGACATTTGCAGTCAACTAACTTCACAGATTTTGCCCTTACAATTTTACCACTTTGAAAGGTGAAGAAAGAGAAAGGTGCTCCTTTCCCTGTAATCGTAATTTCTTCTGTGCATTTCTTTTCCAAGTGTCAGGTTGACACTTTCTCTTACGTGTGAGATTTTTTCTACTCACAGTATCTTGCTGAGTGTAATTTTCATTTACTTGCATAGTTGGCATCTCTAAGTCACTATCTGAATTGCTAATGGTATCTGGTATGTAAGTAGGGTCAACATCTTGATCTGAACCAGCAAAGGGATCCTGGTCTGAATTTTCACTGTGTGATTCACCTATAATAAAATGAGTTATTAATTATATTTTCATCAGAACTAAAGATGTGTACCAAATTTCAAATCAATCTGCCAACAACATGTAGGTCAAAGTTCAATTACTTTAATTTCATTTGACTCAAATAAATAAACAGGGTAAGCTTATTGTAACCATTTAAAAATATCATAACTTCTTCTGTATTGTTTCAGATGGAAATGCAACAACAAAATCATTCTGAATAAATTGATATAGACACTGTTGGCCTCATTAAAAGAAACAATTGGATTTTTAAATACTGCATAACTTTAGACACTGTTTATATGTGATTATGTAACTTTTTGGAAACTTAGATTATTTTGTCAATTAACAATATACATTGTATTTGATATTACATACTCATAAATATCACAAATAATAATAAGTTATACATATATTCATAAATGAAACATAATAATGTAAGTCATAATCATAAAATTGTTTAAAAGTATAATATGCAAAGATTGAACCATGGAATGTTTCCATAGTTAAACAGTTTTTAAAAATCTTTTGTAATATAAGGCTGTGCAATTCATACCAGTTTCAGCAGTAATTAGTGCATTGTCATCGGCTATAGTCTTTAATATATGGTTTTCCTCTTGGCCTAGATGGATTAAACTATCATTATCCTTTTCTATTACTAAATTATCTCAATCTGAAACTGATAAAAAATAGATTGAAATTGATACAAACTTATATAAGGGATAAACATAAAAAACATGTATATTCATTATTCTCTTAACATTAATAAAAAAGGAAACTCATCTTACCTGTTTTTATGGAAGGAAGAACATTACTATTTAATGGTATGGCATCATTTTCTAGGAAATGGTATTCATTTTCACTCGAAAATGAATACCATAATAATAGATTCTCTGTTCAATACACTCGTATTGAACAGAGAATCTATTTCTGTTTCAGTTAAGTTATCTGAAACTTAATAGCAGTTATCAGTGGCAAAATCAGCTTAAAAATATAGAACTATTCAACATACTAGGTAAATAAAAACTTTAAGTACTTACTGGCTATAATTGATGGAGAATGAGGATTGGCATCAAGTGAAACAGGATCAGTCTCTCTTAAGGCATTGTGCTTCTCTGGTTGTGACTTGATTGAACAGTTTTTATCCACTACATTTAAGTTTTCTGAACCTGAAAACAATAGTTATTATCATCTATAATCGTACAATAGTTATTATCATCTAAAATAGCGTAAAATCCTTACCTTATAAATACATAGAAAATCAGTTATACAGACCGAGCCCTATAGTACTATTCAATAAAACAGAAACTTTAGTAGTTACATATTATGTAACTACTAAAGTTTGTAACTAAATTCAATATGCAGTTTTATTTAATATTAAATATTTTAGATTAATTAATCAGTAAAAAAATTGACATTGGGCCTTCTTATGTCTATAGAAACTTGAAATGGCTTTAAAACAAAAAATCAACACTTAAACTAATAATGGCGTATATTTTGAGATCCATCTTCTTTGTTCGTAACTAAATAATACTTATAACATCCTCTAATAGGTCATTTATTTTCAATTGTTGGCCATATTAGGTATATTGAAAACTATTTTTAATAAAAAGGTAAACTGTACGTATACTTAGCTTAAAAACTTATACAAAAATAAAAATTCAAAAACAAAAACAGAATCGTAATCAACAGTAAGTTTTCACTAATAATATCTTTCATTTTCTCTTAAACTAATAACATAATCAACAATAAAAAAGTCTGAACCTTATAATTGCAGGTAGAAGAGAAGAAAAAGTGTGAGCAATACTTACAGAAACAATTATATAAAAAAATAAAATAAAAATTATTTCTTCTTAGCAATAATGGTCTTGGAAGAGTCCAAGACCAATTATATTGCTCAGACTTTTTAGTTACACATTGGGCATATGAAAATATCGGTGTCTTCTTTTGTCAAACCTACGCAGTCCTCATGGTACCACGCCAAACACACTTTACATTGACGCATATCGGCGACCCTGTCCATCTCACAAGCTTGACAAAACCACACTTCATTTTCAGCAGTTTCAGTCTCCATTTTTTTCTTTTTTTTAGCATTTTTTTCTCCTGTAGATTTACCGTTACTTTTTTTTTGTTTTAGCTGTCCTTTTACAGAAATTGATGTTTTCTTTGGTTTTTTCTTTTTCCCTTTTTCTATGGCAGCGTCAAATAAGTCTTTGGTAACTTTTTGCCCGATATAATTTAAAGCTTTACGCCTTGGTTTATTCTTTACTGTTGCGAAATTTGGCGTGGGAATTTGTTTTTGAAATGGTGTCTTAGCGCCTGAAGTGCCTGGAGTTTCTTTAATTTTAGAAAGTGGTAAATTATCATCAGAATCCTCAGATCTTTCCCGATCATGTGTAGCTAATGAACTGTATTTTTCTCTAGACTGTGGGTTGATATTTTCTTCTTCCGACTCAGATGACGACGTATAAATGTTAATATTTCTTGCAGGATATTGTGCATGGGTGAAATTTAATATATTTCGATCAAAATCTTCTTGATCGGACTCGTCTGACGTAGAAAAATCTAACAGTCGTTGAGGGTGCATATTTATACCGGAGGTGGAAGGAATAGGTGAAAAAAACTGAGAATTCCTGTCGTACGGAATGCTCAAAAGGGGCTGTCTACGATGCTGTTCTTGATGTTGAGAATCCTCAATGGTAGATTCGGACGAGGAACTATAGTCAACTAACTTTCCACGAGTACTAGTTGAACACTTAGGAATATCTAATATATTTATTTCTGCAAGTTCATTTTCTGAGAGATCATCTTGAAGCTGGGATAAAATGGATGGTGACATATCTCGCAATTTATCTTCATTGTATGTGACATGATCTATCTCAAAGTTATTGTCTCGTCGTGGGGAAACAACTAAATCTCCGAAATCAGTAGCTTGTTGCATTTGAGAGTCGTTTTGAAGCTGTATACCAGGTAATTGCGTAAGCGCTGAAGGCGCGTAAGCTTCTTGAGGAATTGCATTGGGATCATAAGGGTAGAGACCGGTGGCTCTGAACCCGTTAATTATATTTTCTTGGGTCATGCACCTGGGCCATACTTTGGTAAAAATCTTACTGAAGCGCTGTTTTGTCAGTTTGCGATCTGGATATTGATATGCGTATAATAATAGCTCCTCATCCCAATGATGCTCGTACGATTTATTAACTGACTTATCAAGGGGTTGTAACTCGTGCGTTGTGTTTGAGGGCAAACAGTATAATACGATGTCGTGTTCATCTGCTGCATCTACGATCCTGGCATCCAAATGACAAGAAGCGCCATCAAAAATTAATAAACATTTTCCTGGAGACTTATACTGACCCAGATGTTCGATGAAGTCCACGAAAAGTTTGGTCGTCATACTTCCCTTGGGTGCCATCCTCACTAAGGTTCCAGCAGGAAAATTGTCACAAAATTCTGGTTTTAATCTTTTGCCCTTGAATAAGATCATTGGAGGCACTGCATTTCCCGTTGCATTCACACACATCGCGATTGTCACATTTTCTGCATGTTCATTAGCTATAAAATGTACTCTTTTTGTACCTTTTTCAGCAAAAACTTTCTGCTGATGATGAAGGTTCAATCTACAACCCTTCTCATCCATATTATATAGACGTTCTGGATGATTTGATATATCCAACTCGTTATTTATTTTTTTGACAGCTTCAAAGTGTTTTTGAACGATGTGCTTATTAAGTTTTTGTGCTCTGCCGGGATTCATAAACTGAGCTTTACGAAGTGATATCTCCGAGTTGCGTTTGAGGAAACCTTTCAGCCATTTCTTCCCTGCAATATTTGTTTTTTCACTGAACATGTTTGATATGCCATTTGCTCTACAGAACTCGTACGCCTGTTTCCGAACAAGTTTGGGGGTCAGCGGCATACCTACGTGAGCAAGTCTTATTATCCGTTTTGCTAAGTCCTGTTCATGATTTTTATTCAGAATAGGTGGTCTACCAGTTACCTTTTCTGTTTTTCCGGATATTAAGTGGTTTCGTAATGTACGCCTTGAGATACAAAATGCTTCAGCAGCTGCTCTTTGTGACATTTCACGTCTCTTTACTGCCTTTATGGCATTTTTTAGCTGACATTCTGACCACTGGCCTCGAGGTTTTTTCCCAGTTGGCGCCATTTTTTTGAATACCAGCCTATGGAATTAAAACCACGTTAACAATAACCTGTGGACGTAATCTGTCAGCTACCAGACAACCAAATTTGGTGTTTTGTCATTGTTATCCTATTGTGTCAGCTAATTAGGTACCTGAGAGATTTTAACGTTTAAAGCAAAATATGTTTCAATTCGAAATGGTTTTAAAGAAATTTTCTTGTCATTAGCAAATTTAATAAAAGGATTAGACATAGAAATGTATAAAATTTCAAAATATTATTTTAATTGCAACATTAAAAATGTTACTACATATAATATCAAATATGCAATATTCGATAGTCCAAAGAAAGCCCGGGCCTTATTTGGGGGTCATGTGTATAGTGGGCTATCTTATGGAACTTTGCCATATGGCAGTAAAAATCATGTTAAAAATTAACTGACACCATTAGAATATTAAAACTTACTTTGATTTAATCTTAACACTGTTATTACTAAGATTTATCAAGGTGTAACGCGATATTACTGTATTTTGTTGTAAAAAAATAAATATACTTACGTGAGTAAGGTCATAACACGTGCACTGCCTTGACGCGTCACTGACAACTGACAACAGTATTCAAAATGGCCGCACGCGATTGGCGTGATGACGTTTGCCTTTCGTCTAGGAACGCATTCACAAGATTCCCGCGAAATTTTAAATTGTTCTGGCCACCGAAACCTAAGTATTTTTTAAGTGGGCCATGATAGGAGGTGGGCTTTATACGGCGCCTGTACCTTATATTACTTCTCTACCACTCCTACGAATAGTTTTGTTCATTCTGAACAATTCTGAAGAGCTAATTAGTGCTACGATTATTATTAATCAATGAAAATAAATTACGTGAACGTAGTGTTGACACAGAATGTACTAGCAGTTGACATTTTTTTTTTTTTTAATTTATTCGTGACTATGTATACAGGTCCTTCAGTCGTACACATTATAATAGTACAATGAACTTATATAAGAATACAATGAATTCAATACAATGAAATATAAATTATAACAAAAAGAAAACTTATATAAATTATAAACTCAAAGAAAGATACATTTCACATTTCTAAGACACTCATAAAAGCTTAAAAAAAACTAAAACCAGTGACACATAACATCTATTAAAAACAACTGACATGAAAAACGTTACAAAAGTCAAAACATAAACATAACCTAACCTTATCATTAAATTTTCTGTACAGTATTTACAATATATTTGAAAACAGAGTTATAGAAAAGAGAATTTGCCAATAGGTCTTGACTGTGGCGGGGGACACTTAAAGAGTTCTCTTCAGCAATTACCTTGATCGTATCAACAAATATGGTTCTTTGTATGGCAAAGACTGGACACTTAAAAAGCATGTGATCTATGTCTGCATTTTCTTCAGAACAATGTGTACAGGTACTATTGTCTATTACATTTATTTTCCTAAGATGTGATGGGACCAGGCAATGACCAAAGCGCAAACGATTAATTGTTGTTATTAATTTCCTGTTCGCATAAACTATCTTGTTGTACCATGGTATCATCGGTAAGTCTTTTTGAATTTCTGCGTACCATTTTCCTTTAGTTTCTATTATCTTCGCCCAATAGTCTTTCCATAAACTTTTAATTGAACTTTTAATTTCTGGGTATAAATCAGTAAATGGTACTTTAAAACTTTCTGAAAGATCTACATTGTGTTCCCTACGAGTCACCTGGTCTACAATTTCATTGCCTAATATGCCACTGTGGGAGGGAACCCAAACTAGTTCTATGTTCTTTTCCACCAATTTTGTTAACATATATCTAATTCTAAATATAATATAATTTTGTTTAAAAGACATACTTTGGTTACTTAAACTATATAATACACTTTTAGAATCAGTAATTATTAAAATATTTACATTATTTACATCAGTAAATACATATTTTAAAGCTGCTAATATAGCCCAGGCCTCTGCTGTAAAAATACTGCAACTTTGTGGTATTTTAAAACATTTACTTAACTTACATTGTGGGTATGCAGCTTTAACTTCCTCACTTTTGGAACCATCTGTATATATTGTGTAAAAATTTCTCTTATCCTGTAGAAATTGTGAAAAGTCAAATTTATTTGTAACGGAATCTAAATGACACTTAATATTAAAAATTGTATTCTCATATGGATATTGATAAATTGGCCACTTGTTACTAGTGTACATATTTTTAGAATATTTTTTTGTTAATAACATAATTCTTGGTATTTCAGGTAAAGAAGCAGAAATAAGATCATTAGATGTGATAGTTGGTGGAGCTGACTGTACAATTTCTATAGGATGCAACAATTTCTTCACTAGAAAATTGTTATTACAGGATAACTCTTTAAGACAAAATCTCTCAGCCAATTGTAAACGGCGCAGGGACAATGGAGGTATACAATTTTCAATTTCCATAGACACAATAGGGGTGCTACGCATGGCACCACTTATTATTCATAAACCTATATTCTGTACAACATCTAATTTCCAATGTTATACTCGCATTCATGTAAGCTAATGAACTGTAATCAAAATGACTTCTGACTATGCTTTTGTACAACATATTAATAGTTTTTGGGTCTGAACCCCAAAATGTTCCTGCTAAACTTCTCATTACATTTATGCTTCTCATAGCATTCTGACTTACATAGTTAATGTGTTTATCAAATTTAAGTTTATTATCCACAATAACTCCTAAGAATTTGTGGTGATTCACAATGGGAATTCTGTTGTTATTATAAATTATATTTACAGAATGTGCAGGTACGTCTTTACTAAATATTAGCACCGAACTTTTCTCTGAACTTATTTCTAATTTTAAAATATTCTTATAATAACTTTGTAATTGAGCTAAAGCTCTATTTATAAGATCGATAGCCATATTTAAGTTTTTATTTACACTGTACAAAAGCAAGTCATCAGCAAACTGCAAAACTTTTACTCCAGGAATATTTACAAATTTAAGGATTTGAGATGTATAGAAATTATAAAATGATGGCGATGTCGTAGCCCCTTGCATTGTGCCTTTATTGGCCGTCTTAGGCCCATGCAATTTATTATTGAATTTTACATAAACTTTTCTGTTACTCAAAAAATTATGAATCCATTTTAAAGTTTTCACCGGAAATCCCAGTTCCTGTAAAACTTTAATTAACACTTAAATGTTAACACTATCAAAGGCAGCTTCTACATCTAAAAATACACATACAGCACTGCAGTGACTAAGCTTTGCCTTTTTTAAATCTTGTATAAATGATACAAAGCTTCCAGAACAACTTTTTCCTTTCCTAAATCCAAACTGAATATCTGGTAAAATGTTTTGTGATTCGGCAAAATAATCTAATCTCATTTTTAACATGTTTTCAAAAAGCTTACCTAAACATGATGATAGGGAAATGGGCCTGTAGGAAGATGGGTTACTAGCTGGTTTATTTGGTTTTAAAATAGGAATGACACATTGAGTTTTCCACGACTCCGGTATGACTAAACCATCCCATAACCTATTATAAATCTTCAAAAGAATTTCTATTGCATTAGGGTGTAGTTTTTTAATTAAAATATATGGTATACTATCCAATCCTGGTGTTGTGTCTTTTCTACTTTTTAAAGATATGTACAACTCGCTCAGTGTAAAGTGGCTTATTAAGAAACGAATTACTTTCATCTTCAACGGCTTGATCATAAATAGTTTTTAAACTGCTTTCATTTACCTGAGACTGATCTGAAATTTTATTTAAAAAGGATGGTACCCAATCATCATTTAAAAACCTATCATGGGAAGTACCTATTCTCTTGAATCTTTTAATATATCCCCATATTCTAGAGACTGGTGTCATTCTATTAAAACTACTACACAGATCTTGCCATGATTTAACCCTTTCATCCTTTAATATTCTTTTCTTTTGAGCATCAAATTTTTTATAAATAATAAAGTTATCAATGCTGGGCAAAGCTCTATAATTTTTTAAAGCTTCCTTGGACTTTCGAACTGCATCTTCACATTTTTGGTTCCACCAAGGAGCTGGTTTTCGTAATGGCTTCGAAACTGGCTTTGGATTTTGTTTCGGTACTGTTACTGATCTTAGATTACACAAAATACTGACAAAACTATTGTATAACTGAAGTGGTTCTAAATTATTATTGTCTACATTTAATTCTGAAAAATATGTCTCTGATAACTTAAAATATTTATTCCAATCTGTTTTACTGTAAATAAATTTTTCTTCCACAGGACGAACTTCATATATTGAAGGCTGTACATTAATAGTTACCTGAGTTGGATAGTGGTAGCTGCCCATTGGATCACTGTGGACAAGCCATTCGCAAAGAGGAGCTAAAGAAGGACTAACAAGGGCTAAATCAATTGCAGATGGATTTCTATTTGGTGCCTGAATTGTTGTGACACTGCCATCGTTCAATATGCACATGTCAAATTCATATATGATGTTAAACAAACTGTTGCCTCTGTTATTGTTCGAGTGGCATCCGAATAAAATGTGGTGTGCGTTAAAGTCTCCCATGATGAGACATGGTTTAGGAGTTTCGAGTAATACCTTTTTTAGTTTATTTGTATCAAACCTGCTATTATTAGGTGGGCAATACACACATAAAACGTGTATTGTTCCTATTGTAGTTTCTAATGATATACAAATATTTTGAATACTTTCGTAAAAAGTTGTATTTATAATTTTATATTTAAGGTTTTGTTTAATTAGTATACCTACGCCATTATATGAATTTAATGAATCCTTACGTATGAAATTATAAGGTGTAAAATCTGGAATTATGCTTGAACTCCTAAGCCATGTTTCATTTAACAGACATATGTCTATATTATGATCAAAAAGAAATGTTTTTAATAAGGCTCTTTTATTCTGCAAGCTTTGTATATTAAATTGTGCTATATTTAAATATGTATCCATTATGTGATTAAATTAGATAATAATATATCTTTAATTCTTTTATTTGTGACTGGAGTATTGTTATTACCGAGGGTTACAAGAGACCTAACTAAGGCATTCATTATAATGTCATTATTCAAAATTTGTTCAACATTAAAAGTCGTTTTGGTATTACTAACAGAATGTACATTAACAGGTTTTGAAATAGCTGGAAAAGATTTAGGGTCAGTGAGCAACGGAACACTACTCACCACAGTGGCATAACTACGATTGAAATTCTCATATTTGGACTTCTTTTCCTGCATTTTCTTCTGTTTCACTGGACAGTCTCGCGAAATGGCCAAGTGACTTCCGCTACAGTTGAGGCATACAGTTTCTTCGACATCACATTCTTTGTATGAATGTTGTCCAGCGCATGAGGAGCACTTTTGTTCTCCTCTGCAAACTTTAGCAGCGTGGTTGAACTTGAGGCACTTGAAGCATTGTAGTAATGGTGGTATATATAAATGTACTGGATATCTAAACATTTGTATGTAGGCATATTGAGGTAAAGTTGTACCAGCGAATGTAACTGCAATTGTACCCAATGGAGTAAGTTTCCCTTCGACTTTCCTAAAAAATCTTTTAATTGAAATCACTTCTGTGTCGCATGCAATGTTTTTGTATATAGCTTCATTGGTCAGATCCTTAGACACATACTTAATAACACCAGTGATCTCCGACTGGTGGGCCGGTACAAAGGCTTTCAGTTTGTTTCTTGTTAAAAAATGGTCCATTTTTAAGAAATTATTCGCCGGTGCGGGCTTCTTAAAAGTGACACCAACTTTAAAAGCGTTTACTCTATGCACTCCTATAATGCCCTTTACATTTTCCGTGAATAATTTGGTCAAAGCAATGGGATTTTTGTTTCCCAATTTTTCATTGTTTATCGATTCTACGTAAACAACGCAATCGCTACTATAGTTCTCCGGGAATTGCCTTTTGTAATTTGTTTTTCTATACATTTTATAATCCACTGTACAGCTATCGTCCAATTTTCTTTTCTTAAAAGAATCTGCGGGGGCGAGGCCCCCGTCGCTATCTACACTCATCTTCTTTATCACTATTGAAAAACTACTATTTACAACTAAATAATTACTCTAATATTACTGGAAAATTAATTTTTATAAAGCAGAGAAAATTTTAAAAACCCGCTCTTTTCGACTTCCCGCCAAAAAGTCCCAGCAGTTGACATGTTCAGTAGTGTTGCCACATGTGTCAAATTTTAGTTTCCGCTGTCACCGCGTCAGACTCTTCTTTGCCAAGCTGTATGTGAGGCTTTGAATAAAGTCTTAAAGGATGAGATAAAGGTGAGTTAATAAAAACAAAAATATATGAAATTATTACATTTATTTCAATGAAAACACACTAATGTATGTAGGATGTAAAATTAAGTGGAAGTGCAAGTTAGCTACAATATTTATAAATTATTCGCGGCTAGCTATTCATTACTATGAGACTTAAGATTTGTGTGGACCCAATCCACGTGTGAACTTACTCGATGTATATGTATGTATTTAAAGTCTTGATTGTCACGAGATACGCGTGAAGTCCTTGTATCGACATGTTGTTCTGATGTATCCAAATGAATATTACAATATTCTTCAATGGAATCGCAAACATTGTGAAGTGATATCATTCCTAAAGTCCACAGTACGAGTACGCTGTCACTGATTCCACGGCCACGAGTAAGGCCTCCACAGCTGTGCATCATCCGCATTAAGGTTTGCTCGATTGTCATGTCTACGGTTGTGCCGTTGCCGGCAATATTGCCGGAGGTGGGAATATTGCCGGCAACGCTGCCGGCAAGATTGCCCGAAGTGGAAATTTTGGGGAACATAGGCTAAATATTAGCAATAATGGACAGATAGGTCTAGAAAACTCATAAAATAAATGTATCTTAGCGTTGTATATAAGAAATATTTAAAAAATACACATCCTTGATACAAACTGCCAATGTTGCCGGAAAATTGCCAGAACACTGCCGGGAATATTGCTGGCAATATTGCCTGTAATAAAAGATATTTTCCAAATATTATGTTATATTACTTGCGCTAGGGAAAAAAAACACTTTTCAAGTAGGATTTCTGAAAAATAAAAACAATATTTACTTCTGGCAATTTGTTTATTCCAAATTACCCAAATAATACTCGTAACAAATCAGGTGTCTTTGATATTAAGTATTTTTGATGAGATTAATCAGACTTATTGATTCCAGTTTTTTGCATTGATCATGTTAACAAAATATTTTAAATAATTTAAATTTAACGACGAATATAAAAAAGTATGTAACGTAGTAATTATTAACAATCTAACAGAACTTTTGTTATGAAAAAAAAAAAAACAAATTAGGTTGCTTTGATCATTAAATATTTTTGACGAGATTAATCAGACTTATTGAGTACAATTTAACATTATTTTGTTAATATTATAACAAAAGATTTTAAAAATAAATTTAACGAGTAATATATAAAATATTTGTATATGCAACATAGTAAAATTCTTAACAACCAAATTAAACCTTTGTTTCTAAAGTTATACCTTGTCCTATATGTTATGTTTATTCTCATTTTTGCTTTGGTTTATCTTAATCATATTCATCTTATCACAAGCTTTATGAATCAAATTGCATCATCTTGGCAGCTATAAATGTAATTCAACTAGTTTTTGTTGTAATATTCTTATCAATGAAAAATAGAGGTTAGGTACTTATTGTATCAATCTGTTGATAAAGGATCCTCATTTAATATTATAGGTGAATTGCCTAATAAAGTCTCGTCTTCGGATACATCAACGAAATCAAATTCAACCTCTTCATCGTATTCTTCGATAAAGGAATGTTCCGTGAATGATCCCATTGAGTCTTCCCTTTGAAGTTGTATGTTAGGATTGAGTAATTTCCAATTGTGTGCAATGAAGCAAAGCTTTCCTGCTCTCTCTGTGGTCAATTTGTTTCGTTTTATAGTATGTATATTCGAGAAAGTGGAAAAGCTTCTCTCTACGGAGGCAGAAGTTGACGGGATTGATAAAATTTTTAAAGCAATTTTTCCTAATATTGTGCATGGAAAATATAAATTCCACCATGTCGTTGGTGACATTGAGGTTGCTGAATTTGATGACCAAACAAAGTCTCTTCCGTACCTGCTAATTCTTGATTTATATTCAGCTAACTCTTCCATGATATGAACTCCTGTATAGCCGTCAGATTGTGATTGATTTAGAATAAATTGGCAACCATCTAAATTCTCATCTGTTGTTAAATTGACTCCTTGGTTACGGGGATCTAAAATTGCAGCTGCAAAATGAACTGGCTTCAAAGAATTATTTTTTCTTTCTCTAAACTTAGAACGAATGCTTTCACATTCCACCTCCAAAACTTCTTCAGATGTGGTATTATGTAGTACTTGATCAATTTCGTTCAAAGCTTGATGTACTAAATGGATTGTCCCGTAATCACCTTCTAATTTAGTTATCCAACCCACAACTGGCTTGATAATATCAAAATGTTTATTTATGTTTGTCCAAGTATTCTCGTCCAAAATCATTGTTTTATATTTTTGCATCTCTGTATTTTCTATATTAACAACCATTAATTGTAAGACGATTTTTAACTGCATAAAATTATTTAAGCAATTTGCGTAACTGCCCCATCTTGTTTTTACAGGCAACACAAGTGAAACTTTTATAGATTTTTCTATAGCGAATTTTCTATATTCTGCACTTAGTAAATGAGAATGTTGTATACATTTCACTATGGATACTACAAAAGTAAAAAGATTTTTAATGGCATTTACTTTAAGTAAATCACCAATAATTAAATGTAGGGTGTGAGCAATACACCCAAACCACATGAGATTTTCATATTTATTGCCTAGTATTCTTGAGCATTTAATCATATTGGCTGCATTGTCAGTTATGATGGTCAAAAATTTATCGGCTCCCAATTCATCAATAATTTTTGAGACCTGCTCTGCAAGGTATTCTGAAGTGTGCCTATTATTTTTTGTATCCACGAATGTATAGAAATATGGTTTGGGTGCATATATAATAATATTCAGAATAGCCTCATTCCGTAGATTAGACCATCCATCAACAGCAAGGTGTAACACTTTAGCTTGGTGTATTTTTTCAATTATATCATTCTTCAATCTAGTGTATTCTTCATCAAGTAAAGAAGTAGATAAACACTTTCTTGTTGGTAGTTCGTAATCAGGTCTAAGAACCTTAAACGCTTCTCTCCATAGAGGGTGTTCCAACATACTCAGGGGTTGGCCCGTTACGAAGATAGCTCGTGATATGATGCGATGAAATTCGTTCTGTAATAAAAACATTACTTTAGTATTTTAAATAATTATTAATTTAATAGTACGGGAGCCCTAGAACATTTTTTTTGTGATTACTATCAAGCTAATATTTTGTGAGTAGTTTTATTTTGCTAAGACGAACAACATTTTTATTTGCGAAAAATCTCGAAAGTGGTAGCTAACAGAGATAGAAAGGATTTCATACTTTGAATTGATGGTCCTAAAATATGGACTGTTTTATCTGTAGGACAATGTTACTCTTAAATTATATAATATAACTCATAACCTATCAATATACAAAAAACCTGCTCGTTTGGGTTCGGTTATAGGGTTCTGTAATCAACAAAACTTGGTTGACTACTGAAACCTAAAAACGGAGCCTAACAAGCTGATTTTTTGTATATTGATAGGTTATTAGTTATATAATTTAACAGTAACATTGTACTACAGATAAAACAGTCCATATTTTGGGACCATCAATTCAAAGTATGAAATCCTTTCTATCTCTGTTAGCTATCACTTTCGAAATTTTTCGTAAGTAAATAAAAATGTTGTTCGTCTTATTAAAATGAAGCTACTCACAAAAAATTAGCTTGATAGTAATAAAAAAAAAAATTGTTCTAGGGCTCCGTACTATAAATTTTAAAATGAATTTAAATATTTTTTACCTAATATGCTGATCAATGTCAGATTTTACAGATAATCGTAATAATTTAGCTCATCTCATCTGTAAGAGCCTATGTGCCTATGCGGCAATCAACAATCGTCAACAACATAAACAACAACAGCGTTAAGCGCACAGTTGAGTCAAACTATCTGTACTTCTGTAATATGATTATATTATAATCATCAATCAATCAGGGGTTCCCAAACTGTGCGCCGCGGCGCCCTGGTGCGCCGCGGAAAGGCAAGAGGGGCGCCGTGAGTCGATCCTCCATCATTATACATAACCACAAATATTATAAAATAAAATTATAATATGAATTAAACAAAGCAGACAGATGATTAAATATTTGTTTATTATTATTTACTACTATAATCATAAAAGGTATTTATGTATCTTTTTGTAATAGCTAGGTAAAGTAGGGCGCCGTGACAAAATATTGACTTGCAAGTGCGCCGCAGGCTGAAAAAGATTGGGAACCCCTGGATTATAATAAAAGTGCACTTACTCTAAATTGATACCTACTAAAAAGAAATAGGTAATCAAAAAAGTATGTACTTACGTTGTCGATGATAGGGGTTATGTCAGTATTATTTGCCGATATTGGTTGTATATTCTCAATATTCTCCACATAGCCCTTCGACCTAAACTTGTTAAAGTCATTTTTTATTATAAGGGGGCATTTGTTGCACTTAGTCAAGTGACGAGCAAATTTAGTTGCATTTTTGTTTGAATAAATTGCGTCACAATATTGACAAAAACTTTTCTTTATTATTGTCTAGAACAACACGGAAGTGCGCAAATACTTTGCTCTTTGGTTTCATTTTACAGCAATTTACGATCACGCTTGTTCGTTCAATAATCGTGACTGACGCACGTGCGCACACAACGAACTTTCGGGCGGTACTGTTTTTTCTAAACTGAGGTCTGAGTGAACGGGCGAGCCCGATTCGGCGGGCGACGCGACGGGTACGAATGTTGGGTACTTTTTAAACGGAGAATTTCAATTACCGTCATAGTCGATGAAGTTGAATTGAATAATGTACATATACGTATTTTTATAGTTTTTACAATGTACGGGAATAAACATGTTTCACATAGTTTTTTTCTTAATAAAATTCAAGTTTATTGACAAAATAATCTGAATTATTAATATAATAAAGCTATATAAATGGATCGGCAACATTGCCTATTTTCCCGGCAAAATGGAAATTTGCTGGCAATGGCAAGATTGGGAATATTGCCGGCAGTGGGGAATTTGCCACTTGGCACATCTTTAGTCATGTCACTCCAGATTCCTGACCAAAACTTATCTGTACGTCTGATCGTAAAATAGCCAAGCGATGTAAATTTGTGGTATTCAACCGGATCCATTTCTTTTTCCAAGTCTAACATGCTTTGCAGATAAAGATGAGCAGATTTTGCATAAAAAAAGTGGCCGCTTGAGTGGAAATAAGGAAGCATTCTTTGAATTGTGTCAAGATGCAGTTGCCAGTTTCCTGATCGTTCTGCTTCAATGAAATGTTTTACTAACGTGATCATTTGGAAGTACTGAATCCATAGTTTAGCTGTAGGACCATTGCCTTCTAACTTTGTAAGCGCTTCTTTGAATTTAGCAGCCACAACTCTGAATTCATCGCTTTCATTTACTCTCAGTATCGTCGATTTATCTACTTGATCATGTAATTGTTTCATCACATTACAATCGTCGTCTGTAAACTCAATGGATTCCAGAATTATATGTGCCAAAGCAAGATGACATAATATATGTGCACGAATTGCACGAGCGTAAGCATGACCAGCCAGCATTTTTTCTACACTATGTTCAGCGTAAATAGTAGTAAACAAATCTTTTAGTCCACTGCCTGCCATTATGAAGCCAATAGCACCCAAGAAAGACATGAGTAGATGGAATCCTCCAAGTCTCAGGACAACATTTCGAAATTTGGTGTTGTTTGCGACAATTTCCTGAGCTTTTGCATATAGTGGCTGGTCGAATGTAACGAAGACAGTTTTTTGGTTGGAACATTTTTCGACAGCTAAACGAAGAGCCGTATAAATCGTATCATATTGGCTAGGTGGAAAGTTTATGAACGGAAGACATATTATCTTCGATTTTACGAATGGTTCTTCAGCCGTTGCCGTCTCCATAAAGCCGTTCCATCCTGGTAGTTCCAATTTAGACCATTTGCCGTAAAGCCATAGCAAGTCTGGACCCGAAGGCAATATGTCTTTTGAAAGTGGATGTATTTTCTCAACATCTAAAATTTTCACCGTTTTTAAACCCGTGTTCTCTTTTTTATTGAAAACTGAAAGATCTACGCAGCCAAATTTTCCTACTACTTGAGCCGATGGCAAATTAGACAATCGTAGGATGTTTTGATCGGGTGATACGGCATCATAAGGGGTTACGCACTGGATAGCTCCCATAATGTGAATAGTATGCAAACCATCTATTGTATTGACATTGTGATCCGCATTATCACAAATAACTTGAGAGAATGAATCTGGGTCAACCAAGGTGCCGGCCGCATCAGGACGAATAACGGCAGATTTTTCGAAGAGTGTAGTTTCAAAGTACGACGCCGCGAAGCCTAACGAAGACAGTAAGTCGATAAGTTTCTTTGATCCAAACTTCTTGTACAAATATGTACTGATACCGATTAAAAGTGGCGACAAAAAAGATCTAGGTCTTACTGCTGAAATTACAGCATGAGATATCGCTTCGCATATTCTATTCCATTTGTCAATAGAGCCACGTTTTTTTTTTCACAATTATTTCTTGCAATAAAACTTGTAGAGTTTGTGGAATGAGAGAATTCACTTCACTCAAAAAGCTGTCAGATGGTGGATATTTTGACGTATCGTAGTCCTGTGAACGGATATCCGCTAAAATAATAGCAGCAGCTTCTTTGACAACTCTGAGACGTTCTTCTTCAAGATTAGATTTTTTATCGTTGTACCAGTTGTCCGACAGTAGTTTATATCCCGTATCTCTGAAGCAGATGACAGGCGACTGATTGTTTTTCTCAATGATAAGAATATCATCACCATACTTCTTCAAAAGTCGTGATTTAACGGTCCTCGAATCTGGGCGGTATTCGCCCTCTATTTGGTTCATCAGGTCGTCGAGGGAGAATTGGCACTCTTCGGAATTGTCGGCAAGGTACGAAAAGATATGCTCCATTGCTTCATCTACATTATTCGCGGGCCGATACCCTCTCTTTTGTCCCGAAGGTCTTCGAGAATAGAGCCGTTTTAAACATGAATGATGGTACCTTCCACCCACGGCAACTAAGTCTATCACATGTTGAATGCGATCTATTATCTGTCGTCCCCATTCATCACCTCGTTCAAGCGCTGTTTTTAAGATTGTGTCTTTCACTCCTAATTTCTCCACGAGGCAAATTTTATCTCGATCCAATAACCCTCTTTTTGACTGTTTTTTCAAAAAGTCGTCTGTTATTTCTTCAGCACATATAAAACAATGCGTATTAAAATTGAAACTTGGGATAACCGATCGACGTGACGTTGTCGTCGTTGAGGGCGCTTTAGTTTTTTTATTGTACGCGGCGATCAGTTTTTCGTTATTATAATTCTTTTGACATGCGGAGTGCACCATCACAGACGACAATGTTTTCAAAAAGCGCGCATGTTCTTGATGGCCACGTTTATCACTCGATTTAATAAGAGTCTGCACGCCTCTCTCTTTCACAAGAACTGAGTCACTTTCACTTAAAGTTTTATTGCAAATAAAACATAAATTCACTTCCGTAAATGACATAATATAGAAATTATATAAATTCACTTCCTTAAACGACAAAATTACGTGCAGCCGATAGCGAGCAATGAGCGCACTGAGGCTGCATCGTCCATCTTGACATGACTCACCTATTGGTATGAGTTAAAACAGGACCGCCAATGTACGTTATGATGCCGTCCCGCTCTCTCGCGTATATACGATATACCGGGGATTGTAGCGTCTGCTATGCCCCTCGCTATGACATCTTCCAACATTCAAGCCGGCTTTCGCAAAACAGGAATTTACCCATATAACCGGAATCTGTTTACTGAGATCGATTTTGCTCCTGCATTTGTAACAGATAGACCTAATCCGGACAATACAACTGAAAGAACAGATAGACCTAATCTAGAAAATACTATTGAGTCTGCAGTTGTTCCTATATTTAATGATAATCCAAACGAAGATGAAACACCACCACTATCGCCTTCTCTTTTAACTGAAGAATTACAGTGCTCTCTCCCGACAACAGTTGAACAACAAGCTCGCCTTGACTCACCAGTTCCAATAATCCAGCAAGTAAACGTTCATGAACCAGAAGAAACTATAAATACACCACCTAGTCATAGCAGCATCGGTATTTATCAAGAAATTTCACCAAGACCGTCCACAAGTGCACAAGTTACTACTGATTGTATCGTTTTTACTCCGGAGGCAGTAAGGCCATTACCAAAAGCACCCCCAAGGAAATGTAATAAAGGGCGAAAAACTAGAAAATCAACTATTTATACTGATACACCGGAGAAAGAAGAGATAAGAAAAGAGCATGAAGAAAAATCAAAACGGACCAAAGCGAAGCAAGTTAAGAAAAGATTAGACGGAAAAAAAGGCAAAGGAAAAACTTCAAAAGGAAAAAAAAAATACTCAGCAGGATTTGTCATCGGAAGAATTTGAAGAGGAAGAATACTTCTGTATTGTTTGCTTAGCACCCTATTCAGAGAGCAGATCCGGCGAAAAGTGGATTCAATGTACTTCGTGCAAACAGTGGGCTCACGAAGAATGCACAGAAGGTGGTCTTAGCTACGTTTGCCACAATTGCGACTCTGAATACTCTGATTAGTCTGTAAGCTAAATGTTTTCTTTAAGTTATTTCTCAATGTTTATTTAATTTAAGAAGTGTTTTCTTTAGTTTATTTTGAATTTTTATTTGATAGATGAAAAGTTTTTGTTTAGTTTATTCAAACTGTTAATTTTATTCTTAATTTTTATTTGATTTTAGAAATTCTTTAAATTTTTACTATTTGTCAAAGGCTGATGAAACCTTGAAGACTGATTAATGTCGTTATGTAGTGCCATAATTAGTTTTAATGATAAATAAGACATTTTTCCTTAGTATTTGTATGTGTTTCAATTGACCCCAATCGCTGTTTCAACCGCCCCTGGCATGGGGACGGTTGCAACAAATTTTCTTTTTTTTTTAATTTCATATGTTTCTAAAAATAATAACCCGGGAACTATAATGATACAGCCGTATCGTAGGCAAAACTTCATATTTGAATTTCATGTATCATTATCGTCATTCGGTTCATAAACAACAAAATTATAAACGATAAAAGCTAAATTGTTTCAACCGTACCCAGTCTACCCTACGAGTAAATAAGATTCTTTCATGTCTATAGTGGCCATAAACCAATTACTTTGTCTTAATTTGCAGGATGTTCGACTGTCCTCCATTTTAAAATGAATTTTGGGTATAAAACGATTTAACGATTTTAAATTTAAAATGAACCTATTACCTCCATTAGATTTTGGTATTAGAAAAGTACTAGAAATAAACTGATCAGTGGCTGTTTCGACTTGTGTTATTGCACCTAGTTCGATTAAATTATCAATCGCGTATAACATATCCCGGCGGTCGTTTTGCGACTGCTGGAGCGGAGGTACAAAAGATTGAAAAAGCGTTTTCGTAAAGGGAATAGGTATTCCGTCCCGGATCCAGTTAATAATGCTAACATTGTCCGTTATACGCTTCCAACATTCGACAAAAAACTGTACTCTGCCGGCATGAACACGTACCTGTGTTACTGTCGAGCAGGGGCACGTGGGCGGCTCTGGCCGGACTTGGGCTGCGACATCGTTGCAGCTGCCAGTGGAGCCGACCGACGATCTGCCGCAGGGTATCGTCTCTGACCACCCCCCCCCCCCCCCCCCCCCCTGTTCGTCGGGTAACGAGAAGGTCCCGCCCAGTTTCCCTGAAACGGCTGGCGGGTTGTATTCTGGGACTGGGAGACCGTGCTCGACCTCGGTGCTGGTGCTGTCTTTTTAATCTGCAGCCCCTGCTTCTCCACCGTCTTGGAGGCCTTGATTTTGTCCGGTAGTGTACTACCGAACAACGTCTCGTCCCTTTCGCTGTCCTGTATGATATTGAGGAAAGTCTTAGTTAGGCCATTTTACCATTTTTATTCGAGCTTGAGTTTCCGAATGGTGCAGGTCGCATAAAATTCGGCATGCGTCGCTTAGAGTTTTAATCACTTGAAGTTTATTTTCGTTATTTAGCAGCGACGTCATTGCCCTGCTCACTGCAGTAATGCCGGACCCTAGCTGCTGTTGCATACCCTCAACTTTTTTATCCCGTATCCGGACCATTTCCAGGACCGCGGTCGAAATCTCAATATTCAACTTTGGGGCTTGAAGTAACGTGCAGTTACTTCGAACAAGATATTCTTTAAGAATTTTCTCGCGGCCTTCTTTAGTCATACCCTTCTTAAGTAGCGGTAACCATAGTTGAGATAAATTAATGTGTATGTCTTGGCCCCATATTGGCCCCTCATCGGTCGCCTCGCCAAGGGTTGACAGGATCTCGGGGTCCAATTGCGGTTCGAGAGGAACAAGATCTGGTTCTTCAGATGGTCCCGGTGTGGGTACCAACGTCTGCTTAGGTGTTGCAGGTTGCTCAATTTGTTGAGTCTTAGCCGCCTTCAACGAGCATTCATTTGTGGGCTCCTCGATTACTTCATCAGGCACCAGGCCATGATGAATATCCTCATAATTCTCCACTACATAATTATGTCCTAAAAGACAAAGAATAAGTATGTAAGGACACCGTGAATAATCAATAATTTATATAAACGTAGGTATTATACCTATCGATAAAAATATGGTTCGTATACGTACGTTCGTAACAGCACTTGAACGTTTTTTCTTTTTAAAACTACCATAAAATAAACTAACCTTGGTCTGAAGAAGACGTAGAATCATCTAAGCGTCGTCTCTTGCGACGTTGTTTACTCCGAATTTTGTCCAATTTACGTTTGTAATATTCGACTTTTTCCTCATAATTTCTCTTTGGCATAATTTAAACAAGGAATGCAATGAAGTTAAGAAACACTACTCTTTAATACCTAGAGGGAACGCGTGCGCACGTTGCCTCGCACGGAAAAAGAATGAGCTGGCTGCGACTAGGGATGACCGGTTTCCCTAGTGTTGGAAGGGGAACGTTTATCGATATCGAGATATCGATTGTTTTTAAACTTTTAACGTGCGATAGTTGCCTTGTAGGTCAAAGGACTACATGTTAATAACAATTTATATCGAAAATGAAACCAGGAAATATTATTTAAAGAATACGGTGTTTGCACTGATGAGGTCCAGAGTCCAGACTGAAATTAGTTAAAAATAGTGACTGACAAAAGTTGTGAAGATGGAATCGATCGAATCGCAGAAGGTTGATGAAATAAAAACATTTATTTTAGTGAACTTGTTTTATTTTATTATTCCACAAGCATTTTCAGTAATTATAAACGTATTTTTTGCATCTTCATTATTTTATCGCAATATTTAACAAGTTTTTATCTTCTATGCCAATGGCTGCTACTAATTACTTTTTCAGATATTTTCTTAGTTAACTAGATAAGCTTTATACATTTTTATTCAGGCTTTCGATCTTTGTTTACGGGTAGAAACCCATCTTTCATAATTTAAATTATTTTAAAGTCTAAAACATAAAAAATTGCTTATAAACTAGCTGGGGTCAAAGTGAATGCGAAGCCAAAGTCTCACAAGTTACATCTTTTACTCGCACCGTGTCGCTGCTGTCGAATTGCGACGCCCTCTATAGTTTCTGCACGGTCCCTATAGGTCTACCAGAATCTGATGGCAATTTTTGACAGCAGATTTTCAAAAAATATCCTTGATCATTGGATAAATTTTTATATTTGCATGTTTAACACACTGAATCAGCCGCTATAAGAAAAAAAAAGGATCAAAATGTTTTATTCCAATTACCCCGGTATTGCTAGAGTCAATTTATTTTCTCACTTTTTGCCATCAGATTCTGGTAGACTTATGTACATTTTTACGGAAGTAATTGCAAATAATAATCGGTCAAGAGCGAAGGGTTCCGTACCAATATACAGCAAAAATAGACCAAAATTGTGTTTTTTGTATGGGAGCCCCCCTTGAATTTTTATTTTATTTTGTTTTTAGTATTTGTTGTTGTAGCGGCAACAGAAATACACAATCAAAATTTCAACTCTCTAGCTATTACCGTTCTTGAGTACAGCCTGGAGACAGACAGACGGACAGACAGACATCGAAGTCTTAGTAATAGGGTCCCGTTTTTACCCTTTGGGTACGGAACCCTAAAAAGGCCAATAAAATCTTGTTTGTTGAATGGAAGCCCCATCAAATATAAAATTTATTTTGTTTATAGTAGGTATTTCTTTGGAAAATTTTCCCGTACAACAAACGTGATTGTTTTGGCCTTTTTTGCTCGTAATCAATAATGGCAACTGTTAGGTACTTAAAATTTTTATAAAGTCCTTAGTTATTTATGTTGTTATTTCTGGACATATTTTCATAAAAATTAGTATCCTATAACCTTCCCCGGGATAACATCTAACTGTTTTACGTTTCGTGTAAATATGTACAGTCGTTTTTGCGTGATGCTCTAATAGATCATCCACACGTGCCGCCGGCTAACCATACATGCCCCCGGCTTCGGTGGCAAGGCAGTCTGAAAGCCGGTAGCAAACCCGGCGGTATAAGCCGGAGGCATGTGTGGATACAGCTTAACAAACAAACCGACAGACAGACACCAAAGAAAATAAATAGTAAATTGTATTCTTATATACTTACCTGATCCCGTGGTCCGACTATTTTTGTGTCTTGACTTTTCTTTATCTGCAGTTTCGTTGTCCATTGCGCCCTGAGGCGACACGCCCGTCTCCACCAAGTGCACGGCTCGGAGTGAGGCTACTTTGAGCGCGCCAAAAAAACCGACAAAATATGGCTCGGCCTGCGGCAACGAATTTGCCTCATGGCGCGGCGTGCCTCAGGTTGAGGCAGCGTCTCCACTTGTGCGGCCTCGGGTCGAGCGGCTGCCTCGCCCTGAGTCTGCCTCAAATAGATACGCAGCTTATCACTCACTGTGCCGGGGCTCATCGGCGCGGATTTTTGCGCGGCGGATTTCCGTCAATGTGACACGGCAAGCCTTTTACGATTTCAAGCAATTTATAAAATCGCTCGGAATTCATTCGAAATATCCCCAAAATTTTTTTTTATCCAACAAAAGATTGGGAAGTAGATGGTGATATTCCCCGAATATATTACGCTCGCAACAAATCGGATGAATCCATAATTTTCGTTTTCTCTTTCGGCTTCGACGAACTTCATTAATTTTGTCTTCAAATAATAAATAAATGAATGAGAGTTATTCGTATGAGCTATCCATAGTGGCACTTAGGGATATTACCGGCAGTGTTGTCAACTCGGTGTCAGGTTTTGGGGCTAAATGAAGTTCTAAAAAGAGGATGGCTAGATTTAGCCAAAAAAATTAAAATAGGAAAAACTAGTTTTTTTATAAGTAATTTCTTAACAATCGAACCAAAAAAATTAAAAAATCAACTTTTTTAATTAAAAATACAGTGTATTTTTAATTAAAAAAGTTGATTTTTTTAATTTTTGATGATTAATGAGGAGATTCGAGTTTAAAGGTGTATTTAATACACCTTTAAACTCGAATCTCCTCATCGGATGAGGATTCTTCGCCGTACAATTCACTTGTACTTTGCGAAGTTGATGGTTGAAGAGATTGATTATATTAGTTCAAGGGGCCTTGTTCAGAATAAAGGGTCAATTCAGACCGCAACGCAACGAGGTGAGACGAGGCGCGGCGTGGCATAAATTTGTATGGATTTGACAGATTTCAATTGCGTGAGGCGTCTTGCAAATCTGTCACATCCATATTTTAGAAATGCATCTACGCGTCGCGTTGCGGTCTGACTCAACCCTTAATATTTTTATTTAGATCCAATCTTTTTTAAGACATCTTTTGGGATATCATAATATGTGTAGCAAGTTTGACCGAATTTCATAAGACCAAATCGTATTTGTAATATTTAGTGTGTCAAAGTTCATTCTATTTCGTAATTTATTTTTAATTACGTTCATTGTGCTGAATATCCTTTCAACATCTGCGTTAGAGTGTGGCAATACGAGCTTAATAAATGCCAATGAGCAAAGTTCTTAATACGGATTATCATTTCCTGCATCTTTATATTGCGATACTTCGTACCAAAATACGGTGTCATTAGTGTTTTCCCATTTGTTAGTTTGTATGTTTTTCCATTGTGAAAGAATTTTGTCAATTGTACCCCGATTCAATGCAATATGTTCAGCTAATTTAATTGTTGCCATGGTGGATTTTAACATAATATGAGGTGTAGTTAGATTTATTTTGATTGTAGAAGTGTCATTAGGTTAAAATTTATACGTGGGAGAGCCATGCTTCGGCACGAATGGGCCGGCTCGACCGGAGAAATACCACGTTCTCACAGAAAACCGGCGTGAAACGGCGCTTGCGCTGTGTTTCGCCGAGTGAGTGAGTTTACCGGAGGCCCAATCCCCTACCCTATTCCCTTCCTTTCCCTCCCCTATTCCCTTCTCTTCCCATCCCTACCCTCCCCTATTCCCTCTTAAAAGGCCGGCAACGCACCTGCAGCTCTTCTGATGCTGCGAGAGTCCATGGGCGACGGAAGTTGCTTTCCATCAGGTGACCCGTTTGCTCGTTTGCCCCCTTATTTCGTAAAAAAAAAAATATATATATTATGAAAATCAAATGGATTTTTTCGCCAAAATTTTATGTCATAATTATTTTTTTAACCTAACCTATGAAGTGGGGTATCATAATAGGTAAGTTTTAAAATATTTGTTAGTTTTCTTACTGCAATGTGCAGGCTTCGGGGAGACTAATTAAAAGAGAGTTGTCTTCGCGAAAGATGTTTAATGACTGACTTAATAATTACGTCTTAACCTACCTTATATATAGGAGGGAGGTGTGACATACACTAACTACACCTCCCCCGTTTTTTTGAAAAAAAAAATGAAAATGTATTCATTTTTTTACTTAAACACTATAAAAATAAATCATTTCATAATTGAAGGGTGTTTTGGAAAAACAACCAAAGTCACATTTCAAAAAAAAAATTTTTTTGTGCTCTGGATTCTCCATGTTATATACTAAAACTTGCATAATACAGTTAACGCAAAAACAGCCAACGTCCGGGAGAAATAAAGCGCCAAGTTTCGGTGTTTCTGGAAAAACAACCAAAGTCCATAATGTATTTGGCAAAAATAGCCAAGGTCCATGGACATTGGCGGTTTAAAAAAAAAAGTAATGCAGTTGTCAGTGTCAACTGTCAAGCATGTCTTTTCGCGCTTACGGCTTAGCAGTTTTTAGCGGCTACAAGTTGGCGGGCTTTTTAAAAAGAGAAGTCGTATTTTTTCAACTTTTGCGAAATTAATTATTTAAAATAGTTTTTATAAGGAATTTTAACAATAAAACAACTCAAAACGGTACAATAATAGACGTCGAAATGGAGGATCCTGGGGGGACAACCCCTGGGAAACCCGGTAGAAAAAGGCCGCGAGGCCCTGATATTGACGACGACAAGGATGTTCTAGATGAGTCATTTTACATCCCGTATAGCAAACCCGGCTACAGACGCTTATTCCCTGAGAAGTCGCACTCTCAGGAGTATATAGTATATACATAATCCACCCAAACTGATAGCAATATCGGCAACAAAAATCCACTTACACTAACATCCATCTTCAAAGAAGAAATTAAAGGAATAACCGGTATCAAACGAGTAGCAGCCAATAAAATAGCTATTGCGTTCTCCCAGGCAAGTTATGCCAATAATTACTTGCTTAATGAAACCTTCCATCTCAAGAATAATTTAAAAGCCTTCATCCCGGCTAGGAGCATCGAAAAAATTGGAGTACTACGGTACGTACCCACTAGGATTAGTAATGAAGAACTATTCAAAAAGCTAACTTCAGCATATGAAATTATAGGAGTGAGAAGGTTTACCAAAAAAGTAAATGGTAAAGTAAAACCGTTTCAAACGGTTTCTGTTACATTTCTTTCAAATATATTACCTCAATCTGTGTCATTAGATATTTTTAATTATAAAATATATGAATATAACCCTCCTTTGTTGCAATGCTACAAGTGCTTTAAATTTAATCACCATGCTAAGATATGTAAATGTGTCCAAAAATGTTCGATTTGTTCTAAGGAACACCATTATTCTCAGTGCCCTGATGATCAGGCGCTGCATTGTGCCAACTGTGGTGGACCACACCTTGCTATATCTAGAAATTGTCCGATTAAGCAAAAGAAAATATTGGAAAAACAAAATAAAATGGCATACGCAAATATAACTAAAAATACTGACCACACTTACAGTTTGGCACATTACAATACTGATTTCCCGGCTCTACCACACAAAAAACATGAGATAACTAATGAGGAATTAATACAAGGTATAATAAAAAGCGACAATATTTTAAAGTCTTTAGTAGCAACATTAGTAAATTTAAGTAACAGTAATAAAAAAATGACAACATCAGTAATAAAGGAAGTATTATTAAATAACCTTAAACATGGATAGTAATTTTTTGAAAATATGCCAATTTAATGTTGAAAGTCTTAATAGTAAAAAACCTCTACTTATTACTTTCTTGGACCAAAATGACATTGATATATGTTTGTTAAATGAAACACATTTAAAACAAAACCACAATTTCAAAATAACAGGTTATAATTTTATATTTTATCAACATGGCCTTAATGGCCGAGGTGGAGTTGGCATACTCATTAGGAATAATTTCAAATACACTACTGTAAATCTACCTTTTTATGAGGATTTACAATCTGCAACTATAGTTCTTAAAACTGATATTGGTAATTTGTCTATCTTATGTACTTACAGTCCACCAAGACCAGGCCGGTTCAAATCAAGACAACTTAAACAAATTATTAATAGTTTACCAAAACCGATAATACTATCTGGAGATTTAAATGCTCATCATGTTGCTTTTGGATGTCTTCAAACCAAGCCTCGAGGTACAGATGTTTATGATTTAGTAGATGAATGTGACCTATGTATCCTGAATTCAGGAGCTCCAACAACAGTAGGTAGTTTACGTAATAGCCAATCTTCAATTGACATTACTTGTGTTAGCTCACAAATCGCTCCTCTATGCCATTGGAGCGTTAGTGATGATCCAATGGGCAGCTATCATTATCCCACTTTCACGTTTATTGAACTCCAACCACAAGATTTTGAAGTGGGTCAACCAATAGAAAGATTTCTGTATGACAAGGCAGATTGGAAACTCTTTGCATCTGAAACAGAAAAGGCATTCAGGTCATTTTCTATTGATTACAATGAACCTTTATCTACTTATGATAAATTTTGTGTTACATTAAATACAGTAAAAGAATCATGTATTCCAAAACTAAATATAACTTCCCCAACCATTAGGAAAAAACCAGTTCCTTGGTGGGATAATGAATGCTTAGAAGCAGTTAAAAAAAGCAAAGCTGCACTAAATTTTTATAGAACACATCCATCTGTAGAAAATTTCATTGAATATAAAAAAATAGATGCCATTAAAAAAAAATTATTAAAGGAAAAGAAAAAGAATGGTTGGAGAAGCCTTTGTGAATCATTCAACAGACAAACACCTGTTACTGTCATCTGGAATTATATCCGCAGATTTAAAAGAGCTTCTTCTGTTAGTAGACCAAAAAACAGTGAATGGATTCCATCTTTTCTTGATAAGTATGCACCCGATGATCCACCTGAAAAATATATAGACACAAATTTATTAAATTCATATTTTGCCCAAGAAGGCAATTCTAGTAGCATATTTTTGAGTAATACTTTTACGTGGCAAGAATTTCAATTTGCTTTGAAATCTAGAAAAGACACTACTCCAGGCTTAGACGATATCCCTTACAAAATATTAGGTTACATGCATAAAGATGTCCAAAAAATTTTATTAGATATTTATAATTTATTATGGACAAACAATCTAATACCAAACTCATGGAAAACACAATGTATTATACCAATCCTCAAACCGGAAAAACCGGAAAGTGACTATAACTCATATAGACCTATATCTTTGTCATCTTGTGTTGGTAAAATATTCGAATACATGCTTAAGGTGAGACTAGACTGGTATGTTGAATCAAATAATATCTTACCAAAGGAGCAGTATGGCTTTCGTAAAGGTAAAAGTTGTGTAGAAAGCTTTGTCGCATTATTAAGGGATATTAAAGATTCATTTCAGTCATTTTCTTCCACTGTTTGTGCCTTTCTTGATGTCCAGGGGGCATTCGATAATGTTGATCCAACTATCCTTGCTGAAGTCTTGATAGATATAGGTGTCCCCGGAAAAGTCTGTGAATGGATTTTTAAATTCTTATTTAAAAGAACAATGTATGTCAAATTTAATAACATTTTACATGGACCTAGACATATATATAAAGGCACAATGCAAGGTGCCACTATCTCGCCATTGCTGTATAGCATATACACAAGTCAGCTGTGTAAATATCTTATAAGTTGTAATGTTAAATTTCTACAATATGCAGATGATATTGTTGTGTATAGTAGTCATAAGGATGTAAATATTGCTGTAAATATATTGAATAAGGCATTAGAACAAGTATATAATTATTATACTAGAAAATTAAAGTTATGGATTAGTTTGGAAAAAAGTACAGCCATGATTTTCTCTAAATCAGATCCAAGAAGTTTATTTAATGTTAAAATTCACAACAACAGTCTCAATTGGGTTTCGGAACAAAAGTTTTTGGGGATATATCTCGACAATAAGTTAAAATTTGAAAATCATATCCAACAAATAATCAAAAAAGCCTGTGGAGGTCTTAATATAATTAGATCTTTGGCAGGAGTACACTGGGGATCTGACCCTAAAACTTTATCTATGCTATACAAGAGTTTAGTTCGTAGTCACTTTGATTACAGCACCTTAGCATATTATAACTGTAGTTATAATTTATTAAGAAAATTGGATGTTATTCAAAATAAAGCTCTTAGAGTCATAACAGGTGCAATGTGCTCTACTCCTATACATATTATGGAGGCCGAGGCATATATACCTCCACTAACTATCATAAGGTTAAAAATAGCAGAACGATTTTGCCTAAAAGTATTTGCCTCTAAAAATGATCATCTTTTAAATAGAATTCTTCCTATAGTTCCATCAAATAGTATGAATGTGGGTCCATATACTAATGTTTCTAACATTATTTCTAGAAAATTGCCAGAACTTTTAAGGATTATGATAAACATTTACTTAAATTTTGGAAATTACATATTTAGAGAAAATCATTGGCCTATGTATAATATTGAATATAATGCCTACATGCATGATGTAACAATATGTGAGCAACAAATAAGTAATCAAAATGATCTTCTCAACACTATAGATAATGAGTACAGAATTTATACTGATGGTTCAAAAACCTTAAATATTGTTACATCAGCCTACTATGATCCTCAGGAAAAAGTTAAAAAATGTTTCAAATTAGCAAATCAATGTAGTATATTTACTGCTGAATGTTATGCTATATATAGAGCATTATTGTATATATCCTCAATTAATCAAACCAATTTTTTTATTTTAACTGATTCACTTAGTGTTCTAACTGCTCTTAAGAATAGGGTTTTAAAGTTTAATACAAATTATTTGATATTCAAAATCAAGCAAACTTTGTACCATATGTATAATAATAGTAAAAATGTTAAATTCATTTGGGTACCTTCTCACTCTGGAATTACTGGCAACGAAGAAGCTGATGCAGCAGCAAGAGGAGATCCACACGAAGACCACAATCAACTACAGCACATACCGTATACAGATATACATGCTCCTATGAAAGACTGCCTGGGAGAGTTGTTCAAGGCATACTATACCCAAACGTCATCTGAAAAAGGAAAATGGTATTACGACATACAAAAGGTCCCGCCCGCCAAACCGTGGTACCATAAGTTGAAAGAAATGTCTAGATCATTTATAGTTACTATGAACAGGATGAGATTTGGGCACTGCCAAGTTAAATCTCATCTCTACAGATTGAAGATGGTAAATACCTCACTTTGTGACTGCGGCGTTGAAGAGGAGACTCTTGATCATCTGGTCCTTCGATGTGGAAAGCATAATATAGCACGCTTGTTGATGTGTAGTGAAATCAGTGAAATAACAACGGACAAATATGACAGTGACAGTGATAATTTAAGCATAGACAACTTGTCTTTGAAAGATTTACTTCAGAAAAATATTTTATATGGACCGCTTTACAGCTTTCTAAAAAATGTTGGGAAAAAACTTTAATTTCGTAATGCTCTGTGTATTTGTGTTAAAAACAATGAAATGAATTTTAAGGACTGGGCTAAAAGGACTAGAATCCAGGCCCGTAAAATAAAATAATAAAAAAAAAAAAAAAACAGTTTTTAGCGCACTAAACTTTCAAGTTTCAAGCCTGAGTTTGCTTTAGTTTATCTATTTATCGTTGTTGATTTCTTGTGGGACAATGAACACTATCGAAAGAAGTTATGGCGTGGTAGAGTGGCCGACACGCAAACCGCCAAAGATATCCAAAAGAACGTTAATCAAAGAGCATAAAATTAGAGGGGAATCACATACAAATCACGTCGGAAGCCCTGTTCTAAAGGCTTGTATAGGACCAGATTGCAGGTTTGTAGGTTTTCTAAAACTTATGTAGGTACCTAGTGCCCACTTACTTGGGCTAAAAAATAATTATATTTAATTTTTGTTGTATTTTCTTCAGATGCAAGCGACTCCAATGTTTTGAAAATGTTACTGAAGATGAGAGAAAATACATTTTCCAACAATTTTACGCCCTAGATTCTAAGGATAAGCAAGATGCATTCATATTTTCCTGCATTTCCTTTTCTCCAGTGCAACGAAAACGTCCTAGGCGACAAGTTTCTGATGATTGCAATCAGATATTCGATCATAATGTGGCTTTTGAGTATAAACTGCGAGTCGGACAACAACAAAAGAAGGTCTGTCATACAGCTTTTTTAAGTATTCTTTCTATAACAAGATCAAGACTTCGCCGCATACAAGATATTGCTTTAAAAAAAGGAACTCTCCCTAGAGATGCTAGAGGCATTCATTTGAACAGACCAAATAAATTCCCTGCTGAATTAGCTGAAATTGTACATAAGTTTACACATAAAATCTTTTAAAGCAAGGCAGTCTCACTATTCTTTAAGAGAAAATCCGAACAGAATGTTCTTGCCTGAAACTTTGAATGTCAAGAAAATGCACAAAATATTTTTACAAGAATATTGGATTCAAGTTCCATATAAAATGTATTATAATATTTTCCATTCACAATATAATATCAAATTTGGATTTCCTCGAAGTGATACATGTGCTATATGTGATAGTCTTGAATTAAAAATAGCAAGTGCTGCAAATGATACAGAAAAGAAAGAGAATTTGATAAAAAAAGAGCTACATCTAAGAAAAGCTGCTAAGTTCAGGGAATTAAAGAAAAAATACCAACTACAAGCTAGACAGGGCAAATGCAATCTTTTGATTATATGCAAAATCTTCCACTGCCTCATATAAAGACAGGTGATGTTTTTTATGCTAGACAGTTGTGGTATTATGTATTTGGAATTCATGATTTGGCCAATAATAGTGCCAGTATGTATGTATATACAGAAAACAGGAAAAAAAGGTGCTAATGAGGTAACATCTATGTTACTGCATTATCTGAGAAATAACACAATCACTAGTGACACTCTTATCATTTTAAGTGATGGATGTTCAGGGCAAAACAAAAACCATGTTATGGTGTATTTTCAATACATTTTAGTACATTGTTTAAAACTATTTAAAAAGATTAAGCATATTTTTCCCATTCGTGGACATTCATATATGCCAAATGACCAAGATTTTGCATTAATTGAAAAGAAAAAACGCATTCATTGCCCTGAAGTGCCATCAGACTGGGATGACCTTATTAAAGAGGCTAGGTTAAATCCTAGCCCCTTTAAAGTAGTTAACATGAAGAGCTCGGACTTCATAGACATGAAAAGTTCATTAATACCATATTTTTTGAAAGTACCAAGGCCTACACTAGGTCTTCGAAAATTAAGAATGATTGAAATAAAGGCTGACTGTCCATATGTGAACAAACAAGATGATTTTCATGGTTGCTATACAAGTTGCACTGTTCGCAACAAAAAAAAAAATAATTAATGAGATTGAACTGAAGCGACTATACTTTGAAAATTTAGTACGTCTGAGTGCCTTTGTTCATAGGCCTGACAGTAGGGCCTATTATTTAGACCTATGCCAAAATGTCCTCCCAAATGGGCGTTTTCGCGAAATTGTGTACATCGTGACGCAGTGGAACTTTCAATTTCAAGTGATCTGTTTTTAAACGTATTTGATTACCTAAATGAGGAATATTCTTAAGAATCTAGGAATGTAAATTTTATATGGTTTTTCTATAAAACTGAAAAGATATTCAATTTTGTTTCAAGATAGTGTGTAAAAAAGTATTCCATGTCGTCACTTATTCTCATCCTATTTTCTTGAATTATACAAACTTTTTGGCAAATGATATTTTTATATATCATATCATTAGTGCTTTTCTTGTGCAATGTTATTTGGGCTTTTTTCAAAAAGTTTGTCCGTGACGAAGTAGGAGTTCCATTTTATTGTATACTTTTTATTTTACCCAATTTTAGTTAATATCATAGGAAATATATACTATTATGTTAAAAACATATATTTGATGTCTATATATTCAAAAATCCTGACAAACTTAAGTTTTTAAGTAATGCTAGCAACTTGGATTGCTCCAATTCGTCACTTTTATACGTAATGCAAATTAACAAATAAAAAAGGTATTATTCAAAACAAAAGTTTTTTTTGAAGATTTATGAAAATAAACAATGAAAAGACAAAACTTAACAAAAAATATTTACTATAGTTCAAAAGTTATTCATCATGAATGATCCTTATCGTCACTATTTGACCATCATACATTATTAACAATTGTTTTTGTATCCAAAATAAAACGAAATTAACAACATTTACTCTTAGGATAGTATCACATATAACTATAAAGTATTATAAAATTAAAATCAGTCTTCTAACATTAATATGTTTTCATTAAATCTAAATTAATCAGACAAACATGACTGGACGGTAACGATGGTGGAACATAGCGTGACTATTAGGAAACAATAAGGCTGAGTGTATAATATTTCAAAGCTGAACAATTATTTTTTATCAAAATGAAAAATGTACCCTTCAATACACGAACACAAAACATTTTAAATGAAGTTAAGCTGTATTTGGTTCAAAATATAAAACAATATACTTTATAATGACTAGACAACTTACTCAAACCCATTTTTCCTTATCGCACACTTTACGTACGCAAGTAAAAAGTACCTTAGTAATTTAAATCTAAGTATCACAATGTTAAATTAAATCAAATTTAGGCACTGACACATTTTATCAAATGTAATAACTTATCAAATATATTCTTAGATAAATAATTATATCAAAAATATTTTTAAATATTCGTAATAAGTAACGTAATAAGTAAGGAATTTAAATCTAAGTATCACAATGTTAAATGTCATCAAAATAGAAAATGTCGAAATACATTTAAATTAGGCACCGAAACATTTTAAACAAATATAATCAAAATGTTCCTCATTATTACTACATGCCATACAATTCAACTCTTTACAAGCCATGCACTTGGCCATAGGAGCATGTACAGGAAACTTCTTCTTGCACATATTACAATCTATCTGTCGTTTAACAACCGTTCTGATAGCTTTATTTTTGTTTCGTGTAGAATATTTTGTTTTTTTTACAATCGCAGAAGGTTTTGCTAATAATGTATGTTTATCGAGTCGGTTTTTATTCTGTTCAGATTGAGATAATATTATGGTTTTTGATGGTATTTCATGACCTAAATTACTAATATTACAACGAATATTTTTTGATGTACTCGGTAACATATATTGGAGATCAGAGTTTACAGTATCACTTTCAATAATTATGTCACTTTCGAAAGGCTGTAAAACAAAGTCGTCCAGAGGGAATAACATAGAAGGAGTATCATCAGTGTCTAAGTCCATTATTTGTTCTGTAATTGAATTACTTATTGGTTCTTGTTCAAATACAATCAAAGAGGAATCTGGTGCATCACAAAAACTTTTATTAACGTTTGTTTCTCCACCTTCTTCATATTCGTCCATTTCCATTTCATTTTCTCCGTTATCTATATTAACTTCTCTGTCGTGGCATAATATTTTTGTAGCTTCTTCGTCTACTCTTTCTTCATCTATCCCGTCTTTTGTTTTATTCTGATCATTGAACAACGTGTGATTTTTAATAGAATAACAGCTGCACAAACCTTTAAAGTCACCGCAAAAACAACTTATTTCCCTATATCGTATTTGGTTTTGGTGCTGAGATATAATTTGATGCACTTGTAGTGTTCCAGGAACTGGTAAAACTTTATCCGGGATCAGTTTGATCATTTTTTCTATATCATTATTAGTTACATAAAAACTTTTCACCGACTTCATACTTTTTTGAATAATATTATGTGCATCTAACCCGTTAGTAACATCTAACCCAAATGCAACTTTTTTATCTAATTGCCTTTTTACGGCGCCTCCTATGCCATCCGCAACGCTTTTTCCGTGCCCGGCTTCGGAAAATGACCAAGTTGTGTAAAAAAGATCTAATTTTTGTGTAAACAGATTAAGCAAATAAAAATTCTTTTTCTGGCGGTATTGACTGCTAGGGCCATCGGAAAAGAAGTGAATAACACGAAAATCTGTTAGCTCTTTACAAAATTGTATGACATGCATTAAATGTGCCCAGATGGCTTGAGGTTGATGACAGTTATTATCACATATGGTAACAAATGATTGAGCTTTATCTTTAAAGTAAATGACTCCAGTATGTAGGGTTATTGCATTTTTAGAAGCCCCAAAGTGAACAGCCTGGACCTCCTGTGCAAATTTACAACCGTAATTTTCTGAAAAATCACATAATATAACGATTTCGTCATGTTTGATGGTATTGATGCATGAACGATATTGTTGTTGCTGATGTTTCCATACGAAAACATGGGTTTTAAACAACCTAAGTGCGTCGTCAAATTCGATTATTAATTGCTGCACAGTTCCACTACTTTTTTGTTTTGTTGTTTTCTTTGTAATGTATTTTGTGCCAGATTTTTCATACTCACTGTTAACTCTGATTCATTTAAACCACGATATCTCGCAATCTATTTTATCTTGATCATATTCAACAGCAGCAAATTTACACGTATCACATTTGTTAAACATACACTCATTTGAATTTATATCACAAGTAATTGACCTTATAACTTCATCTAAGTTCTTTTGTGAAATAACACTTTTGGATTTTAAAGCGAAAAACAGAAAGTTCATGTTACTATGCTTCATACACATGCATGTATCCCTATTATTTGCTGAGGGCGATATAATATAAAATGGCTTATACCTGAAAAAAGTGGTGAAACTGTATTTTCCTCCTTCATTTTTATAGACTGTGTATAAATTAAACAGGGTGTCTACTGTGTATCTAATTTGGCATCTTTTTTTTTCTTTTGTCCTGAATTCTCGTTTTCCTGAGGTGCATCTGGTGACATCTTCTCTATTAAAAAACTTTTCTATTTCTTCTCTCGATTTCTTGTTTTCTAGATTTTCCTTCACAGCTACTCTTATGGGACCTTTTAGACCTAAAACTTTTTTATTAGCGTCTGAGCGTTGATTCATTACAACTTGTTTCAGTAATCTCTTTTCAGAGTATTTGTTGCAGTTGTCGTATGTTTTACGTAGTGAAATTTCCATACATTCGTTGCGAACTTTGACTTTATCGTATTCGTTTTTTAACATTTCAATTTCTTTACCGTGGTTCTGCTGAGCTCGATGAAATCTTTTTCTTAAACTATCCAGTCTTAGTTTCAACGTCTTAATACTGTTTAAAGCTTTCTTGTAATTCTTACACACCTTTGTGTATCTGATTTTTAATGAGCGTTCTTTTGTATGTTCATTTTTTTGCACTTTTTTGGGTGTAGTCTTTGGTTTACTTTTCTTATTTTCTTTTTGTTTACGTTTTTGCTCTCTCCATATTTTTCGCTGTTTCAGTTTTTCTTCTTCGGATAGTTCTGTTACTTTTTTCTGCCTTCCTTTCAGTCTTTTCAGTTGCTTTTGTCTTTGTATTTCATATTTTTCTGGATTTTCTTTTAACTTTTCTCTATATCTTTTTGCGCGTTCTGCGGCCGTTAGAGCCATGGTAGTAAAATTTACACTGTATATAGTTATTAAATTCTAATTCATTAACAATACGGACATTCGTCGTCGGGATAGTGGTCATAAATTCCGATACTGTATCTGCAAAAAGAAACTTTTCTATTGTACGATTTTTAATTGTAGTCAGTAAAATGACAGGTGCAACTGTCACTGTTATATGAAACTTTCGTAAACTTTCTTGTATCAGTGACAGTTGCACCTGTCATTTTACTGACTACAATTAAAAATCGTAGTATAAGTTGGTTTTTGTGCATTACAAATTACCTTACAGATTACTGTTCAAGCTTATATTACATGGTTTTAATATACAGGGTGTAAATTGACCAGTCCCGATAACTTTGGGATTTTATTATACTACCTTTTCTCGTTCCAGAAATGTAATTTTTTTTGAAAAAAAATTACAAAAAAAAAAAAATATATATATATATATATATATATATATATATATATATATATATATATATATATATATATATATATATATATATATATATATATATATATATATATATATTTACTATTTATTAGTATATTTTGCAATGATAAACTATTTAAAACAACATTTTTCATTAAATTATTAAAATTTGCTAATTTTGATTTAATACTCAATGTGAGTATGCGTGCGGGCCATTGACCTCACGCGGCGCAGCCGGTAAGGTCAAGGCCACGCGTCTCGTGTACTTGTAGTCGTTGTTTAATGCGTGTTGAAAATTTAATTTTTTTTAAAACTTTGGATTAAAAGCAAATTACTATAAGGAATGGGTATGCCTCAGGCACTGTTATAAGCCCACGAAGTTATCGGGACTGGTCAATTTACACCCTGTATTTTATTTTACTAGCAGAAGTTGTGGTGGTAAAGTCATCCGTTATTTTATTATAATATACAGTAAGTATACACCCTGCCTTAGAATTCCTTTTCGTCACGAAAAAGTTCCGCTTCTATGTCACGTGACGAATGGATGTGACGATTCCTCTACTACACTTTTCAAAATATTATTTGTAGCTATTGTACAATAAATAACTTACCACAATAACTTCTGATTGATTATATATTAATTAAATATGAAATCTTATATATTAAAGTAATACATTGAATAGTTTTTACCTTATAAAACGCAGACACTATTGGGAACACAACCAACCGACACCGTGACACATGCAAACTATTTTCGCCGCATTCGATTGGTCGCTTCAATCAACGAGCAAAATGGCGACGGCAATTGAATAAAAATGTTGCTACGATAAAAAATAATCTCAATTTTGATAATTTTTAGGTTTGGTTCATATTAAAATCGCGATGACTATGTAGGAATTTCCAGTTCGTGTTATTTTTGCGGACAAACTTAAAATTAAAATATTTATTATTTTTATGCCTTTATCTATACTTTGCGTATTAAACTAAATTTAATGTATTTATATCTTTCTAAAAACATAGCTTTTAATTATCTCCATAAAAAATAAACGTGAGTAATTTAGTTCTAAAGTCGACAAAATGATGGTGGACACCGGCAATTTGCATCACCGGCGCTGCTTTAGTGGGGTCTATTTAAAAAAATACAGGGTTATTCATAATTATTTTACAACCGCTAAATAATTTAAGATTACTTCTTATAAAATATCCCCAGGCAACTAGTTAAAAATTAACTCTTGTTTTGTTATATGACACAAAACACCCGGACGGTACAATTTACTCGACGACAAACTTTTTGAAAAAAGCCCATTTTAGAATAGCATATTTATAAAAGATTATACAGTAATAAATTGATTTGTTTCCTTACCGTCACTTTTAGGGTCGTTAGGAGAATAAAAATTTACTATTAAGAACACTACTGTTTCTGATACAAAAATATGCTTATGATATGACATTTTAGTTAAATCCAAATTAAAACTAATAAGAAAATCAACGTAACATCATTTATTTCCATCAGAAATAACAAATTTCAAATCCAAAAATGTGGGACAGCATCGGTGAAGGAACACGTCGTGACGCGGTGGAATAAGTAAAGCACAGTTTATATTGAATCATTTTACTAATCAACTGAAAATCAACAGAAATAAAATATTCTTAAAATGAGATGTAAACAGGTTACTCCTTATAAGATAAAAACCAAAAATATTGTCTTCTAAATTTGAACAAAATAAAACGTTTCACCTGAAAAAAAAACTAAAAAAAAACAAAAGCTTAAATTAAAATATTTAAAGCTTCTTGCATAAAAAATAATCTTAAATAGTTGTCATCTTTAGACACGAACATTTATTTAAAGTTCGACTTAACTAAATCTTACATTTAAATTTAGTCTTTCATTTTGGAAGTTGTACAGAAGAAAAGTACAAGAACAGAAATTTTAGTGTAAATTCTGTTTATTAGATAACCGAAACAGGAAGTCCCGTAAATCTGATATTATTTAAGTTAAGTATATGTTTTAGAAAAAAAAAAAAACTAAAATGTTCCACACTCAACGATGAAAATTAAATATCAAATATTAGAGACCTTTAATCACAAAAATATAGGGTGTTTTTAAACAAGTTCTTGATACCAAAGGATATGCATGTGCTCATGATAACAAACAACTTTCCCCAAAGGAACCCATAAAGAATTCTAAAAATAATTTTGGACTTTGTATCGGTCAGCTGATCGGCCAAGTCTCCATACAAAGTTTAATTATTTTTTTTGAGAATTAGCTATGTGTTCCTTGGGGAAAGTTGTTTGTTATCGTGAGCACATGCATACCATTTGGTATCAAGAACTAATTTAAAAACACCCTATATGTTTAACCTTGTGACAGCAGCACATAACATTAAAATTTAAAATTAGTCTTTTATTTGAGACTGTTTAAGTACTATACTTATGAACAAAAGTGTTTTATTATCTTTAAAAGAAATCACAGCACATGACAGCCTTTACTTTAATTTCTTACATAAACCAAATAGAAAGTCTTCTAAAGTAGAGATCTTGGATAAAAAAATTTAAACGAAACACAAAATTATCACAAATTCAATCAATTCAAAAATTGATCGTAGATATTAGAAGCGTCGATCGTAGGAAAAAACATTGTAATTATAAGCATTCAACAATATCATAAACTAAGTCGTCTTTTTTAGATCTTTTCGGCTTTTTTTATAATATCTTTACACGGTTGACAAACATAAGTATCATAATTAACAGGTTTTGAGCAGCACGAACTACAAGTCCATGTTTTGCAATTAGTACAATTGACCATTTCATTTAGATTAAAGGGATAGTGAGTTTTACAGTTACGACAGAAAAATTTCCTACTTGTCTTGTGTGGTTTTGAGCAGGTTTCAGGTTTCATAATTTTTATCTTTTTATTGGGAGGCAATGTTATAGCACTTAAAACTCTGATTCGTTTATTCGGATTAATACCGGTAGTTGTTACGGAGGCATCACTTTTAAAATTTTCTTTGCCAGTTGTAGGGTTCAGAGTTATGTCAATGTCACACAAATCAGGATTGAATCGCAAATTAGATTCCATGTTGTCAGGGTCTATAGAGACATTATTGTTCAAAACTTCCTTATCAGTTGCAGAGTCTAGAGTTAAATCAATGTCACAAAAGTCAGGCATAGAATCAAAAGCAGATTCTAAATGGTCAGGGTCTATAGAGACATCCTTATTCAAAACTTCTTTATCAGTTGCAGAGTCCAGAGTTACATCAATGTCACAAAAGTCAGGCATAGAATCAAAAGCAGATTCTAAATGGTCAGGGTCTATAGAGACATCCTTATTCAAAACTTCTTTATCAGTTGCAGAGTCCAGAGTTACATCAATGTCACAAAACTCAGGCACGGAATCAAAAGCAGATTCCAAATTGTAAGGGTTTTTTTTTCTGTGACGATGTTTTATCTATCTCTGTGATTGTCTGAAGCCTAAAAATATGGTTTTTAGGCTTCAGACAATCACAGAGACCTTTCATATCATCACAAAAGCAACTTAGTGGTCTATACGATATGACATTTTTGCCATTTTTTGATGCAATTTGATGGATTTGCATTGTTCCTGGAACGGCTTTTAGAGCCTTTGGCAGAAGGCTTTTAATGTTGGATATCTCTGATTCAGGAATATAAATGCACTCCACCGATTCCATGCATTTGTTTAAATTACGACATGTGTCCGAAGCATCGATAATATCATGCCCATAGGCGACTCTTCTGTCCAGTGCCCGTTTGACTGCTCCCCCAATCCCATCAGCTACACCTTTGCCATGTCCACTTTCTGAGAAAGACCATGTGGTGTAGCTGAGGTCTAATTTGGTAGTGAACATATTTATCAGATAGAAGTTTTTCTTCTGTCTGTATTGTGAACAGGGTCCATCTGAAAAGAAATGAATCACTTGCAATTCTGGGAAAAGTTCTTTAGCCATCTTTATTACGGGTATCAAATGTGCCCATATAGCCTCGGGCTCATGACAGTTATTGTCACTTAAAGTCACAAATGACTGACAAGATTTTTTCCCATAAATCATCCCAGTATGTAAAGTGATTGCATTTTTGGAACCGCCAAAGTGCATGGCCTGAATTTCTTGAGCTAATTTATACTCATAGTTTTCTGAGAAATCACATAGAATCGCAATTTCATTATCTCTTAAATTGTTTAGACACTTTCGATATTGTCGTTGCTGTTATTTAAAGTTATAATAGTGTTTTTTAAACGCTGGAATTTGGGCCTCAAACTGAGAAATCAGTTCATCTAACGTACCAGATTTAAGTTGTTTGCATGTAATTTTTGTGATAAGATCTTCTCCAGACTTCTTATAAATCTTAGTAGCTCTTTCCCACTGAAACCAGCTCACATTTTCATTACAGTCATTTTTGTTATATTCCAGTGTAGGATGTTTGCACTTTTCGCAAAGATTGTACACACAAACATAAGATTTTAAATCGCACGTTACATAAGCCACAAGATCATTCAGTGACTTGAACCTTATGACAGATTTTTTATACAAAGCATCTAGAAGAAACTGGAAATTGCTGTGTTTTATACAAAGGCAAGTCTCCCTGTTTGTCGCTGTCGGAGACAGGACGTAGAAAGGTTTGTATTTGTAAAATGTTGTGAAGCTATATTTTCCACCTTCTTTTTTGTAGATTTTGAATAGGTTCATAAGCGTGTCTGTTAAATATCTCTTCTGAACTTTATGCTTCCTTTTTGTTTTACACTCCTTTTTTCCAGCTGTACAACGGCTGATATCGTCACGCTCTTAAAACTGTTTTATTTCTTCTGCAATTTTTTTACTGAGGTATCTATTTTTATTGCTGTGTCGATTATTCTATTCTCTGATTCGTTATTTTATTCTCCCTTTGATTCCGAGACATTTTGCAATGTATCGAGATCCATTTTTTTCTTTAGCGACGTGAGTCTCAGTAATTGATCGTAAAAGTTTTTTTTCTCCGTGTGTTTTTAAGTTTTGATATTTTTCTCTTAGGCTCAACTCTAGTATTTCCTGTCTGGCGCTTAGTTTAAGATTACTTTCTTCAAGTTGATTAACTTTCATTTCATACTTTGGCTTAGTTCTGTACAACTGCTTTCTCAAACGCTCAATAATAGTTTTTAGTGTTGAAATATTTTTTAAGCTCTTTTTGTAGTTTTCCTGTATTTTCCTGTGTTTGATTTTAAAAGTTTGGCTTGGTACAGCTTTTTTGATTGACACCGTTGTTTCTCTGTTTGTCTCTCGTTTTTCTTTTTGTTTTCGTTTTTGTTCTCTCCATATTCGTCTCTTTTCTATTTTTTGTTCTTCCGTTAGATCTGCGATTTTTTTATTTATATTTTTTAAACGATCTTGTTGCTTCTTTTTTTGAGCCTCATATTTTTCAGGATTTGTTGTTTTTAACTTTTCTCTGTATCGCTTCGCTCTTTGTGCGGCTGTTAACGCCATTTGACCTAAAAATAAATAATTATTTAATATAAAAAAATAATTATTATAGTATATTATTATAAAAAAGTGACAACGTGAAAAACAAGTCAATAGCAACTGACCATATCTCGAAAACTACTGAAACGATTTTGATGAAACTTAGACTGTTCCCTAAATTCAAAGGTACTAAATCCATAGATTGACACATACAAATTTTGTGCAAATCTGACAAAATTACATAGGTACATACGGATCGAATTGATAACCTCCTTTTTTTTAAGTAGGTTTTTATAATATACTGCAAAATGTATGTCTATTTTTATTATTCGTGTAAATTTTTGGATTCTATAAAATACACTATCAGTGCTTGTAGAAAGTTTTATTTCAATCCATTCAGATATACAGGATGTAACAAAAAGGTGTGGTAATACTTTAAGGTGGGCTTCTACTCTTGAAACTGAACAACTTTCTCCAAGAAACCCATATCGAATTCTCAAAAAAAAAATTTGAACTTTGTATAAAGATTTAGCCAATCAGCTGACCGATCTCCATACAGTCCATTTTTTTATTTTTTATTCGATATAGGTTGCTTGGGAAAGTTGTTCAGTTTCATGCATAGAATATGTTGTGAAAGTTTGTGCACTGAATAAAAAGTATTCCTAACCTTAAAACACTAATCCGAGCATATTCAATGTAAACCCATCTTTAGAATTCCGCACCGTCACAAAATATTTCCACTTATATGTCACGTAACGGTGCGGATGTGACGCTGAGTGGGTTACCGAATTATTTTATAAAATTTTCATTGTCTTTTTAAAACATGGATTGCAGAAACTTATTGATCTTATAATCAAATACAAAAAGAATACGAAATTGTTGTCAAATAATGAAATTTACTTACTGTTTCTTCACAACGCCGTGACTTTTGTGGAACAATGTTTTTTGATTTGCGTCAACCTCCAACACGTCGTCACGAGTTTTGGGCGTCAAATGATTCTTTTATTGCAAATGGCGGTCTTCATAGACAAACTAATGTTGCCAGGATCAAATAAATTCATGTCTTAGAAGAATTTCGGGTGTGAAAGAACACAGAAAAAATAAAAAATAGTTCGTGACTATGTAGGATTTTCCACCATACCAAATTTTTGTGGAGGCGCAATAAAACGTAAAATAGGATAATTTTAGATCAAATTTACAGTACAAACGAATCGAAATCTCTTCATCTTTGTCTTATAGGATAAGAAATGGGGTCGTTGAAACTTTTGTCGACCCGTGTAGGACACGTGAAAATCTGCGATCAGAGATTCTTTATTTTATTGTATTTTCTTTAACTTTGATGGCATTACGTTCTATTTTACTTTTAACGTAATAAAAATAAATATTCTACATTTTAGTTGAGGTTTCTTGTTTATTGAAGTCCGTAAATATTGAAATATGTGGCATCAAAGTCATGGGACAGCGATTTTTTGGTAGGGACATTTTTTTACGAAAACGCCCAAATACCTGCCAAAATAATATAGATGTTGATGAAGATGACAACAGTGATGCTTGTGAGTCCTAAATAATAAATTGTTTGTTAAAACATTTAAAGTGTTCAATAAAAAAATAGTAAAAATTTTGAATAAGAATTTATTTTATGATCCATCCACTTGGCTAGTAATATTCCAAACTTTACAAATTTTCATAAGAAGAACAGCCAATGTCCAGGACTTCGGCTATTTTTGCTGGAAAAAATATGTATTTATTTTTTTCTAACTTCAATATATGATTTAATTACAAAAAATAACTATCTTATTTCTCATAATACTATGTGTTATTATATATTTTAGCTAACATAAACTTCAAAAGACCTTTTTGTTCACATATTTTCATTTTTACAAGTTTTACTTAAATCCTGTAAAGTTTGATCAATTTGACATTGGTTGTTTTTCCAAAACACCCTTCAATTATTAATAAATCACTAATGTAATAAGCTACAATCAAACTCTTAAAACGTAAATAAGTACCTACTTCAATTTTTTATTCTTACTTATTCTATTATTATCTACCTTACAATAAATACAAATCTGTGCTGCGTTATTTAATTGAATTTATTATTATTATTATTTTTACATCAGTGATGGGTGATTGACGATGTAATCTTTCAATACACAAACAAATTAAACATTAAACACTTTCTCAGTATTTTAATAAAACTTTTTCACGTGGTTACTTCGCCTTTTAATTTTTTTTACGCCCTTTAAAATATAAACTCTATTCCTCCTTTACTCAATATCTTATGAACCTATATAAAACCTCTACTGACATTACACAAAAATACAATCTTTCTTATTATTTATAAATATACATTTTTTATTTCACCTTATTACTAGGGGCCTTCATATTCATCATTATTCATCAATCAACTTATCAATATTTTACTAATTCCCTTGATTACTGGACTGGCCAGTCACTTACATTTTCATTTTCACTTTTCAGGTACAGCTTATACCTTTAGCTCTCAACTCTTTTTGTCATTTTATGCATGCATGCTTTTCATTTATTTATAACATTTTCATAACATTACTTAATATTCATCATATTTTTATAATATTTACTTTATAATATTTATTTTATAGTCGACTCTTTTATTTATTTTAATGGTACATATTATTTATTTTTAATATACTTCATGTGCGCACTTTTATTTAGTACAATTAATTTATATTTATACAAAATTTAACGGGACCTTTTTTAAGACTAACCCATAAAAAAAATGTCTCCAACCATTTTACTTAAATGAAGGATTGTTCCCGCCGAGCATGCTCTAAGTACCATTTATTTTTGTACCATATTTAATACCAAGGTTTGTTTTAAGGCTACTTGACCTCCAACTATTCTCACAGAGAAAACTCGTTTACACCATGATCGAATGAAGGATTCCCTTGCGTATTTTTTTTTTTTTGCTCTCGGCATTTTATTTATTCCTCAACGTTATGTAGCATTTAAGCTAGTATTTTATAATGCTCTATGGCATTTTTAAACCTATTCTTTTTATTTTAATGGTACCGTAAATTGGGGTTAATTGAGATTTTTGGCGTTATTTGGGACTACCCAGGATTTAGGACATAAATGTGTATAACTTTCTTTTTCTAATCTGTAGAAATATTTTTTTGTGTCATGGCAATAGTATGATAGTTTCTGTCAAAATAACACTTGTCAATGTCAGTCAACAGTACATCGTTACAACTGAACGAACTTCACATGTCATAATTTTAGTTTAAAAATTTTGGTGGTAAAACTTCTCATATACACTGAAATTCTAAAAGGTAATCGAACTATTTACTACGTATTTCAAATATATATATTTCAGTGTGGATTCTTTTGCTAAATATCGATACGTTATCGTACATTTTGTTTGACTTCTGCAGACAAATTTGGATGGGGTTATTTTGGACGGCAACGTGGGGTTATTTGGGTCACGCGACCCAAATAACCCCCCTTAAAAGTGATGAGTCCTGTACTGAATACTTACAGATATTGTTTACACGTTCTTTTATAAATTGTTTTGGTATTTTTTAGGTATTCAGCATAAGTACATAATGGTACGTAAGTACAATAGGACATACCAAAACATAAGAAATGGCAAGCGATTTAAGCCTTACTGCCCTTATTCTAAACAAGATTTAGAAGACGCTGTTGCTGATGTTAAGGCTACACGGCTTTCAACCAGAGAAGCTGAGGCTCATTATGGGGTTCCAAGAAGCACGATTAACCGTCATTTAAAAAATAAACCATTGTACACAAAACCAGGACATCCAACACTATTCTCGGAGGCTGAAGAGAAAACATTCCTGAAATATATCAAAACCATGGGAGAATGGGGATTTCCATTAGATTTAATAGATTTGAGGGTATTTGCGCAAAAATATTTAAATAAAATTGGCAGAACTGTCTATACATTAAAAGATAATTTACCAGGCCGAGATTGGGCAGCTTGCTTCTTACAAAGATATAAAAAGGAAATTTCACATAGATATGCAGCTAACATATCATCTGATAGAGCAGCTTTAAACAGTGAAGCTATTGACACTTTTTTTAATAATTACGAGAAGACCATCGAAAATATTGAACCTGATTGCATCATCAACTATGACGAGACCAATTTAACAGATGACCCAGGTTCAAAAAAGTATATTTATAAGCGAGGTTGCAAATACCCAGAAAGGGTTATTAATAGCTCTAAATCTGCAATTAGCATAATGTTTTCTGGGACGGCTTCAGGAATACTTTTACCAACTTATGTTATGTACAAAGCGGAACACCTGTATAACACATGGGTTTTAGGAGGTCCCAAAGACACACGATACAATAAATCTAAAAGTGGATGGTTTGACTCAATATGTTTTGAAGATTGGTTCCAGTCGGTTATCCTTCCATATGTTAAGACTAAGCAAGGACAAAAGGTTCTATTGATTGGAGATAATCTATCATCACACTTTTCCGAAAAAGTTTTGGCGGGTTGTAAAAGTTATAACATCGTGTTTGTATGCTTGCCACCAAAATCTACTCATGTGTTGCAGCCTCTAGATGTGGCTTTTTTTGGTCCACTAAAACATTATTGGAGAACAATATTAACCACCTGGAAAAAAACCGAAGGCAGAAAATGTACAACCCTAGCTAAAAACTTCCCGAAATTATTTAGCAGATTGTTAGACAAGCTACACGCGGAAGATGCTGCTTCACAAAATCTTAAGGCTGGGTTCGCTAAGTGCGGTTTGATACCTGTCGATAGAAACAGACCAAAAGAAAGACTGCCTCAGTCTACTTCGGCAGTGAATATGCAAGAAAATACCTCAGCTGTTATGGTGGAGATGCTAGAAGAATTAAGAGGCTGCGCAAGTGAACCAAAAATCGCGAGAAAGAAACGCTGCAATGTTCCTGCCGGCAAAAGTATAACGCTAGCTGATATAACAAATACACAGAAAGAGACGGTAAAAGATAAAAGAAAAGCAAACAATAAAGGGAAAGGAAAAGGGAAAAAGTCCTCGACTTCTGTACAAAAAACTGCCGATACACAAGATATTTCCACTCCAGAAACTATTCAAATTCACCAAACGGATCATAACACGCTAGGAACTGATGCACAGGATTTCCCCGAACCAACAGATGAATCTTTGTTTGCAGACACTACAGGTAATATATTAAAAAACAAGAAAAAGAGGCAATATGTTGATACTTCGTCTTCAGATAGCGAGGTAGAAATGAGTGTCCATAGTGATTCCGATCTTCTGGATGTTAGCGACAATGAAATGTTGCTGAATTTCAATCAAACCGCAATGGGATGCGATGAAGAAATCCAGGAAAGCTCAGTTTTAAATCTACATAATCTATCACTAGAACGGGAGATCCAACGCGCTGATGAGACCCAAAACGAATCCATTCCAGGGCCGAGTACAGATGTTCAAGAACAGGAAATAGTTGATTATGAAATAGGTGCCTCAATCTTAGTGAGGTATATTTTAAAGAAAAAGGTAGAATATTATGTAGGACATGTTCTCAGTAAAAATGGACCTAATTACAGGGTTTCTTTTCTTAGAAAGTCTGGTAGGAGAGACAACGTGAAATTTACAAAAGCTAAAAAGGAGGACGTAGATGTATTAACTGTTGATATGATCGTTAAACTTGTAGAGTTGATGTCGATAAATGAACAGGAAACAGAATATATATTTTTAAACGATGAAGATTACTTTTACTTTGATTATTGAGTCTGACTAGTTGTTAAGAAATAAAGCAATAATAGCTAAACAGGTAGTGATTAAGAGCAGACTGAATCAGAGTTTATTTTTATTAAAATATTATTTTTGTTAAGAGATTTGTTTTGTTCTGATTGTTCTTTTAATAAATGTTTTTAATGATTCTATATAATGAGTAGGATATACAAATATTGGTTAATAGGAACCCTGGAAGGAGTTAAGAGCAGACTGATTAGTACCTAGGCAGGTTATTATATTGATAGAAATTAAGATATAGCTACGTTTGATAAACGATTTATGTAACTAAGTACAAATAAAACCAAATCTTTTTCTAGGATGTTTTTGGTATATTTTTATGGAAAGGTTAAATGTTCATTTGTTTAAATGATGCTACTACGCATTTTGATCTGTTTTTAATAGAAAATTTGTTCAAAAGTAATCTATGAAACTTTAATAAATCTATTTTTTCTTAAAGGTGCTTTTATTTTCGAAAAATCCTAAATTTAATGGTAGATTCAATTCAAATCCATATTTTATTTTATTTTTTTGCGTCCCAAATAGCGCAATATATGTTTAATTCAGTTATTTAGCTAAAAACCATGATTTAACTATGAAATCTGAAAGCTATCCAAAATAGCCCCATTCAAGCGATATTTGGGACTTGGTTTATTTTTTTTTTTTTTACTGGCCACTAATATAAATGTCAAAAAACTGACTTGATATGCAAAAAACACGCGCTCAGGAATCCATTTGTAATTTTTGCAAGAATCTACCCGAACAAATAAATGAAATATAAACCAAAATAGTGTAAAATGTGTCCTAAATAGCCCCACTTTACGGTATGAATTGTTTCAATTAAATCGATCCACCAAAATCGGGGCTATTCGTCTTTAACGAAATCCTATCAACACGAGTCAATCTCAACTTGGACTTTGGACACAACTCACTTAAGTTTTTAAACTCTTTTTTCAAGCCTATGTTACACGCAATAATAATAATAATAATAAAGTCCTTTATTAAAAGTATTCAAAAACACTTATTCTAATAGCCCGCCAAACCACATAACGGTTTGTCGGCGGGATGTATGTATACTTACTAAATTTTTCTTCCAATAATCCAACAGGAGTGTCCACTTCATCAAACTCACGAAATTCGTCGTCGATTGATTTATCTGAAATGTAAAAACTGATTTAACAAAACAGTACACAGCATGATTAGAGAATATTATAGGTGAAATAAGGACATACCTAAAGAAGATCCTGGAATACTCATTTCAGTATTATCCGTTTGTTGGATCACCCAAGCCTCATTGCTTTCATCACTGCAAATGTCTGGTTTATACTACTGTCATCAGATTCGGCATAGGTTATATCACTGTCTATTTCTGTTTCTGATTCAATTTTTACTTTACGTTTGCGTGTCTTTGATACAATTTTTTGATGTTTTGATTGTTTTATTATTGTTGAAGTTTCTTTTAAATTAGATTCCTGAGAGTTTTTGATCAAATTGTGCGTTTTAACGTCGATACAGGGACAGATACCTCTTTTAACTCCACAAAAACAATTAAGGTTACGATACTGCAATTTATTGTTCTGACAAATTATTTGGTGAATCCGCATTGTTCCTGGTATCGGTGCCAAATTTTCTGGGATTCGACCTTGTTTTTCTTTAAAGTCAGAATCTGACACATAAAAAAGTTGAACGTTAGTTATATCTTTTAAAATATTTATGGCACTCGTTGCATTAATAACGCTATTTCCATGCGAGACTTCCTGATCCAGCAGCCGTTTGATAGCACCACCGACACAATCAGCAGCACCTTTTCCGTGTGCTGCTTCAAAAAATGACCATGTGCTATACAAGAACCCGTTTTGTTGTAGTAGTTGACCTACTTGAAAAAAAATTTTCTTCTGCCGATATTGAGTGGTGGGCCCATTGGAAAAAAAATGAAGGACATTGACTTTGGGGAATTTTATTTACATGTGATCGATAACAGGCTGCAAATGCGCCCATATTGCACCAGGATTGTGATCATTGTTCGGTGATATCGAAACGAAAGACTTTGGTTTGTGATCTTTCGAATAAATCACTCCAGTGTGAAGTGTGATTTGTGCTCGGGAGGCACCAAAATGCATTTCTTGAATCTCGCTGGATAGCTTACATAAGTAGTTTTCCGAGAAATCTACCATTATGCATAATTAATCTTCATTAAGGTAATCTGTAGCTTCGCGGTATTTTGAGTATAATGGGTTAGTTAAAAAAATGAATTTTGAACAAAATTAGTTCTTTTGTAAACAATGAAATCAATTCCGAGATTGTGCCTGTTCTTGCTACATTTACATATTTTCTTGTGGTTTGAGAACTTGTAGTACCATCGCCATTTGCTTGACGTATTCATGTTGCTTACATTGCCATTCCAGCCACGAACATTCAGTTTCCTCGGTAATTTCCACCTCAGACAATGGCTTTTTAGCTTCATAAGAGGCGCATTTAGAGTACATACACTCATATGAATTTATATCACACACAACAGACCTTAGTAACATATCTAAATTGTGCGTATCTATGATCTTTAATTTATGCAATTTGATTGCCTTTTATAATAAGTTATTGTGTTTAATGCAAACACAGGTATCCCGGTCGCTTAGTTTTGGACGTGTTACGTAAATTGGTTTTGTTGTGTATTTAAAATAGCATTTTGTATTGTAGTACTTTATTGTAAGAATAATTTATAAAGTGAAGTCAATAAGTTCGGTGCTATGGCAACGACCAAAGGTAGCATAGATATATGTCAGCTCTCCCCCGCTATTCCTGAATGCTTGGACAGGAGAGGCAAAAGCTCCAGTAAGTGCCGGCGTCAAATTGTTACAGCATCAGTGACGGCCTTATAGCGTAGTAGGCCCAGGCGGCGTAAAATTGTTGGTAGCCGCCTCCTCCTCCCTTATTCCATGTATATTTAATAGTAGTTATCTTCTTGTGTATGTTATGTGTATCTTGTAAGTTGTATGTCTCCAAAAAGTGGGTATGTGGTATTGTAAATAAATCACTCCTTCCAGTCGTATTTCTATTCGCATTCTTCCTTTTCTTTCCATTTGTGCTTATTATGTATTTTTAGCTTGTTATGTTTCTCTTTTAGATATATAAAATTCGCTTTTGTATAATATTTAAATCTGTTGATAGTATTTTCCAATTTCCTTTGAGTAATAATACTCTGCCTTATGTTCTCGTTCTGTTCTGTATTATATTTTCCTTTTTGATTGTCGTTCGTGTCCCTTTCATCCTTCCCTGCATCGTATAATATTTTGTCAATAGAATTGTATTCATATCGTATATTTATTTCTTCTCTTGATGGGAATTGGTTCTGTTCTTTGTTTTGTTTGCTCTCATCCGTAAATAAAGATTTTAATGAGTCGTGTATGATGTCTTCAGTTTTGTCCACGGCGTTGGCTGGATCTTCGAAACATGTTGTAGATTGTAGGTTTTCTTTGTTTTAATATGATTTTTCCAATGTATCGCAGCATGTACATCTGTTCTCTGTATCTAATTGTGGTATTCGAGTAGTTGTAGAATTACTTTCAGCTCGTTGTTGCATGTTAAGAAGTTGTACCTTGATGGAAATAAATTCCTCCTCAATATTGTAACTAGTCTCAATCTCTTTATCTAATTCCTCATCTGGTAATTCAGATATTATATTTTGTTGCAGTTCTCGAATTCTTTGGAAATCTTCGTGTAGGTTCTGCAGCCTGACATGAGTCTCCGCGTAATCAAGATTCTCACGTCTTTTTAAGTATGACTCCCACCTCGTAAATTGTGCTCGTATGGAGGCGCGAATCCTCTTTCAATTTTCCAAGTCCGTAATCATCCTCGTCGCCAACTATGTTGTGTATTTAAAATAGAATTTTGTATTGTAGTACTTTATTGTAAGAATAATTTATAAAGTGAAGTCAATAAGTTCGGTGCTATGGCATCGACCAAAGGTAGCATAGATTTATGTCAGGTTTATTCCGACGGAAAGCAGAAAATGATAATTTACCACCTTCTGCAATGTACTTGGTAAACAATCTTTTTAAACTTTGTAACAAAAATCTTTTTTGGTATTTTATTTTTTTGTGAGTCTTTGTTTCCTTTTTGCCTGCTGTCATACGGGTATTATCATCACGATTAAAAAAATCGCTGATTTCCTTAGCTTCTTTATAAATTGCCTGTTTTTTAGTAAGTATCCGGATTCTTCCTTTAAGTCCAAGGCTTTTTGAAAGTTCATTTTTAAGTTTGTACTTTTTTGTGATCTCATTATATACTACATTTTTCAGAACCCATCTGGTTTTGTTGTCAGATGCATTTGTATATTCTTCACCCCAAGATTTGTTTAGTACATTGAGTTGTAGAATTTTTTTCTTGACACGTTCCTTTTCCGTTTCTGATATATGAGGAATGGTATTAAAGATAAAAGTAGTTGTTTGGTTCATTGGTGTTAACTCATCGTGTGAACCATTGGGCAGATCAACCGAAGCTGAAGTTACTACTGTCGATAGATGGCCTACTTTAGCCGGTGTCGTAAATACACATCTCATATTTTTTTCGATATTATTTAGTTTAAGTTTTCGTCTATATGCCAGTTTTTTCACACTTTTAATTTCACCTGTCAAATTATTTATTTTTCTTCCTAATATTTTACTTTCTGCCGTAAATCCTTACATTTTTGGCACTTTTTACCCTTCCGCCTTTGACGTTTTTTTTTCGCTTGCCCTATTCCATTGTTCCCTTTGTTTATTTCTTTCTTATTCTGGTAGGTCCTTTGCAGAAGGTCTAACTGACCGCATATACTCACGATGTTTTCTTTTAACTTCCTGATACTTTTCTGGATTATTTTTTAGTCGTTTTCTGTAATCTCTAAGACGTTTCGCGTTCGACTTTGGCATCTGAATGAGAGCAAAAATATATTTTATTTAATTATTATTATTTGGGTACGTACATTTCATGAAGAAACTCAGTAAGTAAGCTCGGGTGCTACCCTGTACCCTGTAACCGTTTCAAGTAAAGATCAAGATCTACGTATAATATCGAAAGAATTATACCCTACCTCCTAACTTCTAAGGAATTGGACCTTCCATCATCAGCTGAGCTCCATGGCATGATAGCTATCAGACTTAAATACTAGAACAACTTAATTAAATACTTGAAAACACGGGGTGCGTGCCTATAAAATTTGAGGGTCGCCCTCGATATCTCTAGGTTTCCATCATCAGATCCTGACTTGGTGACAACGGGACCATCTGTAAAGTATATCTGTATACCCTTTCAAAGAAAAAAAGAATTTTTCAAATCGGTTCAGGCGTCTTCCAGTAATCGAGGAACATACTTAAAAAAATCTGACAAATTGAGAACCTCCTCCTTTTTTGGAAGTCGGTTAAAAATAAAACCACCTTCAAAAAACAATCAACCTTTTGACTGACTTTTTGAACCTTCTTCGATATGTAACAAATACTTTTTTTAAAAACACATTAAAATCGGTTCAGCCTAAACGCGAGATAATCACAGCCAAACATACACACATACATACATACAAACTGAGAATCTCATTTTTTGAAGTCCGTTAAAAATACCATAAAGCCGCGTTTCCACTAGGCAATATTTGGCGAGCAACATGTTGCACAATAAGTTGCGCAACATGACGAAAGTCAGCGCGGAACTTTTGTTTAACAACGTTGTCTGTCTCCACATCTACTACTTTGTCAGTCGTCGGCAACATGTCGCCGGAGGAACTAGTGTTGATTTCAGCGGCAGTGGTTATAATTTTATCAAAAAATGCATCAAAAAGAAAAAAACCTCGTTGGTGGATTAGAAAATACCTACAAAATAAAGAAAATGTATTCAGTGATCTAAGTGTGGTTGATGGATCTTTTAAGAATTTTACCCGAATGAGCAAAACAGACTTCGAGATACTGTTACAAAAAATTGAACCCATAATATCGAAGCAAGATACAAAATTTCGAAATGCAACTAGTGCTTCTCTCAGACTGGCTGTTACACTTCGATATTTGGCAACCGGAAATGCATATACTTCACTGTCCTACACCTTCAAAATATCAAGACAATTAATTAGTAAAATTGTACAAGAAGTTTGCAGAGCACTGATTCAGAATTTAAAAGATTATGTAAGGGTAAGTACCTACAGTCAGCAAAGGAGTTACTTGACTCCTCCAACTCTACATTTGTAGAGACATTTGTACATTTTGTAGGTTAGGAGGTCAGGAAACTCCATATAAAATGAAAGATTTGATAGGTTAAATATTAAGCTTTATTCAAATAATCAACGTCTGTTAATGATTTAAAATCCCTTAATTGTGGGTTAATCCTGTAAATCTGACATGATATTACGTAATTCAAAATTAACAACATCTTCATCATTATTTTGTTGAACACTGTCCTGGGTTGTGCTACCATTATTACTTGCTGATGTGACGGGTGTGCTTTGCCGTTCTGTACTATAGCCGTACGTATTATACTCTTGTCGATACTTTCCAATACGAGCATCAATCAATATATTATTTATAAATTGCTTGACTATTAGAGTAGAATATACGTTCTTTATATTTCGAAGTTCTGATGCCACATACTTCCCATAAACATCAAATTCATCTGTCATTTCATCTCTATCCTCCAATCTTTTTTTTACATTCTTCATAAGCTTCATCAATTTTTTCGTCTTGACTCCGCTTCTTCGCTACTTTTTTCCCAGTTTGTGAAATTGTTTCGGTTTGATCTACTCGCGCTTCTTCATTTTGATGTTCCGTAGAGTTATGGTCTTCCACCTTAAAAAAAAAATATATTAAGCTTAACGTTTCAGATTCCATCAAATGAAGAGGAATGGAAGGATGTCGCAAGAAAATTTAACATGTTGTGGAATTTTCCCCACTGTGTCGGTGCTATAGATGGTAAACATGTGCTTATTATAGCGCCACCGAACTCTGGCAGTGAATATTATAATTACAAGGAACAGTTTAGTATAGTCCTTTTAGCTATTGTTGACGCACAATATAATTTTCTTTATGCAAATGTCGGTGCTAGAGGTAAATCATCTGACGGAGGACTATTCCGTGAAACAGCATTCTATAAGAAAATGATTGACAAGACACTATCTTTGCCACCAGTGGAAACTTTAGAATCAACTAATGTACAATTACCCTATGTACTCGTCGGAGATAGTGCATTCGCGTTGTCTGAAAATTTAATGAGACCTTACCCTGGAACTTACGAAAAAGGTAACATAAAACGAATTTTTAACTACAGACTCTCGCGGGCACGAAGAATCGTAGAAAATGTTTTTGGTGTGATGTCTGTTGTTTTTCGTATATTTCGGAGTCCAATTGAACTAAAATGTGACAATGCTGAGCTTGTTACCACGACTTGTATATATTTGCATAATTTTTTGAGTCGAAATAAGCGTTCCAGAGCCTTGTATACTCCACCAGGAACTTATGACAGAGAAGATTCTGAATTTAATGTAATAAACGGCTCTTGGCGTAATGAAGTAACAGAAAATAATCTACATCCTTTAGAAGATGAGAATGAAAATATGGACTTGTCTCTGGAACCATCCATAATAAGAGATAATTTTTCAAATTATTTCATTAGTGAACAAGGGAGGGTATCTTGGCAAAATGAACGTGCTTAAATAAAACAGTTAAGTACGTAGCTAGGTTAATATTTTATAAAAATAAAAAACTTACATGATTCTCAATTGTGTCTTTATTTCCAGTTGTTGTTTCACCTTTTATTAAAAACAGCAAAGGTTCATATGCAAACCATTTACTGCTAAAAAGATCTTCACTGCCACTTCCTGTTTTTTTTGAACATTTCAATTTCTTCCTCTCGCGAGTGAATTGCGATCGAAGAGTATGTACCTTGCTTTCAACCTCTTTCGCAGACACATCTAGTGTTTTTGCTATTGAATTCCATGCATCTAGTTTTTTTAATTTATTTTTATAGTCTCTGTGAACAGTATCCCATAAACATTCATAGTTTTGGTACAGTTCTATTAATTTGAGCACTCGTTCGTTACACCACACTACAGACATTGTTCCAGTCATGTTCAGCTGAAGACACAGCTAGAACTCTCGTTAATTATATTGCTCATATGGGAATACCTAAAATGATAATTTCAGACCAAGGCACAAACTTTTGTTCAGATCTCTTTAAACAATTAGCTAAATTATTCAGTATTAAGCATATTTTCGCTTCACCATACCATCCTCAAACTTGTGGAGCTCTCGAAAGGAGCCACTCCACCCTCAAAGAATATTTAAGATCTTATATAGGCGAAAATCAAAATACTTGGGACCTTTATATCCCGAGCGCCATGATAGCTTATAATTCAAATGTGCATAGTACAACGGGTTATTCCCCTCTAGAACTTTTATTCGGTTTTAAGCCCTACATACCATCTAGCATAGATATCCTCGATAATAATACATATACAGACTATATTCGAGCATTAAATCATCGTCTTTATTATAGCCGTCAAAAAGCTCTACAAAATAGTCAGGCATCTAAAGAAAAGTCTAAAAATTATTATGATATACGAACAAAACCTATTACATATAATGCTGGCGATATGGTGTATGTCCGTTGCCACCATAAACAAAATAAAGCCTTGTCCCCAGTGTGGAAAGGCCCTTATAAAATAATAAAGCTTAACGGCAATCATACGGCTACGTTATTAATTAATCGTAAGCACGTTCGTCATCATTTCGATGAAATAAAGCCGGCAAGTGACGACACGTCATAGTGTCCTAGGTCAGTAAGTTAGTAGTAACTATATAATAATTATAACATAATCGTAACATAAGTCCTTTCGTTCTATTTCAGATGCGCGCTGTCGCCGCTAACTATATCAGATTACGTATCGCCCATCATTAGTAGTCCGGGCCTTTATTTCGATAAGCTCTTAGATGTTAAGTTTACTAATAACGATTGGAAAGTCTTAGCATATTTAGATATAAGTCATGTTCAACCGAATCTAGATAAGATAGAATTTTTATTAGAAAAATTAAATGTATTTTGTAATTCTCTTACGTCGTCGAAGATACAGTCGGATTGCGTAAATTCACTCACGGCGCTGAAAAATCAGCACCTTATTAATGTTAATAAGTTTTCTTCGGTTTCATATTTGCTTCACAATGATAACACAAAACAGCGTTTTAAAAGAGGTCTTATTGACTTAGGAGGTTCTATCTTGAAAACTAACTTCGGTACATTGGATGCCGAAGATGCTGTCAAATATTCGGAGGCTATAAATAGTGTCCAGACAGACGAGAAACATCTCGCTCATCTTATGAAAGATAATATTCATGTCATACAATCCACTATTTCGTAATTTAATAATTCTATGTCAAAAGTTAATTTAAATGAAAAGCATCTTTTGGAAAATATGGAAACAATACATACAATACTAGATTCAGTTTCAAATACTAATGATAAGCTTACTTTAAAAACTCAAATTAATTCTTTATCTAACTCTTTGGAAGCTATAATCCTAACGTCGTCATTCGATATCGATGACATAAATAATGCTATTTTATTTTCGAAACTTAATATTTTACACCCGACTGTACTCAGTCCCTATCAGTTATATAACGAATTAGATAAGCATAGAAATAAACTCCCTAGCCATTATGATCTGCCTATACCATTAACACTACAAAATATACAGGAATTAACCGATATTTCTAAATTAGTTTGCTATTATCATCAAAATAAAATAATATTCGTCCTTCACATTCCTTTAGTCCTACCTCAAACCTATAATCTTTATAATATAATACCATTACCTGTCCCATACGATATATTGAAACCAGACACTTACATTCTAATAGAGCCGACTAGCTCATATGTGGCAGTAACAGGTGATCGCATGTTCTATTCACTATTAAGGGACATTGACAAGTGCAAATTAATAAATGAAAAGTGTTATGTGTGTGTGCTCGCCGACTTGTTCTCAGTCGTTGCCAACCCTACGTGTGAAACAACGTTATTAACTGAAGTGGTTACTAAACTCCCAGACTCTTGTGTAGCTAAAATTGTTCATGGTTCTATAGATGTATTTCATAAATTAAGTTTTAACCGTTGGGTCTTTGTGCAATCAGAGCCAGGGAAATGTCACATTACTTGCGAAAAATCTGACGTTAATTTAGATGTAATTTTATTCGGTACTGGTATTTTGACCTTACCGAAACATTGTAAAGCATTTTATAAGACCTTGCAGTTCACCGCAGTTGACGAGACGTCACTCGGTAATGTTACAAATGTTATCTCCAATTTCAATATTTTATTAGACGACTGTTGCGAAAAAACTAAAATTAATAAAACTTTTTCTAAACTTCCACATTAAGGTGACCCGGGGTTATTGGGACTACGGGGTTATTGTAGCTTATTTATTTATCTTCCTTGTCATTCCGTTTCGTGCAAAGTGACATCTATGAGCGTATAAAGGATCTAAAACTTACCAAAATAAATCATAGAGGGCGCTCGTATCGCACCTGGTGTTTTACCGACGGCGTCATGTGTTTTGGTCGGCCATTTTGAACTGTGTTGCGGTAGAAAGCTCTGGTGTTTTATATTCATAATATCTGTTTTTACGGGCTTTTTTCGTCAAAACTTTGCAGTAAGTACAGTTTAAACATACAATTCATCGTTTTTGCTTATAATTTAGTTCCTGTGACGTTGTTTTCCAGAGTTATTCACACAGTTACATTAGCCTCGCAAAAAAAATTAAATGGGGTAAATGTAACTAGAGTAAAAAGACACAATAGCCCCGGAAATATTAGTATGAGATTACGATGACTAGTGATGTCAACGCCAATTTTGTGTCGATAAAATAAATAATAGAAAACTTTGAAAAATATATATAGAACTAATTATTATGTCTTTAAATGTATGTAGGTATGTTTGTATTTAAATTGCTAAGAAACTGAGAAAGACTTAATTGTTATTTTTTATTAGATCTATCGTCTTTGAACTTTTGGAATATTGCAATTTAATATTTTTCTTTTTAAGATGTGGACTAATAATCACCTGAAAATCATGACAATTCGTAAATGCTCCTGAACTATTTATCCGATCGCCATGAGTGCGCCTTCGATGAATTGTCGTTTTTGTAAGCTGGCGAAATAAAATACGGGCCAAGTAGGTATCGTACTATGCACGATGCAAAGGTGAAACAAGACATTGATGTGGGAATTGTGGGATATTTTTTTAAGGCACCGTATTACGCCGTTATTAGGCGGTTTAAAAACTGACGCCAGCGTATACAGTAGATATAGGATAACCTTTGCAGAAATACGCAAAGCAGGCAAGCATGTTTTTTTATTGAGGCGATTGATGAATATGATCTTTTTTTCTATTTTTAGATGGTTCGTAAATACAAGAGAAAGCGAGATAAAGAATACTCTAAAGATGATTTGCAGAAGGCTGTAGAGGCGGTAAAAACTAAAAAAATTAACAGTTATAAAGCATCAGAAGTGTTTGGTGTTCCGAGGTCTACCATAGTAGCGCATATAACTGGTACTCGAGGTCAAAAGCAGCCAACACCTGGCAAACCTACGGTGCTATCCAGGCAACAAGAGGAACGGCTTTCTTATTTGCTACATGTCATGGAAAAAGCCGGCCATCCTTTAACAAGGAAAGAACTCAAAACTTTAATTGGTGAATATATACGCAGAAATGGAATAGTCACCCCTTTTAAAAATGATATTCCTGGGGATGACTGGTGCCAAGGTTTCATGAAAAGAAACAATTTGTCAACGAAGAAGCCCCAAAGCGTCGAGGTGGCCAGGAAAAACGCTTGTAACCCATTTACAATATATCATTATTATGACTTATTGGAATCAGTTGTGCGGGATTTAAATCTGACGGACAAACCAGAAAGGATATTTAACGTCGATGAAACGAGTTTTTGTAATGACCCCTCATCAAGCAAAATAATTGGTCAAAAAGGTTACCCCTCAACAAGGACAACAAGCGGCCCTGGGCGAGATAACACAACAGTGCTTCTGGGAGCCAACGCACGTGGTGATAAAATACCCCCGCTGATCGTCTTTAAGGGTAAAAGTCTTTGGAACGAATGGTTTTATAAAAATGAACATGTGCAAACGGCATATTCCGTCAGTACAAATGGATGGATGGAGACGACAATTTTTGAAAAATATATTAGAGACGTATTTATACCAGCCATAGGAAGTGAACGGCCAGTGCTTCTTGTATATGATGGCCACAAAACACATGTTGACCTGGGAGTTGTGGAATTGGCCGTTGATAACAATATCACAATTTTGAAGTTACCGCCTCATTCCTCACATGTGCTACAGCCGTTAGATGTAAGCACGATGAAGTCAATGAAAGTGCACTGGGAGGACACCCTCGTGAAGTGGCAGCGGCTCCACTCTGGTACAAAAATGCCAAAAAGTGAATTTTCAAGATTACTTACTGAAGTTTGGGACAATCTTAATCCAGCAATCATACAAAATGGTTTCAGAAAGTCAGGAATTTACCCTGTAGACAGATATGTGATTCCTAAAGATAAGTTTGATATGGTGGCGTTGTCAAAATGGGAAAAAATTCTTAAAGATGGATTAAAACTAGATGAAAACAATAAGGAAGATCCAAATAGTGAGGAAAGACAATGTACAGGAGAATTGGAAGAAAACAATAATGAAGATCTAAATAGTGAGAAAAGACAATGTATAGGAGAATTGGAAGAAAACAATAAGGAAGATCTAAATAGTGAGAAAAGACAATGTACAGGAGAATTGGAAGAAAACAATAAGGAAGATCTAAATAGTGAGAAAAGACAATGTATAGGAGAATTGGAAGAAAACAATAAGGAAGATCTAAATAGTGAGAAAAGACAATGTACAGGAGAATTGGAAGAAAACAATAAGGAAGATCTAAATAGTGAGAAAAGACAATGTACAGGAGAATTGGAAGAAAACAATAAGGAAGATCTAAATAGTGAGAAAAGACAATGTATAGGAGAATTGGAAGAAAACAATAAGGAAGATCTAAATAGTGAGAAAAGACAATGTACAGGAGAATTGGAAGAAAACAATAAGGAAGATCTAAATAGTGAGAAAAGACAATGTACAGGAATGGATCGAAAGCAAGTATCGCAGACCCCAGCCATTTTGAACGACAATCCCAATTCATATGCTGAAGACGTGCCTTCACTCTTGACCCTGGTTTTGAATCATATCAATGATCAACAGAACATGAATAATTTAAAACAAATTCAATTTAGAAAGGCCGAAAAATGTAAAAGGACAGGTAAATGTGATAATGTGACCACATCAAAAAATAAAATAGTGAAACCCCCTGACACTATTACGCTTGATACTCCACATAATAATTCTGCAAATAAAGATATGAATGCAGGCACCTCTTCAATTTCCATTCTAAATAATAAAATTTTAAACAAAGGGGATCCCGAATTCGTAAACATATCATTTGAAGAGTTGTTGCTAAAAACCATCTCTCGAAACAATCCATCGACAAATCCACGAAAAAAGGTACCGGGAGGTGCAGAAATACTCACTTATAAAGATTTTATTAATTCTATGAAGGAAGAAAAAGAAAAGAAAGAATTAGAAGCAAAAGGAAAAAAATTAGTAAAGGAAAGAAAGAAAGAAGAAAAAAAATTAGAAAAGGAAAGAAAGAAAGAAATGAAAGAGATACTAAAAAGGATAAAAATTGAAAATAAAGGTGAAACTAATAAGAAAAGTAATAAGAACAGGAAAGCGAATAATAGGAAAAGTAAAAATATTCGGATTCAGAAAAACAAGAAAATTATATATGAAAGTAACTCTGACACTGAAGACGATTCTTTATACAGTTTGAAAGATTCGTCAGATGAAGAAGATTCTACTGATTTTTTTCAGACCTTACTAAAGGAAAAAAATGAAGAGGAAGATAATATGTTTATAAATGGAAAAAATCTGAACTTATCACAGGGATCATCTAAATTGGTTGAAACCATTACAACCACTGAAAAGAATAGAGTATATCAGATAGAGGACATGTCGAAAAGCAATAATGAAAGAAATACTATAAAGAAATATAAAAGAAAATATACCCAAAAACAGAAAGACTTGAACGGAAAGCCAAGTATAGTATCTAGCAAGAGGACAAAAACTGCCGAAAAAGTGGAGGATAGCAACAATCTTTACAAGGATAACAATTTCCCCAGTACTTCAAAAGAAGAATCGAAACCGGTTTTATGCCAAAGTCCCAAAGAAGGTCAATTTGTCTTGGTCAAGTTTTCTACAGCCAAAGGTAAAAAGGATTACAAATACGTTTGTGTCATAGAAGGAATCAACGACGAAAGAATTGTTGTCAAAGGCTTAAAGTCCTTTAAAAAGAATAAAAAGATATTTCGCGTTGTAGAAAATGACATATCAATTATTGATCTGACCCAAATTGTTGCGTATCTTCCCACACCAGTGTGTGACGATAGTGAAAAAGTGTTTGTTTTTCCTTTCGATGTTGCAATTGCTGAATTGTAAACAAGTAAGTGAGGACTATTTAGTGTTATGATGCGGATACGAAAAAAATTATAACTTTTTTGTTTTTATTTTCACAATTGATTTATTATTAAGACAACCTGAGAATTGTTTAAATGTTAGGTAGGTAGGTAGGTAAAATACACCTAAGATTATTGTCAATTTTAAAGTCTGAAATACTATTAAATACCCCACGCCATAATTAGAGAGAATGATATGTTACCAAAAGGAATGTGATATAGATATAATTAAAGATTTTTAATCTAAGTGAACTTACGAGGTTATTTTTTATACAAAAAGGACGCTCTCTTACAAACTGGCTAAAAAAGATAGCATTTTCTTCATAATTTAACCAATTTCTTAGAGACCGTCCTCATCCACAACATTATCGATTTATCGACATATAATATTAGGCTAATCCCAACACTATCATAATGGTAAAAAGCTACAATAGCCCCGTTTTTTTAAAAAACTATTTTGAAAGGAAAGTATGCCCTCTTACGTTGTTTTAGAGTTCAAATCATTTTGTAGTTTCCCTTGGTACTTCAAATTCTGTCGGGTATATATTTATATCTCCTTCATATAAATATGGGAAGATGATAGTTACAATAGCCCCGTTTACGGGGCTAATGTAACTTTTACCGGATTTTAGGATAAAAGTGAACTTTTGGATGAATGTTTTCGTTATTTGCTACTATATTTAGTTAAAAATAAATAACGGATACTTATCAAATTAGGCCACCTAAATAATTTTCTTGTAAATTATTCACTGACTAGTGGAAGACAATTCAAAGTTGCCAGTAGTATTTTTTTAGTTACAATAGCCCCGGGTCACCTTACAATTTAAAGAACATTGGTAATCTTGATTCTTTACTTCATGCCAGCATCCATCTTCGTTCAATGGAAGATGAGCTATATAATTTAGAAAATCCGTCTCACTTTGATACATATGGAAATTACTACATGTCTTTAAGTTTATTTAGTAGCATATTATTCATATTTTATCTCTTATATAAATGTCGAAAAAATATTACTTCTCAGAAAAATCCTTGTTGTATTCAAATCTTTAATCAGTGTCACAATTCAAAGACTCGCACCGATCATCCAACATCTCTTGTAGTGTTCAAAGATAACAATAGTGTAAGAAATGAATCTATGTTGGAGGAAACAAATTTTGCAAGTACGCCGACTCCTTTAAAAAGGAATGTTGTCATAACCAATGTTGTAAAGGATCATGAAATGTAGTTTTAAAATTTTAATACTGTACGATTTTATTTGAATATAAAATAATAATAAACATTTATTCTAATAATAATGATAGTAATTTCTATATTAATATTTTTGTCATTTCATAATTTTGTGTTTTTACTATAGTGTTAGTTAAGTTCTTATTTTTTTGAATAAAATATGTTATTAATTAAATAGTTTATAACTTAGCTACTTCCTTGTATACTCCAAACGAAAGTCCAATTTCTCGCGTTTATAGTAATTGCAGTTTTATCTCTCATAACTTTGAGATGTGATGATCGATCTTAACGGGGGGGTTGTTATATCGAAAGTCGAATGGGATTATATGTATATTAAAAACGCTTAGTTTTCACTTGCATTTCATAGAATTGCAATTGGAAACTTTTGCTATTTCTTTATTTCATTTTGCGGTGTTTTTCATCAGATCGAATTGGACCTTCGTCGGGTGCAGGTCTTCTTTTAAGATTAATATTAAGTTTTCTGAATAAAATTATTTTCAGTTTTAATAAAAGTTTATTTTTTAAAAAGTCTCTCAGAATCCACCAAGTAACAGTACCACAAAACAACTGGACTCTAGACCCGACTTGACAAAAATGCCAATAAGCCCTGCATTTTCCAACGCAATTTTGTGGCCTACCGAATCTCCAATAAAAAAAGCTGGTAAGAAAAAGTCGTTAAAGCAGCGATTACCGAATGCTATTGGTGCGGCTGAGTGGGTGAAGTATTGGAATGAAAAAAAAGAAGAAAAGGAAGAAAAGGAAAAGAAAAAAATGGCTCGAGCAGAGAAGAAAATGTTAAAGGATAAAGAAAAAAAAGAGCAGCCTAAACGGAAACGGATTAAGAAAAATGTTAGCATAGAATCTAAGTCAGATGATGATATACCATTAAATTTGTTTGCCGAAACACCTGCACGCCTTGAAGGTAACTTAGAGAAGGGATATTACGTAATCGTGAAGTATGAGGGCGAATACTTCCCTGGGAAAGTCAAAGACATTGATGGATGTAACGCTCAGTGTCTACAATGGTGTTATCATCAGCAAACACTTTCAAATGGCCTGAAAGAGAAGACACTATATGGTATAACCGTGACAGTATAGTGGAGGTAATAAAACAACCTGTTGCTTTAAACAGCAGAGGTTCTTACAAGGTTGAAGAGATGGGCAAATTTTTACAGTGGGCATAGATCTGGTTGTATTGCTATCTGGTCAGGTCATCTTTTCTTGTGATTTTGAAGATTATTTAATAAAACTTTATTAGCCCAATTTTTTTAATTAGGCTAATAAAGTTTTATCAGAGAGAGCGTTGAGACTGATTAATTTGATTTAAGTTCCTACTCAATTGTGATATACTCGTTAATTAATGATAATAATTTAATGCAAAGTTATGTTTCTCTTTGAAATAAAGTTCTAATTTTAATATAGTATCTTTATCAGTTAGGAAGTAACCATAACTGAACTATTGAAAATACTTTAAGATAAACTTTTAAGTAAATAAATATATGAAAGTCAATTATTAATAAAAAAATGTGATTTGTTTTTGTTTCTGATTCCTTTTCTTTATTTTTTTAAAGTGGTCAACTATCAGGGCAAAAGTGGTCATTTATTGGAGCGTACTGGTCAAATTTAGGCTAATTCATATTTGTGGGATTGTTTATAAATTATACAAAAAAATAAATTATTTGGCTCCAAATCATTTGTAAATATTACAACGTTAGTAAATTATAAACAATTTTATATATTATTTTCCAGGTTTTAACTACTAAATGCAAGGTCAGAGCATTTCAAAGACAAAATTGTTCTTAACTGGTTTGGGACTGGTACACCAATCCTGCGTTATAATTATTACATTTTGTAAGCTCGGACGAAGTACTCGTTACATTTTAAATCACCTGCAGAATGTTATGGCTGGTAAAATGATACAGCTTCAAGATAGTGAAACAGTGTTTAGTGTTTATGGTTTACATATTGTTCTTAGTATACGAAGATAAATAGAATATGATATTGTTACTTTGTATAATGTACAATATGATATTGTATTGTGATTGTATTTTTAATGTGTTTAAATTTTATGTGTTTATTTTTTTTTTTTTAATTTATTTTAGGTCGCTCAAATAACACGGTCATTAGCGACCACTTTAGGCTTACAATTTTAAATTAAATCATAATAATTAATTAACTTTAGAAAAGTTACAATTTTTTCGGTACTTTCAAAACAGTTATTAAAACATGTAGGGAGATTTTCACACATCAGGTCAAAAAAAAAAAAAAAAAAATTAGGCGTCGTCTTATCAATAATAATTATAATAGAAAATGGATGGGCCTCGAATTGCAACCAAAAGTTCGTAAACATTTAATCGAAACGAAAGAAAAACTTTTTATAGATTGGGCCATGTGTCGTTTTGTCGATGACGTCGAACTAGTGCGCTGTCTCAATTGTCAATAGTTCGGCCACACTTCAAAATTCAGCCGCGAATCCGACCCGTGCTGCCGTCATTGCGCAAATAAACACCAATCGAGCGACTGCCCTAATAAAGACATAAAATATTTTAAGCCGGTTTGCGGTAGCTGCACCCGTTACAAGAAACCTAGCGACCACCCTACGGGCTCACCTGACTGTCCAACTTACAAGGCAAAAATGGAGCAATTAATTTTAACAACTCACTATGAATAGACTAGTCATAGGACAGCTGAACCTTCATAACAATAAGCACGCGACGTTAGAATTGGAAAAATTGGTGTCGGATTATAATTTAGACTTGGTTCTCATACAAGAACAATACCAATGTAAGTCGCTACGGCCGAAAGTCGTACAAACTGACAACCTAGCGCGAGCCGGCATATACACACCTCAGTCTAAATTCTCAATTACGGCCCTAACAAACCTATCGACGTCCCACTGTACGGTATTTAGTTGTTATTTCCAATATTCCGACCCGGTAGGTCCCCACTTACACCAGCTACGACGCGTCCTACAATCTCTCGCGGGGAAAAATATAGTCATAGGTGCCGATGTGAATGCCTCGTCGCCCTTATGGCATGGCAAACTTAGGTATGTTGACCGCGACCGTCGTAGTGCGGTAGAAGATTTCATTGCAGAGTTTAATCTACAAGTCCATAACACCCCTGATGCACCACCTACTTTTAGCAGCCCCTCAGGCGAATCTTCCATCGACGTCACGCTTTCTAGCGCGTACATCCATAGTAATAATATTACTAAATGGCGTGTCATTCCAGACGCGTCGTGCAGCGACCATCGTTTGATTGTTTACGAGTTCTCATGCGCTTCCTCCAGTGATTCTATGATTGAGTCGAACGACTTTAAATATAATGTTAAAAATGGTAATTGGAACTTATTCAAGGACCTTATGTCCGCCCACTCCAGAGACTTCACCCGACCGGACTTAAATTCTAATGATAGTGCTGAAATAATGACCAACACCTTTATTTACTGCGCCGATATTGCCCTAAGTCGAAAACCGATTAAGACGGACAGAAGTTGTAAATGGTGGCACTCGTAAATCATTCACAAATAAATCACCGGGGCCTCCCAGAAAGTAATCAGAAAATTTATCAATTTGCGATAACTCTAAATACCTAACTTATCTCTTGTTTAAAAGCCTTACGAAAGTTTATAAATTTCCATTTTTTTTAGGAATTTTATAAATATACGGATCTTAATATTAAAAGTATATATAAAAAGGTACCTACATATAGAATCTGAAACCAATTATTACATAAAATAAACAACTAAAATATGGATAGAGTAATTCGCGCCATATCATACCGGAACCAAAGTGGCAAAATACATTTTGTGTAGTAATTCTCGTACACCCTAATTTTAGATAGAGAAAATGCCTAATTTTTTAATTGTAACAGTTAGTTACAATTAAAAATTAGGCATTTTCTCTATCTTTTACTATAAAACTAAAAAGTTTAAAACAACTCACGTTCTCGGATTCAAGGCGGTCACTCGGCGATACCTATAGGGTTAGGCGCCTATACTTATTACCTGACTGTGCGACGCAAAGGAGGGTGATATGTTTAAAAGCCTATTATGTATGTATGTTTGTACCTTTGTGGCGCTCTAGAATCCAAACGAGTAAACCGATTCTAATGATTCTTACGAGTACGTCAATCGATTGTCTTAGTCTAACAAGTGCCACTAAACACGACAGTCATTAAAAATCAAAATGGCGACAGCCAGACGCCTATTGGAAAAAAAACATGACAAATGTATCAAGTGGGGTATCGTTGAATAGGTCTTTGAAAATAATTATAAGGTTTATTAAATAATTTTTCATATTGAATGACCATTTAAGGTAAATGATAACGATTAAGTTTTTGTTACCTAGGTAGCCCAAACAATATCCTACAATATTTTATAGAACACACGTTCAAATTTGCTGGTACCGACTTCAAAATTAAAAAGATTGAGTAGAGAAATAGTTAAAATTTTATCCGAATTTAAAAGGGGAATTATTTAGAAAATTAGTTTTATTTCATACTTTTTTGTGTAAACTTTAGAAGTCGGTTTAATTTTTTGTTTAAAAATAATAATTTCACCCTTTTTAGTGATATTTGTTAAATTATTATTAATACATCTTAAGAACGTTTAAAATAAACAAAATGTTCAAATATCGACACTGTCGTCGAACAAAGTCGGATCTGCAAAATATCAACTTTACAGGAGAGCTGTTTAAAGTTTACGATTCATATTTTTCAATGTAACTTTTTACTTATCAATTAAAATAAAATAAAATTTTACCTCATTTTGATACATATATTTTTTCCTAAATTAGTCAAACATTTCTGACCACAAATCCTTGCACAAGACACAGGGCGGCTATCTGATTCAGATAGTGAACTTACTTGACTCACAGTATCTGGCGAAGATGGTAATGCTTCTACCTATCTGTCATGTGCACCACAAAAGACATCATCACAATTTCTATGATAATTAGTAGGGGGAGGCATAGGTGTAGGAATTCTCAGTGGTGATTGGGGCGTACCAACAATAATATTATCGTCTTCAAATTCCTCTACAATGACAGATGGGGAGGCTTCAAAGCTGGTATTAACATCTTCAAGAAAAATTAATAGCGAACTAAGAACATCTTCCGCTACATCGTGTAGTTCCCTGATTATTTCTTCGGCTCCTGTTGGCAATTTACCATACTTATTTGTAATTTGCAGGGTAACCACGCGAGCAACTTATTAAACCATCTGCGATTAAAACATGAAACGAAGTATCAAGAGGTATTGGCTATCAATGAAAATACAAGTAGAGTGGATAAATTAAAACCAAATAAAAACAGAAAAGACGAGGAAAAGGAAAAAAAGCGCGAAAGATTATTGCAGTGTTGTGTGAAACTGATAGCAATACATGGACGACCATTTTCATTGCTTGAAGACAACGCATTTAAAGAAATAAAAGCTTTGATATGTGCTGATTTTGTGGAGGAAGCGAACTGCAAAAAAAATTAAAACATTAATTTCAGAAAAAGCCAACACAATAAAAGAAAAAATAGTAACTGAAGTGGCTCAAACTCTTATATCTGTGAAGATAGACTCAGCCACGTGTATGGATCGTCAATTTGTTGGTATAAACATTCAGTATATAAAAAATTCGAAAATTGTGGTACGAAATTTGGCTATTAAAGAAATATTCTTTAGTCAAACTTCAGAAAATTTGAAATGTACCCTCCTAGAAGTACTAGCTGATTTTCGAATTGATTTATATAATATTTACTCGTTAACGACTGATAATGGTGCAAATTACTTAAAAATTTCAAAACTTTTAAATGAAGAGATAAATAATGACAACGAAACTGGTACAGAAAATGATGGCGATGAAGATGAAGACGAACTAGTTTATCACAGTGATGATTACGCATACAGTCTAGAACATTTCAATGCAACATTTTTAAATGATAACGAACAAGAAAGAATGGTCGAGATTCGACAAATTGCGTGTGCAGCACATACTCTGCAGTTGTGTATTAAAGATGTGCTAAAAAATGACTATGAGAACTTAATTGAAAAGTGTCGTAATGTTGTGAGAATTCTACGTCGTCCACTTATGAAACTAAAAATAAAATTGGAAAAATTTAAAAAGCCTATTCTTGACTGCACCACTAGGTGGTTCTCTACGTACTATATGCTAGAAAGATGAAAAGAACTCAAGACATTTTGCGACAGCTGCAACGATATCTGCGAAATAATTTCGGAAAATGAGTGGATCAAAATAAACCATATAATCATTTCATTAGAACCATCTAAAGAAGCTACTGTTAGACTGCAAGCGGAACAACTAACTGTTGGCGATTTCTTCTCCATTTGGACAATTTGTAAGGCAAAAACCGAAAAAATTAATTTACCTTTGGCACAAGATGTAGTGGTATCTATGACAAGGCGAGAAAAAAAATTATTAGAAGGTAAAGCATTTTTACTGGGAATTTTTCTGGATCCTCGATTAAAGTTAATCTTATCTGAAGACGAGAGACAGACTGCGAAATGCTACATTAGAGGTGTTCACCAACAGATGCTTGAAGTGGAAAAACGTGCACAGGCAATAACTCGGGAGGAAGAACAAGCTGCCACATCAAATTCGCTTCTATCTCCAGGTTGTTAACGTGACCTTACGTCTTTGAGTAATATATCAAGCGACAGTTTTCAAAGTGATCTGCAAAGTTTAGAAGACATTTTAAGCCTTACTCAAAGAGTACGTGCACCATTAGATACCATTTCGTTAGATCTAGATTATTATCTTTCTGAATATTTAGCTGCACCACGACTTGCTGTTACGGAAAGCTCCATTGAGTATTGGTCTTTAAAATCACACAGGCTTGCAAAGTTAGCACTTATAGCATTGGCTGCTCCGATTACACAGGTAACAGTGGAAAGACTTTTTTCTGTACTTAAATTCATTTTGACCCCATCCAGGAACAGATTACTGGATGAAACATTAAAAAATATAATTTTAATAAAATCAAACAAAGATTTACTTGAGTAATTATTCATCAAGTCGTTCTATATGCCTACGGTACGGTTAAAACGGACTGCATAAAATATTTTCATTCCCAGTTTTAAAATTTAATAAAACTAAGAATCAGTAGCAAAGGAGTTAGTGTGAAAATTATAAAACAAATCTTAGGATCTGATAGATAAATCATTGGTTGATTGGGAATCCAGCTCGACTGGACCAAAGAATGAGAATCCGTCTCGACTGGACCAAAAAATGGGTGCGGTTCAAAGGGAACCACCTCCAATGGTGGCACTGGGCCTCTGGCGACTTGCGGAAATTAGATACTAATTTATATTAGTTAAAGGTTTTAAGTGGACTGTATTCGAAGGCGGCTGGTAGTCGCCAGTAGTATGCAAAATATAGATATTATGAGCGATACTGTAGGGAAGGAGGAACGGAAAGCACGCTACCTTGATGCTGGATCCTGGCTGGCGTCAACTCTCGTCTCCTCTTCTGCGCGATGTGGTTTGCTGCACTACACAATACACTTCTCACTTATTGTTAAAGTTTCACAGTTTATTAGCGGATTAAACACAGGATTAGCGGGATAATAGCGGATATATATCGGCCGAAGTGCGGCCGGTGCGAGCAACGATTTTCGAGTTTTTTTTGACAATATCTCCTCCAGAGGGTGCTCTTGCGCGGGCGACAAAATCACGCCACTTCTCGTCCAATAGGCAGCGTGCGTGCGGCGTCAGTGGGAAAGGGAAGGAGATATCGCTCAGATTTAAATTCGCCAATGAGAGACGACCTTTAAGCTCATAAAATGTATGGGATATACCGCGAGAATGTAGATGGCGCTAACATTCCCCCGGCCTTAAAGGGTTACCTTTAAAAAGATTAAAAAATTATAATATTTAAAAGTAAGTAACTATCGCAATTCGCATGACCGTTAATTTACTGGATAATAATTATAACTAAATTATAAACTAAATGAATGAGATCTAGATTACAAACCAGATCTCACTGAGTAGGTAATGGGCAGAGACGTACGACAGGGCGCACGTAGCTTCCCTTCGCGGTTTTAACAGTCACAACGCGAGTTGTACCATCTTTAGCGGTATGTAACTTTTCAATGACACCTAGTGGCCATGAAAGCGGCGGTGAATTGTCATTAATGATAATGACTAACGTTCCCTCCCGTAAGGGCGAAGCGGGACTATTCCACTTATATCTAGTCTGCAATTTATGTAGGTACTCTAAACGCCAGCGCCGCCAAAATGACTGCACGAGCTTGTCAAGCAGTGTATGTCTTTGAAGCATGCTAGATGAGTCTGCTTCAGGTGCGGGTAGTGACGACAACGGCACTGTGTTTAGAAAGTGCGCAGGAGTTAACGCGGTAGGCTCAGCGGGATCACTACTCAATGTAGTAAGCGGGCGCGAATTTATTAATGCCTCGACTTGAGCGAGGACAGTTAAAAGTTCCTCGTAGGAAAGGATCTGTTGTCCTATAACCTTAAAGAGGTGCGTTTTTACTACCTTAACCATGCTCTCCCAGCATCCTCCGAAATGCGGAGAGGCGGGCGGAATAAATTTCCAATCGATGTGATTGATCAAAAGTTCGTCTTGGAGACGTGTGCGGTATTCTTTATTTAGAAATTTATATAAATCGCGTAAGTACGAATTAGCACCCACGAAACAAGTGCCGTTATCAGAGTACAAGCACTGTATAGGACCGCGGCGCGAAAGAAAACGTTTTAGTGCTGCTAGAAAAGACACCGTGCTTAAATCCGTCGCAACTTCAATATGCGTAGCGCGCGTTGTTAGGCATGTGAATATGCATAACCAAGCCTTACGACTTTTAATACCACGACCACGTATTGGAGTGTACTGTATCGGTCCTGCGTAATCGCAGCCGCTAAATGTAAAAGCTTTATTTACCTGATTCACGCGTTGGCTAGGAAGGTCTGCCATAAGAGGATAAGTTGGACGCGGACGAAATTTAAAACACGTGTTACATTTATGTATTTTCTGGCGAATGGTTCGCCGAGCAGCTAAAATCCAGTACCTTTGCCTGAGTAAGGACATGAGTAACTCTGGACCGGCATGGAGATGCTTCTTGTGATAAAATTCAACAAGAAGATCGACCACATGATCGTGACGCGGAAGAATGCACGGATGCTTATAGTTATAAGGCTCGTCTGAATTAGACAGACGACCACCGACGCGTATCATACCGTTCTCATCGAGAAACGGTTTAAGTTTAAGAAGAGCGGGGGAGACAGGTAGGTTATTTTTTAAACTTTGAATGTCATTATCAAAATGAACAGCCTGTACGGCTAATAATATTTTGCGTTCCGCGAACTCCAGATCGGATATTGAAATAAAAGTTCCTCTAGGTAATTTCCTAAGAAACCTGCAGACATAAACAATAACGCGTAACAACTTAGACCAAGAAGATATGCGCTGTGCGAGTGTATAAAACGGGGATTGCGTAATTTCAACGACCACGGGATGAGAGACAGATTTCTGTTCGGGTACGTCCTCAACTTCTGCATCCTCTCTGTAGGGTTCAATGGGCCACTCTGACGGATCATGGCTAATCCAGGGTGGACCACGACTCCACAGGGGATGATCAAGAAGTAGCATTGGAGGGATTCCACGAGACAGGCAGTCAGCGGGGTTTTCAATACCCGGGACGTGATTAAAACAAGCGGGGGAAACCAACTCTATGAGTTTGGTAATGCGATTGGCGACAAAAGTCTGCCAGCGATGCGGAGAAGAATAAATCCAAGCAAGTACTACCTTGGAATCAGTAAAAGCGTAAATATTATTAATGCGGTAGTGGGACGAAACTGTGTCCTTGACCTTGCGAAGCAATTGTGACAGCAGAAGGGCTGCGCACAATTCAAGTCTTGCAATCGAAATGGTTTTAACTGGCGAGACTTTGGACTTGGCACAAACTAATTGCACAGAATAGTTACAGCCATTGCGGACTTGCATATACACTACTCCGCCGTAAGCCCTTTCGCTAGCGTCGGCGAAACCTATTAAATTAACACTGCATCCATCGACCAATCCTAAATGACGCGGTATCATAATTTGATTGAGCTTGGGAAGCTCGCGGCAAAACTGTTTCCAGGCTGCGACTATATGTTCGGGAGGTGTGTCATCCCACTCACACTTTGCCAACCAAAGCTCTTTTATTAAGAGTTTGGCGTACAAAATGGTGGGAGCCACGAAACCCATTATGTCCCAAAGTCGAGCTATTGTGGACAGCATTGTGCGTTTGGTGCACTTAGGATCAGGCAGTGCGACGTCAAAGCGAAAACAATCTCGCGATCTGTCCCAGCGTAGGCCAAGGACCTTATGCGGAATGGACTTATCGAACTCAATGTCCGGTGATGCCTTATGCGAATCAGATAAGTGTGCGAGAACCTCTTTTGAATTACTCGTCCATTTGACAAGATCAAATTGGCCTCGCTTGAAAAGCTGAATAAGCTCTTCACAAAGCGAAATTGCGCGCGGGGTGTCCATAACACTACAAACGATATCGTCCATAAATAAAGACTGAGAAGCTGCTGACGCAGCAGCGGGAAAATTATCGCCTTCATCAGCGATCAGCTGACGCACAACACGTAAGGCGTGATATGGGCTGGACCTAAGTCCGAAGCAAACGCGGTTAAATTGGTAAACCGTTAATGGTTCATTATTATTAAAGCGGTAAAATATACGTTGGAATCTACGGTCAGATTCGCGAACACCTATATTAAGAAACATTTGTCGACAATCAGCTGACAAAGCAATTTTGAAAAGACGAAAGTTTATTATTATATTAAATAAATCGCCCTGTAGATTCGGTCCAGTATGCAAAATATCATTGATAGACTGGCCCGATGTAGTCTGACAGCTAGCGTCTAAAACTACGCGGAGTTTAGTGGAAATTTTATCCTCGCGAACTACACCGTGATGCGGAATATAATATGCGGGAGCGCAGCTAGCGTTATCAATCGTAACTGGGCTCAAAAAATCTTTATCGATGTAGTCACGAATGACATCGTCATAAGCGCGGCGTAAGTTAGGCGACGAATTCAGTTTACGTTCTAAACAATGAAAACGTCGGAGAGCGACGGCGTATGAATCGCCTAGCGAATAAGGGTCACCACAAAATGGTAACGCGACTATATACCTACCACTGTTATCGCGAACAGTAGTAGCGCGGAAATGTTCTTCACACTCGAGGTCCTTGCGACTCATCGAGGGCGGCGCGGAAATCTCTTCAAGCTCCCAAAATCGCTTTACGAGAGAATTAATATTATTATTATTTTCTTGAAGAACAGAACAGCAAGACGTAGTATAACGAGAACTATGTGACGTAGGTACGGCACCCATGATCACATACCCTAATACCGTCTCAATAGCGGGAGGTAAATTATTTTTCTCACTGCGTACTATGTTAGGTAGCAGCAAGTGCGGAAATACTGCAGCTCCGATCAAAACATCAATGTTACCCGGAAGCGCAAAATCTAAATCTGCGAGAGGCAATCTCTCGAGATGAGTAAGTGCGGATACATCCACATGAGCGTTCGGCAACATGTCCGTAATACTATCCACGATAAGCGAGGAAACATTAAAATTAATATTATTATTAAGGCGCGAATATATTTTAATATCTACGGAACCCTTACACGGTTTTTCCGAGCCACCGATTCCTGTTACTATTAAATTACAATTTTTCATTTTATTCCACAGTCCGAGACGTCGGAAACAATGGGAAGTAATAAAACTACTTTGCGATGCGCTATCTAGTAAACAACGCACAACTATCGGCGTTCCATTAGCATCATAAATAATAGCTTGCGCGGTAGCTAGCAGTATAGTAGTGTTTGTGCACTGCCGCACGGTCCTGCAACTATCCTGCGTGCGTGCCGGCCGCGCGACAAGCGTGCTACACAAAGAAACTTCCGACTGGGAATTATCACTAGGCGCGGCTGCAGCGTTATCGCGATGACCTTGACCGCTAGAAACAGGATTGTTATCTATGATGCGCGGCGAATCTTTATTATTAAAATGAAGTAATGTATGGTGACGTTTATTACAAGAACGACACTTGGATTTACTTGAACAGTTACTTGTCTTATGTTTTAAACTCAAACAGTTAACACAAGCTTTATTATCCTTTACATAATTAAATCGAGCGGTTGGAGTTAAGTTATTAAAAGCGGGACATTTAAAAAAGTGATCGTGCACAATGTTGTTGCACATACACCTAATATTATGCGAGTTATCATTAATATTATTAGATTCCGAACATGTTACGTACGACTGCGGATTTGGAGCGTAATTTTTGCTTCGTAATTTATGCGAACTTTGTTTACCAATATTATGAGATGAACTATTATATGAAATAGTTTGCGTGTTAAGAAATATTCGAGATTGATCTCTTATAAAAGAAATGAAACTATCGAGCGTAGGTATTTTATTGTTGCGCTCCGTCATTTCAAACGCATGTATAGTGTCTCGGTCGAACTTTTTCAAAGCGAGTTGTAGCAATATGAAATCTGAAAGGTCGTCCAATTTTAAGTTTTTTAAAGAGTTTACTGCGGTGACAAAGTTATTCATAAATAATTGGAAATTAGAAACTGAAGCGGGTCCAGACAATTTAAGATTTAAAGCTTGATCTAAATACGTAGATGCAAGGACGCGAGTATCCTGATACTTATCAAGAAGCGATTGAAATATTATTTGATAATTTTCCGCATTCGGTGTAACCCCTGCAAACACGGTCTGCGCCTTCGGTGACAGTTTACCTAATAGATAGTACAATCTGTCAGCATCGTTCAAAGAGCCATTATCGTGCACAGTAGATTTAAAACTTGCATAAAAAAGCGGCCAATTGCGTATATCACCATCGAATGACACGAGCTCGATTGCAGGCAGCTTCGGCTGCATACGTACTGTACCGATGCAAGCCGCGGCGCTGGGCTTAGCGTAACTACTATCTAAACGTGATTGTACGCGTTTTATAACACAATACAGTTCCTCGAATGACATGTATGCTTGATAGTCTGGTTGGTAATCAGGATCTAAAGATAGTAACTCGGCGTTATAATCGTCTAACAATTTATGAAAATTAGTTCGAATTTCCTCTATTGTCATGCAAGAACTTAAGAATAATTCCTTATCAGCCTCGCATGACTCAGCGTTTTTCGAGCGGTCGTAAATGTTTTGAACACGCTCAAATAAAACATTACGTTTAGCTAATAATATGGCTAACTCTTTACTATTTAAAATAGACTGTTTGTCTTGTTTCGACCCTTTCGACATTATGTATAAGTGAATATAGTAACGACCTTATGAGACTAAATATAAAGTATTTAAGTACCTAAGTATTTATGTGCGAACAAATATAAAATACTTGAGGTTGCGGAAGTGTAAATAAAATATAAATATTATGCGGTTGTACAAATTACAGCGTGTGATTATAGCGGTAAAAATATTAAGTACCTACTTGTAATAATAATTATTATGAAGTAAGGTACGCGGTGCGGGAGTATGTTATAATATTAATATTAATCCTGTGTTTTATGCGGGAAAAGAAAAATTATTAAGTAAATTGCGGTATGCGATAGCGGTATGCGGTATGCGATATGCGGTATGCGTAAATTGCAATTATAAAAGGCAACACTTTAGGCGGTTTAAATGAAGCGCTTGAAATATGGAATTTACAAGCGACACTATAATAATAATATATAATTATTATAGATGTAGGTAGCAATTACCTACTGCGGTGCGGTGCGGTGCGGGAAGGAGAACCACGTAATGGGTTACAAGTATTTAAGTGAATTAGTTTTAGGAGTACAGCATTGAACCACAGCTAAATATGTAGATATTCAAGGAGAAAACTATGCGGTATTAAAATGAGATGCGTCCGGCTCGTTTGGACCAAAAATGATTGGGAATCCAGCTCGACTGGACCAAAGAATGAGAATCCGTCTCGACTGGACCAAAAAATGGGTGCGGTTCAAAGGGAACCACCTCCAATGGTGGCACTGGGCCTCTGGCGACTTGCGGAAATTAGATACTAATTTATATTAGTTAAAGGTTTTAAGTGGACTGTATTCGAAGGCGGCTGGTAGTCGCCAGTAGTATGCAAAATATAGATATTATGAGCGATACTGTAGGGAAGGAGGAACGGAAAGCACGCTACCTTGATGCTGGATCCTGGCTGGCGTCAACTCTCGTCTCCTCTTCTGCGCGATGTGGTTTGCTGCACTACACAATACACTTCTCACTTATTGTTAAAGTTTCACAGTTTATTAGCGGATTAAACACAGGATTAGCGGGATAATAGCGGATATATATCGGCCGAAGTGCGGCCGGTGCGAGCAACGATTTTCGAGTTTTTTTTGACAATATCTCCTCCAGAGGGTGCTCTTGCGCGGGCGACAAAATCACGCCACTTCTCGTCCAATAGGCAGCGTGCGTGCGGCGTCAGTGGGAAAGGGAAGGAGATATCGCTCAGATTTAAATTCGCCAATGAGAGACGACCTTTAAGCTCATAAAATGTATGGGATATACCGCGAGAATGTAGATGGCGCTAACATTGGTCGTTAGGTACTATAATTTTGTTGTGTCATAATGAAGTTGATTCATATTTTCTTAATTTTTTATCGAGTAATACTAAATTTAATAGGATGGTATAAAAGCGGTGCAAAGTCTAAAGTGTTTAATCTGATATGCCGTTGATTGTACAGGGTTATTACAAATCAAAAATAGCGATCAATTACTAATAAACTGAATGAGCACATTTTATGCACAATTGGTACTCTTGGTGATGACGATTTTGGATAGGCGATTTTTTTTAAATTAAATACGAATATATAATTATGTTGTTTGTTTTATTTTTCCATTTAATATATTATATCCGAAATTTCGTATCTATAGGTATGTACAATTATTCAGATGAATACTTTTGCACGACATTTAATACTTCATCCCAAAATATTTCTATTTTTTTATCTGGAATTCCGTTTATGAGAAAACGAAAAGTTAATGCCTTTTCATTTCGAAGACAGGTACAATCATGTAGGCCAGTATTTACTCCTTCAATGTACGCAACGTTCAATTTCTTCTTTGCTGTGCCTAAAATTTAAACAACAAATTTATTTACATGTTACATGGACTGCCAATTCGAAATTGTTTTTGGACTTTTAATAAATTATTTCATACATTCATTACAGTTAGCTAGTTTCCATTTTATTCAATAGCAAGTTCTTTGTCAACTTACAATGTTTAATAACTAGGTACAATAATATGTCCAAAAACACTTTCAAATGTTTTACACTTTCAAGTTATAAAATGGAGTTTACAGTAGGTAGTTACAGTTTTCTGAAATTTATGAAAGAAGGCAATCTACTGTACCAATCATCGCTTCACTGCTATCAGATGTTTCATTCTTTCGTTTCCGCGGGTGCGGTTGTAAAATTGACGGTGATACGGGACGGTTATAATTATCATTATTGGTGTCAGCCTGAAAATTAATAAATTGCATTGCAGGTCATGTACAGTCACGTGCGAAATAATGTATGTATATGTCACCGGAAAATAACAAGAACAGTAAATTTATAAATTTCCTAAAAAAACTATTTTCGCGAATCATTTGAACATTTACAAATATTTATCTATGTGGTCAAAAACACGAATCATACTTTTTTAAAATTTCCGGCTCTTGGCAATACGGAAAACCTCATAATAAGTGCTAATATCGAAGAATTTATGTTCCTCAAAAATTTTAGGAATTTTATACACTTTCGTAGGATTCTAAACGAGAGATCCATTATTATTTTACGCCCACATTTTCGCAAATTGATAAACTTACGCGTGAAATAATAAGTAAGCAATAGCAAAACACTAAGTCACGTGACTTATTTAACCATAAGAGCGCACATAGTGTTTGGCTATTGCTTAGGTACTTATTATTTCACGCGTAAGTTCGGTAAGTTTAATTTGCGAATAAAAACAAAAACTACTACAAAATAAAACCTTACTTACCATTATGTAAGTACCTAAGAAAGAGCTCACGTTACTCAGCCAGTAGTTTCACCTAGAATACTTTAGATAATAAATAAAAGGTCAGGCGCACAGTGAAGGTAGTTCGTACGAAGAAACGCAACACTATACTAATTGTAGGCACTACGCGTCAAGCAAGACCGGAGCGGAAGATGCGCGGCGGCATGCGCGCGCACTTGTATCTAAACACTATCGCTATCCCTTTTTGCTGTCAACCAAATATGTTTTATTTCTGTTAACAGTTTCAACTAGTAACCCATTCACTTGAGTTATACCAAAACGATTTCTGTTAACCTTAATAGATTACAGATCAAACTGAATAAAGCAATACCGATACAAATGGGTTAACCAGGATTTCGGTTAACCGGTTCAATTAGTAACAGAAATAGAGGTTAACCGATTCAAACGGTTAATGTTTATGAATAGGTTTTCCGATCACTGGTCTTATCTTAATAATACAGTCCATTGCCATTTTTCAAATAATTTTGATTTAGATCACAGCTTAAATAAATTTTTCGAATTAGAATCTATCCCTTCACCTTATAAATCAATTAAAAAGGACAACGAAATAGAACAGCATTTCATACAAACAACAGTTCGTCAGGAAGATGGTCGTTTTGTAGTAAAGATTCCATTAAAACAATCACCTGACACATTAGGTGACTCATATCAGCAAGCACTAAATAGATTTCTTTCATTAGAACGTAAGTTCAAAAGAGATCCTTTATTTAAACAAAAATATTGCGAGTTCATGCAAGAATATATTGATCTTGGTCACATGTCTATAAACAAAAATAGTGATGACAAATACAGCTATTTCTTGCCACATCATGGCATTTTACGAGAATCTAGTCTCTCTACAAAATTAAGAGTTGTCTTTGACGCGTCAGCTCACACATCTTCAGGATTATCATTCAATAACATTCAGTGTGTAGGCCCCACGGTTCAAGATGATTTAATTAGTATACTCATACGTTTTAGACAACATAAATATGTAGTAACATCCGATTGTGTAAAAATGTATCGTTGTGTTCTTTTGGTGGAGGACCAGAGATGCCTACAACAAATACTGTGGCGTTCTGTGTGCCGAGTGCGAGTTTCATGTGAAAAGATCAAGTGATTTTACTTCGGCGTAATTGAATAAACTCCTAACTCGGCGACTGTCAAGATTAGGCGAGTATGAGTTACGATCGAGCCAAACCACTTGATCTGCGTTTACTCATCGTGAGAGGCAAGCATTTGTTTCGTAGTGTTGGTAGTATTGAAACGTCAAATTATTAACCAACAAATTTTAGTAGTGTTTATTTTATGAGAGAAGTAAACCAAACGAATGGTGTATTTAAGTTGTATGGGTTACCAAACAATATACTTGATTCTTGTTTACCTACGTTTTAGAGATTACCTAGTAACTTTCGTGTTATAAACTAATTATTTTATACACTTCAAATATGAGGACAAGTTGTTCGCAATTCGAGTTGATGGTTTCGTATATGGAGGAGTAAGTTTTAAATAATATAATTACCTATTTACTATTATGTTAACCATACCAGTGAAATATACAATGTAGAAAGCGGGCGGCAAGCTCACGGTTTAAATTGAAAATTTTTGGACTTTTCAGACATGGGGATATCACAAAGCCAACCTCAGATGCGAGTGGCAGGCTTAAATTTATGCAGAATTGGGAACAATTGACAAACCTTCTTAATAGCGATGGGAGTGGTGCAACAAAAACTGTTGATAGGTGGAGGAAGGTTTGACATCTTGTTTGCTGTTTGCAAAGGTTTGAGTACTTTACACTATATTTCATTTATATATTAATTTATTACTGCTTGTTAAGGTGTGGAGTGATTTCAAAAACAACACAAAAAAAAAAGCTGCTAGGCTTCACAAAGCTTCTATAGGAACTGGTGGTGGTCCTGCTGCTTTTGCAAAGCTTACCGACCTCGAGCAGAGGGTATTACAATTGGTTGGGGTGCAATGTGCGACAGGGCTGCCTGCTGAAGAGGCTGGGCTATCTCAGGTTTTTTGCTATTTTAATAACAGCTTATATTAATTAATATAATATATAAATTTCAAATGTATTTATATTTTTTTACAATAAAATTTAATTTTACACAGATAACTCAGCCTGCTACTCGTACACCACCTCCGCTATCAACACCACTGACCCAGCTGGATCCGCAAGTGATTCTCAGTATGTTCTTGTTCTTTTTTTTATGAAATTAGGGGGCAAGCGAGCAAACGGGTCACCTGATGGAAAGCAACTTCCGTCGCCTATGGACACTCGCAGCATCAGAAGAGCTGCAGGTGCGTTGCCAGCCTTTTAAGTAAGAATAGGGTGATAGGGGAGGGTAGGGAAGGAAACAGGGGAGGAGAGGAAAGGAAATATGGGAGGGTAGGGAAGGCAAAAGGATAGGGGATTGTTCCAAGCAATATGATTTAATTTCAGGTTTATTTTAGGAACAAAAAATTAATATTATTTTACATTTAGGTTGCGAGCCTCATGACACCTCTGAAGTCATCTCACAGCCCCGAGTCATTGTGCAACAGGCAGAACGTAAGACTGTTTTATTATTAATTGCAAATGATACGATGACTTGATGATGAGTTGATGAATTTATTATATTTTCAGATGTACTACCATGGGATGCACCGGGACCATCAACTCAATTTGCACCTGCAGACTCAAATAATGTAGAAGTGGAAAGTAAGATACTAAGATTACAGTTAAATTGTATGTTGTTATAAAACAGTTTGATCAGTCACTTTAAAAAAGTAATTGAATTTCCAGTTATTCCATGGAACTCGAACCAGAGTGGACCCATTTCATCACCACCTCATGTTTTTGAGGAAGTGCCAGTGGAAAGTGAGTTTGTTTTTAATAATGCAAAGACCATAAAAATATTTATTTATTTATTAATAATAAGTAATCATAATACAATATGTTTATTAATGGTAACATTTTTTTATTCCATAGATCCAGATACACTAATGCCTGCGCGCCCTACCACTCCACCAGCGATTCCGCGGCCTACTTTGTCTGGGCAGACACCACGTCGTTCTGGAGTGGCTCGAGCTCTCGTTTCTCCTCGACATCCTCGGGGAAGTCGGGCAAGGGCCTCTCCTAGAAGACGTGTGAGACCAGCCCACACAGAGCAGGCAGCTCAACATTTTTTAAATTCTGATGTGGAGTGGAGAAATTTCCGAATCCGACAGCATCAGGACTACATGGAGAATAAAAGGGAAGCTAGTCGGATTCGGATAATGGAGCTGCAGGGCCAAAGAGAATGGCAGGCGTTAGGGACGAGAGCCCTTGACATGTTAGAAAAGATTGTAAATAAATTTTGTAATAATTAATAACTGTAAATACAGTTATTTATTATTACAAAATTTATTAATGAGGGAATAGGGTAGGGGAGGGTAAGGAAGGGAATAGGCGAGAGTAGGGAAGGGAATAGGGCAGGGGATTGGGCCTCCGGTAAACTCACTCACTCGGCGAAACACAGCGCAAGCGCTGTTTCATGCCGGTTTTCTGTGAGGACGTGGTATTTCTCCGGTCGAGCCGGCCCATTTTTGCCGAAGCATGGCTCTCCCACGTCATTTTTTTAACCGACTTTCGCTTCATTAGTTATGTCTTTTTGTAAAAAGTCTAGACTTCTAGAGCATTAAACTGTTTTGTTTTATTTTGTTGTATGTTTGTTTGTTAAAGGTTAAGTTTATAAATAAAAAATCACTTAAAATAGGTATGTTTTATTGTTGATATGTTTTATTTATAGTAAAATTAAGAAATAAAGACTGAACCTGACTGAAGACCTTATCAAAGACAAGAATTTTTCACTATAAGCCTGTATAATGTGCCAGAATTATTTTAGCTTGTACAGTCCATACTAATATTATAAATGCGAAAGTGTGTCTGTCTGTCTGTCTGTTACCTCTTCACGCTCAAACCGCTGAACCGATTTTCATATTCTATTGACTGCAACTAACAAAATATATCACTAATTCACTACATTTTAAGTTCTAACTGCTTTATTCTTTTACGCAAAATTGTATGGACGGTGGATCTTGTCTTTTATCGAATTCTCCTGACTAACAGGCTTCTAGCCAATCTGCCTCTGATTAAATCAGAGCTTATTTCGCCTGCTTCAGCTTGGTTAATTTCCACACTCTCTTCTGGTTCCACATCTGGAAATAATTTGCATTTACATAGGTATTCATTTTATTGATTTGTAATTGCAATAAAAATATTTATCAAAGAAAACAAACCTTCAAAGTCGTCTACTATGCCTTGGTCGATACAGATGTTGTGCAGCACAGAGCAAGCTAGAATAATTCTAGCGCTCTTCAGTGGCTTATAATGAAGAACTCTATCTTTATGCAAACACCTCCATCGATTTTTTAGTCTTGAAAAAGTATTTTCAATTACTACTCGTGCTTTTTTATGTTTTTCATTATAATTTGCTTCTGGTGTATTATGTTCAGCATCTAATATGGGTGTCATTATCCATGGTCTTTGAGGATATCCAGAATCACCTAAAATTAAAATATAATACACATACATAATGTATTGTTTTATTAGGGTTCCGTACCCAAAGAGTAAAAACGGGATCCTATTACTAAGACTTCATTGTCTCTCGTCTGTCCGCCTATCCGTCTCCAGGCTGTAACTCAAAAACCGCTGTAGCTAGACTTCTGATATTTTCACAGATTATGTATTTCTGTTGCCGTTATAACAAAAAAAACTAAAAACAAAATAAAGTTAATAACTAAAGGCCCGTATCCTGTCCCATACATCATGGGCTTTTTTGCTAGATATCAAACATGGTAACAAGTAGGCACTTAAAATTTTTATAAGATCCTTAATAATTATACATTGTTCTTTAATTATAACTATTATTATCAATAAAATAAAATAAATATCCTATACAAAAACACATTCTTTGCCATGTTTGCTCTATAGCGGTACGGAACCCTTCGTGCGCGATTCATACTCGCACTTGGCTGATTTTAACTTTTTTAACTGAAATTAAAACTTTCTAGACGCATGCAGGATACTTGACAATTTTACGTACCTAGAAGCCAGACCATTTCTCCATTTTGATGCAGAGATTGAATATATGTATTTATATCACTATTCTCCCAAATAAAGGAATCGTGGTTAGCACCACCAAATTTGGGATTCACGCTTAAAATACGATATTCATCATCACACACCTGAAAAAATTAAATAAAATTTAATCTAAGTATGTATATTTTTTTCTACATTAATTATTGAAGAAGAAAAAGAAATATTATTTTGATATTTCTTTTTCTTCTTCTTCCTAGTCATATCCTCATGGCTCAAAATAATTTACTTTCTGGGATAGGGCTCTCCACTTGTCTCTGTTTTTGGCTTTTGGTTTTTGTTTACTGTCTGTGCTGGTACTGCCCTCTAGCATGAAATCATTGAAATAATATTATTTCCGAGCCGAGAGATAGCAAATGATAGCACACCCTGGACCGGTTTTATATTACTATTTAGGTAGATATCAGTTATCACTAACCATTTGAACATTAAGAGAGTGATAATGTTTGCGGCTGTAGTAAAGATGCTCTTCGGCTTTAGATGGAACAACAATTTTGAAATGGCTGCCATCCACACACCCAATCACTCCAGGAATTCCATATTTCATAAAATATCTATAAAATTATTAGAATATTAATAAAACTAAGTGATAAATTTGTAATACCTAATAATAATAATAAATATTCTTTATTGTGCACACACTAAGAAGTAAAATTACAAAAATAATAATAAACTTATAACTAGTGTAGCACAATGGTGGCCTTATTATTAATTAGTAATTTCTTCCAGGCAACCACAGGCAAAGGACAGTATGTTATTGATATTAGATGAATGTGCAATAATATTAGGTATGTAATTATGTTAATAATAGGTTGCATGTCCTACCTTTGACTAATACGTTGTCTGGCAGCTGGGCTCTCCGGAAAACAAATATATTTATTAAGAATATTGCTATGAGTCAACGCCTGTGTTACCTCTTCAATATATACACTGCACATTTTTTGACTCAAGTGCTTAGCTGCTCCAACTGGCTTTTGATACGAGCCAGATGCGTAAAAGAATAAAGCAGTTAGAACCTAAAAAAGTAGTGAATTAGTGATATATTTTGTTAGTTGCAGTCAATAGAATATGAAACAAATTGTGCTTTGAATAAAATACAAATGTTTAACCCTACGAATAATATAGTTTTTTATTATTGGTAGGTTCAATTAACCCTTTTATTAGCAGCTGTTAGTATTAGAGCAAAACAGAAAAATACGTACTTTTAGTTGAAGAGAAACTCGTTGGGAAGATTTCAAATTTGTTAATAATTCAAGCTCTCTGCACAACCACTTAAACATTTGTTTAGTTATGCGATAGCGATCCCGGAATTGTTTCTCTGAGAGGTCTAGCAGTGCATTGAAAGATGCACGAGACCTTGCATTGCTCCAAGCGGTATAATTACGGCTATCGTCTGCCTCCGCAGCTGCAAACATTCTCCAGGCGAAAAAAGAGGGACTGGCCATGATATTATGCTAGTTTTTAAAATAAATTATATATAAACTCTGAAAATATTTTTCTAACTCCACGATTTCACTATGAAAAACACAAGTGATAAATTTACTACGGTATAAATGAAATAAACTCCAAAGTTAATGAATTGAAATGTCAAAAATGCAACTCGCACTAGCCCTATACTTGAACCCACCAATCACAGGCTTTAACGCTGTCACCTTCGATCGCATAAACAATCCCCGTATTTGTTATCTTGTACGTAAAAAACTCGCACTACCATATTTTGTTTCTCACGTTTACAACTAGGTGGCGCTGAACAAATCTCATACAAATTCCTAGAAAACGCAAAACGCTCTCACGATCGAATTCAAATGAAAAAACTCACACTTAGCACTCTGAACCTTTTCATCAACTTAAAAAATACAAATTAAATACTGTTACTTAGCCACTCGATGCCTTGTGCAACTTGGTAAAGAATGCAAAGACCCGTTAATCCGTGAAACTATACTCCACGATACCTATGTAGATGACTATATAAGTGGCCATGACTCAGAACATGAATTGTCATGTATCTGCTTAGGTGTAATAGCTGAGCTTAAAAAGGGCCAATTTTATTTAAGGAAATGGTGCTCAAATAATCCAAAAATTTTGGAAGGCATAGATGAAAATGTTAATAACGATAACTTACTTAAACTTGTCAATGATGATCACGCTAAGACATTAGTTCTACGCTGGTGTTGTAGTTCAGACACACTTCATTTTTTCGAGGGCTCCCGTCCACCACACACATTAGTGAACAAGCGTTCAATACTGTCTACTATAGGCCAAGTATTCGACCCACTAGGTATTGTAAATCCTTGTATACTGCAAGCTAAAATTATTTTACAAAAACTGTGGGCATCGAAAATATCTTGGGACGAATCATTACCGCCAGAAATAGAAACTCAGTGGTTAAATTTTTTTAAACTCTTTTCGCAGTTAAGTAGCCTGACTATTCCTCGCAGAGTCATATGCGACTCACCCATAACAATTGAACTTCACACGTTTAGTGATGCCTCTTTACATGCTTATAGTGCATGTGTTTATATTCGTTCTATAAACATGGAAGGCGACATATCGATACATCTTGTTATGGCTAAATCCAAGGTGGCTCCATTAAAGGAAACCGGTCACACCGTGCCGCGCTTAGAACTTCTTGGCGCTGTTTTGGCAACACGTTTAGCAAATAAGGTAAAATCTGCGTTAAGACTCAATGTTCATAATTGTATATATTGGTGTGATTCCACAATTGTCCTTGGGTGGATTAAAACACCAAAATCTAATTTACATACCTTTGTTGCTAATAGAGTATTTGAAATTACTGAAAACTCTGAATCTAACTCGTGGTACTATGTACCAACACATTTAAATCCTTGCGATATTGGGTCAAGAGGCTGTAATGCAGCCCAATTGAAACACTCTTCTCTATGGTGGCACGGACCAAACTTTTGACTTTGCTCCAGTCTATGTGGCCCCAGAATCCAGGAATTACACCTACTGACTTACCTGAAACTAGATTAAAATGTAACACGACACTTTTGGAAGAGAATTATGTTTTGAAATACTCCAGTTACAGTAAATTACTTCGTATTACATCATATATTTTACGCTTCATTCATAATTGTAGATCTCCTGCTAATAAATTCACTTCTTACTTAAGGACTACAGAACTAAACTCTGCTTCTCATGCATTATGTAAAATTGTTCAAAGGGATATGTTTCCTAAGGAATATACAAGCTTAAGCAATAAAAAACAACTACCACCTAAGAGTAAATTACTCAATTTAAACCCTTTTTTATCGGACGATAACTTGATTAGAGTAGGTGGTCGATTATCTAATTCAAATTATGACTATAACACAAAACATCCCATTCTCCTCCATGCGGCACATCATATCACTCTGCTTTTATTTAAATACTATCATATTCTCTTAATGCATGCAGGACCTCAATTATTACTAGCAACTTTAAGACACAAAATATTGGCCAATAAGGGGACGCAATCTGGCCCGCAAGGTAACACATGCTTGTCATACTTGTTTTAGGTATACAGGTAAAACCATTCAACCTATAATGGCAGATCTTCCAAAGGAACGTCTCCATAGTGAATACCCCTTTATCAATACAGCAGTTGACTATGCTGGTCCTATTTTACTCGCTGACAGAAAAGGTAGAGGATGTAAACTTATCAAATCATATATTTGTGTATTTGTTTGCTTGGTTGTTAGAGCAGTACACATTGAACTTGTCACTTATGTAAACAAGGGTCTCAGCCAATCACAGCGAGCCAGACGAGCCAGCCAATGCCATGCCTTGCCGAGGCCCCCACCACTCGCCAACGCCAGCCAGCCGTGCCTCGCTGGTGGGGAGCAAGCCTTAAATACCCTGTACTCGCTCATTTTGCTGATTTTTGTATCAAGTCAAATTGTTAATCAGAAACTCTGCCCAAATACTTTGTGAAGTGTGATTAAAGTAAAAGTGTTTAAATAGTTACTCCACGTTTTATTTCACCCTGGTTTACAATCAGAAGAAGGGATGAAAAGAAATCGACCTCAAGAGGAAGATCGGCATTTGGTTCGGCCGCCAGGGTGGAGTGATTCATCGCAACTACGAGATGATATCCCCGACCCACATGAAGACTCGCCGCCTCCCGCCAGAAAAATGCTCAAAAATCTTCTCGAGCATGAGGTGCAGAGGGCTCTTCGTGACCTTAATGCAGAAATACCCACATCTGCTAAAACGAGAGAACATCGAGCTGCCTCGTTGATTCCGGAGTTTGATCCCGACAACGAGGATTGCACAGTAGTAGCCTGGATCAGGAAAATTATCAGCTAGGCGAGATACATGGATGGGATGATAAAACAAAAGCGTTTTACCTTCAAGACAAATTAAGAGGTCAAGCCAGGAAGTGGTATAATAGACTAGAAGATTACGATTACAGTTGGAAAGACTGGAAGCTGATGCTGGTAAGAGCTTTTCCTCGTTATCGTGATTACGGAAATTTGTTAGAAGAGATGATGCAACGACGAAACTACCCTCAGAAACTATGACAAAGTACTACCAGGAAAAAGTTGCATTATGTTTTCGGTGTAAGTTATCGGATAGTGCAACCGTCTCATGCATTATTCGTGGCCTACCCGCATCTCTTCAAGCTAATGCACGGGCATATCAGTGTGAGCGACCGGATGAATTGTATGAGGGCTTTCTATGTGCCTTAGACGACTATAAATCGCCACAATTTTCCGATTCACGAATTTTCAATCGAGACAACAAGAATTCGTAGGAAAAGAAAAGTGTCACTATTAATCCAGATGTAGACCCCTGTCCGCGCTGCAAAAAGACCGGCCACATTCTTCGTAACTGCCCTCAACCTGATCAGCGTACATGTTTTAAATGTGGTGCTCAAGGTCACATAGCCACTCGATGTACCAGTGCCTCTGCTGCGAAGCCAGTAACACCTGGCGTATCACAGTCAGTCAAGGAAATCAAGATAATACAGAATTATAGCGATATTTACAAAAAGGTGGTCAAGGTCAATAATATTTTCATTAAGGCCTATCTAGACACCGGAAGCCAGGTAAATGTATTGACTACAAATATGGCACGACTACTAAATTTGGAAATTAGTCCAACGAGCACAGTTTTGAAGGGATTTTCAGGTGGTTTTGTGACTAGTCGAGGAGAAGTGACCTTTGAGCTGGAAGTTGATGGCATACCACTGAAATGCACGGCACACCTAGCAAATGTCGACATGCAAGGAATTAATTTGTTGATTGGCCAGCCTGTTATAAATTGAAATGGTATGTCGTTAGTTATCAGCAACGGCACTGCAACACTTAAACAAGAGGAGGACATAGATTTTACCAAAAACATAGAATGCAATTGAAGAGCGTGAACGATTTCCAGTGATCTGTGCTGAAGATGAATGTTTACAGCCTGGAACCTCCATTATAAAAGTCAACATAGTAGGTAATGGAGACACGAACGACGTCGTCACTGCGCCCCGTCACTTCGAGTTGCAAGGTGTTTCCTATTCACTGCCGGCTACACTGCTGCGTGGAGCCGACGGATACATGAAGGTGGTCAACACGGGTACCAGCAACATCACCTGGCGTCAGGGTGAGGTGCTGACGAGAGCCGACAACCACGAGCCACATAGCGAGCCACAGCCAAACATTCAGGTTAGTCAATCTGCCATATCTGCCTTACCTTTGCCATTAGCCAGTTCTATATTAAGTACGAGTCTTGTAACCGATGCTACTGTTGGTGGAGTAAATGTTTCTGATATTAAGTCAGGGCTAATAAATAAAAAAGATCGTGATAAGTTATTAACTTTATTACACCATTACAATAATTGTTTCGCATCTGGCACTAGTGATTTAGGTTGTACAGATTTGCTAAAAATGAAAATAAGATGAACATCAGATCAGCCTATTTATCGCCATCCGTATAGATTATCACACACTACTTGACGCTGGAATTATCAAAGAATCAGATTCCAATTATGCATCGCCAGTCATTTTAGTTAAAAAGAAAAATGGTGATTTTAGACTCTGTGTAGATTATCGTGCCCTTAATGCTATCACCATAAAGGATAGGTATCCATTGGGTCCGATTGCGTTTCTCCCCGTATCTAAATAAGGACAGACTAAAATTTTACAAAATTAGTCCATGCACTTATTTAAAAGCTATTACGTTTCTGTTAAAATAAGTTCACGTCACTAAATATGAACTTCATTCTGAGTCTATGGAAATGGACATAAAAGGGACTAATTTACGTTCGTTTGTCAACTGCACAGACAGATGTCAATGTCATTCAACTGCCAAACCAAATGTCATTGTGCAGGCGCGATAAATACAAATATTTGTGTTTTTCACGTGGTGTTTTTGTTGGGCGAACCGTGAATTATTATTGTTAAAAAGTCGTGTATTCGCAAAGAAAAATATCTATATAAATATGGACACAAAAAAGCAGAGGATGAAAAAAGAGCAGCAACAATATTTATTGGATTTCTTGTTGAGGAATCCGGAAATTGTTAACGGTATGTTTACAAAATGTTTTGTGTGAATTTTAGTTTTAATGTAATGTGTTATATTCGTGTGTGTAGTGTGTAATTATCTTATATTTATAAATCTATCGATTTACCCTCCTCATCCATCCAATAAAGCACGATGTTTTATACCAGTAGGTAGGTACTTCAACTTAGTCTTTATTTGTCAACAGGAAATTCTCAGTTGCCGGCTACCAAAAGATTGTGGTCTGAACTGACAGAAGCCCTCAATGGAATGCAGGGTGTTCGTAAGACACAGAAAGATTGGTTAGAGGTTAGTTAGTGGTGTTTCATGGGCACTTTACAATTGTCTTATTCTGTAAATATCAGTGAACTTTTAAATTATAAGCAACCTAAGTAGGGTAAAGTTACCCACTACAATATAAGTAGTTGTTAAATATTCACTAAATTTTTCAGACATACAAGTTATTAGCACGCAGGGCGAAGGCTAAGTTGCGCTCACAGCGGGCATCTATGCAGAGAACTGGTGGAGGTCCTCCAACAGATATATGCTTAACCGAAGTAGAAAATAAAACAATAAATATAGAGGGGACGTCCACTATATATGGATTGCCTGGAGCTATCGAAGCTGTAAGTTATATATATATAAGTTTTTTATAAGTTCTTTATCAGAAAATTAACATAATTTTATGTTTTTCATGACATCATAAATTAATTTGTGTTTATTTTGAGTATGAATATATAGTATTTTTATAAAGATGTCCTTTGTTAATATGAATGGAAAACCTTGATTCTTGAATTGTAATTTTCTTACAGGGTATTATAATTGTCCCCGGGACTTCACAGCCCATTGTTGATGTTCCTGATGATAAGCAAGATCTATTCATGGTGAGTGTGTTATGACTTATGGCGATGCTTGTATCAGACATGATAATTATTATCAGTAATGTTTTGACACTACACAATTTTATTTTTACAGATTTCGGATGATACGCAATTGCCAAAACCCAAAAATACATTAATTTTAGAACCAGTGACAGGTGTAAGTATATTTTATCTATTAAGTTTATACATAAATTAAAGTTTGATAAATATATTATAAATAAAGTTTAAAAATAAAGTAAAATTAAATAATGTATAAAGTTAAATAAAGTAAAAAATACTGTAAATAAAGAAAAATTCACTAAGTGTCATGGTAAATTTTGGTAATTATTATAGAGTAACTGCATTAAGTGGTACAAGTAGTTAAAACTGAAGTCATCTGGAAATAGTTTTAAGCATAAATGGTATTCTATAATTTACTAATTCATATTAGCACAATTGTATGTATTCTTATAATTATTGTATTATGCAGGATATACATTCAGACACCGAAGAAGAGCCACCGAAAAAAGCAGTAGTGGCAGACGTGTCTACATCGACGCCGACGGCGAGTCACTATGGGGCGACCGTCGTCGGCAGTTCAATGGCGACGGACCGAGAACACGTGGCCTCAACCCCTAAATTAAGACTGGAGGGCGGCGTGGTCGGCAACACTCCGCGCCTCAAGCGCCGCGATGCGCGTCGAGTAACGCAACGTACGCTCGTGCTGCCAAATGATTCAGCCACCCGGCAAGAAGACGCCATGATAGTGGCTTTAAGGGAGGGAGCCCAAGCGCAAACAGAAGCCGCTCGCTATCTCGGCGATTGTATAATTCGTGCCGCTACAATGTTGGTTGAAGCATTCAGTAAAAATAAATAAACAGTTTTTTCGAAATAAAGTTTTATTAATTATTACTATAATAATATAATAAGTGACTACATATTATCTATTCTGATTTACTTCAAGTGGTTCCCCTACCTTGACATGAAACTGGTGGGACCAAAGTTTAATTGTTATATCTTAAGAACGAGAAAGGTACTTACTAGTTTTCAAGGTTTCAAATAGTAGAATATCAGAAGTATATCAGATAGTTATGAAAATTTTAACATTATGATAGTGGCGCTGCCATTTCGACGATAAATATCGAAATCAGAAAACACAGAAAACAAATGAATTAAGATTAAGTATTAACAAAAAAAACATTATATCAATATTTTATTATTATTACATACATTGAAGCTGCCCACCATCATGCAAAGTATTCTCTTGTGATTCTATTTCTAATACTACGTGCTATGTTTAAAAGAGATATATCCCTGGGAGGATCATCTAATGGCCATCGTCTATCTTCGAGTTCCAACTCATCTGGCAAAGGATCATTTCTCTTGATTGCCAAGTTATGGAGAACAACCACAGCTGCTATAATTTTCGATGCCTTCACGGGGTCATAATGCAGGGTCCTGTGCTTGTGAATGCATCGAAATCTTGTTTTCATCACTCCAAAACATTTTTCAATGAGAACCCTTGTTTTGGAATGTGCTAAATTATATCTAGCCTCAGGTGTGTTGTCATCTGCTTCAGCATATGGAGTCATCAGCCAAGGCAGTTGGGCATATCCCGAGTCCCCTAAAAGCCATCCACCAGCTGAAACTCCGTTGAAATAACCGGTTTCCAACATCTGGTTCAAACTAGACCCTTGCCAGACAGCTGTATCATGGGTTGATCCAGGAAAAGTGGCATTGAAATGAATAATTTCCATTGTTGCATTGCATACAAATTGGCAATTAAGACTATAAAAGCCTTTGCGATTGTAAAATAATCTTGCTGGTACAAGTTCTGTGTCTTTTGGGCGAACAATTGAAATTTGACTGCAGTCTATCAAACCCAAGACTGAAGGAAAACCAGCTATGCTAGAAAACCTCTGTTTATTTTCTCTCCTTTGCTCTTCGGTCTCCGGAAATACCACATTATCATTTAATAGCACAGCTATAATTGCATCAGCAACTTGTTGTAAGCATTTGCTTACAGATGGCTGACTTAAACCTAAATACTGCCCCTGCCCAACCGTTGTTTGGTAGCTTCCATGTCCAAAAAAATACAGTGAAGCCAAGACTTTGATATGGACAGGAATTCTGTGCTGCCTTTGTCCATTCAAATTCTGGTTAAGGCTCTCTACTAAAAAATGCGCCGTTCTTTTGGAGAGCCTGTATAATTTAGTAAACATCCACGCAGGCACATCAAAAGGGTCGGAATGGTCTCGAATATGTCGATTCGCTATCCTTCTCGCAGTCCTAAAACGAAAAAAAGTTAGGTTATGTCATGCTTAAGATTATGTACAAGAAAATATAATTTTTTATTCATATATTTTCATACTCATACCGTTGCCGTTCCTCGTTATATCTTCTTTGAACGATAGCCCAGCCATAAGGTAACATTTTTCAAAGTTTTCTGAAGTAACTTTGCTTAAGTACGGACTTAACAAGTGTGAACTTATAAAACAACCTTTTAGTTCATTTTATGGCCGACCAACTGTCAAACTGACAGAAACAGAATAGCTAAAACATGCTCTAGACTTATTTATGTCCGAGTCAAGTCCGAGTTGGACATAAATAGTGTCGTGGACCTAATCAATTCACAAACGTAATAGCTTTAATATTAGTACGAATTTTAGACTAATTTAAGTCTAATAATCGGCCTTATTTAAGTGCGCCGAAGAAACGCAATCGGACCCATTACCAAATATCGACGACCAAATTTCTAAACTTGCTGGGAAGAATTTTTTTACAAGTCTCGACTTAGCTCAAGGTTACCATCAGCTTCAAATACAGGCCGAAGATACACATAAAACTGCTTTTATCACGAACGAAGGTCAGTACGAGTACGTACGTGTCCCTTTTGGTTTGGCTAATGCCCCATCTGTTTTTATGCGACTTATAAACAAAATCGTCAATTCGATTAATGTTCATAATTCGAAAAACGGCGAATCAGTGTACGATATACTAGCATTCTTAGACGATTTGCTTCTACCGTCTATTGACGTTGAGTCGGGATTAAAAATTTTGGAGGTAGTTCTAAAAAAATTTCTTGATGAGAATTTAAAGTTAAATATGGCGAAATGTTCATTTTTACAAAATAAAATTACGTATTTAGGTTACGAAATCTCCCCGGACGGTATTCAGCCGAGTGAGTTGAAGTTGGCAGCGGTTTCACAATTTAAAGTCCCTACTAGTGTACACGAAATACGCCAATTTATAGGATTGTGCAGTTATTTTAGGAAGTTTATAAAAAGTTTTGCTCTTATTGCTCGACCATTAACCGAAATGACTAAGAAAAACGCAACCTGGGTTTGGGGCCCCGAACAAATAAATAGCTTTGAGGAATTAAAAAAATGTTTATGTACCAGGCCTACTCTCGCGTTATATGACCCCGTACTGCCAACCGAAATTCACACGGACGCATGCAAATTAGGTATATCAGGTATATTGTTGCAAAAACAGAGCGATGGTACACTGCGCCCTGTTATGTATTTTAGTCGCGTAACGAGTAAAGAAGAAAGCAATTATCATAGTTACGAGTTAGAGACGCTCGCGGTAGTCGAATCACTTCGTAGATTTAGGGTCTATGTGGTAGGAAAGCGTGTGAAAGTCGTTACGGACTGTACTGCTGTAAGAGCGACCATGACGAAACGTGATATCCTACCCCGCATCGCTAGATGGTGGTTGCTCATTCCGGACTATGATATTAGTGTCGAATATAGGCCTGGAGAACGCATGCAACATGTAGATGCACTAAGTAGGAACCCGTGTGATGTAATGAATGTCAATCGTCTCGAAGTCTGCGACTGGTTTTATACCGTTCAATATCAGGACGATAGACTGAAGCAAATTATCGAACAGCTGAAAGCAAATTCGGCGGATACAAGCATTACGAATAACTACGTTATTGTGGCAGATAGGCTCTATAGGAAAACGTCTAATGGAAATCGTTTAGTAGTCCCGGATTTGGCAAGATGGCGAATAGTTCAAATGCATCATGATGATGTAGGTCATGTAGGGTTAGATAGGTGTATGGCACTTATAAAGAACGATTACTGGTTCCCTAAAATGACACGATTCATTCGCAAATACGTTTCTTCATGTTTACATTGTGCATACGGTAAAGGAGAACATGGAAAAAAACAAGGTTTATTAAATCCCATACCTAAGCCTTCTGAGCCGATGCGAATGATTCATGTTGATCATCTAGGTCCTTTCTGTAGGTCAAAGAAAGGTTACACTTATTTGTTGGTCATCACTGATGCCTTTTCGAAGTTTGTAATTTCGGAACCTGTACGAACGGTGAATTCTGTCGAAACAATTAGAGTTCTTAAAAGAATTTTTAGCCTGTTTGGTTATCCAAATCGTGTCGTAACCGATCATGGAAAAGAATTTACCAGTAGGTATTTTAAGAAATTTGCTACCGATAAACAATTTAAACACATTTTAAATGCCATTGCATGCCCCAGAGCCAACGGGCAGGTAGAGCGAACGAATCGTACCATACTCGACGCATTACGGGTTACAGATTCGAGCGAAGCATCTCCTAACTGGGTCAATTGTTTACCGGATATAGTCTGGGGTATCAACAACTCCCTAAATTCCAGCACAGGTTACAAACCATATGACCTCATGTTTGCTCGTAGTGGTCGACCAAGGTGTGACGTTGAAATTCCTGACAGACCTGTCGAGCCAGTGGCAGCTAGGCGGGAAAATGCAAGTGCACGAATTAAGAAAGCGTCAGAGTGTATGAAGCGTAACTTCGACAAGAGGCGTAAACCCGCCCGTATTTATAGGAAAGGGGATCTAGTGCTCTGGAAGCAAGCTCCCACCAGTAGTTCATCTAAAGTAAATACCAAGTTAGATGACTTATATTCTGGTCCCTATAAAATTATAAAAGTGGTTGGTAATGACAGATATAGGATCCGCAGCATAAAAGGGCTTAGGGGATACAAAAGTTTCACTGGATTAGTCTCTGTGGATTCATTGAGACCCTATAGAAGCGTGGCTCCTGTATCTGACTCTGCCAGCAGCTCTGATGAACAATTAGAAACGGAAGACCTGATTGATCTATTGGAAAGTTAGTTGATTTGGTATTAATTGTGGCATTCTCCCCATTGCGGGAGCAATTGTTTCAGGATGGCCGAGTGTAAACAAGGGTCTCAGCCAATCACAGCGAGCCAGACGAGCCAGCCGATGCCATGCCTTGCCGAGGCCCCCACCACTCGCCAACGCCAGCCAGCCGTGCCTCGCTGGTGGGGAGCAAGCCTTAAATACCCTGTACTCGCTCATTTTGCTGATTTTTGTATCAAGTCAAATTGTTAATCAGAAACTCTGCCCAAATACTTTGTGAAGTGTGATTAAAGTAAAAGTGTTTAAATAGTTACTCCACGTTTTATTTCACCCTGGTTTACACTTATTTAAGTACAGAGGCTTTCCTTGCTGCATTGAATAGATTTGTTTCTCGCAGAGGCAAGCCCGCTAACATATATTCAGATAACGGCACAAATTTTGTAGGAGCTTATAATGAACTCTCAACTTTCTTAAAAACTAAATGCAATAATATAAGTTCGTACGCGGCAGAACAGGCAATAAATTTTAGATTTTCCCCTGCATACAGTCCCCATTTCAACGGTTTAGCCGAAGGCTCCGTAAAATCAATTAAATACCATTTAAAAAGAGTATTATCATTAACTCATCTAACTTACGATGAAATGTATACTGTCCTAGTCCAAATAGAAGGAATTCTTAATTCTCGGCCACTGACCCCACTATCTTCAGATCCTTATGATCTTATTCCTTTAACACCATCTCAATTTTTAATTGGACGAACAATAACAATGTTGCCTTCTTCACAGGTTGATATCGAGAGAGAAGCACAAATTTGCACTCTGCCTCGCTATCAAAGAGCTCAAGTACTCACAGCACATTTCTGGAATCGTTACGGAATATATTTCAGAATTGCAGAAACGCGTGAAGTGGCAACACAAGGACAAGCGTCAACTCCATGTCGGTGACATGGTGCTGGTGAAGGACGACCGTCTCCCGCCCAACCGCTGGCTGTTAGGACGAATTACCCACCTACATCCCGGAACAGACGGAATTGCACGTGTCGCCGAGGTGAAGACAACAGCAGGGACAATAAGAAGGGCTTACAATCGTCTATGCCCTTTACCTGCTAAACACTTTTTGGAACAGAGTGTTCCAACCCGGGGAGGCTGTTGAAGCAAGAATCCGATCACGCGCCGAAGATTGCTACTACAACTATCCAAACGACGAGCGCCCTCTGTCGTCAAACACGCGAACGTTTCCCCCTCGCTCTCCGAACGCCGGCGCCGGCGCGCAGGGTCGCCATATTACTTTTTCATCTCTTCAATTCAACTTAACTAATGTAATTCAAGACAATAAACGATAAGCAGATTACCGCGTTTTTCATTCCGAAGACTACCAAGGCGCAGCCATCCTCACCACACTCATTGGCGTTCAGTTCCGGGCGAGTGAAATCTCTGGCATGAGCGGTAAGAAGGGAACGGAATAATTTCCAATCACCACTTTTAATATTATATTTATAGTCGTTAGAATTAATTACGGGATCACTCGGGACCACACGAGAAAACTCGTACACCAGTAAGCGGTGATCACTACATGACGCATCGGGAAGGACACGCCAATGCCTAATCTCGTACTCGTACGCGCTAGACAGCGTGACGTCAATTAAATTGAAGGTACTAGCAGCGTTGCATTCTTATGCAACTGGGTCCTACCAGCGGCCCAGTGGGCTATCAATATTCCACACAATCTCGCAGCCGACGTTTAGCCGATGTTTACGTGAAGTCACCGATGCTCTTAACGCTAGGGAAGTCCCACTGAAATATATAAATTTCCCAAGTTCGCAGCGCGAAAAAGAATTTACAATGGAAAGGTGAGTTTATACAAAAAATATGTTACTAGTGGGTACAATGTGATATTTAAGATAAAATTTGTTTCTTTATATTTTAGGTTTATGGAAAAATTTGGCTTCCCTGGCGTTATAGGGTGCATTGATGGTACTCACGTAGCCATCGTGCGGCCAAAGGAGCACGAGGAGTCCTATTTTAATAGGAAACATTATCACTCCTTAAATGTGACGATCGTAAGTATAGGTCTACCAGAATCTGATGGCAAAAAGTGAGAAAAGAAATAGACTCTAGCGATACCGGGGTAATTGGAATAAAACATTTTGATCCTTTTTTTCCTTATAGCGGCTGATTCTGTGTGTGAAACATGCAAATATTAAAATTTATCCAATGATCAAGGATATTTTTTAAAATCTGCCATCAAAATTTGCCATCAGATCCTGGTAGACCTATAGCTATCTTTTTTCTATCTAATACATAAAATTCGTATTAATAATTATATAATAGATCATATTAACAATGCTACCTTGTTATAGATATCTGATGCGGACCTTAGAATTTTGCATGTGGATGCCTCATTTGGTGGGGCATCCCATGACAGTTTTGTGTGGAATCAAAGCCCCATTAAAACTTTAATGGAAGCTGTTGATCAACGCTGCTGGTTATTAGGTAACTGTTTACTTTACAACTAAGCATGTAGTGATTGCCTTTAGCTTGAGCTATGGCACACATAATCTCATAACTTAGATATACATATGCCTAGCTATGTACTGCAGAAGAAATAAAAAGTATTTCGTAAAATAAAATTTAACTATACAGCGTGTCCAGTAAATAGTGCGACATACTGCAGGGGGTGATAGCTGGAATCATTAACTACCAAAAAAACACAATTTATGTTTAGCAAAATGTTACGGATTTAAAGTTATACAACATTTAAAAAAAATCGATAAATCTCTACCTTGAGACAGATTTATTAGCATATCGCCAAGAAAAAAATCCTTTTCTAGTATTTTTTTTACGTCAAATTATTCCTGAATAGTTAGTCTACTTATTGATAAGTCGTTTTTTAATCAAAAACATTGATTTTTTAAGATATACTATTTTATTGTTTTAATTTTCGCAGAATGATTTTTTATCACTTAACTTTAACCTTCAGTAGTGAAAAAAAATTGTATGTGAGCGTTTTGTACAATAAGCTTAAAAAGTTGCCTGTTTAATGGTGATTTTGAAAAGGTACAATACTAGTGGATATTCATTTTTAAATTATCAAAAATATTTATTTTAACCCATCAACTCCCAAGCGGCCACATGCGGCCGCGATAACAATAGATAAGCTTTGTGTCTGGTTTTTCCACGATCGAGGTAAATTACATTCTCTTTCTTTACCTGCTGGCAGGGTCCTGACCAGGCCGGTTACTAATATTGTAGTTAAACAAAAGAATTGCATGTGCTATCCCGTTTTTTTTTTTTGTATTTTGGTTTTGGGTCTCACTCTCTCATTGTTATTTGCTATTTACATTTTGCAACCATCGACACTTGTCAGTACGCTACACTAAACCGTGCGCAACGCATCTCTGTGTTCACAAATTATTGTTTCGTACTAACGACTGCCTGTGCCTTGGACCCCGGACTCTGTTTGCCTAGCGATTTGGATTGTTGATTGAGATAATTACGACGACTTGGCGACCACCTGGACTTTTGTGCTGTGTAACATGGCTAACCACCGCATTTTTCCGAGTTACACGCAGCGGGAGTATGCAGAAATGCATCTAATTTATGGAGAAGCTGGCCAAATTTCCAGAGCCGCTGCCGCTCTGTACAGAGAAAGGTTTCCCGATAGAAGACATCCACACCACCAAATGTTTACCAGAGTTCATAACTCCTACATGGAAGGAAGACTCCCAGGTCAACGTGGCGGTGGACGGCCTAGAGTTGCTGACGAAGACACAGTGCTTCAAGAACGGGAACAAGACCCGACAACTTCCGTTAGGATGATACAACGGCGCACAGGGATACCGAAGTCCACTGTTCATTCAGTGCTCAAGAGGCATGGATACCATCCATTTCACTTACGACGTGTGCAAACCCTTTTAACAAGAGACTACGCGCCGAGAGTTCAATTCTGTCGCCGCATGCTTGAAATGCATCGGGTGGACCCAAACTTTTTTAATAAAGTACTTTGGAGTGACGAGTCAGCCTGCCGAAAGGACGGCTACTTAAACTTGCATAATTTGCATAGTTGGCAATTAGAAAATCCGTATCTCTCAAGAGAAGACAGGTCTCAGCACCAATTTAAAATAAATTTATGGTGTGGAATTTTTAACGGCCAGATTGTGGGTCCCGTTGAGCTCCCACCTACATTAAATAGCACTAATTACTTGGAGTTCTTACGAGACACCCTACCCACGCTCCTTGAAAATGTTCCGAGTGAGCTGAGAGACGTTATGTGGCTTCAAAATGATGGATGCCCTGCTCATTATGGCCGGCAAGTGAGAGCCTATTTGGACGAAACTTACCCAGGCAGATGGATTGGGCGACTGGGACCGATATTGTGGCCACCTAGGTCTCCAGACATAAATCCCCTGGATTTTTTTTTATTGGGGCTGTATCAAAGATAAAATTTATGAAAAACCGATCCAAAATGACCGGGAACTGAGAGCCAGGGTTAACACAGCAGCAAGAGAAATAGCCCAAATGAGCCTGAGAAGACTCAAAAGCTCATTTCTCAAAAGATGTCGTGCATGTATCAGGGCACAAGGGAGGCAATTTGAGCACTTATTGTGATTTATTGTTTAAATAAAAATGTTTTATAAAATTCCTGTTTTTTATTATTATCACATTATCCCTCGAGACTAAATTAACAGTATGGTTGGCCGTGGATTAATTATTGTGTAATTTACCTCGATCGTGGAAAAACCAGACACAAAGCTTATCTATTGTTATCGCGGCCGCATGTGGCCGCTTGGGAGTTGATGGGTTAAAATAAATATTTTTGATAATTTAAAAATGAATATCCACTAGTATTGTACCTTTTCAAAATCACCATTAAACAGGCAACTTTTTAAGCTTATTGTACAAAACGCTCACATACAATTTTTTTTCACTACTGAAGGTTAAAGTTAAGTGATAAAAAATCATTCTGCGAAAATTAAAACAATAAAATAGTATATTTTAAAAAAATCAATGTTTTTGATTAAAAAACGACTTATCAATAAGTAGACTAACTACTCAGGAATAATTTGACGTAAAAAAAATACTAGAAAAGGATTTTTTTCTTGGCGATATGCTAATAAATCTGTCTCAAGGTAGAGATTTATCGATTTTTTTTAAATGTTGTATAACTTTAAATCCGTAACATTTTGCTAAACATAAATTGTGTTTTTTTGGTAGGTAATAATCCCAGCTATCACCCCCTGCAGTATGTCGCACTATTTACTGGACACGCTGTATAATAAAAAAAAAATTAAAAAAAAAAAAACATTATGAAAGTGGACTACATCTACTTACCAAAACAAATATGTAGGTAGATTATTAAAAGACAAAATCACTCTTAAATCATAAAGGAAAAAGTTGGTATGTGAATGCATATGTTACTCCTCCACCTCTTTTGGAATGCATGTGAAAATCTGAATTAATTTAAGAGTAGTAAATAGTAATCTATGATATGTATTAATCCAGGCTATAAGCTGTCAAACATACACAGCCAAATCGGTTCAGTGATTGATAACAAATGTCCAAATATAGGTACCTACAAAGTTTCACAATTATAATAGGATAACAGAATTTATTTATTTTGATTCCAGGTGATTCTGGGTATGCACAGCGTCCATGGATGATGACGCCCATATTGGGCGCTGCATCAGCACCCCCAGAAGAATACTATACCCAGCTTCATTGTCGAGCCAAGAACACACTGGAGCGCACTATCGATAAAATGTGAAGCTATTTTTTTATTTTACCTTGTTCTGCTACGATGTATGGTGGTCATCCACCACCTACGCTTTTTCCAGCGTCTTTTAGGTACTCTTCTTTCACGAATCACCAAATAGTTATAATATGCTGCAGCGAATGCTACTGTAGCAGCGCATATTCTGGTGACGTCCATGTCGTACGAGCGTCTATTTTCAACTGAGCCAATCGAGAATGTGGAGAGCCGCTCTCGTGTGCTCTCGCCAAACAAAAGTTTTGACAAAAGTTTTGTCAAAACTTTTGTCAAGAATGTGGAGCGGGCTTTATGCGAATAAAGGTTTACAATGTCTCGTAAAAATCCGGTAAGTTCTTTATAATTGGTATTAACTGTAGTTTTTGAGTTGTTTTATCTGTACAAATGTTTAGACTGTAATAAAATCAACAATTTCACGTCTTTTTTCGACCTAAAAATGTGTGGAAATATACTACTTCAGACTGCACAGTGTATGTTCATTTCTCTAATGTGGGAAAAATATTTCACCTTTTATTTAGCCTAGGTACCTTATTTATGATTACAGAAAAAGCAACTAAACCTGGAAAGAAAGGATGACTTGGAAGCTGCTATGGCTATACTTATGTCTTCAAGTGATAATGACCAAGAAAATCACCCGAACAGCTGTGATGAACGGATGATAAATGCAGCATTGGACAAAATGCAACATATTGACCAAACTGATGAAGATGAAGTGGTGTGTATTATTTGTTTAGAGTTTAGACTATTATTTTTTTATGTATTCAATATTAAAAATTATATTATTTCAGGTGGAACAATGTCAGATATTGCACATGACAATTTGTTTGGCTCTGGAAGTGGCACTGGTCAAGATCAACATGCATTCCCTAGCAATCAACGAACAGTTATGCCAGAAGCTGCCCAATGTTCTCATGATCTTGAACACCAACAGACACTCGATGAAAATGAGGTAATAATGGACACATCAGATGCTCAGCCCTCATCAAGTCCAGTATTTTATCCTCAAAGCCATGTAGTGCACCCTAGTTATTCTGATATGCAAAATATGGAGCGTGCATGGTCTACAGCTGTTGAAGGATTTGAAGTTCCTCCATTTGAAAGGCCATTGAAAGTAAATAAAGATTACACAAACCGGAGTACACCAATAGACTACTTTTATGATATGTTTCCATTATCAGCGCTAGAGGGAATAACAGAATACACTAATGTTTATGCGAAAGAAAAGCAATCAAAAGGATGGACAGTTATAACACAGAAAGAATTGAATGCCTACTTAGGTGTACTGATATTGATGTCGATCAATCCTATGCCGGACACTCAGTTATATTGGTCAACAGACAGCTTCTACTCAAATCCTGTAATCAGTGAAGTTATGACACTAAAAAGATTTAAAAAAATAACTGAGAATCTACACGTATCAGACCCAAGAACAGAATTACCAAGAACAGCACCAGGATATGACAAATTGTGTCAAGTGAAACCATTGGTAAACACATTGAATAAAACCTTTGGTGAAGCCTGTGTTCCATCACAGACACAATCAATTGACGAGTCAATGATAAAATTTAAAGGCAAAAGTAGTATGAAACAGTATATGCCCAAAAAACCCATAAAAAGAGGGTACAAATGTTGGGCTCGATGTGACTCAAAAACTGGATTCCTACACCAATTTCAACTGTACACCGGTAAAACTGGAAATTCTTCAGAAGAAAACTTAGGCTATCGTGTTGTAATGGATCTAGCACAAGTTCCAGAGAACGAACTGGCTGGATAACTTCTTCACCAGCCTGGGTTTGATGGCAGCATTGCATGAAAAAAAAATATTTGCAGTTGGTACCATTCGTACAAATCGGAAAGGTATACCAAAAGTTATTACAAAAAAATCAAAGGAAACTAACCTCATCAAGGTTGGAGAATTCCTATATCAACACGCAAAACCTATTTCCATACTGAAATGGAAAGACACGAAAGACGTTTTTGTAGCAACAACAGCTTCTGATCCCAGAGAGGTGACCCTCATAAAACGAACCCAAAAGGATGGGTCAAAAAAGGAAATGTTCTGTCCGCTTGCTATCAAGAAGAATACGGATTACATGGGTGGCGTTGACCTTTTTGATCATTACAGGTCTTCATATCCTCTGGGAAGAAAATCCAGGAAAAACTGGCATAGAATCTTTTGGTTTCTAGTAGAAGCAGCATTAATAAATGCATATATAACTTACATCGAAAGTCACTCAGAACGCAGAAACACTCATCGAGATTTTCGTTTACGGGTTGGGCGTGGATTGATTGATAACTTTACAACAAGAAAGAGACGAGCACCAGTCTTTAAAACGAAGGAGGAGTATATGGAGTCCCAGAGGAGACTCGCTTGTCAAATGTAGGTCTCCATATGCCCAAGCTAGGCAAGTACAGAAGATGCAGATGTTGCAGCACACGTGAAAAGGAGCAACGATCCAAATATTACTGCAGCAAGTGCCTGGTACCATTATGTGCTGCTCCTTGCTTTGAAAACTACCATCAAGTAGCAAATTATCCAAATGCCTCATCAGTTTAGGCCATAATACTTATCTTTTTAAAAAAGTGCAATGAAAATTATTTCCCACATAGTGCTAAAACTCGGTGCCCATGTCGGACTGAAGGAGTATATTTCCCACTAGTTTTTTTAATAAAACCAATAAATAAAAAATATATCTGAATATGCAGTTTTAATATCATACCTATTTAAGAATATTTTACATTGTACGTCACATTCTGCAGGTCCCCCATTGCTCACGCCCAATTAAGGGATAAGCTAGTACATTCTGTGCTTGATCCAGAAAAAGAGCTTGGTGGCAGGTATTTCTTCCCTAATCGTCATATAAGGAATAATATCAATAAAAGTAATAATAAACAAACACATATTAACATAATTATCTTTTTTTTCAGATTTTCCTTGGAGAAGAACTAACCAAAAGGAGCTCATCAAAAAATCTTACTATATTTAATTACTCACCGAGGATTTTTATACGAAGCGAATCCTTGGAAGAATTAATTTTTAAGAGCCATTGTAAAACGATTACAAAAAATATGTGCTTGTAAGTTAGTCTGTGTGAAATAAAGACTTAAAGTTTTGAAAAATAATATATTAACAGTATCAATCAGTCTTTTACACATTTTTCCTTAACTCGCTAATCATTAAAATGTTTGTTCAATAAATCTTTAAGCACCAATTATCCTAGACAAAAATAAAAGATCAAGAAAATAATTGTAATCACTAATCTGACTTAAGTAAGACATTTTAACTAGCTTTACAAGCATTATAAATTAATACTTGTACAATAAATAGCCTTAAGTAGCACTTTCCTATACAAAAATAAATAATTTGAGAGCAACAAAATTATTGTAATTACTAATCAGTCTTAACACTTTTTTTAACTAGAGTGCGCGTCAAGTTGTCAGACGTGTGTTTTGTTTAAAGTTGTTATAGTGTACATAACTAGACTTCTTCAGTGCGGTCCTTGCCTGCACGGGGACGAGTCGTGCGTAGTTATCGTGTGTTTTATTTATATTCTATTCAAAGTTTATTTTTGCTGATGGATCCCATTTCTGAGGAGGATGACGGGGAGTATGGGTGCAGTGAATTTTTGTGTGAGGAGACTGAAAGTTTTATGAACGGAGAAAGAAGACCGAGTAAAAGAGGAAGAAATGAATGTGATTTTGAGAAAGATGAAGAATTAGAGTGGCAGGAGGTAACGAAAAAAGCTAAGAATAGAAAAGAAGGGGATAGAATGTATGACATAATAATTAGAAGTACTCAAGATAAATTACCTAAGCAGTTTACTATGGCGAAACTTCTCTCAAGTTTGGGCTTAAATAATATAGAAAGAGTTAAATATATTGGTGCCTATAAATTTTTTTTGAAAACAACGGATTTAAATGAGGCAGAAAAGATTTTAAATTGCCAAGATTTAGTGCTTGTTCAGACACGGCGGGAACCGCGCGATTTCAGAATCGCATGGAAATCGCGCGGGTCTTATTTGTATGAGTTATTAAGTAATCGTTCAGACATACCCGCGCGGTTAATCAAACCGCGCGGTTACCGCAACCCAACCGCCAGAAAATAGAACCGCGCTGCTCCCGCGCGTTTCTATTACTATGGAGTCTTTACTTCGTGTTCAGTTGCATTGCGGCTACCGCGCGGTTAGCCCGTCCACAGCTCCGCAATGGATCGTTTCGACACTGAACTATTTATTGATGAGGTGGAGAAGAGACCTGCAATATGGGATATTCAGTGTAATGATTATTCAAATAAAACAATCAAGAACCGAGCTTGGCAAGAGTTGGTGGAGATATTTGGAGATTGTGAAGACACGTTGGAAAAAAAGAATATTTTCAGTAAGTAAGTTTATTGACTAAAAATTAATTGACAGAATTATTAGCTATTACAATTATTATTATGAAGCGCTAGTATAATATACTATCCGTATATTTTAATATAAACAAATTTCGGCTGTTTTACGGTCACAACGTTATTACCTTATTCTGTTTGTTTACATTTATGTACCTAAACATTACAAGTACGGTATGTTAGTTGTAGCTATATTTTTGTGTCTTGCCATGGAACACGCCCATCGTTCACAAAGTAATGAGCGAATTTATCTCTGATATTCAAAGATGACGGTGTCCCTCTTCCCGCATGCAAGGTATTAAGGTTAATCAATGGTGCAGTATATAAAGTATCTTTAAATTGTAGACCATCTCTAGTCCGCACATAGTTATGTAGAATACAACAGGCTTTTATTATGTCTTCGGCAAAAACTATGTTTACATTTATAGGCCTATGAAAGATTCGCCATTTGTTTGCCAAAATACCAAAAGTGCACTCAATGTTACGTCGGGCTCTCGATAACCTATAGTTAAAAATTCTTTTTTCATGTGCCTGAATATGGACGCATTAAATTTTCTGCTAAGCCAAAGGCTTCATCTCCAACTATAACATAAGGCATTGGTGTTGGGTCTATATTAGATATTGGTTTAGGTGTTGGTATTTTTAATGATTTTTCTGTTAGTCGTTTATAAAATAACGATTTTTTAAATATAGCAGAATCACTGCTTTTGCCATAAGCCCCAATATCAACATAAGTAAAGCAATAGTTGGCATCGCAAAGTGCTAAGAGCACTATGGAAAAGAAATGTTTATAGTTATGGTACAAAGATCCCGAATCAGCAGGCTTTATAACTAGGATATGCTTGCCGTCTATAGCACCAATGCAATTTGGAAAATTTGCATATCTCTCAAAGTCTTGTGCTATTGTCTTCCAGGTGTCTTCAGTCGCTTCGGGCATGACTATGTTTACCAACTTATTCCACAATGATTTACATACTTCGCGGACAATTCCTGTAACCGTCGATTTTCCAAGGCGATAATTGTAGCTAAGTTCTCCAAATGAACAACCCGTACCAAGATATCTGAAGCAAGAAAATTATTAATAATATATTTTTTTTAGGTACACAACTCCAAAAAAATGGAAAAACATACGAGACTGCTACAATAAAGAATACAAAAAAGGAAAAACGACTCCTTCTGGTTCAGGTGCTCGTAGAGGAGCCCAATATATGTATTTTTCAAGACTTTCTTTCCTGCAGAATAGTGTAAGTAATAAAGAGACTACAACTAATATTGAAGAACAGAATGAAAGGCAAAGTGAGGAGACAAGTCAACTAAACGCCAATGTAACCGAAGCCACTGAAATACGTTCTCCTAAACGAAAGAAAACACGAGTGGCAGAAGAAAAAATAGCTGTTTTAATAGAAAAAAGCATCGAGTCACGAAAAAAATTCCAGGATGAATTTCAAGAAAATAGTATTGCCAAACAAGATGACGACAAACTCTTTTGCTTATCGTTATACAAAGAAATAAAAAAAGTGCCAGAAAATAGGCGTTTAGCGACAAACATTGAATTACTTCAAGTAATACAAAAAGGACAAATCTTACCGCCCCCTGTTCGCTACAATACTCAGCAGATCACACCTATGTATTGGCAAGGACATGGACAACAGTATACAAGCCAGCAAGGATATTTTACATCTGGATCATCTCCTCCTGTTATTCCGTCACCGTCACCATCGCGATTAAGTTCTGGCTCTCAGTCGTCTACTATAGAGAATATTTATGCTGATTTTGAAGAACAAAATTAAACTTACCTTAAAGTTATTACGAGTTTCTCTTCCGGTGACACGCTTGGCCTTAAATGCGTTTCAGAGCTTGAAATATCTTGCCTGATCAGTTCAATTAGTTCATCAAAAGATTTGATTGACATTCTCAAATAGTCAAAAATACATTCTTAAATTGGGATATAACGTTACGAACTGACCATGTACTAGTCGGTCACTTAATACTGGATGCACCCAATATCGCCTTTTTCTTTTCTTTTTTTTAAGGAGCAACCACAGTAACACACACACTTCTTCGTCGACCTCCATTTTGAAACTGACGCTATACCCGCACGAAAATCGCATACCAACCGCGGTGTCTGATTAGCATCACAATTTTTGCGGTTTCAAACAGCGCGGTTCGTAAACGCGCGATTCCCGCATGTCTGAACGAAGGCTTACAGGCGAAGGGTTGGAATGTATATCGTACCGGTGAAGTGAACATTTCATATGGAATTTTAAGGAATGTGGATCTAATATTTCGTGTTGCAAGTGGTATGTATGTGCGGCCGGAGACTGAATGTGTAGATGAGAGATCGGCTATTAATGCGCCAGTTCAGAGAGATTCAGCTTTAAATTCAAGTAACAGTTTCGATTGCTTAGAATTGGATCACAATAAAACGTCAGAACATCTTTACACACCAATTCTAACAGATTTCCCGCCATTACGTAAAAAAACTACACAAGAAAGACCTACACCGAATAAAATTGATAAAAGTAAGGAAAACTCGTCATCACGTGAGCATCCCTCGACGAGTACTGGCGGCAGTGGAGTAAGTGCGGGCAGTTCGTTCGCGGAGGCGGTGCGTACACGCATACAGAACACACAGGAGCAGGGCGAGGACTCATTAAATAAAACTCATTAATGATGCTGCAGACAAGGCCATACCTTTTACTAAGATTTGTAACTTACCAGCTACTATTTTTACTCCGAAACATTATTGGTCCCCATTACTTTCGCGTTTAGTGGCCGAGCGGAGACGCGCCCTAGCGAATTTCAGAAGAAACCCAACTCCCCTAAATTTTACTATCTATAAACAAAAAGTAGCTGAAGTTCAACGACAAATTAGAAAAGCTCGAATGAATTCATTTAAATACTTCTGTAGCTGCTTAGATTCGACCACATCTACCAGTGATTTGTGGGCTAAAATGCAGTGGGTAAAAGGTTTTCGGAATTATCAAAATTCTAACGTTATGGACTATGATCGAGCATATTTATTTATTAAACAGTTCACTCCGGATTATGTTACACCAGATTCACCTAAGTTTTTATCGACGAATAGACAATTAGAAAGCCCTATTTCCATGGCGGAATTGATTAACGTATTAAAGAGTAAGGACACCTCACCGGGTACAGATGGTGTCACGTACTCAATGATACGTAATTTCCCTCGTAAGGAAATTTTATTATGTTTTTTTAACAAATGCCTTTCTTCAGGTATTATTCCGGATCAGTGGAGAGATGTACGAGTGATTCCTATACCGAAACCGGGAAGAGACCCGAACGAAGTATCTTCTTTTAGACCTATATCTTTAATCTCGTGTATCTGTAAGTTGTTACATAACATTATTACCAGGCGCCTCGAATGGTATTGTGAATATAATAATTTGTTTTTGGGAGGTACGGTAGGTTTTCGTCGCACGTACTCGTGTTTAGATAATTTAGTTCGTTTTGTGTCGCAGGTTCAAGTCGGATTCACCACAAAAGAAAAAAACTTTGTCGTGTTTTGTCGATATAAACAATGCATATAATAACGTTAGTACTGTTAAGTTAGTGCAAATTTTAGACGAAATAGGTGTAGGAGCCTCATTATGTAATTATGTATGGGAATACCTGCGTGAAAGGCATTTGGAGATAAAAGTTATAGGTACTGGATGCTCGGTTATCAGGTGGACCTGCGATGGTTTAGCTCAAGGTGACCCAATGTCATCCATCTTATTTAACATTGCGATTCGCGAAATTTGTAGAAGTATAATGAACGTCTATTTTTCACAGTACGCCGATGACTTTGTTCTTTATGTGACTGGTATTAACCTACGATTTATGACTCACGCTATTCAAAATGCTTTAGACAAAATGATAAAAATGTTGGAAGAGATTGGTTTAGATTTATCTCCAATTAAAAGTAAGGTATGTTTGTTTTCGCGGGGTAGACACAGTCAGTCTGTCGATTTAGTTGTAAACGGGGTTATTTTAGAGAATGTTGATGTCATTAGATATTTAGGATTGTATTTAGATAGTTCGTTAAATTGGAAGTTTCATGTGAAGCAGTTGTGGGAAACGTCTGTTAAAAAAATGAATGTGTTTAAAGTTTTAGCCGGTTCATCGTGGGGGGTTCATCAATTGCATTTAAGGCATTTATATATAACGTTAATTCGCAGCCGGCTCGATTACGGAAGTTTTTTGTACGACACGAGTGCTAAATGTAATATTATCAAGTTGGATAAAATACAGAATCAGGAGATTGATTGGTGGATTTGTTAAAAGTAGCCCAATACATGTTATGGAATCGGAACTGTGTCTACCTCCGTTGTTTTTAAGAAGAATGTTTTTAGCGGGTAAATTTTATTTAAAATCTAAATCTATTAAAGATGGTGAAACTATCTCGAGCATTTCCAAATTAGCATCTTTCTGTTCTGATCATTCATATTGGCGTAGTTAGAGTTGTAAAGTGACCGACATATGCTATAAGCGTCCGTCATTTATAATTAATGCTCGGTCACATTGGACATTTATTGTCACATTGGTCAGATACGATTATAAGTGACTGCAGTCGCGGTTAAATCTATTCAAATTATATTTTCGTATAAAATACAAGCTTCCGTATTATCTTACATTTGTAAGTTCATATGGATGGATGTTTAGATAGACAGATGTTTAATTTCTTTGGCGTTAAAACTACTGAATGGATTTTATGAGACTTTACAATAATATACCTAGCACCTAGCACAATATATTGCAAGATAATATTGCAAGAGCCGTCTTTGTATCAGGAGCACCGCTATCTTTGCTGGAATCAAAATATTGGAAAAGGGCTTTGAAGTCCTTAAATCCCGAATATGAACCCCCCACAAGGCATTGTTTAAGCAACAGACTGTTAGACGCGGAATATTCCAGAGTAAAATCTGATATTGAAAATAAAATCCATGCGTCTGCAGCGGTGGCAATAATAACAGATGGATGGACGAACATAAATGGCAAAGGTAAATAAAGGTAGAGTTTAAATGTCTCAAATATTTTTCATAGTAAATAAAAATAAGTACAGGTCCTGCCCCTGTCTTATGTATGAACTTTACAGAAAAGTAATTTACACCCATCCTTTTACATCCGTGTAAATCTACAAAAAAATCCTTTTTGCTATGAAAAAGATTCTTACTCAAAGGGTACCAAACGGAACCCTATTATTAAGGCTCCGCTATCCGCCTGTCCATCGGCTATTAAAGATGGTGAAACTATCTCGAGCATTTCCAAATTAGCATCTTTCTGTTCTGATCATTCATATTGGCGTACCGCGTAGTAAAAAAAATCCGTTATTAGTTAAAATACACAGAGAAAATTGTGACATTAATGTTTATACTTCTTTAAAACCCGAGATGTTTTCACTACCGACCTGGATGATAAATATAGATATTAAGTCATGTATATGTTTAGACACAGAAAAAGTAGACAGACCCAAGCGTGCCCTCAATTGTTTTTTCATCAAAATCAAAATCAAAATAATTTTATTCAGAGTAATTTTTTTACAAAATTCTTTCCGAACGTCTATACTAAGGTGCCTACCACCGGTTCGGGAACTAACCCGGCGAGAAGAACCGGCGTAAGAAACTCGCACGGGGCCATCTTTTACTAAAAAGATGGAAAATAACAATTTAAAACATTATATAACAATATTATGAATTAGAGCTATTTACAATATATAGGAAATATAAAAAATATTCTAGTAGCCTGTAAGAACCACCCTATTCCCAAGGTGTGTTGTCGTCGATGAAATCATTGATTTTATAATAAGCTTTAGCACACAAACGTTCTTTTACTACTTTTTTAAATTTATGGATAGAGATTTTGAACGTTTTCTGGGATTCTATTGTACAGGCGTATACACTGGCCTTTAAAAGATTTGCTCACTTTGCTAAGTCTGATCATTGGTATTTCTAATTTGTTCTTATTCCTAATGTTAAAACAATGATTGTCGCTTTTCTTTTTGAAATTAAGTTCTTTCTTACATACAGTACGTTATCCAAGACGTATTGAGATGCGACGGTCAGAATATTTATTTCCTTAAATTTTTCTCTTAAGGATTCACATGATGACATCTTTTAAATAGAACGTATCGCTCGCTTCTGCAGCACGAATATTGCATTAATGTCCGCTGCATTTCCCCATAGAAGGATTCCATAGGACATATTGCTGTGGAAGTAACTAAAGTAAACAAGTCGCGCTGTTTCTACATCAGTTACTGAGCCTATCTGCCAGATTTGCAATATGCGGACCCCAATGTAATTTACTGTCTAAAGTTATACCTAGGAATACAGTCGTGTCCACTAATTTCATTCTCTCATCATTTAATAGTACATTGGTTTGTACTTGCCTAACATTTGGCAAACTGAACTTTAAACATTTCGTTTTGTTAGAGTTTAATAGTAAATTATTAGCATTAAACCATTGTACTATTTTTGAGAGAGCACTATTTACCTCGTCGTGATTATATTGTTGTCGCTTCACATTAAAAATTAGTGAAGTGTCATCAGCAAACATCAGTATCATGCTTATCTTTAACTAGATAAGGTAGGTCATTTATGTAGATGAGAAAAAGAAAGAGACCTAAAATAGATCCTTGTGAAACACCTAGCATTATTTTACTGCCATTAGACCTTTTAGAATTAACTTCTACTCTTTGCGTTCTATTTGCAAGGTAAGAACTTAACAGTTTTAGGGCCGCGTCCCTTATACCATAATGATACAATTTTTTGATTAATGTAGCATGTTCGACACAATCAAATGCTTTGGATAGGTCGCAGAAGATACCAAGTGCATCCTGCGACCCCTCCCAAGCTTCAAATATGCTACATAGAAGACTGATGCCTGCATCTGTAGTGGACCTACCTTTAGTAAAGCCAAATTGATTGTTATTTAACAAATTATTACAGTTAAAGGGAACTAGTAATTGATATTTTTTCAAATATTTTACTAAAAGTTGGCAAAATAGATATCGGTCTGTAGTTGGCTGGGTCAGACTTAGTCCCAGCTTTGAAGAGAGGCATCACCTTGCTATGTTTCATTAGGTTAGGAAACACACCACTTTTAATACAATTATTAAAGACTAGAGCTAAGTGCGGGGCAATGATGTCAATTATTGATTTAATAACTCTTGTGGACATACCCCAGTGATCAGTTGTACTTTTAACATTCAGCGATTTAAAAGTCTTTATAATATCCCTGGAGTCGATTTCTTTAAAAATAAAATTGACATCACATTCCTTGACATTTTCTTTAAGTAACCTTTCCGCAACTGCAGGTGAGGAATTTAAGTCTTTTGTAGTTGAGATCGAAATGTCAGCAAAAAACTTCTCAAAAACTGTCGCAACCTCAAGGTCAGAGTTGACCTTTTTATCATCAATATAAAGTTCAAGTTTAGAATTACGACAGGCGACTCTTCCAGTCTCATCTGCAATAACTTTCCAGGTGGTTTTCACTTTATTTTTAGAGTTCTTTATTTTTTCTTTTATGTGGAGGGCCTTAGCAGCTTGACAGACTTTTCTAAAAATTTTTGAATATTTCTTTACGTATGTTTTAAAGGATTCACTAGTATTAATTGTTTTCTTGTCATATAACTCATACAGTCTTTGCCTACTTACAATAATACCTGCAGTTGCCCAATTTCTGAAATTATTTTTTTTATTATTTAAACTGACCGTTTTAGAAGTAAATACAGACTTGAATTGATTTCTTACTACTTTAAACAATGTATTAAATGCTTCATCTGGTTTATTTGACATATCTAAGCGCTGAAGATTTGAAACAAGTTTATTTCTAAATTTCTCAATACGTTTTGTATTTACAGGAATAAACTCAATCTTTTCTTCAGTATTACTATCACATTTAATGTTAAAAGAAGCTAGCTGTCCACGATGATCAGAACTCAGAGCATTAATTATTTCTTTTTACAGGGATTAATATTTGTGAAAATATTATCAATGCAAGTGGCAGTTGTTTCGCAAACTCTAGTTGGTTCATTAAATAAATTAATTAGGCTTTGATTATATACACGTCTAGATAGATAGTTCGAGCGGCTAAACGCCAAAAAAAATATCAGCTAACTGTTGCCTCATAAGCACGACCCGCCCGCTCAGTGGCGACACTGTCGTTGTGCGGCAAACACGTATTATCGGAGATTTTAAAATGACGAATTGCGCTATTATAGTGTGCAGGAATTACAAAGGACGATTGAAATCAATTAAAAATATCACCTATCATCGGTAAGTAAGCTTAAATTCACCATTTAGTAAAAGTAACAATTAAAATTAATAAAATAAAATTTTGTCATGTACGATAACGCCATGTTCACAGGGTTGCCAGTTATTGAATTTAAATATAACGTATAACGTTAAAATTTAACGTATAGCTGAAAAACGACGATACATTACGACGAATAAATTCTTGACTCGTTGTTTTTCGAGCGCGCTATTTTTGACGCTACGTTACAACGAATAACGATTCTTGACTCGTTGTTTTTCCATCGCGCTATTTTTGACGCTACGTTATAAGTTTAAAGAAAGAAATTAACGATTCTTAATTAGTGATTGATGAAAACGATTTTAAATTAGTGATTGTAGTTTTATATGAAAGCCCCCAAAGTCAATAATTATTACACATAGCAATTTTACTTCCGTCAGCAGACTTTTCAGAATAGTTCCATAACGGAACGTCATTACTATTTTTAGACATTTTCGCGCGCTATTTTTTCAGCTATACGTTATAATATTAACCACCACTAGTAAACCGGTGTAAATGTTTTAATTTGCTTTAATAATTATTTACAGCATTCCTAACGACCCCGTTCTAAGAAGTAAGTGGATAGAAATAATAAGAAAAAGTCGTGGTGAGGATGTCTGGAAACCAGCTAAAACAACTGTTATTTGCTCTGACCATTTTCGTGCTAAAGACTTGTATTTTGTCAACAACCAAAAGCGTCGAAGATTAAAAAAGGAAGCCATCCCGTGTAAAGTAATTTGAACCAGCTTCAAAAAAGAAAGCTTTTCTTAATTTAATTGTATCAGATACGCGAAACAAATTAAAATGTTTTTTTTAATGTATTTAAGTTTTTTAAATATTTACAGGCATTGTTCTTAGCCTCATCAAATGATGTTGACGAAAGTGACGATTCAGTTGAGGATACCGAAAAAATAAGCGATTGTGTAACGAATGTTTTAGACGACATAGTAAGTATGTTAATGTAAAAATAAAATAATAAAAATAAACATAACCCTTCCTTTGCAATCAGGTAAAAATAATGCTTCAAGTTTTTTCTCTCGTGTATTTCTATACAATTTAGTATGGTGATTGGTTAACCACTGATTTTCTGAACCTGATGCTTTCTTTGACTTGTGAGGGATAATTAAATGAACTATGATCATTCTAATATAACAATAAATAAACTTATCTTTTTTTCCAGAAACATAAGGAATCCGATGAAAATGAATCTTGTGGTGCTATAAATGATTACCAGCACGTTTCATCTTTTATGGAAAGTTCTAACAATATAACAGACGAGCCATCTGGCAGTACTAGTAATTTGATACCTGGGCATGCTACTGGTTGTATAATCGAAGATGAACGAAAAACTGACAATAGAAAGGATATGATTGAAGATTTTTCTGACCTTGACTCCATTTTCGATACTCCAAGAAAGTCGAAAATGCGTCGAGATTTGCGAAGAAAAATATTATTGCAAAAAAAGCACAGTCAAGATTCAATCTTTAAGACGCAAAAATCTACGACTTAAAAAGAAAATAGCTTCGTTTAAACAAATTATCGGTACGCTAAAAAAAAGATAGATATATCGACAACGAAACTCATACTAGTTTAAGTGAAAATGTGTTTGCAGCGGAACTGTATTCATCTATGATAAAAAAACTAAAAGGATCCAAGAGACCGGCTAAAAAATATGCTCCAGAATTTCGGAAATTCTGTTTAACGTTACACTTTTTATCTCCAAAGGCGTATGTCAGAAGTAAATTCGAAACATGCCTTCCACATCCAAAAACTTTATCCAAATGGTACTCAAATATTGATGGCTCCCCGGGTTTGACAGAAGAAGCTTTCAAGATGTTAGCGATTAAAAGAAATGGCGAATCAGAAAATATGATTTGCGCATTGATCGCTGATGAAATGGCAATAAGACAGCAATCATGTTTCAATAAAAAGACGAGGCAAGATGAAGGTCTCGTTGATATAGGGATAGGACCCTCTAATAACATGAATATCAAGGCATCAGAGGCATATGTATTTTTACTTGTCTCGCTGAATCAGCCTTGGAAATTACCTGTGGGTTATTGGTTAGTTCATGGCATGACGGGTGAACAAAAAGCCAACATTATTAAAACAATATTATATAAATGCAATGAAGTAGGTGTTGACGTTGTATCGCTGACGTTTGATGGACACAGGTCGAATTTGTCAGCCATGGAAGCGTTGGGTTGCAAATACAAAAATCCTAATGAGCTGAAGACTACATTTAAGCATCCATGCGCCGATTATAAAATAGCAGTGTTTTTAGATTTTTGCCATATGTTAAAACTAATCCGAAATCATTTTGAGTCAAAGGAAGTGTTTTTATATAAAGACGAGGAAATCAAATGGGAATATGTAAAAAAAGTAGCTCAATTACAAGAAGAAACAGGTTTGCATCTTGCTAATCGCCTTACAAAAAAACACATTCAATTCAGAAACTCCATAATGAACGTTAAATTAGCAACCCAGCTTCTTAGTAGGAGTGTTTCCCTTGCAATAAAATTTTGTCGACATGATCTAATGCTACCAGACTTTTTGGAGAGCGGAGCAACAGAAAAATTTATTATGATTATGAATAATATATTTGATGCATTTAATTCTAGAAACTTACAAGCACATGGTTACAAGCATCCATTATTTCCCGGAAATAAAAATGAAGTGTTTGATATGTTAGAAGAAGCGAAAGATTTAATTACGAATCTAAGCTTAAAAGTGTCAAGAAAAAGAAGTTATAAGGAACATGAAACATCGAAAAAACTGGTGTTAAAAAGATATGTACCAGTTCTTGAATCAGAATCATTTACAGGATTTCTCGGCGTTTTAATTTGCATAAATAGTTTGAAATTTTTGTATGATTCATTAATAGTATCAAAAAAATTAAAATATTTAACTACATATCGCATAAGTCAAGACCACATAGAATTATTTTTTGGTGCTATACGGATGCATGGGGGCTATAACGATAACCCTAATGCTAGACAACTAAAAGGCATTTACAAAAAGTTACTTTGTCATATGGAACTCAAAACTGCTTCGTCAGGTAACTGTGTGCCTTTAGAAAATATAAGTATTTTGACATGCTCTTCTACACTACAGTGCATCAATGCGACGGTTCCATCGTCAAGGAAAGGTGACGACGACGATGACGAAAATGATACTGAGAATATCACCGAAAATTTAAATATAAATAATACATACTACTTATTAAGTGATTCGAAATTTTGTGAATATACGCAACAAATCGTTGGATACATAGCAGGTTTTGTTGTTCGTAGTTTACGAAATCGGTTAAAATGTATAGCTTGTGTGGAATCGCTTTTGACTACTGAAAAGTTGCCATACCACAAATTGGTTACCATACGAGATGAACGTGGACTTATTTACGCTTCTCAAGATGTTTATGCTGTGTGTAAGGCTGCTGAAAATGTTATCCGAAAGGTTATCACAAAAGATTTTATCATGACGCCCAATGTTTATGAAAAGATAGTGTCTACTGTAATGATGCAATTTATTGGAGGTGTTAATTATTTTCAAGTTCAATCTGATCACGTTTGCGGTCTCCTCCATCAAAGCAATTTGATACGACTGGTCGTCGAAAAATATTTGGACTTGAGATATTATTATAAAACTAAATTGGATAGCATTAATAGAGACGTAAAATCTAAAAGAAAATTATTTAAAAAACAAATTCAAAGAGAAGGACACTAAGCTGTGTATAGCAATTTTTATTTTAAATTTTGTCGGAATTTACGCTATTGACTCACACAAATGTTATTGTTGTCCCTTTCTTGCGCAATTATAGTGTATCCCACAAAAATGTTATTGTTGTCTCTTTTTAATGTGTAATTTTATATTAATTTTAAATGTTATTTTATTTTATAAGATTGTCTAACTACTGTCGTTTAGTCTCATAAGAATGATATATATATATATATATATATATATATATATATATATATATATACACTTATTTTTGTTACATCCTGTATATATATATATATATATATATATATATATATATATATATATATATATATATATATATATATATATATATATATATATATATATATATATATATATATATATATATATATATATATATATATATATATACAGGATGTAACAAAAATAAGTGATAATACTTTAGGGTGTGTACGTGTTCCTTGTAGAGAGTTCACTGTGCCAAAATTTTTTTTTCAGTTTTGTATGGGGAAACTCGTGATGCTCGGGCCCTTCCCCATACAAAAGTGTGAACTCACATTGTATATGAACAGTACCTAGTATAGGAAAAAAGGGACCATTTAAAATCAGACTTTTAGTTCCGGAGATATGCGAATACAAACATAAAAACATACATACATGCATACATACATACACTTTTCAAAGAATCATGGCCAAATTTGTATTGGAGCTGGACTCGACTTTTATTTTTGATGTCCCAAAATAAACTATAGTTAGATTTGGTTGTTCTTATGCTCTAGATATAATTCCGTTTGAGAATTATGTCTAAATAGCCACGACTTTTTTATAATAATTAATAACGTTTACAATTATTTTGAGGTTAGACTTAAGAACTACCTTGTTTCCGACTGCGGTGTAGCCTACAAGTGTATATTCGGCCATCTCGTTTCTAATTATTTCAATTTTTCCTAGCGTATCACCCAAAAAATAGAACGAATGCGAATGATCGCCGGCTGTCAGAACTCAGAACATAACGAAACTAAAATATATTGATCTTTTTTTTGTGGCTATTTATAGACACATTTCTAATGATTTTCGATGCCTTAAAATATTAGGGAATTTTTGCTACTAATGGCATATCGGGACGCCACCGCCCACCTGGTACGATTTGGCCATTGTTCTTTGGCAAATTTGTTCAGACGCTGATATGGACATAAAACATAATATTTGAAAAGTTCTAGAAATAATGCATAAACTGATCGAATTCGAATTGATAACCTTCTTTTTTGAAGTCGGTTAAAAATATAATATGAACAATAAATTAATATGAAACCTTTCTTTTTATTTTATTCCATTACTAGCTCCCAGTTTGACAATTTGTGTTTGGTGTACAGTTTTCAAGTCAAAACTTTAAATAAATGTTATATTAAAATTCCTAAAAATATTAATGACGTTATTTTGAAAAGTCTGCTGACGGAAGTAAAATTGCTACTACTCGACCAAGCCAACTAGACGACTGTCAAATCATGCTCTCTCGCACTTATGCATTGCTAACGACGTGCGTAAGTGCGAGAGAGCAAGCTTTGACATTCGTCTAGTTGGCTTGGTCGAGTAGTATGTGTAATAATTATTATTGACTTCGAGGGCTTCATATAAAACTACAATCACTAATTTAGAATCGTTAATTTCATTTGTTAAACTTATAACGTAGCATAAAAAATAGCGCGCTTGAAAAACAACCAGACAAGAATCGTTATTCGTTGTAACGTATCGTTAAAATAGCGCGTTTGAAAAAAACGAGTCAATAATCGTTATTCGTTGTTACGTAGCGTCAAAACTAGCGCGCTTGAAAAATAACGAGTCAAGAATCGTTAATTTTATTCGTTATAACTTAGCGTAAAAAATAGCGCGCTCGAAAAACGAGACAAGAATCGTTATTCGTTGTAACGTATCGTCGTTTTTTAGCGTTTTTACGTATTTTACCGTTACATATGTTACCGAAATATTCAGGAAGCTGGTAACACTGCATTGACGCAAAGCGCTCGTACGACAATAGTAGTTCTGCATGCAAAATTGGCCTATCGTTTTAGCGGTAATTGCAGCGCAACACTCTATCTAGACGTTTAAATAATCAAAGTAATTAGGTTATACGATTTTAATAAGGATGTGAATCTAATAGTGTTGGAGTTTATGTCTAACAAATTAATATTGAAATCAACACATACAATAACCTTTTTTTTAGATGCACATACTTAAAACTTGTTCCATTATTTTTTCAAAAGAGTCGTATAGACCTGATGGAGGCCTGTATACGCCCACAATAATAAGGTGGCTCAACTCAATACAGGCCACTTCAATTATTCGTTCAGAAGAGAATTTCACAATATCTTTTCGTTCTTTAAACTTAAGCTTTTTATGAATTAATATTAGAGAGCCACCTCTAATGGCATTTTCTCTGCTGAACGAACTTGCTAACTGGAGATTACAAAAGTTAAATATTAAGGTTGGGTCGCCTAAGATCGGATGTGACATAAGATCGGATGCATGGAATAACTCACAAACTAGGCAATATTTTCTACTGCTGGCAACACTACTAGATCCGCCATTTTATCCTGCCCCTCTCCTCACACTGTGGCCGGCCAGCGACCAGACGGGACGTGCACACAAGTGATTCGGCAGAAAAGGTGTATTTTGTGAGAAAAATCATCGATCCGATCTTACCTACAAAACTTTGATGGCTCATTGTGGTACTTTCATTTTACTATTGTAATTAATTATTTTGGGGCAGAATTAGCGAATAATCTTTCGATCTGTATACTTTGATTATGCCTAGGACGTTCACAGCCCAAGATCCGGTCTTCCCTCTACATGCCGAAGATCGGACTATATCCGAAATAGTCAGTGGTTCTCAAGTGTTCAAGCCCACTATATTGAAATTAGTTTAAATACGTAACTACGTATTCCCACTAACCCACTAATAATACGAATGTGAAAGTGTTTGTGTGTGTGAGGGTGTGTGCATGCGTGTAAGTTTGTTACCTTTTCACGTTCAAACGTCCGAATGGATTTTAATTATACTTGGCACATAGATAGATTACAAAATAAATCGCTATAACACGTAATAATCCTTACATGGTTCTATCAAAATCCACGCTAAGTCGCGAAGTTGAAGAATATTATTTCCATTTTAATTGATTTTTTTCTGGTTGAGGCTTGGGGCAAATTTTGTTTTAAATGCAACTGATTTTAAATATCAAGCTAATATTTTTTGAAGTCACAAACACTTTTTTACGCTTTTCTCGTCTTAAAATATCTTTAAATTAAACATTAAAATTGTTATTTATAGATAAAAGATGCCTACGAAATACGAGAGGACTTCGCTTCGGGCAACCTTTTACACTGAAGAAGCCTTAAAAGAAGCAGTAGAGAGGGTAAGAAACAAAGAATTGACAAACTATGCAGCATCCAAAATGTATGGCATACCTACCTCAACTCTTAATGATCGAGTTTTGAGCAAATCTGGATTAAAGAGTAAAACTCTAGGAAGATCACAAGCAATTCCCACAGAAATGGAAGCTCGTTTGTCTTTATGTCTGCGCACTATGGAAAAATGGGGTTGGGGCTTGTCTAAAGAGGAAGTACTGGATACAGTGGCAGCTTTTGTAAAGGTAAATAAATTACAAACTCCATTTAAGGATGGCAGACCAGGTATCAAGTGGTTCATATCTTTTAGAGAACGACACAAATTATCTGTTAAGAAACCACAAGCTGTGGAGATTCTTAGGAAAAGAATGACGGATCCATTCGTCGTTGACGAGTACTTTACTCTTTTGAAAGAAGTACTCACAGAGTTAAATATCGATGATCCACGACGAATCTGGAACCTTGACGAAACATCTGTTGCACTGGACCCATCAAAAACCAAAGTGGTAGGTGCAATTGGCCATCCAAGTACAAGGACTACAGCAGGGTCAGGTAAAGAAAATATCACAGTATTAGCGACTGTTAATGCGGCAGGAGAGAAATTAAATCCCTTGATTATATTCAAAGGGAAAAACGTATATGAAGAATGGATGTTGAAAGAAAAAACTAATTTTGATTTCGAGATTGCATATGCTGCTAGTAAACGCGGATGGATGGAGGCGGATATTTTTTTTAACTACATGGCAAATCAAGTGTTACTGGGTATAGAAAAGGCCTCAACTTATGGTGTACGATGTCCATGTGACTCATGTCGATGAGAGAGTAATAGCCTTAGCAGCAGAAAACGGCCTGACTATATTAAAATTGCCAGCACATACTTCTCATCTACTACAACCACTAGATTTAGCGGTATTTAAATCATTTAAAAGTATATGGGACCGAAAACTTGTGGTCTGGCAGCGAGAGAATATTGGTATGAAAGTTCGCAAGCAAGCCTTCACCCAATTATTTGCAGAAGCTTGGCATAAAATAAGTCCAGAAGTAATAAGAAACGGTTTCAAAAAGGCAGGGATCCACCCATACAATCCCAACGTCGTTCCAATAGACAAATTTGACCAAACTGCTTACAAAAGGTGGCAAAAACATGTTAGTGGAAATCCTCAATACTCTGTAGTATCTAAAAATATTTGCGTCCAATCGCTTGTGCAATTATGTTTGGGTGTAATAAATAAAACATCAAACCGCAGCCCCTCTTCTTGTACCGTAAATGTGAGGCCTATTATTGCAGAAGTAACTGAACCGAACGAAGCAACGAGTTTTGAAGACTTGCTACTTCAAAAAATAAAACAACAATCAAATGGCAAGACTGTTAATAAATTAACTCGCGTAGCCAAAGGGTCAGAAGTTATTACACGAACATATCTAGAAAAACAAAAAGAGACAAACGAAGAAATATTACGTAGGAGTAAGTCTGCTGCTGACGGAGAGAAACCTGGATCATCTGGAATACAGAATACAACTAAAAATTCCAAAACAAAAAATAGCACGTCCACAAAAGGAAAAGGTGTTGGTAAAAAGACGAAAACTACAAAACAATCAAATAACTCAAAGATAGAAAAGAATTCATACGATATAGAACAAAACACTGAAATCATCACATCTGAGATACAGAACATAAATAAAAAGGCAAAGAATTCAGTCCAAAACCAAAACAATAGCACCTCCACAGGAAAAGGAAAGGGTGTTGGTAAAACAACAAAAACTACAAACCAAACAAGTAACTCAAACACAAAAAAGGATTTAGATGATATAAAACAAAATAAAGTGATGAAAAAAACATCAAACAGAAAAAAGGAAACAAAACAGAGTAAAACAATAACAAAGGCAAATCCGTCAAAGAAAATTAAAAGATCACCAAGTATCGCTTCGACATTTGTTGACAGTGATGAAATGAGTCTACACAGTGATTCAGATTTACAAGATTTACCAAGCGACTTTTTTACTTCCCATGACCCCATTATGTCAACTATCCCGAAAGACAAGAAAGAATTGTTACTACGAAAAATAGAGATTGAAAGAATAGTAAAAGAGATTCGTGCAGAAGAAAAAGAAATCGAGAATACAAAAAACAACACAAAAAGCTATACAGTAATGGATAAGAAAATTTTGAAAAGGAAAGAAAATATACCGATACAAACAAATATTATGACACAAGACAGAGATGCCACAAAATATCCAAACAAGGAAGAAGATCAGTCAAAAAAGAAAATTAATATAATTTCATCGGTTCCAGTGACCCGCAATGAATCAGCTTTCGCTAAATATTCAATCCGAAACCTAGAAATGATCGATCCCAGCAGTGACTTTTTTACTTCCCAAGATTTACCAAGCGACCTTTTTACTTCCCAAGAACTCATTATGTCCACTATCCCGAAAGACAAAGAAGAATTGTTCCTACGAAAAAAAGAAATTGAAAGAATAGTAAAAGAGATTCGTGCAGAAGAAAAAGAAATCGAGAATACAAAAAACAACACAAATAACTATACAGAAATGGATAAGGAAATTTCAAAAAGGAAAGAAAATGAAGGAAAAGAAAACATACTGATAAAAACAAATATTATGACACAAGAAAAAACTCAAGATAGAGATGATACAAAATATCCAAACAAGAAAGAATATAAGTCAAAAAAGAGAATTAATATAATTTCATCGGTTCCAGTGACTCCCGAAGAATCAGCTTTCGCTAAATATTCAATACGAAACCTAAAAATTATCGATCCCAACAGTGACCTCCACAATCCAAATCCAAACAAATCCTTTGCAGGCATCCAAATAAAAGGAGAAAAACAGGTAAACACAACTGAACATCCGAAACAGCCAACCCTCTACGATGTTGGTGACACAGTACTTACCAGATATTTCAAAAAAAAATTGGAATTATTATGTAGGTACAATTAAAAGAGTGGACACGAAAGAGAAAAAATATACTTAGTACGATCAAATTAATAAAATCAGCGGAAATATTTCGTGTAGTTTTGAAAATCGCTACAGTTATTCCTTGTGATATCCAGATGAACATGTCAAAAGTCCTCAAGGGTGGGGGGTGAGCTAAGAGTGTAGGGGGGGGTCAAAGGACCCTTTTTTTAGGTTTTTGCTCATAAGTAAAAAACCTGCACAAATAGCATTACGGTTACTTCTAGGAAAATTTTCTACATAAAATTTCCTCTAAATTATGTCCTATAAATTTTTTTGTACGGTCGATACTTTAGGAACTACAGGGGGGGTCAAATTCCTCAAAAGTGCGAATCGCGAAAATAACACGCATCGAACGTCCGAGACTAAGAAAACAACTTATTCTGATTCAAATACCTGCTATTCACAGATAATTATTTGTCCTAGCTGCTATTATTACAAAACGTTAGACTAGACACCATGGAATTAGGAAGTACTATACAGCTGGAAGGCTTACTTCATCATTTTGAAATATTAAAATGAACCTTACTTCCATGTGCTAAAGTATTATTTTTATTAACTAATATCTCCTTATAGTAGCGAGCACGAGCGAGAAATAGATTTTCTTGGTTTGTCCCTTTCGCACAATTGCCATGTAAAATATACGATAATACATTGGTAGTAAATTGAAAAAAGCATTTTTCGTAGAAAACGATAAAATAAGGCATAAGTATTATATAAACGACATGTTTTAATACTGCGCTTTCCTGCTTCAGTTTAATATTATTCAATTTCAATAATTGTTATTAAACTGAGCTTCTCAGTTGTGCGATTTTCTTTTAAAATGTCTTAAGATTTACACATAGGCAAGAAGCATGGTTACACTAGTTTGAAAGGGACAGAACAAGATTAATGACCTCTCGCTCGTCGCATGCTTAATGCAAAGTAAGCTTTCCAGCTGTACGAAGTATGTATCGTGCAGCCACTGATCAGCTTGATCTTAACAGACATCGATACTCAGTTTTTGTCAAATCCAGCACCAAATCCAAACCAGATCTTTCCTCTCTCCCACCTACAAAAGGATCAGCAAAATTTCACTCATTCCGAGTGTTCCACCAAGTACAAGAGTGGTTAGGTAACGCACTGCCTCCTGAAATGTGGGGATAGAAGTGAGGAGCTGATGGAAACCTCGAGCCTGTTACCACTCATGATCCTCCAGCTCCTGACACCGTGCTGAAGTCAATATTTTGTCGCTGCAAAAGTGATTGCACTGGTAATTGTGGATGCCGAAAAGCTGGTATCACGTGCAGTCTAGTATGCAACGGCTGCTTGGGTTCGTGTACAAATGGCGTACCTGTAGATTTGGTAGATATAGAAGGTGAAGATGATGATGATGTAGTAGAAGAAAATTATTGATTTAATTAAGACTGTCTAATTATTATTTTCTAGTTTTGAATACATTTTGAAAACATACCAATTTTATTTTATTTATAAAACCGTCTCATTTTTTATACCTATATAAAGTTGAACACTCTGTAACTTCTAAAGTATCGACCATACAAAAAAAATTATAGGATCAAATTTAAAGGAAATTTTATGTAGAATGTTTTCGTAGAAGTAACTGTTACGCTATTTGTGCAGGTTTTAGACTTATGAGCTAAAATCTAAAAAAAGGGTCCTTTGACCCCCCCCTACACCTTTAGCTCACCCCCCACCCTTGGGGATTTTCGATATGTTTATCTGGATATCTCAAGGAATAACTGTAGCGATTTTCAAAACTACACGAATTATTTCCGCTGATCGTCCATTTTCGGCTTAATTTTCTTAGGCTAACTATCTCATTTCATAGAGCTGTTGGAAAGAATGAAAATGTGATGTTTGTTGTCCCTAAGCGAATAGATGAAGACTATGTTCCTGAAGAAAACATAGTAAAAACGATTGAGTTACTGCAGATAAAGGAGAATCCTCTTCAGTATGTACTGCTGAATGATGAAGATAGCGTTTATTTTTAGTTTAAGTAAACTATGCCTGTAACTACTTACCAAAAATTGCAATAATACGTTAAATTTTATGATAAGAATTTTACTATTTAGATTTTATTTTTGTTAACACTAGTTTGTGCCAAAGTTGACAAGGTATGCTGAATCTGTAGGCTAGCTACATTTTAATTTTTACCAGTTATCTGAGGGTATATAAAAAGACTGTTAATTTTTTGAGACTGATAGTTAAAAGGTATATTTTTTTATAAGAGTAATAATTATTTGTTTTTTTTGTACAACTTTCCAAATAAAATTGATTAACCTATCAGGTAGTTTTTATTTCTATTGTAATAGGTCCTATTACAATGCCCACACTTATTATTATTTTATGCATCACAATTTTAATGAAAGTAATATTTGTAAGTCAGTCCTGACTCCTGAGTAGTACCTTTCTCAGATTACAAGTTAAAAAAAAAAATTAGAAACTAAAATATGTGCTTTTATATATTGTTTATATCTACTATCTAATGACGCTATGACTATCCAATCTAAGGTATGTGTACCTTTTCATTATTTATTCCTAAGACTCGAAGGATAAAAGTTTGAGAAACTTAATTAGGATGAGGAGGGAAGACCGGACTATAAAAACGCAAAAAAAAAAAGAAAAAGAATCGTATGTGTCAAATCTTTTGAGTAATTTTTGACCGGATCATTGATAAATGTATGGACGTAAGTCCGGATGTTTTCCTAATGTATACTTTATTATTAAACGTATAGAACTGAAGATACCACATAGTCCGATCTTCGGCTGAAATGTTTTTTTCTTCACTATGGTAAGTTGAAAAAGTCTGCTTTTTAAACGCTTAATTTGCTTAGAAAAATATCATCTAGCGCAAACCAAAAATTAGGGGTTAAACAATATTTCTTTGTCATCAATTTACAGAAGACCGCAAAAGAAAAACGACATCGAATCAAGAGAAATAAAATAAAAATGCAGCACCTCTAAAATTTTCGGCTAATGCGTCCGATCTTAGGCGACCCAACCTTAATTCGCAATTTCTAAGCCAGTGCTCTGTAATACACATAATATCTATGTTATATTCATTTAAAAACAGTTCGATATCTAATTCTTTTCCCATCATCCCTTGCAAGTTCTGGTGTACAAGGTTAAAATTAAAATTACAGTTACTTCTATTATTTTTGGTATTTTCCCGGTGATGGGCATGTATATTATTAATATTTTTTAATACATTGCTAGAGTGAGCCTCTGTTGTCTTAGTAACTAATTTAAATTATTTGAAACATATTCCAAACTGTTATCTGTATAGTTGTTTAAAAAAGTTGAATGCTCAATAAAAGCATTGGATGGTTTAGCCAATTTGTTGGCTTGTCTTAAAACTAAAAAATGAAAGAGCCATCTGGCTATATGTCTGGTATAAGAATGTGATAAGTAAAACTTATCATATGTTACATTATTAAACCTAAAATTTAAAATATTATTAATATCAACCACATCTATTTGTGGGATATTGTTACTTAAAAGTATGCAATTTTGGTTGGTGGCACTACAAAGTAGGCTGTTCAGCCTATATCTTATATGATTTTCTTTAATCTCGTGTGGCAGTTTTTTACTTGTCTCTTTAATATAAGGAAAGGTAAACAAAATAATTTTTCTAATATTTTCTTTATTACTTAAAGTGTCTATATAATCCAGCGTTTGTTTTTTGTTTAACTTTCCTCTTCTCCCGATTAATATACTTAAAATTGAGTTGGGACAAAAAGTAGAATTAATTGCCCGGCTAATTATTTGTTCATATGATGCTCCGGACAAACAAGTAAAAGTTATTTTTTGTCCCAACACAATTTATTCAGGTGTACACCTACTCCATGGCCTATTTAATCGCAATAAATGCTGATGGAACCGGCCTTAGTGGCATATGCCTGAGTTTTATAATAAATAATATTTTGAGGAGTCAGTAGAAGCCTTCAACGCTGAACCGATAACTGAATTATTACTATAATTCTGTAAATGATCTAATTTTGTCTGGCAATTACAATTGTTATACAAGGAGTTAACACGTTCCTCATTGTATCTTCCAATTTCTATGAGATCATCCATAGCTGATATATATGCAGAAATTTCTTTTTGTGCTATTTCATATTTATTTTGGATGTGTGTTAAGGTAGAGTGCAAATCTGAAATTTCTGATTGAAAGCCACTTACATACGCCTCATAACTAAGCCTAGTCTGTTCTAAATCTTTACAGCAGCTTAACAATTAATTTTTAATAGTTTTTTTATTCGTAGATAAATTGTTATGATGCTTTACAATTTTTTTATTTTTTTGCATTAATTGTTCTGTTTTCCTAATACATTTCTTAACTTTGATATATTTTTTGAGTTTCTTTTTACTATACATAAAATGTTGATTATTTATTGTGTCATCCCCAGTGAGATCTATAGTAGTAATGTTATTTTTTGACAACACCATTCTGTTACCTATAAGTTCATTATACAAACTTTGCGTATCTTCAGATTTTTTCGAGTTTAATTGATTCTCAAGGGACTTTATATAATCCTGTGCATCCTGCAGCTTTTTTTAATATTATGTGTGTCCTCTAAACATTGTTCATACTCTAATCTGCAATTATCAAAACTGTCCACGACACTTTGTAGTTCTGAGTTACGGTCACAGATAAGTTCATATTGTTGATACAGTTTACTAAGCTCCACTTTTAAATTTGCGTTTTTTTCCAAAATCAAAAGCATTTCTTTCTCACTCTCATCACGTTCAGATAGTAGCTGTTGACATTGGTCCTTTGAGTCCTTCAGCTCCTGAAGAGCAACCCGGAGCTGTTCTTCGGTCCGACGGGCTACATTCGAACGTGTCATCATTTTGCAGATTAATTTATTCCTGATATCTGAAACTGAATACTGAAGTTATTTTATGGGGTGAAGTTGTAAAGCAAATGCTCACCTGCTGCCCAAGTATTACTTGTCAGCCCCAAATTTTGTTTCAGTTGCACAGTATGTACACAGGAAAAGGTTGAAATTAATGAAGCAAAATGAAGAGAAGAAATAAATGAAAGAAAAGGAACAAGAAAGATAGTATATACAGATTAAAATAGTGACTGTAATCTGTGTATACTGTACTTTAATATTGGTTAATGTCAAATAATATTCAATATTTGTATTATGAAAATTTGAGAGTGACAAATTATGTTAGTCTGAATAGTAGACTAGAATATTATTATAATATATATAATATTAGTACTGTTTTATTGTGTAAATGATATAGAGTTATAGTTTGATGTATGTTTTTATCATCTACTTTGCTTTAACAACAGTTAATCCAAGAGATTAATACTTAATTTGTATAGGTTATTGAACTTAATATTTTACATAAAATTTATAGTTAGTAGTTAAGGACAGTTAAGTTATGATAAAAACTACGATATTTTTGAGTTTATGAGTCGGCTAGTGTATGTTCATCATCTTTTAAGCTTCCACAAGTGTTAAGCTAAGAGAGAACTAACAAAGCCAAGGTGTTATTTCTTGTAAGTATTTCAGGGTAAGTTTGTATAGTGTAAGGCAATTAATACTATATTATATTGAGCAGTAGGTGAAGTGGTATGTGTATGAAGCACTATACTCCCCGGGTTATTCGCAGTATATCTTCTTCTTCTTCTTTTAAAAATGGCCTCCCTTGAGGAATAGCCAGTATCAGTGTTGGCGGGATAAAAAATAACTTGGTCGCCATCGACGACAATTACTCTGCTCTGTATTATAACCTTTGTGAATGTACAAGTAAAAAAGAAAAGAAAGCACCCGATTCAAAATAAAGAATTACATTTTAAACAATTAAATCCACACAATATCAAACACAGTACCTGTAACAAATAACAATACAACATAAATAATGTTAGTTTATTAGTAAACACACCATTCTACAATTTAATGTTATTTAAATTAATAAAATTACACAAAACATCTATAAATGGTGTATGAACAAGGGACAAAAGAGACTGGAAATTGGAGGGACGAGAGACAACAGAGGGAAGTAGATCATACAATGAGCAAATACGGTTAGGACAGCTGAAAAATATATGTTCAAGGGTGCCTTCATCAAGTCCACATTCACAGAGAGACGAATCTCTCACCCTAATTTTGTGGAGAAATATTGGAGTGCAAGAGTGACCCAGACGCAGACGGCAAACTATAGATGTAACAGATTTTTTGGCATTTCTATATTTAAAAAACCATGGCTTAACTAAAACTTGATCCTGTAGAGTGGTACAATTTACCCTTTAAATTTCCTGAAATTGACCAATCCTCATTCCACTTGCACACCAAATGCTGCATAGCCAGTGGTAATAGGTAATTACTATAAAGTTTAAATTGATCAAGAACTCCTGTATTAGTGGCTCGTTTTGCATATAGGTCCGCACTCTCATTACCTGAGATACCACTGTGACCTGGTATCCAAACAAGTTCAACTGTAATGTTTTGAGAGATACACTTTAAGAGCATGTGTCTAATTTTAGAAATGTATGGGATTTTTAGCACGAAAAGGATTGGCAAGTATGGCTTGAAGACAACTACGGGAGTCAGAAAAAATAACTGAATTGTTTAGATGGTGGGACTCAACAAATGATAAAGCCTCAAGTATAGCAATTGCTTCTCCAGTAAACACTGACGACTGAGAGGGCAATTTAAAATTTAAAACTACGTTTACCTTTGGAATCCTAACTGCTGAACCTACAGAGCCGTGCTGATTTAATTTTGAGGCATCTGTATAGATATGATACCAGTTATTGTACTTGGTGTTCACTAATTCCATAAAATCATGTTTAGCAGATTGTGAGCCGTTTACAATGCCAGTATTGAGAGTAACACTAGGAAACCTAACTAGAGCTTCATACGGAATTTCAAATATAGGGAGCATTTTACACTGATATACAGGGCAGGGCATATTATTAAATTTGAGGAAGCTTTTAACTAAACAAGGAGGAGTTTTATGGGACCAATAGGCTGAGGATTGGACTAATTGGGAAAGAGTATGCAAAATTGGAATAAGGGGGGTGATCTGATAGCTGTAGGGCTTTAAAAAGAAATCTGTCAGAGAGATACTGGCGTCGGAGATACAAAGGGGGATCTGCTGCCTCTACTTGTAGGGCATTTTTAGCTGTTGATTTCATTGCACCGAGAATTAAGCGGAGACACTTAGCCTGAATTTTGTCTAATTCATTAAGTGCAGATTTATGGCACGGTTCAAGGATAATCGAACCATAATCCAAGTGACTCCGAACAAGAGCGTTATAAATAAGCTTTTGGGTGTAGGGGTGTGAACCCCACCAAACTCCAGAGAGGCAGCGAATTATATTTATATTTTTTTCACATTTTTTAATAACATGATTAATGTGTGGAACACCTGTCATTTTAGAGTCAAGATAGACTCCCAAGAATTTTACTGAGTCTGAAACAGGGAAATTTTGATTGTCTAGGGTTATTTGAATGTCAGGTACAGTCCTGCTTCTTGTGAAAACTACGACTTTACTTTTTGCAATAGAGATGCTTAAGCCATGATCATTTAACCACTCACGCAGATAGTAAAGAGCGGAATTAAGACGAGCACAGACATCTGATAAGTCTCTGGAGGAGGCATAAACAGTTATGTCATCCGCATATCCAAGAAATCTACAAAATGAGATAACTGATAAGTGTAATTTGAGGGTGTAAAGATTATAAAGACAAGGGCTGAGGACATTTCCTTGCGGCAGGCCTTTCCACACTTGTCTGTAAATGGGCTGTGAGTTATTATGAGAAATAAGGATGGTACGGCCTGAAATAGAGTTACAGATGTAGTTGACTGTCTTCTCAGGAATACTCAGCTCTAGCAATGTCTGCCTGAGTACTGGAAGAAGTACCTACGTTGTCATATGCGGACTCCACATCAAGAAACACCCCCACAAGAGTCTCCTGCATGGAGAGGGCAACTCGAATGTCGGTTACCAATGTAGAAATACCATCCGTGGTACTAAAACCCTTGCGAAATCCGAATTGACATCTCGGCAAGATGCCTCTGCTTTCCAAAAACCACTCAAGCCTATTTTTAATAAGATGCTCCAATATCTTTGATAGGGTGCAAGAGAGGGCGATGGGACGATAGCTGGAAGGGATACTCTCCGGTTTACCTGGCTTTATAATGGGGATAATTATCTGACACTTCCACTCATCAGGAGGATGTCCAGAATCATAAATGCAGTTTAAAAAATCTAATATAATTTTTTGGGTCCTGGTGTTGCACTTGGTAATAAATGAGTATGGGATATTGTCAGCTCCAGGAGTTGAGTCAGTCAGAGAGTCAAGAACGAGTTTCAACTCCTCCAAAGCAAAAGGAGCATCTAATTCATTATTGGAGGAAGAAGGGGGCAGCGACAAATTTGGCAATTCTTCAAGGCAGGGCACCCAAGGGGGAGCAATCTTTTGGGAAAAGTTATGAATCCAAGGAGATGGGTCATTTGAAAGTGGATTTAAATTAGGGGAAAAAGAGCCACGGAATCTTTTAAGATTATCCCATACCATAGATGGTAGAGAAAGAGGGGCCAAACCCTCACAGAATCTATGCCATCCCAGACGCTTCTTGTGAGAAAGCATTCTTTTGGTTTCAGCTGCTATTCTTTTACAGTTGTTATAATTCTCAAGAGACATATCAGCAGAGAAAATCCTCTCTGCCTCCTTACGTTTTTTGCATGCCAAAGTGCATTCTGAATCCCACCAAGGAGGAGAGGAGACGCGATCCGCTTGATTTGAATCTCGAGAAGGGATGGTGGCATAATCACTGTCAAGAAGTGCTTGAATTAAAAGAGGGTAAATAGCAAAAACATTTTGATTATTGACAGGTTCAAGAGATAAAATTTTTTCCTCAGCCAGCGATGTAAACTGAGGCCAATCAGCTTCTGAGGTTTTAAATTTAAATCTGGGTGGATTCCTTATTATAGTTGGAATTGTAGAAAATTGTAAATTGAGAAGGATGGGGAAATGGTCGCTGCCGTATGAGTTAGAAAGAACGGACCAGGTTATTTGGGAAGAAAGGGACGGAGAGCAGATGGATAGATCTACAACGGATCTTGGATTTTGAGGTGGAATAACTCTTCGGGTTATTCGGCTCCGAGAGAAACGGTTGTAAAATTGTTTTGGTACAGGTAGAGCGCAAACTCCATAGGGCGGATCTGACTATTATTAGAAGTATCGGTTTTTGAAACATGTACTATATAAGGGGCGCAATCGGACGGTGAATATTTGCGTTTGTTAAAAAAATCTGGTCGCATAAATATCATCTTATCATTTTGTGAGGAAACTGGATTATTAGGGGTTGGTGATGTGTGTCTAGGACGCTTATTTGGGATGTCGTCTAAGTCTACTCTGCTCAAATCATTAGGAGGGGTAACACAAACATCTATTCGACTACCGCCGCCGGGGTCCGGCGGGTCGTTATCCATTATAAACTAAATAACTACGTTACTTACGTGCAAACAAACAACCACAAACACAGACGGCACAATAACAAACACAACAATGAAGATTTAATCACTGAGAAAACGGAGAATCCTTGCAAAAAACTAAAAAAATTGCCCGATACTTGTACCAAGCACGCAAGCTTAGAGCAAAGTCCTCGCAGTATATCAGCATCAAAATTCATCCACTTTGACTTCGCAAAGTTCGTTTGGTGCCGACAGCTGTCACTTTACAACTTGCTGGAAGTCCACAATAAAGTTCACTAGCCAATGAACTATTTATTTTTCTTGAAGATTACACACATATAATTAGTTTAACAAACATTGTTAACTTAAAATACTAGTAAAATTAATAAAATACAATAACCGGGAGATAAAAACTGACGTATTGTCACAAATGTTGCCACACGAGAAGTTTTCTTATTCTTAAGCAATACTGTAACATATTTAAATAAAAATTATAAAGATTACTATAAAATATACACAGATGGTTCGAAGAGTAGTAACGGAGTAGGCGCGTCTTTTTACGACCCGCAGATTAACTTGAAGGCATATTTTTCTTTAAACAGAAATTATTCAATTATTTCAGCTGAATTACATGCAATTTCCGAAAGTCTTACGTATATTAAAACTTGCTCTTACAGAAATTATGTAATACTTTGTGACTCCAGAAGTGCTTTGCAACATTTATCTCGGTGCTCCTCGTCCTTACGAGGGCTACCGATAGCTTATGTTGTAATCGACTCACTTTTGGAGTTACAAGGTATCGATGTGAATGTCAAATTTCAGTGGGTGCCGTCTCATATAGGTTTGACTGGGAACGAACGAGCCGATGAATTAGCGCAGCTGGGGGCACACTCGGGTATAGTAGTGCAACAACTGCCTTTCTTCACGGATTTATTGTTGGATTTAAAAAATAATTGCCACAGCTTATGGAAAACTCATTTTGATGAAAGATCGGTGGAGAAGGGCATTTGATACAGAACTCTGTGTAATGAGCCACCTATGATCCCGTGGTTCATATCTATAAAAGCAGACAGGATTAGGCTAACGGCGCTCATGAGACTTCGCTCCGGGCACGTTCCACTCAATGCATTTGGGTATATGATGAAGGTTTGTAATTCGCCAGATTGTAGTTTGTGTCATAAGCGGGAAGATATTTACCATGCCTTGGTGGAGTGTGCCCGGGTGGAGTCAGAGAGGCGCAGGTTTGAGGCTGATGCGGGGGTGGCGCTTACACAGCTCGGTTGTGTGAGCGCCATTCTCGCTCACTCACTCGGCGAAACACAGCGCAAGCGCTGTTTCACGCCGGTTTTCTGTGAGAACGTGGTATTTCTGCGGTCGAGCCGGCCCATTCGTGCCGAAGCATGGCTCTCCCACGTAATGTCATGTCCGTCCGTCCGGCCCGTCCGACTCTGATGTTAAGTATGAGGATGTCATTACCACAACAATTTAGCATTTACACCAGATAAAGTCGCGTGTCTTCAGTGACTGTTCATTAAGAAATTGCTTGCAAGGCTACTTTTATATTATTACCTATATGACTTACAATTATGTATGTTGATATCACTGACATATAAGTACTACGTACGTAGTACATTATATCTCTATGATATTGATATTGTATATAATTTTAAGTTAAAACCATGAACATAGAACGTTCATGGTTACAACATTGTAAATTTTATTTTCAAAAGACAAATTTTTGCCCGAACCGGTGGTAGGCATGGTGCCTAGACTTTCAGAGAATATTTGAAAAAAAATATTCTGAATAGTTTTTTTTTTTTTGAGTTTTTGAAATGAAGATCACGGTTCGCATCGTAGTCGCGCAGATATGCACGCCCAGTTTCGCGTTGCAGACGCTCCCGTATCGCGTCCCGCGTCACTGACGCGTAGGTTTGTTCGAAGCTCTTAAGCTTCGAAGCCTTAGCTTAGGCCAAACCAACGCGACCAAAGCGACTGCGAAGCGGGAGCGTCTACCGCGCGGCGGACGCTGCCCATGTAATCTTATGGCGCTGTGCACACCTGCGCGACCGCAACGCGGGATGTTCGCGTCGGCAAAGCGGGACGTGCGCGTCAATTGTCAGACGTGTGTTTTGTAGTGTACATAACTAGACTTCTTTGTAAAACCTTTTTTATATTATTTTCTACAACTCTTTAGTTTATGCTTTTTTGTTTTGTTTACGTTTTGATAGATTGTGTCATGATATTAATAAGGCGCCTACCACACGTGCATGCTTGACCACAGTTTTGCTGGCGCATGCTTCTCGCATGATAAGACGTAAGACTGACTTATCTACCACACGGCACAATTATGCACGCGCAAGCCACATTCTTGCCGAGATCGTCGCCGTATAAACAATGTTTCTCAATGAAGAGCTATTTCTTCTGCTTTTATTTTTCCAGTGTTTGCTAGTGACAAAATTGATGATGCAGAAATGAAATCATTTTTATTCATATGCGTATTTTTTTAATTTCTGAATAATCTTTCGATTTGATCTTCCACAGCGCAAGCAGAGATTTTTATAATTCAATGAATTCAGTTGCGAACTGACTATTATAATATGTACGTAAATCCGCCATTTTAAAGCAGCGTGCGCGCATTTTTACACCATTTGACTGACAAAGAGCGGCTTGAACACTGAACGTCGAACCACACGCGCAGACAAGTTTGTACACGAAGGCTTGCCCATGCCAGAATTTCAAGCAAGTTTAAAAACCGTCAAGCCCAACTTTGAGGCTTGCGCATACTACCGTTTTACCAACTACACGCACAATGTTCAGTGTACAAGCCGGCATGCGCAAGCAAAACTGTGGTCAAGCATGCACGTGTGGTAGGCGCCTAAATTAATTCGACTTGACCACTGTGGACGTGTTTTATTCCTCTGCATCTTCCAAATCAAAAGCAAGCTTAGCACCTCGCAACCCTCATCTCCATCCGTCCGACCCGTCCGACTCTGATGTTAAGTATGAGGATGTCATTACCACAACAATTTAGCATTTACACCAGATAAAGTCGCGCGTCTTCAGTGACTGTTCATTAACAAATGAAGTTTGACGGTTCGCACCGTAGTCGCGCAGGTGTGCACGCCCAGTTTCACGTTGCAGACGCTCCCGTATCGCGTCCCGCGTCCCGCGTCTCTGACGCGTAGGTTTGTGTGAAGCTTTATATTTACGTTTGGATATTTTTTACTGCTGATCCACACTCGCGCGCGACAGCACGCCGCGGACCGCGGCGCGGATCGCGGCGCGAATCGCGCATACTGCCAAATCCTCGCAAAGTTCGCGACATGTCCGCAGTGTAGTTCGCGCTCTTGAGCCGTATTTATCGTGTTAAACATGCAAATATAAAAATTTATCCAATGATCAAGGATATTTTTTGAAAATCTGCTGTCAAAAATTGCCATCAGATTCTGGTAAACCTTTAAAATAAATAATTTTAATATTAAGCGTTTAATATGGCGCTAGGCTTTTTAACCATGGCCAGTGTCAAGTAAAATATGGCAGGATAAATTTTTTTTCGTGAAAAGTTTACAAAATTATAAGTCGTTTTTCCAGGTGATCGTCAAGTCAAAAGTCTAGTAAAAGTCTAAAAAAGTAGTCAGTAAAGTCAACGAGTCAAGTCAGTTGTTTTAGTAAAGTGGTAGACCCTTTACTAAAACTTTCGACGGAGTTTTGGAGGGAACACAAAATGGCACGTTTCTTGAAGTTGTATCACTTGCCCAAACTTGTGCACGACATCGAATTTTTAATGGTTAATATTCTACCAACATTAAACATTAAAAACCGAAATAACACAATTTTAGGAAAATAATACAAAAACACAACGTCACCCTTTCGTATTCCCAGCAAAACTCCGCGCGTCTACTCTTTCTTGACAGACTGTATAAATTGTATTATCTGTTCACTAAACAATGCTGGCATGTCTTGTGTGGCAAAAGCCCTTATTAAAATAAAGATTAAAAAAAAAACCCTTTGTCGCGGGACAGAAAACCGACAACATTCGGGGAACGGGCCGCGAAGTGCGAAACATATGCGAATCGGATCCACACTCATGCTTCGCAGAAATTTCGCGGCGCCGCACAGTGGATCGAAAATCGAGTTTCATAGACATAGGAACTTGAATTTCCAGATGTCATTTTTTTGGGCTGAAATATGTTCTCCTAGTTATTATTACATAGTAAAATGCTAAGAGACTCAGTTATGTGTAATAATAAGGGAGTTATAATTTTTTAAAGAAATTTTTGTATGGAGCCGACAGGAAAAATGAGCATATCTCTAGAATCGCATGGTTGGCCGTTATATCCTCACACACTATTATAGTACTAATTATTACTCACATTTTGGCATATTTTGTATTACGGCACCATTTGCGATTTTTTTTCTAAAATTCGACGAAAATAAAAATATTTATTCTATTTGTATTTGTTTCAAATGTTCATGTTGTGGTTAAATGAGGTCTCTTTCATAATATTTTAATACCATAGGATCACATAATTGGCCTAGTGCGAGTCGGACTCGCGCACGAAGGGTCCCGTACCATTATAGAGTAAAATAAGCCCATAAATTTTGTTTTTTGTATGGCAGCCCCCCTTAATTTTTATTTTATTGTAATATTATTATTAAATATTAAAGTACACATATAACTAAGGATTTTGTAAAAATATCAAGTACCTACCTGTAGCCATTATTGATATAGAGCAAAAAAGGCCAAATAATCACGTTTGTTTTATGGGAGCAGACCTTAAATATTGTTTTTATTTTGTTTTTAGTATTTTTTCTTGTAGCGGCAATAGATATATATAATCTGCGAAAAATTAAACTATCTGGAGACAGAGAGACATATCATAGGATCACACATAAATTGCTTAAACAACAATGTATTTAACTTTCCTTAATGATCTACTATAAATATTTGAGTGCTCATTAGGTAATGATGGAGGTAATCACTGCTATGTATTGGCTTAATTGATATTAGAATTTGTTTTGAAAACCTTTGTGTTTAATGAACACAAAAGAAATTTAACAGGGGGAGGAGTTAGGAACAAGTAATTAGTCAATTACCTTAAATAGCAGAAAATTTAACTTATATTTCTAGTTCACTTTGAACAATCCAACTGCTAACATTACCTATTACTTGTTTTGCTAGTAAGTAAAATTTGTGAAATATGGAAAATATAATTACAAATCTCGATTTGTTTGTGATTATGGGTGACCGCTCTTTCGATTACGAATCATTCTTCAATTCACTTATTATTCGACTAAACTCCAGACTTAGTGATGAAGATAGTGTAACCCTCAAGGAATTCTGTCGAAGATTTGTACGTGCTGTTCAAAAGAGATGGAATAGATCTCACCGAAAACCAGAAATTTTTAGAAGTAATTACAGTGATTGGCTTCAAGCAAGTATTGACTGGCCCAACTACATACGCACCTATTTGCTAACTCAAGAACCTTCAAAGGAAAATACTTCTACTGAACCTGCTGAACCAGTGCCATCTACATCAGCGATGACGGCTTCAGTATCAACAATGACAAAAAGATCTCGAAAACCTTTTGAAGACCTAGGATATAAGCAAAAGAAGAATATCTGATGAGCATAAAAGCGAAAATCCCACCGAATTGGTGTTGAAGCAAGATGGTCGGGATGATATTGCATATGTTATTGAATATATGCTTAAAAATCCTGAGGCAGCGACAAAGATCAAAGACATCATAACAAAACCAGTTAGTTCATCTTTGTTTTCGCCAGAAAAGGCATTAGGTTTGCTAATTTCATTAAAACTATCGAAATGGCAATACATAACCTTAAGGGAATCTAACATAAGAGGAGGTTTAAAGGACGTATATCCGTCGTATTACAAAATACAAAAGGCCAAGTTACAGTGTTATCCACCAAAGGCATCAGTAAATATAACGGATTCCTCAGCTACAATTTCACTTCAAGCGTTACTGGACTTAACAGTAACCAGGATTTTTGAAAGCCTTCCTAGTGGTTGTACACAAGGCAAGGAACTAACATTAATTTCTAAATGGGGATTTGATGGTGCGTCTAATCAAAGCAGATATAAACAAAAGATAGACAGTGATCAAGACGATTCGAGCATATTTATGACCTCTTTAGTTCCACTAAAGTTGGTTGCAGAAAATTATACTATATGGATAAATCCCAAACCCTGCTCATCTACATATTGTCGTCCAGTGCAGTTTAGTTTTGTGAAGGAAAATGAAGAAATTGTCATTGGAGAGAAAACAAGAATGGACAATGAAATACAAGCTTTGATTCCTACAACTTTACAATCCAATGCGATTAACTATCGATTAATGATGACGATGATAGACGGGAAAATTTGTACGTATCTATCTGATGCCAGATCAGCTGCTGCCTGCTACTTGTGTTTGGCTAAGCCAACTGAAATTAATAATTTAAATTCGGTTATGGCAAAAACAGTTACTACTGGTGTGTATGAGTTGCCTATCATCACTACATGCCCGTATTAATGTGATGGAATGTCTTCTTCATATAGCTTATCGCCTTGATTTTAAGAAGTGGTCTGCCAGAGAAGATACTGACAAATATATGCTCGAATCAAGAAAAACCATTATCAAACAACGATTAAAAATGAGCATAATCTGTTGATTGGTGCCGTTAAACAAGGTTCTGGTACAACTAGTGATGGAAACACAGCAAGAAAATTTTTTGAGTGCCCTCAAAAAACTGCCGCAATTACTGGACTAGATCAAGACCTGATACGTAGGTTTGCGGTAATAATACAAGCCATTACTTCTGGAGAAATTATAGATGTGCCTAAATTTAAGGAGTATGCGAAACTTACTGCTGAAAAATATGTGGAACTATATAATTGGTACTACATGTCGTCTACTGTTCATAAGTTACTAATCCACGGAGGGGACATAATCGCCAAAAATGCAATTGTGCTAATTGGGACTCTTTCGGAGGAGGCTTCTGAAGCCCGAAACAAAGATTTCAGGAGATTTAGACAGTCCAATTCGAGGAAAAAAAGCAGGCAAGCTTCTAACGAAAATATTTTGAACATGCTTCTTGTCTCATCGGATCCTCTTATTACATCAATCAGACCAAGTCTGGATAATCGTAAACAATAAGAGTACTTTGGAGAAACTTTAGGCTTAATTAACATTCAGAGACCTCCAATTGAGTTCTTGGATGTGATGGATTATATAGAGACTGATTCCGAGGTCAATTCTGATGAGGAAGATTCAAGTTAGAATTTCATTTATGTGCTGTTACAATTAAAGTTATTTAAAGTATTTTTATTTTTATATTTTATCTCATAAAGACATAATTTTAATCCCTCGATCGTGGAAAAGCGAGACACAATAGCCTTTCTATTGTCGTCGCGATCACCGGTGCTCGTATGGGGTTTGATGGGTATACATATTATACAAAGATAAAGCCTTTTCTAAGCAACTAAATTAAATATAGTTCGTAACTAAGTACCTTAGGCTAGTAGGCTTACGAGCTTTGTGTATACGTCTTATTATTTAATAATAATATAAAATGTACACAATAATGATTCCCATTTAAACATATTTTATTATTTACTAATGAGCACTTATTCAGTTCATTTGGATTGCAAATAATATCATTTAGAAAAATTAAGTAATATACTTACCTTTTCCATACTTAAGGTATTTATCCTTTGTATTATTTAAACAAAGGATCTTAACAAAAATTCAATATTCATTAAGCAAAGAGTACATAGCAGTGATTACCTACATAACATCATTACCTAATGAGCACTCAAACATTTAGAATAGATCATTAAGAAAGTTAAGTACATTGTTGTTTAAACAATTTATGTGATTATATGGTATTAAAATATAATTGACCTCATTTAACCACAACATGAACTTTTGAAACAAATACAAAATATAGAATAAATATTTTTATTTTTGTCGAATTTTAGAAAAAAAATCGCAAATGGTGCCGTAATACAAAATATGCCAAAATGTGAGTAATAATTAGTACCATAATAGTGTGTGAGGATATAACGGCCAACCATGCGATTCTAGAGATATGCTCATTTTTCCTGTCGGCTCCATACAAAAATTTCTTAAAAAAATTATAACTCCCTTATTATTACACATAACTGAGTCTCTTAGCATTTTACTATGTAATAATAACTAGGCGAACATATTTCAGCCCAAAAAAATGACATCTGGAAATTCAAGTTCCTATGTCTATGAAACTCGATTTTCGATCCACTGTGCGCCGCGGCGTCGCGCACTGTCCGCGCGCGAGTGTGGATGCGGCCGGGGAACCAGCCGCGAAGTGCGAAAAATATGCGAATCGGATCCACACTCACGTTTCGCGGAAATTCCGCGGCGTCGCGCGCGAGTGGGGATGGGGCTTTACACTTTTCTTCCCTATTTTTTAGGTCAAAAACTGAGATAGTACTGACAAAAAAGCATGCACAATAGGCGCCGCGAAATGAATGTAAACAAACATGTCAAAACTTGTTACACCTATCATATATTTTTTTTATGAAATAAGGGGGCAAACGGGTCACCTGATGGAAAGCAACTTCCGTCGCCCATGGACACTCGCAGCATCAGAAGAGCTGCAGGTGCTTTGCCGGCCTTTTAAGAGGGAATAGGGTAATATGGGAGGGTAGGGATGGGAAGAGAAGGGAATAGGGGAGGGAAGGGAAGGGAATAGGGTACGGGATTGGACCTCCGGTAAACTCACTCACTCGGCGAAACACAGCGCAAGCGCTGTTTCACGCCGGTTTTCTGTGAGAACGTGGTATTTCTCCGGTCGAGCCGGCCCATTCGTGCCGAAGCATGGCTCTCCCACGTAAAATTTGTCTGAATTATACAGATAAATGAGCTACAGAGTCTCAATAATAGAGTTAAATATCTAAAAAGTCTTAGAATGCAAATCTCATTTAATCAGTTTCGAAAAATCCATTAACAGAGGTAATTCAATGAAAAAGTGCCGGAACTTCATTTCAACTATCAATAATAGAGGTTTTTCGCTTAGCCAGGTCCCGCTTAACCAGGTTTCACTGTATATGAACCGTTAAAGCTGCTAACGTTTGATGAAGTTGTGAATGCTGTGACCTGTGATCGGCAGTCATATTATTGTGCTGCAAATCAATGCCCTCAATGCAAGAATTTTAAAGTAACTTATAACGATAGTGATAGAGATGAACGCAATAATATCAATTGATGGCAGTGGGAATGCATAGATCACAATATGTGAAAATATGTGAAAAAAAAATGTGAAAAGGAACGGTAATGAATCCAAAAGCGTAAAGACTAAAAAGACCGTAAAGTCGTTAAAAAAAACTTCAATACTGGAACTAAAACGTGCATTTGATACTGAGATTATTAAGTTCAAGAAACAATATTTTTATCACGAAACACCAGCACAACCAGTATTAAATGATAATTAACAATTTAGATGACGACGATGCTGTAATCATTTGTGACTTTAGCGAAAACTATGATTTTAAAATAAGAGAAGAAGTTCAGGCCCTACATTTTGGAGCGTCTAAGAACCAAGTTTCTTTACATACAGGGGCTATTTTTTTGCAAGATTTCAGAAATTACCCTAAACATCAAAATTCTGCATTTTTTCTCTGATGGCCAACCTCGCAATACCGGCAGAAAGGTAACTTTCAATTGCTTAATAAACTGCCAAAAGAAAAAAGAAATGAATTCTGTACGTGGTCGTTTCCTGAAAGCGGACATGGTAAAAGCATTGCCGATGGAATTGGCGGTTCCGTTAAGCGTGCCTTAGATAGGCATATATCATATGGTGTCGACTGTCGATGCAACAAATGGAACACAAATATAAAACCTTTTATCTAAATATTTTAAAACTACCAAGATTTTCCTTGTAGACTCAATTGCCTTTGGCCTCTAGCATTTAAAGGCGGCACATGCGCTACGTAGCCGAATTCTTTCACAACTGGGAGAGCATCCCTGAACCCTCCATCCAAGATCATTACATCATTTTCATTAAAATAATGATGCCACGCACAATCTTCGATGGGACCACCATGATTAGTTAAATATTTCGTAATATATGTGCATCTGTGGTCGTAGCTGCATACGGTCCGGTAAAATCGAGTATGTGACCGTCTGTACAGACAATCATAAAAGGCTTCACAAGGTTTTTGAATTTGTGTAAGCTGTAGCTGCGCCTTTGAAATAAATAGTTTGTCCTTTTTTCTAAAAACAGGTACGTGCCGTCAAGGATTATAGTTGCTTTTGTATTATTTGTATTATCTTCGCAGCCAAATTTATATTGTGGCAGTAATCTGTTTTGTCTTATGGTTTCCTCGCGGGATATGTGATCTAAACTTAGGTTTAGATCACATATCCGGCGAGGTATACTTAGGCATGTGTAGCGGCACAAAATCTGTCATAAGACATGACCGTGTCAATCGTACTTTTCTGGCTACAGTGTCTTCAGAACAACAAAATAAAGTACAAATTCTAGTATCGGGCTCTCCATTTCGGATTTTACATAGATATATAGCCAAATCAAGTTTAGGAGATTGAGAGCGTCGTTGGAGTGTCGGAAGTTGATTCCCAACTAGCACATTAGTGATAAAAACAGCCAACGTTGCAACTTTTACCTGTACTATGGCGCTTTAGGGAATCTTGAAGCAGTTTTTAGTTCTACTAATGCTTCCGTTACTCTTTAAGACTGAAAATACCACTAGGGGTCGCAAAACCTGAAACTAATGCCACTCTAAGCTAAATAGGAGTTTTTTGGAACCCATTTGGAGAATATAGTTTTAAAACAGAGATACAAATGGGTCTTCTGCCGCTGCTGTACGCTTTAGAACTGGATAAAGACTGATAATGCAGACTCCTTGAAGAAATAGTTTAAAAGGTTTTTTTTGTCACTTTTCTGTAGTTAAGAGTTTCATTGTATAAATAATTTTCACTTTTGCGCAGGTTTAAGTAGCAGTTTGATCGATTGTCTTTACAATAGAAGCAGTAGCCTAATATTAAGCGTACTGATTACTCATTCGATTTCTACTGTTTCTATTACATAAATCATATTTTATAACATATTTGAGACCGCTCAAATAAATATGGATTAAAAAAAATGGAAGAATAAACAATGAATGGGTGGATATCGCAACAAAGTGCATTATAAAGTTTATAAAAATTATAATCGTAATTTGGTAGTATGGTTTTCAACTAAAATGCTGCTTATACTTATTTTAATATGCATCAATAAGTAAAATACAAATAATTTGACGTATTTTTAAATTTTATTCACAATATTATTATTAGTATTTAGTACGTAGGGGAGCTCGGTACTTCTTTTTTGTCATATCGTAATTTTACATAGTAAATATATCGTAATATTAAAATATTAAAAACATATTAAAAACAAATGAGGAAATCAAATAAAATATAAAATTTAAAATTATTTGTTTCGTCCGACTGGAATCGATCCTAGGCACTCTAGCGTGCTTCTCATAGGTTATACTGTTACGCCACGACGATAGACTATATACGCTCCCAAATTAGCGTTATCTAGTTATAATCTAGTTTTTAACAAAACCGACCGCCGATCGACTCATGGGGCATATGGTTTCCAAAAGATTCCAGGTTGCGCAGAGAGATGGCGCTCTGGCAAAGAGAGATGGTGAAAAAAAAACAACTTTCTTAACCGTATGGTGTATTATATTGAAAAAAAAAAATTAATAATTGAGGGTTTTGCTTATTCTTGGGTTGTTTTTTTTATAAAATTCCATCGTCCGGTGGCACACCGCTACCGTCGCCAGCGCAGCGTTTCCAACGTGGCGCAGGAGATAGCGCTTTCCGAACTTGATCGCTAAAAACATGGCGGTAGATTATTATGACTGCTAGATTATGCATGGGTGCTATTAGGGGATAAGATTAACGCTCAGACCCGCAGTAAGGAACTATTAAGGATCATGTAGCTGCTTCTTGTGACGCCATTTTAACAAGACAATAATTGAACAAAATTAAAGTTTTTATTACAATTTATAATAAAATGCATCTAAATATGGAACCAGAACATCACAAAATATTATTTAACTCAACTATGTGGTTGCTATATCCTTAACGGGGTATTCTAAAATATTATGTAAATATTTACATTTTTCATATTTTACGATATTTTGAGGTAGTTATGAAGGCGCGTTAAAAATACTCCAATAATATCAACTATATAAACGATAGACATACCTGCGTTTTTAAAATAAGTCATATTGTTGAAAACCACTTCACTTCACTGATTAGTTATTTTATTTGTATTTTAATAATGGCTGATTTCGTAATGCACACGTCATAATAAAAAATGTGACTGAGGCCGGTGAATGATCATATTTTGTTTACTTATTCTGCTTTGTAGCTTCCCTTACGCTATAGGCGCCGCAAGAGGGTCAGTGTGGTGCTGAAAAATAGTTGCAGCTCATATATCAACGTAGTGCCACTATTCTGGAGTTCCAATGGAACGTAGGGTTACAAAAGTTGTGCCTATTTGGCTGCAGAGTGCCTGCTCTAGGTCTGCAGAGGACGCTCTAGTCCTTGAGCTTGGCGTCTTTGGAAATAATCGGATTAGCTCCGAAGCTCTTATGCAGTAAGTTGTGCTCCTTGGGTTGTGTCGGAAGTTGATTCAATAGTTCATTGTCTTCAGAACAACAAAATAAAGTACAAATTCTAGTATCGGGCTCTTCATTTCGGATTTTACATAGATATATAGCCAAATCAAGTTTAGGAGATTGAGAGCGTCGTTGGAGTGTCGGAAGTTGATTGTGTCGGAAGTTGATTCAATAGTTCATTAAAGGAGCCCATACACGGGACAATTTGTCGTTTCGATCGATCGTCAAGAAAATCGTACTATTTTATCTTTCGATTTCCGTCCGTCACACACGAACGATGTGATCGTACGATTCTCAGTCTCTGTGCGGAGTGAAAACGTGTAGCACGTACGTGGGTGAGCTATGACGTCGCAACTACTTTGTTTAAGCGCATTGGCGCTCATTTTATATAAAAAAAGACTATAATAAATAAAAGGAAGACTAGGAGAGAATGGACTAAGAGATGGCTTTTGAAAACCGGGTTCACCCGGGTACCGCATAACACTTGATTTAACCCGTCGATCGTGGGAAAACGAGACACAATAGATATTCTATTGTGTCTCGGTCACCGGTGAACGTATGGGGCTTGATGAATTAAGTGGGTTAAGGATAAAGTAGGTAATAATTAACAAAACTTCTGATCACTATCAATTTTTCCAGATTACACCTACTGATCATATTTGCCATGCATGCTGGCAACTTGCTTATATGCATCTTCTGAGAATATGCCCAGCAGACAGGTTGGCTATCAAGATATCTTGTATGTGGACGGTCCATACTAAGAGCAAATCGATGCAGAATTTTAATTGAAGGGGCAAATGAAGAACAACAAAGAGTGGCTTCTATAGTATTTTCTTGGATTCAACCACGAGAAGTATAAAAATAATTATATTATAGTACCATCACTACTGTTACTTTTCTTTATTCATTATTGGACTAAGAAATAAAATAATTTATTTCCTCATAGAGTAATACCTGATTTTCTGCAAGCTTTTCTCTAATTATATTTTTTATTTCAGCTTCGGTCTCAAGATGAAGCTTGTGTGCCTTGTTGGTTGAGAGCCTAAAGAACCAGAATAGTCCAAGTAATTGAGGACTTTCAACCCTTTGCACCTGAATATATAAATTCAGCTTTAATGTGTGCAGTATGTGGCCAGAGTCTGGACACCATAACTTCAGACTTAGAGTGGAATCCTGAAAACATTACTCGTTTGCTGGAGCAACAAAAGGTACATATTTTAAACTATAGTCTAATAATCAAATGAACTTAATATGTCACTGTTTAATTTGTTTTTCATCATTGTTGTTTTAATATATATGTCCAATTCATCATATGATTTATTTACAGCGGGGCTAAAATGGTCGCATAGCATTCACAAAATGAATTGTCAAAACTGTCAAAGTCACGAATGTCAAATTTAGACCAATTCAATTGGTCTAAATTCGTACTAATTTGACATTCTTGAGTTTGACCAATTCAATTGGTCTAAATTCGTACTAATTTGACATTCGTGACTTTGACAGTTTTGACAATTTTTTTTTGTGAATTGATTGAGAGGAATTGCTATGTGACCATTTTAGCTCCGCTGATGTCATCTATGAAAGAAGTTTGTGGAGTTTGTTGGAACCAAGCTCGAGACATAAGGTCACATATTTCAGAAGCTGATGAAAGATCCCAACAAAATATTGTGTTCTTCAATCTAAGAAGAGCGGCTGCAACACCAGGACATTGTGTTTTTCAAGAATGCATGAATCCTGAGCGGAATGTTGTGCCTCGAGTTGACTGTGCCTGTTTTGTGTAATTGTTGTGCTTCAAGCTAAAATAAAGTCCCACCATTCTTCTGGAAAAACTTATTGTATTTATTGAAACCACAGACATAGATCAAGATCTTGATTTACGTCTGTGATTGAAACTGAAAGAAACATGAATCGTGACCAAACCATGAAAGGATCCTAAGTTTCCCTTCGGTACCGGGACCACTCTCGTAGTTTTCCATCTAGCAGGAAACTTTGATGACTCCAAAATTAAATTATATATGTGGCAAAGTGGTTCCGTTAAAACGAAGCAGCAGTCTTTAAATATATAAGGCGGTATACCGTCTGGACCAGCAGCATGCGTGGGCTTGAGCCGCTGCAGCGCGCGCAGCATGTCACGCGACTGCAGCGGGCCGACGTGCACGCGCGCAGCCGCGTTACTCGCGCCGGCAACCGCCACTGCCGCGTCCACGCTCAACTGGGACCGCTCTGTATAGGACATACACTGAGTGAAAATACTCGGCGAACTCCTGAGCACATCGGTCGCGTTCTAATACTTTCCCGTTCTTTTTGATAACTTTTTTAGTGCGTACATTACGCTTAGAATATAAAAAAATCCAAAAAGCCTTAGGATTTTCTAGGATCTGACTTTGTTTGCGGTAGGTTCTATCGTACCCGCAACTCTGCCTTAAGCGAGGAGTGGAGCACCATGGGGTTTTAGTGGGTAGACTACGCAGGAGTCCCACATACCCCGGCCGATATCCCCAATTTGCCGGGGATGCGTAAAGCATTTCCCCAAGGGATCTGACTTTGTATGCGATTCTGATGAGCTTCATATGTAGTCTTTATTAATATTTTTACTTCGGCACGGCAACTCGAAAAGTCGTCATAGTGTTCCTTTATGAACGAACTTTTATATTTTTTGTGCAAACATGCCTTATTTAATTTAATTTTTTTCCTTATATCGGGCGTGAACCAATCGGGATAAACGAATTTATTTTCATTAGAAATGCAATTTTTTTTTCCTAGGAACGTAAGTGTCAAACAATGTATTAATATTATTGTAGGAAAAATCGAGGCTAGATTCTAATTCTAACTGATACATCGGGGACTAGTCTAAATCCGCGATGGCTTGGTAAGGAAGCTGAAAGTTGGCTTTGTTAAAATTCCAACTCGGATATTCCCTGGCATAACACGAATCAGGTAATTTTTTATGAACGGGCGACGCGGGCGGCGCGGGTGGCACCGTGCGCGCGCTCAGCGTTATCTCCAGCGGGGGGTGGTGGGGGTCCACCGGCACGAGCGGCGCGGGGGAGGCGCGGGGGAGGCGCGCACGCACACCTCGTCTAAGTGGCTCACAACGAGATCGAGCTGTCGCCCGTTGGCGTTATCTATTCCATTACTCTGAGTGAATCCACAGTGTGATAAAAAATATTCGAAATAATCCTTTAGGGGAAATACGTACAAAATGACATATATGGACAAAATGACACATCGGGCTTTATTCAAAATTGGCGCGCTGTAGCGCGGTGTTTGACATTACTGCACGTGACGGCCGCCATGTTTGGAAACCTGCGAGACTTCAAGCGCTATTGGTCCAGTCGCGCTATTGGTCCAGTCGCGCCATTGCAGTGGAGCAACAAGTGTTTGACGGTCGTAAAAGTTTTTTGTTTACATGGATTTCTGCTTGTTCCTGGTAAGTTTTGTGCATAGTTTCATGAAGGATATTACTCAGTTCGTAGCATTAGTATATTGGCTTGTAATATCAGTAGGTTTTAATACGAGAATCTGTGTTTTCGAGAAATCGTGAATTTGTTTTTGTTTTCAAGGTCTGTAGGACAAAATGACATACCCACAAATCGGACAAAATGACATAGTATGTCATTTTGTCCGTTCTCGATATTCTAACAGATGTTTTTTAATAAATTATTAATATTACTCAGGTACAATGCCACGTGACTATAAGAGAACAACCAACCGTCAGGCTTGGAGTCAAGAATCTATGAAAAAAGCAATTGAAGCAGTTCAAGCAAATAGGATGGGATGGCTGGCAGCATCAAAAACTTTTGGTGTTCCACAAGCTACGCTTAGAAGACATGCATTAAATGCGAACAAAACTATACTGCCTAATACTAAAGGCTTAGGAAGTTTTAAGTGTATCTTTACTCCTGAAATTGAAAGGGAATTGGTTGACCACATAAAGTTCCTGGAAACTAGACTTTTTGGATTAACGCGAAAAGCAGTTCAAGAACTTGCTTTTAATTTGGCGGAGATGAATGGGATAAAGCATAATTTCAACAAAGAAAAAAAACGTGCTGGGCAAGAATGGCTTGATGGCTTTCTTAAAAGGAACCAGGACATTTCTCTGCGTACCCCTGAAGCTACTTCAGCAGCTAGAGCTCAAGCATTTAATAAACCACAGGTGGCAAAGTTTTTTCAAGAGTATCAAAAACTTGTAAATGATTACAATTTTCCACCACATCGCATCTACAATGTAGACGAATCAGGCCTGACTACAGTACAAAAACCACAAAAAATTATTGCCACTAAAGGTAGAAAGCAAGTCGGCAGCCTTACGAGTGCCGAGAGAGGTTCGAATGTAACAGTGGTCTGTTGTACAAATGCAATTGGCTCGTTCATACCGCCTTGTATGATTTTCCCTCGTAAAAACATGAAGAACGAACTAGTGGACGAAGCTCCTACTGGCACACTAGGACTAGCACAAGAGAGTGGATGGATGAATGCTGAGCTATTTGTGAAATGGTTGAAGCATTTTCAAAAACATACAAAATCCAGTATTGACGATCCAGTCCTACTTGTGTGTGATGGTCATGCTAGTCACAAAAGTTTCGAAGCAGTGACCTATGCTAAAGAGAATGGTATTGCAATGCTCTGTCTGCCACCGCATTGCACACACCGGATGCAGCCATTAGACGTGAGTATTTATGGACCTCTCAAAACCTATTTTCATCAAGAAATATCTAAATGGTTAAAGAATCATCCATGGCGAGTAGTCACTCACTTACAAATTGGACAGCTGTTTACTGAAGCTTACGGTAAAAGTGCAAAGATACAGAACGCTACAAATGGATTTAAAAAAACAGGACTATGGCCCATAAATCCAGAATTTTTTCCAGATTATATGTTTGCACCAGCAGAAACAACTAATATTCCGTTGAATAATCAAACTGACGTTGCTCAAACTCTTGCAAATGCTCCTCCTTCGGCGGTCCAAATGCATGAAGAAGATGCAACTGATGATGGGCAAATACCTGATTCTTCGATAGAACAACATGTCATAAATGCAGAGGCGACCCCCAGTCCTTCAATCTTGGAGATGGATGGAGAAGCAACTGATAATGACAATAGACCTGGTTCTTCTATGGAGCCAAATACGGTAAATGCAGAGGCAGCACCCGACGAGAGACCTGATTCTTCTATGGAGCAAAAAGCTAAAGGTTCATTGCTATTTCCCGTGGAGACCATTTCACCAGCGCCACAAGGGCCGTACATTCAGGGCCAAGGTATACGAAAACAGAAACCCCGAAAACACCACTGGCATGTAACATAAATATAAAATTAAAAAAGTAAAAAAGACTCTTTTTGAAATACCATCTACCTCAGGCAAGCAAGAAATGAAAGCGAAAAAGTCTAGCAGAAAAAAGAAAAAAGTAGAGAAAAAAATTGACAGTGATGATGAAAGCTCTCATGAAAATGCTTTGTTATCAGATGTAGATGATGATAATGACTGTCCGTGTATTTATTGCAATGATCTTTATTCACGATCTAAGCCCGGCGAGTGTTGGCTGAGGTGTCTTGAGTGTTCTCGTTGGGCTCATGCATCATGCGCTGATGTTCCGAAGAAAACAAAGAACTTTGTTTGTGAACTGTGCTTATAATTTTATGTACGTCATAATGTCCGTATTGTGTATGTCATTTTGTCCTGACAGTATGGACAAAATGGTTTTTGCTAGATGTTTTGATTGATCTCAATATTATTTTTTCTATCGTTCCTATTTGATAATAAGATGCATAAACATTATGTTAATGAACCAATGATGATTGTTTTGTATGGAGGATGATTGTAGCTTTTTAAAATAAAGAGTTATGATTAAAAATGAAAACACTATGTCGTTTTGTATGTACTTCCCCTACAGTACCACTACACGAATACAAATTAAAATCGCCTAAAACCAGTACCTTTTTAAATTTACTACAAAAATCTTCAATAGTATAAAATAACAATAAAAATTCATTGTCACTGCTACCTGGAGGAATATAAACTACGCATACAAAAAACAAAAAAATATAAATCTATACATACATATGGGTTAGGCCCCGTAACTATGCACTTTTCGAAAAAAACGTGTGACTCCTTAGTTCATCCTTCACTCCTTGCTTACCAAAAATATTTTTATGCATTTTTATGTTAAAAACTACGCGTGCAGTGTTTTTACGAGCCTATTTACAGTAGTAATGATGTCTCAGATTAATCTAAGGCTCACCATTAGATTTTATAATTCCTCTTTTTTTTCTAGTCAATGAAAATTTTACTGACCCCACGCCATTGTTTAAACTCTTAGTCGTTAAAATCGTATTTTTTGTTATCTACTTGTGTAAAAAGTTCTTGCAATATTTAAACCCTTACTTTTTTGAATATTATAGTGCTTGTTATGTAGTTATAAATAATTATCTCATCATATTTTATTCATAAAATATACATGACTCCACTTTTTTTCCAGTGTGTTGCCTTGGCGTGTGTTACTCGTTTTTATATTATTTTCTTTTTGTTACGGCTACCCTAATATATTTTATTTATATGGCAACATCTCTTCATGACATTTCATTTGACAGCTATGTCAAGTAGCCATCTTTGGAGGATTACGGTGACGTCAACGTCTGTTGCAGAAAATTCAGATACTGTTTTATTGGAGAAAAAATCGATCATTCTATTAAAGTAAGTAAATAAAAACATTACATAAAATTACATAAAATTATCAATAAAAACATTACCTAAGAGTCTCCCAACATAGAAACTGTTCGTAGTTCATGAATTGTTGTGTGAATCACGTAGAAAAAGCAAATTCAAGAGTGAAAAATTAAGTTGAGGTTAGAATTGCCACGCGATTCATTCCAGTGTTACCATGTGTTACATAAAGCTTTGTTTACATACTACGAGAGAGCTGTTTTGGATAAATATTCGTAATGATTTACTGCTAGCGCATAGGGTTATGAAGATTTTTGTGTGGAGCCTGGCCTACCTACTTGTCCGCTATTGTTTATTTTAGGGTTCCGTACCCAAAGGGTAAAAACGGGACCCTATTACTAAGACTTCGTTGTCTGTCCGTCCGTCTGTCTGTCTGTCTGTCTCCAGGCTGTAACTCAAGAACCGCTATAGCTAGAATTCTGAAATTTTCACAGATTGTGTATATCTGTTGCCGCTATAACAACAAATACTAAAAATAAAATAAAGTTATTATTTAAGGGGGGCTCCGATACAAGAAACGTGATTTTTTGGCTTTTTTTCTCGTAATCAATAACGGTAACAGCTAGGTACTTGAAATTTTCACAAAATTCTTAATTGTATTTGTACTTTAATAATTAGTAATAAAATTAAAATAAAGTAAATATTTAAGGGGGGCTCCCATAGAAAAACACAATTTTTGTCTACTTTCGCTCTATACCGGTACGGAACCCTTCGTGCGCGAGTCCGACTCGCACTTGGCCGATTTTATTTTCAAATCGCGTTCACAAAATATAATTCTTTCAATAAATGGATAGCTCACATCAATACAAACAAGAGAAAATCTTAGACGAAAACGCGTTAAGTGTTACACCTTGAAGATAATGAGGTGCTAAAGTTTTAATATTGGTAATAAATGATTTAAAATTGTAATAATAAAACTTTGGTTGCTTATATCTTCAGAATTTGACACTTTGCGAGTTTATTTCTTTATTTGTATTACGTTAGCTATCCGTTTTTGAAAAAATTATCTGTGAACGTGATTTGAAAATAAAAACCATAATAGCGGAGAAGTAGGCTGGCCAAAATTTTCATAGCCCTGTACCATGCGGTTGAAGTGAGGATGAGTTTGCGGTAAAGGATGAGTTTGAAGTGGCGATAACGATGAGTTTAAGTCCAGTATGTCAAGCTTGGCGTGTTCTTGACTGTACCTATATGTCTATAAACGTATCCACGTAAAACTTACGGCCAAACCAGGGATGATTTTTATTTCACATTTAATTTTAATTTCAGATGCCACTAACGCCTGCGGAAAAGCAGAGAAAATATCGGGAAAAACTAAAAAATGAAAACCCTGAAAAATATAATGATATGAAAAAAAGAAACGCCGAACGAACTAAAGAAAATAGAAAGAGAGTGGCGGAGTGTGATGAGGATGAAATAAATAAAATGCGTAAGCAATGGAGAGAAGAGAAAAGACGAAAATTAAACGCCAACTTGGTAGTTCTGCCAGAAAATGAGAAAACTTTACATGGGAACAATAATTCTCAGCCAGAAACTGAAAGAAATGTACCTTACCGTGAAAAAAACAATACAGATGAACCAGAAGCTGAAAGGAAATTATCTGACAGTGAAAACAACAACAAAGCTCAACCAGAAACTGTAAATAATGTGCCTGACAGTGAAAACAATAACAATGCTCCTCTCGAGAATCTTAGGAACTTCCGATTTAAGAAGATTTTACCTGCAGAACCGCCAAAGCCTCGCACTGATTCTGAAAATAAATCGAGATATAATGCAATATATTATGAAAATTTGAGACTAAAACAACAATTAACATTACAAAAGAAACGGGTGAAAGTACTGCAGAAAAAAGTTAATCGCTACGGAAAAAAAATTCTATCTTTGGAAGAAACTATCAAAAAGTTAGAAGACAAAAGCAATTCAGAGAGAGGAATAACAACAAAAGAAAATAAAGAAGAAATGACACCGCTGTCTAAAACTAATAGTTACGTTGAGAATAATCTACCAGATATTCCAAAACCACAAAAGGAAATTGTTAAAAGACAACTTTTCGAACATAACGTTTTGGTATCAGCTCTTAAAAACAAATATAGTGAATCTAAAACTGTCGAAAAAAATGTACTGAAAGATGTGATTGAAAGCGAAACCGCCAAAAAGTATAAACTGAAAAGTAAATTTTCTAGATATTTGGGCTTAAAGGCAATAAGGCAGGCTAGCCACATTATAAAAAAACGTAGAATGAATTTATTAAAATCACTGCATGATTTTTACATAAGAGACGACGTCAGTAGGATCACTGCGGGAAAAAAAGAATATAAAACTTTTAAAAAGCGACAGGAACAACGGCGTTATCTTTTGCAGCTTTTGAAATCACTTTATGAAAAATACAAATCTGAAAATGGAAAACTGTCGTACACAACAACATTTAAAAAACATAGGCCATTTTTTGTATTGCCTCCAAAAATAATGAACCGCGACACTTGTGCATGCTCGAAACATGATAATCTGGAAATGAAGCTAAAAAAACTTTATCAAATGAATTTGCTAACTCATAAATATTCAAAAGAGCTACCTTCTGAAATGATGTGTGATGTAAATTCAAAAGATTGTGCATATAACAAATGCTCACTTTGTCAAGATAAAACTATTGAATTTAAAATGGAAAATGTGAATCTAAAAGATGTTGTTACTTGGAGTGAATGGGCTTTAACAAATAAAGAGTATCATGATAAGAAAACAAATACAGTTAAAAGGGCTAAAATGATGGTAAAACAGACGAAAACGTGTACCGTAAAAGACTTGATCTCCGATTTTACTAAAGAATCAATCAATTTCAAGAAACATTGGTATAATATTAGACATCAATTCAAAATGCACCAAATATGTCTTAATATTTTAGTTGAAGAAGCTGTTGCAATTCACGTTGATTTTTCTGAAAATTACTCGTGTAAATAGGCCACTGAAGTCCAGGCCATGCATTTTGGAGCTTCCAAAGTTCAATTTACATTGCACACTGGAATTTTATATACTAAAGATGAAGATCCCTTGACATTTGCTACAATATCTCCTAATACATACCATGGACCGGAAGCAGTATGGGCCCATTTGGACCCGATATTAACGTTGTGTAGAAGAAAATATCCCAAAGTAAATGGTGTTCATTTTTTTTCAGACGGTCCTACGTCTCAGTACCGAAATAAAAAAAACTTTTATTTATTTCTGGAAAATACAAAGAAATTAGGATTTCCCAACTCAACCTGGAATTACTCCGAAGCCTCCCATGGGAAAGGCCCGGCTGATGGTGTCGGAGGTGCAATAAAAAGATCGCTCGATGCAAAGGTAGCCTATGGAGTAGACATACCCGACGCTCAAACAGCTTTCAATGTCTTGAGTCAGACAGACTCGAAGATAATGTTATTTTTTGTTCCTGAATCTGATATAACAGAAAAGTCCTATGACTTGAGACCGATCCCGGGAACAATGGCGATACATCAAATAAGAAATACACCCATGAAGAATGTGATTGCCTACAGAGAACTTAGTTGCTTTTGTTCAAACCTGAAAGGTTATTGTGAGTGTCTTGGCATAAAGCAGTACAATCTTAAGGCCACATCCGGACTGAAAGGAAAAAGGGAAATAACTCCCCTGATAGCAACAAAAAAACAAAAAGAAGAAAGCGATTATGACTCTAATGAAACGTTTTCTATTCACGACTCTTCAGATGAAAAAGAATTCGAAGAATGGCGAGAAGAAATTGTGAAGATGGATGACAATAAGAAGGATGATATTCTGTCTGCAGATACAGAAGACAGTGTTGATAATAAATATTGTAATAATATAAAAAATGACGTACAAGAGGGTGATTTTGTGATTTTTAAGTATGAAGAAAATCTATATCCTGTACGTGTACTTTCTATGAATGCGGAAGGAGCCCTTATTTCTGCTATGAAAAGAGCTTTAAAATCGTGGAAGTGGCCTGAAAAACCGGACGAACTACTATATCCTTGGGAAGATATTGTAAGAAAGATTAATACGCCAAAACAAATATCTAAACGGGGGTATTTTTCTGTGCCTGAAATCGATAGCATAGATTAGCTATTCATGTTTATGATTAAATTTATAAAATAAATGATAGACAGATATTTTTTGGTTTATGTGTTTTATTTGTTAAATACCTAATAGCTTTAATATCACATACATAATTAACACGACGGCCTTTTTCAAAATTATTTAGTAGGCTACGACTAAATTCCATTGTGCCGCTCGGGAATCTCCACTCCACTGTCTCCGCTGTGTCGTCATCTGCTGCTCTTCATTCGCTGCACTCCACTGTCTCCGCTGCGTCGTCATCCGCTACTCTTTACTCGCTCTACTCCAGTCTCCGCTGCTCTTCACTCGCTCCCCTCTACTGTCTCCGCTGCGTCGTCATCCGCTGCTCTTCACTCGCTCCCCTCTACTGTCTCCGCTGCGTCGTCATCCGCTGCTCTTCACTCACTTCACTTCAAAAAAGTCAAAGCTTATAATATCTTATCATGCCTTACCATTATATTTTTCAGGTTACAAAGTAGACACTTTGAAAATAGTTATTCTAGTAGAATGGCATTTTACATATTATTGTAAACTAAGCCTTACACAGTCCCGTTGTGTTACCATACTGTGTGTTACTGGTTGTGTTACTTTTCCAGTGTGTTATTGTGCAAAGTTACGGGGCCTAACCCATATAATAAAATCGTAGAGGTAAAATTTTTGTACATTTAATTATATTCATATTTTTAGTAATTATATATTGCGATTTTATGCTCTAAAAGTAATAATGGTTATATAGAATACTGTCTAAAGCGGACCTACATAAATGTAGTAATGCATCTCACGATAGTACTTTGCGTACATTGCGACAAGTGTTTACAGGTTGCGACAATTTGCTAATGCTTACATCAAAAAGTACTATACATTGCTCTCGCTTTGTCGGCATATAAAAGAAAGTGATAGCCTTAACCTCGCTACGTGTTTCGAAGGTCAAGCAATAATAATTGTTTACATTATCTTCATTTGTGATTTTGTTTACGGAAGTGTGTAGCGTGCTTAGTTAAAAATGTTTTTAAATGTAGTTTTCTGTGTTTGGACATTAAAAATTGTGTTTGAACGTTGAATATAATTATTTTTTGTTAGTGTTTGGTGAATACTGTTACTGTTGAAATAATGAAGAGACATAATATTTTAAAGAATCCTCGTGTTAGAAGGATGCTATGATCCTATACTCGCGCGTTGGTCTCTGAGATCGACGAAATACATTTTCGTAATTATTTTTATGCACGAAAATCCTGAGAAATTGAGTTCTTTGCTAGCTGCCGGATTTGTAGCTTACTTCATTTTAGTGCACGCCGTGCGTTCGTGCGAAGCGTACGTGTGGTAGCATTTGGCGCCAATCGTGTCCGTGAGACCGACGCGAGTACAGGTGCAAGTTTTAGTGTAAGTATTAATATTTATATTTTTTGAATTTATATATTTTTTACAAACCTTGAATACTTTATTACTTATGTATAGTAAAATGTATGCATGTATGTTGCTCTATATTATATTTTAATCAACTTCGTTATTCTTTTTAGATTATAATATATCATATCAAAATGGATGAGGAGCGAATCAGATTGTTGCTGGAGGAGGAGTTAAGTTCTGACTCTAACTATGAAGACGAAAATGACAGTGAGGTGGAAGACCATGTGGAGGTACAAGAAGAGACATACGATACTGAACAAGATGACGACAGTGACATCTGAGGCAGGAGATATAGGAAGTTCCCGCGATTTTTACTTAGGTAAAGATGAACGGACTAGGTGGAATAAATCTCCAGCCTTACACCCAACTAGGCGACGTGCTAGAAACATAGTTACTCAACTTCCAGGCGCTAGAAGAGAAGCTAGAAATTTGAAGGAACCAGGTGAGCTATGGAAGCTTTTTTTCTCGGAGAGCATTATCAATATGATAGTAAAGTACACTAATGAACAAATTAATCGATTGAAACATAATTTCTCAAGAGAAAGAGACTGTGCCGATACAGACAGCATGGAAATTGAAGCTTTTTTTAGGCATTTTAATTTTTGCTGGAGTCAGAAAAAACGGTCGACTAAATGCCAAAGACTTGTTCAGAACTGATGGTTCATCCCCGGAGATATGTAGACTAACTATGAGCTTTACCAGGTTCTATCTATTGATGCGTTGTCTCAGATTTGACAACAAAGATACGCGAAATGAGAGATTGAACCTGGATAAACTGGCACCTATTAGAGAGTTGTTCGATGAAGTTGTGGGAGCGTTCAAAAAATATTACAGTGTGTCTCAGTATGTCACAATCGACGAGAAATTAAAAGCTTTTAGAGGACGATGCAGCTTTCGCCAGTACATTCCATCGAAACCCAACAAATATGGAATTAAAATTTATGCGTTGACAGATGCCAAAATGTTTTATACCCATACTATGGAAGTTTATGTTGGACGACAACCAGACGGTCCATATCAAGTTGACAACTCCGCTATGGCCTTAGTTTTGCGATTGAGTGAAAATATTTACAATACTGGGCGTAATATCACATGTGATAACTTCTTCACCAGTATTCCATGGATAGACAAGCTTGAGTCCCATAAATTAACAGTTATTGGGACGATTCGTAAAAACAAAAGGGAGTTGCCTAAACAATTCACGGAAATACGAGGAAGAGCCGAGCAATCTAGTATATTCGGGCACCGAGGCAATTGCAGTCTGGTGTCATATGTACCGAAAAAAGGCAAAAATGTCCTTCTCGTATCCAGCATGCATGAAGATGCTCAAATAAATGAAGATACCGGTAAACCGGAAATGATAATGGACTACAACAGAACCAAAGGTGGAGTTGATACCGTGGACAAAATGTGTGAGACTTACAACGTTGCACGTGGTACTAATAGATGGCCGATGGTGGTATTTTATAGCCTAATGAATGTAGCAGGTATAAATACGTTTATAATATACCTACAGAACAACCCTTCGAAGAAAATGAGCCGTAGGATCTTTCTTGAAGCCTTAGCATACGATCTGATCAATCCGCATCTTAGACGTCGGGCTCTAAATAAATCCTTGCCGAGAACCATAAGGCTCAGGCTCGCCGAAATATGTAAATTAGATGGACCCGAGTCTTCAGCAACATCTAACAATAATAAGATTGGTCGTTGTGGATACTGCTCATCAAAAAAGAACCGCAAGACACGTTACAACTGTGACACCTGCAAAAAATACTTTTGTTTGGAACATGCTGTAACTGTATGCCCTGATTGTTATGGTGAAGCTCAAAACTAAGCCAAACATAGATAAATATGTCCTTTTATATGTTTTTTATTATTATTTAGAAGTTTATTTTATTTTTAAGTGGAAGTTCAGATTTTATTTTCGTTTTACTATTACTTAAGAAAAATATCTCAAATTTGAAGACTGATTTGTGATAGACTGAAAGTCAATAAAATAATTAATAAATTAAGTACTATCCATACTATTTTGTTTAATTATATCCTAAACTTTAAAATAATTGTAATGTTTAAAAAAATATATTTAAAAAAATATATAGTAGGACGTATAAATCTATCGGTCTGTGACACCGTGCGCGAGTATAGGTGTAACAAAAATTGGCGCGAGTATAGGAAGGTTAATTTGGTGCCCCCAATTAATTACTGCAATGATAGAAATGGTAAGTTTTATACATTCTTAAAGAGGTAACAGATCTAATTTTTTATAATTTATTAAGTAAATCATAAAAATGTAGTAAGATAAGTATTTAAAGATTTACAATAAGTCGATAATTACCTACCTACAGAAACGTTATTAAAGTTCTTTGGGCTGTCGCATGTTACTGTATGTTAATCTAGCTTATTTTTAAATAGGTAAGTAGGTAGATACATTTTAGTCATTTTTCTGTTCACTGTTTCAGAAGCTGCGAAATCAGACATCACAGAAGTTAGTGAAACTGGAAGAGACATAGTTATTTGTGAAAAAGCATGTCGGGATTTGAACGGTAAATAATAATATGTTAAACTTAGCTACCTGACGACCTCATCGTCATCGCCATGCAGCCAAGGTTAATAATGAATTTCCGCAACAAAATGATTGCATTTCTGGAAATGATAATATAAGTATTTTTAAAATAAGAGAAAAGCAAAAACTGCCTAGTAACCTGCCTGAAATTTCTTAACACGATAATATTTTTGAAAACAGTGATACTACATTAATAGCATCTAGTACAAACAATACCATAAAAGAAATAGATACAACTTTAGAAAATAGCGAAATAGTCAATAGTGGAAAAACAATAGGTAATTATAGTGATGATTCGCACAACAGAATTAGTTTAGTAAGCAGCAATGATATAGTGCATGAAGATAATGTACAAGAGCCGGTAAGATTATTTTGTGAAGAAAGCATACAAATACCTCAGTCGTCTTCACCTTCTATCTTAAATAACGATAATCAAAATGAGCCCTCAATTTTAAGTGTAAAAAAACTTTCTAGAAAACGGAAATGTGATAAAAATGAATGGTTTGATATAAAAAACAAGCGTCTGAAACACTCTGGCCAAGATTATACAGGCTGTCGTTCAAAGAAAAGGTATTCTGCAAAGATAATAGGTCCAGTTTGTTCTTGTAAAAAAAAAATGTGGAGATAAGTTTACAGCTGATCAAAGGCAAAGTCTCTTCAATAATTTTTACAAGCTTCAGAGTCACGAATGTCAATGGCAATATATTAGTAGACGTATTATTTCAAATCCCATAAAAAATTGACGTTAGTATAAAATAATATAAAATGAAATGTATCTTCTAGTATTCAGAACTTGTCTAATATTCGTTTCGACGCCTTCAAATATCTTGCTTTGTATAAATTTTACTAACTGTTGTTTACTATGAAAAATTGTATTGAGTGTGTAATGCTTTCGTGATTTTTTCTCTTTAATAAAAATAATAAACTGATTTTCAGTGTTTCAATAAAGCTAAAATCTAGCATTATTAAGCAGAAATTTTGTGCACCCCGATGCAAGGGAATCCCCTGAATAGCATCATGATGCCGGGGTGTTTACAGATACGGTATTCTCATCCATTCATCCAAATCGAACTAAAATGAATAATGCAAGCAAAGATTGTATCAAGTACCGGATCAGGTACTATAAAAGTATATATAATGAAATGTATCTTCTAGTATTAAGAACTTGTCTAATATTCGTTTCGACGCCTTCAAATATCTAACTTTGTATAACTTTTACTAACTGTTGTTTACTATGAAAAATTGTATTGTGTGTAATGCTTTCGTGTTTTTTTTTTCTTTTTAATAAAAATAATAAACAGATATTCAGTGTTTCAATTAAGCTAAAATCTAGCATTATTAAGCAGAAATTTTGGGCATCCCGATGCAAGAGAATCCCCTAAATAGAATCATGATGCCGGGGTGTTTACTTAGACCAGAGATGTCAAAGTTACGGCCCGCGGGCCGTCCCCGGCCCTCCAGCCATATAAATACGGGATGCGATCACAAAATATCACAGAAAGAAGAATCTTGCTTTTTAAAAGATTTTAGACTACACTAGATGCCTCTACGGAAGTTAAAAAATGCGCGCGCTTTCGTTGGCTGTTGAGCACTGACACTGTTGATACAGCTCAACTTGCTGTCTTTATACGATGCATTAATAGTAACTTTGAAATAACTGAAGAACTATTAAAGTGCGTTCCATTGACAGAAACTACAACAGCAAACTATATTTATTCTGCAATTGAGCATTTGATATCAGAATATGAACTCGACTGGAATAAACTTAGCAGCACAACTACGGATGGCGCTCCTGCCATGATTGGCAAACATTCGGGCGTTGTGACTAACTTGAAATAGAAAATATCAGGGAACTTTGTGAGAATTCACTGTATCATTCATCAGGATTCTCACTTCAGACCAGCCTCCTATGCTAAAAAAAACAGAGTTTGGAGAAGATATTTTCTTACTCAAATGTATGTTGTATTTTTTTTTCAGATACTCTATCATACAATACCGTGCACAATGAAGGTTCTGTTGATCTTGATGTTTGCAATGGCGCTGGCGCAGGCGAAGCCAGGACGCACTACCACAGAGACGCTAAAATGCAGTGATACCGAAATTTTCGGATAGGCACGCAGTGAGTACATTAATCCTACACCTCATAACAAAAACCGTTAAAATTTATGACTGATGAAACACTTCAGCAAGGTGCCCCCTTCAGCCGATAGAGATGCCAACTGTGACGAGTGCAAAAAGGCTTGTCGGCAAATAGGACGAACCCGTCACACCTCAGAGACGTGAGCTCTTCATACTCCCATGCGGACCCCAGCGTAAACCTATACCACCTGTAAATACTCTGTGCAATTAGCCAAGATTCTGAACCTAACGTGGTGGATAGTGAAATCATTTGATTGTATATTTTCATTTCAGTTGTCAGACGCTACACTACTCCGTTGGTTGACGGGAGAAGTCATCATACTTGATCTTGAAGCTATGCCGGAATTCAAGTGCTGGGTTCACACATTCAATGCAGCGCACAATCAAACGCTGTAGCTTAACAGATACAGTATTCTCATCCATTCATCCAAATCGAACTAAAGTGAATAATGCAAGCAAAGACTGTATCAACTACCGGATCCGGTACTATAAAGGTTTTCGCACATTATAACAACTCACCGGCGACTCGACTCTATGCTAGACATTGAAATTTAAGCCCTGTATCATATGTTCAAGGTTCAATTTCAAAAAATGATTATAAAGTAGTGTACAACGAGTGGCCTACGCATCGTACACTAGAGGTCAACCCCGACACGTTTGTCACGCAATGACCATACGTCGTCCACGCAACGACCAAACGTTGTCCACGTAACGACTATGCGTTTGCGACTGACGCGTGACGGGCAACCATTTGCCAGCCCACCCGTCCGCCCCGTGCCTTCCCCCCGCCCGCCATCATTCACTATAGAATCGAAGGACGGAGTGCACGTTGGCGGTACACGGTGATAATTTTTCGAAAATCATGCAGAAAGAAAAGTTGATAGAAGAAGTGCGAAAATATCCGCTACTATACGACCTTCGTGATCCGAAATATAGTGACGTACATAAGAAGGAAAAGGCATGGAATGAAATCGCTATTGTATTGTCGCAACCAGGTAAGAATTTTTTTTTTTGAGTTATTGATTTTGCCATAATCTACAGAAATTCAGCTATCGAACAAATAAATATGTGTGATTCTAATAGATATTAAAAATAATGTTAAAACTTATAAGTCATTTCATTAAAGTACATTGTTGAGAAAATTTAATTCAACCTGTTACATCCAAAAAGTAGGTATGTTATTGTACAGTTAACAGTACCTACGATTTTCTACTTGGACACTCGAAAAATCTTGGTTTATCGTAAAAATTAGTTTTTTCACATACAGTAATATAAAATCCCAGAATTTACTGATATAAAATATTAAATCTACGTCATATATATTTTATTTTTAGTTTGGGTTTCTGTATGTTATAATAAAGTGCCTTACGTTTATTTAATATAGGTAATCAGTAATAAAATCCCAGCTTAGTATAGAAACTTGTTTAATATTCTTAATAAGCCAATAATATTATAACCAACTTCTTACGATTATTACATATTAATTATACATGATCTATATTAAATGCTGCCACGGAACTCGTCCTTCGGGAGATTGAAAATAAGTTGCAAACATATCACGAGTTTCAAAAGCAGATGCCGAAGATTCACTTATATCTTCAGGAATTGTACTTAGATTACTTAGTAATCTCTGTTCATCATCATTATTGGCCGAACTCTGCCTTGTGTTGACTTCATCATCGGATGTTATATTATAACACCGCATGACATTGTGTAAAATACACGTCGCAAAGACCACAATATCAACATATTTTGGGTGTAAATGCAAATTCTTATTATAAATTCCAAATTTTTGATATAAGATGCCGAACGCGTTTTCAACTACTCTGCGAGCTCGCGATAAGCGATTATTGTATATTCTTTCCTTTTCTGAAATGCCACTTGAACGTGGATATGGTCGCAATAAATTCCTTTTTAAAGGAAACGCTTCGTCGGCTACAAAAACATGTGGCATTATTATTTCAGTACCAGGTAATGGTGTGTCAGTTGGAATATTAAATGTATTCATTTCAATCGCTCTTCCTAATCTTGACGATGCCAAAATTCCGCCATCACTATTCTTGCCATAGGCCCCTATATCGACAGCTATAAATCTGTATTTATCATCGACGACAGCCATGAGGACGATAGAGAAGTGTTTTTTATAATTAAAAAATAGCGAGCCGCTGCTAGGAGGGGCAATTATGTTTACATGTTTGCCGTCGATGGCACCTATACAGTTTGGAAAATTCCATTTTTTATTGAAACCATCTGCGATTCTTTTCCAGTCTTCGGTAGTAGGTGTGGGCATGAACTTCCCCTTCATTGTATTTATAATCGCATTGCACACATCTTTTAATATCGACCGGATGGTACTTTCGCCTAACCGAAAGCTTGAACTCATAGTCCTAAATGAACAGCCACTAACCAAGTACCTGAAACAACCAATTTTTCTTTATATTTATATTATTTTGTTACAGCGTCAGAATGTAAGAAGATATGGCAAAACTTAAGGGAATATCATAGAAGAGCCATTAAAAAGAAAGCAACTAAAAGTGGTCAGAGTGCTAATACTAATAAAAAATGGCAATATGAAACTGAAATGTCTTTTTTATTACCACATTATAAAGAACGGTCTACAGTGACGTCAGTGGACAACACAGATGATGGTGATGATGAAAATAGCTTATCTGCTGCGGAAATTCTTGCCAATGTGACTAATAATGAAGAATCTCAAGACTCGTCAATTATCTCGGAGCGTCCTGAATCTTCGGTGTCTATGTACGATTCATCTAGATCAGTGTTTCCTGACATTCCAAAAACGACAAAACGAAAGAAATTGCAAGAAACAAGTGCATCGGCGGTTTTAATGGAATATTTATTAAAAAAAAAAACGATGAAGATGGAAAGCAGAATGACGAAATGGATAAATTTTTTTTAAGTATTTCTAGCACAGTAAAAAAATTATCTACCTATAATCAAGCACTTTTAAAGTCAAGAATTTTTAATTTAGTTTCGGAAGCTGAAATACAAGAACTGCAAAATAATCGAAACTGTTACTATGATGATTTTTTTGCACCAGGAACTTCTGGCTACACAACTCAAAACCTAAATGCAGGTACTATCGGTAGTAGCACCGCTAGCACCCAACAGCAAAATACAACGCCTATGGAAGAATCGAGGGTTGATGGTTCTTCTTAACACAATTAAAGTAAAATTGCTTTGCTTTGATTTATCCTTTAACTTGATATATAAATAAATACATATAAATTATAAAAAAGTTTCTTATTGCTTACCTTAATGTCACTGCCAGCTTTTCTTCCGGTGATACAGCTTCTCTAAATCGCGTGTTTCTTTTGTAGATGTCGTCCTCAATAATATTAAGTATATAATAAAACAAGTATCTCGGCATACGGAAATAGATATAGAATTTTTCTTCGTCATCTAGCAGACGTTTCCGGATATTCCAATATTCCCCTTCTGATTTCCTTTGTCGCAACATATCATGTACCCAATATCTTCTTTTCCTGCTGTTTCGTTCATTTTCATTATCAAATATAATAGCTATAATCGCCAGTTCACTGAATGTAAAGTTCGACATTTCATAAGCAACACGACTTCTTTGGACAAAATTTAACCGAAAACTGAGGTTAGACGAGTTGTCTGTTGAATAACCCACTCGTTGGCACCGCGTTGGCCACTCCTTGACACCGCGTTGTCCACTAGTGACCATTGGGTGGATCAACTAGTTGACTACTCATCGAGAGTGTGAGTAGAGTTGCTGCCGCGTTGGCGTGGAGTTGTTATAATGTGCGAAGACCTTAAAAGAATATACAGGGCTACATGGAAAGTAGTACTAAATATTAAAGGACCTTATTACTCAGGTCATTTCTGATTGATTTGGTCATATAATTGGGTATCCGAAACCTAACCGTTATGGAGATATTGAATTTTGATTATTTTTTTCAAAATTCTCAATTTTTTGGCTTTTATGCCGATTTTTTTGAGACTAGAGCACCTGAAGTCCATTTTTTTAATGAATTTAGTTAGAAAATAAGTCAATTAATAAAAGCAATCGATAAACACTAACCTACTACTAACAGTTTGAAAAAAACTGCCCGACAATGGTTAGAATTGAAAAAAGAAAATTAAGTGTTTTTAACTTTGAAGCGCTTTTTTTTTTAAAAAAAAGTATGGAACTTATTTTGCAAATCATTTAAAAAACTTCTACGTCTCTTTAGCTATTCAAAAAGGTATAACACCTCCTAGGTATGATTATAAAATCTTAAAGTAATGTTATTTGAAAAGGCCCTAGTAGTAGGACAACATGACGGAATTTCGATTCAAAAGAATCCTTTTTACTACCTGGCACCTTTAAACAATGAAAAAAAAAGGGTCGGGTACGCATTTTTTGTGCGCAATGTTATTATGAAGTCAAATTGCGACGTTTAGACTTTAGTCTGCTCATGCGATTATTCCGTGGTAGATGTGCTTTCCGTCTTCTCCGATAATTTTGTATAAAACCGTGACTTGGCTTGTTTTTTTTACTGTTTCATCTTCATCTTCTGTGCGACTCGGCTTGTAAACTGGACTTTGATTTGTGTTGTGAACATGTCGGCATTCACCAATGAAGAATATGCTGATATCCTAATGTGTTACGGATTTTGCGAAGGAGTTTCGTTACGTGCACGCAATGAATACATGCTACGGTATCCTACTCGCCGAGTACCTGATATCGGTGTATTTGACAGAGCTTATCGAAGACTACGAGAAACTGGTTCTGTTCTAGTACGACGTACTGACATCGATCGGGCGACCTCGTCGTCTTGATGACGACGACGATGACGAAAATGAAATACGAAGACTCTTTCAATCCGATCCAACCACATCAACAAATGTTGTGGCTAAACGTCTTGGCATTTCCCAGTGGAAAGTATGGTTCGTCATGCACAGTGCTGGACAATACCCGTACCATTATACTCCTGTACGTGTTAACGAAGAAGGGGATCCAGTGAGACGACAAGACTTCTGCAGATTTATGCTCAATGCAGACATCGAAGATCAATTTTTTTTTACGAATATCCTATGGTCAGATGAGTCGAAGTTTGATAGAGATGGCATCACTAACTACCACAACTCCCATTATTGGGCTCCTAAATCCGAAGGAAACCCTAATAAAAAAAGAATAAAAGGGTCACAAAGGAGATTTAGCTTAAGTGTATGGATGGGTATAATATCAAATCACTTGATAGGACCATACTTCCTGCCTGATAATTTGAATGGCGAAACCTATGAAAACTTTTTAAGAGAGGAGTTACCCCTCTTAATGATGGACTTGCCAATTTCATTAAGAAGAAACATGTTCTTTCAACATGATGGTTGCCCAGCACACTACCGAAGAAGTGTGCGAGCATGGCTGGACGACAATTATCCAAATCGATGGATTGGAAGAGGCGGACCTATCACATGGCCGGCGAGGAGCCCAGACTTAACGCCGATGGATTTTTATGTATGGGGCCACATGAAAAGCCTTGTATACGACGAAATGACATCGATCGCAAATATCGATATTCTGATGAGAATGTGCATAAGAAGTGGGATCGGCCATTTTGAAAAAAAATTACATAATTGAATAATACAGATTTTTTGTTTTATTTACAAATGCCCCCTCTGGTACCTCAACTCTAGTACATCGATGTTTCGCCTTTTTTTATAGTAAGTATTATACTTTTTTGAATAGCTAAAGAGACGTAGAAGTTTTTTAAATGATTTGCAGAATAAGTCCCATACTTTTTTTTAAAAAAAAAAGCGCTTCAAAGTTAACAACACTTAATTTTCTTTTTTCAATTTTAACCATTGTCGGGCAGTTTTTTTTAAACTGTTAGTAGTAGGTTAGTGTTTATTGATCGCTTTTATTAATTGACTTATTTTCTAACTAAGTTCATTAAAAAATGGACTTCAGGTGCTCTAGTCCCAAAAAAATCGGCATAAAAGCCAAAATTTTGAGAATTTTGAAAAAAATTATCAAAACTCAATATCTCCATAACGGTTAGGTTTCGGATACCCAATTATATGACCAAATCAATCAGAAATGACCTGAGTAATAACGTCCTTTAATATTCAGCACGACTTTCCATGTAGCCCTGTATAATGAAATGTATCTTCTAGTATTAAGAACTTGTCTAATATTCATTTCGACGCCTTCAAATATCTTACTTTGTATAACTTTTACTAACTGTAGTTTAGTATGAAAAATTGTATTGTATGTGTGTAATGCTTTCGTGATTTTTTCTTTTTAATAAAAATAATAAACTGATATTCAGTGTTTCAATAAAGCTAAAATCTTGCATTATTAAGCAGAAATTTTGTGCACCCCGATGCAAGGGAAAATAGCATCATGATGCCGGGGTGTTTACTTAGACCAGTCATGTCAAAGTTACGGCCCGCGATCACAATAATCACAGAAAGAAGAATGTTGTTTTTTAGAGACTTTAGACTACACTCGATGCCTCTACGGAAGTTAAAAAATGCACGCGCTTTTGTTGACTGTTGAGCACTGACACTGTTGATACAGCTCAACTTGCTGTCTTTATACGAGGCATAAATAGTTACTTTGGAATAACTGAAGAACTATTAAGTGCGTTCCATTAACGGGCACTACAACAGCAAACGATATTTATTCTGCAATTCAGCATTTGATATCAGAATATGAACTCGACTGGAATAAACTTAGCAGCACAACTACGGATGGCGCTCCTGCCATGATTGGCAAACATTCGGGCGTTGTGACTAACTTGAAATAGAAAATATCAGGGAACTTTGTGAGAATTCACTGTATCATTCATCAGGATTCTCACTTCAGACCAGCCTCCTATGTTAAAAAAAACAGAGTTTGGAGAAGATATTTTCTTACTCAAATGTTGTATTTTTTTTTTTTCAGATACTCTATCATACAATACCGTGCACAATGAAGGTTCTGTTGATCTTGAAGTTTGCAATGGCGCTGGCGCAGGCGAAGCCAGGACGCACTACCGCAGAGACGCTAAAATGCAGTGATACCGAAATTTCCGGATAGGCACGCAGTGAGTACATTAATCCTACACCTCATAACAAAAAACCGTTTAAGTTTATGACTGATGAAACACTTCAGCAAGGTGCCCCCTTCAGCCGATAGAGATGCCAAATGTGACGAGTGCAAAAAGGCTTGTCGGCAAATAGGTCGAACCCGTCACACCTCAGAGACGTGAGCTCTTCATACTCCCATGCGGACCCCAGCGTAAACCTATACCACCTGTTAATACTCTGTGCAATTAGCCAAGATTCTGAACCTAACGTGGTGGATAGTGAAATCATTTGATTGTATATTTTCATTTCAGTTGTCAGACGCTACACTACTCCGTTGGTTGACGGGAGAAGTCATCATACTTGATCTTGAAGCTATGCCGGAATTTAAGTGCTGGGTTCATACATTCAATGCAGCGCACAATCAAACACTGTAGCTTAACAGATACGGTATTCTCATCCATTCATCCAAATCGAACTAAAGTGAATAATGCAAGCAAAGATTGTATCAACTACTGGATCCGGTACTATAAAAGAATATAAAATGAAATGTATCTTCTAGTATTAAGAACTTGTCTAATATTAATTTCCACGCCTTCAAATATCTTGCTTTGTATAACTTTTACTAACTGTTGTTTAGTACGAAAAATTGTATTGTATGTGTGTAATGCTTTCGTGATTTTTTCTTTTTAATAAAAATAATAAACTGATATTCAGTGTTTCATAAAGCTAAAATCTAGCATTATTAAGCAGAAATTTTGTGCACACCGATGCAAGGGAATCTCCTGAATAGCATCATGATGCCGGGGTGTTTACTTAGACCAGTCATGTCAAAGTTACGGCCCGCGATCACAATATATCACAGAAAGAAAAATCTTGTTTTTTAGATATTTTAGACTACACTCGATGCCTCTACGGAAGTTAAAAAATGCACGCGCTTTCGTTGGCTATTGAGCACTGACACTGTTGATACAGCTCAACTTGCTGTCTTTATACGAGGCATTAATAGTTATTTTGAAATAACTGAAGAACTATTAAGTGCGTTCCATTAACGGGTACTACTACAGCAAACGATATTTATTCTGCAATTCAGCATTTGATATCAGAATATGAAATCGACTGGAATAAACTTAGCAGCACACTGGAATAAACTTTTTGCGGAAAAATGTTCGGTTTCTGTGAAATTCCTAAATTACGCAGGCGAACCCGCGCGCATCATCTAGTCTCAAATAAACCTGCAAAATATGGTATAAAACTGATAATTATGTGTGACAGTGGCACAAAATAATATATGATCGATTGCTCACCATATCTCGGAAAAGGCAGCAATACGGGGGGTATTCCCGTAGGCAAGTTCTTTGTAAAAGAACTGACACGCACTATACAAGGCTCACATAGAAACGTCAGCATGGATAACTGGTTTACGTCGATACAACTCGCGAAACAATTACATCAGCAACCTTACAAACTATTGTGGGAACACTGCGTGCAAATAAAAGAGTAATCCCTGATGAAATAAAAATAGTCGATCCAGAAATGTTAAAACGTCGACTTTTTGTTATGATGGACCTCTGACACTATTGTCGTACAAAGCTAAACCATCAAAAATGGTTTATTTGTTGTCTTCTTGTGATGAGGAAGGTATACAGTAAATCCGGTGTCGAAGAAACCACACATGATAGAATTTAGGGAATGCAATCTCGTTCTCGCGAGATCTCGGCCTTTTTTAGCGAGATTGATCTCGGACGAAAAAAAGGCGAGATCTCGCGAGTTTGACGAGATTAGGGTCAAATGTTCAACAATGAACCAGTAGTACACAGTTAACCACCGCTATATTTTTAAATTTAAACGTTATTCGAACGCGCTCACTGGTCACACTGAACGCCGACCAACACCCCTCTCCCCCGCACCAGTCGGCGGCGAGCTCACGCGCAAGACGGCTGTGTGACGAGCAATTCGTCATAAACTAGTGGCAAAAGTTGAAAAAAAAAAGTAAGTATTATTTACTTTTACATATTTCTGTTACATATTGCATTATTATTAATAAGTTAGCTATATAGCTATGTTCATTGGCTTGCTTTTGATAATAAAAGTGATCTCGTTGTGATATTTTTTCATATCGTTTTCATAACCTATAAATATTGACGGTAGGGTGTTCTACAGTTAACCATGTTTATATGTTCAACAATGAACCACGGTTCACTGTGTACCAGCTATTGGATCATTGTGTACATACATGATTGGAGTAGCTGACATAAAATTTTATTTGTTTTAGATGGGTCGAGTTAAAGTAAATTCACGAAAAAGGGAGGACCTAGTGAAGAATCGATGAGGAAAGCCATTGACTTAGTTAATGAGCGTTAGAAATGCAAGTAAAGAATGCCACCTCAGTTACCCAACAGTACGAAGGTATGTTGCTATGAGCAAATTAAACCCAGGAATACAGCGACTAACTCCAAATTACGAGGTTAATGCAATTTTTACACGAGAAGAAGAAGGTTATTTAACAGAATACATTGATTATTGTGCTCAAATATTTTATGGCCTCTCTTCAAAAGACTGTCGTCGTGTCGCATATCAAATGGCTAAAATCAATAAAAAAACATACCTCCATCATGGACTGCTGCAGAAATGGCAGGAGTTGAATGGCTTCGATCATTCAAAAAAAGACATCCAGAGTTATCTTTGAGAAAACCAGAAGCCTGTAGCATTGCTAGAGCAACTGCTTTTAATAAACACACCGTAGGAAAGTTTTTTAGCAATTTAAAATCTGTAATGCAGAGACATCCTAGCTTTTCTGATGGCACTAGACTATATAATTTAGACGAAACATCAACCACAACTGTACAAAGGCCAGGAAAAGTTTTGGCTCGTAAAGGCATGAACGTCGGAAAAGTTACTAGTGGTGAAAGGGCAGCTTTAGTTACAACATGCTTTATTGTAAGCGCGACGGGACAATCTTTACCACCAGCAATGGTTTTCCCACTAAAGAAATTCCAGCCGCATATGTTATCTGTTTTTGGATGTTATGAAACATTTTATTAAACATACATCAGTACTTTTATATCGTGCTTTGTGACCATCAACATAACATAGTTAACTGCCGATTATTATTATTACTGTATATTATATTGTCCTAGTTCTAGTTATAGTTAAGTCTAGTTATAGTATAAACACTAAGATTAGTTTAGTTTGTGCACCTACACGATTTTCTTTTATCCCTATTTTAAATCTTGTCTACAAAAGGTTAACTGGTAGAGATTGCTTAGTAGCAATAAGTTCGCCTTTTGTACATCAATAAGTATAGTATAATATATTTTATTAATTTGTCATTCATATTGTGTATGTATTTTGGTGTGCAATAAAGAGTTTTATTATTATTATTATTATCAGCATCTAAAGATAATCCAGTCCTTTTAATTATGGACAACTACGAAAGTCATCTTTCAATTGAGGCTCTTGATATGGCAAAATATTCTGGTGTTACGATCCTAACTCTTCATCCACACACAACTGCAAAGCTGCAGCCTCTTGATGTTGGTTTGAATGGGCCATTTAAGACCTACTACAATGCAGCTCTGGATTCGTGGTTATTGAGAAATCCAGGGCGCCCTTTAACCATCTACAACATTGCCGAGTGTGTTGGTTCTGCTTATTTAACCCTTCGATCTGTTACATCCCTAGTTAGTTAGTACATTCTTCTAGTTTACTTAGCATTTCTATATTCTTCGATATTTTTCCGTTTGCGTTGCAGTTTTCGTTTAGCATTCATTCTACTTCAATTTATCGTGCAGTTAGATTCTGGAAGCCGGGCAAGTAAGGTGTGGGAAGTCGTAGTAAAGTGTAACTAATTAATTTTGGGTTAATAAATTAGTTGGGGTGAACTTTTGGTTTTTTTTTTTAAACTTACACAGAGGGTGCTGCAAAACAAATTGGTGTCAGAAGTGTGCAGTAATTTGATCCCGTAAAAAGTCTAACGTTTTAGACCAGGGATCACGAACCCGTGGCACCCGTGTTTAAAGTTTTCGGTCGACGGTAAGACTCCGCCACCGAAGGCGCGAGCCCGCACCACGTTTTTGGACGACAGTAAGCCTCCGCACCTCTGCGCGAGCCTGCTCCAACCGGTTCACACACTCGGACGACGGTCAGCCTCAGGCCCTAGCCTGAGCCCGCTCCAGCTACAACCCCACGAGGACTTCGGTCTGCCCCAGCAGTTTCAACAGCGGTGCTGTGCTGTCTGAGCCGCTCCAGTCTAACTCGCCAGGGCCACATCATCGGCCCCCAGCTCCGGGTAAAGCGTAGCCTCTGCACGCGACTCCGGCTCCACTCCAGTCTTCACGGCATGCAGGTTATCGTCGTGTTCCTGTGAGTGTTTTCTATTTTTTCTAAATCCTCTATTCCTGCTAAATTCAAGAAATTGTGCTAAATCAAAAGTGCTAAATCTAAAGTGTCCTAAATCGTGAAGTGAATTCTAAATCAAATTTTACAAACTCTTATGTCTAAAATAATTCTAAATCCTAGTTTATTCTATTTTTAATTTCTAGATTTTTGCTATATTATATTTCTAATTTTTATACAAGTTCAGCATAACATAATAAATAATGTCAGTCAAAGGAGAGACATAACATAATAAATAATGTCAGTCATCTAAAGACAAAATGTCCGAAAAAGTAACGCTTTCATTTTTAACAAAATTTATTAAACCTTATTCTGGTGACAGAGAGTCACTTCCTGCATTTCTCACAAACTGTGAAAATGCTATGTTATTAGCCAGCCCAGAACAACAATTAATTTTATGTAAATTTATTATTTCTCAATTAGAAGGCAAGGCACAAGTCGCCTGTAGTTTAAAAACATTTTCAAATTGGGCGGAACTAAAATCATTTTTGCGCTCAACTTTCGGCGAAAAGAAACACGCAACTCATTTATTATCCGATCTTCAAAATTGCAAACAACTATTTAGCGAGTATGTTATAAAATATTCACTTAGAATTGAACAAATTTTAACTCGAATTCAATCCGATATTCATTATAGTTGCGTAGACGAGAAAGAACTTCCCGGCCGAATTGCGGCTATGGAAGAACTCGCTTTAAATACATTTTTATTGGGCTTAAATTCTTCTATTTCTACTATTGTTAGGTGTAAAAATCCTAAGATCCTCAGTGATGCAATTCAATATGCCACTGATGAGGAGAAATTATTTAATCTTTCTAAAAATAGCACTAGGGCTCAAAAACAGTGATCTATCTGTCATAAATTCGGACATGGCTCTTCTGAATGTTTTAAAAATAAAAAGCCTATTTTTCAAAAATCTTATCACGTAAATCCTCAACGTAATTTCAATTCTAACTCAAATCCTAATTTTAATACTAACTCTATTCCTAAAAATAATTATATTTCTGTGTCAAATAATAATTCTATTTTTTATGCTAAATCGTGTAATTATTGTAAAAACGTCGGTCACACGATCATGGAATGTCGTAAGCGTCAATTTAATATGAAACGCCGCGTAAACGCTGGCAACGCACAACGTGACGACGGTCATATTCCTTCACATACATGTGACTTATATAATGCTAATAATGATCAGACTCAATCCAACCAAGATGATTTAAATTAAAAAGGATTTTGGTTCCGTGTCTGCCAAAATCCAACGTAAATCATAAGGACACGATATATTCTAAATCTTATTATAATTTTCCTAATTCTACATCTCAGCCAAAGATGCTGAGTCCATCTCAGTCAAAGTTACTGAGTCCATCTCAACACAAAATGTTGAGTCATTCTAAATCTTCTAATTCTTCTAATTTTTCTAAATCTTCATCTCAGCCACAGATGCTGAGTCCATCTCAGTCAAAGTTACTGAGTCCACCTCAACGAAAAATGTTGAGTCATTCTATATCCAATAATAATTTTTCATCTCAGCCACAGATGCTGAGTCCATCTCGACGAAAAACGCCGAGTCGTACAAATTTTTCTAATATTACATCTCAGCCAAAGATGCTAAGTCCATCTCAACAAAACATGTTGAATCAATCAAATTCTAAATTTACATCTCAGCCAAAGATGCTGAGTCCATCTCAACAAAACATGTTGAGTCAATCAAATTCTTCTAAATCTACATCTCAGCCCAAGATGCTGAGTCCATCTCAACAAAATAAAATGTTGAGTCATAATTCATCCCAAAATTTGGGTCCTACTAAATTTTCATCTCGATCAAAAGAGTCGAGTCAAATAAATAATACATCTCTGTCAAAAGAGCAGAGTCATTTAATTTTTAATGGTCAAAATAATTGCCAAATATGTAAGAATAATACTAAATTAAAACATGTCTCATTTTCTAACTCAATTAATACTAATTCGTCTCAATCGTCTCAATCGCCTCAATCGTCTCAATCTAATAAACTAATTTCTACTAATTCTAGCTTAAATAATCCTAAATCTACATCTCGGTCAGATGAACCGAGTCGAATTAATTTGAAGGACGAAAATGTCCAAAATACTAATTCTAATAATATTAATAAGTCACTTAAATCTAACATAAATCCTAGTTCTAGTTCTAAATCTATATACGAAATTAATAATTATACAAAAAAGGTGTCATTGCCTCATACTTATTTGCATTGTAAGCATGCACCGGGATCGGGTATGCTATGTTTTCTAGTTGATACGGGATCAGCCATCAGTATCATCAAGGGGTCCTGTTTATCACAAATTCCAGATCTTTCACATGAAATCGTTAAGCTAAAAGGCATTAACAGTTCCGAAAATCCTGTCGAGACATTAGGAACATTTCAACTAGAATTTTCTATATCTTACGAAAAATTTAATTACAAGTTTCATGTGACAAATGACGACATAAACTTAACTAATTATGATTAGGGCTTGAGCTCCGGAATTCCGGAATTGGCATACTTCCGGAATTCCGAAGAAATCCAATATCGTTTCCAATTCCGGAATTGGCGAGATCAATATCGAAATTTCGATATTGAAAAAAATAAAATATTATTCGGCTTGAGGCGCGGCGCATCCATATTTTATTACTCGGCTTGAGGCGCGGCGCGTCCGCAGTCCACACTTCCTCGCCCCGCGCCCCGCGCCCCGCACCCGCCGCCATACGTCGGACAGGACAGGTGCGCGCCTGCGCTGCAGCTAGACGCTCGTTGATTCATTCGTTCATTTTTCTCCCGGAGTTCGCGCGAGAGACGGAGAAGTGAAAGTTTACTTGGATTGTCGGCAAATATTCTAATTCATACCTAAGCTGTTAATAATTAATCAAAAAGTTTGATTTGCAGCACATCAAGACTCAAGACCAAGAATAATACAATGTAAGTAAACTGATTCTTTTAAGTATTTTAATAACTTGTGATTATTGTAATTAAGTACCTACTTATTTTATTTCATTAATCCGTGACAGTTTCCTTCGAGGGTACATACCAACCCAAGCAGAAAGACAGCATTATTATACCTATTCTATTACGGGATAATAAACAGACGGGTACAAACAAAGACGTAAGTCCTATGTGTCATGTGTCCGACGTGCGTGTGTTTTTCTCGGGTTTTGGTTGAATTGCGTGTTTAAGCTTTATGATTTTTTTGCTCGTTTTTGCTCGATATTAATAACGGCGACAGGTACTGGGAATTGCACACTTTATCAGCAACACTTAAGCTTTGTAACCAAACCACTGCTTTGGGCATAATATCTAACTTTTATATTATAACCTAACAGCCTGGGCAGATGTTGTCAAGGATAAATTTGCTTGTTTTAACGAATTATACACTCTGCTTTTCACCTCGATTGCGAGGAAATTAAATAGTGATAGATCATGCACATTTAAATAACCTAACCTTTTTTTTGGAATGGCAATCTTCAACCCAATATTGGGGACATTTCTGTCAAGTGTCGAGTGATTGATGAAAACAAAGTTTTCAAGAATTTACGAGATAGTTAAAGTCATGTCACACTCAAAGTCTAGAATGGTCCTTACATGTCGTAGTCAGTTCGCGACTTCTTGGGACAACTCAAACGGAGGCAATACGCGTTATCACTTGAATATTTCATTTTCTAAACACTTTCTAGTTCATTTGTTGCACAACACACTACCACATTATCCATCAAACAACTTAAAGCACTGAAATTAAAAATTCAATTAATAATTTGATGCACTCTCGCCGAGTTTCCGCCAAAAAGTCCCAAACCTAACCTTTAAATTCAGCGAAAAACGGCAAGAGTGGTTTTTTCCGCCACTTATTTATTCTGCATGAAACATTAGGCTTGGTTCTTCACCTATACTGCCTAATCATAAGTGAATTTTGAACTTATTTTTGTTAGTATTACTAATCCTTACCTGGTTATTAATTATTATTTGGCTTACAGAACACAGAACGTAAATAAATAAAACTAAATTTAATAAAATAACAAGTTTCGTAAATAATATATTTTTGTATTTTTTTTTTTTTGTAGTTTTTTTCTATGAAGTTTTATTGTGTTAGGCTGCAGGGCCTAATTGTCTTAGCCTTAGAAGAAGTCAATGTTATGAGTAAATACGTTTATGCTCTATCTAGAGCATAAAATGCAGTTTTAGTCCGCTCACTTACACCCAGCAACCCAGCATAAACAAGATTGTTAGAGCATGTTAAAAGTTTATTTTCTTTCCAGGTCGCAATCAAAACAGACAAAATATCTGGAGTTTGATAAAAGAAAGTCCTTAGAGGGATCCGTTTGGCACCATTTTCTTCGAGCAGAAGACGGTCAATCCGGAAAATGTAAATTGTGTTCTAAAATTTTGAAATGCCACGGTGGTGCAACCACAGGCTTCCATGTTCATTTAAAGTCAATCCATTGCATTGATTTAAAAGAAAAAAAGAACCCTTTGCAGTCGCAACCAGAATCCAGTACTTCTAGTACCAGCACGTCCATGCCTACAACTACACCAGCAAAAAAACACAAAATGATGACAGACTTCTTTAATATGGACGAAAAAGTGTCGAGAATGGCTGCTCTTGATGGCTTGCCTTTCAGTAAATTTTGTACATCAAAAGATTTACGTGATCTTTTTCATAGATGTGGATATAAATTACCGGAATCTGGTACCGCCATAAAGAGAATCGTGCTTAACGAATTTGAAAAAAATAAAAACCAGCTTCGACAAAACATTGCACAAGATACCACAACACGTTATTCTGTAACTCTCGACGAGTATACTTCAACACGTAACAGACGATACATGAATGTAAATTTACACTCTGACAAATTTAAAGATAACTTCAAAAACCTGGGTCTTGTAAGAATTGAAGGCAGTATGCCTGCCATAACCGCCCTTACTTATCTGAAAGCACATCTCAAAGGCTTTGCTGTGGATCTAGATAAAGACGTAATTTGCTTGACAACTGACGGAGCATCAGTTATGATCAAAATGGGCCGATATTACGAGGGCTACCACCAAATATGTCTTGCGCATGGCATACAATTAGGAGTTACTGATGTTTTGTACAAGAAGAACTCCAACGAAGAAAATAACAGCAACAATGATAGAACGATTGATGCAAATATTTTTGAACCTGAACATCAAGACGAAGATGGGGCATTAGAGGAAAGTAGTGATGATGAAAGTGAAGAATTTAACAGTGGTTTTGATATTGATATACCAACAATTGAAACAGAAAGAGAACTTAACTTTAAAGAAACAGTGGAAAAGATTCGAAAGTTGGTCAGGTATGTACGTAAGTCAAGCTTAAAGAACGAAGCTATTCAAAAATATGCAAGAGAAGAGTTTGGGAAAGAACTAAATTTAGTATTGGACTGTAAAACGAGATGGTCCAGTTTAAGTGACATGATCGAGAGATTTTTGAAGTTGAAGTCCTGTATCACCAAAGGTTTTCTAGACTTAGATATTGTGGTTCCCATAAATCAAGAATCCATGGCCATACTCAAAGAGCTATACGAGAGTCTCAATGTCATCAAAATAACCGTGGAGTCTCTGTGCACCAGGGAGGCTAATCTAATGACTGCTGACACAGCCCTAAAGTTTATGTTAAAATCATTAGATAGCCTGAATGGTAGTATCAGCAATAAATTGGCACAAAGCCTAAGAAAGAGGATAAAGGAAAGACGGCTTCCACTGGCATCTGTGCTGACTTATCTCTACGACTCTGAAGACTACCACGAAGACAACTTTGACCTTGGGACCTTCTGCAAACCAACGGGTGAAGAAATGTTCACGGAAATAATTAAAATAATTAAAAGATTAGAGAAGGAGGAAAGAATCCCAGGAGAAGAGGAAGAAAATAGTGATTGTATTGAAATAGTAACAAATACAGAAAATGAAAAAAAAGACATTAAAAAAGAATTACAACAAACCATACAAAACAAATTAACAGTAAAAAGTAGAAGGAAGACGAACGTTTTAGATTTAGAAAGTTTAATAAGAGTAGAGATGGCAGTTTATGAAAACGGTGGCGTTAGAGGACAGTACCTACAAAAATGTTTCCAATATTTGAAAACAATACCGCCAACGAGCGTAGAAGCGGAAAGAGCTTTTTCGGTGGTCACCAATATATGTAATCGCGTACGAAGCTCACTCAATGACGACAGTTTGAACGCGCTTACCTTCTTAAAATTTCATTATAAACAAAAATGTACTTAGATTATAAATCATCAACAGCTGTCGCACGTTTCCGTTAGTGTAGTGAGCTTCTTATGCGATTTCATTGACTTTAATTACTACAAATGAATAATTTCTGATTTTTCTTATAAGTATATAAAACTCAAGTACTTTTCATTTCAATTGTTTTATTTGATCATATTTCTAATACACACTAAGAAAGTAAATCCATAAAATTAATGGTATTTGATAGAAAACATACATTTAAATAATAAAATAATAATATTAGGTATGACATTTTTGCAATCTTTTTACACTTAGATAGATAGAGTCAATATAAACTTTTTTATTTGTGTTCTGCACTCACAGTGCTAGTTGGTTAGAGCAGTGGCTGGCACGGATCGCCAGGCTCGTGGGTTCAAATCCCACTCGCGTTGATCTTTTGGTTTCAATATTTTCAATTTAAACTTTTTTTCACAAAAAAGACACTTTTGAGTTCCGGAATTCCGGAATTCCGGAATTGAAATACTGAATATCGAAACCCAATTCCGGAATTGAAAAACCATCCGATATTCAAGCCCTAATTATGATGGTATTATCGGTAGCGATTTTTGCAATTTCTTTAAATCTAACATCGATTATTCTTCTAAATCTATGACTATAAATAATCATTCTATTCCTATTGTTTACACTCAGCCAACGTATATCATTCCGGCTCGTGCGGAAGCCTGTATTGAGTGTACTGTATCAAATTTCTCGCCCGAGCTTTATCATAACAATGAAGCTCTAGTTCTAGATCATACCTTAAGTCAAGGTGTTTATGTCGCTAATTGCATAGTAAAGGTCAAACCTAATGGGAAAGTGAACCTTACTATTTTAAATACTACCGAGTCCGATATCGAGGTCAAAGATTATCACATAAAATTAACACCATTCGAAAATGAATGTCTAAATAATTCTAAAAATTGTATTAGCATAAATTCTATTTTCAGTTCCAAATCTAATCGCGTAAGTCAAGTTTTAAATTTAATTCGATGTTCTCATTTAAACAATGAAGAAAGAAAAGCTCTTTTAAACTGCGTCTCGTCTTACACTGATATTTTCCATTTAGATGGCGAGCCTTTAACTTGTACTAGTGTCCTTGAACACAGTATTAATACGGGTGACACTCCTCCTATCCATGTTAAAACCTATCGTTTTCCTGAGTGTCACAAAGAAGAGGTCGATTCCCAAATCCGCAAAATGCTAGATCAAAAAATAATCCGGCCTTCTTCTTCGCCTTGGAGCGCCCCAGTTTGGGTAGTCCCTAAAAAGATCGACGCTTCTGGCAAACAAAAGTGGAGAATCGTCATAGACTATCGTCGCCTTAACGACGCCACTGTTTCAGAGTCTTATCCACTGCCTCTTATCACAGACATCCTAGATCAACTAGGTCATTCAAAATATTTCAGTACCTTAGACTTAGCAAGACGTGGCTTTCACCAGTTAAAAATGAGTCCCAAGGACGCCCCAAAAACGGGATTTACAATTAGCACTAATTCAAGCATGTCTGGACATTACGAGTTCACCAGAATGCCTTTTGGGTTGAAAAATGCCCCAGCCACGTTTCAGCGGTTAATGAATACCGTATTGTCAGGTCTACAAGGTCTAGATTGCTTTATTTATCTCGATGACGTCGTAATCTTTAGCCAAAATTTACAAGATCATATTACAAAATTAGAACGTGTTTTCGACAAACTTCGTCAAAGTAATTTAAAGCTTCAACCAAATAAATGCGAATTTCTTCGACATGAAGTCGCTTATCTTGGTCATATCATCACCGATAAAGGTGTCACTCCGAATCCTGAAAAAGTCAAGGCCGTTTCCCATTTTCCAGTTCCCAAAAATCCTAAAGACATGAAATCCTTTTTAGGTCTTATAGGCTATTATCGCCGTTTTATTGATAATTTCGCTAAGCTAACTAAGCCTCTTACGTGTCTCTTAAAGAAAGATGCTGTCTTCCACTGGAATGCGGAACAACAACAAGCATTCGAATTTTTAAAAGAAATATTAATCTCTGCTCCTCTTCTCCAATATCCCGATTTTTCTCAACCTTTTAATGTTACTACAGATGCTAGTAATTATGCTGTAGGCGCAATTCTATCTCAAGGTCCTATAGGCAAGGACAAACCTATAGCATACGCCTCGCGAACTTTAAATAAGCCTGAAGGCAATTATTCTACGACGGAAAAAGAACTTCTAGCTATTTTATTTGCCGTCAAAACTTTTAGACCATACTTATATGGTAATTTTAAAATCGTCACGGATCATAGACCACTTGTGTGGCTATTTAATGTAAAAGATCCAGGTAGCAGACTCATTCGCTGGCGCTTGAAACTCGAGGAGTATGATTATGAGATTGTTTATAAACAAGGTCGTCTCAATTCTAATGCCGACGCTCTGTCTAGGTGTCCGGTCAATGCACTTAATATAAATAATTTAAATAATTTAACCTATGAAAAATACTTTAAAAGTCAATTTACGAATCAACTTCCAATTTCTAATACTATTATCGAAGAATGTACTCAAGGTTTACATTTATCTAAATTAAATAATATTGCATGTCCAGTTTCTCTAGATTTTGACAATTCTATTCCGCATTGCGAAGAAATTTTATCGCAGCTAGAAAATGCTGACGAATTACTAAATTCTGAACGTGAGCCGTTCACAATTAAACATTATAATTAGAAAGATAAAAATTACTATTTTCTTTTTACTAAAGTTCATCATTTTGATGAAACTCATTTTAAAGATATTTTTAATCTATTAATTAAATTAAGAAATATTTTAGTCGATCGCCAAAATGTTACGGATCTTGCTATTTCAGATTTTTCAGTTCCATTTTCTAAGTTATCTTATACTTAAATTTACAATATGATTTCCTATATTTTTCACAATACTAATATTAAAATTTATATTTACAAAAATCAATTAATTTATCCTACTCCGGTAGAAGTTCCTAAAATTTTAAAGGAAAATCATGATTCGCCTATTGCGGGTCATCCAGGTTCTCAAAGAATGTATAAAAGAATTAAAGCCAGTTATTACTGGAAAGGAATGCGCTCTGATATTGAGCATTATGTTAAAAAATGCAAACTTTGCCAATTCAACAAGCCTTTACGTAAATCTAATACAGCTCCAATGGAGATAACTTCTACTTTAACAAGGCCATTTGAGAGATTAGCTCTCGATATAGTAGGCCCTTTGCCCGACGCGGGTTTTCAAAATTTCAAATTCATCTTAACATTACAAGATGATCTTACTAAATTCACTAGTGCATATCCTATAGTTTCGTCGACAAGTGACGAAATAGCTCGAAATCTTGTTCATTTTATTTCTCTTTTCGGATTTCCTAAAACTATTTTAACAGACTTAGGTACTCCCTTTACGTCTGATTTATTCAAACAATTAACTGAAATTTTAAAAGTAAAAGCATTATTTACTACTCCTTATCATCCTCAAACAAATGGCGCACTAGAACGCTCTCATGCAACTTTAAAAGAATATTTAAAATCATTTGTTAATGAAAACCAAAATGATTGGCATTGCTATTTATTTACTGCAATCTTAGCTTATAATACTACACCGCATTCTTCTACTAATTTTACGCCACATGAACTATTGTTCGGCTACAAACCTTCTATTCCTAGCTCTTTATACGAAAGTAATAATAATACTACTTATAATGAATATATTCCTGCTTTACAATATAGAAAGCGCTTTAGTCGCGAAAAAGCAATTCAGAACCTTATTAGTAGTAAAGAAAGGTCAAAACAATATTATGATTCTAATTCTCGCGAAGTCTCTTATAAGTCAGGTGATATGGTGTATTTAAAACACCATCATAGATTAAGAAAAGCCTTATCTCCTATATGGAAAGGCCCATATAAAATTCTTAAGGTTCATAATAAACATAATGTGACTCTACAAATAGGTCGCAAAAATGTCAAACATCATGTTAATGAAATTAAGCCTGCCACATCTTAACTTTCTAGCTCTATGTTATAAAAACATATTCCGTCTCTTTCTCTTTAGAATATTATGCCGTCATGGCTTTTGCCGCAGCGACGCGGAGTCAAATATCATTCCTATAGGTTTCGTATTTATTTAATGCGTGATAATATACACGTTTTAAAGTCTACAATTAATAATTTTAATACTACTATCTCCAAGCTCAATCAAAATGAAATTAAATTAAACACGCAAATTAATAATATGAATAATATTCTTTCTAAAATTACGGATACAGATAATCTATTATTATACAACTCTAAATTAAATAATTTACTTAATATTATCGAAGGTTCTTTACTTACTATTTCTAATTTACTAGATACTACCTTAAATTCTATCTTATTTTCTAAAGTGAATGTTTTACATCCTAGTGTAATTAGCCCCATAAGTCTCTATAATGAGTTAATTAAGCATAGTAATCAAATAAGTAAAAAACTGGAGTTTCCAATTTCTCTTAATATAGAAAATATACATATTTTAATCGATATTTCTAAACTTTTTTGTCGCGACCACCGGTGCCCGTATGGGGCTTGATGAGTTAAATGATTGTAAATTAATAACTAGTAATTATTCTATTTGTGAATTGTTCAATATTTACTCTTGTGTTAGTAATCCAAATTGTGAATCAAAAATCTTAACCGAGGTCACACTTTCGTTGCCCTCCGAATGTAATTCCAAAATTCTATACGGTAATATCGATATATGGCAAAAGTTGCAAAATAATAAATGGATTTTTGTACAGTCAAAGCCAAGTAAATTAACTATTCGTTGTGATGATGAAATTAATGATTTTTCTATCCAGGGTACTGGTATTGTTAAATTAACAGCTGACTGTGTTGGCTATTCTAAAACTGTACAATTGTTACCGACTAATTCTTATTCTTTTATGATTAAATCTCCTTTAGATATAGGTTTTGATATTACCGAAGACGATTGTTGTAAAAAGGACATATTTAATAAAAGTTTACCACATTTATCTCCTATTTCCTTAAGTAAAATAAATTTAGACTCTTCAAAATATGCCTCACATCAAATGGATAATTTAGAAATTGAACTTAACAATTTAGAAAAGGAATCTCATTTTATTAAATATGGCCATTATTATTCTACATTTACTTATATTTTAATTGTGTGTCTATTTTTGTATTTTGTGTATAAAATTTTCAGATGTTTTAAAAATAAAAATTCAATTAATGAGTCAGGATGTTGCATTCAAATTTTTAATCAATGTAATAATAAGAAAAATATAAGACATAAATCTAAAATTTCAAATTCTATTGAGATGACTCAGATTTCATCCTCAGATGAAGAAAGGCAATCTGTTAAATCCTTGCCATTGCAACATCGAGCAAATATTTTTGATAAAAATAGTTTTTCTTCTAATAGAAATTAAAATGTTTAATTCAAAATATTTTTTAATTTTAACTTTGAAACAAATCATATTTTGTCTCGTTTTATTTTCAATTTCTTTATTTTATGAAGTCTACGATTTTTCTATTTTATAATAATGATGTTTTTAATGTCGATGATGTCTTATTTTAAGATATAAACTTTCTATTTCATTTGTGTTTTCAATGTTTTATATTTCTATGTTCTGTAGACTTCGCACACTTTACATCTCTATCTTTTTAACTTCGCTTATCTTAAAGAGATAAAGCTTCGTCAAAAGGGGGGAGCTGTTACATCCCTGGTTAGTTTAGTTAGTACATTCCGTTTACTTAGCATTTCTATATTCTTCGATATTTTTCCGTTTGTGTTGCAGTTTTCGTTTAGCATTCATTCTACTTCAATTTATCGTGCAGTTAGATTCTGGAAGCCGGGCAAGTAAGGTGTGGGAAGTCGTAGTAAAGTGTAACTAATTAATTTTGGGTTAATAAATTAGCTGGGGTGAACTTTGGTTTTTTTTTTTAACTTACACAGAGGGTGCTGCAAAACAGATCGTGAAAAAATCTGTCAAAAATAGGAATCCAACACAAGCAAAAAAAAAATGGCGCCCGGCCTTACCCCCTGTTTACAAATAATATAATATTTTTACATCCAAACCATATTTTATGTTTGTGTGAAAAACATTAACAGCTATGTTAAATTTTTTATCTATCAAGGCATCATAATATAGTATTTAGTCTGATTTAATATTCTTTTCACAAGTATATATTTTGAAAAATATTTTTCTGACTGTTTCACATGAAATAAGTTAATATTTTGTTACAATCTACACGACGGAACCCTAATGCTGACCCACAGAAATACAATTCATCGTAACAACTTGAGATGTTTATAAAAACAGGTCATAAATATTACCCGAAAAAATGGGTTTCGTATTACCCACAAGCAAACTTCGTCATTAGGGCTTTACAAATAAAGTTCAAAATGGCCCGCGGCCGGCAGAATATGGCCGTTACCTGCGAACTTTTATCTCAATTGTTTTAGTAACGTAGAATATGGCCGTTACCTGCGAACTTTTATCTCAATTGTTTTAGTAACGTAATGCATACTATCGATATAAATCGTCTTGTAGACGTTGTGTAATAACTTCTATAAGGGTTTTACGTAATTAATTTACAAATATATGAAGCAAATTGCGTTCAAATTACATAAATCACACACAACTTTCCGAGTGTAACCTAGAAATTATTACGATGTATTTCTTGCAAATGATTATCTTAAATTATTTATAATAAGTAAATTAAACTATTATAAATCGTCGCTGCATCCTCGAGACTTTATAATTAACGTGGTAGTCCGCCCCTAGCTTCCGGCATCGAACACTTTTCAGAGCTTCCTGAAAAAAAAAAATAGGTGGCGCGGCAATGGCGCCATTTCCGGGGCGGCATTTTTACCCCACCACCACAGGTTTCTCCCCACCAGTTTACCTCGGAGGTTCACTGCAGATCGGTCCTCATTCGTTTCTAGTGTTCGGGCATCGAAACATCTCTAACTAGGTTATATTGCTTTAATTTTGTGAAGTGAACAGTGAAATAACTTAATAATTTATTAAAGTGTTTTTAAGTGAATATAAGTTCATGGTAATTTTAAATATCAAGGGTAAGCGAAAACTCCGTAATTCGGAGGAAGAAATGAGGAGGATTCGTTGCTTGGAACGTCGTTTGAAAAAATGAATGGATCGGAAGTTGGTGAAGAAGGTTGGTAACTTATTTTTTCAGATCTGTTTTTTTTTGTACAGTTTATTTTTAGGATGTTAATTGGAATTCATCCTGAATATTAAAGTGAATATGGGCAATCTTTCGAAAATATCATAAACTGGAATACTAAATAACATAAAATAAAAAATAAAATATGTACGAGTATGTTTAGAGAGTCATGATGCGATCATGGCCACACATACTCTTTTCAAAGCTATGTTTAGAGAGTCATGATGCGATCATGGCCACACACTCTTTTCAAAGGTATATATAAAGAGTCTTGATGCGATCTTGACCATATATACCAATTGGCTACCCCTTTTTAGGGGCTGATGAAAGTTTTATTGTTCAGTCTTTCAGACTGATGATGAATGCGAGTATTTAATTTCATCCGTACGGAGTGTTCGATCCGTTGTGCGTATGCCTTTTGAGGCTGATGCAACCGGAAGTGATTTAATTAACCCTTCGATCGCGGATTCTTGGAAATGCTATTGTATTCTATTGTTGTCGCGACCACCGGTGGCCGTATGGGGCTTGATGAGTTAGGCTCAACTCACACTGGCACAGAGTCGAAGCGACGCGACGCGTTATATTTTTCAGCCTATAGCATATTCATCTCTATTGTTCCATTATTTAAGTACAAATTTGTGCTATGTAAATATGGAAGCGCACGTCGACGCGCGTTGACGCGCGCATTCGCGCTTCGACGCTCGGCTGGAGTCGAGCGGATTCGCGAGTCGCCGCGCGTTACTCGGCCGCAGTGACGCGTCAGACGCCGACCACTACGGACGGACGACAGTGCTGAACTATACGACAATGGACGAAGATGAAAAATTAATTTTTTTAGTACAGAAATATGAATGTCTGTTTAACGTCAAGGCGAAAACCTACAGTGATAAAAATTGTAGGAAAAATGCCTGGCAAAAAGTAAGCGGTGAAATGCAAATTTCTGGTAAGTTCTAACTGTTTATTATTACATTTACATAACATACACAATAGTTATAAAGGGTGTAAAAAAATTAAACCCAGAACCGAAAGTGGGGAACACTACTTATCAATGCGAACATTTTCCCTCAAGAAACTATACCTGGGAAATCAAGTTTTTCAGGGATAATTAGGTGCGTAGTTTGTACTCATTTGGTTGTTATATTAACATATTCGTGTTTTGTATCATGCTACCAGCATTTAAAATCGCTAACGAAATCGGTAACAGGGTAAATAACACGAATTGTATGAAATATCATCAATTCAAGTATATACTTTGAAACCGATTATCCTGGAAACCCTTGATTTCCCAGGTATGGTTTCTTGGGAAAAAATGTTTGTATTGACGAGTAGTTTTCCCCACTTTCGGTTCTGGGGGTAATTTTTTTACACCCTTTATTTTATGTACACGCGATGTAAATCCAATGAAGTATTCAGTTGTGTTTAATAATGTAACATTATGACCACTTTTTTAACATCGTGTGATCATTTCGTTTTGCCATGGTACTGCCCCATGCTCGGATATAAAATAAGATTTGAATTTATCTCTGATCACCATGGCATTTGACGTAGTTTGGTTATCGACTGACCGCATATTTTGTAATATACTATTACTTGGCAATTGCAAGTTTTCGAGTTCGTCATTTTCTCTTATGTAATTATGCAAACATGTGCATGCAAGAACCATAGAATCAAGATGCATCGGTTGCATTTTTATTTTTTTTTGAAAAACCTCAAATTTTTGTGACAGGATTCCGAAAGCACTTTCTACTAGGCGCCTTGCTCGACTTAAGCGATAATTAAAAATTTTCTTTTCATGATTGTCAGACACCTGATTTCCAGGATATGGTCTCATAATGTGTTCGGACAAGGGAAATGCTTCGTCTCCTACAAAAACATGTGGCATTTCTTCTATCATACCTGGCAACCTTTTATTAGGCGGTATAGCAATCGTATTATTTTGTAATCTTTGTCCAAATTTAGAGCTGTTTAATATGCCGCTATCACTGTTACGTCCATATGCTCCAATGTCAACAATAATGAATTTGTACTTTGCGTCAACAACGGCTAACAAGACAGTACTGAAATATTTTTTGTAATTAAAGTAGAGACTGCCACTATTCCAGGGAGCCCTTATATTGACGTGTTTACCGTCAATTGCCCCTATACAATTAGGGAAATTCCATATGGTTCTGAATTCCTCCTCTATTTTAGTCCATAATTCTTGTGTAGGCTTCGGCATAACAAGTGGCTGTAAATATTTCCATATTGCTGCGCAAACTTCATGTACAATTGTTAAAACAGTGCTGTATCCTACTCGATAACTTTGACCTAAGGCTTGAAAGCTTATCGCCGTAGTCAGAAATCTGTAACAATTTAAAAAATACACGTAAATAATACATTTTATTAGATTAAAATAAAAGTTACAATTTTGTGTTCCTTTTTCAGAGGCGGAGTGTCAAAAGCGGTGGAAAAGAATTCGAGATTGCTACAAAAAGGCCATTAGATTAAGGCAATTTAAGAGTGGTTCTGCTAGATCAAATGATAAGCCAATAAGATTTGAAAAAGAATTGGAGTTTTTAAAACCATACTTGCAGAACAAACCACAGACGTGTAACTTAGATAGCTCCGAAGAAACTGACCTAAACACTGATACCGACACCAACTTGTCCGCTGCGTTGCCATCTCGACCCGAATCACAATTATCCAACCATTCCGATACTACACGAAAGAAGTCCCAACCACTATCACAAATGTTATTCGCGCAATATCTGGAAAATAAGAAAAAAGAAGAAGATCCAACAGACACATTTTTTCTCTCTATGTCTAAAACCGTTAAACAGATGCCAATACAAATGCAAGCGCAACTGAAACGACAGATATTACTTTTAGTAACTGACGCGGAAATAAAAGTTGATTCCAATGCTTCCTTTCAACCTGAAACAACTAATATCAACCCAAGGCAAGCAAATACTTCTTCATCCAGTGGCTATACAACAGAACTACGAACCGAATCAGAAAGTCTTCAGCTGCAATCTAATTCCACTAACTATAATGTTAACACATATACAATGCAGCCAAATACCGGCTATTATACAATACAGCTACCAACCACTTATACTCCTTCTACAAATACGTCAACCAGTACCAACTGCACAACCATTAATCAGTTCGGAAATAGCACTTCTTCGAGCTATCGTATAGAAAATCTCGAGCTGCCACCTTCACCGTACATACCATTGCCGATTGGGATGACGACGCGGCAACGGAGGGAAGGCGATAATGACTACAGTGAATGACGTTATGTATGGCTGATGAATGCCCTGATTTATTAATTATTAAACTAAGTAAACAGGGTGGGACGGTTCTCCAAAAAATTATAAATACTTATTTTTTGTCATACCTACCTATACTTTCCGGAAATAATGTCATGTAGTTTTTAGCTTAAAATGATGTGATATATGCATGCTATCAGTTTCTGGAGAACTGTTCCTTACACCTTGTATAATAATGCGTAAAAATTATGATTCAAGATAAATAAATCTATATAAATAAAAACAAATGCTTTTATTTTTGTCCTATTTGTGTTCTCAAACTGTCGATCATATTGTAACGAAACTAAGGCAGGGTGTTCTGACGACGCTCGAGAAAAATCCACTGATGTTATAAAGGTCTTCTCACGCAAAATTACAGAACTACTAGGTACGTTACGGTACTACCACCGCCTATCATTTAAAAGCAAATTGAAATAACAAATGCACACACATCCGAGGGGCTAGTGTGAGTTTGATCGAGTACGAAACGTTACTATCGCGTCTGTCGGAATCAAAACTTCCCCATACGTCCGCTAGGGGCGCTGTTCGATTTCCCATACTAATTCGGCTGTGACGCAGACGCGATAGTAACGTTTCGTACTCGATCAAACTCACACAAGGGGTACCGCTCGTTCATCAAGTCCAGTATTACTATGCTTGCGCTGAATTCGAACACAGTTTTCCGAGTCATAGTCGATCAAAAATAACAATAATAGCTCTTAAAAATTTACGTACATACCTCAAGCATATTGATATCCGCTCTTCAACGGAAATAGGTATTCTTAAATTTGTTTCTTGCTTTTGGATGTGAGGCCTCAAAATATTTACCAAATTTTCAAATTTATCTAAGCCCATTTTATAATAATCATAAAAATATCTTGGGTCCTGGCTTAAATCGTTACTACAAAGTGTTTTGAATTCGCCAAGAATATGTCTTTTCTTCCATAACTCGTGAACCCAAAATTTTCGTTTTATTTTCCTATTCTCAGCTTCTGATATAATTTTACTTTCTTCCTCTTCAACTTCTGATATTAGCGCAATCATGATAAGATCGATATCAACCATCGTATACTGCCGAGCGAGCACCATTCACGAATGTTCGAAAGTCACTAGTCCAGCACTGTGATCCGAACGCGCTAATACGAGCATCGTCGCGCGCAGACGCACGTCGCCGCGCGAACACGCGCGTCGCCGTGCAAAACATGACGCGTCGCTTCGCTTCGACTCTGTGCCAGTGTGAGTTGAGCCTTAACATGACGCTCTACCGGAGCTACTAAATAATAATTTGTCTGTCTCGACCTCTCAAGGTGACAGACTCAGTGCCCAATGCGGTCGAACCCATCCCATCTTTATCAAATGATATTTTAGAAGCTTTGGGTTCTTTGAAAAACAAAGTGGAGGTTTTTGGCGCCGAAGATTAGGGATGAGATCTCTGAACGTTGGGGACCAATTTGTTGTGGACTCCTAAGTAAGGAGTGTATGTAAAAATGAATGGAAAACATCCATATACCTGAAAATTTAACCCTATTGGAAGCTCCAGTTCTTAATCCGGAACTAGCTTGAGTTTTAACTGATTCAGTTTAAAATAGACAAACGATTGGAAAAAAGCACAATTATTTTGGGCAGTGTATTGCGGCGATTGCTACTAAAATGGCAGAACGTTCGGGTCTACAGATTAAATTTAAAAAGTCTTATGATCCACAGCAGCCTTCTACATCGTAATATCAGCATAATCAACCGCTGCCTAACAGGCCGGTAAACTCTCCGGGCCCACCCAAATAAAAGGCAGAAAGAGTGGGCCCAGGAATACGGAACCAGCTCAGACGCACAAACGGCCACGCACTACGACGACGCACACCGATCGGAACGAGCCATACGGACAGAACCACAGGAACTAGAGGTGGCTGCTTTAGCAAAACTGCCACATCATTGTAATAACTGGAAAGTTATCACTAACGATCCTGTCGGTCTCGAATGTGTATCTGGATATATATAATTCCTTTTTCTCATTGAGGTCTGCGAGCCACATCAATATTTTTGGCCAATGAAATAGTAGTTCACATGAATAGTGAAATCACTGGATTATTGCAATTAGGCGCTATTGCTGAATGTCAGGATGTTCCTGGACAATTTATTTCTATAATCTTTCTCATTCCTAAAGATGATGGAAGTTACAGATTTATTCAGAATTTTAAAAAGCTAAATTTATTTATAAAAACTAGTCCTTTAAAATGGAGGATATTACCACTGCTATCAAGTTGGTATCGAAACTAGACGTTACAAATATTGATTTAAAGCTTATTTTTGTATTCCCAAACACAGATCAAGCAGAAAGTTTTTGAGATTTAAATTTATTGATCTAAGAATTTCAATACTTGCCCTTTGGTCTCTGCAGATTTATTTCTGTGTTCTACACCATTCGTGTTTACAGATCTTATGAAACCTGTCATAACTAACTTAAGAAACCGGGGTAGTATACAATTTAGATGACATATTATGTGTAGACAATTTTCACAATTATTTCTGCAGTGATACCGTTAATGAACTTATAATAAAAAAAATGTCTTTGTAATCAATGAACAGAAAAGTGACATATTTCTGAGTACAAGAAAAAGATTTTTAGGTTTCAAAATAAATACAGCTAAAATGACTTTGGAATTGGGTACCCCATAATAAAAGACTTAAAATTTTAAGCTTAATTAGTATAAAATATATATATATATATATATATATATATATATATATATATATATATATATATATATATATGTATATATATATATATATATATATATATATATATATATACAATATAAATTCGATATTTATTAGAGACTGCAAAGTGACTTATTATGGTTGACGGATTATGGATAACTAAGTGTACAAGTATTCAGGAAACGGAAGTATTCAGGAAGGAAGGAATTTGCAAAACATTTTAATTTTTAATCATTTTAAGGCCAGCATTATGAGAAGATTAATATTACAATACAAAAAAATAAAATAAAAATATCTGTTTTATAAAAATAAATGTAAAAAAGGGCGAAAAAGTAGCAGCGGCAGCTAGAAGATTTAATGTTCCGCGAGTTACTCTTCTTAACAAAATAACAGGTAGAACGCCAATAAATTGCACGATGGGCCCTAGTTCGGGACTCACAAGAGAGGAGGAAAATATTCTTGTTCAGTGGGCTCTAGCACTTACTGCCAAACGCTTTCCCATTTCAAAAGAGTATCTTTTAGAGAGTGTGAAAAAGATAATGATAGAACAGAACAGACATAATCCTTTCACAGACAATAAGCCCGGAAGAACATGGTTTGAATAATTTTTACGGAGGAATCCAGAGTTGAGAGAGAAAACACCGCAGAATATTACTAAAGCAAGGGACAATGTCACAGAAGATGACATTATCAAACGGTTCAAAGAAGTCGAGGAATATTTAGAAGAAAAAGGCTTAAAGGATGTATTAAAAGACCCCAGTCGTATTTTCAATGCGGATGAAGTGCATTTTTTTTTACTCCAAAACAGGGTAAAGTGCTGGCGAAACGCGGTGATAATAACTTGTACCGCGCAGGAGGCGATGAAAAAGAAAATCTTTCCGTCCTTATAACAGCTAATGCAGATGGTGTTTTAGCACCACCAATGATAGTGTACAACTACGAAAGGATACCCTCTTATATTTCAGCTGGTGTACCTGATGACATAGCTATTGGTAGGTACGAGTCGGGGTGGATGTGCAGCAGCACATCTATACATATAATAAAACTGTAGAAATGAAAATTCTGTACATTAAAGATATTAAAAAAATAATAAGCGGGGGGTGTAACTACATCGCTATAGAAGCAAAAAATGTGGTTAGTTGTTTTGTCTGTCTGTCTGTATGTTTGTTCCACTATCACACGAAAACTACTGATCCGATTTGAATGCGATTTTCGCAGATATATTTGTCTTCTTCCAACTTAACATCTGGTGTATAAAAAAAATTCCCCCCACCCCTCTAAAGGGACGAAAGAGGGGGTCAGATTTTGTATAAGACTTTTGCTTTAATACGAAAACTACTGATCCGTTTTGCATACGGCTTTCGCAGATATATTTGTCTTCTTCCAACTCAAAATCTGGTGTATAAAAATCAATAGATATGAATAAAATTAAGAACCGCCGAGAAAAAAATATTGATCCATGTCAACCTATAGATCCAAAACAAACTCAGTTTTTACAGTATCTGGAATCCGAAATAGTGAGCGCTTTTTCTCAGGAAAAGTTAAATTTATTCAATTCACTTTACTATATGAATAGAACTGAATTAGAAGACAAATTGCCTTCTGAAGATATGGCATTATACATTGTATGGGCAAAAAACAAACAATTGTTTTTAAGCAGCAATCGCCAATCTCAGCCAGAGAACTTACCGGATGAAGCAGAAAGCGCAGATACTACAAATTGCCCTTTACTTGATCAACAGCCCCAAGAGATTTCTACTTCCATACGAAATTGCACAGATACAACAGAATGCCTGTCAGTATAGCCACCCCAAACTTCAACAAACCATGTAATACAGTAATCAAAAGTCTCACATCTGATGAAATTGTTTCGAACCCTGCTCAAGTATCCCATCTATATTAAACCCCTTATAATATAAGGGGTTTAATAGATGGGATACTTGAGCAGGGTTGTCTAAAAAAACCTACAACTAATGTAAATGACACTTCTTTAGCTCAGAGTTTGCATATGGCCTATTTACACGGGTGACTAAAGCCGCACGATTTACGCCGCACGGCGAAAATCAACCGTGTAAATGGCAATTCGACTACGCCGCATGCGGCTAAAGTCGCAAGCCCCAAAGTCGTGCGGCCAATGGCCGCATGCGGCTGGTGACTAAAATCGACCGTGCAAACGCTTAGTCGCAAGCGATCGCTTGCTGCGAATACTACTGTAGCGAGCGCAGACCTCGGGAGGCACTCACGAAAACATGGACAAAAATAATATTATAAATTTTAGAATGTTACGAACGTTTTTAGGTGGCGATTCGACTTGGACAGGCGATTCGACTGGTGACTTGCCGGGTGACTAAAATCGACTCGTTAGTCACCCGTGTAAATGGGGTGGCGATTCGACTTGGACAGGCGAGTCACCCGTGTAAATCGACCACTAGTAGCAACAACGACTCGATCAATGTTTTAAAGACAATTATAAGAACATCAGAAGATAACTCCCAAAACCAAATACCTTTAACCAATGAAGGAGACCCCGGAATTTCTGATGACACTACAGTAACTCATAGCGTCCTAAACAATGATTTTGTCAAAGGTCAGGACTCAGGTAACACCCACTGACCTCCATTATACAAGTACGCTGGACCTATGATACCCACTTTTTTTTTGTGCCTATTTGAAGCGGAATCAGCGCCCCCAGTGAGAGGGAAGAGAGGAGAAGTAAATTTGACGTAACTTGCAAATGGCCGCTTAATCGTTATTGGTTGTCAGTATTAGTTCCAAATACTCCCACTACTGCTATCAGCGCCAATATGGCGACTTTCAAACGTCATTTTTACGTCCGTGAATAATTTGTATTCTGTGTTTTTACGTCAAATTTAGTTCCTATCACTCCCATTGGGGGAGCTGATTCCGCTTCAAATAGGCACAAAAAATAGCTGTCATTTCAAAGGGTATCATTAGTCCAGCGTACTTGTATAATGGAGGTCAGTGTGGGTAACACCTAATAAATTAAATATTTGCGAAAACATGTCTAAAAATATTTCCCACGAGCAGTTACCTTTTTGATAGTGTTTTGGGAATGAATATACCATCACCCTTCAAAAGAAATCTTTTTTGGCCCGAAAATGATACTAATAAGAAAAGTAGATTGAAAAGAGAGAAAATACCATCGGCTGTTACGAGTCAAGCTTGGAGAGACTATCACGAAAAAAAGGAGCAAAAAAAGAAACGGCTTCAAGAAGAAAAAGAAGAGCGGGCTAGGCAAAGAGAGGAAAAGAGAATAATGAAACAAAAACTTATTGCAGAGAAAAAGAAAAAAACACAAACAAAAAATATAAAGACGAAAAAGAAAACATCTAGTTCAAGAAGAATGGACCTCTGAAGATACAGATTTGTCGGACGTCCAATACGCTGAAAGTGGTGAAAGCTATGCAGAGCTAGATAGTGATGAATATAAGGATATTCCTAAACAGAAAGATATTGAAACAGGAACCAAACAGCCAAGTGTCAAAAGAAAGAAACAGAAACGGAAAAGTAATATTGACTCTGATTCAGAAGATTTACCTATATGTGAATTGAAAGGTATTAAGAAAGACAAGAAAAAAGGAATTAACGTAGGCTGTTTTGTGATAGTTAACTACGAAGGCGATTTTTTTCCGGGCAAAGTTGAAAACGTAAGTGGGAAGTCTTACGAAGTAAGTACTATGGTCTTATCTACAAGTAATAGATTCAAGTATTTACCGGATATTTATTTGAATTTTTCTAATATCTCATTTTAACATAAAGTGCGACAATGCTTTAAATGTACGTGGGCGGGGGCGCTGCTAGTAAAGGAGAAATGTCAAAAATGGCGTTTTTGTATGATGGTAGCGTTAGTTCCTTTTTTCGCCACGTTCATTTAAGGCCTTGTCGAGCTCTATTGCTGTCGCTTATGTTACAAATATTTTAATCAGTCTTAGAAGTTTGATTTTAGGGTGCTCATTATAATGCTAACTAAGAACGCGTAATTGTAGTCTGAGATTAATGATGTTTTCCGTTCACTGTTATTGTTTTATTTTTATTGCTTTATTTTTTTATATTTTTAATTGTTTGATTTGTAACTATTTTGGTGTTACATACCTGTTAGAGGCAGGTACCTACTGATCTCATTAATATGTATGTTAAAGATTTATGGTTCAATTTTGTTACCACTTAAAAACCTACTGATCTCATTAGTTACAAGATAATATGTAGACGAAAAAACGAGATGAAGACTGATGTTACCACTTAAAAAAATTATAAGGTTAATTAATACTCTGAAGACTGTTTATATCATTAAATAAATAAGTACCTAATATTCCTAATTTTTATTGTTTTAATTCCTGACTAGTGTTTACCTACTAAGAAGTCTTTATCTATACTTACTTTAATATTATAAATCTGAAAAGAGTGTGTTAGTTTGTTTGAAGGCGATAATCTCTAGAAACCACTAGACCGACCGAAACGACTAGTTTTAAATACCTAAAAACAAAACTACTTGACTTCAAATCTAAATAAATTAAGTGTCGAATTGTCGATGACTGGGTGTTCACTACTGATGAGATGTCGATCACTGGTGGTCCATTACTGAAACTGAGATGTCGAACACCGGCACTTCTGATGTATTTTACAATTTTACTTTTTTATTGTAAAATTATTAAAACTGATACAAATGGACACATCAGAACGTTTAATGAGTATATATTGGATAATAATCAACAATCATTATAGGGTTGAAAACCTTTGTAAGTGTTATATACCAGCCGTGCTAGCATACACCAACGAGAAAATTTTGTCTACACGTTTTCTCGATGTTAACTGGTTTATCTCTTCATCTCTATTGACCCTAACATGACATACATTTTTTCTCGTACCTCTGTCGTCAAAATTAGAGATAATTTTGTTTTTTTTTTAATATGTGCTATTTTTGTCCATATGTTATAGTCAAAGTCCGATACACAGTCTCTTCGCGGAAGGACTGGTTTATCCTAGGTTTGGCCAAAGCCGTCAGGCGATCCCCGAAATACATTTCAATTTCGCCCTTTGCCTGAAGTATTTTTAGTCAAACCCAGGAGCTCCTAACTTTTCAGTCAAACGTCGAAAGTAAATTATTCTGTTTCGGTTTTGGCCTAGTCAATCCTAGAAGCGACTGCAAAACTCGGTCAAACGTTGATCTGAACATGTTTAAACAGGTTCATAATGTCTCTCGCGGTGTTCCGACCGATTGTTTTGTCATTTCATGTTCGTTCATTGAGCGTGCGGGCGTGTAATTGTGTAAAATTGAAGATGAGTGAATCAAACGGTGTTGTTGTTACTAAAAACGTGGATAAAGAAGCTTTAAAAGTAAAGTTTAAAGAGAAAATTTCTAATTTGAATAAAAATAAGTGTTCATTTCACATAAAAAACAAACAGTTGTATGAGCAGATTATCAGTGAGGTAGAATCCGCTAAAGTAGCTAAAAAGAAAACGTCTTTGCAGTATCGCCGTCTCAAACGCTACGACGTTGTTTGTTTTGGAGGCGAAAAAAAATTGATTAAGCCATTGTCAGATACAAAAAATATACAATACTACGTTACGGATGACGAGTTATTCGATGTGATTGAATGTGCTCATCAGGAATGTGGTCATGGTGGTAGAGATCTCACATTGAAAGCTTTAAATAAAAAGTATGCAAATGTCACAAAAGAGTGCGTAAACTATTACTTGGATTTATGTGAAACGTGTCACAAGAAAAAGAGTCAGCCTAAAAAGGGACTCGTCGTTAAACCGTTATTATTTAAAGAGACTCACGCACGGGGACAAGTGGATCTTGTAGACATGCAGACGTGTCCTGACCGTGATTACAAGTATATTTTAAACTACCAAGATCATTTGACAAAATTTGTGATTCTTCGTCCCCTACACACAAAAACAGCACAGGAAGTAGCGCACACTCTCCTTGATATATTTTGTACTATGTGTGCGCCTTCTGTGCTTCAATCAGACAACGGACGAGAATTCGCCAACCGTGTCGTAGAAGAGTTAAAAGTAATGTGGCCCGAATTGTCTATAGTGCATGGCAAACCACGTCATTCTCAAAGTCAGGGAAGCGTGGAGCGTGCAAATCAGCATGTACAGCAAACATTGTTCGCATGGATGGAAGATAATAAAACTAATCGTTGGAGTGAGGGCCTCCGATTCTGTCAACTGAAGAAAAATTGCGCATACCATCATGGCATAAAACAATCGCCATTTGAAGTGATGTTTGGTGAGTATATTAGGGCGCGTTCTGATGACCCGCGCCCGCTTCGCGCTCGCCCAGCGTATCAGCACCCGCGTTTAAGCCGCGTCTAAGCCCCTTTGTGTTGTATGTAATTTGAGTCTTATGACACTTCAATTAGATCTCAAATTGAATTTATCGAAGTCCACCCGTGCGCGGGTTGTGCGCGGGCTGTGCGCGGGTACGATACGACGCGGGTCAAGAATCTGAACATGCCCTTACAGGGTGTAACGGGTAGCTAGCCGAAACTTACTATGAGAAAGTCCTTTCATTCATCCTTTCAACATGACCAAACCATCTAATAGTTTAACTCCGAAAATAGAATAAACTTAACATTTTATGAATTCTTTTTTTTAGGACGAAAAGCTCATGTTGGAATTGAAACACTACCAGATTCAATAAAAAAGGTTCTTCAGACCGAGGAAGAGTTAGAAAACGCTATTAACTCGCGGTGAGAAGCAGAATAATACTGATGACACTAGTAAGTAGCAACAAAAACCGTTTCAAATTACTATATTTTTAAATGTCAGCTGAGAGTAGGCGTCCCGCCCCCAATTTAATGCAATGCAAGCGATACAATGCACTTGTACCACCACCGTTAACTTTTCTTCACGTGTTTCGCCCCTAATAACGGTCTAACTGCTGCTGAGGATGCCCCGTGTAGGGGCGAAACACGTGTAGAGAAGTTAACGGTCGTGGTGGTGCAGGTGCATTGTATCGCTTTGTATTGTATTAAATTGCGGGCGGGCGGGCGGTGCACTAAGAAAAGCATAACTAACTTGTCATTTTTCGTGTGGAAGTAGCTAAATATTTTTCTATTTTATATTATGATGAACTTCTGCAAAATAACGCCTGATTACATTAATTACTTATATAAATTTTATTTTAGTACAAAGAAATGAGATGGAAATACCTGGACCGTCGTCGTCAACTGTGAAAGAAGATACTTCTGTCACAGAAAAAAATAAGGATCACCATATTGACAAAGTTCCTGGATTGTTGCCACTAAGAAAGGAAATAAACTCTCCAACAGTTGAGATAACTTCTTCAGACATCGTTTGTTGTATTTGCCAAAAAGAGAGCTCCGGCGCACATACGTGCATTATTTGTAATCAGGTCGTGCATGTTATTTGCACTGACAGCACACTTGGCGCAGACTATGAAGGCTTCGGAAGTAAAGTTACATGCATACGTTGTGCGCAGACAGAAAATATAAAAAAAAATAAAGAAAAGGCGATAGAAGGTCTTGAAGCTCAGGCTGATATTATGAAACAATTATCTGATCAAAAATTTCCGCCAATCGCGATTGGAAAAACTGTAACCTTACCTATTCCCAGCTTTGACAGAGCCAAAGGAGATGCTCGAAATGTTTTGGGTATCATACAAGATAAAACAGATGATGGTTTATACAGAGTAGGCACGAAACACGGGACAATAAACACACTTTTTTCGAGGAATCAAATAAAATAATGCAAAGAAAAATTTCTTAAGATCGAAGATGTGCCTGACGTTCGGCTGTCTCTTAGAGAAATCAGTGCAAAGGATTCAAAATTTGGTGGCCAAGGCTTTATAAAATGCCACTGCAATAAAAAATGCTCTTCAAAATTATGCAAATGTAAAAGATCTAATGTATTGTGCAATTCTAAATGCCATAATGCCTCACCATGCCAGAATAAAGAAATTTTTCATTTTAATTACCTAAGAAATTATTAAAACAATTAACATTAACATTAATGCCTCACCATGTCAGAAAAATGATTAATTTGCCACTTTAACTACCTAAGAAATTATTAAAACAATTAACATTAAAGTTAATGCCTCACCATGTCAGAAAAATGATTAATTTTCCATTTTAATTATGTTATTTTTTTATACCTAATCTTACAAACTAACCTCCGTATATTCCAAAGCATTTATTTATTTATTTTATACTTTATTGCACATCGTACAAAAGGCGGGCCTAATGCCACACGGCATTCTCTCAAAGCATCTCAAATATAAAAGTGAAAATCACGTAAGCTGACCAATCAGGTGTCAGAACTGGCAGAGTTAAGCGGTTAAGACTTGAAAGCTGCTTAAATGATAAAATGCTTTCAAATATACGAAGATAAGACACTTCATACCTATATCGGAGTTTGACTCGTCAAACCCCGATTTAATGAAATTGTGTTTTGACGTTTGCCTGACCAAATTAGTCCCTCCCAGGTTTGATGAAAATTGTTTAGTCAAAGGCCGAAAATTTACATTTGTTTGGGCTTTGACTAAGTCATTCAGTCTGACCTGAGGATTGACCAGTCCAACCTAGGAGCGCCGGAGCTTCGGAGTTTGCCTATAACATATATACTTACCTATATACGAACGAGAAATTTCTCTCGAGTCTCGACGTACGCATGTTAGCGAAAAAGAGATATATATATATATCGATATCGACAATATCACTACGCTCGAGAGTGAGATATCCACGAGATATCTCGTTGGCGTATGCTAGGGGGGCAGGTCAAACTTCACTACTCCCTTAAAGTGTCGATAACTGCCACAAACACGGTATGATGGTTGGAAATTTTGGTGGTTCATTGTTGGACAGGTCACCCTACACTTGAGCACAAAAACGTCTTATTCGAAGCGCGGACTAACACGGATGGAGTTGTGATCTGAACATATCTTCCATTTGATTGGTATATTTTGTTAATTCAAACCCCAAGCGGTCACATGCGGCCGCGATAACAATTGATAAGCTATTGTGTCTCGTTTTTCCACGATCGACGGGTTAGTTAATCTGTAATTTCTAATAGTCTGACTAATTGGTATATGTTGTTAACTAATCTGTAACTAATATCTAATGGATCATCTGAGTAGATATAGTTTCATTTAATTGATAATAATATCTCAGTTTAATAGTCAACTCAACTTAGATAAAAGTTTCATTTTTTTTTCACTTCTCGTTGTTTTGTTTGTTATAAAAGAACTTTTTTATTACTAAAAGATTTTTGTTTGATATTAGAAGAGAAGACTGGTAGTTTCTTTCATTTATTATTTAATAGATATGTATGTCAAACTTTGCTACTTAGAAGTTACTTAAAAATTATAGACAGATCATACGTCAAACAATGTTTGATGCATAAAACACGTCTATTGTAAAAAATCGTGAAAATAAATGTTTATCTTATAATACTTGTAATATTTATTATTTTTTTCCTAATTAATTCAAAGATTGTGATTATTTGCTAAAAAAACCCACCAAACTGCTAATCTCGCGAGATCTCGCTTGAGCCCCAATCTCGCGAGATTTGCATCCCCTAATAGAATTTTATAACAAAACAAGTCGGTGTCGATACGTTCGATCCACTGACATCCATTATACAAGTACGCTGGACTAATGATACCCTTTGAAATGACAGCTATTTTTTGTGCCTATTTGAAGCGGAATCAGCTCCCCCAATGGGAGTGATAGGAACTAAATTTGACCATTGACCAAATATATTTGTCTATGATTTGACGTAAAAATGACGTTTGAAAGTCGCCATATTGGCGCTGATAGCCGTAGTGGGAGTATTTGGAACTAATACTATTTGCAAGTCAAATTTAGTTCTCTTCCCTCTCACTCGGGGCGCTGATTCCGCTTCAAATAGGCACAAAAAAAAGTGGGTATCATAGGTCCAGCGTACTTGTATAATGGAGGTCAGTGGTTCGATCAGATGTGCTCAGTGATGAATTGCAACCGAAAAACTAATCGCTGGCCTGTGTGTTTTTTACGCAATGATTAACATATCATGTATCAATGCCTACAGGCGTAGCATGATCACTATAGAAAAGGTTTCTTTCTACGGAAGAATAGACAAAGTGACAGTTAGACAATGGAAATCCGCCATTTTGTCGATAAAATCTGTCAGTGTGTCGATTCTTCCGTAGAAAGAAACCGTTTCTATAGTGACCATGCTACGCCTGCTGATATATTGTCATAATGCGTCTTCTCTAAGACAGAAGATAATGAGTCGTCGAGATTTTATGAAGTTGCATTCCGAACTTGTAGAGCCGTGACTTAAAATGCGACTTGCCGTTCCAACAATGCCGACATACGTAAAAACAAAAATTCAGGACATATTAGCCCTTTTTTTTGCACCGAGAAAATGCTTTTAAGCATCTTGCGGGGGATGGGGGTCCTATCCGCAAGTATGTGGGTCTCTGCTGCGTCCGAAGATGGTGGTGGACGCAGCCCCTACCCACTAAAAACTCGGCGGTACTCCACTATGCGCCTTGGGCGGGCCGCGGGATCGCGTGAGCCTACACCACGAAGGACATATTAGCCCTGAAGAGGGATGATGGCCCATCTTCATCCGGTTCAATCAGCACGTAGAAAACATGCCTTCAGATCTGTGGTCCTCCTGTTTTAAAATATGGTTCGATCGCATGAAAAAATGTTTAAAATGTAAAGGAGAGTATTTTGAAAAGCAATAAACATAATATTTTGGTTATAACATGACATTGTTTTTTTAAGTTACGCAAAACTTATAGTGTGACCGTATATGGTATGGTATGGTATGTAAACGGGTATTCTCCAGAAAAATAATGATTCGATACATACTTCAATTATCTATTAATTTCATAAAACCCTATCTTACTTACACTTACTCAACAAGTACAACCATTGGCAAATAAAAATATTTTAAAAAGTAATTTAACTGAAACTTTATATTAACAATAGTTTTTGGAATATAAATACATAAATCTCCCACCACTTGTTGTGTTGTTGTCTGAAACAAAAATTGTGATTAAGTTTTAGATTTTTTTTACATTAACAAATAATTTCGGCTTAACTTGTCAGGTCTTCTAGGAAAACAAAGATTTCTTAGGTTAAGAGACCTTATCGACGATAAGGTCTCTGCAGAAGAGAATTGTTGTCAGGACTCCAAGACTAAAATTAGCCAAATCGGTGCAGTCTTTCTCAAGTTTTAGCGAGATTTACAAAATTTAAAATTAATTAATTTTAAATTTTGTTAATGTTGTTTTTGTTTTATAATAATTGCCTAGTAACAATAATAATATACAATTTCATATGATTATTATGATAATATTAATATGCGAGCGAAAAACTTTGGACCTCTTCTTACGAAAAATGCGAAAACGTAGGAGCATGACGCACAGAGATAGTTTATATGGAGGAGTGCAACGAGCCATGAATATTGTTTTAAAATTAAGCTCTTTTTACACATTGTAGTGTAGTGACTAGTGATTTATTTTTAATAAATAAATCACTAGTCACTACACACACTACAATGTGCACACTACCATCTTTTTTAATGACAAGCCTATTCGGAACGTGCGCGACAGTAGCGCCATATTACAAACGCAGTTGGGGCATATGTCAAAAAGTTAATAACAAGAGCTTGTTTATTTTGTATAGTAAAGTAAATAAAATATAATATTCCAGAAGACAATAAATGGTCCATATACAGTCGTGGTCAACTAATTAGGGACAGTTAAGACACAAAGCAATATTAACTATTCAAGTCCTTTTATTATCACCTATATTCGATAGTAGTGTCTGTTACTTTATAAATATATTAACTGATAGTACTCTAGTTCTCAGCATAAAATAAAAAAATAAATAAATACATATTACTCGTATACAACCTCATAAAACACATCAACAAATAAATATAGTACAAAAGATCTGGCCACCTAATTAAGGACATTTAGTTTTTGCCTTCTAAATTCAAAAAATTTAAAAAGTTATAGCTATTCTTTTGCGTGTTTTTAATTTTGGCGCTAATTTGAAAAGCGTGATCGTTACTGTGCGTTTCGTAAACTCATTAAATAATTAAAAATATGGGTCGAAACAAGAGTTGTGACGCAACAATGCGAAAAGTAATTATCAATTTTTACCAACGTGGGTGGCCGTACAGGAAAATAGCAGATCATTTGGAATGTTCCAAAAACATGGTCTACAATGCCGTGGCATATTTCAAAACGCATAACACAACTGAAAGTGTGCCTAGAAAGAGACCAAGAAAAACCACCCCACAAGATGATCGCAGAATGATTGTTCTCGCGAAAAGAGACCCCTTTAAGGGTTCCGTTCATATAAAGAGCGAAGTTTTTGGACCAGAATTGAATGCTGGAGTATCAGCGAGGACTGTCAGAAGGCGGCTAGTGGAGGCAAAACTTGTAGGAAGAGTTGCACGGAAAGTAATGTTACTGAAGAAAGAACACAAAGAAGCAAGATTGGCGTTTGCAAGGAAGTATGGACATTGGACTGTTGCTGAATGGAAAAATGTGCTATTTTCTGACGAGACCAAGATAAATTTGATTTCATCAGATGGCAGACAATATGTGCGACGGCCAATAAAATCGGCCATGAATCCAAAATATACAAAGAAGCAGGTCAAACATCGAGGTGGTAATATTAAAATCTGGGGCTGTTTTTCAGGACATGGAGTAGGGCCTATAAAAAACATTGAAGGTAAACTAGACCAGTTTCAATATAAACAAATATTAGAGGAAACTATGATACCATATGCTGAAGAAGTGTTGCCAGGATTGTTGATTGATTTTCTTTTTTGTTAAAATTTTGTTACTTAACATTTTTATATAATAAACATTTCAATATTTCCCAGCATATTTAATTTTGTAGTCAAAATTTAACATGTCCCTAATTAGTTGTCCATATATTAGTCAATAATGAGAAAACAGCAGTGACGTATTTATTTAAAAAATAGCGATGGCAAGTAGCAATTTCCTTTCATGACCACTAAATATTTAGAGTGCTAGTCAATTTACTTGTTGTCAATGATAAAAGCTTCAAAGCTACGTTCAGAAATTGTTTCGCGGCCTTAAGAGAAACACATGCGTTTACGTTATATAACGTCCGTGATTAGTTGGCCACGACTGTATATGAATTTGTTAAAAGGTATTTATGGAAAATGAATCTTATATATAAAATTCTCGTGTCACATCAATAAAATAATATGGGCGAAATAGGTATTTTATATGGCAAAACAACGTTTGCCCGGTTAGCTAGTTTCATTATAAAAATTGGTTTTGACAGTGTGAAATACTAAACAAGTTTACGGCCCCAAACTATGCCGAAGGGAAATAAATTGGTGTTAGCAGAACATGTAAGGAATGTAGAAGAACTGAGAAGTAATGGCAATAGTTATTTAATACGAGCCACTAGCATTCGTCAAACATCGGTGACCTCAGCACCCTATAGAACCCTAAACATTTTTATTCATTGTTACAGATAGATTTTTTTTTTATGTAATAAGGGGGCAAACGAGCAAACGGGTCACCTGATGGAAAGCAACTTCCGTCGCCCATGGACACTCGCAGCATCAGAAGAGCTGCAAGTGCGTTGCCGGCCTTTTAAGAGGGAATAGGGTAATAGGGGAGGGTAGGGATGGGAAGGGAAGGGAATAGGGGAGGGTAGGGAAGGGAATAGGGTAGGGGATTGGGCCCCCGGTAAACTCACTCACTCGGCGAAACAACCATAAATGGAGATAATAATATATAAAACTGATGTTTTACTTGAACTATTCAAGAAAATATATTTTACATATCTTTCTAGGCTTATTCTTATTATTTATGTACAAATAAACTTACATATAACGAGCGCGATAAATAAAAGATATTAAATTACGAATGTGATGACGTCACATCCAAATCGGAAGTACCGCAAAAGCGTTTTCGTCAGTACAAATCATATTTTCATAAAATCATATTTTCAAATCAACTTTATTTATCAATCATAAGATTTTATTTAATGACAAGTTCTACTAGAAATATGCATTAGTTTAATGAAATTAAATATAGGTCAAGTAGCCTATTGAAAAACTTTTTTCATTCAAAACTTTATCTCCAGCTTCTAAAAGATCAGTTAAACCAGTGTAGTATCTGGTTTATAGTCATTTGTGAGTCACTGTTTCTTCCACCTGATGCTTAGGATATAAATGAAATATTCTATGAAACTATCACTGCAAGTTTTGTCGTCGGATTTTGGAGACCATGGTGATCCACCTACCACCACTACACCTGATGATGATTTTATCGAAACCGGTCGTGTGAAACATAATTGTAATAAATTAATAAAAGTGGAATAAGTGCATGAAAAGTGTATATTATTACTGTGATGGTGATCCATCAACACTAAAACAATAGTTAAGTAATCAATTAAAATAATTGCTTACCGTTATCAATAGTTTCCAAACAATGTAAAAATAATATCTTTAAAAAGATGCATCCATCCATTTGGATGATTTATGCATATTTTCATCATCCGGTTCATCATCTAGTCTATAGACTATATGATCCAACGAACTTTGTATCACTTCCCCCTTATATAAAACTTCCCTAGACTTGCAAGACACAAGACTTAAATTAAATAGCCAAATCAACCGATTTGGCCGTTCTCGACTTTTAGGTAGACTTAAAAAAAAATAAAGTTCATGTTTATTATTATTTTTATTATTAAGTGAAAAAAGAATAAGAGTCTTTAATTACGAAATAGTACAAACAATTTAAGAAGTGCTTGTATAGGCCGAGTGACAGTTGACAGTTGATACTTCTCAACGTAAGCGAAAGAATATCTGGAGATACGACAAAGGATTAATTAATTAATGGAATACTTACAACACTAGGAGTCTCCCTTGGCGACTCCGACTAGCGCTGGTCGCACGCACCGCTCGTGCAGCTTGTAGCCAACTTTGCTTACTGCTACAACGGTGCCAGGCTTTGCTCCCTCCACTTCCTAAGCATCGAAAAAAAATATATATTCAGTCATCATTAAATCTGTTTATAAAATATAGTAATAGTTTAAGAAAAACTAAAAAAAACTGCTTTATAGGGTTCCGTACTCAAAGGGTAAAAACGGGAATTTTATATTACTGAGACTTCGATGTCTGTCCGTCTCCAGGCTGTAACTCAATAATCGCTATAGCTAGACTTCTGAAATTTTCACAGATTGTGTATTTCTGTTACTGCTATAACAACAAATACTAAAAACAAAATAAAATTAATATTTATTGGGGCTCCCATACAACAAACGTTATTTTTTTGGCCTTTTTTGCTCGTAATCAATAATGGCAACAGCTAGGCACTTGAAATTTTCATAAAGACTTTAGTTGTATGTCTACTTTAATAATTAATAATAATATTTAAAAAAAATGTAAGGGGGCTCCCATACAAAAACACAATTTTGGACTATTTTTTGTCTATAACGGTACGGAACCCTTCGTGCGCGAGTCCGACTAGCACATGGCCGATTATTATTTTTTAAATTTAACAAATTATTGCATTGTTATTGGCTTTTAATATGTAAGCAAAGTTTCCAATTAATTAGACTACTGGAGATAGGTAAAATCATGCTCAAAGATTCCGTTACATACATACAGCCCATGGTAATAAAAGCGTGTTAAAAAGACTTGCACAAGACAAATAGATGAGCATCATGCCTTGTGTTTCACTATTAAAGTATTAGGAACAATATAATATCTAATTCTAAATGTCTAAAAATCAAATGATAATTTTCATTATGCAGTCTGTAATGAGTTGACCGTCTATGACAGTTACAAATTTTAAATAATTAGTAATTACCTGTTGAAATAGCGCCTCGTGAAGATTTGGGTCGAATTTTTCTCTTAAGGGAGAAACTGCAACCAAACCATGCCTGTTGAACACCTACAAACAAATTACATAATATTTAAGAATGTATACCATATTACATACTGGTAATTAACATCAATGGTCAATTTTGAAAATTATTTGAAAACAAGATGACGCCCGCAGCTCCGTTGCGCCGGGATTCCGGGAATATCTATACTTAGTACGGCTCCTTGTCCTAACAAAAATCAATTTTATGGTACCAACCCGAAGAAAGCATGAAACTTGGCATGAATGTAGCTGTCATGTATGTGTTTCAATGTAGATATGGAAGCACGGCCAGAAATAATGTTTTCCCCCCCTCCCCCCTTTTTATCTCCCTCATTCCGGTTTTTCGAATTTTCTACGAAAACGATAAGACTGAGGAGTTTACTCTTCAGAGAACAAATTATCGTCGATAAATTACCTACAAAACGATACTACATTATATAGGGTGGTCTAATTAGTGACGTCAACAAATTTTTCTTAGATTCCTCGCACCTGGGGGTATCCGAAAATACCCTATGTATGTTCAGCGATTTTTCTTAGTTTTCGAGTTATAATTTTTTTTGTGTATTTTTAATGATTCCTGCCAGCGAGGTTTCAAAAATTCATATCTTTTTTTGTAGTAGGTATTTTGCAGTCTTTTTTGTGACATGATTTGTCTTGAATGCTGTTTTAATTAAAAAAAAAATAACTCAACTTCCTGAACTTACTTAAAGTTACTCAAAAAAGGCTTGAAAGTCAGAAGTTTAGTTTTTAGTGGGATTTACTCAAATCTTCAACTTCAATTTAAAAATACAAAAAGGAGTTTCCAGTGCTTCTGGTTAAGTTTAAAAACTCCGCATGCTTCTAAACTACAAAAATCGTTAAAAAAAATAATACTTTATCGGCCTATTTTTGTTGTTATTGGCCTTCGAAGGCGGATAGGCTAAAAATCATTGAAACAAGATTAAAGCATTCAAAATTATTTTATCTATTTTTTATCGTTGTTATGGTAAATTAAACTTAAAAATGTAATTTTAAATTATATTTCAAGATAAGGTTTGAAATAACCGCGACCAAATTACATAGGTCCGCCATCTGCCTATAAACGAATTTATTTGATGGTACATAAAATAGCCCTAATGGGTTTTCACCTACCTGTGTAAGTTGAGCGCGAGTGAGACGAACACCGTCCCTCAGGGAGCGGAGCGCTGCACCAGCCCCCTCACCCTCTGCACCCTCCTCCGGAACACTCTCTGCCGCCGCAGATAATGTATCTGCCACCTATACAAGTTACAACCATTAATATTTAGCTAAGGAGGTCTTTAAGAAAAACGCATACATTGACATATGTATAAAACTAAGGGCCTGTTTCACCACTTCCTGATAAAGTGCTGGATATGCTATCCACAACTTTTTTGACAGATTCTCCATACTCTATATCTGTCAAGTTAAGTGGTGGATAGCCTATCCAGCACTTATCAGGAAGTGGTGAAACAGGACCTAACCGATGCTATATTTAACCAACTTCCCAAAGTTTGTTGCTATTTTATAATATTGCTAAATTTTACAAAAAATATATTATATTTTATTGTTAAATAGTCTGTGTGTGTCATGTATCAAGTAAGCGCTTACTAGTTCGTAACTATTACCATTTTCAGTGTTATTGTATTTACTGTTTGGGTATTCAATACCTCGATCATGGGAATCGCAGACACAATAGATTTTCAATTGTTATGAGGCACCCGGGTGCCGCTTGGGAGTTGATGGGTCAACAGTTGAATACAGTATGGCTGTCCAAGAACAGCTGACTATCCTGATAAGAGTGCTACTGATATGTTTTTCAATTAATGTTACAGAACACACACATACTACAAAACAATACAGTAGAGTGTAGAACAGTGTTTCCAAACATCTTGCAGCCACGGACCCATAGGAAATCAATCACAGTTTTCACGGACCCCTTTAATAAAATAAACAGCAAAAAAAAACAGATTATGTATGCCGCCGCAGACCCCCATACATATCCTGGCGGACCTCTAGGGGTCGCGGACCACAGGTTGGGAAACACTGCAGTAGACAGATGAACAGGATGTCCAAGATGTCTTGAATACGTAGTATGTATATTACATACCCAGTAATTCCTAAGCATTGAGATCACAATAGCATAATATATTTTTATTATTCACATTTACCTAAAATCTATATTGATCTCCTTACTAATAAAACTATTAACACAATGGATATCTTAAAATAACCATTCAATCATACAGCTAGCCCTTTGACTGGACAACGCCATTCAATCACACGTCTAGCTTTTTAATTGCATATTTGAGTCACTCAAAACGTTTAACACTATATACGTGGGAGAGCCATGCTTCGGCGCGAATGGGCCGGCTCGACCGGAGAAATACCACGTTCTCACAGAAAACCGGCGTGAAACAGCGCTTGCGCTGTGTTTCGCCGGTGAGTGAGTTTACCGGAGGCCGAATCCCCTACCCTATTCCCTTCCTTTCCCTCCCCTATTCCTTTCTCTTCCCATCCCTACCCTCCCTTATTCCCTCTTAAAAGGCCGGCAACGCACCTGCAGCTCTTCTGATGCTGCGAGTGTCCATGGGCGACGGAAGTTGCTTTCCATCAGGTGACCCGTTTGCTCGTTTGCTCCCTTATTTCATAAAAAAAAAAAAAAACTACAGCTGATTCAAAAGCCGCCGTCTAATTGAATTAGTTCAGCACTCACCACTGCTGCAGCTCTAGGTGCGTTTTGTTTACAATATGGCATCAACTAGCCAGTGTTTGTAGTTGTTTCAAGATATTTTTTGGAAAAAAAAATTTAAGTAAATTTACGTTACAAATATTATTTAAGAGACAGGAATTATATGGGCACATACAAGAGATACGAATGAATCAAAATTCAAACAAATATTCGAGGAGTAATTACGGGATTATGAAATGCATCCTACGAATAATAAAAACTAAGGAAACGTAACTCCCACACTTCAATCGTTTTGAATTTGGTTCTCAAGGTTCTTTTCGCACACTAAAATAATATGGCAATAGCTACGAAACACTACATTCAAATTGACAAAATAAAGCCATTGACAATGATTGTCACTTCTATAATTACACAAAATTCTTGCATGTATTCGGGTCTCTTTTTGCATAAAGTATGCATGTATTCGGGTCACATTTTGTAGAATCGGAACAAATTTTTTGACACAGTCACTATTCCTTAGTTTTTATTATTTATTGCAATTCTATAGATTAAACTTTATCCAAAAATAATCTTCCAAGAAATTACAAAAGGTTTTCCTATTCTCTCAAATTACTGTATACTAAACTAATGGTCACCTTAGTTAGTTTTCCATTTAACCAGTTGGCTAAGCAACGTCTAGCTGTAGTGTTGAACGTTGCAGTCAACAAGTCGGCTAAACGACGTATAGTCGTGTGATTGAATGGCGTTGTTCAGTCAAAGGGCTAGCTGTTAGATTGAACGGCTATTTTAACTAGTTGGCTGCGACAGATACACTACACCATTTTTTAAAATAGTATATTTTGATACTGTTAAAAGTAGCTAGACAATGTCTAACAATATACTAGACAGAGACATTGTCTAGTAGACAGAGACAGGCCTGTCCCACTCGCGCGTGTAGGTATCGAACTGTAAGTACCCCTCTTGGGGGGCAAATCACTAGGGACTCAAAAGCGAGCGGTGACGCACGCGTCAGATTTTTTCGTCGCATATATCTACGTACTGATTTAACCGCTGTGACAGAATCGTTATTAATCTGATAACTATGAACAATTAAAAAGGGTCAAAGAAATATTTCAATAAGGTAATTTAAGACAAAGATAAAAAAAAAAAAGATAAAAAATACCCAAACATAGCAAATAAACCAATTTCATACAAACAAACCACATACTACACAGAATTTTTAATATGAAATTATTAATATGTTTAAGTTGTAAAAATTCCTGACCAGCTCCTGCACTATAATCGAATATAAAACTAAGTACGTATTATAAAATATAGGTTGAGTTACTAAAATTTGATTATTACTATAAAAAAGTTTGCTATTAGTAGCTATAGTAATTAAAAGAAGATTATTTTATTTTCTAAATGGTGACAATCTTGATTTCGTCAGAAAAGGTACGAGTTACGCGATAGAAAGAGAAGAGCACTTGTAGGTGAATATAATTGTAGGCACTTAGCGTTGCGCGGTAGGAATTTGAACTTTATAGTATCGTAGCATGAGTAGTTAATTCTTTAAACGGGTTTTCGGAGTGTTTCTTCTGTTGTACTAATATGTATTCTGTGACAGATACAAAATAATGTTTAGATTGTAAATTCATTATAAGCTTTTTTATTTAGTTAAGGGTTAAGCTATCAATTAAGGCGGGCTGAAACCCCATTTTGTTATTTCTTGATATCCGATTTACCTGGTTCCAATATAATAACGAAATGTAAAAAAATATGAGATATAAAGCACAATATTTAAAAGGGTTTAAATCAAAAACATTTTAATAAAAAATAATACTTTCGCTGTAATTAATTTACAAACTCACCTCCGACAAAACTCTTTGTCATCGAAATATAAGTATTAACAAGAATAACTTACATTTTATTTTAATAAATTGTTAATGAATCTATTTTAAAAAGGTCTGAAATGAATAATCTTTTTTCTCAATATTTATTTAGAAAGATATTTAAAAAACACATGAAAAATAGAGAAGATCCGCCCCTAGAAACTACAATTTTATGCTAAGCTAAAATGAATCTTATTGCGATGCGTACACGCTTGGTCTTTGGTTGTGTGCAAGGTTATCGTTTGGAATTGAGATAAGTCCTCGCCTTAATATGAAAAAATCTACACTCACATCTAACAAGTCTTTGCAAAAGCTTTGTATTGCAAAGGATTTGGCGTCCTCCACTTGTTTCAACATCCGTCGTCTCACATTTTCACCATCAGCTAAAGCTCTCTTATATTTGTCCTGCAATGATAAACAATTTTAAATGTTAATCAATTCATAAACAAACAATAGTAACCAAAAAGTAACATTTCAATTTATGAATTTATTTTTTATCTTTATGAAACCACAGTATTTATTCAAAAATAATTATTCTAGCTAAACCTTTGGAATTCACTACTTTTAACTCTTCAACTCCCAAGCGGCCACATACAACCGCGTGAACAATAGATTTCCAAGAATCCGCGATCGAAGAATTAAAGTAGATTTTAGTAAAATTAGGGACCAGCTTAAGGCTGCGTTTCCACCAGAGCTGAGCAGAGCTGTGTTGCGAGGAATGTGTTTTTGAGAACCAATATTATCACCGCGCTGAGCAATGTCATGGCAAAGTAATGTCAATAAAGCGATTCTATTGGTTTTCAAAAACACATTCCTCGTAACACAGCTCCGCTCAGCTCTGGTGGAAAGGCAGCCTTAACCTAACCTAACCTGACATTCACTTGAGACTTGGAGTATTGACTGCATATTATATTATGTAACATTTGAATAAATGATCTTCAGATGATTGATATTCTACTTTATACATATTATATGAGCATATTTAACCCTTTGATCGTGGAAAAACGAGACACAATAGCTTATCTATTGTTATCGCGGCTGGATGTGGCTGCTTGGGGCTTGTTGAATTAAATAATTCTTCTCAACAACTTCTTACTTCATAATCTTTGAGTTGTTCTTTTAGGTTTCCAACTTCAGTAGTTAGCACCTCAATCTGCTTGTGACATTCCTCTATACTGGCAGGCAACTGTTTCTCTGATTGGCTTTCTGCTGGTTTCTCTGCACTGTAAGTACGCACTGACCCTCTGTAAACAAACAAAAAGAAAGTATAGCAAGTAATCAATAAATGTAGATGACTTTGTTAATTATGGATAATATTGACAAGTTTAAGTTGTACAAGTTGACAAAAAAAAACATTGTTTCATCTTGAAATCAGTAGAGTAAAAAGGAATGATGAAATATTAGATCAGTATTGTTTAATCAAAATCATTTAATAACCTATGACGATTAAGGAAATATTTTCAGTTAATTTTCACTTTCGTTTCCTTTGAACTCGTGTTAAATATCGAAAATTAAATAATACACTATCACTAAAACATGGTTGCGCAATGGTTACCGACTTACCGATAAAAATTTGACCGTAGGCTCCTGAAACTCGGATCAACGATAAATCTCGTTAACCGGCTCATGGAACAAACTTTAATTGAGGCCATAATAATAAATCCAAAGTTATTAATTTTATAATATTATACTTAATAATTTAAAAGCAAAAATCTTCAATGATGCTCGAGCACGCGTTTCATTTTTTGAAATTTTTTGATTGCAGATCACAGATTAAATTTTTTTTTTTGTTAATTCGTCCCGGTCGGGACAGGCAAAGGGAGCGTTTCACAGATTAGAGTATATATTTTTTTTTTTTTTTGTTAATTCGTCCCGGTCGGGACAGGCAAAGGGAGCGTTGCCCATACAGCCATTTCTATGTTTTCTCTATTTAATGAATGATAGTGAAGGCCGAAGCCAATTCTTTTATATATTAGAGTATATATTGTAGAGAAGTTGCAGATTGATGTATTTGTCAACTTCAAATGTTAATTGAAGAGTTATTTTTTCTTATTACGGCACTCGGCTATTTAACCATGACTCCATGGCCAGTGTCATGTAAATGCAACATTCTTCTAAATAGGGATGTAGACAATTTTTGGTAGGTTTTAAAGGTCTTTGATTTTTAGGAAATATATTTATTTTACACATGTACATTTATTACACCTAAAAATATAGGTAAATAAAAATAAATACACTCTTATTTAAATTTAAAAAACCACTAATTAAATTTCGTTAACAAATTTCCCGCTAAAACGCTAAAGTGCATCATGGCGTCGTTATGACGTCACGGTCCTCCAAACAACAAAAATCTTTGTATGGGTTTAACATCGAAATGTCACTGTCACACACAATGTTTTCGAGATCGTGACGCACACTCTGTGATGGCAAATATTTATTCTGTGGTGATGGCTGTTTGCGATTACGTGATATTACGGATTAAATATTTACTTTTTATTAAATAAAATTAAATTTTTTTATTAAATAAAAATAAAAATATTATAAAGTTAATATATGTCATTTTCGATAATTCTATAATACAAACTCTCAAAAAAACAATAATAATTATAGACCTACCAGAATCTGATGGCAATTTTTGACAGCAGATTTTTAAAAAATATCCTTGATCATTGGATAAATTTTTATATTTGCATGTTTAACACACAGAATCAGCCGCTATAAGAAAAAAAAAAGGATCAAAATGTTTTATTCTAATTAGCCCGGTATTGCTAGAGTCAATTTATTTTCTCACTTTTTGCCATCAGATTCTGGGAGACCTATAGTATTGTATTTCGTTTACTGTCTACACCCCTATTCTAATGCCCTCCCTAGACGGTGCTGTCATGCACGCATGATCGTTTGTTGTATTGATTAATGCGATTGACATGCAAACTACGTGCTGTACATTGATTGACTAGTTGTTTAATTTTTCGTCCTGCAAATGCCTGCAATAATATGTGCATTGTGCATGAGATGCACGAATGATCGTTTCGCGATCGATATGTCAATAACTCAATACTCTCACGTAAATGCATGGCATGCTAAATCACCGCCTAGGGAGCGCTTAACAATTTTTAGCATCGTTTTACTATAATATCGTCAAGTCCAAAGTCTAGTCTATGAATGTACTATTAATTCATCAAGCCCCATACGGTCACCGGCGTCTGACACACAATAGAATATCTATTGTGTCTCGTTTTGCCACAGGGATACTATCTTAGCCACCCAGAGAGTGGCCATTTAATGCTTGTGTGCATTGCCGTAATGTGCGTGTAGGGATGCGCCTATAACGTGCTAATATTATAACGATTAAAAACACTATAATATTTTATTACAAAATATTATAATTTTAAACTACTAGAATATCGAGTATTGGTATTAGATTTTAGGTTTTTAGGCTTTCGTACCCAAAGAGTAAAAACGGAAGCTTTCTGTCCGTCTGTCTGTCTCTCTGTTTGTCTCCAGGCTGTATCTCAATAACCACTTTAGCTAGACTTCTGAAATTTTCACAGATTGAGTATGTCCGTATACGCTCACCGGTGAACGAAACACAATAGATATTCTGTTGTGTCTCGTTCACCGGTGAGCGTATAGGGCTTGATGAATTAAACTTACGTTTGAAATGTGAATCCTAACATTACCCTTACTCCCTTACTTACAACCTCCGTAAGTAAGGGTTACCTTACCTTACTCAAGGGTTAAAACTTGCAAGAAACTTTTACTACACACTGATTATGTTCTTGCGTCTAATTATTTCTATATTCGTCGCTTATTTCGAAGCATATTAATTCATCAAGCCCCATGCGGTCACCGGTCAAATCCACGTGTTTGAGGCATTCTTTGGCAGTTCTAATGGTTTATACTTTATTATTTAGCGGAACCACAAAATCAACAAGATCTTGCATAAAACGTTCACTGAACACTTTTATGCAGATTGCGTACCAAGCATTTTCAAAGATTTTGGTCTCAACTTACTGATGATATTTTGATGAATATCTCCAAGATGTCCCATTTAAAAGTCCTTAAGTTCAATAACTTTGTACCTTAGTCCAGATTATTTTTTTCTCTTTTCTTTAATACTATTAATTGATTTGTAATACAAAACGTTCTAATATTAAAATGAGCACTACAATTATTATATTTTTGCTGTGATTCATCATACTAAGATATAAGGTGTTGTTTTGAGAAGCAAACGAAATGTTTGCCCCTTGATATTGCAAATCTTTTAAAATTGACTTAGGGACATCTTGAAATTGGCCATTCAATTGGTGACCCCTGTAGCCCTAGCATGGCCACATACATAGTCCTAAAAATTCAAATAAAATCCTACTTTATGACATGGACTATCTAGTCACATAATTATAAAGTGGCATTTTAATTGAATTTTTGTCGGTCGCGGCTAGCCGCGGTAAAGATCGGAACGGTACCTTCAGTTTATCTCCACAGAGTTTTTATACTTTCGCATTTCTACTGTGTCCACGCTAAGGCTACTGGTATAGTTTAAGTCTAAATAAAAGTCAAAGCAGTCAAGTCGGCGCTTTACAAAAACTTTCGACGGAGTTTTGGATGGAACCAAACAAAAAACACGTTTCTGGAAGTTGTATTATTTGCCTACACTTGTGCATGATAACATACTACTAAGTTTAGACATAAAAATCCGGTTAACACAATTTTAGGAAAATAAAAAATAAATAGTCTATCACTTTACTGAATCGACTTACTTGACGCTTTGACTATATTAAGTTTAATCATTGACATAAGAAACAGACTCTAATTAATATTTTGTACCTGAAGATATTAGCTATAGAAAAAAGATTCTCTGGAAATTGTTACAAGAATAATATTGCTTTCCCGCCCTTTACTTGACATTGGCCATGGCTAGCTGAGCACTATAAGAACAAAAAAAAATGATAGCTGTCGGTGCCTGACAATGCCTGACAGGGAGTTTTGCTGGGAATGTGAAAGAGTGATGTTGTGTTTTTGTATTATTTTCCTAAAATTGTGTTAATTGTGTTTTTAATGCGTAATTTTGGTATGATATTAACCATTAGATATTCGTTATCGTGTACAAGTGTAGGAAAGTGATGCAATATCCAGAAACGTGCTATTTTGTGTTCCCTCCAAAACTCCATCGAAAGTTTCAGTAAAGCGTCTACCACTTTACTGAATCAACCGACTTGACTTCTTGACTGTATTGACTTTTACTAATCAGACTTTGACTAGACTTTCGACCTGACAATATAGAATAACGAAGCTGAAAATTGTATTATAGAATACTAGACGTTCCGCGCGGCTTCGCCCGGGTAAATTAGATATTTGATAGACAAATCAGTCTACAAAAAATAGCCTATGATCCTTCACGTGGTCTACTTCTTATCTGACTCAAATAACAGAAACATTGCTCTAGTAGTTCGTGAGATAAGCCCTTTCAAATAATTTCCCCCGTTTTTTCCACATTTTCTTCTATTTCTTCGCTTCTATTAGTGTTAGCGTAATAAAATATAGCCTATAGCCTTCCTCAATAAATGGGCTATCTAACACTGAAAGAATTTTTCAAATCGGACCAGTAGTTCCTGAGATTATCGCGTTCAAATAAGCCGTTTCAAATAATTTCCCCCGTTTTTTTCACTTTTCCTCTATTTTTTCGCTCCTATTAGTCTTAGCGTGATAAAATATAGCCTATAGCTTTCCTCGATAAATGGACTATCTAATACTGAAAGAATTTTTCAAATCGGACCAGTAGTTCCTGAAATTAGCGCGTTCAAACAAACAAACAATCAAACTAACTAACAAACTCTTCCGCTTTATAATATTAGTATAGATTGTCTTCCCGCCATATTTATACTCGACACTGGCCATGGTTAAATAGCCGAAGTGCCATAATAAGAAAAAAAAATGCCTGACAGTTGACACGTATGACAGTGACAGTTGACAGCAATTGACAACTTCATAGAAAAACGCTAAAATTTGGCTAAAAATAGTTTACTTTGGAAAATATACGATGAGGATATTATGTGCGATATTAAATTATTCATCACCAAAACCTCGTGTCGAATGCTGGCCAGTGGGAAAGGAAGTTCCGCATTACATCACAAGAATTAAACCGAACCACACGTTTTGAATACGTTTCAGCAATGGCATCATTGGCTGTGTTTGATTTTGACCGCACCGTGGTGCATGAAGATTCTGACGCGACGATAATAGAGAGGCTTCGTGAGAAACAGCCAGAGTGGGAGTCCGACAGTCAAGACTGGACGCCTTACATGAGTGATGTAAGTTTGTATTTTTTTTTATCAAAAAATTTTTGAGCCTTTTTCGCCGTAGTGCCTCGTTTGCGCCAGACCAACCCTTAGTTGGTATTTGTTATTTTTCTTTAAAAATTATATTTACAGAGCTAAAACAAAAAAAGTTAAATACCTACTGAATCAGCAAACCTACACCTATTTTAGTGACACCAGCCATGTCAGCATCAATGGTTACAAGGTCTTAAAGGCAAGGTTTGCTCTCTAGATGGCCATCATGTTCTTTTATTGTGTCATAAATAGCAAAATTCAAGCTCTTATTTTTATTAGTCAGCATGTAAATCTTTCTATGCATTTATAAATTAGCTTAGCTGAGCTTAGACACTACTGTATCAGTGATCAGTAAGTCCAAAAAATTCCACCATAAAATTAGTTTTAGATAATGCTATGATTGTAATTTTCCCATGCCTTTTTTCTTAAGGATCTTAAACAGTTTTCAAGCAGAGACCTACAATTCCTCTTAAATGTTGATTCAGAATTTATTCAAAAATTTTGCCTCTACACTATTATTTGAAATTGTAAACCAACCACTGGGCAAAGATCACCACAGACTGGATACCTAATGATGGATGAAGCCGCTGTGGTGGCCAATCTTGAAAAAGAGGTGCGATGAGCTTGTCACATTACAAGCCAGGTTCGCCTACAGTGGCATTAGAGCAAAATGAATGGAAAAACTTTAGGAAGTTTTTTGCCCAGCAGTGGAATAGCAATAGGCTATTGAAAACTTTATTTTTAGGTAGATGCTCCCGGTAACTAATAATTTTATGGGACACATTTTATTTCTTGTACAAATAAAATCGGCATGATTTTTATTTGGTACCAATTATTAATGTATTTGGTATTTTCTTCTCTACTAGGTAGAAACAGTATCTAGTTCAGCAGTGAATGTAAGTAAATCATGGAGTTGTTAGATTCACTATGTTATTGTTATGAAAACATAATTATAACTATTATAGAATCTGATCAATACCAACAGTATCACATAGTAGCCCATGTGTTAAGGCGAGGACAAACCCCATATTACTTATTACGATGCAGTCTTAACGTCAACAGTGTTGAGGGGGTGTTGACTCAACACCCCCTCCCGCTTCGTCTCGGGGGCTACTGTCCGTCATGTGTGCGTTACGACGACGCAGCGCGCCGTGTGAACACCTTAGTTATTTGTATCTAAAACAACGCAACGCGCCGTGTGAACTGGCTCTTAAAGGCTATAAAAACTAATACATCATTATGACTTTTGTCAATGTTTTACATTGATAATACAGGCATAACAAACGCCTTATAAAATTTAAAATGCTATGGAAAGTCCCAAATCACTAAAGATGCCCCAGTCTTTTGTCTTTGCCAAAGAAAAATGATATGATTAAGAGTTAACCTTGAAGCTAGTTAACAAACAATAGATAACAGTTTTGATTGTATAGTTTTTAACACTCCTGAACTGACATCACGGCTGTAAATGGCTAGGTTATGTATATATGGATGCAGTTAAACGTTCATGTACTATCCCACATTGGACTAGTTTTGAGTAATCGGCTTTTTAAGTTTTTTTGGAATAATCTTTATTTTCTGCTTATTTTAAGCAAAAAAATGTTATTGTGCGGTATCTTTTTTTTTTGTTGAAATGCGTGAATTATGATTATGAAAAAACATTTTAATTTTACATTCAGTTTTAAGAGAAAACGTATAAAAATGGTTAATGCAATATTGATATAGGGCTTATTACATAGCATTAATGTCCTTTGTGATATTTCACATAAATGCAAAATTCTGATTTGTTATCTTTCAATACAAATTTAAGTGCTTATTTTAACAAAATGTTATAAAATTACCTCGTCACGCCCAAACCGCTGAACCGATTCTTCTGAAATTTGGTATGGAGATGCTTTGAGCCCCGGGAAACGACATAGGGTCCTTTTTATTCCGAAAAAATGTACGGTTCCCAGGCATAAAATAAAAATGATTTCTGCTTATACAGCTACGTGGATTTCGATGATATTTGGTACACAGATACGTTATGTTTCGGGAAAGGACATAGGATACTTTACATCCGGGAAAAAGGTACGGTACCCGTATGATAAACAAAAATGATTTGCGCCTAAACCACTAAACCGATTTTGATGAAAATTGGTGTGCATATATGACTCTCGTGAAAGGACATAAGATAATTATTGTCTTGAAAAATGTACGGTTACCGCGCTATAAAATTTCCTATTTTGCGCCTAAACCGCTGAACAGATTTTGATGAAACTTGGTATGGAGATACTTTGAGTTCCGGAAAAGACCAAAGGATCCTTTTTATCTCGGAAAAATGTACGGTTCTCAGGCGTTAAATAAAATTACCGTCGGGTCGGGTTACTTTGACTACTTTTTTCTTATTTTTTTATAAATCTATCTGGTATAGAGGCGCTGGATGACTTATAACTTTGATATTGATTTTATTTGGTTGATACGGATATATGCTAATTATAAATAAATGATATATTTAATAAATCTTTATAAGTATACAATTATTTTTTTTTTTAAATTGAGCCAAAGTTGATCTGTAAGAAGGGTGACTTTGTCTCTCAGATTATTTTTAGCATAAAACTTTTATTTATCCTGACACAGAGCTAAAGAAACTCGCTTAAATAACAGGTTTAACAATAATAGACATTTCGACACCAAAAATTCTATATTTTTAGCAAAAAAATTATAAATTTTAACAAAAACTTAAATTTACCAACAGTCTTATTGTTGAAAATAATCTTAAGTAGTTTTTTTAAAATAATAGCATTTTACTTACAAACAAAATATTAACTTTGAATATATATCTATCAAAATTATTAACTTTCTTAATTATGTAGTAACTATAAATGCTTAAAAATTAATCATATTATGGCGTTTATGATTGCACAGCCTTCTTATTGAGATCAATCAACATCAGTCATCGATTCTTAAATTTACTTAATTATCTAACTCAGGCACTGAGAAACAACCTTTTTTTTAAATTCGGGAACATTAATCTTACAGATAATATTATCCCAAGCATAGAGCTGCTCGTCCTTGCAGACTGGCCATCGCCAAAAAAGTTTACCTCTTTTCATACAGCTCACAAGTGCTCCCTCTTCATGTACATCAGAAGTAACTTGGCCAGGATATTTTTGGGAATTCCACATTATTAAAACATAATCTCCCTTAGAAATATCATTTTTAACCTGATTTTTTCTAGAACATTCGACAGTTAAATCTTTTAAAATGTTAGCTTTCTTTGGTGAATCTTTTGATCGAGGTACAGATGAGTCTTGATATTTAACGTCATTATTAAAATCAGAAAGTTCTGCGATTCTGACATTATTTGTAGGGTTTGAATTTTCTGGCGGAATCTGAGGAGAATCAAGAAGGGATGGACTGTTTGAAACTGACAACTTCATTACATACTCTTCATCTTGACGCTCAAGCGACTTGCGTTCTTGTTCATGTATTTCTCGTCGTCTTATTATATTTGCAATAGGAATATCATCTTCATCTGAACAAATTACGTGGTCCTCAGTAGAAGAAGCCAGACTCATATCTATATCACTGCAGCTTGTAGTGGAAGTTGACCGTTGTCGTTTCATGCGTTTGCTTTTCATCCCCTTCTTGGTTTCGTCAGTTTTAGATGTAGATGGACCTTCACCAAGAACATCTTCAGCACAGATAGCCTTCCCAGGAGTGATATTAATTTTTTTCTTTCTGATAGCCATCTTTTTTGAGCAGACTTCGCCTCGACTTTCCTTTAACTTTTGCATGAATGAATCGCCAATAAGATCTGCGTCAAGGATTCGATCCTGTTTCGGCAGTCGGCTCAGGGGCTGTTCTTTGTCGATAGGAAATATTCCAGTTTTCCTAAATCCTGCAATCAAATTGCTTTTTGTTTCAGTTAATAATTCAAGAGCTTGTCTCAAAAGGATTGGAAATTGTTCCTTAGGAGTTGTGGGCAGCATCCTTCCCGACTGACTATTTTTCCAGTTTTGTAAAACTTGACGCCATTTGCATTTAAGTGGCCGAAAATAAGCAACATCTAGTGGTTGCAGAATGTGGGTTGAATTAGGTGGCAGACAAATAAAACGAATGTTATGCTTTTCACATTCGGACAGTACTCTTGGATTGATGTGCGATGAAAGGTTATCACCAATAACGACTTTTCGTCCTTCATTTTTCTTTAAATTTGGAATAAGGTGGTTAATAAACCAGTCTTCAAAGGTAGGTGTATCAATCCATCCGCTTTTAGTTCTGTTATATTTAGCATTTTTGGGCCCATTTAGAGTCCAAGTTGTCCAGAGATGTTCAGATTTATAAATAACATAGGGTGGAATTTGATTACCTGCAGCATTTCCGCAAAACATTACAGTATAGCTAACTTTAGTAGCATTTATTATAAGTTCTGGGTATTTGGTCCCTCGTCGGCACAAAATCTTTTTCTTCCCAGGGTCGTCGCAGAGATTCGTTTCGTCATAGTTATAAATATTTTCTGCTGGCACGTTTTCTAATTCAACACTTAAATTTTCAATGAATTTTGTTATATCATTTTCTGAAACCTGAGCCCTCACTCTCTTAATATTATTGGCCATACGTTGTGATAACTCTTTGTGCCGATTGAGGAAAGATCGTACCCAATCCTTGCCAGGAATGTTACCATTTTTAAACCACAGAACACATTTACTCCTGGCGGAGAAGAAGATCAACTTTATATAAAAAAAATAGGAACGATATTTAGTTTGGAGGTGCTGCCATCTTAAGTTAGCCCAAGGTAAACTATGTACGGCGGGAAATTTAAACCACCTTATCACTTTTATGCTTTATAATCTTAATAGGCACATCCAAACCAGGAGAGCAGCCTCGAGATTTGTTCATCTCGAGACCACTCCCCGGTCTGAATGTCAGAAAAGGAAAATAGAATGAATCTAGCATTTTATGGCCGCATTATGAGAAAAAATGTAGTAGCAAATAAATCTATTGGACATCATATTATGAAAAGCGTATCAAGACCACACTACATTAGATTTAAAATGTCATAACCATCCTAGATTCAGTTCCAGTCCCTTTATTATATATGGGAATAAAGGGATTGAAAATAAAAACATTGCTTAGCCAATTATTGATATTATATTTAATTTAAATTTTAATAAACAACAGTTTCTGATATAATCAATGAAAGTACATATATTTTCTTACTTCTTAGTAACTTATAATAAACATTTTTATTAGAAGTACCATAATATAAATTAGATATACTTATATTAAAAATAGTAGAATTAAACCATTGCGGATAAAAAGCGTTTTATTCCGCGAGTGTTTTATTACAATGAGTAGTAATACATGTGAAAATCTGAGAAGCCAATAAATAAATGTTTTTAAAAACGTGAAAAGGAATACTAAATTGGATTTCATAAAAGTTATTTTTTTCTTCGCTTTGCTTTTAACACATAATTTATTAAATTTTAAATAACATGTGTGACAGCTCAAAAACATTTCCTGTGTTAGGCTGCGTTTCCATCAGAGCTGAGCGGAACTGTGATGCGAGGAATGTATTTTAGAGAACCAATAGCATCGCCACGCTGAGCGATGTCATGGCAAGGTCATATCAATGATTATATTGGTTTTTGAAAACACATTCCTCGCAACTCAGCTCTGTTGGAAAGGCAGCCTTATGCCTGGACTTGGGAGACAGCTGCAGCCCTGTCATGAACTTCATTTTATCCCGCGATATGATAATATGGTATGTCATACTTGTATGGTATGCAATATGCATAACCTACTAAGGTTTAGCAAGACACTATGACATGCCATGCATCTCATATCGCATTATATAATTGATGACTTGAGTGAAAGAACACGATAAGTAACCGTAAAAAAATGACGGTTTTTCGCATAAATGGATGCCATAGGGCCGGAAAAATGATTTGAAATAAAATAAAAAAATCATTTTATGTGTAGCTAGATATACCTATTAGCCAAATGATAAGTATTAAGTAGATAATTGAAATGTTACAAAATGTTAGTTATTGTGTTCAATCACGGTCATGCTACAGGGGCAGGTGTAGTTTTTAATCAATATAATATCTAAATTTTAGATAGGGTGGCGGTCATTGTTACAATAACTATCGAAATTGTACCAAGAACTAATTTTGAATTACTTTCAGCAAAGATGAAGAATGAAGATGAATTAATTCAGCAAAGAATCTTCTGACGAGTCTTATTTATGTAAAATTATATTCATTTTTCGCTTAAGAACAATTGCAGAGGATTCTTCGCTGAATTTTCTATTTTCTAGTATACAAAATCTTTTGACACATATGATAAAAACACTTAAAGCTATTTTATCGACATTTTCTTGCTTATGTATGTCACATTGAAGGAAATCAAAATTAACATTTTCCTTTATATTTTGAATAATCACTTGTCTTAATTCTGGTATGTGTGCTTTTTCCTTTAAAAATATATTTATGATATGTGCACAGTACTCCACACAAGCAATAAAATCGCGGCTTGCATAATGCAAACTTTTTTTAAATTCTCTATATTCCTTGCATTCCACAAACATGTGACACTTTTCAGTAGCTTCCGAAAGCAATGTGGTTCTGCATTTTTCACACTGTAGTTGAAATTTTTTTATAAGGAAACCGCACACATATGCACATGCTTGAATTTCTTCTGTTGCTTCATTCAATGCCTCGTCTATTTCTATTGGAAGCAATTCATTAATTGTAGTGTTTCCTATTTCATGGGCATCTACCCTCGTAAGGGGGACATTTGGACTGGACAAAAAGGTGGTAAAATTATTTATTAGTGTATTACTGTCATTTTCACAATTACCACCTTTGCCTAAATGGGACAAATTGCTAAGTATGGCTGTTTTAAGCCCAGCCACAAATTGGCCACATGTAGGGTTAGTATTTGAGCCACAATTGCCCCTTATGCAGCCAAACAAATTTTCGAGTGGATCCTGCTGTAGCCTTCTTGTAGCCAGGCTTTTAATTTTGTGCTTCTGCACTAAATTTCTGAACAGCCGTTCAACCCCATTTATAGTCCAAATCCACCCATCTTGGGATGGTGGTTTTCGAGGGCTACCAATATATTTCATTCTTTCGAAAAAAGTCTTCATTTCTCTAAAAATTTTGAAATGTGGGCTGGTAGCTGTCATATTGGTGGCTTCTGGCTTTCCACCTTTCAAATTTGATGAGTCGCTATTTAGTGAGTCAAATAACTGATCCATCTTGGATACAACATTTGCAGTCACAACAGCATCTGGTGTAAGGCTTCCTGAAAATTCAAAGGAATAAAGCATTTATTTCTTATTAGTAGTTGTTTAATAAGTAAGGTAAGCATGAGGAAGAATGTAGTATGAATACTAAATACATGGGTTTTATTTTCCTGGCATTATTTTGATATTTTGACGACCTCCGTGGCTCAATGGTTAGAGTGTGTGGCAACTCAAGCCAGGGGTCGCGGGTTCGAATCCCGCCGACGGAACAAAAAAAGTTTTTCAATGTTCCTGGGTCATGGATGTGTATATGTATATGTGTATGATATAATAAAAATCTTAAATATATGTATAGTATAAAAGTATTAAATATATTTCCGTTGTCTGGTACCTGTAACACAAGTCCTTCAGATACGGGGCCAGACTGACGTGGTGTGAAGCGTCCATAGATATTATTATTATTATGTAGGACTAATAACTAAGAAGTAACCGTTGATGTGATGTTGGTGAAAACGGGATGATGGGATGATTTGAAGGGTTCCTTAAGTTAACTGTTAACTTAAGGGACCCTTCAAATCATCCCCTACCTTGCATTCTGTTTCACCAACCTAAGGGCTACCTAAGTAAGAATCCCCAAGTTAAACTTGCTTCGAGCCAGCTCGATGGAATTAAATATGTCAAATATATCATTTCCTTCGATTTGGAGTAAAACTATCGAGCAAAACCGTATGTGAGTACTTAGCATAAAGTACATACATTAATACACATGTTTGAGTGTTTAGTGAAATGATAATTGTTTAATGCTTAGAACAAAATAAAATTACTTAATATCAATTTGGTAAAGTAAGTTTTTCAATAATGTGGCCACAAGAACATCTGTGCCTTGTGTAAGGCCTTTGGTCCTCAACCGGGAAGTCATTAATTCAAATGCTGCCAGGGAACAAACCGGTTTTCCTGGGTCATGGTTGTGTATTAAGTATGTGTATTGTATAATAAAAAATCTTAAATATATAATTATGTTTAATCCTGCGATTGTGGATTCTTGGAAATCTATTGTTATTCTATTGTGTCTCGCTCACCGGTGAGCTTATGGGGCTTGATGGGTTAATATAAAAAGTATTAAATATGATAATCACCCATAGTATAAGTCCTTCAAGAACTTACCACAAAGCCAGATAACAATAGTGTAAAGCATTCATAGATTAATATTATTATTATAATGTCAAAAGCAGGCAGTACATACCATTTGCAGTCTTGCATAGCAATCCTGCGGCAACCGAGTGACTTAATACTTGTGCAGCTAGAATAACTTTCATCTTTTGTTTTGAATTAGGATTTAAGTGTTCCTTTTTTAAGCATGGTGCAAACACAAAATTTGGGTTTTCATTATCTAGCTCATATAATTGTTTAATGTGTTCCCATTTAGCAACTCCTGTAAAATAAAATAACAAAGTCAATAAAACCAAGAAACACCTAATTATAAACAATAATTCAGTTACATCTATTAGAGATCTAATGGAAGAGAATTATAACCCACCACCAGGTGAGGATAGAGGATAGGATAGATAGTAATGAATATTGACAATGAACTTTAATTTCTTAGCTTTAGTCATTGTTGAGAAAAATCGATATCGCTGCAGCCAAATTATCAAGGCGTCACCTTAAGTCACAAACATTTTTAGTAAATAAGTATTTTTTTGCATCTTCATTATTTTATTGCAAAATTTAACAAGTTTTTATTATTGAATGTTTGACATGGTCAACTATTACTACAAACTGTTGTACAGTTTGACAGATAAAAAAAATGTATGATAGCTGTATTTGTTTATTGAATAAGCCTTTTTTTTTTCATTCATTTCGCCTTTCGGTGACGATGAATACATCAAAAACATGTCCCGACTACCAGCTTTTGGCCTTTTGATACATTTTGTCCACGCATTCGATCATTGTTTGCGGGTAGAAAGCCATGTTTAATAGTTTTAATCATTTTATATTCTAAAACATTAAAAAATTCACATAAAGACTAGACCAGGGGTATTTGCTTATTTCTCCGCTTGTAGATTGAGAATTTATGTAGATTTTTGGTATTTCATATAAAAAAAAAATAACTGATTTTTTAAACCAACTCTGAACTTATTACATTTGGGCCCACAAGTTTCAGTCTCCTTTAAAATAAATAGGTCTACAATAGAACGTGGACGAAGGCTTAGGGTTCTTCCAAATTACTTTCTCACCACAATCTAGTCTCAAGGACACAAAAGAACACATAAAAACGCTTGAATCGTCACCTTCGTCCATGGTCTGCTTATAATTGCTCTGGCCCGATGCACCATTAAAACCCCATTTACAAATTAAAGTAAGCTCTTTTGCCCCAAGTGCCTCCGAATCTATTACCATAGCAAGACGTCTTACAGTGACATCTAAAATATCTTGGAGGTTTACTTTCACTCCTGTTTCGGTTACTACTACAGTAATATCGGGAGGATAGCAGGACTTTTTGGCAGCTAAAATATCTTTATAGCTTGGGTACAGATCTAAGCCTTCTTGTTTGGAGCACATCCTTAACGTTTTATATTGCCATTTTGATAAATCGAGGGAAATTAAAATCCCCAATGCCTTATCTGGCGAATATTTATTGAAAAATATCTGCGACCCTTGGCCTTTTATCATTTTTTTAATGTTCGCTGCCTTATCAGGATTTTCCAAAATATATTTTATAATATCTGCTACGTCTTTGTTACCACAATTCATCATAGTTGCATAAGCCAAATGCTCCGGGTTTTCTGTCATATTGTTTTCTCCAACTCTCCTTCTTTTTTGTAACGGAGACGGTTCAGCAAAGGGTTTCCTTGGGCTTATTGATGATACTGATGTTCCGACATCGACAGTACTCGGAGATGACTTTGATGTTGATGCACCTTCATTGATTTTGAAACAAGAAACTGATGCCCCATCGTTTTCATCTTGTGTTGGAATATGAGTGGGTAGTTTATCATTAAGAAACTGGGGCCATTTGATGATTTGTTCCATTTTTCATATCTTTTAATAAAATTCAATAGAGTTCTATTGGAATTTATCCATTTCCTTTGCAAGTAGCACATATGGGTCCTACAAAAACTTTTCAATAGTTTGGCTTCGTCTTCAGTTATATTATTAGGACCAATTATGGAAACAATTTTCTCGAATAATACATCGGGTTCCGTTCCGTTCCGTTCAAATAAATATACATGTACGTACTCACGCCCAAAAGGGCCAGTACGGGTACAAGTATTATAGTTTGTAGGAATCGTCTCAGGTAGGAAAATAATCCCTGTGAAAACCAAGGTGTCAGTTGTAATCGTTTCGAACAAAATAGATTCGAATAGTTTCTTTCATAAAAAATAAATATATATTTATGTACTCACGTCCAAACGGGAAAGTATGGGTACAAGTGTTATAGTTTATAGGAATCGTCTCAGGTAGGACAACAATCCATGTGAATCTCAAGGTGTCAGTTGTAATCAGTTTTGAATAAAGTGAATTTGAATGATTTCGGCCATAGAAAAATTCACATAATATGTAAATTTTGTCCAAACGGGCGAATACGGGCAAAAGTGTTATAGCTTGTAAGAATCGTCTCAGGTAGGACAACAATCGCTGTGAAACCCAAATTGTCAGTTGCTGTCAGTCCGGAATAAAATGGATTTGAATGATTTCGCCCATAGAAAAATTTACATTTCTGTAAATTATTTCCAAACTAGCAAGAACGGGCAGAAGTGTTATAGCTCGTAGGATGCGTCTCATGTAGGACAACAATCCCTGTTAATCTCCCGTTGTCAGTCGTTGTCAGTCCGAAATAAAATGGAAATGAGTGTTTTCTCCCATACAAAAAAAAATTAAATCGCTTATATTACGCAAACAAATTAACTAAGGAGTTTTATATATTTATATTTATAATAGAATAACGCCCTACTAGGTTCCTGGCCAAAAAAAATAACGATTTTCAACAATCGAGTTCTATGAGTATGGAGCGTCGAAATTGGGACCACAGTGCGGCGCAGTTACACGTTCAATATTTTGTCACGGCGCCATTCTTTACCTAGCTATTACAAAAGATACATAAATAAACATCTTTAATGATTATTACAGTTAGGTTAAGCAGGTAAATAATAATAAACAAATATTTAATCATCTGCCTGCTTTGTATAATTCATATTATAATTTTATTTTATAATATTTGTGGTTTCGGATAATGATGGAGGATCGACTCACGGCGAACCTCTTGCCTTTCCACGGCGCACCAGGGCGCCGCGGCGCACAGTTTGAGAACCCCTGGACTAGACGGTGTTAACCCTTGGATCGTGACAACATCTGTCAAAAATAGGAATCAAACACAAGCAAAAAAAAAATGGCGCCCGGCCTTACCCCCTTTTTACAAATAATATAATATTTTTACATCCAAACCATATTTTATGTTTGTGTGAAAAACATTAACAGCTATGTTAAATTTTCTATCTATCAAGGCATCATAATATAGTATTTAGTCTGATTTAATATTCTTTTTACAAGTATATATTTTGAAATATATTTTTCTGACTGTTTCACATGAAATAAGTTAATATTTTGTTATAATCTACACGACGGAACCCTAGTGCAGACCCACAGAAATACAATTCATCGTAGCAACTTGAGATATTTATAAAAACAGGTAATAAATATGACCCGAAAAAAATGGGTTTCGTATTACCCACAAGCAAACTTCGTCATTAGGGCTTTACAAATAAAGTTCAAAATGGCCGCGGCCGGCAGAATATAGCCGTTACCTGCGAACTTTTATCTCAATTGAAGAGGCGAAACGAAGAGGGGCCCTTTTTAGGAATAACAGATTTTACAGGAGAGACAAAAAACTGTATAAGTTAAAAATGAAACAGTCTTTCATAATTTCTATTTTTATTTTGAAGATTATGCTTAAAACTATTACATAAGAATGAAAAAAATATTATATGTTACTTAAATATAATAAAATTCAATTTTAAAAATTAAAATATTGGGCCCTTCTACTGGTGACCATGTTCTATGTTCCTGTTTTTAGTTATTATTTATTTCTTGACCTAGTATTTGTGGGTTCAGCATACAGGTTATTATAAAAATCTATTGCCTTTGCCTTAGACACATACTGTGCAAGATCTTTGACATCTTTAAGCTTGCCCAGTTTGATGGGTAGCTGTCCTGCGTACATTCCTTGTGTTGGAAATGGAATATTCATTGCCTGGTCTTTTATTATACTGAATTTCCAGTTATTCCAGTCATTTAAGGTTTCAAATACATTCAACAGATTGTCTTTTTGGAAAACATACTTTTTATATTTAGTAATGGTATATTTCACTCTACGGTTGTTCACTGCTTTTATCTGTTGGGTGGGTGTAAAGTATGGTTCTAGTTGTGTTGTGAAGTCTTTTATCATATCACCTGTAACTTCAACGACTTTAAACATTTCAGAAATCTTGTGTATCCAATCTTCAGGAGTTTCAACCTTCTCAATCCGTCTTTGCATTTTTTCTATCATTGCAAAATGCCGATCACATGGGAGGTAACTGTGGCCTCTTTCTGGCAATGAGTATGTAATCTTTTCAAATTTACCATTTTGAACTAATGACTGCCAAAATCGTACCATTGTATGGTTAAGATTCTGGCCTCTACAGCCATCAGTATATATCAAAAGATATTTAACACCCCTTTTCAAAAATACTCTGAGGTAATGATCTAGTACAGAAGCCACTTCATTGGCTCCCTTTTTGGCAATATTTTCTGGCCAACAATACATAACACTTCTTCCACTTTTCCCAGAATAGATAGACATGACATGAAGCCATAACTGGCGGCTATAAAATACTTCCCCGATTGCCATGTGAGGACAAGGAATGTTTTGCTTGAAATCAAAGCATATGACATCAGTTTCTGGATTGGTTTTGCAAAATTCTAAATCACTTCTTAATTTTGAGTAAAATAAATCTGCCTTCATTTTATGACACTTAAGTTGTATCTCATATTGCCTCTGTACTGTATTGCTTATCTCTTTGTTATCTATTTTTACTTTCAAACCTTCACATGTACTGCATACATCAGTCCGTGGCCGTCCAAAGGGATAGTTGTAGTGTTCTCGATAATAATTTAAGTAATACTTGTATGTCACTTCTGCCTTAACAGTCTTTGCATCAGATGGGCGGCTGATTGTAGCATACACTTCTGGGAAGTGCAGTTTTAAAAACAATATGTACATTTTAAGTACATTCAGTTCTGACGACAGATATCTCTTTTTCTTACCAGTTTTACCATAATGGCTCAGATCATAGGGAAAGCTTACAATGTGATATTTGACAAGATCTACAAGCAGATCACTCTTTTTGTTTGCGCGGTTATTATGACGTCCTCGTTGATCTTTAGGTAATTTACCTTTTGCTTTCAAATTAGCAACTCGTCGTACTCTCTTTGTTCCGATTCCATGTAAACTGGCAAAGCCTTCTCTGCACACTCGTTTGACGACTTCTCCAATGTGTACTTCGTAGATGTAATTTTGTAGACACGGCCGATTCCCACTTGTCGATCGAACAACGGGCTTCACTTTGATTAAATTTTGTAAATATGCATCTTGGGCATTTTGCTCACCAAGACCATTAAAGTTTTGAAGGATTCTTGTTGATAAATTTGAAGTAAACGACAACAGACACCTTCTTTTTCATCGACATGTCTTCCCTGTTTTACGTTCAGATTTTGGTTGACTTTTCCTGTTGGTATATGGCTCTCCTTTAGCTCTTTTTACTTTTGCTAAATTGTCCTTCCATTGCTGTTCGTCTCTTTTACGTTTTGGAGTGAATTCAGACATTTTCTAGCTCAAAACAAAACGAAAATTAAACCGCCACAAAATAACCACAGACTGCTGTCACTGTCAAACAACGACCAATGACATAACCTCTCGGTCTTGCCAGTCCGAAGAAAAACGGCCCAATTTTAAGAAATGGGCCTGTCTTCTATTCACCAAATAATCAAATGTCGTATTTCTCTATGTTGTAGTACAAAAATTGGGCCGTTCTTCATTCGACCACCTAGAAGCCTCACCCAAAAGACGTTTTATAAAAAAAAACGCTTTTGTGAAAAATTGTCGAATGGGCCCCTCTTCGTTTCACCTCTTCAATTGTTTGAGTAACGTAAGGCATACTATCGATATAAATCGTCTTGTAGACGATGTGTAATAACGTCTATAAGCGTTTTACGTAATTAATTTACAAATATATGAAGCAAATTGCGTTCAAATCACATAAATCACACACAACTTTTCGAGTGTAACCTAGAAATTATTACGATGTATTTCTTGCAAATGATTATCTAAATGTTCTTATAATTAGTAAATTAAACTATTTTACTACTTACATTCGTTAAATCCATCAATTATTTCAAACAAATCACACAAAATGGCAGAACACACACGAAAAAATTCACGATTTTCTAATGACTGAAAAATATTCGTCGACCACAGATTGTATAATATTTTGCATTCAGAATGTGGCAAATGTATCATAGATCGTAACTAACCAAACTTCTTCATACAAAAGTAGTCTCTAAGTCGACGAAATACGTAACTCAATCGAATGATACAGGAGCGGTCGCATGCGACCGCTTGGGGTTTGACGGAATATGGTTGGGGATTGAGAGGTTGAAGAGAATGCGAAACCAATATGACTCACAAGTTACTTTTTTTACTCGCACCGTGTCGCTACTGTTGAATTACGACGCCCTCTATAGTTTCTGCACGGTCCCTATTATGAGGACGCTATCTCATGTTATTATGTGATTTAGGAGGCCGGGTCACGGGTGCCATCGAAAATTTTTATGCAGGAACCTAGGTAATTACTATTTTAAGCTGAAAAATAACAAAAAAATATCAAACATGTTAAATATTTTCGTATTAGAAAATGATTTTGGTATTACGTTGTATGAGAATTTCGATGGCACCCGGACCCATTATAAACTATTATTTTGAGTTATGGAGTTAGTTTAAATTATATGAAACACACACAGTTAGATTTTTTTAAATATAAAAGTAGGAGGCAAATGAGCAAACAGGTCACCTGATAGAAAGCAACTACCGTCGCCCATGGACACTCGCAAAATCGGATTTAAGCAGGTCGTATGGGTCCGGAAAAACTGCTGGAAATACTGTTTATTGCCTTTAATGACTATTTGTGCTCATTTTATTTATTGTGTGTGTCTGCGATCAAGGGACAAGAATAAAAAAAAATGTTATTTAACAATTTACTGTATTAGTTTAAATTACAATTATAGTGCGTACTCGCCGCGCGCGCCTCTGGTGCGTCTTGGACTGGTTTGACGGGCCCCGCGCGCGGCTCGCTCGCTCCGTCGGCCGCGTCCCGCGCCCCATTCGCCGCACCCCTGTCGCCTTGGTCGTGAACATCCTGGGCCCCCTTGGAAGAAGCTGGTGCTTCTTCCAAAGCATCTGCATCGTCAGGAAGGGGGCACACCTTATTTAGTGCGCGACGTTCGACGCCCCTGTAGGCGGTGAAGTCGGCAACGCGGCAGCCTCCATCCTTGCCAGGATATAGCCGGTGAACTCTGCTCAGTCTCCACTTCATGGGAGGTAAGTTCTCTTCCTTGAAGACGACCATCGATCCTTCTCGGAGTTCTCGGTATGGAGATCGCCACTTCGTTCTCGTTTGTAGCTCGGATACCTGTACTCGTTATACCACCGTTTCCAGAAATCCTCTCTTAGGTTTTCTACTAACTGGTATCTCGTTCTGATTTTTCTTTCAGGTATGTATAGTCGGAGGCGATGGAAGTGACGTCAGCGGCCGCCCGAGTAGTTGAGCGAACAATATTGATCGCAGCTGTTCTGCTACTACTTTGCCCTTTAGAAGTAGCCCAAACATACCTGTTCTTACCTCTGATCACTCTTTGAGGCGAGATTACTATCCGGTGGTCATGTCTTAGATTTTCAGAAGTTATTGAGGTATCATTCAGGCTTTCTTCGATAACATGTATTCGTCTTCGGAATCACTCTGAGCGTTATCTTCACTTATATGGTCTCTCTCCGTCTCGCTGTTTTTGCCATCCTCGGTTTAATATAATCAATTCGGTTTAATAAAACATAATTTTACAAAGAAAGCCAATTTTCAAGTTTATGTACTCTCAGAGAATTCATGAGTTCATTTTTCTCGACTCGATCTTTTCCGTCTTTGATTTTCTTGTTCAATTCTATACAAGTTGAGCAGACGTCAGTTTTAGGGTTACCGAAACCCACATTGAACTCAGTATTAAAAATATGGCGAAAGTATGATTTTATTTACGGGAGACTGAGGATTTTCATCTTTAAACATTTTGTACAGATTGTTAATACTCAAGTCACTAGATAAATATTTGCGTTCTTGAGTAGCCGAGCGATAATAATGCGACTCTATACATTTCAATTTCATAATATATTGACGAACGAATTCCTTCTGATCTTTATATTTATTTATCTTGCGGTTACAAGATTAGTTTTCAAATTGAATGAGTTTAGCTGCATTTGTTAGTAATATGAAATCATCAAAGCGTGCGTAACTAACTAAAGCAGATGGCGCCATAGGTAATTCATTTTTCGAATGTATGGCGCTTAGCTGCCTTTGACTCTATAATATGCCTCATAATCTGTGAACAAGCGGTTCTCACTTAAGTATGTAGGTATTTTCTTTAAGTTTGATTCCTGCAATAGTGCGATTCTATTACAGGCATGGATTTTATATGAGCTATTACGTGACCTTTACGATCTTTTGGTATTTTGTTTGGAGCTGTTTTTTCGCCAGTTGGTCTGACGTCACGATAAGTGTTTCTTTTCTTCTTCAGCGATGTTTCTACATTTTTTCCTAATACGTCCAGAGTTTTTAAGAAGAATTGCTTACATACCTATCAACAGGATCATATCCCAATGAATACCAGCCATGAATAAGGCCGTCAATATGAGCGCAAATATGAAACCTCCACTTTGTGTTCATACGGAGCTCGGCTCCTATAGAATCCAGGTGATGCTGCAGCAGCAGCATTCAAATATTTACTGTTTATCTACGTCTTACTAGCTGTCGCAATTAAAATGAGCCCAAACACGAAACCTCTTCTCTAAGTTGGTGAGGAGTTGGGTATCCTATTGATTACCAGGTGATGCTGCAGCACCAGGTCAACTTTCCATTAATGTGTATATATTCATAAATGTCACGAAATACGTAGAACGCAAAATATAAAACCCATTGCAAGTTGCTCATCGGCCTTTCGAGAACCAGATAAACCGTGATTTTCCAGCACTGAGCAGGCTGATGATGATGAACTATGGCTAAGAACACTCTCGATCTTGTCAGCTTTCAAACAAAAAAAAACTAGATCAAAATCGGTCCACCCGTTTGGATGCTACGATGCCACAGACAGACACACATACAGACAGACAGACACGTCAAACTTATAACACCCCTCTTTTTTGTCGGGGGTTAATAAAAACAGGAACTTATCCTGCGAATTGGAAGCAGGTGTAGTATGGCCTCTCCCAAAAACTTCCAACCCTGTTGAGTTAAACGATCTAAGGCCAATAAGCATTCTGCCATGCCTTTCGAAAATCCTAGAGACTCGTATCTGAGCAGGTTACTGGCTACCTGGAAAAAAAATAACATGTTACCAGAGATGCAGTCAGGTTTTAGAAGGGGTCGCACTACAGTAACAGCATTGCTTGATGTCACTGATAATATCCTTAGTGCGCAAGACAATGGTTACTACACCCTGCTTGTCTTACTAGATTTCTCCCGGGCTTTCGAGACATTAAATATAAATATTTTGCTTGCAAAACTAAGCTATCACGGGTTTGATATCGCTACCGTAAAATGGTTTAATAGTTACCTTTCTGGTCGTCGCCATTGTGTTAAACTCTCTGATAGCAGTGGCTCCTCTGCATTTTCGGACTTTAAGTTTGTTATAGATGGTGTGCCCCAAGGTTCTATTTTAGGCCCCATAGTGTTCATTCTATATACAGCTGATGTTGGTAGGTATATTAGGTATTGCAAATTCCATTTTTATGCAGACCAAATGAAGTATACATTGCAATTAAGCAACTTAATGAAGACCTCAATAGTATAGCCACATGGGCCCAGAAAAATAGTTTGTGTCTCAATCCAGCAAAATCTAAATATCTGTGGCACTAACAGACAACTCAGTCTTATAAATCCTTCAACTGATGTTATGATAATGGGTGAGCCTATTGAGCGTACATATGTGGCACGTAATCTTGGTCTGCTTCTTGATTGTGATTTGCGGTTTCATGAGCATGTTACTAACCTAGTCAGTAGTTCATTCTATAAACTAAAAATACTATACAGAATAAGACCATATCTGTGTCAGAAGAGATGCGTATCAGTCTGGTTGAGTCTCTAGTCCTCTCAAAGTTGAACTACACCGATATAGTTTATGGCCCTCGTCTAGTTTCGAGTACCAAAAGACTTATTCAAAGAGTCCAAAATGCTTGTGCTCGATTCTGCTTCACTATACCCCCCAGAAGTCATGTAACCCCTTATCTTAATAAGCACTCAATATTAAAAATAAAACACCGACGCAGGCTTCATCTTGCATGTTTAATTTTCGAGGTGCTGAAGTATGAAGAACCCAAGTATCTTTTCAATAAATTATCAAGAACAGCTAGTCTTAGGTCTCGTGGGTCACGGATATGTTCAGCACAGTTGGCAATTGAAAAACACCGAATAACCTCTTTTAGAGGCAGTTTTCGGTATTCAGCGTCTAAATGCTGGAATAACATCCCGCCTCCCATTAGAAACGCCAAAAGTCTTAAATAATTTAAGAACAAACTGCGGCGGTTTCTTTTGGATCAACAGTTGTCTCAAGAAAACCTCTCTCATGATATCTCCTGATCTAGTCATTGTGTTGTTTAAGTTATTTGTTTTTATAATTGTAATAAAATCCGATAATATATTAGTTTTTAGAATTAAAAACCGGCTGGCATCTTTATTAAAGTATACTTACGTTTTACGTTTAGAAGGAACTTTTGTTTTTGTTTTTGGTTATTAGTTAATGTTAATGGTGTTGGGTACTTTTTGGTTTTCTCTAGTTTGTATCTTGTTTTATTTAGTTGATAATTAATTTAATTTTGTATACAACAAAAACATTATTATTATTTTTATTATTTTTTGTTTTGACTTGATTTTGACAAGTGACAGATGAAAATCATAGACAATTTGTCTTATTGTTTGTTACCAATATAATCACTTGTGGCGGTGGCGTGCGACAGATGTTTGCCGCGTGTGCGACAGCATCAGTCGTGGGCTGTCGCGCCAAATTTTGTCTATAGTTAATTATTTTATTCTTATTTAAGTTGTTGCCTGTTTGTGATTAGTTAATAATGATTTATGATATCCATGTCGTCACTTATGGCTCTCGCGGAAGGCCGGCGCTGAATATGCCTTCGGATGTACCAGCATATGCCGAGCGTGGGCCAATTTGCAACTGCTATTTAGAATTGCTTTTATATAATAATATTATGTAAATATGTACCGTGTTTGTAGTGGCAAATAAACCTTATTATTATTAGATATCATTGAAGATAGAATAAACCTCACCGTACCCTCACAATCTTTGAATGTCTCTAATTGCTGTTCTGTTTTGCAGAATTCTAATGCGTCTGCAAATGAGCTACTTAGAAGTTGCGTAGCTAGGCGGACCTTCATTTTTTGTTTTGAAAATACAGATGGGCTTTGGTCATTTAGTCGCCATGTGTGGACTACACATTCTCCTGCTCTCTTCCTGCTCTTGTAATTGTATGTAGTAGCATTTTCAAGTAAGTAACCAAAGTCCATCCTCCAGTCATGATGTCCATAAAAGACCCTTAAATCTCCAAAACTATTTCTCACCATTGCATGGCAAGGGTCAATGAATGCGTGAAGTTTACTTTTTCCGCAGTTAAATGTGGTTTGGTTTTGGTTTTCTGCAAGCTAACATTTTAGTCGCCATAGTTCAGAAAACATGCCGAAATTCGCAGCTGGCCCATCACATGTGACGTTCACAATTTATACTCCCATTTCTTCGCATTTTTGTACACACATTTTCAGCTATTCCGTTTTTTATTAAACAACTTTTTTACGTTGCTCTAACATAACATGATTTTGACATGCGCATAAGGTCCTGTGTGTGGCTTGTACAGGTTGTAAGTTGTAACTTCTCGAAAAAGTTTATGGTATCTTTGATGGTTCCTATGGTATTTCTAATGTCAGGAAGTGAATTTAGATCATTGATAACTAGATTCAGTTTGTGGGACGAGCAATGAAAGTAGGGGGCTTTGGTGTACTTTTTGCGTAAGATCGCTTGTACAACCATCAAAACCAAAACCAACGCATTTATTTATATTCAGATTTTCTTTTGCCAAAAACTCATCTTTGCTATGTGCAATCTATTTCGCATCCAAATCTTTTAACTCAATGAATCCGACAAACAAAGGTCACCGGGCACCACAGTATGAAAATTTTACCCATGATGTACAGAAATAAAATATGGTGAGATAAATACATGAATTTCTCTAGTTTACGATCGTACGGGTCGCATTATTGTAGGTACTGTCCGTCTAGTTGAAAAATAAAAAAAACATGTTTTTCATTATTATGATTTTCTTCTTTTTTATTTTGTTTTTGCTTTAAAATAACATAGTGTTCATTTTGCAACGCAATTTCTTCATCACTCGACACTGTGAGTTGATCAGTGCGTGAGCGCAAGAATTGGTTTCTACCTGGGTGACGTGCGAGAGAGAACATATTACTGCAAACCCCGCAGTAGGTGCTACCGGTGCTAGTAGAATGTCCATATAATAATAACTATTAACCAAATAATTATTAAAGAGTTAGGATAACTTTAACAAAAATATTGATTATTCATAATCATTTTTATTTTTTTGTAAATACTCCCACTGTTTTTAAAAAATCTAAGTGCAGAAAATGAAAAGTGGACTACAACTTGACAATTTAAATCTAGTTTGGTTATTGTACGGAATATTTTACTGACCGTGTCAGATTCCGCCCTATGACCTTTTGGATTTCCTGTGTTTCTTCATCAAAATATCGTATCCCAATCGATAGTTGTTCAGTGCCAAAAATATCAGCTGTTGACGAAACAGCTTATAGTGTGGTAGCAGACGTGCTACCACACTATAAGCTGCTGCTTCTTTCACTTTTTTGTGACGTCGGAATGCCGGCAAACCGACAGAACATAATATGCTTCCGATGCCCAAACCACCGTGTTTCATCGGTAATGCAGCTTGTTGCTATTGCGGATCATATAAACTATAAAGAGATATTGAGTATATCTTCCAGCGTGGACCGGATGATGGTGTCTAACTCGGAGACCTCCTTGCCAGGTGGGAGCCGTCGTAATAACATATTACGTGATCTTTGGTTGGAAAAACCGCAACTGCGGTAAAGTACTAGGGCGACGTGGGAGGATACGTTACCGAGAAGCAGCTCCGGAATTGTGTTAGGGTTTTGCTTTTGTTCTCTAATATTGATGGAATGCCATTTGGGAATATCGCCGTACCCAGCAGGGAGAATGTGGATTTGTACAAGATTTTTATTCCGGGGAGTAGGGAATCAAAATAAGTGATTTTGAATTAGTCCGTTTCGCCGCAAGAGAATATTTCGCATTTGCTGGTGTTTACCTCAAGTCCCAAGTCTTGAAGGCTACTGGAGAGAGTTCGTAGATCTTCTGCAACTATCTCTAGATCTCCAATTGTGCCATCGTCAAGGTACCAGACGTTCAGAGGAAACTTTATCCATGAAATGGATTTGTGAATGGCTAAACTAAATAAAAGGGAGCCTAGGGGATCGCCTTGTTACGCTCCTACCTGTGATGGAATTTTGTCATTGTCGTATGTGACTGGGTGAAGCGTAGCATTGGTGGAGGAAAAGATATAGCGAAGAAATTGATTCCTCGACTTCGTTAATGGTGGTAGATCATAATATAAATCGCTGTGGTCTTACTCTATATCGATTAAACTACCTTTTTGTGTCAAGTCAATTAATGGCTTGAGTAAGAGTTGAGAGATAAACTGGAACATGTTAAAATATTTACTTGCTTTAATGGAGTGCAATTTCCCATCCCTTCATCCCTTATTTCCGCCCTTCCAGCAGTTTTTGAATATTGCACGAAGTTGTACAAGAATATGATTGTTGTTAAATGCCTCTCTTGCTCGTACTGCCAAAAAGTGAATTCTATACTCTTGGCTGCCTTTGTAAAGAGTGATATATTTTAATTGTTTTTTATTTATAGTCGACAAGGCAGAAGCCTACAGAAGTACAGCTGCTTCAATGCGCTTCAATATTATATTGTAATGTAACGTAATTTTTTTGCTATTTTTTGTTATTTTTTGCTCGATATCAATAATGGCAATTGGTAGGCGCTTAAAATGTCTACAAAATATTCAGTTGCATTTAGACTTTAATAGTAAATAATAAAATTTAAATAAATTAAATAATAATTAAGGGGGGCTCCCATACAATACAACCTATTTTTGCTCTTTAATGGTACGTGGTAGTTCTACTCGCACTTGGCCGATTTTATGCTCACATGATAATTAAACTGTTCGTTAATAGTAGTAAAATTATTTTTTATAATACTTTCAACTTCGCCTGGATCGTAACTTTTTCTTAACCTTTAACTATGGACATCTAAAAGTTGTAACATACTTATGGACATAGGGTCTGACAGACCGCTCGTATTTTCATCTGTTTTTAGGTAATTGAAAGATTTTTTGTATTATTTTTGCTCAAATGCCTTAACACACAATTAATTTAGGGAATGTATTGGTTAAATATCCAAAATTCTAAATTATATTGTAAAATGAAGCATTTTAAGCAAAAAAGTCACTTTTAAGACTTTCATTCACCTGTGACGAAAAAATGACATTTTTACATAAGAAACATACGTTTTAAAACTTTTTGCCTTAATGATAGAACGTCCAAGCTCTGGTCCTGCTAGAAGGAGCTTCCGGAAGGACTACCCTACGGTCCTGCGTCCTGCCAGCAGTACGCAATATTTTGTGAATTTTCTATGGATATCAGAGGTTGTCCTTCAAGCAGGACTTGACTTTCATGCGTAATCAATCTAGGCAGGGGTGACAAACATTCTGTATTTTGAAACTACAAAGAAAATAAACAAGAAAATCAAAAGAATTTAGAAAAGTTTTTAATTATAAAAAAGAGCATTATACTGGAATCCCATTCGTGATGTGGTAGGTAAAGCAGTTTCTTCCTGTCTGTGGAGAGCATAAAACACATCGCAGGCCACATGTCTTACAAAAATAGCTTGCTTTCTGCTGTTTTTTGTGGACTCTAGAGCAAACTATACATTTGCGTTGAACTCTCTTTCTGTCATCTGATTTTGACAAGGCTTCAAGAATGTGTTCTCCGCTATGAGCGATGTTGTCATGTCGTGGGGGCTGATTCTCTTGTAGGTTGTCAGCGTCATTCTTTGTAAGAGCTAATACCAAGTTGGTAGTAAACCATCTGTGAGACACTTGGTCATGTTCGGCTCGGAAGAAATTGTAAAAACCAAATACGCATTTGTTTCTATAATGCCAAGGACTGAGGCATATATTCTATGTTCCCATTTATGTGTAACCCAAGTTTTTTCTAATGCCAATCCATCTTGCCTGATGTGGTTGTGAATATCGATAGCTGCAGCACCATCAAAATATTGCTGGACTAACTTAGGTCTAGCAACTTCTCTATAAAACATATTTCCATCGTCGTCCCACCTTCTTTTGCGTGATGGCAGGCCTGGCAGTGTTGTTTCACAAGTGGCAACAAATGTATGAATTTTTTTGTCTTTCCAGGCACAGGCAATGAGCTGCACAGAGTCTTTTTCCGCTGTACCCACAACAGATGCACCCTTGCGTGTTGGACACCTTGCAGCCATCTCCGACACGGGATAGAAACTATGTGCTGTTTTTACTAAACCAATGAAATGTAATCCAACTTTGAATAGCTCCACAGCTGTTTTGACTGAAGAAAACCATGAGTCTCCAACTACAACTCTTCCAGAACCATGCCACGGCTCAGTCAATCTCAAAGTAGTTGCAGTTCCAGCTCCAAATTCTCTTTGCCATTTCTTCGTACTCATTGCTTCTTTACCCTCATTAATTTCCATTCTGATCATAATGTTTGTATTGCTGTCAGATGCTGTTTTTACTTCAGAACCCACTCCTTTTGGTTTTCTTTTAATTTTCATAACTGCTGGCATTCCGTTTTTGAAATACGAACCTCTTCCATACCAGGCGAACATGGATTCATCTACAGTTATTTTTGAACCAGGATGGATGGTATCTTTTAGTTTATCATTCACCATCATTACTAGCGTTCTAGTGTTGCGCCATTTGTCAGAATCATCAAGGTCTGATGGTTGTGTGAAGCGCAATGCCATTAGAATGATCTCAAATCTTTGGCGACTCATTCCAAATCTTTGTCCAAAATTTGCAGGGGGAAATATACCATCAGAGGTAGTGTTCCAGTAGGAAACTACTAAGCGCCGCAAGAGTGAAGCTTAAGGGGAAGTAGGGTAGATGTGATTCTTGCAGGGTATGAGCGGTCTGTGAGACCGCGCGTCCATAGTTAAAGGTTAAATAATATGTAAAAAATCTTTAAGTTTCAGAATTTTTGTTTCTCTGCTTCTTATGCGTTGCTTAAGAGTCTTTACCTCTCGTTGTAGTTTATCTCCTTTCACATTTCATGTAACAATTTCGCAAATGATGGTAATTCCTTTCTTACAGAATAAAATTCGTATATTTTATGTCTTACAGCACATCGTTCGAAATCATCTATTTCATAAGTTTTTCTTCGAGGACCAATTTTGCGCGGTGTTGTTACTTTTTTCGATGTTGAAGCAGCCTTTTTACACTATGTTCAACAAGAGCAAAATTAATGTTAGAAGTTTATTAAATGAAACAAAATTTATTTTATATAATTGATTATTTATAACTTTAAAATGCTTTGTCACTAATATGCGGTCCAGTTCCCTCAACTATCTATTATGGACTGACATCTCCGAGGCATACTTTTGATTAAATTTTTAGCGTAGTCGCGGGACTCCAATTTTGTTTGCCAATCTTGATTTCTTTGCAGCTTCAGTGGACAGTTGTCTTTCGTGCCTGCCAAGCGACAGTGGAGTACAGACCGTAAATACACAATTTTAGGTATGTTCCAATGCATCTCTAAATCCTCTGTCTAAGATCATCACGTCATCAGGTTCAAGAAACCATCGTATTGGTGCATCTTCCATTTAGTCATTGTGATTATCCAAAATCTGTCGTAATATGTCAGCATCTGACGTTCGAGCGTTGTAGGGTCCAGCTCCAGTCACATCTAAAATGTAGCCATCTCCACATACAATCATAAATGGCTTGACGAGATTAGCGTATTTGTGTAGACTGTAGCACATGCGCTGAAACAGGAAGTTTGAGCTTTTTTGGATAAATAAATAGGTGCCATCTAAAATAATTATTGCTCTCGTTTAGTCTGGTGTTCCATAAAATATATTATTGGGCAAAATCCTGTTTCTCGCTATAACTTCGGCGCGAGTTATATGGCCGAGTCAGAGGTGTTATGGAAGAAAGTCATTCTTCAAACATTCTCTCGCTTCTTTTATTTTACGTTAAATAGTTGACTTAGACAAACCAAAAACTGATGGAAGTCTTCGGTCAGGTTCACCGGTTCTCAGTTTACTTAGATACATTCCCAACATCGTTTGTCCATCCGAATATTCGCGTAAAGAAGGTGTTTCATTGAATATGAAGTATACTGCTGATGACTAAAACCAGTCCAAAAGAGAAGGGTATCTGGACCCGTTAAATGCAATCTGAAATAAACGAAAAACGAAAATGATTGAAACTATCATCTCGCATGGAAGTACCTCCTAATTCTTTGTAACCCACTCCTTATAATCAGGATGACCTCCTGATTCTCATTATCAACTATTAATCAGGAGCTATAAAGGCTAAACCGTACTTTCGCGTCATAGAGAAAACGAAGATATTTACGGATAATAACAAAAAAGTACAAATAACAACGGTAACAAACGAAGGACTGCGTTGCGTCGTCTGCTTCAACTAGACTACAAACCGGTCGGTGGGCAAGCTCCACTCGCCGCGTGCTTTGTCTGCCGCCGCGCCGGCCGGGTGGGACACCGGGCAGGCTATCTATCTCTTTCTAGCTTTGTCTGCCAGCGGGACAGACTATCTCTTTCCAGCTTTAACAATATGCTATTGGTGCATTGCTATTTTCATGATTATAAGTGTACGCTTATGTCAAATGTCCATAAATAACTAAGAAAATATAAACGATAAAAAAATCGATACCCCAAGGTTTTCGGAGTAAAAAAAAAAACATTTTTTTTTACTCAGACCGCATTTAAGAAGTTTCTGCCGACTCTGGGTCATTTTTGGGCCATTCGCGCGTATTTCTCAAAAACGCTTCAATTAGTGGACGCCATGTTTGCTCTGTGGTCATGACGTCATATCGTGAGCAAATAAACAGCGCTAATATTTTGCCCCATAGTATTTTATTTAAAATTTAAAAAAAATGAGTAATTATACTCCATATCATGGGTGTACGGTTTCTGAATGCAAGAATACTAGTGTTAAAACACCAGACAAATTGTGGATTAAAATACCAATGGATATAAATATGACAAACAATTGACAAACAGCAAAACAAAATTCGGTATTTGCAGCAAAAAATTTACCAACCATTAAATATTTTATTCTTGGTTTCGTGTTATCTTTAACGTAACGATATTAATGTATTGAAATGCTTCAGTTGCAAAAAATGTTTTCGGAAGCAGGTAGGTTAGGTTTGTTTGTTTCCATCAATTGACACTGACAGTTGACACTTTTTTTTGTGTACTATCCAAAAGACGTCATTAGCATGGCGAAAGAGTTTCGGAGTTTTCAAAGACAGATAAAAAATCCTAAAATCTTTGAACTACATTAAAAATATATTAAGGTATCTTATGAAGTCAAACTAACATTGCTTTTCCACTGAATTATCATAATAATATATTTTTTCTCATATACACTAAAATACCCTATTCTGCAAGTGTATAGTGTTTCTTTTCTCCGAATTGGGTTTGTAAGAATTCCCTTAATTGGAGGCATTTACTAATGTCCTTAATGGAAACTGCACTTTCAGCTTCATTTTCTCATTGGGATTAGATAAATTTAAATGTAATGATTTTCTGACTGCCATTTCCGAGGTTCATTATTGCTTAGCTTTCCTCTAGACCAGCGTTCGGCAACGTTTTGGCAGGCAAGGGCCATACGGTGGCAAAATAAACTAATGGCGGGCCGCAGTCCTCATACTTGTATTAATTTTAGAAGCCCAATATAATGAGGGGAAATAAGTTTTTATTACAAAATGACACAAACAGCTACGTAATACGTTTTAAAAGAGGCGATAACTACTGGCAATATTAGAAAACATTGTTATTTGTTTTTGATACTTATAACTTATTCAAAATCATTCACGGGCCGCAAGTAAGACGTTCGCGACTAATAATAATATTTTTTTATTTGCGAAAAAAGTATGAAAGTAGTTAAATTAATAATAAAACATAGTTCAGTCTTTCTACCTAGTACTTAGACATGCAAAAATAAGTCAAAATTAAATTAACATTATTTAAAACCTTAATCAAGAACATTATGAAGTCAATATTAATACATTATAATCATACAATAAATATTATTATACCATATACACCATAGTGAGAATATTGTGATAGAAATATAATAGTATCAAATAAGAAAAAAAATGTCAATTACTTAGTCAAAATGTATAAATTAAATAAAATAATATTTTAATTACATTACAATATTATGTCAAAAGGAATTGAATATTACACTATTGTATTATAAATTTTAAGTCATGTCCGAAAGAATAATAATATTATATAAATGTCACAATAATCCCATTCTAAACTAAATAAAAAGAATAATAATAATAAATAATAAGTCATCTTACAGCTAAAACAAAATTTCAATAATCAGTACCATTAAGTGAATCTAATATTATCATTTAGGTATTCTGAAACACTATAGTAACATTTTTGTATAAGAAATTCATTAACAGCTTTTTTAAAGGAATTTACACTTACATTATTATCTCTAAGTGACGTAGGTAGCTTATTGTATATTTTAGAAGACATTCCAATTATACTTTTAGACATGAGTGAAGTTTTGTACGTCGTAGTAATAATTTTATTTTGATCACGTCTATTTCTATTTACAATATAAGACTTCTTAGGAAAGGGATCCTGATTTTTATGTACAAACAATGCTATTTCTAGTATGTATAATGACGGAAGTGTTAGAATTTTATATTTAATAAAGCTTGGTTTACAACTATCGGTCATTCTCAAGCCAAACATTGCCCGAATACAGCGTTTTTGCGATAAAATTCCATCTGTGTTCATTATGGATGCTAACTTCAGAAGCACAAAAGAACCACTGCTAATCTTTTTACTTAGTTGTTCAATGTGATGTTTCCAATTGAGTTTATTGTCAATAATTAATTCTAGAAATTTAGCATTGTCAACATGGTCAATCTTAGTATTATTAAAATGCACACAAATCTTAGGTGGCAACTTTCTTTGAGAAAACTGTATGATATTTGTCTTAGTTAACTTAATTTTTAAATTGTTAGTGTCAAGCCAAGCTATAATAGATTTTAAAGTTTGAATAATGTCATTTTCATAATTTTCTAAATTGTCACAATCTATAGTTATGGTACTGTCGTCAGCAAAGATTAAAAATAAGAGGGGACCTAACACACTACCCTGTGGAACTCCATAAAGTAAATATCTAAGGTTTGATAGAAAACTCTCTTCGTAAAGTGTTTTATAATTGAGCCGTCTTATTTCAGTATATTGTATTCTGTTTGTGAGATATGATTCAATAAGTTTTAATGTAATCTCGCGTATACCATATGCTTCAAGATTTTTAAGCAAGATTGTGTGATCAATATAGTCAAATCTTGGGTCATATCACAGAATATAGAGATATATTTGTAAAAAGTCAAAAACAGCTATATTTATGCCTACATTCCGTCGAAAGCCATTTTGTCCTTACAAAAAATTTCAAACTTTTCAAAAAAATTGTATAGGTGATTGTATATATATATTTCAAATATTTTGGATATGACAGATGTAAGAGCAATGGGTCTATAATTATTTAATAATCTTTTATCGTTTTTTTTATGTAAGGGCTTTATAATTGAAATTTTTAGTTTGTCAGGAAATACTCAATCTATGATACTTAGGTTTAAGATTAAGATAAGATTTAAGAAGGGCCTGAGACAATGTCACTTACCGATTTAATAACTTTAGTTGATATTCCATCAAACCCAACGCTTTTTGAGTTTTTTAAATTTTGAATGATTTTGTTTATGTCTTGAGGTAAGGTTGGTGGAATAAACATTGAATTTGATGAGGTTAAAATATTTTTTGAAAACTCAACTCAAACAAGCTTACTTACTATCAGAATGATTATCATGTAAATCTTTAACATTAATAAACTCTATCTGAGAGTCTGTCGGAAAAATTCATCAGAAGCTCTATAGCCCGTGAAGAGAGAGCCATTTTGTTCTGCTGATAGTTTAGGTAAGCGGTCGGCAACATGCGGCCCGCGAACGTCTTACTTGCGGCCCGTGAATGGTTTGTGAATTAAAGTTATATGTATCAAAAACAATGTTTTCTAATATTGCCAGTAATTATCGCCAGTCGCCACTTAAGCACCTAGCTGTTTGTGTCATTTTGTAACAAACACTTATTTCCCCTCATTATGTGTAGGTATATTGAGCTTCTAGGGTTAATACGAGTATGAGGTCTGCGGCCCGCCTTTGGTTTATTTTGCCACCTTGTGGCCCTTCCCTACAAAAAGGTTGCCGACCGCTGGTTTAGGTCTAAGACTTGTGATCTTTGAATCAGATGATGTTAAAAGATTATGTAAAATATTCCCATTTGTTGCTTTTCTACTTAATTTTCTGGAATAGCTCTCTCTGAAATTCCAAAAATCTTTGTTGATTGTAATGAGATAATTCTGCTGCTTCTTCTGACAAATTGCTGATAGGTATGGTACCAAAATGCTGAATAGTTTCAGTGACATGTATTAACAGCTTGTGTAAACTAGAAATATAATGAATATATTAACTAGAAATAATAGTTAACGGGTTTAAACCGGGTTTTTTGGGTGAAAATGGATTTAAACCAGAGTAAAAACCAAACAGTGGGTTTTAACTTTCAAACTTATATTTTGTATTCAAACGTTAAAAAAAATGTTCGTTAAAGATCTTTATAGATAAAAAAAAAACGTGTTTTTGAGTAATCTCAATATTATATCTAATAATTTTAGCTGTATCTTGTTTGCCATTATGGAGATAAATAAATAAAACCAAACAAGTGATTCATGTATTTATATTAGAATTAAATGATATTGTTAATAATCGAGGAAAAATAAAATAATTTTACGAAAATTCAGAATCAGATCTTACACAAGATTAACAGCAACTTATAAATTCTACACAACTTGATGTTGTTGCTTCAGTTTGAGACGTGCGTCCTCTTCGATTTCTGTTGTTTTAACCGGCGAACTTCCATTTTTTTCAACAGAGTTTCTTCACTCATCGGATCATCTGTTACCATTTCATTTACTACCTTTCTGTGCAATATGTTCCAGTTGTATGCTAATTATAAAATAAATAAATATCGGACACAGCAAAACATTATGTATACAAACATTTGTGTCTTAAATTATTGTTTTGAAAAGGTTTTCGAACAAAGCTCTTGTGATGAAACAAGATCGGTGCTTTAAAATACTCCTTCCCAACGATGTCAATACTTGGACATGGCATACGCCATCAAAACTGTAGCAATGTTTTTGCATGCAAAATGTGTATCGAGAAAATATTGTCGTCCTTTTTTGTCTTACAGTAATAGCATATACGACTTTCTCTTTTACTCATTCACGCTTTCAATGCATATTTTACGTAATCAATGCATTAAACACGTCCGACTGTCACCGCGTCCTAAGGCACACTGCTCCAGGGGGGGTCAACTCCTATAGAGTAGAAAAAATACCTACAGGGGCTGTTAACTGCGACTGACTAAAAAATACTCCCAATTTTGTGTGAGAGCTCAAGTGAGTGAATCGTTTATATATCCATATAAAAGTGAAATAAAAATAAAAATAGTGAGATTTTGTTTTATTCGTATTAAAATATTATGATTTTATAATAATTACCAATATTAACACTTGCTTAACAATTGTTTAGCAGTTGGGAGTAATGTAAATTGCGATTTTTTTATGGCAACCCTGGTCTCTGGTCATAAGTCATAACAACAAAATGGCGTTCGTTTTGTTTTGCGCTTTACGAACAAGGTGCTGTTTTGTGTTATTGATGTATTTGGTGATTAAGACGTTGAGTTGAGCTTCTGTTCCTCCGTTATATTATTCCTGCATCAATTGCAAAACTGTGTGTGTGTGAGAAATTGACTCGGTGTGTTGTATAGTGAGATATAAACTCGGTGTTTCTTTGTGAAAATGTCTAGCAAAGAAAACAGGAGACGATGCTTTAAATGCTGCTCTTCACCTGCTGAAGACGGCGTTAAATTGTTTCGTTTTCCTAATCCTGGAATAAGAAACCTGTTTCGGTACGTAAATATGTATGTAATAGTAGATAAAATAACCCTCTCATTTGAAACACTAACTCCTTTTTCACATGTAAATTTATAGCTATAATGAACTATAAAGAGTATTTTAACTTTAGAAGTAATGAGAAAGTGTATCCTTAGGGCTTAGATATAAAAAGAATTCTTCATTATGAATGTGCTTAACCATGTAATAGTTAGGCTTATTATTGTTAGGGTGGGTTGCACCAGAGGTGTGGTTAAAGTTAAAGTTATGGTTATAGTTAAGGCTAACTTAACTTTAACCTTCGATATATTATAATATTATGAGCGGTTATAGTTATCGTTAAATAAGGCGTACTTAACCAAAGATTTGACATTTTGCTCTGTAGTTATAGTTAAAGTTAAAGTCAAAGTTACGGTTATAGTTAAAGTAAGTTGGTGCAACCCACCCTTAGTTTATAATAGTAAATAATTCTTAAATATAGGAATTTAGCATAACATAAAAATAATTATTATTTTGTTTATTTTAATTTACATATCTTTTATTTTCAGTTGTGAGTCATGGGCAAGATTTGTATTTCCAGATGGAAATAATACATTGGAAGTCCAAAAAAAACTGCACTCTGAGCATAGGATGATATGTGAGAGACACTTTAAAGAGACAGACTTCACCGATCATAGTAAAAAGATCTTAACAAGATCAGCTATCCCATGTGATGTAAGTGATATACTTTTATTTCATCTGTTTTATACATAATTCAAAACTACTGGTATGTGGTGGCTTTTGAAACTAAGGGTCAGCGCAGACAGAGAGAAATAATCCTTGTGCAGTCTCGGGCATTTTCTTTGAAGCACTTGAAAATAAACTTTAAAATTATTACACTAAAGTACGATAAGGGATTCCCGCGTATCCTCGAGGACGCGCGAGCATTTCTTGTAAGGTTTGAGCATTTATGCACTTTAGTTTATTAATTTTAAAGCTAATTTTCAAGTGCATGCCCGAGGCCGTGCGAGGATTATTCCTCTCTGTCTGCGCTGACCCTAATGGGCCACCATTTTATAAAGTGAGTGAGTGAGTGAGTGTTGATACAATTAACCTATCAAGCCCCATAAGAACACCAGTGACCGCGACAACAATAGAATAACAATAGATATCCAAGAATTCGCGATAAAAGGATTAATTAAACAATTTATTTTGTAAATTACAAATATCTACATAGTAAATAGAAAGTCAATTATTTAATATGTTGTATCCTTCAATTAAGCCTTGCAATAACAATTATGTAGCACCTCTAATCTGGATAACGTAGACACAATATATTTTCAATTGTTATGCGACAGCTGGCTGCCGCTTGGGGATTGATGGGTTACGTCTTCTTAGCCAATTTATGTTTTTTTTTCTATTTGTGTGTCTTGTCATTTTGTCTGTCTACTTATCCATTGAAAATAAGTGTTGATCACACACTATTCATATGTTTTATTTTAATATTTAATTTTTCTCTTGCAGTCTAAACATGAGTTGCCTGTGTGTCAACCTGGACCTTCTCAAACTCGAGAACCCCTTGGAGAGAGGAGCTTCAATGTTATTGAAGTGTCTCAGGTTCAGCCTACAGAAACTACTTCTACTACTAAACAAACAGAAAGGGAGAAAGATTTATCTAAAAAATGCAGCAAATATATGGGAAAAATATGCCTGCTGCAAAATCGTCTGAGGAAAATGAAATTAAAAATAAATATTTTAAAAGAAATTGAGGCAGACAATGCAGTAAAGCAATTGTCAAAAAAAATAAGTCCAGCCTTTGCATTACTTTTACAAGGACAAATAAAGAACTCTAAATGCCATCTAAAAGGGAGAAGGTGGTCAAAAGAAGAGAAGATAATAGCCTTACGAATATTTAAAAGATCCCCAACGTGCTACCGCCTGCTCAGAAGGCTATTTACCTTGCCTTCACCAAGCACATTGAAAAATCTTTTAAATAAAATCCCGTTTGGTGTAGGACATAATGAACAGGTGTTCAAAATCCTGAAAAAGTTTGTTAAAACTCAAAAGTCTTGTGATAATGAATATGTGTTGATGTTTGACGAAATGTCAATAAAAAAACATTTAAATTATGACTGCAAAACGGACTTGATAGAGGGCTTTCAAGACCATGGTGTGCAGGGGAGGTCAGGGCTAATTGCTAGCTATGCCCTTGTCTTCATGATAGCAGGAATAAGAAAAAAGATTAAGCAGCCTCTAGCCCATTATTTTTCAAGTGGTTTTGTTACAGCAGATAGATTAGCTGTTATAATTAAAGAGGTAACTAAAGTTTATATTGTATGGTATTATAATGTATTGATTATAATTTATCACACTTACTATCAATAACTATAATTATGATTGTTTCACTATAAATTTTTCCAGTAATATTATGCAATACATAACACAATAATGTAACATTATTGTGTTATGTATTGCATAATATCAAATTTATAATTATTATTTCAGGTACTACATAAGTGTCATGAAGCTGGTGTAAATATTTCAGCTACAGTATGTGACATGGATGGTGTCAACAGGAGAGCACTTTGCATCTTGGGGGCATCTATGGAGCATCCTTATATAACTTTAGAAAATAAAGAAATTGTGTCAATTTATGACACACCACACTTGCTCAAATGCTTCAGAAATATGTTTATAAAATATAACATTGAATGCAGTACAGACATAAACTCCAGCCTACAGACAGGAAGAGGTAAGTTAGGACATTATTCTACATATCAATATTGCGTAACTAGCAGGCCCAATGGACGTCGTCCCGTCATATCTATGAAGTTTTAATTTTAAAAATTTAAATTCAATATGGTTTTAAGGAAGCTAATATTTTCACATATTTTTTTATATTTTCTCTCAGTAAGAACGTTCCTCAACAAACTCAACAAAAAAGATGTATGATGTTGGCTCATAATTTCTTATTTACTTACAGGTATTGCTAAATGGGAGCACATAAAGCAATTTTATGAAATGGACTGTAAAAACCCAAATTTTGTTTTTGCGCCCTGCCTTAGAAAAGACCATTTGGACCCCAATACTAAGCAAAAAATGAAAGTAAATTTAGCTGCTCAGGTGTTGAGCCATTCAGTTGCAGCTGGATTGTACTCTAAAATATCTGATGGTATGTATGACGTATAATTAAATGTATTACTCGATACATTACATCAACAACTTTGACTTTGTAAAATAATACACTACCTACTATTTTAAAAATGTATTTAAAAAAAGATAAGGTTTTATTTCCGTTCAAATAAATTCATTTTCATTTACAGGAAGCCTTACAGCAGCAGCCACAACAACAGCAAATGTTGTTGCCAATATGGACAAAATATTTGACTGTTTAAACAGTGAAACATCGGATTTAAGAAGAGGAAAATGTCATGCCACAAACTTTACAGCAACCAGCCCCCATTTAATTTTCTTTCAAAAAATGAAAATTTTTTTTTCTACGCTAAAATTTATAGGCAGTCCACGCAAACCTCCATCACTAGAGGGCTGGATATGGACTCTAAATGCTGTAGAAAGGGTATGGAGAAATTTAAGTAAAAAATATAATGTAAAGAGCCTAGCTACAAGAAGACTCCAACAAGATGCCTTAGAAAATCTTTTTGGGTGTATTCGTGGGAACTGTGGTTCAAACACAAACCCTACATGCGGACAATTTGTAGCTGGGCTCAAAGCTGCCATCATTAGTAATTTGGCACATATGGGAACTACTGGAAACTGCGAAACGGACAACAATGTTATAATTAATAATTTGGATAGCTTCCTGTCAGTTTCGCAGTCTGCGCAGGAAAAAAAAGACGACTCAGTTGTTACTGCTTCATCAACTTCAACATATGCTCTGTATTTTGAAGTTGATGAAGCAATAAACACTAACAATCCTGAAATACAGGCATGTGCATATGTGGCGGGATTTATATTAAAGAAACTACCATTGAAGGATTGTGAAATATGTAGAAAAATATTTGTTAGTGATAACATAGATATAACACACAATTTTGTCGCAAACAGGGAATATGGAACGGATTCTCAAGCTTTAAATTATGCGCACAAAGATTTTATTTTCTGTGTAGAATTATGTGCATCAGTTATTAATAATTTTTTAAAAGATAATGCCTTTGTAAAAATGATAAAGATAAAAATTTTAGATTGCATAAATAGTATTGTCAATTTTGATTTTATTCAACCATGCAATTTACACAAAGATAACAATTTAGAAACAATTATTAATTGTGTATTTTTTATTTGCATAAAGAGATTCTGCGTTTTAAAAAACCGTTCTTTTGCTGAAGAAGCTTCGACTTCTTCTTTAAAACGTAAAATGAAAATTATTTTACACCAGTAATTGTAAAACAAATACCTACTAAGCCTTACTCCACAGAAAATATGTTATATTTTGCTAAGTAAGTATAGCATTTTAAATTTAATGTTGAGTGAAATATATGGTTGAACAAAATGCAAGAAAAACTGATTCACAAAGCTCTACACATTATAATTTATAATCCATACTTTCATACTAATATTATAAATGCGAGTGTGTCTGTCTGTCTGTCTGTTACCTCTTCACGCTCAAACCGCTGAACCGATTTTGCTGAAATTTGGCATGGACATACTTTGAGTCCCGAAAAAGGACTTAGGATACTTTTTATCCCGGAAAAATGTACGGTTCCCGCGCAATAAACTATTTTGGCGCAACAGAGTTGCGGGCGTCATCTAGTATGTAAAAGTATTCAAATTTTGCAAAGTATTGCCTGATTCTATTAAATATATCTGTAAGTAGCAATAAAATAAAATATTATTTTATGAGATTCTGTTCCTTCAAGTAATATATTTTATAAATGGATAATGTAAGATGTGAACTTTCAATAAAACCAAAATGTTATTAATATTTGTTTTTATTTCATATTATGTAAACTTTTAGTTGTAAGAAAAGCTAAATAGGTAAACGGCAGTCCGAATAATGGATTTACCTATTTAGTTTTTCTTACAATTAAAAGAAGACCCTTTAAATTATTTTACCCCCATTTAAAACTATAGAATTTAAATTTTCCCGCGCTCATTTTTTTCCGATTAGTACGGGTGGGCTGATTATAGATGGCGGTAGTAAAAACTGATTGTATTGAGTTGACGTTCTTCTCCGCTAGGAGTATTAGTGTTCTGTGCACTGCTCTCAGATGAGTGAGCTCACTCATTTCGAGGGTGACACATTTTTCGCGCTGACGATTGTATGGAATGCCTCTTCTAAAGGTTATAATTCTATGCTCCTTCCTATATATAGATTAATATGAATTATGGTGCAACAATCTTCTCACCTTGTATGATGTTCTAATTCTAACGGTGATCAAACTTATAAAATTACAAATTATTGTCAGTAATAATTATTCAGGCAGTATTAATAAATAGTCTGTGGCTGTATGAGCGTAATTCCAAATTACGCTCATATAGTCTCAGATTTTAAATACATATAGGGCCTTGATAACAGTGACTCGGATTTTTTCAGAAGATTGAAAAATGAAGAAATTGTCATAGATTTGGCCTGAAATTTGCACACAATGTAGTTATACTATTGTATTTTAATTCAGCATATATGATTCTTTATTATGAACTTCATAAATTAAACTACGGACCTAAAACAAAAAAAATTGAATTGGGTCACTGTGTACCACTAACGGCCGTTTCCAATATTTGATCTATCTCTGGTTTTGCCCTACTAGAGATAGGAATAGCTCTCATTAGACATTAGAGACATATATTTTATGTCAATTCAATGTTAGCTGCGATCGGTCGTATGTCAAACCAGAGATAGATTGAATATTGGGAACGACCGTAAGTGTACCTACACACTGACTCACTACTGTAGTACACTGTGCCTCTAATAGTACACAGTGACTCAGGAGTATTAAAAGTAAAGTAAAATGTCGGGAAACTTTGTTTTATTACAAAAAAAAAACACAAAAGACATTCTAAAAAAAAAACACTTTATTCTAAAAAAATTAAAAAATCTCTTCATAGCAAAACAATAATATTATCTATCAGTCTCTACTGTCTTGTAGGTATAACAATTATAGATTTTTTAAATTTTTATAATACTTTTTGATGAGATCAAAACTGTTATCGCTGTTATAATATGTAACTCTATAAACAATATTATTATAAATTTAAACAAATTACTTTTCAAAAATCAAAATATAGAAAAAAATTAACAATACCGCGTATAATTTTGCTGTACCCTCATTTTGTGCTCAGTTAGGAACTTTATAATAATAATAATATAATATCTATGGACGCTTCGCACCACGTCAGTCTGGCCCCGTGGTAAGTACCTGATGGGCTTGTGTTACAGGTACCAGACAACGGAAATATATTTAATACTTTTATACTATACATATATTTAAGATTTTTATTATATTATACACATATTTAATACACAGCCATGACCCAGAAACTTGGAAAATATTAATCACTTATTTCTAATAAATATTCAGAAGAGTAAAATTAATAGAAAAAATATAGAATGGCCTGGAAGATGTTCCGATCAATGAAGGTTTTGGCAAAATATATTTTAAATATTTCTCATTTACAAGGGAAAGATCAGGCTTATCTGGCATAAGGAGATTTTGAGTGCCAGACTTGCGCCTCAAAAATGATATGTAGTATTCAAGATCATTGTTTCTTTCTTCTATTACCTTCCCAATATATAGTGATCTCTGTTTTTAGTTGTCAATTCAACGACAACATATTCTCCTTCCTTGGGTGGACGAGGTAACTGATTCAATAGGTCTTCTTCCGTTAAAATAATCTCATTTTCATCTTAATCTTCCGGTAGTTCCAGCCAATCATCATCATCATCGGAATCAGCTAATTGAACTTTGACACGGTTTTCCATTTCTTCGTCGCTATCTAATATTGTGCGGATAATTTTATTTTTCTTTGCCTCGACCTTTCTCTTGGTCACATTCTTCTCTTGTTCTATCAGTCTTTTCTGGTGTGTCGGTAGCTATTATGCTACGTCCAGGCTTCTTTCGTTTCCTGTTTGTTTTTCTTGGCCCAGCTTTTATTGGATCTCTGAATGCGTAAGCGACGCGCGAGTCGAGATACTTGGGTGCCATTGCAGCGTCCAGAACTACGCGCGAGTCCGTTGCGAATGGACGTATTTGATTGGAGCGTGATAACTTCGAGTCCATGTTTGTAGCGTAAAAACGCGCGTAAGACGCGGTATCTGGACGCAATAGAAATTGAAACGCGCGTATGGACTTCGCGCGTAAAACGCCTCATCTGGACAGGCACATAGAGGATGAAAGTATGTATAAATCTTCTTAGATTTTCGACTGATTGAACTGAAATTATACATTGGAGCTACTATATATGGATGGATATGGATATACGGATGCTTTCCGTTCTTAAAACAACGCCGAATCCTCCAAACTTGTATGTATCTAAAGACTTGTATTTATATGACAAGAGTTCCGTCAGCACCTTCGCAACCATGGAAGTAAGATTTTGCATCAAGGTATACACCTTGATGCAAAATCTTACTTTTTGATAGCATATGCTTAGTATACTTCACTAAAATCAAAATCACCATATGTTTCTATATAAATTTTGAGGAGTGCCCTCGATTACTCATGGATCCCATCATCAGGTCACCACTTTTGTGAACATGGTACTAAATTCGAGTTAGACCCTATACAACAAAAATAAAAATTTGACAATCGGACTACTAATGACTGAATAATCGTTGAACATACAAAAAATAAAAAAAAGATAAAAAATATACACAGACGAACATAGAACCTCTCTTCTTTTTGGAAGTTGGTTAAAAACTGCTTATAATTAAGTACTTAATCTAAATAAAAAGTGTGTCACATTATTACCTGCAAGGTATCCCATATTTGTTGCAACAGTTCTGCTAAAAAAATGGCTTGCAAATTTAACTTTCATTTTATTCTTTGAAACTTTATCTGGTAAGACATGGTTTTCAGTCATCTTAGGGATTAGCCTTACATCCTTATAGCCAGGATTTTCTTTATGCAGCAACAGCAGGTGCTCCCATTTTGCTATATGTTTTGTATTATTTTCATAATATTCCAAATTCTTGGTGAGCAAATTATTTCTAAGACACTTTAATAAGTGTGGAGGGTCATATAGTGGTACGACCTCTTGCTCATTGACCAAAATATTTTCTTTTGGTTCCCGACCCTTCTTTAAATTCATGCCACGTGCTTTTTGTAGCAATAGCTTTATAGCATGCCTGTTGTTGGTACCTTGGTCACATACGGTTGTTACGACGATTAAGCCAGCTTTTTGTAGCTGGCTAATAATTTATTTTATTTGCACGGCAATTTGCTGGCCACTTGTGGCCGCTGCAGCAAAAGTATAACAAACGGGATGCGTATAATTTTTTATTAAAACCCAGTATCATAAACACCTGAAAAAAATAAAGTAGTTTTACCGTCACAATTTTTCTTAGCCAACAATTGCAAAGTTTTCAAATAACTTACTACAGCAAAATATATTCGGCCGCCACTAATATGGTTAAAACTTTACTCTTTCGCATAAAATTATTAGATCAATTTTGATTAATACAATGATAGTCTTTTCTATATGTGAGTAAAATATTTTTACCTGGGCAAGATCTGCATATTCAGACTTTACTGTCACACCATCAGTCACAAATCCAACTGCCATATCCTTTTTTCATTGTATGACAAATTTGCCTTTAAACACATTTCATCAAACAACAAAACGCACAATTTTTGTTCAGGCTTCATTTTGTCTGCAGCATTTTTCAGTTGGCTAAAAGGATTCTTCTTAAAAACCTATAAGCTTTTGGTGACAACGTAAATATGGAGTGTGCTAATATTTTTTCTTGCAACAGAAAACGTCGGCCTTTATTTCATTTTTTAGATTCTCTAAATTTAAGTAATGTTAAGAGCTTTGCTGTGCTAGGCAGTTTTTCCATTTCAAACAAAAGTGCTGGGTTTGACGAGATTTTTTTAGCTGCTTGTAGGTTGGCAGCTTGCTTCTTTAATTTATTGCGACATTTGCTCAGCTTTATCCTGATTTTTATCAACCTCTGGCGCAATATATTTTGTTCTTCAGGAGATACTATTGTATGCTTTTTGACACCAACACCACCTTTTTTATTGTGAAATTCTAAAATAAAGGAATTGGACGGTTAGTTTAAAAGACATGTTAAGTTTTATACAAAAAAAAAAACATTTAATAATAATTATTGTCTATAATAAGCTATAAATAAAAGAAAATAATCAGAATTATAATTACCCTTATTTTTTCTGGTTGGCCATGGTAGTGTCTACTGGATGTACAAAAACGAGAATAATATGAAACCAATCAGTCAACAATTATGATCAAATTTAATATTAAGAGTAGAAAATGTGACTTTTACCAATATTTTCTTTAAATATAGAGTTATTCTCATACACTGAAGTTATTACTCTAACTGCTGTTTCCAGTGAATTCATCTGGAGACCTAAAAGTTAGTGACTTGTTAGTTCCATGCTTATTATGCTACAATCAATATTTAAGAATAAAAAATATAATGTTAAATCATAAAAGTATCTTGCATTCCATTCCAAATCTTTCATTATTATATTTCATGAATCAAATAAGCATAAAATATTTGTTTTCAAACAACTAGCAAATTAGATACTAAAATTTGGATGTAAGTAAGTGGAATCAAAACAAAAGTGTTTTTTAAATACCTGCTAAAGATGTTGAAGTAGACGGTATAGGTGAGGTCACAGTGGTGGCAGGTTTAGATGTGGTTGAAGTTGTATTTGTTGGAAGATTTTGTAATTGTCGCATAAGCCTTCTCTCATCAAATGCAAATTGTGGAATAGAAGAAAGTCCTGAAAAAAAGCAAATGGAAATATGTGTATGTTAAAAATGTTTATATATTTTATGCTTAATATAGCTTTCCAGCACATAATTATTTGACACGTTACTACTGACACTCACTCTTACAAATAAAGCGTGCATAATTTTGTCGTCATATAAAATGTAGTTTAAACCTCCGACAAGTTTTATTTGTCCATTGAAAAATAGGCCCTTAACAGATAGAATAGTAAATTCATTATGTCATGCCTACTGTGTTATGCCTTCAGGGATCCTGTCTGAGACTGGGCCTACACATGTGTCAATGCCTAGTCCACCTTTTACTATTGTGTTCACACAATATACTAAACTGAGCGACCGCGGAAGTGGGGAGCAGAGGAGGCCAAATACCCCCCGTTAATAGAGATGGGCAGAGGGTTTAAACCCAGCTGGACAAAAAAGGCAAATACGGGGCAAATAGCTAAGTCAGCCACACAATCGAGAGTTAGTCTATTCGCAAGATAATTAATGAACTCCATTGCTTCAATTTCCTGATTCTGATCAAGTTCACATCCTACAGTTGTAGGATCCAGTAGATGTGCAGCGTAATGTATCGGCTTTATGATCTGTGCGATCCTATTTTCTACGGCAGTTATCAACAGGTCTTTATCCGCATTCTCCAAAATTGTTGTTGTAGCTAAATTGAACTGCATTTTTGATTTGATGTTCTTCAATACCATAAAAAATTTATGAATATTGTAATTATTTCCTTCGAGTAGAAATATGCTTTCTGTTATTAGCTGCAATACTTTAACACATTGACTCACCATAATCCAAAAGTTTTCGTCAAGTATTGTAGCCTTGACTTCAGTTGATATTGGAATGTGTTCATTGACTGCTAAAGTTTGAAGTGCAGCTTTGTTGGTTTGTACGCTTTTTAATGCAGAAACTTGGCTTCCCCACCTTATTTTGCAAGGTATTTTTGAAGTTTCGCCGTCAATATTCTTGTCTTTTTTGATTTTAAATAGGAGTGCACTGAGTACCGGACTCCTTTTTACACACTTAATGACATCCGTCGTCAGATCAATGCAAGCTTTAATTAAAGGCAATTTTATCGCATCTGCACATAATACATTAAGACTGTGGGCAGCGCAACCCAAACGAACTAACGAAGGATATTTGGTTTGCAACATCTGAAAAGCCTTTTGCAGATTTTTGGCATTATCTCCGATAAGAACGACAAATTTATTTTCTCCATAAGATTTCGGAACGTTTTCTATTTCGCTGCATAAATACTCACTAGTATGACGATGGTCTTCGGTATCAAGGCTTTTGACAAATACAATTTCTGGCTTGGATATCAAAAAAATTATAATACCTTGATTTCGAATGTTGCTCCATCCGTCGCATTGCAAGTGTAAGAATGTCGCTTTTTTAAGATCGTCATACAATTCTTTGGACATTTCATTGTACTGCGTATTTAAGTACTTTGTAGCAAGAGTGTTTCTAGAAGGCAATTTAAAATTCAGTCTTTCGTAAAACTGTATCCACAGTGGATGTTGTACCATCGACATTGGTGCTCCGGAGATAAACAAAGCTTTTGCAAATAGTTTTTCCAGTGATGACTCATAATTTATTTTGGTGATCACACTGGGTTGAGTACGAGATTGTTCGTTACTGACATTTTTTAATTGTTTTTTTTTTTTACGGAAAATGTAGTTTTGGTACATACCAATAAATGTCTAGTCATTTTGGCGACAAGTTTCTGTTTATATACAGTCTCACAAAAACGGCACTTGATCGTTTTATTGTCAATTTCCTGATAATGTTCCCATATCTTCTTTTTGGGGGCTCCAATTTTACTGCCTGGTGAAGAAGGTTAATCTGTGCTGGTAAAGATTACCTTTATCCTTCACAGTGCTTTTTTCATAAATGAAAAAGTGTTTGTTGTATACAAGAAAAATTGTCAAGAGATATCATTTGAGCTTTGATTATTTAAATAATCAAAGCATTCGAGGACATTTTTATTCATTATTCATTGACCGTCACTTGCAGAAAGATCATTAAAATTAATGCTTCTTTAAATCTATTGCTGACTCTTTTTATCTTGTTGACAAAGAAAGAGTCAGCGATAGATTTAAAGCTTTAACTTTAATGAACCTTTCTGCAACTGACTATGAAACTGTTAGGGTGGGATGCACCAGAGGTGTTTTTATTGTTAAGGTTAAGGTTATCGTCAAATATGGCGTCCATTATTGACTTTAACTAGAGATTTGACAGTTCATTTGACATTTTGTTATACTTAGTTAAAGTGAGTTGGTGCAACCCACCCTTATTTGTTTGACCTAGTCATCTCCGTTTTGTCTTATATTATATTTATAACTAGTTGATTGACTGGAGGAAGTTGGGACCCGTTGGGAAATGAATACTTACCCGGTAATACTTACGCTACACGTAAATATCTGTTACAAATAACAAACAACAAATAAAGCCTCAAATATAAGTGACAGTTGTATGAACAGACATTACTGGAGCAAGTATTCATAAAGCAGTCGCTTGGCTGTCACAATGCTAGTTGTGAACAGGTCTAAAGGTGCTCCCACACAGCAGTTATATAACGTTATAAAATATTGTGTAACACGATAACATCTTATAACAACGTGTAACATACGCTACATGTCAAGAAATAAACGTGTATTTTGTTATAATTTGTTAAAATATGTTAGACAAAAATGTTATCTAACGTTATGTAACTGCTGTATGGGAGCACCACAAATAAAGTATTATAGTCTATCTCAATGGGGAGCACCTTGTCTACAGGTTTAGAAATATTATTAAAGTTATTACCTTCGCGCAAGATAAACGAGTTCTTACGGTAGTTAGTCGAAACTTTTTTTTAACGTGGGAGAGCCATGCTTCGGCACGAATGGGCCGGCTCGACCGGAGAAATACCACGTTCTCACAGAAAACCGGCGTGAAACAGCGCTTGCGCTGTGTTTCGCCGAGTGAGTGAGTTTACCGGAGGCCCAATCCCCTACCCTCTATTCCCTTCCTTTCCCTCCCCTATTCTCTTCTCTTCCCATCCCTACCCTCCCCTATTACCCTATTTCCCCTTAAAAGGCCGGCAACGCACCTGCAGCTCTTCTGATGCTGCGAGTGTCCATGGGCGACGGAAGTTGCTTTCCATCAGGTGACCCGTTTGCTCGTTTTTTTTTTATTTCATAAAAAAAAAACTAGTATAAATACAGGGGGGTTAAATCTAAAAATTCTAGTGGGTACATTGGTACATTTAAAATATGTTTTTCTAAAATTACGGGGGAATCAATTTTATTAGAGGCTATCTAAAAAAACTAAATCAGCAACATCGCGTCTGATCTTGAGCGGAACCAGATGATGCCTTTTACAGAGTTCAAAATAATTATCGGAATTATAGTGAATTTTTAAACGATAACAAAGGTATCGAACAAATTTCTTTTGAATATTTTTGATACGATCAATATAGTCATTTTAGTATTCCAAACTTGCGAGGCGTATTCCAAATGGGGACGAACATTTATTAGGTACAATTTAACGTTTTTATGTTTTTATATCTTAGAAAGACGTAGCAAACCTTAGTACAACACCGAGCGCTTTGTAAGCTTTAGATACTATTTGATCCACGTGTACGTCAAAGAACAATTTAGAGTCGTGGTATACTCCTAGATCACGAACTGTCGTAAGTCGTTGTAATGATTGTTGCTTGAGCGTATAACTCGTTGGAATTACGTTCTGTTTTCTAGAAAAGGTGACAACGTAACATTTTGAGGGATTAATCTTGGAGGGATGATCTTAAGATCGAGACAATTTTGGGAACAATACTGTTCTAGTCGTGTTATGTCGGCCTGTAGTGCAGTTGCATCCGATTGAGACGAGGTAGATGCAACTGAGACGAATGTAAACAGTTTTGAATACCGTTTACCATGATGTTAAAAAGGATATGACCAAGCAACGAACTCTGGGGAACTCTCTACCCAACCAGAAATATAGTTTTTAACTACTACGGCTTGGCACCTTCGGTGGATGTAGGAGGAGAACCACCTCAAAAGATTACCGCCAATGCCCATGGATTCGAGCTTTTTTATAAGAATCCTATTATCTATGCGGTCGAAACATTTGGAATAGTCTGCGTAAACCACATCGACTTGCTTACCAGATTCCATGGCCTGCGTTATATAGTCATTGAAGGCCACCAAGTTTAAGACAGTAGATCTGCCACCGAGAAACCCATGTTGAGATGCACTAAACGACGTCTTGAAAGCTGGGTATAATTGGTTATATATAATATTCGAGAACTTTAGATCTGATCGTTTACGTAGAGATACGTTGTGTACTCTCTCGAAATCCGATGTCGCTGGCCGCTAGCTGCTTAGATGACCGCGCCGCAGCAACGAAGTCCTCTTTAACGTATCTGTTAATAAAGTTTGCTACGATAGACTTCTCCTTGCTGTTGTGCAGCGGCACCACGGCGATGTAGTTTATTGACTCCTTAGAAATTGGATATTTTTTGAGTTTTCCAATAGATCCTATAATCTCGAACAGATTTTCACCCTTTTTGGTAGGAACTCCCTTGATCTCCACGTTATTGAGTCGCGCCCATTGATCTTTGGCAACGAGGGATAGTGTCACATATATAAAAAAATAGTTTAAAAAAAAGTATTTAGATGGTGACATATTAAAAGAGTTTTACTCCTAAGAGATATAAATGAAATATTGAAAATCAGTAACAAGTTTATTTTAAGTAATAATATTCTGCTAACTGAATAATACAATTTAAAAGAGAATTACTCAAAAGTAATTTAAGGGGTATTACCCTAGATAAAACAAAAAAAAAAAAAGACAAAGACACATTAATAATAAAATAATCATCAGAGGGTGGAGTGGGTTCGTGCTACATAAGTTTTAGCTGACTGTGTACTCAAGGGTATGGGGGACGTTTAGGACCACATGGCACTCAGGAGACTGGAGATCCGCAAGCTGGTGACAAGTGCTCCAGCCCCTTTGCGTCTTCCGGAGGTGGTCGCTGGTGCTCGGACGTCCCAGGTGTACAGCAGCCGGTGTTCGCAGGGTGTTCAAGTGTGTAGCAGTCCGAAGCCGTAGGGATGGCTACACCCGAGACAGAATCTATCTTCTATAGCTCCGTGGAGTAGACCCTAAAGTGGGTAATCTTCTAGCATGGGTAGTTTTCCATCCCAAAAAAAATGGAACTAACCCGAGTACGGGTCTAACCCGAGTACGGGTCTAACCCGAGTACGGGTCTAACCCGAGTACGGGTCCCCTGAAATCACCATTCCGGAGTTTCAAAAATGAGGAATGGACAGACAACCACGTTGTCCAGATCTTTAGGGAGCAACACCACGGGTTGCATGTCCATTACAATAAAAGAAATAAAAAAATACAGTTTATGAACAATTAATAATTAAGAATGTGGGTATATTGAGATTACCCAAAATTGCGAAAAACAAGATAAATTAAAAATTTGGGACAAGTTACATTAAGACTTTGCTAAAATAAAAATAATGAAATGATTATAAAGAAATATTTCTTAGCCAAAAGGGCTTAAAATATAAAAACAAAGGTTTGCCGAACACATAGTCAGCTAAGTATTTTAGAATAACAGAACGACATAAATATGTCAAAGAAACCTTGTAATTTTCAACACAATTAAGTAGCTATAAGAAAACTAAATAGACACACAAATAAACTCACCAATATTGGGAAAAACTCGCAGATGTGAATATCTACAATTTCGTAATTCGAAATTTGAAATGTAGAAAAAGGCCGATGACGTTTCAGTCTCGTCTTTTATACCCCTAATGTTTTTTTATAAAGTCAAAACTAAGAAGTATAGAGCGCGAATTTCAAAAATTAAATTGGATTTAAAAGAATTATTACAATATTATTGTATTATTTAAAATATTTAAATATATATAATTAAAATTGTTTTAATGTTAAAAATAGTTAATGATTTCTTAAAAATCAATCAATATGACAACTTTAATTCAAAAATATGTCAAGAGATGGCGCTTATTGTACCATTTTAATATTAATAAGTAATTAAGAAATTTACTACGTTACAATAGCTTGCATTTGGCGAGCTCCTCTTGAGTATGCTTCAGTTTGTCCTGAAGGAGATCTACTTCTGGTATTTAGGCCTCCACTCTTATGATTCTACCAACGCATTCATTTAGCTTGCCGCTATTAAATTCGCAAGAAGCTCGGAGATCTTGAATATCACTTTTAAAAGCCTTCACATCATTGATCAGCGCTGGCAGATAAGAAAGGTGCTTCTTCATATCGAGAATTTCATTCAGGATTTTAACGAGAGATTCTACTGAGTCTTCACCTCCACTACTTGCACTGAGCATACTCTCATAGTCTGCACCCAGTTTTCTATAGCCAGTCTCACTGATAACCGGCACAGCCGAAATCATAGCTATTTTTGCAGGATGAGCACTGCACACCATCGTTGAATGATAGTTCAAAGTTAAAAAATGTAATTCGAAGTAGTGACGATAGACAAAAAGGTTGACGACTTCTGTTTAACAAGACAAGCGTGCGGTGGCTGCCGATGTTCGAGAATGACTGATTCTGAAACAATGATAATAAAAATGTTGAAACATTATACACTTTTTTCACATATTCAAATCTTCTTCTAATATTTTCCTAGGAAAAGGATTCCATAGTGAATAAACATTAACAAGCAATACTTACATCAGGTGGTAAATTATCTTCAGTAACTACTGGTGCCTGGAAAGGCTCAGAATCATTAATCTTTTATTATTTATTTATTTATTTATTTACCAAATAAGACATATACAATTATTCAACTTAATTGAAACAGCATTTAAACCCAATGAGGTTTGTGGAATGCTGCGATACAGTCCTATTCACAGATATGGTTATATATAATTATACAAACTAAAATATGTATATATCAGTTAGTTTGTACTTGGTACTATAAAGTTACTTTATACGTTAATTAGGAACAAGATAGATAAGGTACTTAAACAATGTTTATTTGAAGAAAATAGGTTTTTAGTTTAGATTTGATGTTATTCTCAGTTAAGTTATTTATTACATCTTTAGGTAACTCATTGATAAGACGCGGAACGATGTAACTAGTAGTTCGATCGCCGTACCTATTGCAGGCTCGAGTCGTCAGGAGCCGGTTTTGTGTGACTGCTCGAGTTCTTACAGGGTGTTCAGTTAATACTTTTAAACTTTCATTAAAATATTGTTCTTTTAACATAGTATACTTAAATTTCGTAAAAATTGGTAAAATTTTACAATGCTTAAATAATCCATAATCATTATTGTAAAATTTTTGTTTTATGTTTGGAGAAACTATAGATTTTAAAATTCTTAGTTGCAGAGTGTATATTTGATTCAAATAGCTTTTATAGGTACGACCGTAGGTGCTCAGGCCGTAGTGTATGTACGACTCGGCAAACGAATTGTATAACATTAATTTAACTTTAAACGGAATTCTATTTTTTAATATGGTAATGTTGGCCAAAAAAAGTCGTAGTTTATCGCATACGATTTTAATGTGATGGTTCCAATTAAATTTATCGTCTATTATCAACCCAAGGTATTTTTGGGAGCTTACTTCCTCAATAGCTGGACAATTACATGAGTCAACTTTAGTAAGATGCATGCAGCTGTGCTCGTGAGCAATTAATTTAGTGTTCAGAGCTTGTTTCCGAAGATATGGTGAATTAATACACAATAACTTGGTTTTAGAGGTGTTAATCACTAAGCCAGCATCATGACACCAGCGTTGAATTGCGTCAAAATCTTCTTGTAAACGCTCAAGTGCTTTGTGGGGATCCTCATCGGCCGACAACAGACAAGTATCGTCGGCAAATTGATAACATAAACAAAATTTAAGACAGTTACACATGTCGTTTACATAGGATAAAAAATGGGTAGGTCTTGTTTGCCTGGGTAAGGAAAAAATATGAAAATTTACTAATTAAATAAGCGCTTTTTTTAAATGTCTTACTGTTTGCAATCGGACTCAAATTTTATTTCTCTTTTACAACACAGTTATTCATCAATTCTGCTATGATCTATTGATTTTTTTTTTAAATTCAACTATCATTTGCTTACGTACTAAAAATACTTACTAATAATAATTTTATTAGTATATTCTATATTTATACAATATACTTACATCTAGTTCAGTTTCAGTGACTGATTCCACTTCTACTTGAATTATGTCATTGTCTGATAGAAATTTGATGTTATTGTCTGATAGAATTTGGATGACCTTTATTATGAATATTGTTTTCTTGAAAGTGGATGTCAGAGTCATAAATATTTTCCAAACCATCTCAAGTTGGTCCAAGAAAGGACTCAACCTTAGCTTCAAATGGTCCAGGAGGATTTGTGTTAGGCCTGCCACCTCCTGCAAATATATATGAAAATAGTAGGCTAGGCTTTAAAGTTTAAAAATAGTATGTAGTTTACATACAAGATAAAATAAATGAAAAAAAAAACTTTTTTCAGTACAAAAATACATACACTAGCTACATATACAGACATAAATTATCCTGCCATAAGTAGGGGAGCGAGGGGCTTGTTGTAACAGTTTTCATTAAAACTAATATATCTTGAAATCTATTGATTAAAGGGGATTGCCCACTTTCTATAGACACTTTGGCCATTCGTGAACAGTTCATTAAGCTAATAATGTAATATGAATTAAATACTTCAGATCAGTAAAAAGCAGAATATAAACCTAGTTTTGTATCAGACTTTATATTTAGATAGATTTTTGTGTTATTGGAAAAGGTAAATAATCAAATAAAACAACATATTTTTAATGAATATTTTATTACTCAGCTTCATAAGTAAGTAATACTTGATCAAGAAACTGGGCAGGGGGATCAATATGATCTTGATGCCTTGCCCAGCCTAAAAACCATAAAATAGTCATAATATGAGCACAGCAACCCACTGTTCTACGGCCCACTATGCAATTGCAATAATAATTTTTAATTGCTCCTCTCCCTTCAGTAGTCTCATCATAAATAATATAAACAAAATATATTTTTCTGCCTACATGGCGACTTTTTATTTTACAACGCAATAATCTGCAATTTAGTATAGGGAGAGGGAAACCGTCCAGTAGGTTGCTGTCACTAGTCCTGCACAATTCTATTGTATAGATTCCATCGCCTCTAATATGTTCCCCATAATAGGAGCGTGCTTGTTTTAGTTGATATGTTCCACATGCAATCAGAATTAGCTCACTGTATTCAATCCTTGGAAAGGATACATTGTGTGTGTTTACATTAATAGACACAAAGTCTGTTCGCCTTCTATTTAAATTATTTTCAATAACAAAATCAGCCAGATTATTATTTAAATACATATTTTCATTAATTATTTCTAGTATTTGCGCTGCATCCTCTCTGTCTCTTACTCGTTGATGAAACCTATTTATCAACGCTGCTGCTATTCTAAAATCAGTCATTGCATGTAAGGATGCCCGATTAAAAAACTCATGCCTAAGCAATTTAAATGACTGCTTAAAAATGCCATTAACTATTTCAACCACCCATCGACAAACGGTCACAGCTCTTGACTTATTAGCAGCAAGCGTTGATAGTTGGGTTTCACCTTGCTGTAAGGATGCAGGCATGTTGGCTGAATAATTACACTGTCTTAGCAATGGAACAGCATCTCTGAAACCCCTATCCAGAATAAAAACATCTCCTGCTTGAAAATATCTCCTTAATGGTTTAGTTTCTTCATTAAATTCATTTAGTATTATGTTAGCATCTGATGTTGTAGCTGGATAGGGGCCTAACACATCTACAATGTATCCATCCGAGCACACTATAAGTAAAGGCTTTATAAGGGGTCTATACTTGTGCAAAGAATATGTATCTTTTTGGTACATGTAATTGGAACTTTTCTGGACATACAAATATGTTCCATCAATTATAATAATTGGCTGCCTATTCACTCCTCCAAATAACCCATTGGGAATTAACAAATTCCTTTCTGATATTTCAGTTCGGGTTAAATGATTGATTCCCAAGTTATTTGGGACAAAATCTCGCTCTAAAACATCACGTGCTTTACCCATAAGTCTCATTAATGTGGTGCGAGGTATATTAAGAAGTGTTGCAATTCTTTGATCGCTATCACCAGTTCTCAATTTCATGAGATAAGCAGCAAGTGCTAATTTATTTCTATGGACAGCTTGCATCCCTGGTACCTCTAAATAAAGTTGCTGAAATTGTTCTTTGCTTAATCCAATCCAATAGTGAGTAAGCTCATCGGACAATGTTTCTATATTAGAAAAATCTAAGATCATTTGTCTTTCATTGACAAAAGTTGCAAAGTCCTGAATGTGTTCTGCATTAAAACTATGAATCGGTTGCTGGATATTACTAAGTACCTCCCAATTATCATTATATAAATGGAAGGAACAAATCCTACAGTTTTGTGGTACATAAAAATTATAATCAGTGAATAATTTTACTCTCAGCCACTTAGGAACAGCCAGTCTTTGGGTTGAATGACAATCAGGATAAAAACAAAACTGTTGAGAACCTGAAGCTCTAGTGTACATTGGCAAGATTATACTGGGTTGGTTATCGTTGGGATGTCTTACTTCAGTAGAACGAGTAGCAGCTCGGTCAATTCTTTGCCAGCATGGATGACAGATTTTATCAGATCCATGTAACTGTAAAGAAAAAAATCAATATCAAAAGTCTTGAAAAGCTAGTTTGTTTGTATTTCACTATTATAATTCACAATGCTGCTATTTAGCCTCAGATTTAAAAGTTGTGGGACAAAACATAAAATAAAATGGATCATATTCATCAAAACTCAATGTTGCGATTACAATGATTTACTTTTAAGATTTGATTTAAAATAATTCATGAACCTATACAAAAAAGGCGGACGGAGTCCCACCATACACAAAACTGTGTCCTTCAGAGTCGGCCAGCTGACTGTATGTACATGGTCCGCACGCACACATTATTACGCTAGTCCATACCATTTGACAGGCGTCAGAATGTGTGCGTGGCCAACTCTGAAGACAAAGTTCTGTGTACATAATAAGACTCCGTCCGCCTTTTTTTCTACGTTCATGCAACAATTATGTTGTGTGCTTATTTCTCTATGAACTCACTAAAAATGACTGCCTTGACACTTTATAACTGATATAAAAATACTTACTTGACGTGGAGCAATCTGTTCCATCACAATGGCTCGGATTCGAGATTCTCGTTCCGTGTTTTGAATTAAGTGTATGAGACCTTGTTCTCATCAAAGAGCATCCGCAGTTGACGCAGATATTTCGACGGTGACCACTAGTTGATGATTCGTCATTTGATGCTTGTGTCCTTGAATGATGCAGAGCCAAGGTCCAGCATGAGTGACAGACTAAAGTATCGTTTTCAATCTAGACAAAACAAAGAAAATCTTTGTTAGAGTTTAAAACATTATATTATTTATTAAATCCTAATGGATTTAGTGTAAATAAACGCTTACCAAACGAGGAGCAATCCACTGCTGTATGATCGACCGCACATCGATTAGAACTAAAGTGTGACGCCTCCTTTGAAACAAATCGGTCCCACAATTCACACATCGCTGCGTTGTTGCTTCACCTACTGCCAACAAGTTGCCTTCAGGCACGAGAAGTTCAGAGTCCATATTCAAGCCAGGGTTATCGTTCGAGCGAGATTCGGTTCCCATAGGTGTGCCGGTGTCAATGTGAAGAGCAGTATCGGTGTCCATAGAAGTGCCAGGGTCGTCAGATTGGGAAGAAGAGTCGGAATCCATTGTAAAAAGCCAAGTAATTGCAATAATATTATCTCAAACGAAAACAACATTCACGATGCACGAAAACAAAGCGAATGACGTTTCATACTTTGACAATTGACATTACCGTATCGTATTTACATTGCCATAATAATAAAAAGTTATTGTATATTTTTTTGTAAATAAATTACGTACATTTTTTAAGATTCACTATAAAAAACTATTAAAATAAATACAGCAAAATATTTGCGCATTTCTATAGTCTATTAGCAACATATTTTGTTGCGTAGTATAGCTAAATATATCATAAAACAGAGGCATGACTTTAATAAGGATGTATATTAGTGCATTTCTCGGCGCTTGATAATGGTAACACCGGAACAGTTTGCCGGCTCCCGATCATGGAAATTCAAATGAAATATTTGTAAATATTGTGTTTTTGTCGTATATATTTACACAATTTGTTTTTTACTAAAGGTTAACAAAAAATAAATAAAAAATATCCATTAATTTACTTTTTTCATAACATCGTGTTCACGGATGGCCGAAAGTGGACAGTGCCCTTTCTACTAAATAAAGATGGATGAATACTGTAACTCTTCCTCTACCAAATCAAGTAAAAATAATACCATAACTATTGGTCATTATTTTACAATCAATTATTTTCTAGAAGAAGTGCGGTGTTACAACTTACCTCGTGCTTGGGGCAAGTTGTAACATCTACCGGGGCAAGTAGTAACGACAAAAAAAAACGACAATAATACCTCTAATCATTTATTCTTTGTTTATTTTTTTTTAAATTGACATCTTTCTAAAGTAAGTATCACGTAATTCTTATCAAAAATCAACTCAAATACATTTTTTTATTAATCAACACTTAAAAATTAAGTAATTAACAGTTTTATTTAGTTAAACACTACTTATAATCATCATGGCACTTTTAAATCACAGTAAGTAATTAAATTATTTAAGGTATGCTCGTAATTATCTCTTCTTAATAGCTATCTAACAAAGTATTATACTTATGTAAGAATCAACATTTGGTGGGTTTCATTATAATTAAATTCAGTCTTCATCTGAGTTACAATGAATACAAATAAAAGATATAATGTCTCCTGTAACACATCCTACATGTGCCCACATCTTACAAATGATACACTCTATCCAATCTTCTTTATTTGTATCTGTGTAAGCTTCACCACATACCAGACAATACCACTCTTCTGCTTCAGATTCTGAATCTGAACATAAAATCTTTTTTTTAGCTCTGTCCACTCCGGTTTTATTATTTGTTAATTTACCTTTGGCTTTTCCCTTCCCCTTTCCTTTCCCTTTTCCTTTAATTTTGTCATCTTTTTTCTGTTTTTTCTTCATCTTTTCCTCATATTCTTTTTGTAGAGCTTCTTTTTCAGGAGTGTCCGTCAATACTGTAGATTTTCTTTTGCGTCTGCTATTTGTATTAGTTTTTCTTGGTGGCGCCTTTGGTAAAGGTCTAATCTTCGATGGCGAGAAAGTTTTTTGTAGACCGGAGCAACTCGGTGTTGGTTCGTTTGCAGTTTCGATTTGGCTTATAATTTCCGTGGTGCTTATATCTAATTCAGGGACAGAATCTAATAGTTCTGGATTTTCAAGATTCAAAGATATATTATCTGTGACATTTACGTCATCTGGCTCTTGTGTAGGATCTGGACGATCAGTAACATAAGATGGCGCAAAGTCGGAGTCTTGGAAAATATCAGCATTCAAAGGCCATAAACCAGAAGCTTTAAATCCACTCATAATATTAGTAGGGTTCAGGGCAAGCGGTAACGACTCTTTCACAATACCTGGGATGTCATATATTGTCATCGTTTTCCCCGGATTGTTGTGCATCCATGCTGTCTGTGCCCTATTTGTGTAATTTTAAAAGGACCGTACACTCCTACGTCTAAAGGTTGCAAATTGTGGGAGCAGTGCGGGGGAAACGATAACATGATGACATTATTTTCTTTGGCTTTTTCAACGACTCCAATATTCACGTGTGAGCTATGGTTATCAAGTAGCAACAGAACTGGCTCTTCCTTGGTGGGTTTTGCGTGTTTGATAAAATGATCCATAAAAATTAAAAATTCTTTTTCGGTCATCCATCCAGAGGAATTACCAGCACCAATGCAATCTGGAGGTCCACCACGAATTAACATTTCAGAATATTTAAGCCTAGGAAAAACGAACATCGGTGGAATAAAATTACCCGCAGCGTTAGAGGCACAAGCAAGTGTTACAAGAGTTCCCCTCTCAGCCGATGTGATAGCTCCAATTTGCTTTTGGCCACGAGCAGCTACTATTTTCTTAGGTTTTTGAACCGTTGTGACCCCTGTTTCATCAATGTTCCATATTCGAGAAGCATTAAACTGATATTTTTGGAGAAGTCGTTGATATATTTCAAAGAATGAATTAACGTTAGTCTTATTGAAATACGTCGCTCGACTTAAAGACGTTGCTTCTGGTGTCCTTAGAGATAAATGTGAATTTCTGCGCATAAAATTTTGGAACCAGTCAGTACCAGCCATGTTATTTTGATGCCAAGAAGGAGGAATGTTTTTAGCACTAAGCTGCACACCGCATTGGTGAGCTAGTTTCCTTACTTCTATAGGAAGTAGTCCAAAATATATATCGGCGCACTTGAGTAGGTACGAAGCTATCTTATCTTCCTCTTCTGCAGTAAATACTTGTCTAGGCTTAACATAACCAACTCTTAATCTTTCATTATTCTTCTTTTTCTTTATGTATCTTTAAAGAGAGACGTGACATAATCCGAAAGTCTGACTAGCTTTCCGAATACTGCATTTGTTTTCTAAAACTTCAGCTGCCGCTAACTCGTACACTTCTTGGCTTTGTGTTGCCCGCTCTGACTTTCTTTTATACACTCTCATTCTAAAACAAAAGAAAAAAGTAGGTATCTACATCATAACTTGGGGCATGTTGTAACACGTTACAACAAGCCCCGGGATTTTGTTACAACCAGGGTTGTAACGGAGGCCTTCTTAGCGGAGGCGGAGGCGGATGCGGAGGAGAAGAGGTTCACCTCCGCGGATGCGGAGGTTAACGGAGGCGGAGGCGGAGGTGAAATATGAAGTGGAAAAATATAAATAAATTCATGATTTATTAAAGTCAGAAATATTTATTTAAAATAGGTACATACTACATACATGTACATGGTATGCTTTCAACTAATAACAAAAATAAACTAGTAATCAAAATTGAGAAGAGGCAAATTATATTTTACGAACAACAGCTTTGCGGCTTTGTCGCCATCCAAACGATTTCTTAAGTTAAGACTGTTCACTAGGCACTGAACTTGGCGGCGCCGATAAGTAAATGCGAACTATGGGAGCAAAAACTTTATATTTTATGTTATATCTCCACCACAATAAGGGATCTTCATCTAGTTCGAGTCGGTTTTCTTTATTATATTCATTAATTAGCGTTTTCCATATCACTTGTTTTCGGCTTCATCACGCGATTTAAATAAAATGACTATTAATAATGCACTAAATCACTTAAAACAAATAACAATCACGGCTCAATTACAACTCCGCGGTGCCGAACGATTCGACAAGTTGATTCCTGTCATTTATTCACGCCCCCACAACCGCTCGCCCGTGTTCCCGCGGCACAAGCAAAATCTTGAGTCTTGACCATTTCGCGCGCAAATACGCAGCCGAGCGGCCGCGTCGCCCAATGTAGCTCCTTGCGCGTTGTATGTTATCGTAAATAAACCTCCGTTAAAACTCCGCTTCATTTTTGCGGAGGCGGATGCGGAGGCGGAGACTAAAAATTTTGCTGATGTTCCGCAGTAACGGAGGCGGAGGCGGAGTTCCGTTACAACCCTAGTTACAACTAACCCTATGGTATGATTTTCAACATTTTCAACATTTAAACAATTTAGCAATCATAAAAACTGTTACACACTATCAGAGATAGATAAATTTGAATGGAAATAAGATATAGAAAATTTGAAATTAGTCGATATTAAATACGCAAACCGAAATTTTACGACAGTACAATTTTATATTACCTGGCAGAAATGAAGCACGTGCACACTTCCGCTCACTGCGCCGGCCGGCGGGACATTGGCTATGGCAACATGATGCGGCGCGGTTTATAGGTTAAATCGAGTCAAAGAAATACGTTAATAGCGTTTAAGATCCTAGTGAAAAGGGCCTGTTACTACTTACCCCTGTTACAACAAGCCCCTCGCTCCCCTACTAGCACACATCAGAAGACGATATTACACAAATATGATACATAATATACATAATATGTACTTAGATGGTGAAATAATTACCGATTTTACCTGTTACGAGGGATTCTTATTAGGGTTCCGTGCCCAAAGGCTAAAAACGGGACCCTATTACTAAGACTTCGATGTCTGTCCGTCTGAATGAACCCGAATTTAAAAATTTAATAATTTTTCATAATTGAAGGTAGCGAAATAAAAAATCCTTGTTCACGAATCACGCGTCGATAGCGTGACATATTCCCTACTATAAAAGAAGCAGTTTTTTGTCTTCGCGAGCCAGTGTGTCATTTCTATTGTCATTTCTACGCCGTTACTATGCGCGATAACCTATAGAACTATTTAAATCCGCCAAAGTGAAAAATCTGTGTCAAGCAAAGAAGAAACGAGGGCCCTCAAAGCTATCTACAGAAAGAAGAACCAAAACCAAGTATGATAAACTGCTATTTTCTTTCCCTCCTTTCTATTTCCCATAATACAGTCCACTCAATTTTAAATGAAAATTAATTGCAAATGGTATTGGAGCTACCAGCGTCTGTCTGTCTGTCTGTCTACAGGCTGTAACTCAAGAACGGTAATAGCTAGAGAGTTGAAATTTTTAGAGATTATGTATTTCTGTTGCCGCTATAACAACAAGTACTAAAAACTTAATAAAAAAATATTTAAGGGGGACTCCCACACAAAAACCACATTTTATACTATTTTTACTCTATAATGGTACGGAACCCTTCGTGCGCGAGTCTTTTTATTTTTTGATTATGAGATTTTTATTTTTTGGTTTTTAATGTCCCATCACGTTTTTATTTGTTCTGTATTTTTATTTCAGAATGTGCTCATATAGTTAAATTCCGCCGTTAATTTTGTCCATCCATCGTTCCTGGATGAGGTGGAAACCGCGTCCGTTTTCTTATTTTCCACCACAGCCTTATATTTTTCCACAAGATGGATTATTTACTCTTTTTCATTTTGGGAAAAATGAGGCCCACGGGTTCTCTTTGACATTGCAAATAATAAAGACAAACTTGTACCAAAATTACTAAACAGAAAGAAAATAAATAAGTTTGTTAGCATTGAGATAGACTATAATACTTTATCTATGTTTGTTAGCTTTGTTTACAAGCATACATATTTTGCAGTTTTGACAGATAATAATAATTATTAACCTAGTAAGTTATAAAGTAATATTGTGGTGTAACAAATATATTATGCAATCAGTGATAATTTAATTTCGTCGCATTATCTACCTGATGACGTAATTATGCGAATAAGGAAGAAAATGACACATTGCAGCAAACATGTCGTGTTAAACTTGTACATTGCGATTTCGTCGCCTTATAACAAGAACGAATGAATTGATGTTGTTCTCTCGTTGTTCACTTAACTTTACATTTACTAATCCGCTGTTAAATTTTTACTGTGGGACATAAGTATTTTGACAGTCTGTATAATTTTTTAGAGTCTGCTAAGTAATGCCTTGTTAGGATTTAATACACAGAGGTTGGTGAAATTGGGTCTTAACCTTATCGTTGCTTAAGGATCTCTTGACTTTATTTAAATTTTCTGGGTGATTGAGTTAATGGTTCGTTATTTTTGAAATATCTTCATTTCCACTATTTTTTAAACTGTTTGTTGAAATCAAGATGTTTCTTCCGAAGAAAATAAAAGAGGTTTATTTAAGGCCGTTCCCCGAGAAAATGACCTTGAGGATTTCACTACCTCACCGCCCCGGCTCACCTCTACAAAGTTACGTAATTTTATTTAGCGACATCTATTGTAGACTGCTTGTACCAATATAAAATCGAAGGCGTTGTGGTGCCATCTAGTATTTATTTATGATACTAACAACAGACACGATTCTCTTCAGAAACCGTGTAAGTCAAATAATTATGTTTTTGAGTTAAGTAAAATAAAAAAAAAGAAATTATATTTAAAATATTTATAACGATTTACGAATATACTTTTATTTACAAAACATACTATTCACATTATAATAATAAAGAAGGAGAGGCATATCGTACCAAGAAATGGAGCACTTTATATTAACAAATTAAAGGGCTTGAAAAGTTGGACATTATATTATTGTATGACAAAAAATCTCAAAACCATAGACAATTATTTCCGGAATGTAATCGCATAATTATGGCAATATAGAGGAAAGTGTTGTATCTTAGTATAATACTAGCGACCCGCCCCAGCTTCGCACGGGTATAAAATATATTGCCACTGAAAAAATGATTAAAATCGATTCAGCAGTTTTGATTTATATTCATTATTACTACCCGTGGCCCGCATTGGTCGGTACCGCCGCAAAAGCTACGTCCCGCAATTTTTAAATATGTAATATCTCCGAAAATATTCAATTAAATAATATGCTGTAAAGGGTCATATACATCTACATTAAATCAACAATGTATTTAAGGTATTTAATTGGATAAAAATTAATGCTGTATTTATTAAAATTGCTTCGAAAATTAGCCATTATTTGTCGTAAAAAGTAAATGACAAAAAACTGTTCTTGTGGGATATCCATAAGAAATAGACATATACCATCGCGGAGTTTTCTGTAGACCTTTTCAATGTGTACAATACTTGGTACATTATTTTGATAAATCTCGTAGGGTTCGGCCTGCGATGCAAGCAAAAAAAAAAGAAATTATTTACGACATCACATTAGAAACCCCAGCAATAACAGTATTTCTCCATTATTTAATGAATGTTATTATACTTATAAACCTTCCTCTTGAATCACTCTATCTATTATTTGGCATGGAGATACTTTAAGTCCTGAGAAAGGACATAGGATAGTTTTTATCCCGGAAAAATTTACGGTTCCCGCGCGATAAACGACTAGAAACAAACGATAAACTAGTTGTTTATAATTACAGCAAATAGTGCAATAATACAAGTGTGTTATTTTGCATGAGTAAAAAAACATCCTTTATTATTGCACCAGCGATAGCGATTTAACGGCTGGACCGATTTTGCTGAAATTCGGTATAGAGATACTTTGAAACTCGGGAAAGGACATAGGATACTAGTCCGGGTTCCGTAGAAGAATTTTTTTTATTACTATCAAGCAAATTTTTTGTGAGTAGCTTCATTTTGATAAGACGAACAACAATTTTATTTGCGAAAAATCTTGAAAGTGGTTTCTATCTCTGTTAGCTACCACTTTCAAGATTTCGCAAAAAATAGCTTGATAGTAATCAAAAAAAAATTTGGTCTACGGAACTCGGACTATACATTTTGTCCCGGAAAAATGTACGTTTACTGCACAATATACTTTTATGATTTGCGCGTAAACTATTCAATCGATTCTGATGAATTTTGGTATAGAGATACTTTGGTCTCGGGAAAGGACCAGGGTTACTTTTTGTCCCGGAAAATGTACGGTTCCTGCACAAAAAACTTTAATGATTTTCGCCTATAAATTTGGTATGGTGATACTTTTGAGTCTCGGGATTTCGTTTCGTTTTCGTTCGGGTTTCTAATGTGATGTCGTAAATAATTACATTTTTTTCCGCTTACTTTTTTTTCAGCCTGCGTTTGCAATGTATTGCAAACGCAGGAACCCTACGAGATTTATCAAAATAATGTACTAAGTATTGTACACTATGAAAAGGTCTACAGAAAACTTCGCGATGGTATATTATGTCTATCTCTTATGGATATGCCACAATAAAATTTTTTGTCATTTACTTTTAACTTCAAATTATGGCTAATTTTCTAAGCGATTTTAACCAATACGGCTTTAATCCTTATTCAATTAAATACTTTAAATACATTATTGATTTAATAATATAGATCTATATGGCCCTTTACAGCATATGATTTTAAGAATATTTTCTAAGATATTACAGATTTAAAAATTGCGGGACGTAGCTTTTGCGGCGGTACCGACCAATGCGGGCCACGGGTAGTAATGAATATAAATCAAAACTACTGAATCGATTTTAATCATTTTTTCAGTGAGTGACATAGGCTATATATTTTATACCCGTGCGAAGCCGGGGCGGATCGCTAGTATATTATACAATAAACAAATCTTTATATAATATATTATACCAATATATACATTATATTATATACTATATATTATATATATTATACCAATTCGAATTAAATAATCATCGTTAAAGGATTTGTCACACTGCATGCGTTCTGCGGTCTCCGGTCAGGTCAAAGCGAACGCAGCCCGCATCATGTATGAACAACATTGTCGGTCAGGGCAATCGGTCTGCGGTCAGGGCAGAGCAATCGGTCAGCAATCCGGGCAGGGCAACCGGTCACGGTCCGGGCGATGCGGGCAGGCCAAACGGCGGCCATCTTATTTCAGTTAGTGTGTGTAGAGTTGCTAGATTGTTGGGTTTTGATCGAGGAAAATGATTACCGAGGAAGAAGAAAATATTGTGTTATTATGGTTGCATAGCAGAAAGAGGAAACGTGTGTGGGTACACGATTTGAATTTAGCGAGACAACAACGTGGAGAATACAGCAACTTATGTCGAGAATTATATTCGTATGAAGATCGTTTTTACATATATTTTCGAATGTCCCCAGCATTGTTCGAAGAACTGCATAGTTTAATCTGCCATAAAATAAAAAAAAAAGATACAAACTGGCGAAAGGCGATTACTACCAAAGAAAGGCTTGCTGTGTGTCTAAGGTAAAGTACTTTAATTCTACATAGCATATTTTTATTTAAATTTTAAGTATTGAGCAATGTTTTCGTCACTATAGATATATATTGATGTTTCTGCATTGACCTCTTCGGCTGTAGATGTTCCTGAATTGATATCTCTAAGTAGAGATGTTTCTGCATTGACCTCTTCGGCTGTAGGTGTTCCTGAATTGATATCTCTAAGTAGAGATGTTTCTGCATTGACCTCTTCGGTCAGAGGTGTTTCTGCATTGATCTCTTCGGCTGTAGAAGTTCTTGAATTGATATCTGTAGCTAGAATTGTGTCCCTTGAATTTAGGTCTTCAATCTCAGCTTCCGCAAATAACTGTGCCATCTTTAATTTTATTGTGATTTGAGTACGACTTGACATGTGTTTAAATGTGTGAGCATAACTTAAAAACAACTGATCGATGTGGTCCACAGCTGTGTCACGTCTCCTTTTTTCAAAATATTCAATCATCGTACCCACTTCATCAGCGTGTTTTTTTCTTTGACTTGACATTGATGGTCCTGAATGAGATGTTCCTGGACGAGACATATCTTCAGATTCGATTTCACTGCCTCCAGTTACGTCAGACCCTTGAGAAGTACAACTTTCATCTGGTTGACGACGTGTGTTCAACTCATCCAAAAACTGCATGTAGTCAGACCAAGGCCATTTTTTATATTTTTTGTAAGCCTGGCCCGTTGTTGTTGTAATACTTTTTTTGTATTTACTATATGAATCTTTTAAATTTCTCCACTTCCCTTTTGCTTCATTACCTGCAAGAAAAAATAATCGATCAGTCACTTTGAGTCTTTGAGTATATAACTCTTTGCTTTGAGTATATAACCACCTTTGATCAGTCAATAAAATAAATTATGTATATAGGTACAATGCAAGAAACCTGAACATATTTTTTTTTTCAGATATTTGGGCACTGGAGACTCATTTCAAATGATAGCGTTATCTCACCGTATTGGTCGTTCTACTTTGCATAATATAATAAACGAAGTCTGCAAAGCCATTTGGGAAATATTGCAACCTATTTATTTACCTACACCTACCGAAAGAACATGGATTATGGCAGAAACTGGTTATCGCCAAAAGTGGAAATTCCCAAATTGTATAGGAAGTATTGATGGGAAACACGTCACCATAAAATGCCCTCGAAGAAGCGGTTCACTATTTTACTGCTATAAATCAAAGTTTTCCATTGGGCTTCTTGCAGTTGTTGACCCTGATTATAAATTTACTTACATAAATGTGGGAAGCTACGGAAAAGATAGCGACAGCAAAATATTCGAAGAATCAGAGTTTTATCGAAAACTTGTAAACAATGAACTACATATTCCACCTCCAAAGCCTTTGCCTGGTGGCACACCTAATTTACCTCATGTTTTTATTGGTGATGAAGGTTTTGCACTAGAAACATTTTTGATGAGACCATTTCCTAAGAACCAGGTAGAGAACAACCGTGAGAAAGCAAATTTTAACAAACGTCTATCGTCAGCCAGACGTATAGTCGAAAACGCATTTGGTATCTTAGCACAAAAGTGGCGAGTATTCTTTCGACCTCTTGAAACTAATGTTGACACAACGGTCCATGTTGTCAAAGCAGCATGTTGCTTACATAATTATTTACGAGTTGTAAATGAATTGTTTGAAATGCAGACACCTGAAGAAACAATGCCACGGAATAGTGCATTTCGGCCAATTAATAATAATACTAACAGGGCTCGCATTGAAGCTTACAATGTTCGCAATAGTTTTTTGAATTATTTTAATAGCTAACTAAATTAATAACAATTATACTATACCAAGAATATGGAGTTTCAGTTTTAAAACTAATAAACAAAACTTAAAATTCACTGCATTATTATTCCATGGTACTCACCATCTTTCATACGGAACTGCGTCGCAATTTCTCGCCACGTGTTCATTTTCTTAACATTATCTTTATAATGGGGATCTTCCAAGTCGTACAAATACGGACAACGTCGTACGGCATCTATAAACTCCTCTGTTTGTTCGTTACACATTTTTTTTTACACACTTTTGTGTGCACTCCGCTGACGAGCATCAACAAAATGGCCGCCGTTGTCTGCTGCCCGCCGCCCGCAGCCCGCTGCCCGCAGCCCGCAGCCCGCCGCCCGCGTGCCCGCAGCAAACACCGGTCCGTACGTGTTCCACTGACCCGCCGGGCCAATACGCGTTGCTCGCACGGTCATATCGCATTCTATACAAAATATATTGAGACCGACAATGTTGTTCATACATGATGCGGGCTGCGTTCGTTTTGACCTGACCGGAGACCGCAGAACGCATGCAGTGTGACAAATCCTGAAGACAGGACAACGTCTGTCGGGCCAGCTAGTTTCTTTTAAATATTAAACAATATACTAAGATACAACACTTTCTTCTAGTTTGCATATACGATTACTTTCTGGTTCCTTAAACAACACTATAAATTGATGTACATAATACAGGATGTTTTTTGTATTTTTTTTTTATCTTCTACCCTCGTTAACATTTTTCTCCCATGGTTTAGAGATTTTACGTCATATATTAAAAAGCAAGTAAAAACTGATACCGATTTATTATATTATTGCTTCTTTGTAATAAATAAAGGAACTAGCCCTAGGGGTAAGCATCTGTCATTAATAAAGATCGAAAAATCCGGCGCTTTTATACTTTAAGGGCGAAGCCAAACGAGCGTAATTTGTGAGTTGTGAGTCGCAGAATTTCGGTCCGGCAGAATTCTGTTGTATTGTGTTTCATACAAAAGTCCTGTTTGATTCACACGAGCGTAATTTTGTGAGTCATGATTTGTATGAAAAGATATTTACACAGCAGAAATTCTGCGACTCACAATTAAAAACTCGTTTGGCTTCACCTTACTTCAAATAACGAAAGAAAAATATGGTTATGCCTTTCGGTACACGTAGACTTTAATATTATGTATGCCACTATACGTTTCGGTTATAAAATTTCAACTACTACCTTAAATCATAAGCATTTTCACAACGTTCTAACAGTAAAAGTACACAAAATAGTGAAAACATATTTTACTAACGTAATTTATCGATTAACAAAAATAAGTCTTATTTTTCTATACTAGTAATAACTAATAAATACGGTATTACGTGTACATTATACATGCGTACATTATAATTGTATTTATAAATATTTAAGTAATTTAAATAAGGTAAGTATGTAGTGGACTTTGGGTCCATACTTATTATAATATAATTATTATAAATGCGAAAGTGTGTCTGTCTGTCTGTCTATCCGTCCGTCTGTCGGTCTGTCCGTCCATCTGTCTGTCTGTCCGTCTGACCGTCCGTCTATCTGTCTGTCTCTCTCTGTGTCTGTTACCTCTTCACGCCCAGGCCGCTGTAACGGTTTTGCAAAATTTTGGTACGTAATATTTTGGTTTTTGACCGACTTCCAAAAAAGGAGGTAATACGTTTGGCTCTATGTATGTTTATTTTTATTATTTTTTGTATGTTCAACGATTACTCAGCCGTTTGTGGTCCGATTTTCGAAATCCTTGGTACGGAGTTAACTCGACCGTTTGTAGCTCCAAAACTGGGGGGTTTGTATAAGTATGGCCGCCAGGTACGGAGTCAACTCGACCGAGTTGTACTCACCTTTGAAATTTTCGGAATTTTGAGGCTACGTCATATTCTATTCTCGGCAATTTGCGGAGTGTTTCTTCGGAGTGATGCCTTCGGAGTAGAGTGATGATGATGATGTTTTTAACTGACTTCCAAAAAGGAGGAGGTTATATATGTTGTATGTTCAACGATCACTTCGCCGTTTGTGGACCGAAATCAAGATTTTTTCGCTATTGTATCGGGTTTAATCCGAATTTGATACCATGTTCATAAAAAAGGTGACTTGATGATGGGATCCATAAGTAATCGAGTGAATTCCTCGCTATTTATATAAAACCCCATTTATCTGGATGATATTGTGATTTTGATTCATAATCTGAATTCTGAAGTATTTCAAATGGAAACTTATAGTGATTTTGGATAAATAATTAACCCTTAACTATAGTGGTGAAAAATAATCACGTTTCTATAGTTGTGGGGTCCACTGGACCCATGTATTTTTAAAAGGCAATAAAAATGAAAGTATCCCGAATAATTAATAAAATGTTTATTAGATTTATTATATATTATATAACAAACATAGTGTTTTAAAAAATCAACAATAGGAACATACATTTCTAACATTAATTTGTACTTTTTATAATCAGTTCAGGTTTCCTTAATCTAAAAACAAGCTTATGAAAAAAAATTATAAAAAATATAAAACTGGTCGCCAAGTAAAAACAAAAAATATTTTCTATAATAAAAAGATATGTTTTCTAAAAGCATACCAAAAACAAAGAAATAAATTTTAAAACAAAAATTTTGACACCAGTTTCATTTAGCCTACTTACAAACATGTACTGCAAACAACTTTTGCACATGTCATGCAAATAGGCTGCCGGCACTTAGCACATAAGTGAACAGTCTTAGCTCTCTTAGCAGGCTTGCAGAATGAGCACCTCTTCCTTTTGTTCCTGTCCAATTTCTGGCTTTCACCTGGTTCAATTGATGGAAGATGAATCTGTAGGGCCGTGGCAATATTCGTTCTAAGCTGTGTAGGCAGTCTTTGATTGTAGCATCGTTCTTTCATATATGGTTCACATAATGATTTGGCCAGCCCCTTCAAAAACGTCATACGTGTCATCTTGGATGCTCTTTCATGGCTCTGCTGAATGATATAGGCATTCAAAGCGCTCATGTCCAGTAATCTGTACAAAACAGGCATAGGCCAACGTCGTGTTCTGCGGCTACTTGAATAAACTGAGCACATTTGATCAACAGCATCGACGCCACCTTTGGTGCTGTTGTACTGAAGAATTATTTCTGGCTTCTTAGTTAATTCGTCCACAGAATTGTCGTGATGCATAGAGGACACAAGTATCACAGATTTGCTCTTTTTAGGAACATAGCTCGCAATAGTGAAGTCTTTTGTGAACCCGAACAGAGAAGAGTGAATTTTGCGATCTTTATGAGGTAAGAATTCCTTAGGAATTTCTCTTTTATTTTTTTTCAGGGTTCCAATTACAGTGAGGCCTTTGGATAGCATGATAGTGAGAAGTTCCATTGATGTGTACCAGTTGTCTGTAGTTATGTTACGGTTAGTATTCAGGATTGGTTGGCATAATCGAAGACAAGCTTGTACTGGAATCGGTTGTTTTTTTTCTTCATCTGTCAGCGTAAGTCCATCAGTATTTTTCCCACAATACAAATAGGTATTGTACACATAGTGTGTCTTGGCATCTGCAAGACATTGCATTTTCAAACCATATTTATTTGGCTTGCTGGGAATATACATCTTGAAGGCACAACGTCCGCGAAAACCTACCAGCATTTCGTCAATCGTTGCATAAGCACCAATGGAATAATTTGCTTGAGCATTCTTATTGAACATATTTATCATCTCAGTAGTTATACAACCAGGGTCAATTTTTTTACGCTCTTCTCTGTCATCCGGATTATCGAAGCGGAGACACACCAAAAGAATATAAAATCGCAAAGAAGACATACATAATCTAAAAATCTCTCGTCCCGTTCCATCAGTTGCAAACAAGGATATCACAGCTTCATGGTTCGACTTGAAAACAGCAGAATAGAGCAATAAACCGATAAAACAGTTTAACTCCTGGTAAGTGCATTCTCTTAGTTCAGTGCGATCTGGAGATTTATATTTCAGTCTAAATACTGCCAGTTTCTTGTTTGTCCAAAATAGTATTTTGTTTTTCATATCCTCGTCGAACAGTATATTGAATGCCTCATTTGGAATAAATGGGTCTGCAGGCCTTGCTCTTGATGTAGTAGATGGCAATCTTAGGATGTTATGGTTTCGAACACGAGAATTTCTCGATGGCGGCGTTTTAGCCCATTTGAACCTATTTTTTCCGTAATAGTAATCAGACGAATTATTTGTTTCATTCTCTTCACTTTCATCTTCACTTTCAGATATTTCAGAGTTCGAGTCATGATCACTTTCCAATACAAAATCTTCGTCATTATCAGAAAACTCATTATCAGAGTGAGTATTTAGAGCATCTCTCACAGAAACCGAATTTTCATCTTCATCACTCCTTAAATCAGCATTCAGCCATTGCTCTATTATGTCTTCGCGATTGGTTGACATATTTTTATTATTTTCCATGATGAAAACTGAAATTTAACATAAAAACAACTACAAAACAAGAATTATAAAAAATACGTATCTATAGTCGTGGGTCCAATGGACCCATGCATAATACTTTTATTTACTTACCCTTGGAGTAGCGCGCGAAATACGTCCGTCTCGCTGCGTATGCGCCGGCTTACTGTCGAAAGGTACTGAGGTGCGCGGGGAGCTCCACCACCCACAGCCCTACTAGTGCTTGTTTAAAGAATCACCATGGGTCCAGTGGACCCACGACTACAGTTAAGGGTTAAGTATTCCAAGTAAATCATACCAAAAAGTCAGATTTTGCACTAATTATTACATACTTTCGATGCATAGTCTTTATGAAATAACCCGTTTATTAAGAGATAAAAACAGAGAATTTTGATGAAATTGTGGCCTCTTAATTAAGAAAAGGAAAGATAATTAGAAAAAACTAATTTGCATTTTGAAGATAAGAATGTTGAGCTCATTATGCGCTGAACAGATTTTCAAATTACAGATTTTCAAATTAATTATTTATTGCCATAAACTAAGCGCACAAACACAACTCGAAATGACATTGGGACGAAAGAGCTGTTTTTAACGCTTGATTTACCTAACATTATCCACATAGATGAACTTAAAAAAAAATAACTAGCTATTGCTTATATTATACGCAATAATAATATTTCGTGTTATTTTATTAGTCGTTGTTAGTTTGTCCAAAAAAAAATATACAAAGTTGCGCAAATAATTCGCAGCGAGTGAATTTTGCAAGACTGCAGCCTTAAGTAAAATAAAAAAAATGTTAAAATGACGCAGATATTTTATTTCCAATAAGTATGTTAAAATATTTATAATACAAAATAATGAATTTAGTGTTCTTTCTTAGAAATCCGGTTTTACAGAAAATCGTCCTCTTGGAGGTCAACTAGTCTAAGCCACAAAATCAAAAACTCGAGAAATTGGCATTCAAAGATAGGCGCGCTTCAAAAACTGCATTCTTTTCTTTATATATTTTTTAGGGTTCCATAGTCAACAAGGTAGTTTCGGTCTGTCCGTTTGCTGTTCGTCTGTCCGTCTGTCCGTTTGTCTGTCTGTCTGTCTGTCCGCGGTTTTGCTCAGAGACTATAGGATCTACAAAGCTGTAATTTGGCATAAATGCACATATTAATGATGCCGATAAAATGGTACATGAAATCTTAATTTTTTCGTTCAAATTCCTTTGAAAGTAACTGAGATGATGTTGTTAGGAGTGTAAAACACGTTATAAATGTAAATTAATTGGCCATACAACAAATTAAAAAAAAAACTAGCGGTACTACGGAACCCTATATTGCGCGTGGCCCGACACACACTTGGCCGGATATAGTTTTGCAGTTAGAGAGCTGTAATTTTGCACATGCATAACTTTAGGTATGTCTAAATTAGTCATTGTATAATTAATTCGATAATGATTGTATTTTATAAGATTAGTTGCTTAGAATTATTGACTACTAACAAATGTCGCGCAACTTGGGTATAGTTTCTTATTAACCAACAATAGTATGCCACTTCGGTTTTTTGACTTCTGGTTATAAGTACGCATGATAACATTTTTTACTGATCCAAGCAACATAATTCATAATTTTGAAGTAAAGAAAACACTGCATCTCTTTCATTTTTTAACTTTATTCCTAAAAGTAATTACTGTTCAGTTTAATATAGAACAAAACATGCTGATGAAAGAGTAGGTTTACTAAAATATAAATCAGTCTTTGAGGCGCTGCTGTCTGATCCGGTTATTTCATCCAAGTTATTATAGAAGGCATGGTAGGTTGTTGGTATTTTACCTTTTTGGCACAGTTCCTTTAAATCTTTAAGTTTCCCTTTTTCAAATTTTTTTTTTGTATACAGTTTTCCAACATCTACTTGATTTTGCATCCTCCTTCGTCTTTTTGTTTTAAGAGTATGAAATGTAACCTGGCTTAGTTGTGTTTTATAGTAGATGGTTTCAGGATCGCTCTTTCGGTATTGAAACCATTTTATGTGGAGCCAATTCATCTTGTCTCCATCTTCGATTTTATTTTTGTTTGTCTTTGTTTTGTTGCAGTAGGATTTGAAATCTAAAAATTCGGAGTGACTCAGTTCAATGACTAGGTATACCTAGTCATTGAACTGAGTAGGGTCGGGTAACCTTTGCTGTTCGACCTGCTGTGTACCACCCTTCAGGCGTAAATATGTCTATTTGACGTCCTTTCATCTCGATAGTAGAGGAAACACTATCGCACTCCATTTCAGAGTGACCAGACTCCATGAATTTTTGATTTATAACTTCTACCGGCAAATCTCTTACCGCACGTAGAAACATGGAAGATATCATTGAATTTCGGTCCTGACCGGCGGCGGTATCCGAGTAAAAGGTACTATCTGAATTAAAGAGGTCTTTCACCTCATTAATTCAGATAGTAGTCTCCACAAACAAGTAGAAGTCTCTGAAGCTCCTTTGCCACCTTCCCCCTCATGCCACATGTAATTAGTAGCAAGAGATGTACCTAGTTCATAGATTGTAAAATTGTAGGTTTTTAACTTCTTCTTATAGTATAATTGACCGATTTGCAAACTAGGAGTCAATAGAACTTTTTCCATATCCATCGTTAAGCATGTGAAACTAGGGTCTTCATTAGCTCTTTATCTTGCTGCTTATGATTTCTAGCTTCCTTTCGCTTTAAATGTAGATTGTATTCGTTTTGAATGAGTTGTTTTTCATCAGGTGACATATTTTTAACCTGTGTGCAATTATCGCACTGGTCTTTTTTCGGATTATGGAATCCGTAGTTGAATTCATTTGTGAATATTTGCTTATAATAGTTAGCCTTTTCTGGTTCAATTTCCTTTTCTTTACAGAATTCCATATAATCCAAATACAGCCTATTTTCACTTAGGCCTGAAGAAAGGTTTTCTCTTTTTGTGCTACTTCTGCAGTAGTGGGACGATACAACTGGGATTGATTTGATATGATCTCTGATGATGTTTTTTACATCTTCAGATTTTTTATTGGGCGGTTCTTTGTAGCCTCGTTTGTCAGCCTCTATTGTACCTGCAGGTGTTTTTTTTGCAAGAGCAGTTCTTACCTTTTGTGCGGAAATATCAAAGAAGGCAAAAAAAAATATATTTGCAAACATGTGTTTCATTATGGTAATGACATTCCAACTTGTAAACGAGTGTGTTATTTCTTTTGCATTCATTACCACCTTGATATCACCTTTTTACAGGCATACTGTTCACACACTTTGCCAGAAAACTCCATCTCAACTGATCTGACCCCAATCTGAGATACTCTGTTAAGAGTTCTTGTCTTAGGATTAGGTTGCGCACTAATGAACGCAACTACTACCGGCAGCAAGACCGCCCAGACTGTAACTAGAAGAGCAAGAATGACGACATATTATCACAAAATCAGCCGACCTAAAATACTTTTTTTTTCAAACGTTGCTACCTCCCGTACCATAACAAATTGTATGAAATCTTGAGATGAGTCTGGAAATTTATCTAATACATCTTTATATTCCTGCTCATTTCCTAAAGGAACGTCTTGTATTTTAAACTCTCGTTTCATTTTGTTGAACACAACAGAGTAATTTATTCTGTTTGTCGTAATATTAAGTATTGCAATTTTTTAAATTCTAAACAGTTCCCACTTTCACTATATTGACCTCTGTGTGACAAAGCAATGTTTTATATGCCGATATAAAATTTCTCACTGTAGGATTGTTATTGAACCCGCCCCTAGATCTTATGGCACTAAAAAAAGTTTCTACATGGTCTTGGGAAAGTTTGTATAAGGGTAGAAATTTCAATCGACCCTTCTTGATATAATCCAAATCATGAAAGTTGCGGATCCCGATTTTATCACATCTGCGGATGCAAATGCGGATTTTAAGAGGCTCACATCCGCGGATGCAGCTGCGGGTGTTTCGGATCCTTTATAAATATAGATATAAATAAAGAAATTCTTCTAGGTGCATCGACATTAAATTATTTTTTAAAGATGTGGTGGTTCGCCCTTTGTGAGAGTAGCTTTTATAGCATATTTTACAATCATGGTCCTGTAAAGGAGAACCGGCAATTTGGTACCCGCTCCAATAGCAATGGCAGTAGTGTCGTTAGAAAGGTTTTGCCATGGCCAACAATGTTTTCTCAGATAACTTGATCAAAATCTTTGTGGGTTCGGAGATATACTGATATGAAAACAACAGATTTCATAGAAAAAAATATAATAATTATAAGTGATAGTGATATCTCGCTTGCTCAGTCCTTTGTTCCTCTATTCCGCTAGGTATATTAACTTTATTGTATAATTTCACCAGTCCGTCACTTTGATACATCGGCACGTCTAATAATCCGGTACGCTCCGCCCACGCATTCTTCTATAAATGTGAAAATGTCCCACGATTGCTTCTATGAAATGCTTTGTTTTATTTTTTACCTATGATCTTTTCACTTTAATCCAGTGATTCAAACATTCCATAAATCCGGCACCCTCCGGTTTTTAGTAGTGCCGTATTAGTGACATTTTAGTTACTGTACAGTGTACGTATTTCTTACAAAGTAAAAATGAATGACGGCAAACTATTCAAAAATAAACCTGACAATACTTTTCTAGGTATTCGAGCATGCCTACTCTGCTGGATTTCATCCATCGGACATTCTGGACAGCATTGCGTCGATGCGTCCTAATCCAGGAATGGTGGAACTAATTACAACTTTAGCCAAAAAAGGTTGGAAGGTGGTTCTCCTCACAGACGCTAACAGTGTTTTTGTAAATCACTGGCTCAAAACTCATGATCTTGAGGTAAGTTTCACTGTTTTTATTGCATGATGTTTGATGAGAAAACGCAACTGCTTATCATAACAGTAATCGATTAAAGTCCTTACTTTTATTAGAATCGAACATTGTAGTAAGTGAAGTCAAATTAATAGTGGAAAATAATAATATCTATGGACGCTTTTCACACCACATCAGTCTGGCCCCGTGCTAAGTACCTGAAGGACTTGTATAACGGGTACCAGACAACAGAAATATGTTTAATACTTTTAATCTATACATATATTTAAGATTTTTATTATATGATACACATATTTAATACACATCCATGACCCAGGAACTTTTGAAACTTTTTGTTCCGTCGGCGGGATTTGAACCCTGGAAGATTCTGTTAATAACTGTAATATTATTCATTAGTGCAAACAAAGACTGAAGATATACTTTGCGTGTTGCGACTTGCGATCCCAGCCCCCCGATCCACGATCGTCGGAAAGTATAGTACGCGGTATTTTGTCATATTCTGTCGGATACACAGCGATTCACAAACTTTCCGTCGCGGAAATGAATCCGAAACCAAAGAGAATAACTAAAACTAGATTTATTTTGGCAATAAGTGCTAAGCCTTGGTTATTCATCGCTGTCAGTATCAAGATAAAAGACGGGAAAATAATTGTCTCCAAATTTTCCTGCACCTCTTAATTTAATGAACAAAATTTTTAAGACTAAGATTAGTCTTACCTTACAAAAAAATATATTTCAGCTGCGTTTTAATCAACGAATGATTTTGAGTATTTAATTGAATATTTAAAAAATTGCTAGTTATTAAAAAAAAATACAAAACACTACTCACACACACATTCGTGAAATCCAGTAAAAAAACTTCGAACAAAGTACAAGTCATAGCAACACACACACTAAAATATAGCGCACAATATTGAATAGCCGAAAAAATACTAATCGCCCACAGACTACAGTAGGGCCTCGGTAATCCGGACTCCCGCTTGTTCGGTGATCGCTGAAATCCGACCGGCCAATGGGATTCGCGGTGGAAACCGGCGAGTGTAGGTGCGGTCTGTCATGAGCCAATCACTCCAATGCGCCATCAGTCTTTTGTTTATCACCTTTCGTGTAATGCCATGCGTCTATCGTACGAAGCTTCGTGCTATGAGACTATACCATTGGACGATACACGCAGATCGTCCAATGGTATCGTTTTTTACACGAAGCACTACGCATATGTAGCCGCAGCATAATACGTTCAGTGTCAATTTAGCGGGTTCGCTAACATCATGCCGCCGCCACGTAAACATTCGACATTGACATTAAGGCCCGTATTTTTGGTCAGTACTCAAGATGCATCTCGGTCTCAAGACACGGTTCAGGCTCTGTGATTGGTTGGCTGTCAAAATTTGGACTAATCACAGAGCCGAACCGCGTCTTGAGACCGGGACGCATCTTAAGTACTGACCAAAAATACGGGCCTAAAAGACAAATTACGGATTATAATAGAAATGTTAGATAAAGGTGACATCTACCCTGTCATTACTCGGAAGTTTGGTATAGGCAGGTCAACAGCTGTAGGCGACATAAAGGAAAACAAAGACAAACTCTTGAAGTTTGTTAGCCTTGTTAAAATTGATTAAAGAAACTAAGGTTAAACATATTGGGTTTTATTAACATTAAATATTGCATACTATAATCCGGACGCCTCGATAATCCGAAAAGGGTCTTGTAACTTGTTTTTGCCTCTCTAGATTAACGAGGCCCTACTGTATAATGTAATATTTTTCATTCAGAATGTAGCCAATATATCAAAGATCGTAACTAATCAAACTTCTTCATACAAAAGTAGTCTGTAAGTCAGCGAAATACGTTACATAATTGAATAAAAGAGCGCGTTAACCGGCTCCCGCTTGGGGCTTGAGTGAATTGCGCACCACGCAGTACAAACTACAAAGTATTATTTTTAACAAAAAATTAAAACCGACTTCCAAGGTAAAAACAATAATAACATCTTTATAATATGAACTAAAAAGTATTAAATAATTTTTCCTATCTAATAGTGCCTTTTTCCGAATTCGGCTAAACCTCAACTATTTCTGTACTCAATCTTCATCATTTTGAAGTCGGTACGAGATATAGCTGAATCTTCAGTTCTCTGACAGAATAGGTATTTGAAACTTTTGGAACTGGCACCGACTTCAAAATTATGAAGATTGAGTAAAGAAATAGTTGAGGTTTAGCCGAATTCGGAAAAAGGCACTATTAGATAGGAAAAATTATTTAATACTTTTTAGTTCATATTATAAGGATGTTATTATTGTTTTTACCTTGGAAGTGAATTTTAATTTTTTGTTAAAAATAAAAATAATTTCACTCTTTCTAGTTACCCAGTAAACCATCGCGTATATTCTACGTATCTTATTACAATATGTTAAGTATGACTCTTAACAAATTGTAATAAGATACGTAGAATGCGATTGTGTTTCTTATTCCTATTACGATGTAGATTGTTTTCCTATGTAAGTATTTTCATACTAAGGGTTCAATTTATTACCTCGATCGTGGGAATCGCAGAAACAATAGATTTTTAATTGTTATGCGGCAGCCGGGTGCCGCTTGGGGATTGATGGGTTAATAATAGTTAAATTAGTGTAGTACCTATCCAAGCAACTTACTTTTCTTTTTTCCTTCGAATCTCAAAAGTAATGTCAAATGTGTGCCTTACGCTCTGTAGTTAAGGTTGACTTTGTTATGTTCAATTTTATGGTACATAAGTCGCTTCGAACTTGAATCATTTATTTTGAAACAACATTATATTTTTATTAAAATCGCTATGAAAAGTACCAATTATTATAAGGACATAACGTGATGATATAATTATGGTGTTGTGGGGGCGAGCATATTGCATCCATATACAACCATGTGACACTGGTGACCCTGACGTGGTAATAATGATGATGATGATAAATGTAATTTGCATAGTAGCATATGCTTTCAGTTCTTAAAACAGCGCCTAAACCCCCAAACTTGTATCTATAAGGAATCCGGAGTTCTCTTAGTATCTTCGAAACCATAGTATACCTTGGTGCAAAATCTTGCGTTTTGGTAGCATATGCTTAGGATACTTCTCATAAAACCAAAATCACCATATGTTTCCATATAAATTTTGAGGAGTTCCCTCGATTACTCATAGATCCCATCATCAGATCACCACATTTGTGAAAATGGGACCAAATTGGAGGGAAACCTAATAGAACAAAACAAAAATTTTGAAAATCGATTCACAAACGGCGGAGTAATCGTTGAACATACAAAAAAAAATATCCACAGTCGAACACTCCTCCTTTTTGGAAGTCGGTTAAAAATAGCGCGGCAGCCGGCTGCCGTTTGGGATTTGAGTGGAATTGAAACAAAAAATATTGTCTATGTGCCGACAACTATTTTAAAATTATTGTAAAAGTACAAATACAATAGTACAATACAATATTAATACAAATACTTACTGCATTTATAAATAAAAAATATTTATTGTTCAATGAACACTTCACATTTATTTTAAACAAGACACGACTAACTATTAATAATTGCTTTCTTTTATTCTTATCATTAAATAATTTCATCTAACAATATCCGCCATGACACAGTTTTCGAAGTGAAAAGATTTCACGAGTCCTGGTAACATTCCGCGGAAACGGCTCTAATCTTCGGATAATTATCCGCCGTCGCGTCGGATGTAAAAGTCCCATCAAGGTGAGAAGTTGTCGAATCCGTGGCGGAAACTATTTCACTCATACAAAAGAAATGTCACTACTGTCAAAATGACAACAAAATCGGAAAGTATTCACTTGTCAATTACACGCAATTTATGGCGCGTTACTCGGCAATTTTCCGTTAATTTTTATAAGAATTATAAGCCTATTTTACTTATAGACCATGCGGCGCTTCTCAAACTATTTTGGCGAACCCTTTTAAGAAGTGACATTTTTGACGGACTCCCCAAAAAATAATGTATTGTCTTTGAATGAATGTCTCCATGCTGGTGTCGAATGACATTTCTGAACTAAAAACAATTTATGTATCGGTCGCGGAAGGGAGGGGGGGTCTTGAAAAATTTGGCCAAAAAATTTTAAAACTGTGGTCAACTTGTCCGACAAAAATCATGCTGACTATGGAGTGTCCATCACCCCAAAGATGTCGATATGACGTCACTATGACTCTTCGTACATACAAGTTTCATTTTTTTTAAATTTGTTTCGTAAAGTTAATTTGAAAATTGTGGTCAACTTGTCCGACAAAAATCATGCTGCATATGGAGTTTCCACCACCCCGAAAATTTCAATATGACATCATTATGTCTCCCCGTACATACAACTTTAAAAGTATTTTTCGATTTAAAATAAAGTAGGGTAAATGACTAGTGATTAGACAGTACCAGTCATTGGAAAAAGCACAAAAACGCAATGTTTATTAAAGTTGCTTTAAAAACTGCCTGTTTTTTAAGTAATAGAACGCCTGATTTTAAAGAAAAATAGGTAGTTTTTAAAGCAACCTTAAGAGGGAACGCGGGTACAGTAGAATTTAAACGAAAAAACTATTGCCATCACGCTTCACCCTACGCCGACACGTGTATTGGGATAGAGACAGATACATTAAATCGAGGTAAGGTAGTCCTCTGATTCCTCCTTCAAAATAGAGCCTATCTAATTTTTTAAATATCTTCAGGAAGAGTGAGTCTATGCCTCTACGTTTTTATTTTATCTTAAAGATCTTTAAAATTTGTTTGATTGGCGGGGTACGGGGCATTCATTTTTTGTGGTTTTTTAAGGGTCATATTTTTTTATTTATTAGTAAATTTAGAAAAAATCGAACGTAGAGGCATAGTTCTAACAGATCCCAATATTGTATAAAAAATCATTTGTCTAGACGCATTGTCCAGGGAGTGAATTGGGGAATACGTTTGTATGGAAAAACAGTGTTAGCGTACCCTCTTAATAAATATAGTGTTTTTGTGCTCTGTCCAATGACTAGTACTGTCCAATCGCTAGTTTTTAGACTTATCATGTACTTTAGAAGTTAGAGGGGAGGGGACACATTTTACCACTTTGGTAGAGTCTCTCTCGCAAACTATTCAGGTTAGAAAAAAATGATATTAGAAACCTCAATATGATTTTTGAAGACCTATCCATAGATACCCCACACGAATAGGTTAGATGAAAAAAAATTTTTTTTTGATTCAGTTGTACCTATGGGGACCCCTAAAATTTAAAAAAAAATCCATTAGTGTATCAAAATCTTAATGCGGTTTACAGACTACATCTACTTACCAAATTTCAATAGTAGCTCTTATAGTTTCGGAGAAAAGTGGCTGTGACATACGTACGGACAGACAGACAGACAGACAGACATGACGAATTTATAAGGGTTCCGTTTTTTGCTATTTGGCTATGGAACCCTAAAAACGCCAAAATTCAAGAGGCTTTCAAACCAACACCAAAACTACAGTTTTTAAAGTTGTTGAAGAGCTTGCCTGTAGAATGTACTCGTTGAAAACCAAAGACGTCAACAAAGGTCGCAAAGTTAGAAAAATCATATAAATCCTGCAACGATTCGGAAAAAGTTTTAAAAAAGATAATTTGGTCCTGCGATACGTCAACTTTACCACCCAATAAGCAAGAACTTTATCAGCATATTAAGATGACACAATACTTAGCAGCATATGGTGCAATGCACATATTATTCGCAATCCGACGGAAGAAACTCCTAACGATTATGGCTGGATTTTGAACTAATTTGAATTTTATTGGTGTAATGGGCCCGAAAGTCCACCATTATCTGAAATTTCATCAGCAATATTAGTTACTCTATTAATATTTCATTTCAATTTAACACTCATTCTATAACCTTCTAATAAATTTCCTAATATTATTGTAGTATTGTCAGTAGCAGCGACGATAGTGGTGAAGATGACAATGACAATGATGATGAAAACTTTGATGATTATAATAATTATTATGATAATGATGTAGATACTAGATAGTACTCTGATGTAGAATTTTTTTAATCCATACTTCCATACTAATATTATAAATTATATAATATCGCTTCCTTCTCTTCCAAATCGGACAAGGTGTCCGATTTGGAAGTCTCCCCACATTCTGGGATGCGATATTATCTGAAATAGTTGATACCGAAATGCAAGTGGACCAGTTCGAATATATTAATTGTTGGTCACTGCTAAAAGAATCTATATATACAAATAATATAAATGCCAAAGTGTATATGTCTGTTACATCTTCACGCCCAAACCGCTGAACCGGTTTTGCTGAAATTTGGTATGGAGATACCTTAAGTCCCAGGAAAGGACATTGGATACTTTTTATTCCGAAAAAATGTACGGTTCCCACGCGATAAACGATTTTTTCAGATTTTCCGATTCAAACTATTTTATAGGTAATTGTTATTTTATACGACAAATTTTATGTCAATTTAATATATTTAAATAATACAAGTGAATATCGTTGTTGATACTGCAATATGTCACATATCTGACGGAGTCCATTTTTCAGGAGGAACATAAAACGTTATAACTTTTTTAGTATTTAGTTTAAATTAATCCTACTTGGCATAGAGATTCATTATTCATATAGCAATAGATCTGTGTACTGGAATTAATAAAACAATGATAGGTTAACAGAGAAACCTGACATAAGACACATTGCTTTAATGTATACTTCGGCAGTGGATACCTTTTTGACATATGACATATTTCAATTTGACATATGACTGATTGCAACAAAATTTATTGACATAAAACAAAAAGTACTGTGTGCAGTGTAGTGCATTATGTGGTTTAAAAAGATAAGTAAAACGGTAAAGGTAAGAAAGCCGAACCAGAAAATAAAAAACCTACTGTGGAGGCCCTACGATCAATTATATTTATAATATAAACTTAATTACCTACAATATTTCAAGTACAAAAATTAGGTCCAATAATTATCCACAATTAGGGCATGCAGAACCGGGTTCGGTTCCAGATTTTGCGTACCCGGTTCCAGTGGTAGTCAGAACCGGATCACCCGGCGCTACCCGGTTCCTAGCGACCAAATTGTATTTTTTATATTTTTTTGTGTAAATGATAATTGAGAGTTTGGTTAAGTAGGAAATTGTAATGTAATGAGATATGAATAAAAAAAGTTGGTATTGGTGTGAAATCAACGTTTATTAAATTATCATTGTAATCAACAGACTAACTTTTGAAACTATTATTGATTAATAATCAACGAAAAATTATTCTTCTGAAAACTAAATAATCAACAAAAACTAACTCTTGAGACTATTATTAAATAATCAACGACAAAACGTACTCTCCGACAGTTAAATAATCAACAAAAACGAAACGAAAACTTTCTCTTCCTTCACACAATAATAATCAACAAAAACTGACTCTTGAAACAATTAAATAATTTGGTTTGTATTTTTTGGTTTGCAAATTACAGAAAATAAAAAAAAAGGTTACCTTGTACTTAAATAAGAAGTATATACTAAAACACACTATAAGATGAGATCCACTGGATGGATGGAATATGTAAAAAAAATAACATTAGTCAAAAGTCAAAACTAACTAGAATAAGTAAGATCAGTTATTTACACTTACACCTTTGGTAGAATTTTTTTCTTGGTAATATGATCTTAAAAAACTTATTACATCTAAACTTTGGTCACTTAACGAGGTACGTAAACGATTACAAATATACCCGGCGGAGGAGAAAAGTCTCTCTGGTTCCACACTTGTTGGTGGTATAGCTTTTAGGTACTCAAGAGCCAGTGATAAGTAATTACCACGATTACCACCATTCTCGAACAAGGCCAGATGGCAACTGTCAAAATGGAGATCCATTTTGACAGTTGTGAAACAGTCGTCGTTGTTCTGACTTCTTGAGTTATACACAGTTGTCGCTTTTTCTATTTCACGATTTAATTCTTGTTTTTTAGTCAAGGCCGGGGCTGCGACCAGGACATCATCATCATCTCCGTCTATATTTAGTAAATCGCCCCTGTGCTGTTGAGCTGCAGCATTTAAGTTACCCTCGCTTGTCATATCCTGAACAAGATTAACAATACCCTTGCACATTTCATCTGATGTGGGGCGAGGGAACTCATCGTTTTCGATATCTGCAAAGTATTGGTTCGGGTTCGTTAAGTACTGAAGTGTAGCTTCAATGACTCGTCGGTTCATGTATCTTTTCTTCAATGATCTCTCCATTTCAGTACTCAGAGCTGTATTCATCGCCTGCAGTTTTTTCTGATGTTCCGATTGCGAATTTTATGATGTTCCGATTGAATTCTTCTTGAGATACTTTAGATACTTTTACTATCGCAAACAAGGCACTCACAAAGTGTTCCATTTGTATGTATAAAAAAAAATAGTTCCTTGTACCGGCAACTAATATTTAGTCACTTCAATAAAATACTGTAGTATATTGATAAATAAAGACAGGCCCGCCCACTAGTAGTGGGGATGATATCAGGAGATTGTCGCCCGGGCAGAGCGAGGCTCTCTCTTGATCATCATTCACCAGCCGGAGTGGTCGTGCTTAGTGATACAGTATTCTGTGTTTAAATTTACTCGCCCTACAACAGCACACGAATTCTACAAACACTATGGACGAAAAACTTTATATGGCAAAACAGTGTCTCCCGGGACAGCTAGCAATATATTAATTATAATGTTTGTTATTTCCAGGCCGCCATAACAACTGTTCCTTTCGAGAAGATGACTGACATTGAACCCTAGTTTCTCTTTTTCGTTTATAGAAAACATTAGCCTTCAATTTATGTAACTTATTCTCAGTTTCTAACTTTTTTATTTCTTTTTCAATGTTATCCTTTTCGGGCTCGGAAGCATTCTTCAGATTTACTTTGAGAGCTTTTGTCTTAGCCAGAAACTCATCACAACTACTGCAGGTATCACTTCTTGGATATCCAAATCCTATATTAAAATGATTTACGAATATAGATCGATATGTTTCGTAGGATAGTTGATTTTTGTATTCGAACATATTATACATTTTCTTGACATTCAACTCCTCTGGCAGATAAATTTTTGAACTGTCATGTAAGCTGTAATGACTTTTTCTTCCACGAAATGACCTTATATGATCCATGACCTTAGATTTAAGCATTGGACTCAGTTTCTTAGGACGGTGGCTATGTTTTCCTCTCATGTCAGTTGGGGCTTTACCTGTTGTGAGTAACGATTTTTTTATTGTACATATTCTTTGTCTTGTTACTCCATGTATTGCAATAAATGCTGTGGTACACACTGGCACATCAAGCTGCTGGGTTTCGTCTGCAACTCTCACTCTGTAGGCGTAATTTGCTGTATGTAACTTAGCTTCAGATTCTTCTTTTCTAGGTCTTCTTCTTTGAATTTCCAAAACACTTATTAGACCACATAAATAAAGGTTTTGTTCATCCCTAGATGGCAATAGGTTGAAATCCTTTAAAATTCTAGCCCTCTGTTCCTCATTCACAGCTTCAAAGCACTTGTATCTCTTGCAATTACAACTTGGACCAGTTTCATGACTTTGAAGTCTGATCTTCTTATTAACATCCGACAATCGACCGTAAAGTTTACGTTTTTTTGTAGGTTGCTTTAGATTAACCTCGTTTTCTTCTTCTGACGACATTTTCAATAAAAGTTTATAAAATTATATTAAACACACGCCACAACACAACAGGACGAACAAAATAACCTCAAAAACAAGACGTCATTAAAAAAACATCAAACTGACAACCATGGACAATGCTTATTTTTCTCCTGTACGACTTGGACATTGCTTGTTATTGCACTGTATCAATATTTTATTATGAATATTACTCCGTGACTCTGCATGTTATTGCAAAGTGTGTTTTGGCGTTTCGTTCTAACAAATTTATACTATACAATGCTATTGCCAGTTCAAAAAACATAAAAATGTGACATAGCATGTTTTTCCCCTGTACCCTTCAAATGAAAACCAAGGTAACAGAGTGACTGTTTGCGTTTAACGTTAATATTGTCAAGTTTAATGCTAGGGGAAGATATAAGGGAACCTTTTAAAAGAATTTGGTAAGTTTTATGCGCGGAGAATTTCAGCCGATTACGCTTACCCCAGTCAGATATTAAATTAAGACTACTGTTGGCTTTAGACTCAATTTCGGAACGCGAGTTTGCTTGAACGATTAGAAACCCGTCATCGGCGTAACCAACTAGTATGCAAAGCGGTGGAAGTGGAAGACTTAACAAATCGTCGAATCCGATGTTCCATAATTTAGGCGAAACTACCGATCCTTGAGGGCAGGAGGCTAAAAATGCTAATCCCAAAATCTTTTTGCTGCGGCAACTCTGTGGAGAATTTTGTCCTTTATATTGTGGTGCTGGATTGCACTTATTTACATGTTTGCCTAAGTTTTCTCGTCGTCTATTCCGCATCTTAAGGCACACTAAAACATATAATATACTGAGAATATGAGGTATGTACATGAAAATGTACCTACTTGTAAATGATTGTTTCATGACAATAATAGCGGTCTTGATAAGTTCTGTCATAATTTTTGTGCACAAATTACTTGAAACATCAAAATTAACATCACAAAAAAAACTGAGTACTTTTTAAACCCAAAATTTACGAATTTTATATTATAACTTAACATAACGAGAAAATGAACTTGGTCAAGTTACTGGTGCTATTTTATGCCACAGAAGTTAATTGTATATCGTAGAACAGCACATAAACTAGCCAATAACATAATTGCAAAGTAATGATTTACAAAACTTACCAATAAACTGTCGAAAATTGACAAAAATAGACGAGATAATACGTTCACGCGCGAACTCGTGACTTGAAGTTTGTCATGTGACATTTTGTTGTATCTGTCACCGTAAGATTGTAAATAGCGTTAGATTATAATCTATCTCGCGAAATTGTGAACAGTCGAAAGATTGTGAACCGCAACATACTGCTTACAATTTAACGTATTATTATTCGGTAGATTGTAATCTACCGTTAAACCGTTAAATCACAATCTTAAAATTGTCAAATTGTCAACTGGACGTAGTTATGCAAAAATGTTCCAATCCACAATTACTTCAAACTGAGATAAATGCAATATTGTATTTTAGTGGTACATTTTTTTGTTTTAAGTACTTAAATTGAAAGCTGGAGGTTTTATTGTAGAAATATATAAGTGTTATTTATTTACGTATTTTGTTTTTGGATCGAATTGTCACTGTGTGGGTAATTAGAAAAAAAGGTACTGGAACATTTTTGATTAATTATTATTTTGTATACAAATAAATATGCAAAAATATTCCATAGCATAAGAAACGTTTTTTATTTCAAATAAAAATAAATTGGTGTCAAATAATGCCATTTACCTTTATTTAAGAACTAAACAATACAAAAAAATCACAAACATAATCCCAATCATAAGGTAAAACCTATTCATCGTTATCATCTTCTTGTATGTTGAAGTCTGGCTCTCTTCCAAAACCTTCAAAATCATCAATGACATCATCTGAGCTTTTTAATTTTTTATAAAATTGTAGGCAGTTTGGTGGTATATAATTGTACATTGATTGTAAATCTGTTAATTTTGCTGGTGCGATTGGTTTCCCATTAGGCCACAATATACATAAATCAGATTTTTTTATTTCTTTTATTTCACCCTTAATTTTTTTTTCAATGTGCAACTCCATAAAATCTTCTTCAAAAGAAGATCTCATATAAATGGAAAACATTTTGTCCTTCTCAATCTTTATTTCTTTAGCACTCAACCAATTGACTTTGCTTTTGTCTGTATACTTCTTTCTGTTTGTTATATTCTTCTCTATCTTTTCCGTGCCATAAAAATCAGTCTTTTGCATTCGATATACTTGTAAAGGTTTCTTTTTCTTACAGTTTCTAAAAATATCAATGTATTCTTCAGCTGTATATACACTTTGGTGGTGTTTTAGAGCCGTTTCTATTTTCGAGAAATCTGTATCGTTGGGTAGAAACGTATGCCCAGATTCAAGAAATCGAAATGATATGGTTTTTAACGTTTGATGTGAGCTTAATATTGCTTTCAGCATCAATACAATTTTGATGTTGCGGTTCTGCCCACCGCAGCAATTTCTATAAAAAAATGCTATTGCGCTTACTCATTCATATTAGCCTTTAGTACTACACGTTTTTCGAACATTTCATCCGACAGCTTGTGGGATTTGGGATGAATGATCATAGTTGCGTATGAAAACAGTCGTTCCACTGGAGCTGAAGAAGGTAAAGGAGTATTATATTTTATGAAAACTTTTTTCACTTCCGGATACCTATGAAGGATATTTAGTTCTCGTTCCAAATATGATAAATAACAAGAAAGTACCACATCTGCTTTTGACCTTTGCACTCGACATACATCTTCGTCAGTACTATCTGAAGAGCTATCAAATTGAAAAAAATCATCTTTTTTATTTTGTGTTTTTGGCGTCAAACTAGATTCAGCATTTTCCGAAACTTCCTTCGCTATTGCTGCTTTGAATAATGTTTTTAACCTTTAATGCTCTTCTGTAGGAATACAAGCAAACCATTTACGTTTGAACTGTGGTAAAGACATTGCAGCGATAGATGCATTTTGTGCTCTTGCGGTAGATAAATCAAAAATATCATTAAAACGCTTATTTGCGCTTTCCAAGTGCGTTTTTGCCAGTTCTTTGCAGTAGACAAAGTCTTCATCGCACAGTTTTTGTAATTTTCTCCTCAAAGATAATAAGCATAAAAATAGCAACCCATAAAACATGTCCTTTTCGCCTTGCAAAATATCAAGCGCTCCAGCTATTGGCTTAGAACATTTTAAATATTCTTGGATGTAACGAAATTCGTTCTGTCGCAACTGCCCATTGCCACTGATTTTTAAAGCTTCATATAGCGCAATGCTTTTATCTTTCATAGCATGTATTTGCCTCAGTGCGTCGTAAGTGCTATTCCACCTGGTGTCTTCTGGCCTTGATAGAGTGTGGCCTAAAACTGTTTGGATTACTTCTGCTGATTTAGGCCAACCAGCAGCATTCCATAGCTTGTTGCATTTATTTATTACTCGGTCATGGGTTTCGGAAAGGGTGGTATTTTGGTTTCGAAGCACTTTTCCAGCATCTGTCGTTGCACATAAGTTGAGTTTATGAGCAGAGCATCTCAGGTGACCTGGGAGCTCAGGTGACATACGAACATTTTCAAGAGACAAGGGATCGGTTTCAGACTTGTCATGCGACGTCGTGCTACTAACTTCTGAAATATCAATATCTCTAATTTCTGCAATGTCTTCAAATGCTTGGCCTTCCTCATTAAATTCAACTATCTCAATCGAATCACAACACTCGATTGCAATTATTTAATTAACAAACTGTGTTACAGGGTACCTATTAGATCGCATTCAAGAAAACAATATAACTTTTTTGCTACTCCATTTAGCCGAACCAACGCTGGTATCCGATCTCCCATTACTCGAATAGTTCATAACTTTAATAGTCACTTCAATGATATAGATATATTTGCTCTCAAACATGCCAAATATAAAAAATGTATTATCGATAGACTTAAAAATTTGCATATAAATAATTAAAACCTTGCATTCTTATTCAATAAATAATTTACAACCACTACACTTACAATTATACTGAATTGAATTTTACTACTATTTCAACTATTATTAGCAAACACACTTAACACACAATTGACACACGAACATACCCTTTTATTATTATATATATCTGCTCTCTAGATCTCTATTTTTTCCTATAAGTACTAATTATTCATCTGTGGTCACCGCCGTTGGTTTTACATTTAGTAAATCTTTTAAATGTATACCTTACTTTAAAAATATGTAAGACTGTTTGGAGACCCCAATAAAAGAAAATAAAATAAAATAACACTCAATTTCTACACCAAATTCTTTAAAAGCCTTTACAAAATTGCTTCCATTATCAGTGATCGTAGACAGATCTTTTTGCGAGTCAATTCCGAATTCATTATGAATATCTTCTAATAGAAAAGCAATTATATCGTAGCTATGAGTTCCTTTGAATCTCCGACACGCCAACGTCTTAGATTTTCTTTGTAAATCAGCTGTAATCCAATGTGCTGTGACACCTATGAAACTTCTTTTTTTTCCCGACCAAATGTCTGCCGTGGTACATAGATATGAAGTATCTCGTAGCAAGGATTTTATTTCATGTATTTCTTTGTTATAATAATCTTGCATACACCGTCCCAAAGATCGTCGACTCATTAAGGTCAAATTATTTTGACACATACCTACACTTTCAAATGTTTTTGAAAGGTATGGATCTTCAATTGCTCTCAGAGGTATCATAGAGTGTATAAAGAATTTTATGATGTTCCGATTGAATTCTTCTTGAGATACTTTAGATACTTTTACTATCGCAAACAAGGCACTCACAAAGTGTTCCATTTGTATGTATAAAAAAAAATAGTTCCTTGTACCGGCAACTAATATTTAGTCACTTCAATAAAATACTGTAGTATATTGATAAATAAAGACAGGCCCGCCCACTAGTAGTGGGGATGATATCAGGAGATTGTCGCCCGGGCAGAGCGAGGCTCTCTCTTGATCATCATTCACCAGCCGGAGTGGTCGTGCTTAGTGATACAGTATTCTGTGTTTAAATTTACTCGCCCTACAACAGCACACGAATTCTACAAACACTATGGACGAAAAACTTTATATGGCAAAACAGTGTCTCCCGGGACAGCTAGCAATATATTAATTATAATGTTTGTTATTTCCAGGCCGCCATAACAACTGTAATTACCAACAGAGCGTTTTGGCAAAACGGCAGGTTGTACATAGAGCCGTGCATGCGCCAAAATGTTTGTCCCAAGTGTCCGTCGAACCTTTGTAAGTCTTTGGCGCTCGAGAAGTGGTGCGGCCAGAAGAAATACGACTACATCATATACTGTGGGGATGGCAGAAATGATTTCTGCCCTGCAGTCAACTTGCCGGAAAACGTAAGTACCTACTTATTTTCTGATCCGCACTCTTTTCCCGTGTGAACATTGACATACTTAATCTCTAAAATTATCATTATTATAAACTTTTCTTGCAAATCACTCTATCTATAAAAACCTCTTTAAAATACGTTGCGTAGCAAAGATCTAAGCATATAATAGAGATAGCGTCTTTATACTATGTCCTACCCTAACTGCATAATAATGTCCTACTTTTGTAATCTAATAGTAATTGAAAATCCTATTTCACGTTATCCCGTAACTCACCCTTATCACCGGCCCACCGGGACACACCTATCAGTATATCGCATTATTTAGATGGAATCATGAAAACGAGGATGCTTTTTTCACATTTGTAGACTTATCTAACAGGGAAAAGTTTTTCAAGTTCCGGGCGACTTTTGTCATAAAGATATTTCAATAATTTTAGCTTGTCTTTATACAAAATGGTTTTAACCTTGTTCTCTAATGTTTTCAAAAATTCGTATTGGCATGTAGTCTTGAATTTTTTTAGGTTTTGTCTTTTAATTTTGGTCATGTCAACGTACTCTGAGCCAAATGGATGCAGTCCCCACGCGCGAAATTTATTTTTCACTGTCTCAGCAGAAATTTTCTCTTTAGCTGTCTTCAAGAGTGGAGCAAAATGTTGTTTTTTTTCCAATTTTTACCGCTTTTCGCCATAACGATTTCAAAGGCCTGAAATACAGCCAACTCGACAGGTTTTAAAATATGTGTAGAATTTGGATTGAGTGCTATGACTTCTATGGTAAGCTTAAACAGAATTTAGACAGGTGTAAAGTTAAAATAATATGTGATTTGTGTCCATTCAAAAAATATGATTGGTCTTTCAATATTCTTATGAGTCAGCCACAGATGAAAAACGTTTGCTATATATTCGTAGAATGTTCCTGAGTACATCCATCCACTTTCTGAACTCAGTATTCGGGAAAAACTAATGACGGCGGTATTCTTGTATAGTTATAGACAACCAGAGTAGGTGCCAACTCTCCTGCAGCATTTCCTGTAATCAAAACGATCATATAGGGATGACTACAAGGTCAAAGATTAACTAATTTTTTATATAAAATAAAGACACAACGATAAAAAATAAGTATCCCAAAATTTCAGCTTCATAACTTTAGTTTTTTTTTTTTGTTATTAGCCTTCAAAGTTGGGTAGTCGTCGTTATTTTTTTTTTAAATAAAATTTCTTAACTTTTGTAAACCATTCAGAATGTATGCAATTAATAACACTTTCTTATGAAACCACTTTCATAAACGCAATATTTAACCATATACTTGACAAGAAAAAATCTTTTTAAAAAAATTGAAAAAAAATATAACATATTTAATAATATGTTTGTACGTGGCTATAGAAGGGATAAAAAAAATAATAATTTAATATCAGTAAATTGTCATTTATTGAGTGTAAAATATTAGATAAGTACATTGCCAAGTCCTTAACAAGCAACACTATAAAATCTATGTATCTAATTTGCTACAATGCCAACTTTTCAGTGAAACATTATATATTGACATTTTATTTTACGTTTAGTTATTTGTTACAAGTATTTTATATAAAACTGAATAAAACTAAACCTAAAATAAAATGTCAATATTCTTAGTAAAATATCAAAAAATAAAACATAATTATTATGTAAATACAAATAAAATTAGTACATATGAAATTAGAATAATTAACAGCCATACTTATGTTATAAATCTTAATGAATAGTAAATTGAGATCAATCACTACAATTAAGTAAAAAATCAGTCTCACAAATTGGTTCTTTATCAAATTATAACAATATATTAATTGTGAAGTACTATGTAGGTATATAAATGTAAATTATAACTGAATAATTATAAATATTTATAAACTGTTCCTTTTTTGTATGAAATTCTATAAAACAATTATGTTCCGGCATTAAGCATAGTCTCAATCAGCTTTTTTGACAAAAAAATGTAGTACTTACCCTTTTGTGCAATTCATACACCTTCCTCTAGTGGTTATTAAAGTTAGATAATGAGCATCTTGATCATACCGTACAGCATCTGGTGGTCTTAAAGCTACTGGCTTCTGAATAGTCATAGATTTCGTGACAGGCCTGATATTGATCATATTATCAGTTCTTTTAAACCTCCGCTTTCGAAAATTTCAATTCTAAAGGTTTTTAGGGGTTTTAGTTTCTTGGAATCCATCCTGGCTTTTCCATCACGCAGATATAGAAGCCAGGGATTATTTATACAAATATCGAGCATTTGTGAAAATATTGGTAAATGCCAACGCTGGCCCCGGAATGGTGTACGATGAGCGATCAGCATGTCCGAGAGATCAACACCGCCCGTGTAAGTGTCATATTCTTTTATTATATTGGGGCAAGTCACTGGCATCTTTCTACCTTGTTCTTTCTTAAAACGAACTACAGTCTGGATAGGATATGCATCCACAAAGGTACTTGCAGCAGTGACACATTTATTATTAAACCATTTGACGACAGCAATCTTGTTTTTATTGCATACAACTTGTGCATGAGATTCTCTAACCTTCTTTTTTAGATTTTTATTTGCGGGTAGTTTTTTCTCCGCCCCTCGGAGCCTGTTTGCTCGGATTGTTCCCATTGCAAAAATGCCGCATTCATTACGTAAATATTGTAAAAGCTCAATAGTTTTTTTTTTAATCTCATTTTATTTAGGGATTTTATCGCACACAGTGGCTATGTCAATCCCATCTTAATAAAGCTCAATAGATGTGAAAAAGTTATCGAAACACAGGACTTTGCAAGCAGGTTCTCGAATAGATTTTGCCAACGCTAAAACTACTTTCGATCCAATACCCATGCTTATTTCTTCATTCGTAAATGAGTGAAATCTAACATAATTTACGTGTTGTCAAGACTGATGCCGAAAGCGAACTGAAAATGGCAGCCATTTTAATTTTTCTCGGGCTTTCACACTAATCTGACCAATATTTCTCATGTAAATACTCTATGAAGATAAAAAAGCTCTCATATTTTGATAGCTAGTCTTGTGTACTACGCTTATACAGGCAATACGTTATGAATTTGGAATGTGGAATCAAACAAAGAAAAATCAAAGTTTAAGGAAAAAAATGTGTATTTTTTAATAAATGGCTTTTTGTAGAAAATCTAGCGCATTAAGCCGGTTCTATTTTAATTCAAAAAGATAGAGGAGTATTTCATGCTTTATATTATTCCTTTACTTCTATTCTCTAAGTCAGATAGTTTAGAAGTTATAACGATTTTCTTATGAAGTATTGGTCAGATTAGTATGAGAGCCAGAGAAAATTTTTTTTTTCAAAGGTTAGATAAAAAAATATTTAATAGACAATTTATCTATAAATTATGCCATACATAATAACATTAAAAGATCAAACACCGGTGTTGGGACACATTGTATATATGTCGCAGTCATCTGGTTTAATCTGCGATTCGATTGAATGACTAGCGCATTTATTGAATGACACCATTCAATTGAATGACTCGGCCGAACTTCGATTGAACGATCTTCACTCAACGTCCAACTAGTTAGCGATTTGTAACATAGGCATTTGAAGATAGCGGACATGAAATCAGTCAGGTAATTGAACGTCATCTAGCTTAAGGCTTATTAAGTTATTACCTATAATCCTTATTGGAAATAATAAAGAAAAAACTTACTCTCAGGGTCGCGTTACTAGTTCGCGTGTCTTGATCAAATTTACTTTACCCATTTATTAGTTTTAAGAACTTTTTGAACCATTAAGTAAAACCATTTTAACATGAATATATCTATATAACACAACAAGTCCCGGTTCTTGATCAGTCGTCCATCTGCGCAGTGGCGGCTCAGAGAGAAACCATGGGTATCGGTCTGAGCGTCCACTGGGCAGATCCTAATTCTGGACCTTGATGACACTGACCTGGATTGATGTGGAGTGAAGATACTGAGGGCTGTACCTTATTTCCTTCTAAGCAACTTTTACTCTGACTTCGGAATCAGTTTCATCGAACCAAATACTATGACTTCCAAAACAGTCAAGAAAGCTTGTCTAATAACGGAAATGCTTTAATCACTTGTTGCTACATTATACATAGTAAAGATAAAGAAAAAAACCCATCTGAAAAAGACAAGACAGCTATGAGGAACATAATAATTATCTAACAACTATAACACTGAATTGATAGAAATTATGGTTCCATATATACCACGGCGGCTGCTACAACATAATTTGAGTTTTAAAGGACTTTAAACCATTCCGCTCGCGATATCCTACCTCTCCCTGGGGAATAGCAAAAGCGTCAATCAACGTGCTCAGCCTAGGGCTTTAGGTTTGAAGAAATATGATATTAGCATTATAAGACACTTACCGCTATTATTTATTTTGGCTAACCTGCCATAATATTAGGTGCGATTTACTATCTTTGCATTTATCTAAAAACTTCGCTCCTTTTTCCTGAACCTCTCGATTTCGCACCAGAACAAATAACCTACTGTCACTTTACCAATGTCACTTCTTCTTCTTCTTCTTTTATTTATGGCAAACCATCGAATATGACATTGATATATTGACAGATAATAACACTGATGTGTGATCTTGGAAATTTCCATAGATAAAAAAAACACAGACTCAAGTAAAAAAACTGAATGCAAAAAATTTGCAACGTTACAATATATTTTGTACCATATTAAATAAATCCTCGGAATTTTTTAAAAGTTGAATATACCAAATTGTACACAGTACCAAGAATAAGGTCAACGTAGGTATCGAACAAAATGCATACAAAATAGCTAGGCGTGACGTCATAGTAAGCTAACATTTTGTTTGGAGCGTACAAATTTTGAGCTACCCATTCAGCAATCGTAGGATGTCGCTTTAGAAAAAATGTGTACTTACCAGTTCTTGCCGGGATAACGTTTTAAGGTGGAGATTAAATTAAACAATAAACTATTTATTATAAGATTTAATTTTTCAGCATCTTTTTGAATTTTTCATAAACTAGTTTTTGCATCATAAGCAAATTGTTTCTTTTTTGCAATCTAAAACATCTGTGCCCTTAAAAATTTTACTTAATTATTCATTGCACCAGTTTACAATTGAGTGGTCCACTTGCAATGTGCTCTATATTCTAATTTCTTTTGTTTTTTCTACTTTTGTAAAGGAAAACTGACTTTGTTTCTGACATGACAAAACGTAGTGATTATATTCTCTTTGGATATGACCAAAGAGGATATATTATACAAACCCTTTAATACCGCATTTAGGCCCATAGCACGCATTTAGGCAGAAGACGCGCAGATTACGCGATATACGCGATTCAAACGAGATTCTATCGCAACTATGTATCTTAAGTACACGGGGCGATCGTGAAACGCGCCTCTACTGCGCGTATACATGCAGATACAGCGATACAGATGCGTTGTAGTCGCTCGTCTCTTTTTCGTTTTGATCAGAGACTCCTCTTGTTCAGTTGTACCACAGAGTACTTTTTTATATATGGAATAGAGGTCCAACTCGACGGCCAAATTGGGTAAGACAAGTGGCGCCCTCTGGATGTAGGTTTTGGCAACTTTTTGTCAATATATATATCTTTATATAGCATTGTTACTAGGTCTAGGTTGCTTTTTCTTTTTTATAGGATGTTTTTCAATAAATAAAACACTGACAACCGTTGGTATAATTTATTTTTTTCTTTTAAAATATTTCATATATATATATTTTCGCTTTCAGCTTATACAAATCCATTTTATCATCACACTCTCTCCTACTCATTAATATTCTATTTATATTCTTACAGTAATTGTAAATGAAAAATCTGCAGGATATGTAGATTAAAAAATCGATTAATTTTTCTTTATGTAGTTCACATTTTAAAAACTCAATTTGAATGTGAATAAATATCACTGTTATAATTAATTTTTTAAAATATTTTATATCTAAGCACTTTTTAATTATTGCGTAATTTATATCCTGCAGATTCGAAAGACAATTCAAGAGAGAGTCGCTGGGACTGCAAAGCCATTTTTTTTTTTATTAGCGTACTCTCTACATTTTAAATACTCATGTTCCTGATCGGACATTAAGTTTTTTTTGCATTCACTACAACCCTTGAAGACTTTCTTCTTAGCGGTTTTAATTAAATAACTGCTAACATATTGTAGCCCCCCAACTATCCGGGGGTCACTTTTGTCTTCAAGGGGTGTAAATTCTATGTCCGGAATCTTAGACAGCTCGCAATTTATTTGTTCTTTGCAGGCCCCGCTTGTGATGAGAACTTCATGCAAAGCATGGCAATTGTCCACCTCACAATTTGCCCCAGGGGCATGGACACTAGATAGGCTGTTTATTAACAAGCTGCTAAATGCTGCTTCAAACCCATCTGGAGTAGGGTTTAACGTTCCGGCATCCTTGGCTCCTTATCGATCCGAAAAAATGTTCAGTTGGATCCTGGTTCAGATGCCGCAAACAAACCGATGTCACTCCGTACTTCGCAGCAATTTTTTTTAATAGTAGTTCTATTCCTTCTAGTGTCCATACCCAGTTATTTAAAGTGGGAACATGCTCCACATTTAAGGTTTTTACATTCACAAACTTCATATTTTTTTAAAATATTTTAGCCTCCATCCATGTTTTGTGATGTGGCGAGTTAGGCGTCGCAGGTCCCAGAAGAGGTTTACTGTGCTTCTTCCTTTTTCCGAAGCTTCCGTTAATTGAGTCAAAAAGTTGGTCAAAAAACAAGAGACGTCTGCGGTGTTTTGCGCATCTTGGGAGATTATTCCTTTTTCTGCAAAAATAAGATAAGAATAAATTATGAATAATATTCCTCACACATTCTCACAACGAAATCTTGTCCCAAACAAAGCATTCCTTGCTTGTAATTTGGGTACCGCAGACAACAAACCTATGTAAATAACATAACACCTATCTCGAACCCGCGATCTCCTAAGTGGCAGGCAGATACACTGGCTACAATGGCATCCCGCATTTGGTCATCAATAAAAGACTTGTTATTATTAAATCTGAATTGAGAGTGGTTTTTAATTTGTGAAAACTTCTACTATACAAGCGCTTATACTAATACTTTGCGCACCCAGATTAAAAGTCACCTTTATCAATAAATGAGTAGTTAAAAACTATCTAACAGTGAAAGATAATTTCAAATTATAGTCCTTGCAATCCACGAAGACGCGCCCCACTATTCCTCCTAATCTTTTATAGTATATGTGTGCAAGCTTTCGCCAATGTTTGAGTGTTATCGGTACACACTAATTACCTATGAGTGCACGCGCACACTACAATAAATAGACCAATTGAGAGAAAGCGTCACGGTCAAAGGGAAAGATGCTCTACTTCAATTTCTTATTTTTTTATTATATTTAGGTGTGGATATTTTATGTAATTATTAGTTAATATAATATTGTGATGATTTTACCATTTCTACAATAAGAGGTAATAATAGACATAAACGAAATACGTAAAAAGTTTTATTTAACTTTATTTAAAAACCAAAATCGTTAATCACTCGTTTCAGAAAATATATCTGATTCAGAGTCTGCAGATGAATCACCGACGTTTATATTAAAACTGAAATCAAGATCACAATATCTCATGTATTCATCTTCTATTTTTTCTACGTGTTGACAAGTATTAAATCAGACATCTTTATTTACAAGATCAAATGTTTCATTTAAAATGGGCATAATTGAATTGTAATTTTGATTGATATTGCGGCTAGCAACGTGGTTTTTTACAATACCCCAAATGTTTTCTATAGGGTTTAAATCTGGATGATAAGGAGGCAGGCGAAGCACTGTGAATCCATGTTCTTTTAATAATTCATCAACTTTAAACTTGCGTAAGTTTTCTTTGTTTTTTATTATTAGGTCATATAGTTCCGGTTTTTTTAAGCTTGGTTCGAAATAAATATTTTTTGCATTCAGCCAATTCTGCATTGGATGTTGGATGTTGGTATTTTTTCCGAACTAGTGTTGTGGTAGGCTGCATTATCTAAGGCTACCACGGCATCACTTGGGAGATTTGGTATTAGTTTCTCCTTTAACCACTTTAAATAATTTTCTGTGTTCATATTTTCATGGTAGTCTCCGGATTTGATATCTGCTCTGTATGTCAACAACGCATTTGGTACAAAACCCTCTGCACTTCCAACATGTACTATAATTATACGCACTCCTATTGTTAAATTTTGTTTTATTGCCTTTTTAGAACATTTTTCGGCCCAAGATTTATTTTGCACGTGGTTGGTATGAATATAATATGATTCATCTGTGTACACAATGGGTCTGCCTGCATTCCGAAAAGACTTTACCTGTTTTAAATATTTCAATCTCAACATTTAAATATCGTGTTTTTCGGTAAGCACCTTCCTGTTATTTTCAGTTTTTCTCCATTTAAAACCAAGTTTAAGTAACAATGTTCTTAGGGTTGATAAACATCCATCAAATTGTATACGGTCTTTTAAAACAATATAGAGTCGTGATAATGTTGAAAATTGACGATGTTCTATATGATAGTTTTGGATAGTTCTTCGGACTACACCAATATCGAATTCGTCTAAATTAATTTTTCGTGGTCTTACCTTTCTCTTCTTCATAGCTTCCGCTTCCGTAGTAGGCTCCATTGTACGCTCCATACTTTGGACTATAGGAATTATAGATTCCGTTTCTATAGTTATATTAGATTCCATAGCAGGTGCTGTAGTTTTCCATAGTATTAGTATGTTCCTTTCTTTCGCGTAGAATTCTAGTCACTGTGCTTTCAGATACTCCAATAGCCTGTGCGGTTCTCCATCGCGCATCAGAGATTTTTTCTGCGTAATTATTGCTTGCTTCTTTTTTCATAAAATCATAAACTTTTGAAATAAGTTCTCTTGCCTAAAATTAAGAAAAACATTAAATGACGACCTCTTTGGCTCAATCCTGGGGTCGCGGGTTCGAATCCCGCCGACGGAACAAAGTTTTTCAATGTTCCTGGGTCATGGGTGTGTATTAAATATGTGTATGATGTAATAAAAATCTTAAATATATGTATAGTAATATAAAAGTATTAAATATATTTCCGTTGTCTGGTACCCGTAACACAAGTCCTTCAGGTACTTAGCACGGGGCCGACTTGCGACGTTCGCGACTGACGCTCGGGTGAAACTCCCCGTACCCCGCGATCCCCTTACCCAAAAATTGGTGGGGCGCGTCTTCGTGGATTGCATGGACTATAGACCTGGAGATCGACCTTGGTGATTGGATTGATTCTTTAGATTAGGATGGTCAAGAAAACATACAAACAAACAAAATCTTCAACTTTATAAATATTAGTATCGATAAAATAATGCAATGTGAAAACATTATGTAATAAAGTTCATTTACCTGCTAGGTAGCCCATATTTGATGCTACAGTTTGGCTGAACAGTTGCGTAGCAAATTTCACCTTCATCTTCGGAATTTTACTGGGAATGCAATGGGAGTCTGTCAATTTTGGCGCCAGTCTTATGCCTTTGTAGGCTGGGTTTTCTTGGTGCAGTGCAGTTATGTGTTCCCACTTTGCCATAAGAATTTTGTTTTCATTTTTATATTTTTGTAATTTAATTATTTCTTACACATTTCATTAAGTGAGGTGGGTCGTACAAGGGAATCTACGAAATCTCCTGGTACTGTGGGAAATATTAATAAAATAATATTTCCCACAGTTTCTTCTAATTTTTGTAAGAGAATACCTCTTGTTTCTTGCAACAGGTATTTTATGCAGTGTACATTATTTGTACCTTGATGCACACTGTTGCTACCACATTAAGACCAGCATTTTGTAGTTCTGTGACAACAGCTTTTAATTGTTTTGCCAGTTCTGGTCCCTTCGTGGCAGACTGAGAAAAGGTGTACGCAACAGGTTGCTTGTAATTTTTTATAAGCCCTCTTATCATAAATACCTGCGCATGATCTGCATACTCAGGCAGTGTCTCTTGCCCATTGGTTGCAAACCCACTCACTTTGTATTTACTTTCATTGTATGCCACATTTGGTTTTAGTGACATTTCGTCAAAAAGAACAACACATAATTTGTGTTCTGCTTTCATTTTAAGTGAGGCTTTTTTTACTTGTGCCATCAAATTTTTATTAATACCAACATTTATATCTGCCATATTAATTAATTTTATTAAAATTTGTCGCGATGGAAGTATAAAGATTTTCCTCAGGAATCTGTATCCTTTTGTGCTTTGTTTGAAGATAGTCAAAGCTACAATTTCTTCTTCTAATGTGAAACGCCGACCTTTTTTTCCTTTTTGTGCTACCTGAACTGCAGCAAAGTTAAAATTTTTGATGTGCTGGACATTTTGTCCAAAGTTTCCAAAAATGTAGGGTTTTTGGTAATATTTTGCAAGGCCTTGATTTTGGTTGCTTGCTTTTTAACCTTGCATTTGCTGAGTTTCACACCAACTTGCAACATTTTCTGATACAGAGCACGCTCAGTTTTTGTAACAGCAGCCTTCTTCTAACTAACACATTTTACATGTATGTTGCGATGCACTGAAAAAAGAATAAGAATCATATGAATAAAAATTGCAGAATATTTAAGAGTACATATGAGTGGAATAACATTTGATGCTAGTTGTGTGTCAAATTATCTAATTATTGAAATATGTATTAAATATATAAATCAGTAGTTATTAAACCATGCGTAACTAGGAAACTCAGATTTGCAGTTATTATATTATGTTTGAAATTTGAATACAATTATTGTTGCTTACCAAGATCTTTTACGACCTGCACATTTTCTTCTTCACTAGGAGGCTGTCTATCACTCCGTATAGACTGAGATTCTGAAGTGACAGGTTCTGAAAAGTCATTAGCATAATTGGTAAGAACATCACCATCATGACCATTTTTCTTCATCTTCTTGTATTAAGGGATAGGTTTATAAATTAAATTAAATTAAATCATATTTAATTAATAAACCTTATAAATTAAATTTAAATAATTTATAAGGATAATTTATAGAGAGGCTAAGTTACTTTAATAATTAAACCCTCGATCGTGAAAAACGAGACACAATAGCTTTTCTATTGTTATTGCGGTCGCCGGTGACCGCTTGTGGCTTGATGGGTTAATAAAATTATTTATAATTAGCAACAACACAAATAATTCAATTAAAGATGATTTTAGGGTAAGTTAGCGCATTTATTGAGTGAGGCTACATTTTATCCACGCGCATGAAGGAGTTCCCATAGGACGTGTGTAAATTAATTTCTGATTAAAAGCTTGTATGTATCCTACATACAAGCTTTTAATCAGCAATTAACTAACCAAGATTCTCTTTCATTTGTACATCTTCAATTGCACTTTGTGGGTCTTATTAATAAAAGTGGCTTAAACCCAGCATAATCCGTCTTTACACTCGGAGTAGTTAATCCAGGAGTAAGGCCGACTTAGCTCTGTCAATAAATTCTTATTTATAAACGTGGAGTAAGCTTGGAGTAACAATACATTCCTTACATCGGGATTAAAGAGTGCATTATGGCAACCCTTTCAATTTAAAAGTAAATAGTGTCACTGAGGGAATGAACTAACGTCAGAAATGACATTTATGACACTGACAGTCGACATAATTTGCCTGTTATTCTTTTAAAATTCAAATGTGCGTGTTTTGCTCAATGAAAAAGGAAAGTTTTGCTGTGGTGTTTTAAAACAAATAAATATAAATTACGGTATCAAATACAATGAGCGAACAAACAAAACGTATTCGTTCCAGTAATTGGGATGAAGATGAAAAATAAGTCTTTACGATAACGTTAGACATGTGGTATAAATGTTGGGTCGTGTTATTTTTGTTCCAATGTTTTGTTTTTTTTTTTCTCACTTTTTTTTCTCACTTTTTTTGGTAAATAAAGTGGGCCCCGTGCGAGTTTCTTACGCCGGTTCTTCTCGCCGGGTTAGTTCCCGAACCGGTGGTAGGCATCATGTAGACTTTCAGAAAATATTTGCAAAAATTTATTCTGAATAAAAAAATTTGAGTTTGAGTTTCAGCAACTATGTTCATAATCTTTATGTTCATAATGGCAGGATCAAGATGATTACATAATCAGCATGACAAAACATAGCAGAATGTTAAAAGATGAAAAGCATAAACTAAGAATGGAAATGGCAAGAGAAGAACATAAAATTAAAATGGAAATCCACAAAGAAAAGTTAAAGAGTGCTATTGAGTGATATGAATATTGGAACGTGAAATTTTAGAAACTAAAAAACATAAATGTTTGGAATAAATTGGCAAAGTTTACTTAGGGTGGGTTGCACCAGCTTACTTCTGTAACTTTAACTTTAACTACAATGCCAAATGTCAAATCTTTGGTTAAAGTTAAAAATGGACGCCATCAAGACGCCATATTTAACCATAACTATATGGCTCGACAAGGTTTTAAATGCATGTGGCGAAAAAAGGAACTAACGCTGTCATCATACAAAAACGCCATTTTTGACAGTTCTCCTTTACCAGCAGCGCCCCCGCCCACGTTCATTTATAACCTTGTTGGACCAGCTGTCATCTGTCAATTTCTCCGGTCAAAGTTAAGGTTAAGGTTAAAGTTAAAGTTAAATTTACCCTTAACTATAACCATAATTTTAACTTTAACTTTAACCACGCCTCTGGTGCAACCCACCCTTAGATGTTCAATATGAAACCTACTCTACTACTTAAATAATGTGTGGGACCTCAACAAGCCAGTATTAATCTCTGTTGTACCTATATGTATAATTAAGTATAAATTAAAAGTATTTCATTCATACAAATATTATATCTTCTTCTTTATATATAAATTTCAAAAATTTTCAGTAATAAATGCTGCTCGGGCCACATTTCCTCGAACAGAATTTTTTACCACATGTGGTACTGGTATGTTCTGAGGAATGGTCTCTTCTACAACTTGTACCAAATCTTGTTTTTGCATAGCAATATTGTACAGAATTGCCAGTGCAACAATATATAGTTTTGTATTTCCTAATTTGTTGGTGAATTCCCGAAGTAAGCACCAAAACCGATTTTTCCACACTCCAAATCAGCGTTCAACTGTGTTACGAGTTGCGATATGTGCTCGGTTATACACGTTTTCCTTGGGTGTGGTAGGATTTAGTATTTTTTTTATTTTATGAAATAAGGGGGCAAACGAGCAAACGGGTCACCTGATGGAAAGCAACTTCCGTTGACAATGGACACTCGCAGCATCAGAAGAGCTGCAAGTGCGTTGCCGGCCTTTTAAGAGGGAATAGGGTAATAGGGTAGGGGAGGGGAAGGGAAGGGAAGGGAATAGGGTTTTGGCCATTTCATTTCCCAACTACAGTAAATGGAGATAATAATATATAAAACTGATGTTTTATTTGAATTATTCAAGAAAATATATTTTACAAATCTTTCTAGGCTTATTCTTATTATTTATGTACAAATAAAATTACATAAAGAGCGCGTTAAATAAATGATATTAAATTACTAGTCTGATGGCGTCACATCCAAATCGGAAGTACCACAAAAGCGTTTTCGTCAGTACAAATTACAAAAATATAAAATCATATTTTCAAATCGACTTTATTTATCAATCATAAACTTTTATTTGATGATAAGGGTGAAATAAGGTTTCCTAGGCCAAGTTCTACTAGAAATATGCTTTTGTTCAATGAAATTGAATATAGGCCAAGTAGCCTATTGTGGCTCAAAGAAATCTCTATTCAGATGTTTTAGACAGTCTTATGGCTGTCATACACTCTACGGTCTACCAAAGAGGTCCACCTGTGCAGGTATGCCTGACCGGAATGTGTGTGGGAACAGACCTGTGCAGTTTTTTAGGCCTGCACAGGCTACTGGCGCCAAATCGAAAATTTCAGGCATACCTGCACAGGTGACCTCTCCGGTAGACAATAGCATGTATGGCTTAGATTACTGTACTTTGTCATTTTATGATATTTTGGAAGTTGTTTTAGCAATAGTTGATTTAGATCTCCAAAGAAATAATAAAAATAGGTTCCGGGTGCGACCCTACCTGCAACCTCGTTCCTTCAACATTTATCAAGAACTACAAATTGATGATAGGTTCGGTATAAAAAAATTTTTTAGATGTTCAGAAAGCGATTTTCAAGAGCTATTGACTATGATTTTACCAGATATAGAGAAGAAAACAACATGGAGGAACGATGTGATTCCTCCTGATATGAGATTAGGTGCGACTTTACGCTTTTTAGCGACGGGAGACAGCTACACCAGCATAATGTATCACTTAAGAATTTCTAAACAACAACTATCAAAACTGATTCCTGAAGTCTGTTTAGCTCTCTACAATAGACTGAAAAATGTGCATCTAAAAGTAAGTATTTTTTTTCTTAGGGCGAAGGTATACAATATGTTAAGTGGCGCCGCCATTAGTACAAATACAATAACTACAGTGAACCATATTATTTAAAGTTGATAGATTTTTTTTTTTAAATAAACTCTTTTAACATTGACGCTCGGCTTTAAGACAGCGCCATCTATTGTTATTATTAAAAACTGACATTTTCTTTTTTTTTTAAACAAGCTCTCATTAAAATGGGCATGGAAAATTTTTTTTCAAGACCCCACTTTTTATATTTTTTACTAATAGCTGGTCCTGTCAGAAGCCTGTAACAGTAAATAAATAAATCCATTATGGAGTTATGATTTTTTAAAGTTTAGAGGAAATTAGGTTTGGCTGTGATGTTAAAAAGAAGCCACAATAATTAATAAGAAGGTTTTTATTCATAGCACACTTTTACAATTTAGCTTTAACCTCGTACAATGAATCGGACGCCATTGACCATAGATTCTAAACTTCATAGACAAAGAACTATTTTTACACAGATAAAATACCTATATAATATTGCATTGTACACCTTAACACTCCCCCTCAATGCAATATTTACCTCTTAACATTAATATAATGACATCTTACTTGTAAATTTAAGAATTAAATTTTTATTCAACGCTTTAGTTAATAAGTCTGCCACTTGATCTTCTGTTTTAATATAATCTAAACAAATATCACCCCTCTCTATTAGATCTTTTATGAAATGATACCTTATATCAATATGTTTTAGACGTTTTACACAGTTTGTATTGGCAACCATAATGGCAGACTGATTATCACAATGAATCTTAACTGGTTTATCATTAACATTTTCATTGAAGTCTACTAACAAATTTCTAAGCCAGCAGGCCTCACTAGCGGCCATGCTAGCTGCTATGTATTCAGATTCAGTGGATGATAAACTAACCGAGCTTTGCTTTTTAGAACACCAAGATACCAAGCAATTGGCATATAAAAAACAAAACCACTTGTAGACTTTCTGTCTGTAACATCACCCCCCCAATCTGCATCACAATAACCCACTAAGTACTCATTATTACTTCTAAAAACTAGCTTATAATCTATACTATACTTTATATATCTAAATACACGTTTTAGAGCTGTTAACAATTCCTGATTGGCACAGTTTTGATAACGGCTAAGTAAAGACACACATACACACAAATCGGGTCGTGTGCCTGACACGGCATACATTAAACAACCTATCATTTTTCTACATAAGTTTTCAACATTTTTATCTACCTTATTTTTATCACCACATATAATTTTAACATTAAAATTTTGATCCATAGGGGTGGAAACAGGTTTACAGTCAAACATGTTGAATCTCTTTAGTACATTCTCTAAATATGTCTTTTGACTTAATTCTGTTACTCTATCTTTTAAATTTTGATTTATAGTTATACCAAGAAATTCTGACACTAACCCTAAATCCTTCATTTCAAATTCTTTCTTTAAATTTAACTTTAACTGATTAACTTCTGCATCACTAGTACCAAAAATCAATAAATCGTCTACATATAATAATACATACATTCTGCTTTTATCATTATTAAAAAAATAGAGACATGAGTCACATTTTGACCTTTGAAAACCTTGGTTAGTTATAACGGAATAAAATTTTTCATTCCAGTACTTCGGAGATTTTTTAAGTCCATACAATGATTTATTTAATTTCACTACGCTTTTATTTCCAGTATATGCCCCTTCTGGTAACTTAATATATACCTCCTCGTTAATGTCACCATATAAAAAGGCCCCAGTAACGTCCATTTGGTAAATTGGCAAGTTCAATTTTGTTGCTACAGCTGTAAATACTCGAAATTTAGTTAATTTTGCAACGGGTGCATAAATATCACATAAATCTATTGAATTTTGCTGTTCGAAGCCCCTGGCTACAAGCCTAGCCTTATACTGTACTTTATTTCCTATCCTTTTAATTTTAAAAACCCACTTACTGCTTATTATGTTCCTGTCACCTACATGATCATCACAAACATCCCATGTATTATTGATCTTTAATGTATCCAGTTCCTTATTTATGGCCTCTGTCCATAAGGCTGCATCTTCCCTCTTCATCGCCTCATCGTATGTCTTAGGTTCAATTAAAAGGTTTGTATAGTTGCATTTATAAAAACATGATGTCTGCTTTCTAACACGTCGAGGAAAACGTCTTTGAGGAGAATTAACAGGTGTTGTCAAATCAGAATCACTTGTCTGCGGTTCATCATTATAATGAGAATCATCATATTCTTCGTCACATGGTCTGTAGTCACTATCATCTGATCTGTCAATAGTTTCGACTAATTCTTGACTACAGGGAGAAGTTGAGCATGTTTCATCAACATATTCCTCTGTCATCTCATCTGTTTCTTTTGGTTCTGAATTGTCTATTGTCCATTTTACAGTTTTCTCATTTTCTTCATTAGATTTCACGCATGTAAATACCACATCTCTCTTAACTTCAACTTTATTCTTATCAGGGAAATAAATCCTGTATCCCTTAATAGTTTCCCCATATCCAACTAATATTCCTTTCTCACCTTTAGGATCCCACTTCTTTCTTTTCTCAGCTGGTATATGAGCTATCACATCTGATCCAAATACTCTCAGTGAGTGCAAGTCAAAACATTTATTTGTCCATAAAGAATAAGGTGTTTTATTTTTCTCCGAGCTTTTCCCACTTCTATTTAAAACATATGCAGCTGTGTTTACTGCCTCAGCCCACAGTGATTTTGGTAATTTTTTCGAGCATAACAACGTCCTTGCTGCCTCCACAAGTATCCTATTCTCTCTCTCCGCTGACCCATTCTGTTCAGGCGTATATGGAACAGTTAGCTGGTGTATTATGCCTCTTTTGTGGAACATTTCCTGTACATCTTTGTTAGTGAATTCTAACCCATTGTCGCTTCTGAAATATTTTACTTTGTTGCCAGGCTCATTTTCTGATTTATTTAAGAAATTCTCAATACACTTTTTCACTTCGTGCTTTTGTTTGATAAAGTAAACTTGTCTAAATTTAGAGTAGTCGTCTTTGAATACTACGAAGTATCTGGAGCCTCCCACCGAGTACTCCTCCATAGGACCGCATACGTCGGCGTGTATCAATTCACAAGTTTTTGTAGATTTGTTTACACTGTTCGGAAAAGGTTGACGATGAATTTTTCCTGTCAAACAATCCTCGCATTTTGCACCATCACTCGAATCAATCACTTTTATATTGTTGTTTCTCAAAATATCCTTCACGTAAACCATGTGTTGGTGAGCCAGTGTTTGGTGCCATTTAATCAAACTAACTTGACTATTACGTGCAGTTATTGTAGTTTCCGCAATATGTAAGTTACTATTCTTGTATATTAGGTCGAGATAATACAAATTTCCTTTCCTTTCTGCAATAGCACACACTTTGTTTTTTTTTTCATAAATTTACAACAGTTCTGTTCTGTCACGATGACATATCCCTTGGCGGTAATACATTTGACAGATAACAAGTTTGTTTTTTATGCTGGGACATAGAGTATATTGTCTATGGTAGTGTCGATCCAACATTTTCCGTCCGACACCTGTGCTGCCATCTTACCAATCCCAAGGACACTAATTTGTGTACCATCGCCAAGTACAACTTTATTATTCAGAGATTTGAACGATGTAAATAAGTTCCGGTCACTGCACATATGTTCACTCGCACCAGAATCTACCACCCATTTTGAATGTTCATAACCTTCGAAATTATCAGTTAATCGTGACACCACAAAGGCATTACTTTCCTTATTTTTCTTGAAACGGCACTGATTTTTCGTATGACCAGGCTTGCCGCAATAAAAGCACTTATTGTTCACATAACTAGAGTTATTACGACTGTCTCTCTTTTGATTATTATATTTGCACTCGTTCTGATAATGTCCGAACTTTTTACACTTAAAACACTGAATGTGGCTTTTCTCTGTCTTTTTCGCAACAAAGGCTGATGATGAGGGCTGTGACGGGCCACCTTTCTCCTTCAATCTTTCTTCTTCAATTAATAGCCTCGTTATTAAATTTTCTAGGGTCTGTCTGTCATCCGGGGCTGACTCCCAAGCCGATATAAAATGTTTATAATCTTCTGGTAACGACATTAAGACTTTAGTGATGACAAACTTGTCCGAGATATTTTCTCCCAATTGTCTCAAATCATTACGCATCTCTTGAACTTTAGATAAGAATACTGACATTTCTGTACTTTCATCATATTTCAATTGGAAAAACTTCTGTTGCTTTATATGAATGTTTGTTTCGCCTTTTTGTTCATATATACTTAGGAGTTTAGACCACATATCACCTGCAGTAGTACATGAAAGTATGTGAAGCATTACATTCTCGCACATTCTTGTAACTAAAATAGTTTGTGCCTTCACATCTTGTTTCTCCCATTCGGTACTTGCCTCTGCATTTGTCGGTTTCTTATTTTCCGTAACCACATTGTACAAGCCTTGACTTTTCAACAAAATGACTGTCTGAAATTTCCAGATATTCCAGTTTTGACTTCCTTCCAGTTTAATTACTGTTCCTTGCTGCATCATATTGTCACTCATCTTTCCCTTCTTCCTTCTTGAGACTTCACTTTAAGCAATCTTGTGTCTGAGCCTCATAACCTGATGTTAAAAAGAAGCCACAATAATTAATAAGAAGGTTTTTATTCATAGCATACTTTTACAATTTAGCTTTAACCTCGTACAATGAATCGGACGCCATTGACCATAGATTCTAAACTTCATAGACAAAGAACTATTTTTACACAGATAAAATACCTATATAATATTGCATTGTACACCTTAACAGGCTGACAAAGGCAAACCCGTAATTTTGACAAATTTAAAAAAATCCCAATTCCATAATAAAGCAAAATTTACTAATTTTAATTACTGTTAGAGGCTTCTGACGGGACCAGCTTTTAATAAAAAATATATAAAGGGGATCTTAAAAAAATGTCTCTATGCCTATTACAGTCGTGAATAGGTAGTTATTAAATAATTACTCTTCTTTTTATGAAATTAAATCAATCTTTATTCTTATAATAATATTCTTATAATAAAAACAATATTTATTTACAGAGTTGGGCAGAAAAACGCAAATTTTTGAATGTTTGTTTTTATGCAAAGTCGTGGAACAAAAGATATCATATCAAAAAAATAGCTCCGTATGAATTCAATAAATTTATGAAATTAGGTGTTATTTTTTTATGTGCTACAAAAACAATTAACCATTACAAAAATAATTTAAAAGAACGATCAAAGACAAACATTGAAGAGAGGAGTAGTAAAATCACGGAAAAGATCTGTTTTTTGGTTAACTGTGCTCACATTTGTTTATTTTTTATTATATTTTAAAAGGTTTTCAATTGCTTGATTTGTTTCTATTTGTGATGTATCTGCATCAGGGCATAACACCATATCGTTTTGTAATATTACAACATTTGAATGTGGTGGTGAATCTGGTTGATTACCCGTAACTTCTATAATTTTCCCATTACTCGAAATCACTAAGTATCTAGCAGTCGGACTTGTGGTGGCTGTGGTTAGCGAAATATTGGGCTGTTCGTAAGTAGAGGTGCTGGCAATCGGAAATGAGGTTGGCATAGTTTCTGTTTCGGGTTGTGTGTAGGTCAAAAATTGGGGCTGTTCGTAAGTAGAGGTGCTGGCAATCGGAGATGAGGTTGGCATAGTTTCTGTTTCGGGTTGTGTGTAGGTCAAAAATTCGGGCTGTTCGTAAGTAGAGGTGTTGGCAATCGGAAATGAGGTTGGCATAGTTTCTGTTTTGGGCTGTGTGTAAGTACATGTGCTGGCAGTAAGACTTGTGGTTGGCATTTGTCTGTAGGTTGAGGAGCTTTCAATAGGACTGGATGGATCGGAAGAATAGCCATCATTATATAATGTATTAATCGCCGAATTATCGCTCATACTAGAGGTAGATCTACGCGTACACTCGATATTTTCTAATTCGTATTTACAAAGTAGACTTTGAATATCTAACTTTAGCTTGCTCTGTGAAATAGCATTAAATTTGCGCATTTGAGCAGCAATGTAGAGCCCGTATGTAGTGATTTCATCTTCTTGCTCCGGCGTTTTATTTCTTTTTTCTCTAATTGCTTTCAAAGTCAGCAAAGCCTCTCCAAATAAACCAGAATTTCGCTTCTTTTTTGGTGCGTCCGATCCTTTGCCTCTCAGTGGTAGTGGTGTCGAAGTAATTGGTGGTGGTGTCGGCGTTGTTGGTGGTGAAACCGGCATGGCTGGCGGTGATGGTGTCGGCATGGCTGGCGGTGATGGTGTCGGCATGGCTGGCGGTGATGGTGTCGGCATGGCTGGCGGTGATGGTGGCGGCATGGCTGGCGGTAATGGTGTCGGCAAAGTTGGCGGGGGTGGTGGTGATATCTAAAATAAATGAAATGTATTTTTCTATTACTTACAGACACCTTCAACTGCTGCAGAATGGAGAAGAATATCATGAGGATTTGACACTAAGTGGAATTTTCCTCATGCACTAGGTGCTTTAGATGGAAAACATGTAGTTATGGAAGCCCCAGCAAATACAGGAAGTCTGTATTTTAACTACAAAAAAACATTTAGTGTTGTACTACTGGGAATGGCAGACTATGATTACTATTTTACCTATATAGATGTTGGCTGCCAAGGCCGAATCTCTGACGGAGGGGTTTTCCGGAATTCCACATTGTTCAGAAGTCTAAATAATAGTACTTTGAGTTAACCCGATGATGAGCCTTTACCTTGTGGAGACGTGAATTTGCCATATGTTATATTAGGTGATGATGCTTTTCCATTGACACACTACTTAATGAAACCCTATAGTGGAGAACATCAACAAGGTTCATCGCAGAGAGTGTTTTTTTTTTTTTTTTTTTAATCTATTTATTAAAGGGGTTTTGTCGGTGACCGACTATGCCACCCCCATGAAACAAAATATAAATTCACAACATACAACACAAATACTACTTAATCACTTAAATACTACTTACAATAAAAATCAAAATATATGTCTAGTAGAATTCGGGCCTCTCTTGAATTAGGTGAGGATAGAAAACTATTACAGACTCCTATGTTTCCTAAAAGATCATCACCGAGGCTACTACGTCGGGATTCGCCCCGACCACACTCCATCAATACATGTTGTACATGTTCAGGTGTCCCACATAATGCACAATTTGGAGAGTCAACCTTTCCCATCATAAATTTGAAAACGTTTGATGGAATGTGACCAGAGAGTGTTTAACTATAGATTATGCCGTGCACGACGAATAATAGAAAACGTATTTGGCATTTTAACTTCGGTGTTTAGAGTTTTTAAGAAACCCTTAACAGTAGAAGTGGGTACAGTGATACCGGTCATTTTAGCTTGCGTTGTTTTACACAACTATCTAAGGCGAAATAAAACAAGCAGAAGTATATATACGCCACCGGGTACTTTTGATATAGAAGAAAACGGTGAATTGCTTGGGGGTCAATGGAGAAATGAACCAGAAGCAGAAGGCTTACGACCACTTCCAAGAATACCTAGAAGATCACCTATAGACAGTCGGCAGATTCGTGATAGTTTTGCTTCGTATTTTTTAAGTGAGAGGGGAATGCTTCCATGGCAAAACTTTGTTTAAGTAGTGAGGAGATGAGAATGTGTTTTTAGTATAGTAATTTTTTTGTTCCTATTAAAATTATAGAAAATGCACAAATTATACTTTTACTGCAGTAAAATGCACAAATAACCAGTATCTAAGCATTCTTATTACATTCATTCATAAATTCACACCACATTACACTAAATGTAGGTAGATAAGGAAATTAAGCAAGAAGGATACAGGGTGTTTCTTCTAAAGTGTCAAGCCGATGTCAGGTGATAGGGGACTACTATACCTATCTTTTGGACCCCTATGTATGTTCAGCGATTTTTGATAGTTTTCAAGATATGATTTTTTTTTCAAACTTTTCATGGATCTTATATTTTTTAAATTAATATTTTTCAGTATTTTCTTTTTCAAGTGAGTCTTCATTTCATAATTTTACAAATTTGGGTATCGAGTTGAAATCAAAACCATAATGGTACTCAGATCTACAGTCACTTGATATTGTAAACAAATTACAATTAAAGATTTCATAAAACGCAACTGCGTACAAAACTGAAACTTTAAGGCGAAGGTATAGGGTAAGTGGCGCCACTATCAGTAACAAATATTACGGGCTAATTAGTTGTATAATATTGGTGTTTTTGCTAACAAAAACTGTTAAGCCACGCCCCTAATTCTGTTTTGGAAACATGTTATGATGTTTCCAAATACGAAAACACGGCAAGAATTCTGGAGATAAATAAATTAATTGAAACAAAAAAAAAAATCATTCATATTTTTTAAAAGTGAGACTAGTGAGACTGACGTATACGTGTTATGGTCAGCTGTTTTTCTTTCAAAATACTACATTAACTATACTCTGATAAATTTTTAAATGAGAGGAAATTACTGAAAAAATTTTTTTTTCTTCATCTTTGGGAGGCTGCCGCCTGCCACTGCCCACCCCACCCACGGAGTCGCAGCTGACGGTCGCGAGTATTCATAGAATTCCTTATTCGAGTATTTTTATTTTGAACATAAATAGACTTATGTACTACAATGGACACACCACCATATCGATCTTCTCGATGTAACAAAAATTGAATAGGATTTCAATGGAAATATATCATCACACTTAATACAAGTTTCGCTAATCGCTGCGATATGAATTTTCTCCTGCAGTAAAAATTGTTCTAAAGATAAAAATATCTTAAATTAAATAAAAATATCAAAAAAAAAAAATTCTGTTGAATACTTTGCGCGTTCCATTGAATTATATTAAGACGTATATTTTTATTGCTAACACTCCATTATTACAAAACTTTATAAGAGTTCACAAATGTATCGAAAAGTCAACCTACAACTATTTCTACTACCTGCTTAATTTTCTTTTCCATAGAATCACTATTGTAAATAATGTCCTTAAGTTTTGTAAAAATCCTCCAAAAGTTCGACTTCTTTTTTTCTTTTCTGTCATTTTCTTCGCTTTCGGATACATTTGTTGAGCTTTTACATATAGACTCAGCATCCCAAAATGATTTTTCTTCGTGTTCTGATTTTTTATTATTGTTTTGATTTTTCTGCTTCTTAGACTTTTTTCCTTCTGTTTTTGGGCTACTATTTTTGTGATCGTTATTTGTTAACTTCGAACTATTTTTCTTAACAACGTCAGCAAAACTCTCTCGCGTTGATGTTGCGCCTATAGTAAAATCATTTGTCGAATCGCTTTCTCATTATATCGTTAGGTATAACTTCCTCAATTATTGTCGTGGCTAACTTTTCAGAACGTGTCGGCAAAGTTGAAACGTATCGGGAAATCGCTGTTTTATAATGCAGTTAAATTTTGACATTAATTCACGTGTGTTTTTCTCTTTCTGATAAATTCTACAAGCTTTATCCACCGGCAAATGATTTTCTGAACAGTTTACGCATTTGAAAATTCTAACTTTGCAATTATCATGATTCCGGTGCATTTAGGACAGACAATATTTTTAGCCGAACAATATCTACGTGCATGTCCAAACTTCCAGCATCGCAAACATTGGGTTACGCTGAAAATATACGGCTCAATCTTAATTCTTAATTCGTATATATATGAGTAGGTAACGTGGGTCCCTCAATACCTATGCGTATAATCTCGCTCGGTATCCACGGCTTTCCTGTTTCGTTGTTACTATGGTCAGTTTGTCTTCTTTTGTTGAGTCTCATTACAGATTTTATTTTAACATCATTCCTAACATTGGCCAATAATTCTTCTGTCGAAATTTCTTCCTCGATTCCCCTAATCACTCCATAGGAAGTTTCAACCTCAGAGTTTCGTTGGTATTTCCAACCCAACTCCTCGCTCACAGGGCACGAAGTAAATTTTTGTAGTGAAACTTCATTTTCAAAAGATAATATCACCTTCTAAAAGTTAACGTACTTCACGCGAGATATTCCCATTATATTGCATTGCTTCAAAATTTTAGCAAATGCAAATTGTCTAGGCATTTTTTCTTTGCAAGTTATCGTTAAGTCTAATGAATACGCATCACTATCAGGATTTTCTTTGTTCCCAACTCTACACGCAGTTTTACTGTCGTCCATTCATTTGTAGTTCCGTCATTTTCCTCTCTAATCCTCTTTTTACTCGACATTAAGTTAACTGTTTTTTCAGTCTCCTCATTGTGTATAGTACTTCTCAGCTGCATCGTATCCTCATCTTCCTCCATACTTTTATTCAAGTATTCGATCTCCTCGTAATTACAGTCGCTATTAGTCGCCATATCAATCACAAATATTAGGCAACGCGGCCACAGAAGCGAGTTGTGACCGCGCCGAAGTAATCGCAATGGGTACGCCGCACTGTGATATGAATCGAATATTATCGAACACCGATATGCGCACACGTCTAGCACTCACCACTTGCGGGCGAACTCAACTGACTCTAATTGCTCACAAACCTTTACTAGGCGGGCACTGCTCACTCGAAGTGGAAGTTGCTCAGCAATTTCTTCAACTTCCTAGCCGAAAAGTACAGCTTACCCATAGAAACCATGCTGTCCAAATCGACCACCAAGTTTCACCATTTTTACAAATGGGACTATCCTACTTTACCACTCAATTTACCATTACAATCTTTATTTCAGGGGGAATTTCGTCTAATGACATGCCATTCCAATAAGCTTGCGTAGGTACTAGGTGTTCTTCCCCTAAGAAGCGTTGTGGCACAACGGTGACAGCAGCTAACGATTAAGTTGTTATTAGTTAGTACAACAGTCGCGTTAGATCTTTTCTGAAATTAATTATAGTCAGTTTTTTTTTGCGCCAGTGTTTAGAAGGGGTCATAAATAGCTTAAATTCAAAATAAAGTAAGAGACAATAAAGTTTTATTTATTTAAAAACTCGACCAAATCCGACCGGTGCAGTGCGTTAGCCTCCATATTGGCTTTTAACGTTAAACCTATTTTTAACCCCCGTCGCAAAAAGAGGGGTGTTATAAGTTTGATTGACCATATCTTTATATTTTATTTTTTTACAAAAATGATAACAAACAAAGTTGTTGCAAATCGCTTGTAATTTTCATTGTACAATCAATATTTGTTTTAAATATTAAAAAAAAAAAAACTTAAGTTTCTTCTTCTTTTTCAGGCAATCGTTTTCCCAAGAAAAGGTTACACCATGGACAACCTGATCAAAAAGGATGCAGCTAGTGACAATCCACAGATGAAAGCAAAGGTCATCCCATGGGTCGACGGATTCAGAATATTACAAGAAGTTTTTCCAGAGAATTCGAAATTGATATGTTGAATTCTGTACTAGTTAGCCACAAATTGTATTAGATAATAGGAGTTTCGTTACACCGATACGTCTGTGAGTGCAAGAAAATATTCTCGATAATATAATGGCATAGGCATAAAGGCTCAACTCACATCGGGGCAGAGTCGAAGCAACGCGTCATGATTTTTGCCAAATCATCTCTATTGTTGTAATATATTTTCATAGCAGAAATGTTTACTTAAATATAATAAATTAAACAATAGAGCTGAATATGCTGTAGTCTGTAGTAGTGGAGAACTCTGGAGTAAGCTAGAGGAGGCCTTTACCCAGCGTGGGGTTCCAATAATAGAATAGAAATAGTTATTAGTAAGAGAAAATGTTATTTAAGGTTGTTGGAAATAAATGGGCTTTATTATTATTATTATGCTGTAGTCAGACAACATGAGGCATCGCGACGTTTCTCTACCCCTATGGGGTTGGGGCCTAAAAAGTTTGTGCCCTCGTCCTATCTATTATATAAATCTATCGTATTTAAATACGAATAACTTTAACAGGCTTTGGTGTAATTCGAACAAAGTTTAGAAATATCGTAGTTAAATAATGTCTTACAAATATGTCTATAGTTTATTTGCAAAGCAAACACTGATGTTTATCAATTAGTGTTCAGGAAGATATTCAAATAGAATCTCATTGACTGACTGACTGACTGTCTATCAACGCACAGCCCAAACCACTGGACGGATCGGGCTGAAATTTGGTATGCAGGTAGATGTTATGGCGTAGGCATTCGCTAAGAAAGGATTTTGATCAAGTCTTACCCCAAGGGGTTAAAATAGGGGATGAAAGATTGTATACAGGGTGTAACAAAACTAAGTGATAATACTTTAGGGTGTGTATGTATCCTTACATAGAGTTCACTGTGAAAGTAGCAGCGCTGAAAGACAATTTTTTTCTTCCATACATTTTTATTTAAATACCGCATCGTAAAAAAAATTGACAACCCTAGTACAAGCGCGCTGCGCGAGCGCAATGACCTCGATCAGGTGATCTAGAAGTTAGGGTTCAATAGCGAAAGATATTTTATTTTTGAAAGAGAAGCGTGTTAGATGCATTATTACGTAAGAGTTTAAAAAGTTTAACACATTTACATATTTGATTTCTCATTTAAAATAATGTAAAAGTAATAAATTTTACATCATTTTGTACTCAAAATTTATATATTTATATTTTATTATTAAATAATAAAATTATTTCAAACGATTAATCCAAAACAATAATGTAAAAAAGAACATTAAAATAAAATTATAAGAATAAACTTAGAATCTTATTTTCCTTAAGATAATTATTATGCGGAACCATAAAATTAAAAAGTATGTGGAGCTAGTAGCCTTGAATGAAAAATTTAATCAATGCGTCGAAAATTTTTCACGCGATCCTCCTGCGTTAGACCAATCGATGCGTTCGAATCTGAGTCTATGAACGAAAGTCCACGTGGAGTAGTGTACAGTAGTGGACAGGGCTGTAAATCAAGAATTTTATTCAAAGATTTCGAATGCGTTTTTCTCCAAAATCGGGTTGCGTACAAATATTTAGTACTGCTTTTTGGATACATCTTAACCCAAGAATTACCTCAGTTAATTATTATCACTTAGTTTTGTTACACGCCGCGGGCAAAAGCTAGTATTTGATACAGTCCATACACATTATAAGGTGAAATGAACTACATCCAATCCAATTTTGACGTATGATCTGCTGCTTATGTAATAGACGATAAGGAAAAAATCTGCCATGTGCGAGTTATTAAGTATCAAATATAGCCAAAAAATTGTCTACATCTCTAGTTATGGGGTACTCTCCGTGAGAATTAAACTCGTCGACTAAAATAAAGGACATTTATTTTAGTGTCTAAACGTTACATAATAAGCAGATCACTATAGTAAGTTTGCCATAAACATTTTACAATGGAAATTATTGTTACAAAATATATATTACTACTAAAATGGTTATATTTTTTTTAAATATTTAACAGTACAAATAAATTACAAAGTCTTTGCTGGACGAGTTTACTTTATTGTTTTTAAGTTTAAACGGATTTTTTCTCAGTACTTTTTCATACTCTTGACATTTTTGACAAAATATGCATAATATAATTCATAACATTAAAAGCTCCGACACTGGTCTCGGGACACATTATACAGGTACACCCGGTAAACAAAGTGATAATTATTATGATAATACTTTAAGGTGTGGATGTGTCGCTTCTATAGAGTTTTTTGTGAAAGTGGTATCGACAAACTTAGATGTTGGGGCGCTTGCCCATACAAATCACAAAAAATGCTCTTTCAGCGCTGCTACTTTCACAATGAACTCTATAATACAAGGGACACATACACATCCAAGTGTTATCACTTTGTTTTGTTACACCTTGTATAATGTTGTGGTAACATAATATTTTAAATGCAATACGTGGTTTCACATCTTCGATTCCTGGCGAGGCATAAAGTTAATGAACATTCATCAATAGAATAGATCCACATACCATAATAAAGCATTTTAGAACATAAGTAATTGTAACACAAAATTATTTCACAAATTATATTACCTGTACACTTTATAGTTGACGCAATTAAAATCGTTGATCCAGAGTCATTAGCAATTATTATTAAATTAATGGCGAATCAATTTTTGGATTGAAAATTTGATAGAGTCAATACTTAATCGAATAAAACCTTATTATTGTTTACAGTTCAGTATTATAGAGTTAAGCCAAATGTTGTGTTGAATAGTTAAATATTTAAATAGATGCGATATTTTTTATACATGATCAACTTTTATGAAATAATGAACTCATATTCAAACTACAATTAATGTAATTCTGATAGCAGATGCTTCCGTACCATTAATTTTTAGTTTTTTACCGTCCGACTACTACCGTTGTTTAATGTTATAAATTACAATTTAAAAATAAATTATATTAGCAAGTTAATTGTTTTATTTATAAACTAGCTGTTTCCCGCAACTTCGTCTGCGTGAATGTATGTTATTATAATCGAAATTTAAAAAATTGAGTACCCATCAACAACTATTTTATTTGGATAAGGATTAACATTATATAAAAAGTAACACTTTCTAAATTTCGAAGACTTCCTTTAATACCTCATGGATCCCATTATGAAATTTCCACCTTCGCGACCATAGCATCAAATACAAATTATAGCCCTTAAATTAATAAAAGAATTTTCCAAATCGGCACAGAAACGGCGACATAATCATCAATTTCGATTCTGATATTTTCAATGCAAAAGAATACAAAAAAAAAAAAACTATAAAAGCTTCATAATGTGGTTATGGATGGTGTAATGATGGTGGTGATCATGATGATTAATATAATTTATGTATGCTTCCAGTATTTTAAACAACGCTAAAACCCCTACATAATCACAGAATACATATTAGTACAAACATAATACAATATCTATAAGGAGTCAGGAGTTCCGTTTAGCAACGGAACCTTCGGAAGCCCTATACCCTGGGATATACCTTGGTGCAAATCTTACTTTTTGGTAGCATTTTTTTTTATGAAATAAGGGGGCAAACGAACAAACGGGTCACCTGATGGAAAGCAACTTCCGTCGCCCATGGACACTCGCAGCATCAGAAGAGCTGCAGGTGCGTTGCCGACCTTTTAAGAGGGAATAGGGTAATAGGGGATGGTAGGGATGGGAAGAGAAGGGAATAGGGGAGGGAAAGGAAGGGAATAGGGTAGGGAATTGGGCCTCCGGTAAACTCACTCACTCGGCGAAACACAGAGCAAGCGCTGTTTCACGCCGGTTTTCTGTGAGAACGTGGTATTTCTCCGGTCGAGCCGGCCCATTCGTGCCGAAGCATGGCTCTCCCACGTGTTAAATGCAGTTCCATGCAGTCTTGAAAGTAGTGATACTTTGCAATACCCCTAGGTTCTCATTTTGTGTTCCAAAGATTGCATGATATAATATCACTTGACCCGCAGACATGTCATCCATGTATATACCACATATGATCCACATATGACATATGATCTGCAACATATCTGAGGAGATTTTCTGATACTCACCTTCAGAAAAAAGCTCAGATAATTAATCCTGATTATACACCTGTATAATCAGGATTCTCCTCTTTAAACCATTTTGTGAAGTCAGTGAGTAGTTTTTGTAAAGAGTCGCGTTGTTTTATGACGCACATAGTAAGCGCTCCAAAAGTCTTATCTAATTGTACCAAATGGCGAGAGGATTGGATATTTAGAACTTCTTCATTAGTCTCCAAGCTCGTAAATCCCGGAGATGATAAATAAGTTTTTTGTGCTTCTGCATACCTTATGTCACTCCAAGAGGCGTCTAAATGTTTGAGGTCACATAGAAGCTTTAAAGGACTTTCTGAGGATATGGGAACCGATGGTTCCTTTAATTTCGTTTGAATATTAAGCGTTAATTCTTTTTCAGGAAAATCGTCATATAGGTTGCGGCTAACACTGGAAAACACAGAAACATTATCTTCGTCCGTATTTAAATACTGAGTATTATTCTGATGTGGCTGAAATTGGTTAGCTAAAATTTTTTTAATGTCACTCATTTCTTTGTACATCCGTTTGTACTTACGGTCCGAGTGACGCCTGCGTTTGACCCTCCTTTTTTTGCTACGGTGCTTGGCCGATTCTGAAGAGCTAGTGGATGAGCTATCACTATCGGAGCTATAATTCGAATCGTTATAAACATTACGTCGCGGTGCAGATGGACCTGCAACTGGTTCGTCATTTTCACATATCCCACTAGCATTTCCATTCATCCTAAAAATAAAACGTTAATAATGCTGCAAAGCTAATAATTTCATTATTTTAAACTAAAATTGTTTCTAAACTTGTAATAAATAAAATTTGTTATTTGCTATTTAATTTTATTTGAACGGAAAAACCATTAAAGAAAAAATAAGATTTTTATACTATTTTCATCGATAGTAATTATAATATAAAAACAATTATGTCATTTTATTAACAGAATTATTTAATTTTATTTGAACGGAAAAACCATTTAAGAAAAATAAGATGAAAATATTTTATACTATTTTCAGTAATAGTAATTAAAATAAAATTAAAAACAATTTTGTTATTATAATAACAAAATAAATTATTCAATACTATTGTTTATTCTCATATTAAATTTAATTAATATTAAAAGAAGATAACATACCTGTAGATATTTATTTTTATTCCTTGAAAATAAATTGCACTTATACCTGTGTAGAAAAACACTACCGTCTCGGGCGGGAAACAAGACGCCAATGAACTGGCAGACGAGTTAGCTCGCTTTTATAAACTCTCCCTACCATGATGGGACGCAAGTGGGAGCAACCGGAAGTCAATAGTATGGATATAATGGCGGGAAACGTAGTGCCTATCTCAATTAAATAAGCTTCGAATAACGGTACAGGGAATTAATTGATTATTATTTATTATTGTTTATTTATAAGTTTCATTTTAAATTATTGGAGTTATTAGTATGTGTAATAATTTTATTTTATTATAATTACAATAGTTTAGTCAGTAGTTAATTTTAGTTTAATTTTGTTTTTGCTATCCATGTTTGTAAATATCTTATATTGTTGCTTTGTAAGGACTCGTTTTATATATATTATACCCATACGATTCTGTGAATGCGTTTATATAGCGATACACAAAAGAGGTGCATATGTGGTTTTTCTGCTTAATTTTCAATTTGGCGTTGTAGGTATCTGCCTAATTGCCTATTCACCAATGTGTTCATTAGTCATGACAGCCTGAAAAATATTCTGGCTTGACCCAAGACCCAGAAGTTGGTTTGTAAATCGGTACAAAAATGGTATTAGTAAATTATTAAAAACCTAAAAAATAACGTAACAGCCATTAGAGAAATAGCAAAAAATTAAAATGTTAGTACAAACATTTAAAAACCTTTTTTTTTTCTAAACCTTATATACCACTAGAACTTCACTTGTTTAAAAAATGATCCAGTATGGCCCAGCAGTTTTTGCAAAAAATCGATTTGTAGATTCTTTTCCATAGAGAATTTTCGTAATTATTTTTTTTTTCGCCTTAAAAATACATTTTTGTACAAAACTTATTAAGGATTTATTGTTACTCTTTAAGAAATCTATCGAATGGTATTTTTTCCACACCTGAAAAGTTAGTAAAATTATTTCAAAATTTTGAACCCCCCTACTGCAAAAGGCTGCACGTAAATTTTCGTAATTTTTTTTCCTAAACCTTATATACCACTAGAACTTTACTTGTTTAAAAAATGAACCAGTATGACCTAGTGGTTTTTAAAAAAATATACATTTATAGATTCTTTCCCATACAACATTTTCGTTATTATTTTTTTTCTCCTTAATAAATACATTTTTATAAAAAACTTAATAAAGATTTATTGTTACTCCGCTTAAAATCTATCGAATGGTATTTTTTTCCACACCAAAATCGAACTTTTTTGCGAATGTCCACTATTTAGCGATTTCGGACCACTGTGCGCCGCAACCCGAAAGGCTTGTTTTGTTTTCACTTTGCGCGCGCCCGTGTGTGTTTTTACCAACTGCTTACTGCAATAAACCTACAGTTATAATCTGGGAAGTTTCTCGGTTCTTTATGTATATGTGCCCCGCACCAGCTAGTGTTCAAGAGCATAGTGACATAGTGTATGTGGATACCCTCATATCTGGCGCTCCAACGTGGTTATAAAGTGGTACAAGTGCGTGTGGTAAACAATATTAACCCGCGGTAGATCGGCCAGTGCCACCAGATCCCAGGATGCCCATCAACGACGGGGTGACGATGCAGCGGCATTCCAACCCGCCCCCACGCAACCGGCATCCCCGATGGCGGCGTCTCCCGCTCGTCAAAGTGACGACGGCGCTACTAACCACCACGCACAAGAAACATTCACGAGCGACAGCGTTCTCACAATCGTGGCAACGCTACAACAGGCACTAACAACTGCGTTTGAACGATTACTCGACCGTATATTAGACCATGAAACCCGTCTGGTCGATGGCACCGGCAGCAGCATCCACGCCAGCCGCGCCCGCCGCCCCCTGAATGGTAACTTCGCAAACTGCACGGCGAGATTCAGCGGTACTGCCGGAGAATCGTTGAACAGCTTCCTCGACGCGGTCGAAGCTTATAAAGAATGTACACAGGTAGGAGAGTACAATGCATTACGTGGATTAACGATGTCACTAACTGAAAACGCTGCCGTCTGGTGGCAAGGAATCAAGTCCACGATCACTTCATGGGGCGAAGCGATCGCGTCGCTCCGAGGTGCGTTTGGCGATATTCGTCCGCCACACAAGATATATCAAGACTTATTCAGCATGCATCAAGGTCACGAAAGGACTGAGCTGTTCGTTGCCAGGCGAGGGCCCTTTTCGCTCGGCTTCCACCAGACGACCTTACTTAAAAAGTACAATTGGATATGCTCTACAGCTTGCTGAGTCATCGTGTTCGTGAGCGACTACGGCGAGATGAAATTACATCATACGATGTACTTTTATACAGAGCTAGACACATAGAAGATACATTTGAACAAGCAAGTTCGGGTGCGCGAACGAGTGCTGTACTCCCGCGCAACCCGCCCGCTTCGTCCGGTACAGGCGTCATGCGCCCCGTATCCCGTAATATAGTACGTCCTAGCACAATTGCAACGTACTCGCGCGGCCCGGCGACGCAAGTTACGCCCGCCACATTCTCCGCGAACGCTCCGCCAACCGTACTTCCGACTTCGACACCTTCGTCCAGCAACGTGAATACAGGAAAGAAAACTCGCCTACAGTGTAATTACTGTCGTAGATTCGGACACGAGAAAGCACAATGTCGTAAGTTACAAGGATTAACCGGTGAGCAAACTTTTATTAACTCTAATATAAACAATCAACCTAAAGTCAGTCATACACAAAGTGAATGTGGTATGTTTTATTCGTTGGATTCTAGCGATAATGATATAATATTGTGTAATAATGATATTAATGATTATTATTCGCAAAATGATAATGATTTAAATTATGCTTCGAATAATTCCGTCGTTCATAGCGAACAGGGGTGTAACCGAAAATTTTCGAATAATTTTTATGATGTTGATGTCGAATCATAATTTAAATATTTTTGAAAATTTTGTTACCTCATGTGAAAAAGGGTACAACACAAATAATTCAAAGAAGTTTGATGATGTTCATATAACTTCTATGGATAATAATTTAACTATTTTGGATAATTTCGATACCTCATGTGTAAAAGGGCATAACCCAAGAATTTCGGATAATGATATTTTATTTAATTGTGTTAATGATAATTTTGTATGCTGTACCGGAGATGTAAAGGACTCCACGGGATTCTCTGGCCGTAACGCGCGACCAATTTTCAATATTAGTATTTTGGGTTTTAAGGGTACCGCATTAATTGATACAGCGGCTAAGCATTGTGTTGCGGGTCATACGCTATATGCTCTCCTCCGACGACAAAATTATTCCCTCCACTCTTCCTCTAAAAGAGTTAAATTGGCTGATGGTGTGGTACGTGCGATGGATATTTTAACTACCACTCTACAGGTACAGTTGGATACTAACTATCACAATTCCATTTTTCATTTTCCCGAATTCGACAAACAACGAAACCTTACTAGGTATCGATTTCATAACTGCCGCTGGAGTGGTAATTGACTTCAACAAAGAGGCATGGCACTACAGTGAGGACAAAACGGTAAAGTATAAATTATTTTTTGAATCTACCGTACGTCGTAGTATTTCTTGTGCTTCCACGGTTGTTCTTAGGGATGATGAAGGTACCCGCCTAGCAACGACTGAGCGACAGGATCTCAGCGACATCCTTTCCAAGCACGCACGCGTCTTCGAAGCAGGGGGAGGTCCAACACCGTTCAGTGAACACTGCATTGATACAGGTAACCACCCGCCTATAGCAGTGCCGCCTTACCGGCTGACTCCAGCTAAAAAAGAGTTGATGAAGCAAGAAATAAAGAAAATGTTAGACGATGACGTCATAGAGGAGTGCGAATCGGCTTGGTGTTCCCCGGCATTAATGGTGCCGAAGTCTGATGGTTCCATTCGGTTCTGCGTGGATTATAGACGCCGCAACGCAGTCACTAAGACCGATAACTATCTGACGCCACGCATCGATGAGCAATGACGCAACCAACAGAAACTGCTACATGAGTACTCTAGACCTTCGTTCTTCTTACTGGCAAGTTTTAGTTAGGAATTCTGATAAAAGATAAAACAGCTTTCATATCTCCACTCGGCACCTACCGTTTCAAAAAGATGCCGTTTGGTTTGAAAAACGCACCAGCAACCTTCCAGCGTCTGATAGACAAACTTCGTTCCTGTGCAGCGCTGAAAGACGTCACCATTTTAACTTATCTTGATGATATTTGCGTAATTTCTGAGGGTTTTCAGCAGCACCTGAAAGAACTGGACTTGGTACTGAAACGCTTGGAAGAATTTAACCTTCATGTGAACCGTGATAAGTGTGCATTTGCTAGAGAGAGCGTTAGATACCTTGGGCACATCATTACCCAAGACGGAATCTCCACCGATCCGCAAAAGGTGAGTGCAGTTTTAGATATGAAAGAGCCTGCTAATTTAAAGCACCTCCGCACGTTCCTGCAAACATGTTCGTGGTACAGGAAGTTCATCCAAAATTTCTCAAAAGTATCGGAGCCTTTAACACGCTTGACTAGGAAAAATCAGATTTGGCCCTGGGGTATGGAACAATCTCAAGCTTTTAGTGAATTAAAGCGGTTTCTTACATCTGCCCCTATACTGATTCAACCTGACTTTAATAGCCCTTTCATTCTGCGTACAGACGCAAGTAATTACGCCTTAGGCGCGGTTTTAATGCAGGGCGATGGTAATCAGAAAAGGCCGATAGAATACGCTAGCCGTCTCCTAAACGCAGCGGAACGTAACTACTCGACAACGGAACGAGAAGCACTCGCCGTAGTGTGGGGGGTAGAGCGTTTTCGTTCTTACCTAGACGGTCACCCAGTCATAGTAGGCAGTGATCATCAACCACTTCGCTGGCTCCTTTCACTTAAATCGCCAACCGGTAGACTTATCCGCTGGGCTCTAAAACTCCAAGCTTTCAGTACTCTCCAGGGAAGGCCAACGTAGTGGCCGACACACTAAGTAGACCTGCTTGTGTTGAAAATACTCGCGAAGACTGTGGTATTTGTTCTGTTATTTGCGATATACCCTCAAAATCGCCTAGTCAACTTTGTGAAGAACAGATGTCCGACCCTGAAGTAGAAAAGATAATTAAGGAGCTTGAAGGAGCCGATGACGTTGCAGCACAAAGGTGGGTAGAACGAGGATTTCTCATGGACCAAGGTGTCTTGTATCGCTTAAACTCGGACTCCCGACAGCGAATCACCGCAACTTGTCATTCCCACAGACCAAGTTAAGAATATTTTGGAAGAATTACACGATTCTGCGACAGCCGGTCATTCTGGCATCGACAGGACCTATCAAAAGGTAGCTAATTTATTTTATTTTACTGGGATGCGTCGTATAATCTCTGATTATGTCCGTGCATGCATCCACTGCCAACGTTATAAAGCAAGTAACACAAAACCACCAGGTCTACTACAAACACCTGTGTAGAATCAACGCAACGAAGTGTTAGCTATTGATCTCTTCAGCCCACTGCCAGAAGAAGACCAGGGGGAGCGTTGGGTGCTTCTAATCAAAGACACCGCCACACGGTGGGTAGCCTGCGCCCAGGTTTTAGTCGAAGAATACTTTTTACGATTTGGTCTACCTCGTCGAATAATATCTGATAACGGGGAACAATTCGTTTCCGCAGTCATGCAACAACGCATGTCCGCCCTGGGAGTGAAGCAAAATTTCGTTCCTCTTTACCATCCTCAGTCGAACCCCGCAGAACCCAAAAATAGAGACCTAAAAGCCATGTTAGCATACCTGGTACAAGAAGACCACACATCCTGGCCAAAGAAACTGCCGCTAATCCGTTTCGCCCTAAATAGCTCCAGATGCCGGACAACAGGGAAATCACCGGCAAGTAACCTTTGCCAGAGAAATGAGATCTCCCACAGAAGTCACTCATGATCTTCGCGCTATCCTGGACAAGGATAATTTCATCCCGCAAATTACTCCTTACCTTAGAAATTTTATTAATTCCCTCTCAGCGATCCGCGAGCCTGTCGAATTAAAGCAAGACAAGACCAAGGATTACGCTGATCAATTTCGCCGACCTGCAGATACCTTTCAAGTAGGTGATTTGGTACTCCTTAAGTCTCACGTACTCAGCAACGCCTCAAAGAATGTGACCGCAAAGTTTGCCCCGAAACGTGATGGACCGTACCAAATTGTGAAAAAGGTAAGCCCAACAACCTACATATTGTCTCACGTAAATCAACCAACGTAAGTCATTGGTAAATACCACAACCAGTATCTTTCTATTTATAAGAGCCAGGACGGCCACTCGCCTCCTAGCCCCATCATTCCCAAAAGAAAGCGAAGACGCCCTGTGACCAGAGCTAGAGTCCTAGTCCAGGAGCGAGGACGTTCCCCTGGACTAGAGGGGGAGCATATGGTAACCCGACACTTGCAACACCGTGTGACCCGCGGTCTCCCTCCCGCTCGTAACCGCGAGTAGTTGTATCTCACTCTAACACACGCGCCAGAGTTTTCCCGCGCAATGTTCGACAGTTCGACGCCGCAACCCGAAAGGCTTGTTTTGTTTTCACTTTGCGCGCGCTCGTGTGTGTTTTTACCAACTGCTTACTGCAATAAACCTACAGTTGTAAATCTGGGAAATTTCTCGGTTCTTTATTTATATGAGCCCCGCACCAGCTAGTGTTCAAGAGCATAGTGACATAGTGTATGTGGATACCCTCATATCCTTTACATATTTAATATTTTGATGGGCTAGCCTTTCATGCCATGACTGCAATTCTTTCTGGGGAAATTTTGCCATATTAGCTGTACAGTCTGTGTAAACACGACAATCCAACACATACATATTGTCACTTCGCTGTGCAACTGCTACTTTTTTGTTGTGTTTATCATAGAATTCACAATTACTTTGGTTTGTAATCATAACATAACCTTTACTTGTGGCACAATTGACAGATAGAATCATATACATATATCAGACAGGTTCATTCTCAATTCCGGAACATAGAGGACATTGTCTATTGTCGTGTGTATCCACTTTTTTCCATTCCATACTTCAAGCGCAACCTTCCTGCATCCTTCAACACTAATCTGTGTTCCATTACCGACGGTTACTACCTTGTTATTAACACTTGAGTATGATGAGAATAAACTATAGTCGCAGCACATATGCTCGCTAGCACCGGAGTCTACTAGCCACTGAGTCTTATGAAGGCTATCGCTTGTCGCACTTCCTACAATGAATGTATTGCTTTTTTTTGTTTCTTAAAGCGACACTGACTTTTAAAATGCCCCACTTTATTACAACAAAAACACCTTTGCTCAGAATTACTGTTGCTCTTGTTACTGCGATAACTGTTCGAACTAGCACTTTGATTTGATTTGCATTCATTTTGAAAATGTCCTAATTTATTGCACTTGTAGCACTTTACCAACTAATTGTTAAAGTTTTTCATGGCAACAAATGCTGTAGACGACGATGACTACGTACCATCACCACCACTCTTCTCCTTTATCCTTTCTTCTTCAATCAGCAATCTGGCTAATAGGTTATCATAGGTTTGTTTCTCATCAGGTGCAGATTCCCACGCAGATACAAAGTGTTTATATTGATCAGGTAGTGACATCAAAACTTTTGTGATTACCAACTTGTCGGATACAGTTTCACCAAGATGGTTTAATTGGTTCTGTATTTCCTGTATCTTTGATAGGAAAGTAGACATTTCTACACCTTCTTCATACTTGAATTGAAAAAAATCTTTGTTGCACAATATGTATGCTAGTCTCAGACTTTTGCTCATAGATACTAAGTAGCTTACGCCACATCTCAGCTGAGGTTTTACATCACAAAATATGGACCATGACATCTTCTGACATTCTTGTTACCAGCAATGTCTGGGGCCTGGGCTTTTGCATCCTGAGTTTCCTATCGAGTACTTTCAGTAGCACTTTCTGGTTCAACTTAGTGCCGTTTACGATGTCGAACAATCCCTGGCCTCGCAGCAACACTGTGGTTTGGAATCGCAATACATTCCAATTCTTACACCCTTCCAATTTGATGACTCCCTGTCCGGATAATTCAGAATCCATTGTATTTTCCTTCTTTTACTATGCCTTGTTCCAAACACAGAACAAGTGTTCCTTCCCGGCAATTTGTATTCCACAAAGAATATGACACGACGCCACGTGTTTCCTTTTACTTTTTTGAAAAAAAAATTTCTTCTCTTTATTGCCAGTATATTCCTTTTTCCTTTCTTCTGTGGTTACGAGTCTGGGCCCATAACCAGTTGTTTAATAAAATAAAAGTCCAACTTGACTTCGATGCCTTTTATTAAATTATTACACATTACAATTTACACCTCAGTTCAGTACTACGGAAACGGAAGCCATATTTTTTATTAACCAAAAAGTAAAAAACCAAAGAGAATTTAACAACCACAGAATGTATATGCCTAATATTACCACAGATTACAATTAACCTTTTTTTTATTACATTGTCACAGAAACAATTTTGTTCAACAACAAAAACCGTCCTCCGGAGCAAGATAACTAACATTGTGACACGAGAATTTTATATACAGGATGCAATTAAACCTACCTGCCAAATTTTTTTTGGGGCTTAGGTGTCAGTAGGAGAGTCCATTAAACCACAAAAAATAGGGTGTTAATTTTTTTACAATAACATAATATTTTATCCCAACCTAATTCAGTACAGCTTGGAACTAACTACTCAGTAATTACTGACAACGGCGCCAGTCTGTCGCGCGGAGTCAGCAAAAACCGGCTACAGGGGTGAAGTTGGGGTAGATGGCGCACGGGCGGCGGGGGCCCGTCGCACGCGCCGGCCGCCGCAGTCGTCCGTACACGTTTGAATTGCAGTGACGTAATTAATTTGTCACCGCCGCGCCCCCCACGCGCTCGTAATTAAGTATCTGTGACAAAATGTACTCTAGCCGCGACTCGCGAGTGTTACATTTTAAGTGGCGAAAGTTTACGCGGAGCGCAGAGACTACGAACGAGAAAGCCTTCCTCGTCTTTGTAACAGCTGATCACGAATGCAGTTGTAGGTACCTGAATCTGAATCACGAAACAATTTTGTCCATTTAATCAAAGACTCGGATTATGGACAGTTCAAAATACCTGCACACACCTGGCCAGCCTCGAAGACTTTAAATCGCGTAACAAACATGCGTCTGACGAGGTAAAAAGTGACAGAGTTGTGCTCAAATTTAAAAACAATGTGTAAAAACGTGTTAGACTCTGCTTCTAGAGCGAAAAGGATTGCAGTTTTAACAAAAGTAATGTTAGTGTAAACAAGATAATAAGATTTAGAGGTGGGTGGTTTTGATTTTTAATTAGTTGTACTGTGTACATAAGTTGATTGAATTTTTTAAATACGCCTAAATGCAAAGGATGTGGTTTAGATTTATTAATTTCTAAAGTGCTTATTGTTCGTAATTACTAAGTTGTAATTTTCCATTCTTTTGATGTGTATCAATTAATTTTATTCTAAACATACCTGTCGACGTCCTTTACATTTTGACGGTCCTAAGCCCGTCAAAGTATGAAGGGGAAATTCGCAACTTATGATAATAACAAAAATGTCAATGAACTACGTTTAAGCGGAAGGGCGCGGCGGGGCGGGGCCGGACCATTGATTTAGCTTCTTCCACCTGAATTTTCATGGGTTTTTTAAAACCCTGAACACAGATGGCAAAACGCCAAAAACATTGTCTACGATAACGCGTGATAATCTCTTGTTAAAAGTTCGTTGCCATGTACCATAGTCGTAATTTCCCGGATAAGGATTCATCACGTCATGTGTAGTCAAGGCAAATACTCCATCACCTATGAAAATGGTACAAGTTTTTCTGTTCCAAGTAGTGGGCGAGCCGGTAGCAAATTAAGATCATACCTTTTTTTTTTCCACAGTAAGCTGTTCTGGAAAACTACTCCATCACTGATTCGGCCTGGAGCACCGGTATCCACAAATGTTAAATTATAATGCCTATCAACTAAAGCTAATAGTAAAATGCTAAATGTTTTTAAAAATAAATTATAATGTTGAGAGCCGCTGCCTATTGTACTTTCTATCACAATGTTTGCCATCGCTCGCTCCGATGCAATGCGGAAACTTTGCTCTGAATCCTTCTTCTATAGAAATCCATTACTCTGGTGTCTGCGGTATCTAAAAAAAAAAGATAGATTTATTTATATGTCTGTATATTTTTATAGGCATCAACACCTTCAAATGAAGAACAACACGTTAATAAGCAACAAGATGTATCAGATCAGACCGGAAACACTAAGAACCAAAACATCGAAATCATATATGGCTGCTGTTTAGCATTGGTGATCTATTCCACATAAAATCGGGCTTTGACTTAATAATGCAGTTTTATTCTTTAGAACATAAGGTTTACGACAGTGAAATCCATTTTTTTGAAAACCCACTGTAGCTTATTCTAGAGTACAAAAATGGTTAATGCTTATTCCTCTAAGTGAGGTTTTGTATGTAGCATTTATGTACTATGTTTCTAAAATGATTTGCGCTTAAACCGCTGAACCGATTTTGATAAAAATTTGTATGCAGATACTTTGAATCAATTTAAACGACATTAAATACTTTTTGTCCCGGAAAATTTACAGTTCCCGCGCAGTCAACAAAAATGAATTTGGCTTATGATATCGATAATGAGTAGGTACATGTAGATATTACGTTAGGTTTTGGAGAAGGACATAGGATAATTTTTATCATGGGAAATGTTCGGTTTTCACGCAACAAACTTTATTAATTTGCGTTTAAGCTGCTGAACCGATTTTGAATAAATTTAGTTAATGTAGAAGTAATTAGTTTATCACGTGCAGAGTTGGGCAAAAATTAATTACTTAGTAATTTTAATCAGATTACAAATTAATCAGATTGATGAAGTAATTGTGCATCTGAAATTACCCGTAAGTTGATTAAAAATAATATTAAGTATAAAATGTATTCTAATTTTAGTTTGCAATAATTAGATTAATAATTTAATTAGACTAACGAGTATTTCAATCATTACCTTTGTCCAATGTCCAATGCTGGTAATTATAATAAATAAAAAACTCCCACACCGGTTTCGGTGGCCGGTTTCAATAAAACCAGGCCAGTTACGCAGGAGTAATTTTATAGTGCCTAAGTGTGCGCGCAATACACAAGAGCACTCTGGTTTTGAATGAAACCAGGCCAGTTAAGCAGGAGTATTTTTATAGTGCCCAAGTGTGTGCGCAATACACAAGAGCACTCTGGTTTTGAATGAAACCAGGCCAGTTAAGCAGGGGTATTTTTATAGTGCCCAAGTGTGTGCGCAATACACAAGAGCACTCTGGGTTCAATGAAACCAAGCCAGTTACGCAGGAGTAATTTTATTGTGCCCAAGTGTGTGCGCAATACATAAGAGCACTCTGCGGGAAGAGCGGGAACTCTCTGTCCTTTCCCGAGACATAACGTATCTGCATACCAAATATCATCAAAATTCATCTAGCGGTATAAGCAGAAATCATTTTATTTAACGCCTGGGAACCGTACATTTTTCCGAGATAAAAAGGATCCTATGGCCGTTTCCGGGACTCAAAGAAAAAACTTGGTATGGAGATATCCATACCAAGTTTCATCAAAATCGGTTCAGCGGTTTAGGCGCAAAATAGGAAATTTTATAACGCGGTAACCGTACATTTTTCAAGACAATAATTATTTTATGTCCTTTCACGAGAGTCAAAGTATGTGCACACCAATTTTCATCAAAATCGGTTCAGTGGTTTAGGCGCAAATCATTTTTGGTTATCATACGGGTACCGTACCTTTTTCCCGGATTGAAAGTATCCTATGTCCTTTCCCGAGACATAACGTATCTGTATACCAAATATCATCGAAATCTACGTAGCTGTATACGCAGAAATCATTTTTATTTAATGCCTGGGAACCGTACATTTTTCGGAATAAAAAGGACCCTATGTCCTTTCCCGGGACTCAAAGTATCTCCATAACAAATTTCAGAAGAATCGGTTCAGCGGTTTGGGCGTGACGAGGTAATTTTATAATATTTTGTTAAAATAAGCACTTAAATTTGTATTGAAAGAACAAATCAGAATTTTGCATTTATTTATGTGAAATATCACAAAGGGCATGCTATGTAATAAGCCCTATAGCAATATTGCATTAACCATTTTTATACGTTTTCTCTTAAAACTGAATATAAATTAAAATGTTTTTTCATAATCATAATCTACGCATTTCAACAAAAAAAAAGATACCGCACAATAACATTTTTTTGCTTAAAATAAGCAGAAAATAAAGATTATTCCAAAAAAACTTAAAACGCCGATTACTCAAAACTAGTCCGATGTGGTGCACGAACGTTTAACAGCATCCATATACCATTCCGAAGAAACGAATCACCAAAGTAGCGTGCACACACAGACCAGTAGAGACACGTCTAGCATTTCTGCGGCATACACTAGCCAGCGTCAAAGACAGAAATTAACGATGCACAAAAGAAAATAAAACAAACTTTCGAAACGCTTAATAATGTGATATCTCAAAAGAAACGGGACGTCGAAGACAGGATTGTGATCTATATTGGAAATTACTGGCAAAAAAATTAAGAAATTATTCAAAGCACGACAGGCATCTTATGATGCATGAAATCGATGGGCTGCTTCTTAGAAAACCACCATACAGCATTTCAAATATCTCTTGTAACTCCTACTCTACTGATTCCCTACCACAGTCACCAATTCACTTTAACCTACCAAATCAACAGCTTTCAACACCTTCCTATGTTGCCTTGCCGGCAATTCGTAGATTATCTTCTGCCGCATCTTCATATACTCCTATGCAATCACAGTCACCAGTTCAAATTAGCATCCCAAATAGACTATCTCCAGCCGCAACTTCCTATGCTCCCTATCAGACAAAGTTACCAATTCATAGATCATCCTCTATTGCATCTTCATATACTCCTATGCCATCACAATCACCAGTTCAAATTAGCATCCCAAATAGACCATCTCCAGCCGCAACTTCCTATGCTCCCTATCAGACAAAGTTACCAATTCATAGATCATCCTCTATTGCATCTTCATATACTCCTGTGCCATCACAATCACCAGTTCAAATTAGCATCCCAAATAGACCATCTCCAGCCGCAACTTCCTATGCTCCCATACCGTCACATTCAACAGATCTAATAAGCATTTCAAAATATCAATCAATACCCCCTAGTGTCTAAACAAAACAATCCAACCAAATACATATTATACTGTCTGAAGAAGTTATACTACCCCCAAGCAACATCCTTCAACATGCATTAACAAATGCGGAAATTGATGAGTCTGACTAAGTATAGATTTAGTATAAGTTGATGAGTCTAATTTAGTTTAAGTTGATGAGTCTGATTTGGTATAATTTGATGAGCCTGATTTTGTATAATTTGATGAGTCTGCTTTTGTATAAGATGATGAGTCTGATTTAGCATAAGTTAATGAGTCTGATTTAGCATGATTAATCTCTGAATATATCTGAATATATCCCTTTACATATTATTCTAACTTACTTTTACAAATTTTTAAATCTATTTAGTAATAGTAATATCTCAAAAACGGTGGCTCGTAGAAAAGAAAGTACTGATACATTTTTGTAGATAATTTTCTGACCTCCAATTCTTGTATGAGGTATTTTTGTGAAGGAGCTTACCGTTTTGCTGAAAATCAAAAATCTTTTTTTTAACCTTGAGCTTGGATATTTTTTTCATACAAGGGAATTATTGGAAGCTTTCAAATTTTATTTTTAATCATATTGTAAACAAGGAGTAGTCAAAGAGTAATAAGTAATTCATTATAACTTCTAAACTATCTAACTGAGAGCAAAGAAGTTTAGGAATTTATCTAGCTAAATACCTCCTCTATTATTTAACATAAAAAAAGAACCAGTATGATAACCCAGGCTTCGAATGTATAAATTGACCGGAGTAGTCAAAAGTAATTCATTATAACTTCTAAACTATCTAACTGAGAGCAAAGAAGTTTAGGAATTTATCTAGCTAAATACCTCCTCTATTATTTAACATAAAAAAAGAACCAGTTTGATAACCCAGGCTTCGAATGTATAAATTGAGCGGAGTAGTCATAAGTAATTCATTATAACTTCTAAAGTCTAAACTATCTAACTGAGAGCAAAGTTTAGGAATTTATATAGCTCAACACGTTAAACGCTATGGGAGACACCAGTTGGCCGACAGTACACTTGCCCTGCGCGCCGAATGGGAAAACACGATTTTCATAAATTTTACACATTAGTTATTTTTGCTCCATTTTGTAGGAAATGTATTAAAACCCAATTTCAAATAGAATATATTAATAATTACTACATATATATGCTCAAAAACCACTATAACTCACCCCGTGCCCCCCATGGCCTGCGCGAGCAGAAACCAAGATTTTCGTTACAAGCCACGCGGGTCGCGGTGATGGACGCAGTGTCGGACACCCCCCGCGTCTTTACAACCTTTACAAAACTTCCTTTAACTTCTTTTATTCTCTTATTATACAAAATAAAATTAATATTTAAGTGTTGTATGGGCGCCCCCCATACAACAAACGTGACTTTTTGTGTGATAAACACTGTATAAGGGGTATAAGTTCTCCCACAAATATCCTCTAAAAATTATATTTCCTGCCGTTAGCCGAAAACCAAGTAAAACCCATTAGTCTAGGGCCACGCGGGTCTCATTGTATTGACAAAAGCTAAGTTTGCATGTCCGTTGGCCTGCCAGAAGTGTTTGAAGTCGACACTACATCGCGGTCATATGGTTTCTATTCCCCCACGGTCCGAACGGAACATTCTAGTGTCGCTCAAATGGGGGCACCATTTGAGCGACACTAGAATGTTCTATGGCCTAAACTGAAATATTACGACTTTCAGTAGAATTTCTTCTTAACTGAAAGTCGTAGAATTTCAGTCAGCGCTTAACGTGTTAATACCTCCTCTATTATTTAACATAAAAAAGAACCAGTTTGATAAGCCAGATTTTCCACAAAAAGCCAATAATAAAAAGCCAAGATTTTCCACAAAAATCCAAAAATAACATACATTTTTTCCTTTTTATCCATTTTTTATCTTTGTTTTTCTATGTTTTTCTAAATAAAAAATTTTAATAAACTGCCTGTACAATTATTGTCTATGAGTTTGCCTATCAAACGCGACCTTTTTCATCTTCTTAGGATACTTAGATGAGAAGCATTGATCAAATGAAAATAAGGGTCCGGGAAAACATTAAAATGGCTGCCATTTTAAAACCGTGAGAGAGAGAGAGAGCAAAAAAAAGCCAATTCGTAATAAATAATACTATATTTCATAACATTAAAGGATCTGACACTGGTATAGGCATACATTGTATAAGAAGCGTACATACATATGAAGAAGCGTACTATATTTTACGCACTTTAATATAAATAATATATTACATAATAAACAATTTGGATTTTGTCAAATAGAACTCAGAAAGTTGAGATAAATGGTAAAAATCTGCTGGTGCTAAAATTGAAATGGGGGTCCCACAGGGGTCTATTTTAGGACCCTTCCTAAATACGAATTTATATAAATGACCTGCCATTCTTAATTAAAGATAAACATGGGATAGTATTATTTGCTGATGACACATCTCTTACATTCAATATCAAACGGCTTAATGCGTGTTATGACGAAGTAAATAATGCTCTCTCAAAGATTGTACATTGGTTTAGCGATAATAATCTTTTACTCAATAGTAAAAAAACAAAATGTATTAAATTCACACTGCCCAATGTAAGGCAAACGGAAACCGATGTGCTTTTAAGTGGTGATGCTATGGAGCTAGTGGATACAGCTGTATTTTTAGGTATAACACTAAGACTCCCAAGCTTCAGTGGGCCCCTCATATTGCTGGGTTGGCCGACAGACTCAGCATATGCAGTAAGTAAGATTAGACAATTTTCAGATGAAACAACAGCACGTCGAGTGTATTTTAGTTACTTTCATAGTATTATGTCCTACGGCATTTTGCTGTGGGGCAATGTTGCAGATATAAATACTTACAATTTTTGTGCTACAGAAGCGAGCTGTTCGGGCAATCTACAAGCTAGCCCGTAATACTTCACTTAGAGAAAAATTTAAGGAAACTGGAATTTTAACGGTTTTTTTTTTAATTTCCCCCGTACATGATACAGGCCAATTGCTACATGGTTTTGCCTGGTTACACTATGTATGATTATATTTTATTACTATTAATTTTGACATGTATTTATTCCTTTCTTATACATTTTATATCAATATTTAAACAGGTCTATCTGTATTATTATACATTATCTATATTTATTTTACTTCTTCATCTATTTCTTTGGTGCTTACATTTTCTATCTTATTCAATTTATTCATGGCAATAGTCGTTCCTTATCTTAATTGTTGCTTCTCAATATATGCTATCAAATGTATTATAAGTTAAAAAGAATATATATCAATTCAAGAAAAAAATTAATACCTATGGGAGAAATACTCGTAATAAACATAAGGCTGGTTTATCGTTAAGCGTTTCGGCAGCGCCGTTGGAGCGCGCGCGTTCGAAGATGTACGAACGATCGGACGAACAGCGCTGCTCAAGCGCGCGACTTTCGAAGCTTCATTTTTAGATTTTTTGTGGCTTGTTTGGTATGGGAGATATCGACATTACCAATAAACATTTTTCGAGACGTACGTTGATCTAGTAAGAAATCGCATTCTTTTCTCGGTACCTTTCGCTCTTTTGGGCAAGTACAATTCATTAAGTCCGAACATTTACAGGCACTAATATCAAAAAGACTTGCCATTACGCTGAAACGTTTCCAGGTTCTTTTTAGGTATTTTTGGGTGTGATTTCAGCAGTTTTTTGCACTTGGTGTGATAAGCCTGCAACATTTGTGTCACTCTTGTATGTGAAACGATGGGAAGAGATGCCTTTGCCCACAGTCTTTCAATTTTATCCGTCACAATTGTAGCGATTTCTTGAAAAGTAGGTTCTTTTTGAGTATCTTTAATTGATTTTAATTGTCGCCTCGTCCACTCATAACACTTCACAACTTCTGTATAAGTTGGTAACATAATATTGTCTTTAAGATCACACACTTCCCCAAACAAAGGACATCGCATCGTATTTCGCGTGCGTTCCATTTTTAAAACGTCCTTCCACCTGACAAGTCGTCGCGATACTAGCTCGCGAAATCGTCGCGACAAGTGCAAGTTACACCTTCCGCCCCCTCACCTCACCTAAACCTAATGAATCAAACGCGTCTATTGGTTTATTTTAAATAAAAACGCCATATTGGCTTTCTGGTAATGTAATAATAATGCAAGAAACACAAATGCAATACATAACTTTCGACCCTTGAAATCACATAAAAAAATGTATTATTCTGTTTTTTTCAATTTAAATCCGGAGACAGTTAATGACATTACAGATCGATAATATTTTACAGACGTAATTTTATTGGTAGTTTAGCTGGCACATTTTTGTCACTATTAGATTACAAATATACAAAAAAAATATATTTGGCCCACCCTAATGTACATGCTAACGCCAGTAGCATGTAGTAACACTACATTTGAGAAACTGTCAGTGTCTATACCTCGTCTATACTCTATTGTAATGTCTAATATGTATTCTGTTGTAATGTGTCAAATTTAAAATAAATTACTCTGCACATTGCTCTGGATAACCGGCTAGTTTTATTTGAGGTTATGTGTTAAAGTAAAATGTCAATTAAATGTTTAAAATCCCGCGCCTTCTTTATATTGTTCATGGTAATTATTAATCTATGATCATAACTTGTAACTTATCTGTGACTTTACTCTATGATCATATTTCCTGTGTATTCCCACCAAAAATTGTCTCTCTGTGCCCGCCATACTTTTTGTCATGTTCGCTAAGTTATGCTAAATAAAAGTTATTTAAATCTCTCCGTATTTTTGTCCACATGTTAACATGGTAGCAGAGCGTGGTTGGTAAAAGTGGACAAAAATAAGAGCTGCCCCGACCTGCCGTTTAAAGTTTCAAGAAAAGTAAAAATTGCGAGTATAACCTCACATTCGGTTACCGCGCTCGCAAGTGAGTTTTCTTTACATTTTAGCTATTGAATGTGAATAAAATACAAATATGGCTGGAAATAATTCAATGATGTCGATCGAGAAGTTAACTGGCCGTGACAATTGGTCAAGTTGGAGTTTTGCGGTCAAAGCATACTTGCAACACGAGGATTTGTATAGTTGCATTATAAAAGAACCAGACGCTGCAGATCCTAATTCAGTTAAACAAGACGTCAGAGCCAAGAGTAAGTTAATATTATTGGTAGACCCAATTTTATATGTGCACATTCAAGAAGGCGAAAATGCAAAACAGGTATGGGAAAATTTAGCAAAAGCATTTGAGGACAGCGGACTGACCCGAAAAGTGGGATTATTAAAAGAACTCATTAACACCAATTTAGAAAATAGTATGTCTGTCGAAGACTATGTAAATAAGATAATGTCAGCCGCACACAAGTTAAGGAATATAAAATTCCATGTGGACGACGAATGGTTGGGCACTTTAATGCTGGCAGGTTTGCCTGACATATATAGGCCGATGATAATGGGCTTAGAAAGTTCTGGTATGAAGATTAGTGCTGATTTAGTGAAAAACAAATTGCTACAGGAAGTAAAGACATCAGACACTACCGCACTTTATACAAACTTAAAAATTAATCAGCCCAAAATGTCCAAAAGTAATAAGAAAGGTCCAAGATGTTTTCATTGCAACAAATATGGACATTTGAGTAAAAATTGTTGGCATAAAAAGTCAAATGAGAATAATAAAAATACAGATACTAAAAATACAAGCTATGTTGCAGCTTTTTCAGCTTCTACAACAAACAACAGCTATTAGTCATGGTATGTAGACTCCGGCGCTTCCATGCACATGATAAATTGTCAAAATATGCTTCAAAATGAAAAGACAACTTCTACGAAGACAATAAAGGTAGCGAATGACAAGTTATTATCAGTACAAAGTGCAGGACAGTTGGTTTTGGAGGTTTGCAATGACAAAGGTCAGTATAATAAAATTATGTTTCAAGATGTATTATATGTACCTGAGCTTGCAACAAATTTAATATCTGTTAGTCAGATCATTAAAAATGGAGGACAAGTAAAATTTAACAGTAAAGGCTGTATTATTTTGAATAAAAATAATGTGATTGTTGCCACCGCAAACTTAATCAACAATATGTACAAGTTAAACGTGAAATGTGAACAGGCATATATTTCAGATGTTGATGAGCAGGATATTTATACATGGCATCAACGCATGGGCCATTTAAATTTCCAAGATTTGACTAAAGTAGTTGAAAACGCTGAAGGTGTAAAAATAACTAAGAAAGATAATAAATTAACCTGTGTTACTTGTTTAGAAGGGAAACAGAAACGTTTGCCGTTCAAACAAAGTGTTTCCAAAACCACAAAACTATTAGAATTGGTGCACTCCGATATTTGTGGCCCGATGGAAACAAGATCCCTAGGAGGTGCAAGATATTTTATGACATTTATCGACGATTATTCTCAAAAGTTATATATATTTTTTTACATAATAAATCAGATGCTTTAGAGAAATTTAAAGAATTTAAGAATCAAGTAGAGAAACAACTAGAATGTCATATAAAATGCCTTCGCTCTGATAATGGCCTTGAATATGTTAACTCTAGCTTCTCTGAGTTTCTTAAAAGTGAAGGAATAATACATCAAACGACCAATCCATACACTCCCCAACAAAACGGAGTGTCTGAACGGATGAATCAAACATTAGTACAGAAAGCAAAATGTTTGTTAATTAATGCAAACTTACCAAAGATGTACTGGGCGGAGTCCATTCACACTGCTACTTATCTGATCAACAGGACACCAACAAGGTCGCTGAACTACAAGACTCCACAAGAAATTTGGACAGGAAAGAAACCAAATTTACAACACCTAAGGGTGTTTGGCTGTGAAGCCATGATACATCTTCCCAAAGAGAAAAGAAGAAAGTGGGATCCCATGGCACAAAAAGCTATATTTATTGGATACTGTGAGTATACAAAAGGTTACAGATTTTTATTACCAGGATCCAGAACAGTAATAAAAAGTAAAGATGCTGTTTTTCTAGAATCAACAATTAAAAGAAATTATGTTCCGGTGGATTTGACAATAGACAGTACATGCGATTCATCATCTGAAACAAATGACGGGCAATCACCTGAAGTCTCTGAAGTGATTGATTCGCCACAATCCATAAACACAGATCATTTCACTGAAACTAATGATTCTACGAGTGATTACTCACCAAATGAGAAGTTTAAAACACCATCTCCGACAAATATTACTTTCAGACCTAGAAACAAAAAGTTTATTTCAAAACTTGATTATGGACAAAGTTACTTGTGTTCCAATGAAGATGTTACTGTTCCATTCAATTATAATGAAGCAATTGCTTCCCCAGATTCTGAAAAATGGAAAATATCAATTGAAAAAGAACTTCAAGCTCACCATCATAATGGAACTTGGACAATGATAGAAAAGCCCCCGAATGCCAAGCTGATTGGATGTAAATGGGTTTTCCGCATAAAAGATGATCCTACAGGTCCTATATACAAAGCTCGTCTGTGTGCAAAGGGCTATGCACAACAGGAAGGAATTGATTATGAGGAAACTTTTTCACCGACAGTAAGATACGATTCCATTCGATTATTAATATCTATTGCAGCTCAAGAAAAATTAGAAATTATCCAATTTGATGTCACCACTGCCTTCTTGTATGGACAACTGAATGAATATATACTGATGGAGCCACCTGAGGGACTGGACTGTGAGCCAAACAAGGTATGTAAACTTATTAAATCCTTGTATGGGCTAAAGCAATCGCCCAGGTGTTGGAATCAGAAATTTAATTCAGCCCTTAAGAAATTTGGATTTGAGAAAAGTAATGCAGATCAATGTGTGTATATTGCACAAATAAAAGGACTCACTTGTTACCTATGTCTGTATGTAGATGACGGATTATTAATCTGTAAAGATAAATCAGTGATAATGGAAGTAATTAATGATCTTAAATCTAATTTTGATCTAAAAGTAAGTCCTCATTTAAGAAATTTTATTGGTATGCAAATTGAGAGACACGAAAAAGGAATTTTTATTCATCAAACAAATTATATTAACAATTTACTAAAGAAATTTAATATGCTAAATGCTAATTCCAATAGTATTCCGGCTGATCCGCATGTAAAACTCCAGAAGGCGGATGACAGACCTAAAAAGGATTATCCGTACCGAGAGGCAGTTGGATCTCTGATACATGCAGCAACAGTTAGCCGACCCGATCTCATGTTTGCAGTGAGTCAGGTAAGCAGATACACTCATATGATGACTCGCACTGGAATGCTGTAATGAAAATATTCAAATATCTTAAAGACACAAAGGATTATGGATTAAATTATAAATCTGATGTAGAGTATACAGAATTAATTGGATATAGCGATGCTGATTTTGCTAATGATATAGAAACAAGGAGATCCATAACCGGTTATGTCTTTATGAAAAATGAAGCAGCTGTCACTTGGTCAACACAACGGCAACAAACTGTGGCATTGTCGACTACCGAATCAGAATTTATGGCCTTGTGTGCAGCGACTAAAGAGGCTATTTGGCTAAGACAATTACTTAGTGACATTTCAGAATTTAAACAGAACTCTGTGTGTATCAATATTGACAATCAGAGTGCTATTAGTTTGGTTAAAAATAGTGAATTTCATAAAAGGTGCAAACATATAGACATTAAGTACAATTTTGTTAAAGAGAAATACAATGACAAAATAATAAGTTTAAACTATGTACACAGTTCAAATCAATATGCTGATATTTTTACCAAAGCTTTACCTAAAGATAAATTTAAATATATGAGACATAAAATTGGTATGTTAAAGTTTGTAACTTATGTTTGTTAAGTTTATTTTTGTTTATAGTAAGTTTGTTGTAACTTGTAACTGTCTTGAAATTGTTAATTAAATAGAAGGCTCGAATTTGGGAAGAGTGTTAAAGTAAAATGTCAATTAAATTTTTAAAATCCCGCGCCTTCTTTATATTGTTCATGGTAATTATTAATCTATGATCATAACTTGTAACTTATCTGTGACTTTACTCTATGATCATATTTCCTGTGTATTCCCACCAAAAATTGTCTCTCTGTGCCCGCCATACTTTTTGTCATGTTCGCTAAGTTATGCTAAATAAAAGTTATTTAAATCTCTCCGTATTTTTGTCCACATGTTAACATTATGGGCTTATCCCTGAATTTCCACGTTAGTTAAAGTAAAATATTAGTTTTTTCGAATAAAGTCGTGTTGTGCATGATGTCAACGAACTATTTAGCTAGTGTGCCTAAGCTGAAGAGCCGGGATAACTACGATGAATAATAATAATAATATCTATGGACGCTTCACACCACGTCAGTCTGGCTCCGTGGTAAGTACCTGATGGACTTGTGTTACAGGTACCAGACAACGGAAATATATTTAATACTTTTATACTATACATATATTTAAGATTTTTATTATATTATACACATATTTAATACACATCTATGACCCAGGAACTTTGAAAACTTTTTGTTCCGTCGGCGGGATTCGAACCCGCGACCCCCGGCTTGAGCTACCAACAGCCCACCAACTAAGCCACAGAGGTCGTGAATGGACATTTGCAGTTGAAAATTTACTCGTAATGGAAGGCATATTACACTGTGTCAAGACAGTGGAACTCTAACCATCGATCCAGCTTTGTACGTGCACATCACATGCACATTTGGGGGCGATTTCCGGTTACCTCCAAGTGTGCACGAATACTTCTCCAGTCTTTCGGTGCCGCCGACTAACGGATTAAATCTGTATGTCGACGGTTCTCTGGGTTCTGGTGGAGTAATCGTGACGGTGTTGAAACATCTAGCGGGGGGGGGGGGGGGGGGGGCTCGGCTCGGCCTGTCGGGGCTTGGCTGTGTAAACAGCCAGGTCTCGATGGGCAGACGAGTGCGTCTCTACCCCCAAACGACTGCGACAAGTTGCTGTCAGATTTGGGATTAGTCGGTCTGGGTTGGGTTGAGGTCTGGTCTGGTTTGGGGTTCTAGTGCTTACAGCATTAGATCCCCAACCCAGACCAGAACTCAACTCGACAACAAAAACCCAATCCAATCGGTGCTATCCGACCCGTGCCGAAGGATGCATGGCTGGGGGAAGTCAGCCGCGAACGGAGGGCCCTCGATACCAGGCGACCTCGAGGAGTAAATAGCCTTACCCTTGCAAGCGGGGCTCTGTGGGGGTGGACCTTTTATTTCCCTAGCTACTCGTGGGATTTGAATGGAGAGTGAAAAGGACCAGGAAAGTCTTGTGGCCGAACTGGAAGCTTTATGCTCCACGGAGGCGATGGAAATCGGCACAGCCGAGGACCACCTTTTGTCTGGGTCTGTCCGGGCAGAGGACACTACTGTGTCCGGTACCCCTTCCGACGTTGGGGCTGGCGCTACCGCTAACGCCCCTAAGAGAAGAAGAAGACAACTCAGTGGGGCAGCCAAGAGACGCATTGAGTGGTGGATGGCGAGGGGTAAGAGCCTCGAAGAGGCGAAGACCCTTTGTCAGAAACCACTCAGTGAGTTTTCTGAGTATGCCCAGGAGTTGGAGAAGCGTTCGAGCTCCAAACGGCAGCTCTCTGACACCGCCAACTCACAGGAAAGACCGACGAAGGCAGCCAAGCACACTAGTGCTCAGGCGCCCAAGCCGAGTTTCAGTGAGGCGGCGAGTGCCATTCGTGTGGGCATCCTCGATGCTGGGGGGACCTCTCTCACAGGAGAACGCCGAGGGGTTGAAGAAATGCATTCTTCGAGTCATCGACGATCAACCGGAGGGAGAGGGACCTAAGCTGATAGGATGCGTCCACAGATCGGGTGGACTTGTCTTCACCTGCGTCGACGCTGCCTCTAAGCAGTGGCTGGCGCGGCTGATCGACATGATCCATCCCTGGGATGGAGCAGCCCTCCGCGTCGTTGACGAGGCGGAGCTGCCCAAGCCCCGTTACGCTACGGCGTGGGTTCCTGACCTAGAGGTGGACGAGGTAGGAATCATCAAGCGACTGACCTCGCAGAATGGAGGTATGGGAATCCCGCTTTGAAAAGTGGTCAGCAAGAAAGCCGATGGAAAGGGTCAAACTTTTACCTTTTCCTTCGACGAATCTGCGGTCAAGCTGCTTTCCGAGCGGGATTTTCAGCTCTACTTCGGGTTTAACCGGGTTAGAAGGGACCAAAACCGGCACTCCTGTCAAACCCCGTAGGGTCTGACGGTGTGACGGCAACACCTCCGCTGGGCTCAACTTCCCAGCCCCACACCTCACATAAAGGACGACGGCCAGCACCTCTTATCAAGCCAATAGGCTATACTGCTCAGCCCAACACTCCACACGTGCAAGCACAAAACTTGCACATGCACACCAGCAGGGGAGGCGGACGCCCGGCTGCTCAGACCAATCCCAGACCTCAAGCTCCCCTGGAAGGGGCAACTGTGAGTAGGGGTAGGCCTGGACAGTCCCGTGGTGGACGCGGACGCGGACGCGGCGGCCCTGGGGGCGTCTGCACTGTGAGGAGGCCAGCACAGCTGCCCTCGTTAGTGCAGGAGAACTCAAGTCGCAAGGTGGCGCCACACAGACTAACACACACACACACACATATCCACATAGATTCACTTTAACACTCTACAGCTACACTCCACAGTAACACTACACAAAAAAAAAAAATATGATTAAAGTAATACAAGTCAACTTACGACACGCGAAGGCTGCCACTGATGTACTCTGTCAGAAGTTCATCCGGGAGGCGCTCGATATTGCTTTAATCCAAGAACCGTGGGTCAACGGGAACACGGTGATGGGCCTTGGACTGGCAGGTAACGTACTTTATTTTCACCATTGCCAGAGGCCCAGATCCTGCATTCTCTTCAGCAAGAGGATGAAATTTTTGTGTGTATCTTGCTTGTGTACAGATGATACAGTAGCTGCGTATATTGAGGAGCCCGGCGGGACTGCAGGCAGACTGATGGTTTGCTCCGCTTATCTACCTGGAGACACTCAGGACCCCACAACGCAGCTATCACCGGTAATAGACTACGTCGGGAACCAGCGCATCCAACTTATCCTGGGAAGTGATTGCAACTCACATCATACAAGTTGGGGCAGCACCGGCGTAAACTCCAGAGGTGAGAAACTATTTGACTTCTTACTTACTAATAACCTCCACACTTTGAATCAGGGTACTAAACCAACGTTTATCAACCCATTGAGACAGGAGGTCCTTGACATAACAGTATGTACAGGCCCTATACGACATCGCGCCTGTAACTGGCATGTATCGGACGATAACTCACTGTCCGATCACTGTTACATTAGGTTTGATATACATGACAGTATGCCTGGGAAAGAGGTAACTTATAGGAATCCAAAGGCCACAAACTGGAGTGTATTCAGAGAGGAATTGCAGATAAACCTCGCAGCAGTCAACAAAGCTGTCAAGACCGTAGAACAACAGGAACTAACGGTGGGAGAGCTGGAGCATAGCTTGAATGATACTTACCTCAGAAGCTGTCCTGTTAAGAAAACGTCAAGTAAACGCAACGTACCTTGGTGGAACGATACTCTGGCGCAACTCAGGAAAGAGACCCGAGCTCTGTTTAACAGAGCCAAAAAAGACGGGAACTGGGACGCATACAGAACCGCCTGACGACGTTTAATAGGGAGCTAAGGAAGGCCAAAAGACGCTCTTGGGCAAGGTTCTGTGAGGAAGTGAATAACACCTCGCAAACCTCCAGACTATATAAAGTCATATCTAAGGCCCCTTGCTCTCATCCCAGCACTCTGAAGAGGCCAGATGGAACTTATACTAAAACGGCGGAAGAAACGCTAAGATTACTAGCCGAAGTCCACTTCCCCAACAGTATCCATCTCGAAAATCACGAAGCCTTCTCTCATACGATTGTTAAAACGAGACCAGCAGTTGACGATTGGAGGAGAGCTTCCGTGATCTTTAAGCCTGACCGAGTCACATGGGCAATTGACAGTTTCAAGCCTTACAAGACCGGCGGCGAGGATAATATATTTCCGGCCCTCCTACAGCAGGGCAAGGACATTATCCTTCCTCTGCTACTGAAAATATTCAGAGCAAGTTTCGCTGGGGCTACATCCCAATGGCATGGATAAAGGTAAGGGTGTCCTACATACCCAAGAGTGGGGACAGGGACAAAGCTCTACCAAAGTCATACGGACCAATTAGCCTCACCTCTTTCATGCTTAAAACAATGGCGGTGGTCAACCTACACATAAGGGACACCTATCTCACTAAAATGCCGCTGCATGAGAGACAACATGCCTACCAAAAAGGCAAGTCTACCGAGACGGCCCTAATGGACTTGGTAGATCGGATTGATAGAGCAATTGAAGATAAAGAGATTGCGTTATGTGTTTTCCTTGATATTGAAGGCGCATTCGACAACACTTCAACCAGCTCTATCACAAATGGCCTGGCTTCAAAGAATATAGATCCAACTACTAGGAAATGGATCAAAGCCACGCTCGACAACAGGGTAGCCTCATCGACTATTATGGACCTGACACTCAAAATCAGGCTGACACAAGGGTGCCCACAAGGAGGTGTGCTGTCACCCCTGAAATGGTCCCTGGTAGTGGATGAGCTACTAAGGGAACTGAACCTCTTAGGTTACTACGCTCAAGGATACGCTGACGACCTGGCGATTATGGTGGTGGGTAAATGCGCATCGGTGGTCGCTGGGTTGATGCAGTCAGCACTAAGAGTCGTCGAGGATTGGTGCCAAAGGGTCAAGCTAGCAGTAAACGCTGATAAGACAGTCTTGATACCTTTCACCAAAAAGAGAAAGTTGGAGGGACTAAGAACTCCAACACTCTTCGGAAAAACTATTAAGTTTGCGGGTGATGTCAAATATCTAGGAGTAATCCTAGACAAAGGACTCACTTGGAATAGGCACATCGAGTATATTACGAAAAAGGCTAGATGTGCTCTGGGTTCCTGTTGGAAGCTTGTCAGCTATAAATGGGGTATTCGGCCGAAGGCAATGCTATGGCTATATACAGCCGTAGTGAGACCGATAACCACATATGGCTGCGTAGTGTGGCATAAAAAGGCTGAACAAGTAAACTGTAATAAAAGTCTTAACGCGTACAGAGACTGGCATGTCTTATGATCACGGGTGCACTCTCGTCAACACCCGCCGCTTCCCTCGAGGCCCTGATCAACTTAACTCCGCTTCCTCTAATTGTTCAGATGGAGGCCAAAAAGGTGGCTCTCAGGGACAGGACGGCGGGCAGGACGAATTGGGCCTCTACCCCTTTTCGACAGCTGGAACAGTCTCTCAATGAATCACCTGTCATGGCCATGCCATCAGATGCCATGATCAAGGTGCACAGCTTTTCGAAGCTATACCAGGTTTTTATACCTTCCAGGGAAGACTGGGATAGAAAAATCCCAATCGATGTCCGCCCTAGCGACATAGTTTGGTTCACGGATGGATCAAGGAAAGACAACCGTGCGGGAGCCGGATTCTACGGAGGCAGGCCACCAAAAGGGAAATACGCCTGTTTGGGGGAGTTTGCGACCGTGTTTCAGGCTGAAGTCTTCGCTATCCTCGGTTGTTCAGTAGAAAGCCTGGAGATGGCCCTAGTTAATAAAAACGTTTTTATCTTCTCCGATAGTCAAGCTGCACTTAAAGCATTGACTGCCGCTGAAGTCTCGTCCAAATTAGTTCTGGAATGCATTGAGACGTTGAACATGCTGGGAAGGAACAACAACATCCGCCTAGTATGTGTCCCGGGCCACAGTGACGTCCCCAGAAATGAAACCGCTGACGAACTGGCTAGGCTTGGGGCCGAGAGTCTCATATATGGCCCAGAACCAGTCTGTGGTATAACTCCCAGTACCACAAAACAAGTGCTCAAGGAATGGGGTCACAGACTATGCAGGAAGCAATGGGCTGAGACCCCTGGCCTTGAACACTCCAAGGCACTAATTCCTGGCTTCAACAAGAAACTATCAGAATTAGTGCTCACCTTGGGTAGGAACCAATTAAGAATCCTTACCAGAAGCCTAACTGAGCACTGCAAGCTCAACAAACACCTAAACAGAATGGGCATTTGTAGCACAACGACTTAAAGATTCTGTGAGGAGGAGGATGAAACACCTATTCACCTTCTCCTCGACTGTCCTGCTCTACTACAGAGCAGGAACAGACACCTTGGTCGCCACGAATACTCATCCACAGAGGAAATTCGTGACACCAACCCCAACCATATCGTTCAATTTATGAGCAGTATTGGGTTGGGGATGATACTCTAGTGCGAAGGAGAACAATAGATCCTAATGGGTCGCAGTGACGTCAGAGCTACAGCGACCTGCCTTCTTTAAAAAAAAAAAAAAAAACGTGCACATCAGGCAGACAAAGACCTCAAAAGAGTTTTGGGATAAACTGAAATCTCTGTTTGACGACTCAGGTTTTTTGAGGAAGATTTCTTTGTTGCGGCATCTGATTTCAATACGACGAGAGAACTGTGAAAATATGACCGCCTACGTGACTCAAATTGTGGAAACATCGCAAAGATTGAGTGGTACAGTTTTCGATATAACAGATCAGTGGATTGGATCATTGATGCTAGCCGGATTGCCGGAAAGATTTTCGCCAATAATTATGGCAATAGAACACTCCGGAATTCAAATCACAGCCGACGTCATCAAGACCAAGCTGATGGATATGGAATCAGAAATGGCATCAGTGACATATAACGAAAACGAGTCAGAATCGGCACTTGCAACAAAATGGGTGAAACATAAAACCGCAGCTGGCAACACCAATAAAGGCGAGATGTCAAATGTCAAAATGACAGGAGGAAATAAAAATAACATAACCTATTACAAATGCAAATTGCCGGGCCACTATTGTAATCAATGTCCTATGGTGGTCAAACAAAACAAATAAGTCCTCTAATGCTTTTAGTGCAGTATTTTTAAGCCGGGCCACTATTGTAATCAATGTCCTATGGTGGTCAAACAAAACAAATAAGTCCTCTAATGCTTTTAGTGCAGTATTTTTAAGCGCTAAATATGGAAAATACGAGTGGTACATAGATTCGGGAGCAAGTTCCCACATTACAGCAGTCGAAACTTGGCTGGAAAAGGATTCGACTCCACAAACTTTCCCGGAGATTTTAGTGGCAAATCAGGAAAAACTCGTCAACAAAAAAGTCTCGTGTAAATGAAATGTGAAAATATCAACACAGAAAGGTTATGATGTAACAATAAAATATGTTTTATTAGTTCCTAGCCTGACAACTAACTTATTGTCAGTGAGTCAGCTTATACAGAATAACAACAGTGTATCCTTCTCAGACAGTCGGTGTATGATATACAATGCGAAGAAAGAACTGGTAGCTGTTGCCAATTTAACTGACGGTGTATACAAATTGGATATCTGTGACACACCAGTGACAAATTGTTTTCTTGCCAAAGACAATGGATTATTGTTGCATAGAAGGTTGGGAAACATAAACCATAACGATTTGAATAAAATTAAGAATGGCGCCGTGGAAGGTGTTAGCTATGAAGGCAGTTGTGAAATTACAAAATCTAACTGTGTAATTTGCTGCGAGGGTAAGCAGACACGTCTACCTTTTCCCGTTGGTTCCAGAGTGGAAGTACTGGAAATTGTTCATGCTGACGTGTGTGGGCCAATGGAAACCAGGTCTATAGGTTTGGCCAGATTCTTCCTACTCTTCGTGGATGACTACAGCCGTATGTCATTTATATATTTCATAAAGGAAAGGATTAGGTGCCTAAATATTTTAAAGAATTTAATTTAATGGCGGTGAACGAAATCAGCTCAGTTAAACTCATACTTAATACTCTTATAGAAAACACTTCTATTTCTCTTAATATTCTTTATTTACTTTTACTCATATTTTCTCTGTAACTCTTAAACTCTTATAACACAATAAACTCTAACTCAATACATATTATTTTACTCTAAACTCTTTCTCAATACACCATTTTTCATACACAATTTTTCTCTACTAAAGTCATCCCTCCGAATTTGTCATATTTAAAATATCAAGAAAAATAAACTTCCAAAAAGGTTGAAAACGTTTTAAACAGGCGGAAAAGCAGAAAAATGCCGATATCAACAAGATCCTACGAACAGATAATGGTGGAGTTTTGTTCGAAGATGATGGAAGATTTCTTGAAAGAATGTGGCATTGTACACCAAAAGACGAACCCGTACATACCAGAACAAAATGGTATGTCAGAAAGGAACAATCGGACAATTGTCGAGTTGCTTGTTGTTTGATGCCAAGCTAGAAAAAAAGTTTTGGGCTGAGGCTGCATTAACAGCATTTTACTTAAGAAACCGCTCTATAGCATCAGGTTTGCATGATAAAACTCCGTATGAGTTATGGCACGGCAGAAAACCTAATATGCCTCACATGCGCATTTTTGGTAGCCCAGTGATGGTGCACATACCTAAGGAGAGAAGGAACAAGTGGGACAGAAAAGCTCAGCGACATATTCTTGTTGGTTACTCTGAGTATGTGAAGGGATACAGAGTGTATGACCCAGTGAAAAATAAGGTTATAACAAGCCGAGATGTAGTAGTGATGGAAGGAACATTGGCAGGTGAAAAATCGGCAGCAAGTGAAGATGGTGTATCGAAGAAGACAGTTATGTTTCAGAAGTGAATGATCGTTCAGTGGGGGATTGTAACAGTATGGAACAATCAGAGTTAGAATCAGAGACCCCATCTGACAGTGAATCATCACAGCAAACATTCTTTGAAGCCGAGGCCGATGAGACCTACGTTCCCGATAGTCCATCATCTAGCAGCAGTCCAATTATCTGGAACAGGAACCAGACGCAGAGTATTCCAGCAGAGAAAAAAAGTGCGGCGGAAGTCTGATAAGTTCTTTCCAAGTTGGCTGGTCACTACAGATGGCGAGCCGACAGTGGCAGAAGCGCTGAATGGTCCCGAGAGTGTGCAGTGGAGGAAGGCAATGGACGAGGAAATCGAGTCATTCCGAAAGAATGAAGTGTTTTAACTTGTGAATGCCCCAAAAGGAGCTACTATAGTGCAGTGTCGGTGGGTCCTAAAAAAGAAATACAAAAGTGATAGTGAAGTGCAATACCGCGCGCGATTAGTGGCAAAGAGTTTTACCCAAAGACAAGGAATTGACTATGATGAGACATTTTCGCCGGTCGTGCGCCACTCTATTTTAAGACTATTGTTTGCTCTAAGTGTAAAGTTAGGATTAGAAATTAACCAATTAGATGTTAAAACTGCTTACTTAAATGGTAAATTAAAAGAGGAAATATTTATGTGTGTACCAGAAGGTTTTGCATCCCAAATGGGTGGTAAAGTTTTAAAACTCAGGAAGGCAGTGTATGGATTAAAACAATCCGCCTTGGATGGTACGAGAGGGTCAGAGATGTATTGTGTAAAAATAACTTTAAAAACTGTACACAAGAGCCATGTTTATTTACAAAAATTAATAAGGATGTAAAAATAATAATAGCATTGTACGTCGATGATTTTCTTATATTTTCTGATAATAAAGTTGAAACTGAGAAGTTAAAGTGTACCTTGAGCTCTGAATTTAATATTAAAGAATTAGGCGAAGTTAAAAATTATCTAGGAATGAATATTAATGTAAAGAAAAACTCTAGTAGCTATGAGATAACTGTTGATCAGCAAGAATACATAGATGAATTGTTATTAAAATTTAAAATGACTGATTGTAAAACAGTGGATACCCCTATTGAAAGTAAATTAAATGTAACTAAGGCAGAAAAATGTATGTCAGGTATTAGTTATCAAAAACTTATAGGATGTCTCATGTATCTAGCTGTTATGACAAGGCCTGATATAGCTTATTAGTTACTTAAGTCAATTTAATACTTGCTACAATACTGAGCATTGAAATTATGCAAAAAGGGTGTTGAGGTATTTAAGTAAAACAAAAACATATTGTTTAAAGTTCAGTAGTAATGGTTTAAATGGTTTTGTTGATGCCGGCTGGGCTAGTGATTCTTTAGACCGCAAGTCCTATACTGGATTTTGTTTTATCATGTCAGGTTCAGCTATCTCTTGGCAGAGCAGGAAACAGAAAGTTACAGCGCTTTCAAGCACGGAAGCCGAATATGTGGCACCGAAAGTGTGTTGTTATTTCTTACTTACCAACTAACGAGATATCTGCGGATTTGCTGACCAAAGGGTTAGGATCCATAAAACATTACAAATTCACGGAGACCTTAAGAATCGTTAAAAATGTTGTTTACTTAGTTCATAGTTTGTTGATGGTATGTGATGTGTTCATGTGTCATGACCATGTGTACTTATTTTTGATAAGTGGGGGTGTCAGTTAGTATCAAAAATATTATGTTAAAATGTACATGCTAACGCCAGTAGCATGTAGTAACACTACATTTGAGAAACTGTCAGTGTCCTCGTCTATACTCTATTGTAATGTCTAATATGTTTTATGTTGTAATGTGTCAAATGTGTCAAATTTAAAATACTCTGCATCTATCGCACTGGATAACCGGCTAGTTTTATTTGAGATACCGTTCCTTTATACTAAGCCAGCTCACCCGTCTTTTTATATTTTTGAGCCACGTTCACGTAGGTGGCTTTGCCTGTGTCAACGTGGCTCTAAACTATAAAAAAGGCCCACTAGAACACCACAACAAAGAAAAAAATTGCAACAAGGCTCTGGGGGTGGGTGAAACAATCTTGGAGCTGGTGACTTTAGTAACTTGAAGTTTGCTAACGCCAATAACATGATATTAAGGAGCCACCGACCGAGACGGGGTTTCCGTTCTCGGCCGAGACCGAAAGCTGAGACCGAAAACATACAAAGCGTGAAAAAAGTTAAATGTTGTTTCTTTTTAATACTATACTAACTGTTTTGATTATCACTCGAGGACTGCCGCGGTAAAGCTATTGAATAGCATTTTTTATCAACATATCGAATCATAGATCAAATTACCACATAATATTATAACCACATATATATGGCTTCAAGCCAGAAGGGCGTATAAAAAAGTAGTTTTTTTTAAGTAGAAAATAGGTCTCTACAACTGAAAATTTGCATGTGTTTATGAAAGTACTAAGCACTACGTGAAATGATCTTTTGTATTTTAACTATTCCAAAACTCCCAATATTGCACTTACATCTATTATCTTCTTAAAATAAAAACATTTTTTTATACGCCCTCGTGTCGTGGCTTGAAGCCCGCGATAAAGCTATCACAGTAGACAAAAAATAAGAGAAAGCTTGAAGGGAGTCAATGGATACAGATCGTGAGTGACCATTAGCACTGAAAGCCATGACTGGAAGGGGTTTATATCTTCATTTGCATGTCTTTAGGAAAAATAACGACTAAAACATGGTCAACGGCGACGATGAATGGTCGTATACTCATAGACTAAAAACAGATTTAATCATTAAGGATGTAGAATATTCATAAATAATATTGTTTTTCTAAAATAAACTTAATTGTGTTCTTAATCCATATAAATTTTATGTGTCAATAGCATTTAAAAGGAGAATAAAAAATATTCTTATTATTCGAATTATTCGAAAAATAATGTGGCGAATATTCGAATAATAAAATCGTCGAATATTCGAATAACATACACTTAATGCGTCTTTATAATAAGATCCCAGAAAACGTTCAAAATCTCTCAATTAATAAATTAAAAACTCGGATCATATCAATTCCAACGATGTCAATTCAACGTTAATTGTGATCTGTCGGCTGGGTTTGACGTAATGCGACCAAACTACATAGGTAGGCGGCACTGCCTAGGAATCAACTTCTCTGATTGTACAACGGACACATAGATACACACCCTTAAGTACAATCAGTTTGTGTTTCAACCTCTATAGGTGTTAATGGTAATAAATAATTACACCGGAAACGTTTTAGCGGTTTATTTTATAAATAATTTACTATGGTACCTAACTTACTAAGTACAATATTGCAATACAAAAATTTTACAAGATCTTACTTTACGTAACGATATCTACAAATAGTGTATTAAGGATCTAGATTCTAGAATTAGTTACTATTTCCAATAAAATATCAGGTGATACCTATAATAATATAATGATTTTTAAATACAATATACATACTTTTTGTTTACAAGATGGAAGGGATTGAGACAAATAACGATACACATACTTTTATGATTATTATCAATTTACGTAACTTTACCATAAGCAATGTAATTTTCAGTATAGTGAGTGTGGCAAAGCGCGCCACCTCGACAAGTACGCCATATAGCTATAATTCCATACTGCTGATTGGTGATTTCCAATCAGCAGTATGGAATTATATGGCGCACTTGCTGTGGTGGCGCGCTTTGCTACATTCACTATATACGAAAAAAGAATAAAAGATTAGTACTTGTAAGTTGTAAAGTAGGTGGCTTTATGATCTACGCGGCGCTGACCGCGACCGATAAATATTCAAACAAAATGCGACTTTATGACCTAGGCTATAGGTTTAATTTTGCTCTACCACTATAAAGCAAAGGAAAGTATGGGTCGCTAGACCAATGTCGGTAGAAAATGAAACCTATAATATTATAATTTACAGCCTAGTTACTAGGCCCTAATGGCTAGTATACCCGAGGAAATTGATTCCTAAGCAGTTGACAGACCTACGTCGTTTGGTCGGTTTATGTCAATTTAATTTTAGCTGTGATCGGTCGGATGAGTTTGACTTAACGCGATCAATTTACTTAGGTCCGCCATCTGCCTAGGAATCAACATCTCTGGTAGTACATAAAGCGGCAATTTAAGAGAGCATAGTTCATAAAGCGGTAATTAATTTGAATTTTTGTCGGTCGCAGTCACCACCACATCGGAAAGCCACCTTTAGGCTGATTTTGTCTCACGCTGACCGTGTCGCGCCGACACCAAAATTTATGAAATATAAGGGCAGATCGCCGCGCTTTATTCAAAGCTTTCTTACAGCTCGGGCCAGCGCTTAAGTGGTCAGAGTAAGACTTAAATCAGCCTTAAGCACTTTTCATTGCGCCTTGATCACACTTACCGAGTAAAATAGCGAGACAGTGCTCTCGCCCAGGAACGGTATGTATTGGTATAGATGTGCTTGGCACTGCCTCGCCACTCGGTAAATGTGATCAAGGCATAAGAACTTGACTGAACAAACAAACTGTCATATTTTGGGGAAAAGTAGAACCTACTTGGCATGTACGCCAGTGTTTCCAGAGACTTTTCTGACGACAGCGAGCACGAGATCTCTCAGAAAATATATCTTACTTAGGGCCTGTTTCACCACTTCCTGATAAGTGCCGGATAGGCTATCCATAACTTAACTTGACAGATAGAGAATGGAGAATCTGTCAAATAAGTTGTGGATAGCCTATCCGGCACTTATTAGGAAGTGGTGAAACAGGCCCTTATTTTTTGAACTGTTCATTCAAGTTTATTTCACATTAACCCGTCGATCGTGGGAAAACGAGACACAATAGAGATGTGTCTCGGACGCCGGTGACCGTATGTGGCTTGATGAATTAAACGTCCCTGAGTGCAGCCATAGAATCTCGACTCCTTATTTTGCTTTGATTTGAACTTATACAAAGTTCACCGGCTCACCTAGTTAGCTGTTGATAAAAACGCCGGGTCAATAGATAAACTTTAGTAAAAAAAAGCATCAGAAACAGTGCAATTAAGGTGTAAATAAGCTGATCGATCGCCGTATGGTAAAGTGACTATGGCATCCAATGGACACCCGCAACACCAAAAAAAAGAAAAAAAAATTACGTAATTATACATACTCGAGATCACCCAATAGTCGAAATTCGACCTTAGTTTCAACGACATTTGGACTACTACCTATATTTTGTAAAAAAAATATTGACTTCATCATTTTTTTTTTCAACTCTTGTCTCTGGGACTCAGCTGATCTCAGACTGGCCGTGTAAGCATTGTCTAATAGTATCTAAGATTCAATAAAAAAAACTATAATCCATTTTCAATTTGTCAAATTGTTGTCAATAGACTTCAACCATAAATAAAAGAATATATTTCGTATGGTTGTCACTCAAAAATCTGTCATATTTCCTAGTGTGTATGTTCTAGAGTGTGTAATGTTTTATTTGTTGAAAAAATGTATGATAAAAGCATAATTTCAAAATAATATTAGCAAAATTGTATATATATGGTGAAGTGCATCGAGCACTCCTTCACCATATAAACTATAACTGTGCAAAATTTCATTCACCTACGTTTCCCCATTTTTCGTCAAAAGGCATACAAAGTTTTTCGCTCGCGTATTAATATATAGATTTAAAATATGAAATAATAACTATTTTATTAAGCGGAAGGACAATTAGCTTCTATTGGTAATACGTATCTACTTTACTCGAGTTTTACTAGTCAAATGTAATGTTTAACTGTAACATTAGATATATAAAAGATCAAAGTTCATTTTTAACTTGTTTTTGAAAACGGAACCTACACCTATTTTTGGTTAAAATGACTTTAAAACGCTACAAAATAGAGTATCACAAAGTCATGATAAGTCGACATCGGAAAAGTCTTGGAGCGGATCGGAGAATTTCGATTCAGATTTTGAACTCTCCTCTCTGGACATAGAATCTATATTGCCGTCCTCCACCGCATCATGAATTTTGAGGTTATCGACTTCGGAAACGTCCAAGTTCAAATCACTCTTAGTCCTTTCATTGTGAACTCTAGTGTCGTCGGAGAAATCTTTGGGAATGTTGGAATTGAGATCACTGGTTTTCACGTCATCGTGAATTCTTTCATTAACATTTTCGTCTTCAGTTGCGGAATTTTGCACATCTAGAGTCACGTACCTCTCGTCCTGTGACCTGTCCTGTATGTCTGAGTCTTCGTCTATGTCGAACTCGTCTAAGTCTCTTTCTGTCTCGTTCGGAGTGACGATGGATCTACATTTGGATGGTGATAAGTTTTGTACTGCAGTTTTTGACACGGTTTTGAACATTTGTGATATGTCTTCTGTGGAATGTTTCAAGGCGTTCTCCCAGCCTATCAAGGTTTGCGTGTGTAGATTCACCTGTCTATCTGCCAGATCTAGAAGGATGGACTTGATCTCTGCCCTCGTTTTCGGAGTCCAATCTGATAACTCAGAACGCAATGCCTCTGATGCTTGCTCTAACCTGAAAAAAGTATTAAGATATAAGATTATTTTCAGTATCCGGTCACAAATCGTGGAGTTTTTACATTGACCTATCAATAACCCTGATACGTGATCGGACTTTACCACCTGCGGCAGCAATTTAATTTGTTTGTTTCTTCGGCAAGATTTGAACCTAAGACTTCTGCTGGCGCTTAATTACTGCATTGATTTCAATCTGAACTAAAAAATTTATTCGATTCAAATAATTATTTAAAGCGTAATACAGACCTGTTGTGTACATCGTCTGCTGAATTAGTACCAGACACATAGGCAGCTGAAAAAAAACCAAAACATTTAACATAATAAATTATTAGTAGTCTTTTATCAAACTTTATATGATAATTATTACTTTGTTTATATTGTTGTACTTATAAATAAAACTCTCATGATATAATACCACCCTTTTATTAAACATGAATACAGATGAATCAAGAAATAAATCGATTTCGTACAGAAAAAGGAAAGCTTACCGTGCAGCGCGTCTCTTGCGCGTATTTTGTCTGCGTGGGCGGCGGCGTACGCGGCGAGGAGCGGCAACTGCGCGCGGTGGCGGAGCGGCGGCCGACCGCGCGCCGCAGCAGCTGCGCCCGCACCCGCGCCCGCGGCCGCCGCGCCGCGCGACACGCGCCCGCCAGCACTCACCGCCCACGCGTCGCAGGCACGCCGCATACTGCGAGCAAGGGTCAATCATTAGATTTTGACGAAATAAATATGATTACATACAAAGAACATTATTTTCGCACAGGGCTGACTCTGACTGAGCAGTGCGTAGGGGAGAAGGAGGGACGGGGTAGCGGGTAAGACGGGGTACCCAGCGAAATTTACAGTTCAAATTGACCTATCACGCTCGTTCATCCATCGGCGCTTGTCAGTCGACCTGTGGCTCGTGGTTCACAAGTGCGCAGCGTCAAAAAAAATCAAAAAAAGTGTTTTACTGGAAATTGTGCGCTTTTATTCTGGACGGCACGTTATCGTAGATGCCGACTTCCACGATGAAACGTTTGGCACGTTTAATGCCCTTTTAATTCTAGGCACCGCAGTGTTCTTTTATAATAGGCATGACGACAGTATCAAATAATCAAACATTTTATGACTTTAGGGTGGAAAACATATTAAGTGGATTCAAAAAACAGATTAAATTTTATTTAAAAATGCAAGATTAATAAGATTTTCAATAAAATAAAACAATATTTGGTCCGGTCGCATGCGACCGGTTGGGGATTGAGAGGTTAAAATACTGCAATTGTGACTGAAACAACAATCACAGCGCATGACGTCACGCTTAGGTAAACTAACTTTTTATTGTGACCACAGAGTCACAGACTACCCAGTAGGGTGGCCGGGCAGGACTTCATAACGTTATGGAATACCAGAAAACATATTATCGTCACGTACCGTTATTTTCATAACGGTAGCCAGATTACGATATTTTTTAACGATATCTAGGCTATGTTCCGATATGCACTGCGACCAGAGCAAAGTGTGACGTCATTTTAGTATACTGTGAAGCCGTTCCTTTATAGCCGCATTTTTTGACGCAACATTCAAATGAGTTTTGTTCATACTGTTTTTTTTTTTTTTTTTTTTAATGAAATAAGGGGCAAACGAGCAAACGGGTCACCTGATGGAAAGCAACTTCCGTCGCCCATGGACACTCGCAGCATCAGAAGAGCTGCAGGTGCGTTGCCGGCCTTTTAAGAGGGAATAGGGTAATAGGGGAGGGTAGAGATGGGAAGAGAAGGGAATAGGGGAGGGAAAGGAAGGGAATAGGGTAGGGGATTGGGCCTCCGGTAAACTCACTCACTCGGCGAAACACAGCGCAAGCGCTGTTTCACGCCGGTTTTCTGTGAGAACGTGGTATTTCTCCGGTCGAGCCGGCCCATTCGTGCCGAAGCATGGCTCTCCCACGTATAACGTGTTGTTGGATTACTGTCAAATTAAAAATATTTTAATTAATATTAATTGTGAATTGAATATTTTATAATATAATAAAAGTAAGTAGTATTTTATTTAACTGAATATGTTTTTCATTACTTAACTTATATTAACTTTGTGTATAACGTTATTTTTTGCAATTCTTCTATTGTTTTATTTATTAATCCAAATTAATTACAGAACTTTATAACATTGGGATTAAACTGTAGGTATTGTTTTAAAACGTTAGACACTCGAGTGGTTTTGACACTTGACAGTTGACTTTTGACTGATCACGTGATCAAAGTACAGCGAGTACCTTACCTCGAAAACGCTAGTGCTCACAGTAGAATATGGCGACGATTGATGACGTCATACATTTCACTAGGGTACTGCGGCAGTATACTGGCAGTCCATAACGGAACGATTTCTTCTAAAGTGATAGCACTGTGCAGTGCTCGCAGTGCATATCGGAACGTAGCCCTAGTAACTTAACGTTAAAATATAGTTATAAAACGTATTTTTACCGGTAAATATATCGGTATTTCCTGGTATGCGACGTTGCCAGTTCGACGTGACACCTCTCGTTCATGTTCGTAGACGCACGATATCTCACTCGCAGCCCAACTTCCGACTTCTAGCACCAGAGTTATTTCGCGAGATTTGTGCTTACCTACTTTTTAGTGTTCCGTTTCGGTCTGTCCGTCCGTCTGTCTCTCTGTCTGTCCATTTTTCTGTCCACGGTTTTGCTCAGAGACTATCTAAGGCCCTACAAAGCCGTAATTTGGCATGAATGCACATCATTAATGATGCCGACAAAATGGTACTTAATATTATATAAAATCTTTAAAAAATATATTTTTATGGTACCTTCCCTACATATCAAGCCAGGATGACCGGTGTCGATGGATAGGTTTAGAGTTCTTAACCGGTGGTCCGCGGACCACTGGTGGTCCCTGAAGGCATTCCAAGTGGTCCGCGAAGCCATCCTAATAATACGTGAGAATTCAGAAGTTAGTAAAGAGTATGCAGTACCAAAAATCATATTAAATTAAAATTTTAAGATTTTTTCCAATTAAAAAATGAGTGCTAATTTTATAATTATTTCTAGTTGTGCAGTTGTGCTTGTTTCTTTATCAGACCACCCTTAATTTTTGTAAACCAACAGGGTGGTCCCCGGCAAGACAAACATTTGGTAATGTAAGGTACTTGTTAGGTACCTACGTTATAGTTTCAAATAAAAATACAGGATTACGGAACCACTTAGTTTATTCATGTATTTACACTTTGTACACACAGACACAATAATTGTCTAAGGCTTGAAGTTACTTTACAATGGTTATAATTCGATCTACTACCGCAAGTACGAGAAAACTAACTGCGCACTAACAATTAATAACGATAGATAACTAGTATTTCACGCGCGACTGTTATGAGGTATTATTTCGACTCACTGTTACGAGTTATTATTTCGACTGACTAACAATAGTTAAGTTATACGTCGTCTCACACCTGGCCTTGATTGGGGGCCTGGGTGGGGAAACATGACCAGGGGCTAAGCCCCTCTACATGTGAGGGTCCTTATGTTATATACGCACCCGGTAAGGTACCGGGATGCGCAGAGAGAGACTAAAAATATTTTTTTTAGGGGAAAAAACCCCGCTATAACGCGGGGAAAAACCTGGGTGCCTGGTATGACCAGGTGATGGTCAATGGCCAGAAAAGCCGAACTCGGCCGGGACAGGTGACTAACAATAATTTACATCAAGACCTTATATAGGTAACGACCACAGATTACGCGTGTTTACAGGGAGACTGCCGGTGTCGCCAACAATGAAAAATTATTCCATACAAAATCTGCCCGAAAAAGTAGTGCGCAATTAATTTTGGCGACGTAGTCTATGTACAATGTAATATTATTTATTAGGTACCTATTTATTTTATATATGAAATTTCTATTATCTGATTTACATGTTTATAGATACTATACCATACTAATACATTGTTCTAAGTTGTAGTAGCTGCCACAGTAAGATGGTCCCTCATGACTAAAAGGTTAAGAACCACTGATGTAATCCTTCGATCGGAGATTCTTGGAAATGCTATTGTATTCTATTGTTGTCGCGATCACCGGTGCTTGTATGGGGCTTGTCGCACTTTATATGGCAACTACGAAAAATGCGAATAACGAAACGCATTCGTGAGTAACGTTTCGTTACTCGGTAGTCTGGCGTACCCGCTCAGTACCGAATACATACGGTTTGCTAACGTATAGACTATAGGCACGTATAGGTAACCGTTAACAACTGCTGTTTCATTTAAACGCATTGGCATTGATTTTTTAGTTTAATTGTGATGTAATATCAACTTAACTCGACCGCACAATAATGGAAGCAAACAGCTCAAATTTTACCAGGATTGATTTATTAATGTTGGGCGATTTCCTTTCCATTCCGTTATGGACTGCCAGTATACTGCCGCAGTACCCTAGTGAAATGTATGACGTCATCAATCGTCGCCATATTCTACTGTGAGCACTAGCGTTTTCGAGGTAAGGGAAACCTCATACTACGTGACCCATTTAGGGGGGAGGGGGGTCTTCAAAATACTACGCTCGGTCACAAGAGGGGGGGAGGGGGTCTAGAGTTTTGTCACGTAGTCAATTTCGCCGAGAGAAGCGTCATACGATTTTTTTTTTCTCGCCATTTAATACTTGACACTGGCATTTATTATGGTTATTTATAGCTAACAGCCATTTAAAAATACAGGCACTGTTGTCACTTGTCAGGCATTTTGAAGTTTGGTGAATCTGTCAAGCGTGGTGATCATTTACTATATTTGGTGTTCGATTACAATTTGAACTACAGTCGTGACTAAAATAGCTAGTATGTACCATCGAGGAAATTGATTCCTAGGTAGTTGTCGTCGAGTAAATTGTACCGTCCGGGTGTTTTGTGTCATATAACAAAACAAGAGTTAATTTTTAACTAGTTGCCTGGGGATATTTTATAAGAAGTAATCTTAAATTATTTAGCGGTTGTAAAATAATTATGAATAACCCTGTATTTTTTTAAATAGACCCCACTAAAGCAGCGCCGGTGATGCAAATTGCCGGTGTCCACCATCATTTTGTCGACTTTAGAACTAAATTACTCACGTTTATTTTTTATGGAGATAATTAAAAGCTATGTTTTTAGAAAGATATAAATACATTAAATTTAGTTTAATACGCAAAGTATAGATAAAGGCATAAAAATAATAAATATTTTAATTTTAAGTTTGTCCGCAAAAATAACACGAACTGGAAATTCCTACATAGTCATCGCGATTTTAATATGAACCAAACTTAAAAATTATCAAAATTGAGATTATTTTTTATCGTAGCAACATTTTTATTCAATTGCCGTCGCCATTTTGCTCGTTGATTGAAGCGACCAATCGAATGCGGCGAAAATAGTTTGCATGTGTCACGGTGTCGGTTGGTTGTGTTCCCAATAGTGTCTGCGTTTTATAAGGTAAAAACTATTCAATGTATTACTTTAATATATAAGATTTCATATTTAATTAATATATAATCAATCAGAAGTTATTGTGGTAAGTTATTTATTGTACAATAGCTACAAATAATATTTTGAAAAGTGTAGTAGAGGAATCGTCACATCCATTCGTCACGTGACATAGAAGCGGAACTTTTTCGTGACGAAAAGGAATTCTAAGGCAGGGTGTATACTTACTGTATATTATAATAAAATAACGGATGACTTTACCACCACAACTTCTGCTAGTAAAATAAAATACAGGGTGTAAATTGACCAGTCCCGATAACTTCGTGGGCTTATAATAGTGCCTGAGGCATACCCATTCCTTATAGTAATTTGCTTTTAATCCAAAGTTTTAAAAAAAATTAAATTTTCAACACGCATTAAACAACGACTACAAGTACACGAGACGCGTGGCCTTGACCTTACCGGCTGCGCCGCGTGAGGTCAATGGCCCGCACGCATACTCACATTGAGTATTAAATCAAAATTAGCAAATTTTAATAATTTAATGAAAAATGTTGTTTTAAATAGTTTATCATTGCAAAATATACTAATAAATAGTAAAATATATATATATATATATATATATATATATATATATATATATATATATTTTTTGTAATTTTTTTTCAAAAAAAATTACATTTCTGGAACGAGAAAAGGTAGTATAATAAAATCCCAAAGTTATCGGGACTGGTCAATTTACACCCTGTATATTAAAACCATGTAATATAAGCTTGAACAGTAATCTGTAAGGTAATTTGTAATGCACAAAAACCAACTTATACTACGATTTTTAATTGTAGTCAGTAAAATGACAGGTGCAACTGTCACTGATACAAGAAAGTTTACGAAAGTTTCATATAACAGTGACAGTTGCACCTGTCATTTTACTGACTACAATTAAAAATCGTACTTTAGAAAAGTTTCTTTTTGCAGATACAGTATCGGAATTTATGACCACTATCCCGACGACGAATGTCCGTATTGTTAATGAATTAGAATTTAATAACTATATACAGTGTAAATTTTACTACCATGGCTCTAACGGCCGCAGAACGCGCAAAAAGATATAGAGAAAAGTTAAAAGAAAATCCAGAAAAATATGAAATACAAAGACAAAAGCAACTGAAAAGACTGAAAGGAAGGCAGAAAAAAGTAACAGAACTATCCGAAGAAGAAAAACTGAAACAGCGAAAAATATGGAGAGAGCAAAAACGTAAACAAAAAGAAAATAAGAAAAGTAAACCAAAGACTACACCCAAAAAAGTGCAAAAAAATGAACATACAAAAGAACGCTCATTAAAAATCAGATACACAAAGGTGTGTAAGAATTACAAGAAAGCTTTAAACAGTATTAAGACGTTGAAACTAAGACTGGATAGTTTAAGAAAAAGATTTCATCGAGCTCAGCAGAACCACGGTAAAGAAATTGAAATGTTAAAAAACGAATACGATAAAGTCAAAGTTCGCAACGAATGTATGGAAATTTCACTACGTAAAACATACGACAACTGCAACAAATACTCTGAAAAGAGATTACTGAAACAAGTTGTAATGAATCAACGCTCAGACGCTAATAAAAAAGTTTTAGGTCTAAAAGGTCCCATAAGAGTAGCTGTGAAGGAAAATCTAGAAAACAAGAAATCGAGAGAAGAAATAGAAAAGTTTTTTAATAGAGAAGATGTCACCAGATGCACCTCAGGAAAACGAGAATTCAGGACAAAAGAAAAAAAAAGATGCCAAATTAGATACACAGTAGACACCCTGTTTAATTTATACACAGTCTATAAAAATGAAGGAGGAAAATACAGTTTCACCACTTTTTTCAGGTATAAGCCATTTTATATTATATCGCCCTCAGCAAATAATAGGGATACATGCATGTGTATGAAGCATAGTAACATGAACTTTCTGTTTTTCGCTTTAAAATCCAAAAGTGTTATTTCACAAAAGAACTTAGATGAAGTTATAAGGTCAATTACTTGTGATATAAATTCAAATGAGTGTATGTTTAACAAATGTGATACGTGTAAATTTGCTGCTGTTGAATATGATCAAGATAAAATAGATTGCGAGATATCGTGGTTTAAATGGATCAGAGTTAACAGTGAGTATGAAAAATCTGGCACAAAATACATTACAAAGAAAACAACAAAACAAAAAAGTAGTGGAACTGTGCAGCAATTAATAATCGAATTTGACGACGCACTTAGGTTGTTTAAAACCCATGTTTTCGTATGGAAACATCAGCAACAACAATATCGTTCATGCATCAATACCATCAAACATGACGAAATCGTTATATTATGTGATTTTTCAGAAAATTACGGTTGTAAATTTGCACAGGAGGTCCAGGCTGTTCACTTTGGGGCTTCTAAAAATGCAATAACCCTACATACTGGAGTCATTTACTTTAAAGATAAAGCTCAATCATTTGTTACCATATGTGATAATAACTGTCATCAACCTCAAGCCATCTGGGCACATTTAATGCATGTCATACAATTTTGTAAAGAGCTAACAGATTTTCGTGTTATTCACTTCTTTTCCGATGGCCCTAGCAGTCAATACCGCCAGAAAAATAATTTTTATTTGCTTAATCTGTTTACACAAAAATTAGATCTTTTTTACACAACTTGGTCATTTTCCGAAGCCGGGCACGGAAAAAGCGTTGCGGATGGCATAGGAGGCGCCGTAAAAAGGCAATTAGATAAAAAAGTTGCATTTGGGTTAGATGTTACTAACGGGTTAGATGCACATAATATTATTCAAAAAAGTATGAAGTCGGTGAAAAGTTTTTATGTAACTAATAATGATATAGAAAAAATGATCAAACTGATCCCGGATAAAGTTTTACCAGTTCCTGGAACACTACAAGTGCATCAAATTATATCTCAGCACCAAAACCAAATACGATATAGGGAAATAAGTTGTTTTTGCGGTGACTTTAAAGGTTTGTGCAGCTGTTATTCTATTAAAAATCACACGTTGTTCAATGATCAGAATAAAACAAAAGACGGGATAGATGAAGAAAGAGTAGACGAAGAAGCTACAAAAATATTATGCCACGACAGAGAAGTTAATATAGATAACGGAGAAAATGAAATGGAAATGGACGAATATGAAGAAGGTGGAGAAACAAACGTTAATAAAAGTTTTTGTGATGCACCAGATTCCTCTTTGATTGTATTTGAACAAGAACCAATAAGTAATTCAATTACAGAACAAATAATGGACTTAGACACTGATGATACTCCTTCTATGTTATTCCCTCTGGACGACTTTGTTTTACAGCCTTTCGAAAGTGACATAATTATTGAAAGTGATACTGTAAACTCTGATCTCCAATATATGTTACCGAGTACATCAAAAAATATTCGTTGTAATATTAGTAATTTAGGTCATGAAATACCATCAAAAACCATAATATTATCTCAATCTGAACAGAATAAAAACCGACTCGATAAACATACATTATTAGCAAAACCTTCTGCGATTGTAAAAAAAACAAAATATTCTACACGAAACAAAAATAAAGCTATCAGAACGGTTGTTAAACGACAGATAGATTGTAATATGTGCAAGAAGAAGTTTCCTGTACATGCTCCTATGGCCAAGTGCATGGCTTGTAAAGAGTTGAATTGTATGGCATGTAGTAATAATGAGGAACATTTTGATTATATTTGTTTAAAATGTTTCGGTGCCTAATTTAAATGTATTTCGACATTTTCTATTTTGATGACATTTAACATTGTGATACTTAGATTTAAATTCCTTACTTATTACGTTACTTATTACGAATATTTAAAAATATTTTTGATATAATTATTTATCTAAGAATATATTTGATAAGTTATTACATTTGATAAAATGTGTCAGTGCCTAAATTTGATTTAATTTAACATTGTGATACTTAGATTTAAATTACTAAGGTACTTTTTACTTGCGTACGTAAAGTGTGCGATAAGGAAAAATGGGTTTGAGTAAGTTGTCTAGTTATTATAAAGTATATTGTTTTATATTTTGAACCAAATACAGCTTAACTTCATTTAAAATGTTTTGTGTTCGTGTATTGAAGGGTACATTTTTCATTTTGATAAAAAATAATTGTTCAGCTTTGAAATATTATACACTCAGCCTTATTGTTTCCTAATAGTCACGCTATGTTTCACCATCGTTACCGTCCAGTCATGTTTGTCTGATTAATTTAGATTTAATGAAAACATATTAATGTTAGAAGACTGATTTTAATTTTATAATACTTTATAGTTATATGTGATACTATCCTAAGAGTAAATGTTGTTAATTTCGTTTTATTTTGGATACAAAAACAATTGTTAATAATGTATGATGGTCAAATAGTGACGATAAGGATCATTCATGATGAGTAACTTTTGAACTATAGTAAATATTTTTTGTTAAGTTTTGTCTTTTCATTGTTTATTTTCATAAATCTTCAAAAAAAACTTTTGTTTTGAATAATACCTTTTTTATTTGTTAATTTGCATTACGTATAAAAGTGACGAATTGGAGCAATCCAAGTTGCTAGCATTACTTAAAAACTTAAGTTTGTCAGGATTTTTGAATATATAGACATCAAATATATGTTTTTAACATAATATATATTTCCTATGATATTAACTAAAATTGGGTAAAATAAAAAGTATACAATAAAATGGAACTCCTACTTCGTCACGGACAAACTTTTTGAAAAAAGCCCATAGGCAAACCGTTTAACTCAGTCTTCGCCCGCGCGGTACAGGAGTGCGGGGGTATGGCGACTACGGGGACTGCGAGGGGTGCGGGCGGCAGGCGCATTTTTGTTTCAACTCAGTTCACGGCCCTCAATCTTCATAGAAAAAAAACTTGGGATAGAACGACGCCATTTTGAAATTTCTGAGAGAAACTGACAGTTCCTCCCGACCCCCCGGCCCCCGCTCCCGACTTCTTGCGTTGACGTTTGCCGACTGGCTTCCGCAGTCCGCCATTACTGTTATTGTGTCGATCGAGTGAAGTCTTTGAGCTTATCCTCTCCACTTTAGCTGTAATCCTGCAACTGCAGTTGTATTGTTCTGGTACGAAAAAATACGCGAAATTGGACGCTTAATTAGTGTAAGTTAAGTGTGACACTGTTTAAAATGTACTTTAGGTGTTGTGTTCGTGGTTGTAACAGTACGCGAAAGGACGCTATGCTTCACAAGTTTCCAACCGATGAAAAACGCCTGAATAAGTGGTTCGAGTGCCTCAATGATGACAATATTAGGCCATCAGCAAATGTACGAAACCTTTTCGTTTGCCAAAAACATTTTGCCAAAAAATTTGTTGGAGCAAACTCTCGTTTACTGACAAACGCGTATCCAACGCTGTTTACGCCTGCTGAAATTTCAAACGGCGTTCCTGGTTTTGCAGGTAACTATTTTTTTTGTTTCTAAGTAAAATACAGCTTTTAGAAACCCAAATTTTATGTCCATATTCATTTACAAACTGGAATAAATACCATGTGCAGGGATGCACTTTTAGGGTTCCGTGTTTAATTTGTAATTTAATATTTTTTGACCTAAAAACGTTTAAGCTTTGCTAATCGTAAGTCTGATGTTTTGATAAACCTTGTCTAATTTATATGGTACAGTAAATTAGACAAGGTTTATCAAAACATCAGACTTACGACCGAACAAAGTCCGGTACTTGATATTTTTTAACTGCTGCTTTTAATATACTTTAAAAAGGTATCTTTCGGCACATATAAATAATATTTTAAGGTTTAATTTTGTATGTTATAATAATTATTGTTACTTTTTTTTTCAGAAAATGTCAATCCTGCTATTGATCATAATTACAGCAGGAAACGACACTACGATCACACTTATTCTAAAGATGCTCTTCCACTTGCAGGTAAGCTAACAAAATTTATGAATAAAAAAGTCTAAAAATGCATATAATTATAATAATACTAGCTGTCCTGGTGAACTTCGTGTTACTTTAAAACCTTCCCTGGACTTCTACGAATATTTTAAGACCCAATCCGTTCAGCCGTTTTCGAGTTTTAGCGTTACTAACACAATTGAAAATCCATTTTTATATATAAAGATAGCATTATTATATCCTAAACTTACCTTACTTAAACTACAAGTTTTAATATGTGTGTTAATATTTTATGCACACAAGACTTAAAGGTTTAAATAAAAATATGTCTTGATCTTCGGTATCCATATAATAGGTAACCAGCCCCTGTATATGTACAGTGAGAAAACTTTTGTCACACTACTTGTCCTTGTGTCTTATATTATGTTGGTAAGATATGGATACACGGTGTGACAAAGTTTTTTTACTGTACATGCTACGGGGACAGATCACCAGGTATGAAGTGTCCCTTCCGATTATTTGTTAGTTCTTGTACATATGCAGAACTATGCACTTACATAAAATAAATCTTTTTCAGACATTCCTGTTGGGAGAAATCATCCAGAAATTATTAGTCAAGATTTGTGTATGAATAAATTTGGAATCCGCCCTGGAACATCTAAAGGTATGTTTAAACTTATAGCTATGATTTTATGATAACTATGAGAATATGGACATACTAATAAGTCCCTGAAGTAAAGAGTGATGAAATATGATTGACCAGTTTATAAGTGTTTGTTATGTATGTTTCTTAAAACAATATGTTTGCTTGTTTTTGGTTTATCTATATGATTAGTAACCAATATAATATTTTTAAACGACTTAAAAAAAAGGAGTTTCTCAGTTTAACCTGTATGTATGTATGTTTCTCCACGATATTGCCTTTATTGTTATGCTTGTTACCTCAGAACTTCATCATTGTATAACAATTCATATTTTTTAAACTGAAAGAATAAATTTTCCATTTGGCCCCATATAAATTTTATGAAAGTCGGTTACTTGTTGAAGTTGTTTCCTGTTTTGGAAAAAGTCGTTACACAATCAGCTGGAAGTACTAGACCTATATTTGCTTAACTATTTCTTATTCAATAAATCTCTTAATAGGCTGAGAAAATAATTAAGGTTATATTCCAAGCTATAGAGTTGGAAATGTTCCCGAATTTAAACTGCCTTTGACAAGCACATACAGCAATGAAATGAGATTGTCACATAGCAAGTTTTGGCTTATTAAACAAAACATGCTTTAACGCCATGTTTGTTTGTCTGATTCATAATTATCTTAAATTTTAATATAATTGACAATAATTTGTTTTAGGTATATGTGAAACAAAAAACCAATGTCTCAAAGTTAATAAAGATACTATGGATGACAGGAGCAATGAACAGAATGTTCTCCGAGTTGAAATCCGTTCTAGAACTCCGCCTGAAGGTTAGTTAAATTATGATATCTAACTATATATTATTATAAGTTTATTATTTCTTATTGTTAAATTGTAATTTAATTGTTAAAGGGGTAATGTCAGGATTTCTTAATGATACGTTAATATCTGGAAAAAGAGAGAGAAAAAATATCTGATTGGTCCCTCTTCTAGATATTTCTTAACCCTTTAGCCGCCAAGGTCGGAATAATCCGAAGATATTTCTTAACCGAGTAATAAACGCTTGTCTAAAAAGTATTTATGTATTTAATTTTTAAACATACTAGTATTATATCGCTTATAAATTTTTGGTAAATTATTAGTTTTAAATTGGTAAATTATTAATAATTCAGGGTTCTGGAACTGAAAGTTTGTTGGAACATTCTTAGATGTATTTCCAATATTGCTTTAACAAAAATCCAAAATATAAAAAAATCAATTGTCTCCTTCCAGATACTAATATAACGACAATTCCAATAGCCGCTACACCAAAAAAGGCTGGGAGGAAAAGGATTATCCGCTCAATTAACAAGCTGACACCTACATGTAAAATCATATATAAGGAGTACACTAAAGCGAAAAACCAAGCTGACTTCTATCGCCGTGCAAAAAGAGCCCAGAAGTTAAATGAAGGAAATGCATTCCAAAAAATGATTGATGGCATGAACCCTTATGGGAAGAAAATTATAGAGATGCAGTTAAATCTGTGCACAAAAAAGAAAAAAGGACGCAGATTCACATTGCAAGAGAAATTAGTAGCATTAGCTATAATGAAGCAAAGCCCGAAATGTTACAAATTTCTACATAAAATTTTTATCTTGCCATCGTCATCAACATTAAATAAAATGGTCTCCAGGCTAAAAATTGAGGCTGGCATCAACCCTGGATTTTTTGGCCTCATAAAAAAAGAAGTAATACATTTTTTGCATGTGTTTATTTTTAACTAAGTAATACTATTTACTCTCTCAAAAATCAATTGTTATAAGGTTGATAGATACAACATTTATACATCAAACATCAAACTGCTAAGTTTAATTATACTATTGTTCATATTGCAGGTATCAGGTTGGAAAGATTCCAAGAAATACTGCTCAATTATTTTTGATGAGATGGCATTGGGAATGGGGTTGTCCTATGACCCAAAAATGGATAAAATAGACGGTTTTATTGATCTAAGGGAAAGAAAAGATAAATTCGCAGACCATGTATTAGTATTTATGGCACGCGGGGCAGTCCATAAGTGGCAACAGCCTCTTGCATACTACTTTTGTGAGGGTGCTACCTCTGGGCCAGAATTAAAGCAAATAATTAAATTGGTTGTCACGGCCGTTGCAGAGGCTGGGTTAAAGCCTTTAGTGCTTGGGTGTGATCAAGGCACCTCATTTCAATCTGCAATTAAGCAATTGCAAGCAGAAACAAGGAGGGAACAACTCTTAAATAATGAGCATCCAGGTTAGTATATTAGTAGGTCGCAGGTTCGATTCCCACTCAGGAAAGACATTTATGTGATGAGCACAATTGTTTTTGCTGTGTCTGGGTGTGAGTAATTATAATTAATGTTTACCAGTCTCTGGTTTTCATATTTCAAGCTACATTTAACTTTCTCTGGGATCAGATTACCATGTGTGAAGTGTCCAAATTATATTGTTTAAAAAACGAGTTATGTTTACTATTCTATGACTTATTATAATTCATTAATGGTTTCAGATGACACAATCATCATAAATGAAAATAAGCTGAGTGTAATCTTTGACCCATCTCACCTCATCAAAGGGATCAGAAATAATTTTCTGACCAAGAATATTATATGGAAGGGCAAGATTTCACAGTGGAAAGACATCATAGATGTATACACCACAGACTGCAGCCATACGCAAACAAGAATTTTGCACAAATTAAACGATGAGCATGTTGTTCCCAATAAGATAAAAAAAATGAAGGTAATTTTATGAGTATATATTTGTGAATATATTTCAGAGCAGAGCATTGTCAATCTCACTGGGTACAAAAATATGCTGTTGATAGTTTGTGCTGTGTTTGGGTGTAATAATTTATCTAATTTGAATTGTATGTTTATCATTTGACTACCCTATTACCTTGATTCATGTGGAATAAGAAGTCCTTGTCCAGATTATTATCATAAAATTTAAAAATATAAATTAATTTGCATTAAAAGGGTCTTGAAATTAATAATTACTTTTTTGTTTAGGTGAAAAACTGTGTCCGTGTACTAAGCAAGTCAGTAGCTGCTGCACTATCATACACGTCTCAGTTTGGTAAGTTGGGTTCCTTTACATATATTTTGTTATAATTTTTTTGCTTTTTATTTTGTGTTCTAAACCAACTATTTTTATGACAGCCTGGTTGGCCCTTTTGGTACTAACTAGTTTGCCAAAGGTCACGGGTTCGATTCTCGCCCAGGACAATAGGACAAGCATTCGTGTGAAGAACACAATTGTTTTTCTATGTCTGGGTGTTATTTATATAATTAGTTATATATTATAAATTATATAATTATATATTTATGGAGATCTTTACAAAATTTCTTAACTTGATTAGTTACTTATTTCGAACAAAAAGGCTAATTTGTTACCAAATAAATGAAACAACAGAAGTACATGATTCTCAGTCAGTTCCCACTATAGACATGGACAGACTAAATATTAAGGAAAGACCTATGATCTTAAACCACTATTTAAATTGCTTGTTACAAAGTTTTACTTTGAATTTTTTTTACAGCCACCTATGTTGATGGGACGCCAGTGAGCGAGACATTGAAGAATACGGCTGAGACGGTGTCATTTTTTGACGACCTTTTTGATAGTATTAATGGGGCAACAGTGTCTGCAAAAAAGGCAGGAGGCAAAACTCTGCGCACCGCGGTGAGAGAGACCAGCAAGCATCACGCGTTCTGGCAAGAGGCAATAAAAAATTTAGAAGACTTAAAATTCATTGAAAATGGTCAGGAAAAGACTGTGCCTACGCTCAAAAATTTTGTTGTAACTTTAAAAAGTTACATGAGATTGTGGCAGGTGTTTCAGACGAAAGATTTAAAAATAATGCGCCCGAGATACTTTAATACTGACCCAATAGAAAATTATTTTGGTCAGGTACGGGCGTATAACTACAGGAACACTGATCCAACCTGCCACAATTTCATAAATACTTTTAAATCACTTACGATAACTGGTGTCATAAAATTCCACTCTGACGGAATGAATTGTGAAGAGGACCCGGCAGAACAATTGTTAAATTTGTCATCTTTATTTGACAACAATGAAAAAAATATCACAGAAGCTTCAACTGCCCCAAATGAGACAACTTGTAATGTTCTGCCAGGTCCGTCAGAAGCTCAAAACATTCAGGGAGTATTAGAAAAAGCACGAAAAGAAAGATTGTTGGTGCATTCCAAGGCATATGTAACCGGATGGGTAATAAAAAAAATTTTGGAAAAAAATTCTTGTTCTATTTGTAAAAGGCAATTAACAACGTCCGAGAATGAAACTATTCACAATTGGATCAGCCAAAAAGAATATAAAAGCTGTACAAATAAAAGAAAACTGAGTTACCCATCCGGAAAAGCCGTTCGGTGCTTTGGTACAGTCATGGATAGAGCAAATCAATATTTAGAAAAAAAAGCATATGCAAAAAATGTATACAAATAAATAATTAAAAATATTGAAGCAGAAGTATTCACAGATTTGGTAGACTGTACCATACACCAAAACATAGTGAAGCAATACTTCATGAATGTTGCAGTGAGGTTCACAATATTTAATTGGTGTAACAACATCAACAAAATTTTGAGGGGCGTGGACATTTATAGAATTAAAAACAAGTCGGACCTACCATATTTTCAAAAAATGGCATATGAAAAGTTTTTGAAGAAATTAAAAAATAAATCATTTAATAAATAACATATTCTTTTATTTAATTAAATCAAATCTTCAATGGCAGGTATTAATATGATAATATTAATGCGTACGTAATACCTGCCAATAAAATATAAGGTTATTTTAAAGGTGCTTATTTTTGGTTACTAGGGCATAGGACGGTAGACCTTTTTGCCGGATATCTGTCCATTAAAAAAAAAAGTAATGTCAGTTGACTCCAGAAATCCTATGGTTACAAAAAATGTTCGGCAGTTGGCGGTCTGATACGTAGTATCTCTTCTTAGTCTGTGACTCAGTTCGCTCGCTACGCGGTTAGCGATCGCATGTGCTAATTGTCACGGACGCTTTGTGAGAGTTATACATGAGATTACATTGTCAAGATGAGTCGAAAGATATTCGCACATAAAATTAATAGTCAGTGCAAGCAAATGGCTTTTAACGTATACGAATATTTTAGAAGAAGAAAACTGGACCTATCTTCTGTTGAATATCAACAAGACATACCTTTAAATAAAACCGTAGCTGAAGTTACTGGACTATCGGAAAAGTCTATATCTAGAATTGTACAACAAGGGAAACGATTTAATAACGACGAAAGATTTAAATCACCGAGAAAATCAAAACATGTTCGCAGAAAAAGAGTGGAAATAGACGAATTTACAAAAGGAGTGGTAAGAAGAAAAGTCACTCAGTTTTATACAATCGATAAAAAATCCAACTCTGAAAACTTTAAATACTGTACTAAGAGCAGAGAATATATTACACTGCGGCAGGGAATATTTAAGGCTGTTATTACATGATCTAGGTTTTAAATTTAAGAAATGCGGTTCTAAAAGGAAACTCCTTATCGAACAGCCAAATATAACATCGTGGAGGTGGAAATACCTAAAGACGATTAAAAAATATCGTAGAGAAGGAAGACATATATTATATCTTGACGAGACTTATGTAAATGCGTCTCATAACGTTTCGAAATGCTGGCAATCAAAGGATGTACATGGCGTGCTATCTCATATTGGTAAAGGGAACCGTTTGATAATCGTACATTGTGGTGGTCAAACTGGATTTGTAGACGGAGCACTTGTGATATTTAAATCCAAATGTAAAACAGGTGATTATCACGATTCGATGAATTTCATCAATTTCAGTAAATGGATAAATGAAAAGCTAATGCCTAATATATCTCCAAATTCTGTCATCGTAATGGATAACGCAGCTTATCATTCTGTTCGAGAAGAGAAAAAGCCGACTATGGCTTCTACCAAGGCAGTTATGCAAACATGGTTACGACGACATGACGTGGCTTTCGATGAAAATCTTAGAAAAGATGACTTATTAAAATTAATTAAAAAGAAAGAAACTGAAGATATTTACAAAATTGACCAGTTATTGAAAAGAAACGGACATGAAGTGTTACGTTTGCCTCCATACCACCCAGACCTGAACCCCATCGAGTTAGTCTGGGGTGATATTAAAGGACGATTAGCAGAAAAAAATATCGACTCAACTTTGGACCAAAAAAAACAAATTTTAGAGGAATTATTTGCTGAATATTCCGTGGAGAAGTGGGAGCATTGTGTTAACCACGTAATTAAAATCGAGGACGAATACTGCAAACATGATGCTGTTGATTTTATTATTAACACCCAGGACGACTCTGATGATTCCGATGATGGATGCTTCGAAAGTGAACAATCCAGTTCTTCTGATACTGATATGGATACAAGTGATTGATTTATAATTTTGAGAAATTATTGTTTATAATAAAAAGTATAAAATTAAAGTTTTTATTTAATTATCTACATAGCTTTCATTAAAATATTGTATTTGTATCGTCATCAATTAATTTTGAAATAAAAATTTTCGCCATTAAACACTATGACGTCACATATCTTCGAAGCGGTCTAGAGCGTAATTTCACCTCTTGTGTATCACACTACGAGCGCCTGCCGCCCGCACCCCTCGCAGTCCCCGTAGTCGCCATACCCCCGCACTCCAGTACCGCGCGGGCGAAGACTGAGTTAAACGGTTTGCCTATAGTCGGATCATGTCAATTCAAATTTAATTGTGATCTGTTGGTTGGGTTTAACTTTAAACGCGACCAAATTACTTAGGTCCGCCATCTGCCTAGAAATTAATTTCTCTGATTGTTCTATTGTAATTTTAGACAATTATTATATATATCATACATAAATCTAAGTGATTTAGGGTGTGTATGTGTTCCTTACATAGAGTACACTGTGAAAGTAGCAGCGCTAAAAGACCAAATTTTTTTTCACTTTTGTATGGAGAAACTCGTTACACTGGGGCGCTTGCCCATACAAAAGTGAAAAAAATTGCTCATTCAGCGCTGCTACTTTCACAGTAAACTAACTATAAGGAACACGTACACATCCTAAAGTATTATCACTTAGTTTTGTTACACCTTTATAGTATTGGTGTCAAGTATTTCTTTTTGGCAAACTATTGGGTATCAAAGTATTATTTGGTGATCGTTATTTTTATTCCAATATTTAACCAGTTGATCGTGGGAGAACGAGACACAATAGATATTCTATTGTGTCTCGGTCACCGGTGACCGTACGGGGCTTGATGAAATAATTAAGTAGTAATAATTATGATAAATATTGGTGTCAAGTATTTCTTTTCGGCAAACTATTGGGTTTCAAAGTATTTTTGGTGATCGTTATTTTAAATAATGAATCGATGATTTCTAAAACAACATAACTAACATTTTTGCCGAAATCGAGTTTATAGCGATTTTGGATTTAGTCTATGGCCATAAATAAATTGTGCATTAAAACAACACAATTGCTTTGCGTTTTCTATGTAAATTGAACTACTGAAAATACCGCTTAGTGTTAAAACAACATAACTGACTGACATTTCTCTTCGGTGATTGTTAGAACAACACAAGTGCATACAATTGTGTTGTTTTTTCACACAACCTACCCTGGCAACACGGCCGAATGGCGCCGAGAGAAACGTCAGCTGTCAAGTATATTATTATTTATTTTCGTTTGTCATTCGAAATAGTTTGTGATTCGAAAGAAAGAAACCGTTTATGATACTATATTCTAAATTAATACCTATACCTAACTTTTCACTGAATATCATGGTATCTGATTGTGAAGATGATACCGGAATTGTTGAACAAAGGCCTAAAAAGAGGCCGCGGAATGAGGTTTCTTATAAACGAAACATAGTGAAGAAAGCTCGATTGTCTGGACAGGCATATGTGTCTCATAGTAACAAACAAGTTCCTAAAGTAAAAACTCCTCAAGAAGATTGCAGGTAAATTTCATAATGATATCTTCTATATAGGTATACATTCTTCTTTGAGTTATTGTTTCCTCTTAGATTCACAGTGTACTTCTAGTAAACAAAAACTAAAAGTACCTTTATGGGTTGGGTAATTAGTATTCTTTGAATCCCTAAGACAAAAAATAAGCTAATCTTGTTTGTTTCCTATCACAGATGCAAGCGTGGATGTCTTCAAAAAATTACTTATGAAAAAATTATAGAATATTTCTCAATGTTTTATGATATGGGGTCAAAAAATGAGCAAGACATATTTCTGCAACAGAATATAGAGGCAGTTCCTGTCTCGAGGCCCAAGAAGATTAGATTGGATGCAGATTTGAATAGTTTGAAGTGGCGTTCTAGCTCTTTTAAATATTTTGTACCATCCACATCAGGAACAAAACTTCAAGTGTGCAAATCAGCTTTTCAAAATATCTATGGCATTTCTTCCGAAAGAATAAGGCGGTTATGCAATTTATTGAAGAAAGGTATAATACCATGTGACCAAAGAGGCAAGCACCCAAATAAGCGAGCTATTCCTGGTGAAGTCTGCGTTCAAATTGAAGAACACATTAAGTGTTTTCCTTTGAAATTAAGTCATTATGCTTCAAAGCAAATTTATTATTTAGATGCCAGATTGGACGTAAGACAAATGTTTGAATTGTTTAAAAGGAAGTATCCTGAAACGAGAGTAAAATATGAATTTTATTTAAAAATTTTTAATGAAAGGTTTTCTCTAAGATTTGGACGACCTCAAGTTGACACATGTTGTACCTGTGAGGATCTCACGATCAGGATAAAATCACAAACATTAAATGAAAATGCAAAGAGGGTAGCTAAGGCACAGCTAGTCATTCATAAAAAACCAAGTCAAAAATTTTATCAGAAGTTAAGAGTTGTGAAAGAAATTTGTACTGAAGGAAATGAAAAATATGATGACACTGTACTGGGATTGGCTTTTGATTACATGATGAATTTGCAATTACCACAAATTCCAGTTCAGGAAACATTTTACTTGCGACAACTAACTGTGAATGTTTTTTGCATTACAAATCTAAAAACTAATATGTCAAAATTTTATATCTACCATGAAGGTGTAGGTGGCAAAGGCCCCAATGAGGTGACCTCCTTTGTAAATGATTACATAAACACTGAAGTTCCTCCAGGTATAAAGACCCTTTATGTCTTTTCAGACAACTGTGGAGGTCAAAATAAAAATCATACTTTGTTGAGATATTTTGCAGCCATGGTGGAACTCAAGAAGTTCAGTAGAATAGAACAATGTTACCCAGTCAGAGGGCATTCTTTTCTGCCTTGTGACAGAGCATTTGGGTGTGTGAAAAAGAAGTTAAAAAAGGAAGACCGGTTATATTCAATTTGGGATTTTGTCCAAATTGTCACAAAGGCATCACCCAAATTCTTTGTCCATGTGGTACAGCCAAACGATATAATTAATTTCAAAGCGTGGTGGAAGGCTTATTACAAAAAGTCATGTCTATCAGATTGTTCATATGGCAGAAGTGTTGAGAAAAAAGACAAGATACATTTCACAATATCTACATACTTCCATTTCATCCATTCAGTTGACAATATTGGAAAGGTGAAGGCAAGTGAGTTTATTGATAACCAGATCAACAACTTTTCTTTTACATTGCGTTTTTCCAAGAAAAGCTGCATTTCTTCACATTTTTTTTTGCCTTCAGAATTGGCATATTCAGTTAAAAAACCTATAAATATAAAAAAAATTGAAGATATCAAAAAGTTAATTTCCTATGTCCCTGATACCTTTAAAGACTTCTATGATGAAATTTTGGAGTGGCCAACCACAACAGTAGAATCTGTAGATGAAGTGGGAGATGATGCCTAACTATAAAAGTAGGCATAATAGCAACATTATGTTATGATTTTAAGAATAATAAAGTTGAATAAATATGAGTATTTAAGTTATTATTTTATGTTACAGTAGTTTCTTGGGTATCAAAACAACACAAGTAACAGATTTAATGTCAAAAGCACATAAGTGAAAAACTTTATTATCCATTTATTTATACTAAAATAAAATAAAAAGATGTATAAAAATACAATATTAGGAGCTATATATACAGAAATATAAAATATAATATACATAATTATAAATTACTTGCATTATCAAAAATTATCCAGGTTTTTGTGTCTCCTGAACATTTTACTTTTAGTTACATATGTTGTTTTAGGAATCATTGATTCTTTTATTCCCATGTTTAATTAAGTAGTAATAATTATTATAAACATTCTAAGAGTCTTTCGTAATATATAACTTAATAAACACAAATATGAGTCAAATTATTTTCATTTGCTATTTACTCTTTCTACTTACAAAATTATAAAAAATTATTCTTGTCAATACCACGTGAACAATTGAAGGGGGGGGGGGGGGGGTCTTGTTATATACTACGCGTGGTCACCAGGGGGAGGAGGGGGGTCAAAAAACCTTAAAAAGTAGATCACGTAGTATGGGTATGCTCCCTAAGGTACTCGCAGTACTTTGATCACGTGATCAGACAAAAGTCAACTGTCAAGTGTCAAAACCACTCGAGTGTCTAACGTTTTAAAACAATACCTACAGTTTAATCCCAATGTTATAAAGTTCTGTAATTAATTTGGATTAATAAATAAAACAATAGAAGAATTGCAAAAAATAACGTTATACACAAAGTTAATATAAGTTAAGTAATGAAAAACATATTCTTTTTAATAAAAAACTACTTACTTTTATTATATCATAAAATATTCAATTCACAATTAATATTAATTAAAATATTTTTAATTTGACAGTAATCCAACAACAGTATGAACAAAACTCATTTGAATGTTGCGTCAAAAAATGCGGCTGACAGTATACGGGATTTCTTTCCGTTTTAAATAGTAACCAGTATAACTAACTATAAAGGAACGGCTTCACAGTATACTAAAATGACGTCACACTTTGCAGTGGTCGCAGTGCATATCGGAACATAGCCTAGATATCGTTAAAATATATCGTAATCTGGTTACCGTTATGAAAATAACGGTACGTGACGATAATATGTTTTCTGGTATTCGATAACGTTATGAAGCCCTGCCCGGCCACCCTACTGAGTAGTCTGTGACTCTGTGGTCACAATAAAAAGTTAGTTTACCGCGTGACGTCATGCGCTGTGATTGGTGTTTCAATCACAATGGCCGATTGCAGTATTTTAATGTTTTATTTTATTGAAAATCTCATTAATCTTGCATTTTTAAATAAAATTTAATGTGTTTTTTCAATCCACTTAATATGTTTTCCACCCTAAATAAAATGTTTGATTATTTGATACTGTCGTCATGCCTATTGACTCTCGTGGTATTATTGTCAATGGGTTGATGTTTACTCTACTTTATGTACTAGTAATCTGTGATGTTTACCTAAGCGTGACGTCACACCCGCCGCCATGACACTGCGAGCTGTTTTCGTGAACTTTTGAAAAAATAATATGAAAATGCCTTTAAACTTCGTTAAAAAGTAGTTAATTACCAAAATAAAAGTTTTTTCGTAAATAATAAATCTCTTCACACATTACGGAAGGGGATTTCAAAATCATTCGTCATGCCTATTCTGGATGACGGTAATATCGTGGACGTCCGCGGCAAAACGATAACACAGGAAAGTAAAATGTATGGATATTTATGAAGACGTTTTAACGTGAACATCCACGTCATAACGCTACGATAACGTGGCACAACAAACTACCGTCTAAACCCGTCCCGATATTTTTGCTACGTAGCTGCGTAGCTACAAGAATTAATAATGTGTAAGTCAGACCACATGCTCGCACTGCACATCCTCGCCCGAGCCCCCGTACTCGTTTAATACACATCACGCATGCCTGTTGTTAAGATTTGTAAACCTCATTTTTATTAAGTAAAGGCATCAGGGCATTTTTGACCCGTCAACCTCGAAGTTCGCGACCATTATTCCCAGTGACTGGGCATTCTTTCATGCCTGCTGACCGAGTGTTCGGTGTGATTGAAAGGAAACTTAAAAAAAGAGAAGTAATGACGCATCCTAATGAAATAACAGAAATTACAAAGGAATCTGCGAGTGCAGTAACAGACTACTTCTTGGACAATCCAGTTTAAAAACTGCAAAAGATTTTTATTGAGACGATCCAATAAAGCAGGAAGTGTACTAGTTCGCGGAGATTTGAACTATAAAAGTGATTTAGGTAAAGTTGAAAACATTTGTTAGCGTGGAAAATGTATTTATATGATCAATCCAGAGCCTTTACTCAATATTGTACCTGTAAATAAAAAAAAATTACAGGACGTAAAGAAACTGCTTCAAAAACATTATGGGTCTGAATGGGAAGATGCTCCATCTTTGGTGTTTTACAAAGAACTCTTTGGAACTCAGGAGTTGTTCCTTCCAAAACAAAGACAATTCTAAGCGAAATCTATAACAAAGTAAGTACAATGTTTGATCGTTATCTTGGTGTATTATTAACTTATTTTTTTTCTAAGTGTTTTCCGGTGTATTATGGGAATTATAGTATAAATAAAAAATATAACAGAAGTTTACTTTTTTAAAGGTTTTTGCTGGTGTCGATTACTGGTTCTCTAAAATTGAGTTTCTTCAATTATCGACTTAACTTTTTTATTTTACAAAAGAATACGGTCGTCTTTTCTTTGCAGAATTGGTAGATATTTAAAATAGGTTGATCAAAGTAGAGTTACCAGTAATCGACACCATGTCGATTAATGGAATTTAAATGTGTCGATAATTGGTTTCAGATGGCTCCGAGAAAAAACTACACTCCCGACCAGATAGAAAAAGCGGTTGAGGCTGTAAAGAATGGCGAAAAGATTGCAGTTGCTGCGAAACTTTTTGGAGTACCAAGGATTACTCTACACGACAAATTATCAGGAAAAACTCTAATCGGTTGCGCTATGGGGCCAAATACTATATTAACAAAATCAGAAGAAGACATTTTGGAAAGATGGTTGTTAAAGTTATATGAAAAACATGTACCACTGACTAAAGATTCTCTATTGGACAGTGTCCAAAAAATAATAATGAATCAAAACAGGCCAAATCCTTTTACTAATAACAGGCCTGGTAAGAAATGGTTTCAGTCGTTTATGAAAAGACATCCAATCTTGTCAGAAAGGGTACCAGACAACTTGTCGAGAGCTCGAGATAACGTGTCTGAGAATAACATCAGGACCTGGTTTAATGAAGTTGAAAGTTATTTGGACGAACAAAATTTTTAAAAACTGTTCTAAACAACCCACACAGGCTATTCAACACAGACGAAAGTGCGTTTTTCTTGTCACCCAACCCTAATCGTGTCATAGTAAAGAAAGGAGACAAACACCCATATAGTATTTGTGGCGAGGACAATCTTACGGTCCTTATAACGGGAAATGCAGCCGGAGACCTAGCCCCTCCAATAATTGTATTTAATTATGAACGGATACCTGCATCTATTGCTGCAAGTGTTCCCGAAGAATGGGCAACAGGTAAGTCGGAGAGTGGGTGGATGTGGAGCAGTACCTTCTTTGAATATATTACTAATGTCTTCAACCCTTGGCTAGAGCAAAACAATATTGAAAAACCGATTTTATTATTCGTCGATGGCCACAAATCGCATCTCACGCTTCATTTATCGAATTTTTGCACTCAAAATGGTATTGAAATCTTTGCCTTATATCCAAACTCAACACATTTGTTACAACCGATGGACTTATCAGTATTCAAACCCCTCAAAGCACATTGGAGAAAAGCCGTGATGCAATAGAAAATGGAGAACCTTGGTCAAAATATTATAGTATTAACTTAAAAATAAACAGCCGGCATCCTCAGTACCTATGTATACTTTTACGTTTCGAATTCGGAACTTTTTATTTTTGATTAATAATTAATGTCAATGGTGTTGGGTACTTTTAAGTTTTAGTTATCTTTAGTTTGTGTCTTATTTTATTTATTTGATATTTGATATCATCTTAATTTCCGAATGTATGTAGGTACAGTAAAACAAAAACATTAATTTATTTTTGTCAATTGTCACAGTTAATTATTTTTGACAAGTGACGGAATTCTTAACTATAGATAAGACATCTTGTGTGTTGCCAATATAATCACCTGTGGCGACGGCGCGCGACAGATGTTTGTCGCGACGCGACAGAATCAGTCGTGGGCTGTCTCGCCAATTTTAGTTATATATATATATATATATATATATATATATATATATATATATATATATATATATATATATTTATTGTTGTTGTATGTTTAAATATGTTATTTTAGTTGTACTTAATTAGTTGATAATGACATCCATGTCGTCACAAATGGCTCTTGCGGAAGACCGGCGCTGAATATGCCTCTGGGTATACCAGCACATGCCGAGCATGAGCCAATTTGCGGCTGCTAATTGGAGTTGTATTATTATATTTTATGTAAATCTGCACCATGTATGTAGTTGCAAATAAATAAACTATTATTAAAAATCTCCGTAAAGAGAATTTTGCCCCAGTACTCCAAAAAGCACTCACAAATATAACGAAAGATTGCGTCAAAAATGGGTTCAGAGCGGGGGGCCTTTTTCCATTCGGGCCTGATTATATTGACATGTCTAAAATTAGACAAACCGAAAAAGACACCACGCCTAAAACTAATCCAGTGCAGAAGGAGTTCATGAAATATTTAGAAAAGGAAATCATAAATGTTTTTTCAGCTCAAAAGTTACACTTATTTAATAAATTATACTTTGAAAATAGAAATACACTGGAAAGTAACATACCTAATGAAGACGTGGCTTTATATGTCATTTGGGCCAAAAATAAATCCGAACTCGCGTGTCATTCGAATTCGTCGGATGCTGCTTTAACGTCAGACACATTGGAAGAGACAAACAATGTCTCAAATAATATAACCACTGCCCAGATAAACGAAGTTTTAACCGAAGAACATGTTTTTATTTCGTCAGATGCAGGTCTCACTGTGCTAACAGAAACTGAAAACAGCGTGCAGACTGATAATTCATCATAAGACGCAGTCATAGAAAATGTTACTGTTCAACCCAACCAACCTCTTCCTCTACCATTACTTTCTTTTCCAACTTTACCTGAACCTGAACTTTACAAGAGATCTTCTAATCGAAGCACCCAACATTAACACCAATATTGATACATTAATTGACCAAGCACTACCGGAGTCATTATCTTCTTCCGATTTGCCCAGAATAATAAAAGACCGCATATCTCAAGAACCTATAATTAGTACTATGCTACTACAGGACACAACACCACAGAAGAACTCTATGGAAACCGTTTTGGGAGTAATAGTACCATCTCCTTTTAAGAGGAGTCTGTTTTGGCCCGATAATTTGGATAGTAACAAAAAGAAGACAAAGCGAGAAAAGATTCCTTCAACAGTGACAAGTAAAGCTTGGAAAGCGTATCACGAGAAGAAAGAAGCTGAGAAAAATAAAAAACAACGAGAAAAAGACGAAAGAGCCAAACAGAGAATAGAAAAGAAGAAATTAAAGGAACAGTTAGCCAACGATAAGAAGAAGAAAACAGCTAAGACAAAAGTTAAAAGAAAGATGAGCATTGAAAAAGAATTGACTTAAGATTCAGATATGGATATTTCCTAGGCTGAAAGTGATAATAGCTATGATGAGCCTGATTCTTTAAACTCAGACTTGGAAAATTATCCTATAAAGAAACTTCTCTTCAAAGTTTACTAAATTACAGAAGAAGTTTTCGATAGGAAGTTTCGTAATAATTAAGTATGAAGGGGAGTATTTTCCAGGTAAGATTGAAAACTTGGTAAATACCGAATTCGAAATAAGTACAATGACTTTCACTACAGGAAATACTTTCAAATGGCCCTATCCACCTGATATAATGTTATATTATGGCCATAGTGAAATAATTGAAGAAACTAATGAGCCTATGTCTAAATAAGAGAGGATTTTACAGAATACCAGAAATGGATAAATATTTACCCAATAATAAGAATTATTATTATTAAATAAGAAGAATTATTATCAGTGATTGGCCCCCTGATTCTGTAATTTGCGATAGCAATGCGACAGCGACAAGTGACGGTTCACGCTCTAACGAACAATCGAGGAACTAAAAAATGTATTAAACGTCAACGTCAACCCAATACATTTTTTAATATCTCGATTGTTCGCTCAAAGCGCGAACCGTCGCTTGTTGCTGTCGCGTTGCTATCCCAAATTACAGAATCAGGGAGATACAATTATTAGAAATAATATAAACGACTGAATTTTTATAAATAAGATTCTATTTTAATTTCTGTTATTTTTTTCCTTGAATTTATTGATATAAAGATTAGGTACTTTAAGTTTTATTGTTACAAGAAAACATTCCTAGTTTGTTACAAACATGACTGAATTGTCAACTAGTTATTAAGTATATCATTCCAAAGCAATGTTTCCAAATAAGTAATGTATGATAAAGATATGATTAATACCAAAAGACTTTTTAGAATTTAAAAAAAGTTAAGTCCTTCAGAGTTTTTTTTTTTTTTTATGTAACTAATTGATTTTTATAATTTAGACTTTTCTATACAAATAAACGAATATTTTTTAAATTGTTACTTTTAATTTACGGACTCAGTATCAAACCAGACAGCAGATATTGTACAATTTTCGCTAGTCGCATTGCTGACGCAAATTAAATGATATTATGGCTGGCCAGGCAGATAGGTACACATTGCTGGCAATCAGTCGATAATTGGGTAACGATAACTGATAACTGTCGATAACTGGGTGTTGGTTACTGGAGCTTTCATGTCGATTATTGGAGATTATAAATATTTTTATTTTTTCGGTTTTTTCTCAAAAACTATATATTTGTAATTAACAATAATCAGCATATCATTTCTCAAGGGAATATTTAATAATTTTCACTCGTCATTGCTTTTCTAAGTATGAAAATATTTTTTATATTTCTTTTCTAAGCACATAACCTCCTTAACGTGTCGATTATTGGTGCCAATACGTTACTTACTAGATGATTCTGACTCAAGTTCAGAGAGTTCAAAATCAAGTGATTCAGAGGATATTATGTCAGAGTAATTTCATATCTATTGTAGGTACTTATATAAAAGAAAGTCGTGTTAGTTACACTAATTAAAATTAATAGTAATTTCATAAATTATTCAAATATGTCGAAAGAATTTCTAGTAATTTATTTCTGGTTTATTTTACTTTTAATTGCAATAAAGTAGTAATTAGATAGGCATAAGATAAACTTGTAAAAGTTCAATTATTGCCTTTAACTTACTATTTTCAATAATTGAATAATGATTGTTCACGATATCTTGAGATTGGTCGTCACTGTCTAATATTCTCATGTGCATTGCGAGCAGCAAGCAACCCGCCTCCTCACCCCTGTCCTTACCTAAGGCGCGGCCAACTAGTTCCGCGCGGACTATAGTAAAGAGTACATACAAACAAGAATTGAAATATTTCAAGAACTTTGGGCTCAAGTTAACAAAAATCATAATAAAATAATTGATTTGTCTAAAGATTTAAAGGACCCGTATTTTGATGAGAATGTAATGGATATCATTGAGGATTTATAATATGTTGAATATCAGACAAACTTAAAACGGGTCATCATTACCTTTCAAGATTCTGTAACTACTAATAAGAATGATGTCAAAGGCAATAACGAGGTTGGTAATAGGGATGATGACAAGGTCAAAATTAGCGAATTTTGTTAATAAAATAAAGAAATCACGGTAAAAAATAAGTGTTCCCAAAATTTCAGCTTGATAGCATTTGTATTTCTTTTGTTATGCGCCTTCAAAGTTGGATAATCAAGTCGATTTTTTTTTTCAAATAAATTTCTTAATATTTGTATACCATTCGATAACTTATGTAATTAAAAGCAACTTTTGTTATGAAACCACTTTCATAAACGCAATATTTAATATACCTACCGAACAAAGTTCTCTCCCGATGCGTACAAACTACGAAAGAGTGACGTCATTCTTTCGTAGCTCTTTGCAAGGAGCGTTTCGGACAGGTCTATTTTATGAGATGTTGGAATTGTCATATCTTGGTGAATTTTTAAGCTATCAGAGTCATTCTTGTAGCGATGTTCCTAATTTTTAAGGGTCTTTCAATTACCAATAAGAAAAAAAAATCATGCCTATTGTACTAATAATATAAAACTGCCGCGCATAATAATACCAACATTTAGCGATCAATATTCTGAGTGAATTACATTTAGAGATCTTTTTACTTCACTTATTCACTCTAATGCGCAATTGGATAATGTTCAGATAATGCATTATTTAAAAGGCTATTTAACAGGCGAAGCCGAGCAACTTTTACGACAAATTCCAATTTCTGAAACCAATTATGAGAGATGTTGGACTCTTCTTATTTCGAGATTCAATAATAAAAAATATTTGTCTCATTTCATTTTAAAGCGTTTACTAGGTCAAAAGAATGTTTCTAACGAGTCATCTATTGCTTTGAAAAATCTTATCAATACAACAAACGATTGTTTAAGTGCCTTAAAAAATTTAAATTTAGATGTAACAACTTGGGATATTATTGTTATTCATATAATTAAGTTGGAGCGTAGACACTTTTTGTCAATTTTCACATTTTAAGAAAACGATTAACAATATTATGAAAGCCAAGTATTTGCCATCTCTTGTTTCCGACTCTGACATTGTTGATTACTCGGATAGTAATCATTTTTCAGATCCTTTTTTTTTTTTTTCTTAATCTACACAATATTGTTTATTTTGTATTTGTTTTAAGTTTAGGTAATATAAGTTAAGCTATTAGTCACTCATTGCATACTCAATGTTTCGTAGTGGGTATTATCAGTTTTCTTGTATTAGTTTATTTTTAGTAATAACCTAATAATAATTATGTTATGTATCCTATTTTTGGGTTGCTGTCCAGCCTAGAACTTAAGATTATGTTTGTACAACCATGCAATGATTGTAACCTGTGTTACACCATCCTAACTCCGATACACCTCAATATAAGTGTATCCACACCTTTTTTAATATTCGGAAATTTCTTTTTTTAATATTCAGAAACCCAAGTGTGCACACAGCTTAACCTCGCTGTACCGTACACGGTGCAAGATTTCGACATCAATTTGAGGGAATATTCAACTCAGCAGAAGCGGCCACGACCATCGTGGGACCAGCAGCAGACCTCATTCTTTTACTTCACTTCAGTAGGGAATTACTCTTAGTTTGTAATTCGTAATTAGTAATTTTAATTAATGTAAAACTTTTTAGTGAGGGAGCCCTAGAACATTTTTTTTTTTTGGATTACTAACAAGCTAAATTTTTGTGAGTAGCTTTATTTTGATAAGACAAACAACATTTTTATTTGAAAAAAATCTTGAAAGTGGTAGCTAACAGAGATAGAAAGGATTTCATACTTTGATTTGATGATCCTAAAATATGGATTGTTATATTTGTATGTTACTTTAAAATTAAATAACTACTAACCTACCAATATACAAAAAATCAGCTGGTTAGGGTTCCGTTTTAGGGTACCGCAGTCAACCAAGTTTTGTTGATTACAGAACCCTAAAACGGAACCCTAACCAGCTGATTTTTTGTATATTGGTAGGTTAATAGTTACATAATTTAAGATTAATATTGTCCTACAAATATAACAATCCATATTTTAGGACCATCAAATCAAAGTATGAAATCCTTTCTATCTGTGTTAGCTACCACTTTCAAGATTTTTCGCAGATAAAAAAGTTGTTTGTCTTATCAAAATAAAGCTATTCACAAAAAATTAGCTTGTTAGTAATCAAAAAAAAAATGTTCTAGGGCTCCCTATTTAATTAATAAAGTATTATTTAAAATTTGCCTTTTTAGGGTTCCGTACACAAAGGGTAAATTTTTTTAATTACTAAGACTTCGATGTCTGTCCGTCTGTCTGTCACCAGGCTGTAACTCAAGAACCGCTATAGCTAGACTTCTGAAATTTTCACAGATTCTGTATATGTGTTGCCGCTATAACAACAAATACTAAAAATAAAATAAATTAAATATTTAAGGGGGGCTCCCATACAACAAACGTGATTTTTTTTGCTATTTTATGCTCTTAATCAATAACGGCAACACATAGGCAATTGAAATGTTCTCAAAAATTGTATTTGTACATTAATAATTTATTATATTTCTTCGCTTCATTCTTCGATACATAATTAACCAGGTAGTCCTTTGTTTATCTGCTAGGCAATCGCGTTTTTATTTATTATGGTTTCTTCTCAACTTTACATTTTGTTTTTAAGGATGCCACTTACACCAGCCGAAAAGATGAAACGGTACCGCGAAAAGCTAAAAAAAGACCCCGATAGATACGAAGAATATAAAAAGAGAGATGTGAATAGAATTAAATTAAAAAAAAAATTAAAGAATTATCAGAAAAAGAAAAGGTAGACCAAAGAAAAAGATGGAGAGAACAGAAAACAAGACAGAAAGAGAAAAAAACTGAGAGTGAAAAGAATGAGAGTGAAAAGAAGAAGAAAAGTGATTCGCCTGCTGGGACAACTTGTATGAATAAATAAAAACCAGAGTTCCATGATTAGAAAATTAAGACGTGCATACGAATCTGCAATCAATAAAAATACACTGTTGCAAAGAAGTATAGAAAAATACAGGAAGCAAATTTATCGCATGAAGGTGAAACATTTAAAAGAAATCAAAAGGTTGAATGAAAAAAATTTGAAAATGAAAGCAAGAGAAGAGGTTCAAGCCACACATTTTGAAGCTTCTAAACATCAGATCACCTTGCATTGTGGCATGATCTACTGGGCTTCTGGTGCACAATCTTTTTGTTCTGTTTCCGACAGTAAATGTCATGACCCAAATGCTATATGGGCTCATCTCTTACCCGTTATTAATTTACTTAATTTGAAATGTCCTGGAATCAAACGCATAATTTTTTTTTCCGATGGACCCAGTTCCCAGTACAGACAAAAGAAAAACTTTCATCTTCTAAACTTTTTTACCACGAAGCTGGGCTTAGACATGTGTACTTGGAATTTTTCTGAATGTGGTCACGAGAAAGGCGTAGCTGACGGGATAGGGGGATCTGTAAAAAGGACCTTGGACAAACAAGTTTCTTATGGCCGGGATGTTACAAATGGCAAACAAGCGTTGACGATCTTACAATCTACATGAAAAACAATACAATTCTTTTATATAGAAAACTCTGAAATTGAACAAATTTTTATCAAAATCGGTTCAGCGGTTTAAGCGCAAATCATTTTAGAAACATAGTACATAAATGCTATATACAAAACCTCACTTAGAGGAATAAGCATTAACCATTTTTGTACTCTAGAATATGCTACAGTGGGTTTTCAAAAAAATGGATTTCACTGTCGTAAACCTTATTATTAACTCAAAACCCGATTTTATGTGGAATAGATCACCAATGCTAAACAGCAGCCATATATGATATGATGTCTCTAAAAGAAGTTGAAAGTACTTCACTACTTCATTTCGAAAACATTGGTGAAATGGAGGACCATGTTGTTCGCATATAGACTGGGTTAAATAAAGAGCAGTTCAAGCAGATATTTGCTGAAGTTCCTAAACTATCAGAAATCTCAAAAGCAGCCGTAGCTCTGGCAGCTTATCTCATGAAGCTTTGAACTGGAGACTCAAATGAAAGGTTTGCAACTTTATTAAAAGTATCTAGGACAACTCCAGAAAAGTGGATTAATCAAGTTAGAGAACTACCTTACTGAGTATTTTGTACCCAGAAATCTTGGCTTAAACTACCAGAACTGACAACAATTGGTACAGAGAAATCTCGCAATACCTAAGTCTTTGTTTGGAAGCTTTGAGGGAGTTGACACCCCAATAGCAATTTTTGATGGAACATATTGTTATGTCGAAAAGAGTTCCAATTACTTATACTTACTGAGGTTTTTCATTCATCCATACTAATTACTTATACAGTGTGTTAGTGTAAACACCGTTATCCTTAAAACCATCACTACTAATGCGAAAGTGTGTATGTCTGTCTGTCCGTCTGTCTGTCTGTCTGTCTGTATGTCTGTCTGTCTGTCTGTCTGTCTGTCTGTTTGTTACCTCTTCACTCCCAAACCACTGAACCGATTTTTCTGAAATTTGGTATGCAGATACTTTGAGTCCCGGGAAAGGGCAATAGGCTACTTTTCATCCCGGAAAAATGTACGGTTCCCGCACGATAAACGAGTTTTGGCGAAACGGAGTTGCAAGCATCATCTAGTTTTAAAAATCCTTGTAAAACCAGAAAAAAGTAGGAGCGCCACATTATATCAGGTAGGTACTTACTGCCGAAGCATACAACAAGATATATTTAGGATATGCTCACCTAGATACAAAAATATTAAGTTTTAAATCAAAATTATACATTTTTTTCATTTCAATCTTTTTTTGGGAATATAAGCAGCAATATAAACTAAAAAATAATGAATATTTATTTCATTCTTTTACTACATAACCGAAAGAAAAAAATGCCGGTTTTCTTCAAAATTTGAAAGTTCATGAGGTCTCAGTTTATATAAAAGTAATTTTTATAAGTTAAAATCATAGTTTCTATAACTAATTAGATGTTAGACATCCAAATCGGGTGCACAGAACTCATGCACAAAAATCCTGTTGACTTGTGTAATAAATCCAAAGAGATGGTTCTCTTTGGATTATATGTATCCCACACTAAGATAGTTTTGCTAAAAGGAACCATCCTGTTTTTGTTTAATTTTTGTTAGAAATAGTAGTAATTTTTAACATATTTATGTTTGTACGCATAGAATAAATTACAAAATATACTATTGTAAATTAAATTTACTTAAAATAACAATCAGTTTTAAAGAGTACACAATTTTAATAAAAACGGCTTTTTCTCAGAACTGTCATCGTGTGGGTTGGATCTGGTATGCATAAATAGGTCCAATTTAAGTTCTTTGTAGTTGAGATTGGAATGCCTGCAAAAAACTTCTCAAAGACTGTCGCAACCTCAAGATCAGAATTGATTTTTTTATCATTAATTAAAAGTTCAAATTTAGAGTTACGACAGGTGGCTTTTCCAGTCTCATCCGCAATTATTTTCCAGGTGGTTTTCACTTTATTTTTAGAGTCTCTAATTTTCTCTTTAATGTGAAGTGCCTTCGCTGCTTGACATGCCTTTTTAAAAGTTTTTGAGTATTTCTTGACATATAATTTAAAAGCTTCACTCCGGTTTATAGTTTTCTCGTTATACAAATCATACAATTTTTGTCTACTTACAATAATACCTGCAGTTGCCCATTTTTTGAAATTATTTCTTTTATTATTCAAGCTGACCGTTTTAGAAGTAAATACAGCGTTATATTGCTGTTTTACTCTATTAAATATGTTGTTAAATGCTTTATCTGGATCATTTGATACATTCAAGTGCTCAAAACTTGATAATAATTTACTTCTAACTTCTCAATACGTTTCGTATTTATAGGTATATATTCAATTTTTTCTTTAAAATTATTATCACAATTTATATTACTACGTAAGTTTAAACATATTAGAGAGTAATAAAAGTCTTGAATAATTATACATTGAGCGGTATTTATTCGAGCAGAGTTTCACCTTACACGTCTCAAAGTTATTTATAGAATACCCAATCAATGCAATATGGCTGGCTTTTATACCATTTTACACAAAAGAAACGAACTTCCGTTGACAATTCAAATATAGTAAAATCATTAATGAGAAGAGGAAGTTAGAACGGAAGTAAATAATCCTCCCGTCCATTTATAACTAACTATTTGTCAAAATCAATTACCTTACTTATTACTATTTAAAATATAATAATCAGTAATTAAACTTATATATAGTGACTAACATAATATACCGAATTAAATAAAATAAATATAATATTATGTAGCTTGTCCATTGACATCCGCTAACAAACATTATTTAAGTATAGAAAAATAAGCTTAAAATTATGTGACTAATAAAATTACACGAATATAATGAAATAACATTTTATTGTCAGCCAATAAAATAAAATGATAATGCCAGTTTTAATTTGCCTCTAGTAAAATAAGTCGCAGGGCTAAACAAAGAGGAATTAGCAATTTGTTAGATGTCACTGAAACAGAATTTAGTAAAAGATATCGTCTTAGCAAGACAGCTTTTAAATTTCTTTGTGACAACCTTCGACACAATACAGCTTTAAAATCAAGCAAAAGAATTAACTTGGAACTCAAGGTGAGGAACCGACTACATAATTATATGTAATGTTAATGACAAAAACTTATCAACTCATTAGAAATACTTATTAAATACAGCTATGAAACATACTTATTAAGTATTTACTAACTTATTTATTACTTACTTTTTTTTTATACATAAGGGCATACAATTCTTATAAAGTCTACCCATGTAGTACCTAACTAGTATCTATTGTTTTACAGGTTCTTTGTGCGCTTTCTTTTTTTGCTACTGGTTCCTACCAAAGAGTTGTAGATATGGGGAAACATTTAGGCCAAACCACCGTCAGCAAGTATGTGCAAGAAGTCACTGATGAACACTTTTATTAAATGCCCTGAAACAAGGGCTCAAAGAGATGCAACAAAAAATCAGTACGTTTCATAACCACCACTGTGTTAAATGTGTGTATTGTGCGCTACTCTCTAGTTTCTATTTTATGCAATTTCAGAATGATATAAGTAGGTATAATAAACAATAATATTTTAAATTTACTATTATGTATATCCTATCTGTGTTCATTTACAGGTTCTATACTAAATACGGTATTCCTGGGGTCATAGGATGCATTGATGGAAGCCATTTCCATATATTTACACCTCCGAAAGAAAGGGAGCATTTATTTTACTGCAGAAAACTTTTTTATTCTTTAAATGTACAAGTAGTAAGTATTAGTTAATATTTTACATGACAATGACCGTAATAAGTAGATGTGTAAAGGCAACTCTAAAAGTTTGTTATTAATTTACATATTTTTTCAGATATGTGATAGTGACTGTCGAATTTTAAATATCAATGCAAAATATGGAGGAGCTATACATGATGCGTTTATTTGGGAGAATTGTTTAGCAAACAGCTACATGCAAGAACTACATCAAAATAATGAGATAGTCTGGTTATTAGGTAAAATATGATTTTTTTTTTTTTTTTTGATGTACCATGACAAAATATCACTCGAAATTGTTTGCAAAATCATCTCCAAATGCACACAGAAGTACTAGTCGAAATGATAAAAAGTAAATTATTTAAGCCATGAGGCTTATCTAACACGAAAAATGAGTATTACTGCGCCTAAGTGACATACGGCGAATTCATTTTTAAATTTATTATTATTTTATTACTCATAAGACTGTCGTTTATTTACAGGTGATTCCGGTTATCCTCAGCGGCCCTGGCTAATGACACCTATATATGATGATGTTGAAGGAAGTCGAGAAGCAAAATATAATTCCATGCATGGAAAAGCCAGGGTCACGGTGGAAAAGACTTTTGGGCGATTGAAAAATCGTTGGCGGTGTTTGTGCAAAGACCGCACACTTCACTATGCACCAGTGAAATGTGCAAAGATAATAATGGCTTGTAGTGTGCTGCACAACTTAGCCATTAATTTCAATGTGCCTGAACCCGGAACCGGATACCATTCTAAATTACCAAATGATATTTTCTAGGCATGGATTTCAAGAAAATGATGCTGGTGATGATTTAGTGCGAGAAAGAGTCTTAAGAAGCATGCTTGTGGAGAGAACAGACTCCACACAAAGCATTATCATAGCTTTTTAATATAATTATGTCTGATCCCATTTACTGTGTTACCTTCTAAGAAACTTCATAATATATTTATTTAAGAAATAAAATAGTTAAGGAAATTCTATCTCATTCTACTATATTTATAGGATATTCATATCACTCTATAATAGAACCCTATATATAATAGAATCCTTAAATTTTGTAGCATTTTTTTAGTAAGTAAAGTCTAAAGAGTTGTAAGTGAGAAGACTGACTTAACAGATTCAAATAAAACTTGACTCACATTTTGACCCTTCTGAAGAGACTTTTTATACCAACACTGTGTTGGTCAGGATTACATTTATGAGTTCTATTTATATTATAGCTATTATAAGGTTATTGAATTTATTTAGTAGCAATAAAACAAATATCGTTTAAATAATTATAATATGTAAGTTATATGTGCAACTGGGATATAATAAAAAACATTTTAAGTTAAAATATAAGTTTTAATAAAGTAAAAAATCTTATTAAAATAACAGGGTGCTGTTGTGTCCTGAATGCAAAGAGATGGATTAAGACATAGTTCTACATTTTGATAAATACTTACTATCTAGTAGATGATAAAAAAAATATTTTTTCTTATGTAACATTTATTAATATAAAAAAATACTGATTGATCTCAAGAAGTCCAAAAATGTAGATTTTTTTCAAAGTTTATTGTTTGTGCCATAAAACTATAGTGTAAAACTAAGTTAGTTACTTTTTTTCTGAAGTTATTGGCCTCATAACAAAAGAGGTAATACATTTTTTGCATGTGTTTATTTTTAACTGGGTAATACTATTTACTCTACTAACAGCTGACTATGTCCCTTTACACCTTGGCATAGATCACCTGACGAGAAATGATGTTATAGCAAGAAATCTGACTATACCAAACTTTTTTTACGGCCATGATCGTAATGCTGTCGTTATATGCGATGGAACGCATATATGTTTACAAAAAAGCATGAATTTTTTTATTCCAAAGAAAATCGTACAGCCTTCATAAAAATGAAACCTCTTGAAGCCATTTTTGATAGTTTGTGCTGATGGCCACATTATAGATGTATTCGGGCCTTACGCAGCAACCACATCAGACGCGGTGATTCTCCGTAACCTTCTAAGCGATGAATCTGATTCCGGCCTGGAGTGGTTTTTCATGCCAGGAGATGTTTTTATACTGGACAGAGGGTTTAGTGAAGAATGTGAATTTATTCCGCACATGCCACCAACACGGACACTGGGGCAACAATTGACAACAATAGAAGCAAACAAATCCCGCCTCGTAACAATATGCCGCTGGGTGGTAGAGGCAATTAACGGGAGAATCAAAAGAGATTTTAAAATATTTCGCAAAAACTATTTTAATATAACAGCGAAGAACATGATTATTGATTTAAGAATCTGTGCGGCTCTAATAAATGACAACCAGTTACCTTACGAAGATAATGACCGGGTGCTAGAGTACATAGAAATAATGCAAGAAAAAATGAACGTGGAAAACCATTTGGCAGAATATGTTTTAAATAATAACATAAACAGACAAAGGGCGAGGTTTGAATGCATGGCGGCTAATAATCCAGAGTTGGTTGATTTTCCTAGATTGGCGTATGACGAGCTATTCCTAATAACTCTGGGCATATACCATTTAAAGCTGGCTCGTTCATACTGTCATGAACATTTAAGATACAACGACAATTATTTCATTGAAGTGTATCGTCACCCAGAACTGATTGACAACAAAACATTAATAAGAGGCCGCATACAATCACGACATGTGCGTTTGAGGTAGTACTACACATACATATTAATAGACCCTACATTAAATGGAGGTGATGCGATACAGGGCTATTACTTCTCCTGCATACATGGCCGCCGCACAGTTGGATGTTGTGCACACATTGCCAGCATGATATATTATCTAGCGTGGGCGAGACACGAAAATGTCAACCTAGAACCATTACGATGAATAATAAAGATTTGTGCATAAAAACGAAACATTTTTTTCTTTAATCCGTACATTGTTATTGAGATTATTGTTGATTTTGTACAAAAATTATAAAACAAAGTGCTTTCCGTAATGATATTAATCTTACTTTGATATTAAACTGATAAACTGAGTCACTTTTTGAATTTAAAATGCTTCAAATTCCCATACCCCACAATAATGCGCTTAAAACCAGTACATGTATACGTCTAGGGCTTTAAAATAAGGTATGACTCATCAGTGTTTGCCGTGGGTATTTTCTCCATAGTAAAGGTCCCAATGTCTTTTCCCTTTAAATAAATGAATCATGGACACTTAGTAAATTACTATGCAGCCGGTGCGGCGGCATGCGCCCCGCACCGCACGCTACTCCTCCCGCGCGCGGGTTCCATGCGTTGGGTAAATAATTATTTAACTATAAGCTACATTTACTCAGTGATCAATTGATATTATGTTATTATTATTTTTTTTTCAACTAATATAATAGCCAAATTCCACGTCCTCGAGTATTGAACATATCTCACCAGTCATGCTGTATATTTAAGATTTTTATTATATTATACATATTCTTAATACACATCCAAGACCCAGGTCCCAGGAACATGGAAAACTTTTTGTTCCGTCGGCAGGATACGAATTACGAACCCGCGACCCCCGGCTTGAGCTACCAACTCGCCCACCAACTGAGCCACAGAGGTCATCAATTGAATCTGTGCTTCAATCGAAAGTTGGACAAATTAAAGTACCATCAATAATATTACTGGTGAAGTTATTTTACTTCAGATATTATAGCTTCAGAGCTCCTGTTAGAATCACAAGAAAAAGAGGGGCTGTATCGGGGTACAAAACTTGTAAAAGCTTATATTTAATATGAGAAATAAAAAATTAAAGTGTGACTTGCTACCCAATTGCTGAGCAGCACGGTAGCAGATGCCCTGGAATACTGTGGCAGCAAGCTTAAGCTTAAAGATTTTGAAGACTGTAGCGGAACTGTTAACTTCATTAACACTATAAACGAAGTTTTTGACGTGTTAAACAGCCACTCCACCTGTCCACCGGGGTGAAAAAAAGCCATGTGTCCCGAATATAGACATTACAAGGTGCTTATTTGAATATGCCACTGATTATTTGCGCACTCTGAAATTTACGTCTGAAGAGCTGCTCATAAAATCTCGCTGTAAAACTGGTTTCTTGGGTCTTATTATTATAAGACATAGACATGAAAAGTGCTCTGACTCTATATGCAGATCTGGTAGAGAGGCAAAATATTTGAAAACACGTACCTCTCTACAAAATAATCAGGACCACCTGGATCTTATTTTTTTCCCAATTAGGGCACGAGGAGGTTTCAATAACAACCCAAACGCAATGCAGTTTCGAGCAGTATACAAAAAAATTGCTTATAAGAGCCGAATTTCGAAAGGGAAGCGTCGGTAACTGCATTCCACTTGAACAAGTAAATATTCTTACTTGTTTAAGTAAAAACCAAGTGAAAACAACGAATTGACAGCAAGAAACTTATTTGTGGAAATCTCAATTCAATCTCATTGAAAGATCTCGAACTTATGTGAATGTAAAGCTGGTTCCCGTTCATCCCGTTGTGGATATGTCATGTCGGATACAAATGTTATAATCAGTATAGTTCAGAAGATCAGATTTAGGATATTAATTAGATATTTTTTTTCAATTTTTTATCAGTAAGTTGAGTACAACACATACCTACAGGCCTATTACCTATTATTATGCTGATCACATAAAAAAATCTGTAAATACAACCTATGGACAAGTACCAGCTTACTTTTGTATTTTCATTACTATCGTCCATACTTTTTATTCAAAATTCTATTATTATTCTATATAAAACCCGTTTAGTGGCTTAGCTACCGCTATGGGTTCAGCGCTACCGAGGCTCATTCAAACGGCTGCAGTTACGTTGTTTATTGCTTTATTGTAATGATGTAAGGTTCTTTATCCTAACGGTTACCAAGTTATATAAATAAAAAGAAAAAAATTTTTTTTTTTTTAGAAATTATGTTTTTCCGAAATACTTCCTTTGGTACTTACTTCAGATTAATAGTTCTTAGAAGTAAAATGATGCTTATTTAATAACCTTTCATTTGACACCCTGTTTAAGTAAATCGGTTCAGTAGATATTTAAATTACCCGCCATAGAATAGTGGTAAAATGTGTCCCCCCCCCCTCTATCTTCTAAAGTAGGGGCATGATAAGTCTAAAAAAAATATATGATGTACTTTACTATAAAAACTACCAACGAAAATTGGTTTGAACGAAATCTAGCAAGTACTTTTTTTTACGTCATAAATGTAAACCTTAAATTAACTTTCATTAAATCAACTGAAATATAAAAATAAATCAAAAACCTTTTAATTTCATAAAAATAAACCTTATTGCTGCTGCGGAACGCTTCATGGGCGAGTCCAACTCGCACTTTGCCGGTTTTTGTTTCAATGCCGCGTATCAGTGATTTCCCGGCACAACATATCGCGAACTCACATTATTATTATGGATTTGCGAGAGGTAGTGCTAGAGCCTAGCCGTAGAGCCTATTCAGCCGCGTTCCCAAACCGACGACCATTACCATCAGCGCGGAATTTTCAAGAAATTCACAGAAGACAGGACTTTGACAAAGCCGCGATCGCCTTTAGCCAGGAGCTATAATTGATGTGTGACTTCGTTAGCCCGCTGTGTCACTCACTGTTAAACACTGCAAATAATCTCCGGGAATAGTGCAAGTTCCAGTTCGGGTGAATCGACTTTTGTCATAATACAAAGAGGAGTTGGAAGCATTCTGCTACGAGCAGGACATCAATTTTATAACAAAAAACAGTAAAATACTGGTCTTTCAATATGGGAGTGTAGTCAGAGAAGGAAAATGTGTAAAGGGCGTATCAGGGTAAAAGTGAGTATTTAGGTACTTATTAATTTTTTAATAACTAATTACTCTACACATGACATGCCAACAAAGTTTTTGGATATTAAAGTATTAGATCACTTTGCTATGTACTTCAAAAGTACTAATAATTTTTATAACTACCTACAAGAAAACAATTGAAAAAGAACGTAAAATTGTCTTTAAATACAATTGATAAACAATTACTGTGTAGTTATTTATTATCATAATACTTAAAATTATTTAAAAAATCTTGTTAATTAGGTTGATAGGTATGGCCGGGTGATGTTTATTAGTAAGTATACGATAACTAGAGGGTAATTATTTATATTAAAATGCTATCAAAGGAATTTTTATTTTTCAGGACGGAAATATTGTAGAAGAAACTGCTCACACGTGCACGCCCAACTTATCGACGAGCACCTCTACCGATGCAAGCAAGATTTGAATAAACAAAATTACCCAGCAGTTCCTCAAACTTATAATGCTATGGTCGCTTCATACGAAAATAGAGGACTGGAACTTATTGCTCATATGCCTAGTTTTAAATCTGTCAAATCATCACTGTACATATATAGAAATAAAGTAGCAGCAGTTGATATAATCCAATGCGACAAAATAAAAGAGGTGCTAATTCCCACCGGATATGAAGATTTCTTAATGGCAGATTATTGCTACGATAATAAACGAATCATTATCTTTTGTTCACAAAGAGCAAGAGAGATATTACTTACAGTTTAGGATTATTACAGCGATGGAACCTTTAAAATTTGTCCAGGACCGTTTGATCAACTATACACCATACATGGTGATATTGGAAGTACTGTAAACAATACAAACATTGTGCCACTTATGTACGCTCTAATGAGAGATAGATAACATCATCGTACGTGGCTTTATTTTCTTTAATTAAATCCCAAATACCTGGATGGAATCCCACAAAATACAAAACTGATTATGAAAAAGCAGCTATGAGCGCCATCGCTAAAGTTTTTCCATCTGTAATAGTGAGCGGATGTTACTATCATTTTAACAACGCAATTTGGCGTAAAGTGCGCGAGCTCGAAATCACGAAATCGAAAAATCCAACAAAAATCCGCGAAGTGGCATTGAGCGCTGTGCTCCCTTTACTACCATCATCCGAGGTCATATATCACACGGAAACAAACAGAAGACGAGAACATGATAAAGTTTCGAGCCTATATGACAAAGCAATGGTTAAAAGAAGATTTTACATAAACTTGGAATGTATACGGAAGTCAGCATCGCACAACTAACTGTTTGGAGGGCTGGCACAACAAATTGAATCGTGAAGTAGGAAAAAAGAAGCCCAATATCATACATTTTTTTAACATCATACAAAAGGATGCATCATTGTTCTCCGACACACGATGATAAAAAAACAAATTAAAAATGTTTAAATAAAGGCAGAAGAAATATGTACCCAAGGACGAATTCATACAAGAAATGCAGATGGAATTTCTGCAAGGGGATATGTCTGTTGGAAATTTTTTGAAATCACTTAAAAGTTTATGTCTGAGTAGGTACCTATATAATTCTGAGTGTTTTTTAAAAACATCATTGTAAATATTAGTGATTACTTATCTGTGATTATGAAAAAAGGATAACTATAAATTAAGGTTAATCTGTGATTGTGCCTATAAGTAAGGGAAACATAATTGTTGATTTTTTTAATTTAATTCTATATAACTTTTTTGACATTTTTAAAAATATTTTTTTAAATATTAGTGATTATCTGTGATTATCAAAAAACGATTAGTATAAGGTTAATCATCTGTGATTGGTTGATGATTGTAGCTATAAGTAAGCGAAACATAATGATGTTTTTTTTACTACACGAATGCGACCCATGCCTTTGTGTAGCATAGACTTTAATCTGCGTTCTGTTCTGTGCCTATGGATTAAGGGTACACCTTCGTATGGGATTCCACGTATTGGTTAAATATTTTGCTTGAGTTTTGAAACAACATCACAATTACTGTGTGTTCCATTAAATTTCATATCCCTCGTTTGATGGACATGTAATTTATTAAATATGACCTTCGGAAACATGGTACCAAATTAAGATTACATTCTTTACAACAATTTAATGTTTAAAATGAAACCAGAAACGGCAGGATTATAATCAAATTCGTCCGCTTTCAATTAAAAGACTATGAGAAGTACCAATAATAGGGGTATAATGTGATGGTGCGTGGCATAATTATAGTATTGGCGATTGGTGTATTGGCTTTTGCTTTAAGTTGTTTAAATAACGCCAAAATCCCCAAACATTTTTCTATAAGGATTCAAGAGTTCTGTACAGCATCTTCGAAACCAGGGAATACATTGGTGCAAAATCTTATTTTGTGTTAGCATAATATACGAGTACTTGAAATCCTTCAGAAAAAGTAAAAATCGCTATATGTTTCCATATACATTTTAATACCTCGATCGTGGGAATTAAAATGTATATGGAAGTTAAGTTGGAGCTAAGCGGCAGCCGGGTGCCGCTTGGGGATTGATGGGTTAAGAAGTTCCCTCGATTCCTCATAGATCACATCATCAGATCACTACTTTTGTGAACGTACCAAAAACGGTACCAAATTCAACAATTATATCCTATACAAAAACAAAAGAATTTTGTGTGAATTATTCTTTTTAATGTTTATAAAAAAGAACATAATATAATACGGTCGAATTGAGAAACCTCCGCCTTTTTGGAAGTCGGTTAAAAATAATATGTACACTTTTCACAGTAATAATATACACTTTTTATGCACTTATTCAACTTTATTGATTTATTTTATTACAATTATGTTTCACATAAAATCATCATCAGGTCATCCTGAATAAATTAATTAAAGTGGAATAAGTGCATGAAAAGTGTATATTATTACTGTGAAACATGAATTTCCACCAAGAAGTTACTGTACATTCAATCTATACTAATATTATAAAGCGGAAGAGTTAGTTAGTTTGTTTGTTTGAACACGCTAATCTCAGGAACTACTGGTCCGATTTGAAAAATTCTTTCAGTGTTAGATTGTCCATTGATCGAGGAAGGCTATAGGCTATATTTTATCACGCTAAGACTAATAGGAGCGAAGAAATAGAGGAAAATGTGGAAAAAACGGGGGGAAATTATTTGAAAGGGCTTATTTGAACGCGCTAATCCCAGGAATCACTGGTCCGATTTGAAAAATTCTTTCAGTGTTAGATAGCCCATTTATCGAGGAAGGCTATAGGCTTATATTTAGATAGATATTTTCTTACGCTAAGACTAATAGGAGCGAAGAAATAGAGGAAAATGTGGAAAAACGCGGGAAATTATTTGAAAGGGCTTATCTCACGAACTACTGGAGCAATTTTTCTATTATTTGGCACAGATAAAAAGTAGACTACGTGAAGGATCATAGGCTATTTTTTGTGGACTAATTTGTCTGTGAAATATCTCATTTACGCGGGCGAAGCCGCGCGGAACGTCTAGTATAATATAATTATACACTTGTCGTCGGTGAGATGGTCAACAATGTATATGGAATGGCAAAAAAACCGAAGACTTAATTGACTACGGTGTTGTATCTGCAGAAAATGACAAAATCGCGTCACAAACTTTCGTTATGATGCTATGTTAGTTTAACGGAGAATTGGAAGCTTAAGGCAGCATAGTTATTTGTAAATGGACTATCGGCAGAATGCAATGTGAATGATTTGAATACCACTTTTAACACCCATCATATTGTGACATGAAGATGTAATGTGACGTGATGATGCAAGCTAACAGTAGGTAGATTTTTCCTGATCCGTGTCACATGGTGAAATTAGTCCGTAAGCCCAGCCCCTAGACGATCAATTTTATTTTGCTTTATCACGTATTGTGCAATATTATTGACCGTCTAGGGTTGGTAATGAACGCGCCCGGCTTTTAATCTTATCGTCAAATAAAGTGTTCAATGATATTGCACAATAAAATTGATCGCCTAGAGGCCCACTAACACATTCGAATCCAAAAATATATATTGACCGTGATGGACGACGGATAAAGTGACAAATTTAGTAGAGGGTATAAATTAACCCTTCGATCGCGGATTCTTGGAAATGCTATTGTATTCTATTGTTGTCGCGACCACCGGTGCCCGTATGGGGCTTGATGAGTTAAACAGTAGAAATAAATTTAGGTAATGTCAGAATAATACCTACTAATGATCTACGCCAAAGACCACAAAAATTTGAAAAATGTCAATTTAAATTACGAGTGCGTGTGAGACTTATAAAAAGGAAAAGGGTCCTACTTAGCTATTAAATTGCGAAAACTAATGTTGGCATATGGCTATTGGCTGGTGAAGCGGTTTTTTTCTGCCTTACGGCTAAGCGTCAATGGCATAAATTGACAATTCTCGTATAGAATTGACTGGGTTAGAGCTCGTACACAAAATTGGGATGCGACATCGCATCGCATGGCAAAAACATTTCAATCTCATAATAAACATTTAAAAATTCGCAATTTTTTGTATACGAACCCTTATAATTTATAGCGTTATAGGGCCTACTTGTAGCAATCACTGTAATAATATAAGGATTACCTCATCAGCTCTGTGCTCAAGGCAACCGATCCCTTGTAAAGTTTGGTGGTGAGCGCGCACAGTGTAGTGAGCTTCTGTTGCAGAGACTGCAGGTAGTCCGCTGCGGAGGTGAACTCGGGATCTCTGACCCTGTTTAGTATAAATTATAATAATTATTATTATTGTAGTTTTTAATTATAAACATTAACTTCCCTACCAATTAAAATATTCATGCATTAGACGTAGTTACACAATTCAAAGCTTTGTCCGAAAAAAAAAAGGAAAGTAGAGAAGAACAAAACATTGCGCGTTTGTAACGTCTGTATATGCTATGATCTTATCATCTTTTCATTGGTCTGGGGATTATTTACTAAGTGATATGACAAGTTTGAAGCTTTTACACACCTAGCGCCGTTGGTTGTCTTCGGTTCTCCGCTGCTGTAAAAAGTTCCTAGGCCCCACAAATTTAACGCGCTGTTCTCACTTTTGAACACCTAAAAAAACATTTTGATTTGCAAAAGGGAAATTGTACTATTTACTTATTGTGAACTATACAAACTTCACATTTTACTCAAATATACAAGAAAGGAGTCGAGGAAACTCACCTTTTCTAGTTCATCATCAGGTGTAGTGAGGAACAGACGGAAATCTTCACTGTGAGTCAATATAGGATGTTTAGCAACTCGATCTGCAAAATAAAAATTAGTTGAAATCAAAAAGGTATTTTTAAAACACAATTAAGATGGGACCTCACTACGCGGCAGCGACGCGACGTAAAACTTTACGTTCCGTAGAAGTGACTTTTTGAAACGTGAAGTGTCGTGTCATATCGCTTTAGTGCGGTTTCGCATTTAGAGAAATCGATTCGTATTCAAATGCAGATCCTACGTAATTTGATCGGATTATGTCAAACCCACCGCCCAACCACCACGACCAACATCTATTTGAGATATCCCGATGAAGTAACGTAGGTCCGCCATCTATGTATAATAATTTCTCAAATGGATGCAGAGAAAACTCACCAAGGAAAGAGTGTAATGCCAAAGCTCTGACGGCAACGAAAACTGGCGAATACCGGTCTAGCTGCTGCCGGGCGGAGTGCAGGGGCGGCAGCGGCGGCGCCGCGACCAGCGGGTGCGCCGCTGATAAACGTTTATGAAGTGTCTAAACAAAAATAAATAATAAATATACTATTCCTGCACTTATAAACTATTCCTGCACTTATTTCATTTTATTATATAAATACTAGACGTTCCGCGCGGCTTCGCCCGCGTAAATTAGATATTTCACAGACAAATCAGTCTACAAAAAAACCGGCCAAGTGCGAGTTGGACTCGCCCATGAAGGGTTCCGCAGCAGCAATAAGGTTTATTTTTATGAAATTAAAAAGGTTTTTGATTTATTTTTATATTTCAGTTGATTTAATGAAAGTTAAATTAAGTTTACCATTTATGACGTATAAAAAAAAACTACTTGCTAGATTTCGTTCAAACCAATTTTCGTTGGTAGTTTTTATAGTAAAGTACATCATATATTTTTTTTAGACTTAACATGTCCCTACTTTAGAAGTTAGAGGGGGGGACACACATTTTACCACTTTGAAAGAGTCTCTCTCGCAAACTATTCAGGTTAGAAAAAAATTATATTAGAAACTTCAATATGATTTTTGAAGACCTATCCATATATACCCCACACGCATAGGTTAGATGAAAAATTTTTTTATTTGTTGTTTTAAGGTTTACCATTTATGACGTATAAAAAAACTACTTGCTAGATCTCGTTCAAACCAATTTTCGTTGGTAGTTTTTTAGTAAAGTACATCATATATATTTTTTTAGACTTATCATGCCCCTACTTTAGAAATTAGAGGGGGGGGACACACATTTTACCACTTAAGAAGAGTCTCTCTCGCAAACTATTCAGGTTAGAAAAAAATGATATTAGAATATAAAAATATAAAAAAAAAAACTACTTGCTAGATTTCGTTCGTTCAAACCAATTTTCGTTGGTAGTTTTTATAGTAAAGTACATCATATATTTTTTTTAGACTATCGCAAACTATTCAGGTTAGAAAAAAATAATATTAGAAACCTAAATATGATTTTTGAAGACCTATCCATAAATACCCCACACGCATAGGTTAAATGAAAAAAAAAAAATTTTTTTTGATTCAGTTGTACCTATGGGGACCCCTAAAATTTTTAATAATTTTTCCATTATTGTATCAAAATCTTAATGCGGTACACAGACTACATCTACTTACCAAATTTCAATAGTATAACTCTTATAGTTTCGGAGAAAAGTGGCTGTGACATACACGGACAGACAGACAGACAGACATGACGAATCTATAAGGGTTCCGATTTTTGCCATTTGGCTACGGAACCCTAAAAATAGCCTATGATCCTTCACGTGGTCTACTTCTTATCTGACCCAAATAACAGAAAAAATGCTCTAGTAGTTCGTGAGATAAGCCTTTCTTCGCTCTTATTAGTCTTAGCGTACTAAAATATAGCCTATAGCCTTCCTCGATAAATGGGCTATCTAACACTGAAAGAATTTTTAAAATCGGACCAGTAATTCCTGAGATTAGCGCGTTCAAATAAGCCCTTTCAAATAATTTCCCCCCGTTTTTTCTACATTTTCCTCTATTTCTTCGCTCCTATTAGTCTTAGCGTGATAAAATATAGCCTATAGCCTTCCTTGATAAATGGACTATCTAACACTGAAAGAAATTTTCAAATCGGAGCAGTAGTTCCTGAGATTAGCGCGTTCAAACAAACAAACTAACAAACTTCCGCTTTATAATATTAGTATAGAAGTATAGATTTTTTGATGTTTTACACGACGGGTTTAAAATAAATGGTAATATAATATAATGTTCATGATATTTTCAAATTTCTAGCAAACCAAAATTTGGCGGTATGTGGTCACAGATTGTAAGTTTTTTGAAATGAAGCATCAGCTAGCTAAGTAAGATCCTGTTCTCAGAGAGCATTAAGTAAAATAAAATAGGCTACAACAATTTTATATCTTATTCATAAAGTCATAAATTATAATATATGTATATCACCGAACTTCACGAAATTGTTAAATTTAATATGATACTGTATGGCCCTTGTGGAAGTTTTAATCAAGAGTATCCATGTATGAAATATAATTAGTGCAGCAAACGTTTTCCCAAGCCTCCTATTAAAGAAACTCAAACTAGTAATGATGGCTATCCGCAGTACAAGAGACGTTCTCCAGATGTCGGTGGTTTCTTCATCTATATAAAAGGTGTAGAAGTAGATAATAATCTTTGGGTGGTTTCTTATAATGATTTATTAAATTTACGCGAGTATCACTCATGTCGCACGTTGTACAAGTTTTACGCGACAATAAGATTCGGGTACCACGCAAACAGAGCAGCAACCGAGTGAAGCCGGCAACAGTGGAGAGATTACCTGCAGTGTTACCATTTATAAAGGGAGTCACTGATAAAGTTAGCTACATTCTAAGGAAAGCTTCAATAAAAACATTCTTTAAGCCACCCAAAACAATCAGCCAATGTTTACCATCAGTGAAATGCAACTTGCCCCTTTAAGATGCAGGAATCTACAAATTCGACTGTGATTGTGGCCTCTCTTATATAGGGCAAATCAAAAGGGCTAACAAAACCCGTATCAAGGAACACATTGCAGATGTCAAACACCGTAGGAACACCAAGTCCGCATTATGTGAACACACACTGGATCAACCACGGCCGATAATCTCCGTACAACGAAATGCTGGAGGCGCCGCCATATTGTTTTAGTGTCGACTGACATTTCAGAAGCGCTGTGATTGGCTAGGAAAAACGGCCATTACCTGTCAAGTGTCATCGTCTTCGGCGGCGGCCATAATTGTTTTCATTACATGTACCGTGTCGATTGAGTGAAGTCCTTTGTGCTTATCCTCTCCACTTTATATGTAATTGATCCCACCGTGTCTCTTTATTTATGATTTATCATCACACGTGATGTATTATCAGTGCTGTGTGTGCAAAAGGTCGCGACAGGACGCTATTTTGTATCATTTTCCGTGCACTGCGAAAAGACGCATTCAGTGGTAAAGTGTTTAAATCGGGAAGATTTAAAGGCATTAGCAGAGGAGCAGCTTTTAAAACTTTTTGTGTGTGAAAAACACTTTGAAAGAAGATTTCTCACAACGAAATCCCGACTCCCGGTCGTGCATATCCCTCACTGTTTTCTGAAGACGAGATTTTGAGAGGACTTCCATCTCAAGAAAACGTTGGTAAGTCTTAAAATCAGGCAAAAGATATCTGTGTATATTAGGTACTTCGGAATTAGTTTTAGTCGCCAAATATATTCTTAGAAATTGACGAACATAATAAACATCTTGTGTAATATGCATGTAGAAAATGGGATCAATATAAACTACTCAAAACAATATAGGGCCCACCACGATTTTTTCACAAAAAGTGTAATACATGTTGCTTTAAACTTATTTATGGGCCAGTTCAAGTGTTTCATCGTAAAACTTACATGTTTATGAGTTCTTATCGATCTTTTGAACAACGCTTTTTCTAATTTTAACCCTCAAGTGGCCAGGCAAAACAAATTGAGTAAAATCACCCAATGCACAATTTCTTATTCAGTTGTATTCCGACTATCGTTACAGGCGCTTTTTGTTTTGTTTTACTGTTTTTTTAATTGAGTTACTAGAGCACGTTATAATGCCACGTATTCGGAACCATATGAACATGGAAAGTGCTTCAAGAGCTGTGGTATTGCTGCAAGAGGGAGAGTCACAGCGAGCAGTAGCATTACTTGGAGTATCACGACGAGCGATCAGAAATGTGTGGGAACGCTATCAAGAGACTGGCAGTGTAGCTAGGAGACCTGGATCAGGTAGAACACGATCCACAACGACTCAAGACGATCGATTCCTTCGATCATCTGCCCGTAGAGAGCGCACCGTCACCGCCCGTGCTCTACAATATCGACTCCGGCAAGCCACTGGTACGCTGGTAAGTGACCAAACGGTCCGGAACAGACTACATGAAGACGGGCAACGATCCAGAGTGCGTGTTGTGCGCATTAAACTCACGAGGGCTCATCGTGCTGCTCGTCTTAGGTTCGCACGTGAGCGTTTGGATTGGACCATGGACAATTGGAGGACTGTACTCTTCACAGATGAGACAAAAGTTAAGTTTTCAAGTGATGACAGACGCATACGAGTGTGGAGAAGAGAAGGTGAACGCTTTACCAACCCTTGCATCCGCGAGACTGATCGGTTTGGGGGGCCCTGTGTTATGGGCGGTATCAGCTTAATGGGTAAAACGGAGCTGGTAATTTTAAACGAGGGTACCGTAACTGCTGCCAGCTACGTCGAGCGTGTGGTCCGACCTCATATCGTCCCCTATGCACAACGTGTGGGCGATAATTTTATTCTTATGCAGGATAATGCTCGTGCGCATACGGCTCGCCTAACCCAGAGGGCTCTATCTGAAGCCAATATCTCCGTTTTACCGTGGCCGGCAATGAGCCCCGACCTCAATCCGATCGAACATTTATGGGACCAGATGAAAAGAAGCCTAAAAGCAAATTATAGTGAAGTGCATAGTGAACAGGAGCTCATAAACGCTTTAAAAATGTGCTGGGAGCAAATACCCCAGGAAAATGTCACCCACTTAATTGAGAGTGTCCCAAACAGGCTCAGAGAGTGCGTTCGTAATAGAGGAGGACCCACTCGATACTAGGACACCCCTATGTAACCCGCCCTATTCGTTAAATTACCAAAAATAAAAATTGAAATAATCATTTTTTATGTAAAATTTTAAATTTTTCATGTTAATGTGTATTTTTAAGAAAATTAAAGTTATTTTCATTATTTTATTGGTTTACGCAATTAATAACACTTTACCCTTACTAAATCTACACATAAATAATATATTTTTTTAATAGTTTTCTTTGCCGATGAAAAAAACCAAGTGGGCCCTATTTTGTTTTGACTAGTTTATTTTGCAAGAGATAATCATTATTTCAAGAATTTGTTTAACAATTCTTAGGCCACTTAAGTCATTAAATCATTATACATAATATTTTTTCCTTTTGTTTTTTCACAGAACACGGATCCTCAGAATGAGCATAGTTACTCTCGGAAACAACACTTTGACCACACATACTGTGCGGATCATCCTAATGGTTAGTAAATTGTGTCAATTATTGTATTAATCCATTGATCGCGGATTCTTGGAAATCTATTGTTCTCGCGGCCACATGTGGCCGCTTGGGAGTTGAAGTGTTATGATACTTGAAGGGTACAGGGGAAGAAGGATCATAATCAACTTTTCGATAAAAACAAACTAATAATGCCATCTAGTGCAAAATGAAAAAACCTTTCTGTCCATATTAACGAAAAACGCATAAAACGATCATCGTACACAAGGGACTCAAAAAAAGATTGTATGGCCGTATCATAGAAAGATCAATGTCACCCTAGTTGCAGAAAGAAAGATCACTGTCTATGGACATTGATCTTTTTTAGTTTGACAGCTGGCTGTCAGTGGCTGTCTGTATCGTATGTGGTTTCGTAAGTACATTGTTTTCGCGGTATTTATAGAACTTTATGCAATTATTAGAGTTAATTAAATTTATTTCATGTGTATAAAATAAACATGTCTAACAGTGAAAGTGAAATGTCTACATGCCGCGTAACAGATAAACCTAAGAAAAGACCTAAGACTTTTCGTTCTACTGACGTAGTGAAGAAGCTTCGTTTGGCAAGCCATGCCACTGGAGAAGACTGTCAATGTAGCAGGCATAAGTGTTTTCAGGAAGTACCTGATTCAGCACGACTTCAAATAATACAGAACTTTAACAGTGCAGCTAGTCACGACGAACAAACCCTGTACTTGAGTGGTCTAGTTTCTGTTTTACCAGTGAAACAGCGTAGAAGCCGTCTATCAAATCCAGACACTAGTCATACGCATTCGTATGCATATAAAGTACGGTATACTGTAGAGGGTAACACTATAGAGAAACCTGTCTGCTACAAAGGTTTTTTGAGTATATTCGGCATCACAAATAAAAGGATGCAAAATATCAAAAAAGCCCTTAGCGAAGATGGTAAGTGCCTTGATAAATCAATGAATTTGGCACACGATTTATAATTAGTTTAGCATTTACTTTCTTAATTAATAATTATTTATTATTGTTACAGGGAAAATTAAACCAGATTGTCGAGGCAAACACAGCAATCACGCACATCAATTACCTGAAGAAACAAAAAGAGCTGTTATGCAACATATATCTTCATTCAAGGGAAGAAAATCCCATTATAGTATACATGATTCTGAGAGAATTTATTTGCCAGAAGATTTGAACATTAAAAAAATGTATAATATGTTTATTCAAGCTCATCCGTCCATAAAGATAAGTTATGAAAGTTATCGCATCATCTTTCTATCGAAATTCAACATTTCTTTTGGTTACCCCAGGACTGATACATGTTCATTTTGCGATGAAATGAATGTAAAAATAGCAGCATTGAACGGATCTAGCTCTAATGAGAAACAAACAGAGCTTTTAAATCTCAAGATACAACTAAAACTTCATCTACATAAAGCTGATAAATTCTATGAGCTTAAAAGAAAAAAGTAAAGAAGATCGCCCAAAATCAGCTGTTGTCCCACAAAATATAGATGCTGTGCGGGAACTAATAATGCGTGATCGTCATGTTACATATAGAGACGTCCTTAGGCATAAGTATGACGAGCATACATAAGATATTACACGAACATTTGACTGTAAAAAAATATGTTCGCATTGGATTCCGCACAACTTGACAATCGATCAAAAACGGGCTCGTGTCGATTGGTGCAAAAAAATGATAAAAAAATACAACCGTGGTGCGTCAAAAGCCATTTATAATATCTACACAGGTGATGAATCTTGGATCTATGCATATGACCCCGAAACTAAACAACAGTCAACGGTGTGGGTGTTCCAAGATGAGCCGAAACCAACAAAAGTTACTCGTGTAAAAAGTACTTTGAAGCAAATGGTCGCCTGTTTTTTTTTTAAATTAATGGACATGTGGCTCCAGTGCCATTAGAGAATCGTAAAACAGTTAATTCTGAATGGTATACGACCATTTGTTTACCAGAAGTCTTTGAAGAAAAAAGAAAGGACAACCGACAACACCGAATCATATTACATCATGAAAATGCTAGCTGTCACACCTCAGCTGAAACAACTCAGTTTTTGGAGGGTCAAAAGATCGAATTGACTGGTCATCCGCCGTACAGCCCTGATTTGGCACCCAACGATTTCTTTTTATTTCCATACGTGAAGAACAAATTACGTAGTCAACGTTTTTCGAGCCGCGAAGAGGCTGTTGATGCGTTCAAAATGCACAAACTGGTTCAAAACATTACACCTGGTGTTGATGTACTGCATTGTACCCCAAGTACATCACAAAATCTGCAGATTTTAAATGCCCCAGGTATATAACTGAGATTGATTTATCTTTAAGTTAAAATATTTAAAGCATTGAATAAGGTCAACCATTGTCACAAATAGCTCAAATTGTAAATAACTCTAACTACCTTTAACTGTTCAAACAAATGCTCAAAAGTAAAAATAATTTAATTTCTAACCAACAAGTGTTGAATTTTTATTAATATTCAGTGAATTTTCCAGTGACAGCCGATACAGTTACCACTACCGAAAAAGATAGCCAGCTTCAAACACAGGCAGGAGCAGAGATGTGAATTATTTGAAATACATGTATTTGAAATGCAAATACAAAATGCAAAATACCTATTTTTATTTTATATTTGAAATACCTTTTTTCTAAATGTATTTTGTATTTTATTTGAAATACTTTTTATAAATGTATTTTGTATTTACAAAATACAAAATAGTTTTGTCACATTTTTAATTCATTTTTCCAAATTACTGAACGCACTGATTGATCGTAGTCATTCGAAGTGTTGTCATTGCGGCCCGTGCGAGCCAGAAAAAAAAACATTGCGCGTCAGTCAACTGTCAAACTAACGTCAAGTGTCAACAAACTAGCTTCAAATGAGGTCCAAGCAAAGTCGTGTTCGTGTGTTGATTATTACTTTTCTGTGTGATTTTGCTCAGTTTTCTTCGCTTGCTAGATATTATAGTAATAAATAAAATGTAAGTGATACATTACTATAAATATTTTGTAACTAAGCATCAAGTATTAAACGCAGCTATGGACCTAGTTGCCGTGCCGTGTTGCTATGATGCCGTGTCCAAGGGATTCATTTTTATATGTATATTGTAATTTGTAGGTATAGACAGTACATAAGTAAGTGATAAGTGATAATATTATACTTAAAACCTCTTACTTTTTTCAGGGACAAGAACATTCCATTCATATTAAAACACTTCTTCAAAGACATTATAAATGAACCTGGAAGTGATGTAAATGTATCTGGAACTTGCAAAAAGTGTTCGAAAACACTGAAAGGAAGTTTGAATTCTACATCCAACTTTTTGAACCATTTAAAAGTAAGTAAAACTTAAAGTTTTAATTGAATTTTATTTTGTTAAACAAATAATTCGATTTCAAAACTGATTATCTTATGAAATAATTTAATCGCAGATATTCTATTTTTTAACCTATTTATTATACTTTTGCAGAGAAAAGGACATGCTGATGTATTAGCAGAGTATGAAAAACTCAAAGTCCAAAATAACAGGAAGAGAAAAGATGTTGGTGATGCTGGTGAGGGATGCAGTTCATCTAAAATATTGAAACAATCCACTCTTCCAGTCATGTTACCAAAGTCAGTCCATTTCGACAAGTTACTTGTGAATTTTTTAGTGGATACCATGTCACCTATATCAATTGTAGAAAATGAATCCTTCAAGGCTCTAATTGAAGGTGCACAGCAATTAAGTGTTCCACCGAAAATAATGTGCAGGAAAACATGTAACAAAAAAATTGCAGAACAATACACAGAATATATAGAAAATACAAAACAACAAATGAGAAATGTTGACTTTATATGCACAACAGCTGATATTTGGTCATCATCCAAGAGAAGCTATCTAGGCGTAACTGCTCATTGGATTGATTGTGATAAATTTAATCGGAAAAGTGTAACTTTGGCTTGCAGAAGATTTAAGGGAACACATAGTTATGATAAAGTAGCTGAGCTGATTGCAGAGATCCATTCTGAATTTGATTTGAAACTGTCAAAAATAGTAAAGACTATTACGGACAATGGATCAAATATGGTCAAAGCGTTTAGAATATATGGACAAGATTCAGATACAGGAATAACTGAAGGATCTCTCATCCAAAATATTAATGTAATGCATGATAATATTGACGATGGAGATGATGATAATGTGTTAACCCTAACACAATTTCCGGAGGCATTTGAAGAATTTGAAGAGTTGCAACTGCCTAAACATGAAAGGTGTGCCACACACACATTACATTTAATAGCTTCACAAGATATGGATAAGGCTAGATCGCAAAGTAATTCATACAAAAAAATTTATGATGCAGCTATGGCAAAATGTCGAGCAGTATGGAATCTATGTTCGAGGTCTCCTAAAGCCTGTGAAATATATCTAGAATCGACTGAAAAATCCCCTACTTCTCCATGTCCAACCAGATGGAACTCATACTATAATTGCATTCAAGATCTATTGGCAGTTAAGGGTGCCCTAAATGAAACTTTAAAGAAACTGGGATTGACCACTTTTAAAGAAATTGAAATTCAATTTCTGATTGAGTATGTAAGCTGTTCAAAGCCTATTGCTGATGGCATCAGAAGTTTAGAAGGGGACAAAGATACTTACTATGGATGTCTTATACCAGAACTGATGAGAATGCAAATAATTCTAAGCACTTTGAAAATGGATAACCTTACATATTGTGATGTATTGATAGATGTTATTAAAGAAAGTCTCAATAGGCGTTTTGAGATGTTTTATAAATTAGAAGCGCCAAAAGCAAAAGATGGCATAATAGCAGCAGTATCTTATCCTTTTTATGCCAAAAGCCAACAGAAAATACATCAAGGAAGTATTTGTTTCAGAAGTTAGAAAGATAAAACAAGAAAACGAAAAGAGTTCCCAAGTCCAACATACTGACTCTGATAAAGAGAAGGAAAGGGCAGAATCTTATTATATGTTTCTTGAAGACTCATCTAACTCTTCAACAGCCAGTAATAATGTTAATAGTAGTATTAACATTATTACTGGCTGTTGTATCTATTGTAGAATAGATCTGGATCTGGAAACACTACAATATTTAAAAGATGAAGACAATACCTTAGAATCCTTGAACAGGTATCCAAATGTAAAAAAACTCTTCCTTAAATATAATACCTGCTTACCGAGTTCTGCCCCTGTTGAACGACTATTTTTTTTTGGTGGAATGATAATGAGGCCCCATAGGCGGAACATGAAAGATGAACTCTTTGAACAAATTGTAGTTTTAAAATCTGGGAAATAAAATATATAAGTGCTTATGCTTAACAAGGTATTTTATTTTCAAAACCTATTTTGAAAATACGTATTTTGTATTTATATTTGAAATAGTCCTAACAACTATGCATTTGCATTTCGTATTTAAATACTTTTCCTAAACTATTTTTCACATCTCTGGGCAGGAGTAACAAATTAGTAGTTTTTTTATTGTGATTTTGTGTATATTTTACATATATTTGATATTCAATTATTTTATATGTTTTTAATAATACTCAAACAGTTGTGAAAATGTTTTTAAGAATGCAACACTTAGGAAGTATTGATAAATTATGTCAAAAAAAATTTTTTTTTTTCAAAACACAGCTAAAATGACTAAACACAATATTAAAATAAATGAAAAAGTGTATTAGTTATCAATTGAAATAAGGCAATAATTTCTTTTATGATACATTGATTTGCAATGTTTCAGGTTCGCACAAGACTGTGAGTGTTACATCTTGTAGAAAGCGCGTAATAAAAAAAATAAAAGATTTGACACCAACGTATGAAATCATTTATAAAGAATATTTAATAATTTTAATAATTTATTTATTTATTTTCAAATCTTCTACATTCAAAAGCTTATAAATAAGATAATTTCAATTATCATAATTTCAATGCAAAATTAGTAGTTTTAAGGTTGTATAAAAAAGCTAAAAAGCTAGCTGACTTTCACCGCAGAGCTAAGAGAGCTTTGAAGTTTACTAAAGAGAAGTCTTTTCAAAAGCTTACACAGCATATGAATCCATATGCAAAACAAATCATGAAGATGCAAATAAACTTGTGCACAAAAAGAAAAAAAGGTTACCGATTCACAACTAAAGAAAAGCTTATAGCTTTATCTATGATAAAACAGAGCCCCAAGTTCTATAAATTTTTGCACAAAATATTTATACTGCCATCAAGATCAACATTAAATAAAATGGTCTCAAAATTAGATATACAAACTGGAATCTGTCCACAGGTCTTCAATTTAATGAAAAAAGAGGTTAGATAATTAATGAAATAATGTAGTTGTTCACTAGTCAATAAACAATGTTATTAGCTTAACAATTAACTTGCATGCAATGGAAAACAATGTAAAGTGATTATTGTTAATAACTTAAAACATTTTCTAACATTGTTCATATTTTTTCAGGTGGCAGAATGGAACGATAAAAAGAAGTGGTGTTCCATTATATTTGACGAAATGTCTTTAGATACTGCCTTGACGTATGATAAAAATAAAGACGAAATAAATGGATTTGTAGAGCTACATGAGAGAAAAAACAATTTTGCTGACCATGCACTTGTATTTATGGTTAGAGGAGCAATTTATATGTGGCAACAACCAATAGCATTTTATTATTGTGAAGAAGCCACTTCAGGAGTTCAGCTAAAACAAATACTGAAAGAAGTCGCTACAGCCGTAGAAGGGTGCGGCCTTAAGCCAGTTGCTTTAATTTGCGACCAAGGAGCAGCATTCCAAGCAGCTTTAAAAAGCCTCCATGAGGATACCAGACGCCAACAAATACTTTCAGATCAAGAACCAGGTTATTACTACTTTTAAATAATCTCGAAATAATATAATCTATACTAATATTATAAGGCGGAAGACTTTGTTAGTTAGTTTGTTTGTTTGAACGCGCTAATCTCAGGAACTACTGGTCCGATTTGAAAAATTCTTTCAGTGTTAGATAGTCCATTAATCGAGGAAGGCTATAGGCTATATTTTATCACGTTAAGACTAATAGGATCGAAGAAATAGAGGAAAATATTGAAAAAACGGGGGGAAATTATTTGAAAGGGCTTATTTGAACGCGCTATTCTCAGGAACTACTGGTCCGATTTGAAAAATTCTATCAGTGTTAGATAGCCCATTTATCGAGGAAGGCTATTATAGGCTATATTTTATCACGCTAAGACTAATAGGAGCGAAGAAATAGAAGAAAATGTGGAAAAAACGGGGGAAATTATTTGAAAGGGCTTATCTCACGAACTACTAGAGCAATTTTTCTGTTATTTGGGTCAGATAAGAAGTAGACCACGTGAAGGATCATAGGCTATTTTTTGTAGACTGATTTGTCTGTGAAATATCTAATTTACGCGGGCGAAGCCGCGCAGAACGTCTAGTTTATAATAATTTAAACTATTTATAATAATTTGAAACCTCTTTTAACATGATCTTGTTAATACAAATACAAATTAATAAAGAAATGAATTATTTTATAAATTTTTCCAAATTTTCAGATGGGAGAGTTATAATAAATGGACAACATTTAAATATTATTTATGACCCATCTCACCTTATCAAAGGAATAAGAAATAATTTTTTAAATAAAAATATTAAAGTTGATAGCAAAGTATCCAAGTGGAGTGGCATCGTAGATGTTTATGAAGCTGATTGCTATCACGCAGAAGCCAGGCTTTTACACAAATTAAATGATCAAAATGTGATCCAGAAAAAAATAAAAAAGATGAAGGTTGGTTCTTTAATAATTTGTCAAAAAGTGTTAAGTTCTTTCTAAACTAGATTGTTTGCTTCTGACTATAATAACATTTTTTTTCAGGTGAAAAATAGTGTAAAAGTTTTCAGTAAAACAGTCTCCGCAGCTCTGTTCTACACATCAAATTTTTGTAAGTAATAAGAAATAATATAAATCTGTACGTTTTTGATTTTATTAATTATTATTATTACTATTTTTTTATCCATCAGTATAATCATTTAAATAATAAACATATTAATTTAATTACTAAACTATTTGGAAATCAAACATTTTTCGTTTCAATTTCAGCTAACTATGCAAATGGTAGACCTGTAAGCACAACCTTAAAACATACTGCCGAGATTGTGCTATTCTTTGATGAACTTTTCGACAGAGTGAATGGAGCTGCAACAGGAAAAAGAGCAAACAGAAAAGGAAAACCATTGCGTACAGCAGTGACTGAAACTTCACCTCACTATAGTTTTTGGATAAATGCAATCCAAAAACTAGAAAAAATGAAATACATCGATTCATTAGGTAATGAAAAAACTGTGCCCTCTTTAAAGAATTTTGTAATAACTTTGAAAAGTTATATGAGGCTGTGGCAGTTTTTCAAAAGCCAGGAAATAAATATTATGCGACCCAGGTACTATAACTCTGATCCCATTGAACATTTTTTTGGTCAAGTTAGGGCTTATAATTTCAGAAATAATGACTCAAACTGCCACAGCTTCAAATACACCTTTAAGTCATTATTGATAACAAGAATAATTAAATTTCGTGAGGATGATCCGACTGAACAAGCAATAAAGCTAAGTACATTGTTCAACAAAGAAAATATTCAACCGGATACTTCCAAAAATAATATTGAAATGATTGTGGACCAGGCCCGTCGAGAACGAATAAATGTTCATTCACGGGCCTACACTGCTGGATGGGTAGTACATAAAATTATTAAAAAATTAAAAATTACACGCAATGCTTGCAAAGATAGTCTTACAAGTGAGAAGACTAGTATTCATGACTGGATAAGTCAAAGAGAATATTAAAGCGGCTACACACGACCCTAAAATCACTGGCAATATCGGGACAGTGGTGGGGAGGACCGTATCATAAATCGTCTGGTGTGTAGGCAAATCGTACCCGATTTTTTTCGTCCCTAAATCGCTACGGGCGAGCTCACGATTCAGGGACGATTATCGGCTCAGGGAGCGTTGTCAGGACGTGTGTAGCGAAATCAGGACTGATTTTTGCGCAGTCTGCGCTCGAGCGCTGCGGCGATACGACGTGCTTGCGGTTACTATTGTCGCCGCGGGCGATACGACGTGCTTACGGCTAATATAAATTTATGTAGGAACTACTCTCAACATATCCTCCTGAAAAGAAACTCTGCCGTGTCCATTGAAATAAGTTGTAAATTTATTTCGCACGTTGTTGCCTTCATTATTGCGCTCTTTTTCACTGATTTGCGCTAGAGATACAAGTTCTGTGGTTTCTTCCCGCCAGTCACCATAACGAAAAGTAGAATCATTGATATTTTCAACATCGACACATGTTTTTGTGATATAATTTTTTGACTTTATTCTTAAATAATTATGTAAGGCACAACAAGCGAGCACAATTTTGTCGACATTATCAATGTGCACACTTATTCTTTGACGAAATATCCTAAAACGTGCTGCTAAAATTCCAAACGCGTTTTCAACTACTCTCCTTGCTCGTGATAATCTGTAGTTGAAAATCCTTTTCTCGTGAGTTATGTTCTTAAATGGGTATGGCTTCATAATATGTCTATTAATGCCGAATGCTGAGTCTCCCAAAAACGTGTAGGGCACTGAAATATTTGTGCCCTGTAACGTACACGATGGTGGTCGATGTAACTTATCTGTCATTGATACAGTGATGTATGAGTTATGACACCGCCATCAGAGGCGCTTCCGTTAATGCCAGTATGTATATACATAAACTCATAATTAGCATTTACTACGGCGAACAGAACTGAACTAAAAAAGCCTTTACAGTTATAGAATAACGTGCCACTCCTCGGTGGCTTTTCTATGGATATATGTTTCCCATCTATTGCACCAACACAGTGATCGAATTGCCACTTGTCTTCAAACATTTTAGCATTATCTTTCCATTCACTTTGCGTTGCAGGCATCTGAAACAGAAAGTAAAGGGAACGTTACGTCACCAGATATATCAGCATCGACATCATCGACACAAAAGAGGGGCCCGCGGACTCTGGAAAAAGTTCACAGCCCAAGAAGCAGAAAATGTCCATACAAAGTAAACAAGAAAAACTGCTGGATGCTGCTCAGACACTGATGACTCGACAAGACGATGATTGGGAGATAATAGGAAAGTCAATAGACGTTCAATTAAAAAACCTGAGTACCCATCAACAAGTGATTGCCCAAAAAAATATCAATGATGCCTATTTTACGGAAAACTTGGCAAATTGGCAGACGAATCAAGTATAACTTTATCTCCACAACACACTGTATTACATCCTCGCATTCCACATCGCTACTATCATTATTCCTCTGGCTCTTCGGTGACAAATTCATCACCGCAGCCGTGTCAACAATATCTGGCACAACCGTCTCCTCAACCATCTCCACAATGTGCGATACACCCGTCCCCTCAATCAATCATCTACACCTCCACAGCATACAGTACAACCTTCTCCTTAACCACCCCAACATCATATGATGTCACAATTCCCTCAAGCATCTCCAGAGTATAACTCCACTGTACAACCATTTCTACAGTCTATCCCACAATATACATTTGAACAACCTTCTTCTGAATACGTAAATCCAACCAACGCGACACATTCATCGTCGACCGACATAAATCTTACCACTGAATTTCCAAACTGTACAATAAATAAAATAAAACTTTTAAATGGATGTTTTAATTATTCTATAAGAATTCAGTCTACTTACCTTAATAAAGTGTTTCAAACAATTATAGATAGCACAACATGTCTCTGGAATCATTGTGGACATAAGTTGCGGCGATATTATGGAACTGAATTTCAAATCTTCATAGCTTTGTCCAGTTGCTAGAAAACGTAATAACTGTAAGTCGTTCTCTCGGACTTATGGATTCTCGCATTACGGTATCCTGTTTCTGTATAAATGGTGTCACCATATTGAGGAGCTCTTCAAAACACTCAATATCCATTCTTAAAAAGTTTCTGAAATCATCTGCTTCTAAATGTCTCATGACGTTCATGTGGCTTAATTCATGGCGTTTCATTAACCAGTTTTTAACCCAGATCCTACTTTTTCGTCTCTGGTTAGGTGGCGCCGTAGTAAGTGCCAAGACAATTCCTATTTTCTGCTGTTTTGAGAGCGTCGGCGGCATTTCGGAAAAACGAGCAGTCTGTAGCACGGTCGGTTACGTACTGACAGGCAAGGACGTGTGTAGAGTAGAGACAATTTTATCGCCGATTCAGCCCCAATTTCACTGTCTCGATATCGCCAGTGATTTTAGGGTCGTGTGTAGCCGCTTTAACGTAACCAAAAATCGCCTGAAATACCCATCCGAAGGTGCAGAGAGATGTTTTGGTACAGTCATAACTGAAACAAATGCATACTTGGAACAAACCCCACATAGTCACAAATTATAGAAGAAGCAAGATACCGCCCAAGAATGATACGCGAGGCCATAAAAATTAAAAAACACCCTAATTTTAACCAGGAAGATGATTTGGTGATGCCATCTAGTTGGGATCCAGTGATAAACAAACTAAAGCACAAATCTAGGACACCTCGGCTTCAAGACACTGTGAGTTCGTTCTGCGTAGATCGGAACGCAAACAAAAATTGATGAATCTTCGGGTAGTTAAAGAACTTCAATGAATTGGACGCCTGTCACCTCAGTCCACCCGTAACCACGGCCGCTGTTAAGCAGCCGAAACGTCGGAATTAATAAAAGTGCTCCGCGACAAAAATCCGTAAGTGTTTCAACCTTATAATATCATGGTTTCTTATAATCCAGTGCTATCAACATTTAACGCCCACGCAACTGTGGATTATTGTCATTCAGTGAAAACCATAAAGTACGTCTGAAAATACGTTATTAAAGGTTTAGATTAGGCTACGTTTACACTAGAGAATGAAAAAGTCAAAACTTTAAACCACTTAAGCGGTAGATAAATAAGTTCAGCTGAAGCAGTATGGCGAATCCTTGAACTTCTCATACGTGAGAGCTTTCTTCAGAGCCTTTTTAAAATTTCATATTGATTCTGGCGATATTGCATTGCAGCAACATTTAGAATCTTCAAAATTCCAACGCCACATACATAACCAAGACTGTACAAAATGAGTTGATAGATGTTTGCACAGAAATCATCCAGGAAAACATTTTTCAAAACTGTGCGGGAAGCTAAATATTTAATAATAATAATAATAATTTATTTGCCAGAGTGAAATGTACAATAAGGTCTTCTAAAATTTTACAATACAGGATCATAACACTCTTCTTCTTCTTTAATATGGCAGTATCAGTGAGTTTCCAATGTCAGAGTGTATCAGATAGACTTTGCTCTATATAATGTAGGTCTGGTGAAGCAACAAGGGTATGGTTACATATATTAATACATATTTACAAGTTGATTCACCTAAAACAAACACAAGTGTTAGTAAAGACATCACAATCTAATATTGTTAACAAGAAAAATGTCTTTCCTTTTTCTTGTAATCCCGTTTTTTTTGTAATTATCCCAATAACTAAACTGTGCTCGCCAATTAACATTGAGTTGAGCTACGGTTCCTCCGTGTTTTGTGCTTCTCCCCGTGCATTAGTGTGATAGTGACTGCATTTGACGTGAACATTTAAGTCATACATTCGTGTAAATAAGGTTGTAATACTGAAAGAGATAAGACCAATAATTTGGTATGGAGATACTTTTGAGTCCCGGGATAGTATTAATAGGATTCTGAACCTTTCTATGGTTTTAATCTTAATCTTCTTGTTTTTTTAAACAATGGCTCCTTAGTGAATCGCCAATTTCAAATTTCGCCATACGTTCAAATTTCGCGGGTTAGTGTGTTTGTGGAAGCGGCCCGATAGATGGCGTTAGTAATTTTCTGAATTTTTTTTAGTTTAAAGTTAATGTTCCTGTCCGTGAGTAATTGGTATTCTGTGAATAAAATTATCTATATATAAATACACGCATTTTATTATTATATATTCTAAAAAATTACTGATATGAGGGTGGTAGATCTACCAATTTTTGGTTCTAACATCTACCTAATTCTACCAATTTTTGGCATGACGTCTACCGATTTTTTAAAATTTGGTGTGACAACACTGTACTCAGGGGTCGTATATTATCACGACATATAAGTCGGAAAACATATTACATTTATATTTTAGTCGACAGCTCTCGTAGAGGAAGAGAAGCTATTGTACAGCATTATTGCAACTGTATTGTAGGTAGGCTAACAGTAGACTGCTGTGCTCACATAATGTCCATTATATTATGGTACCTTAGCTGGGCTACCCCAATGTTGTACCCCCTGCACAATTCCTAGACGACATTTTAATTACACAGGTCAACAAAATTAACAAAATTTGGTGCCGTGATCTTGTTAGTGGATTTGTATTAGGCATGCATTGGTAACATGAAATATATTTTTTACTTTTTTTTTACTACGTTTTAGGTTTTGTGTCTACGCTGTTTTTTAAATTTGCTCTAACTAGTACTTTCGGGAACATGTTTTTAAGTTTTATTAGTATTTTTTTTATGAATAAATCGAGTTTATTGTCATTTCTACATTGCAAAGAAGTTGTTTTAATGCTTCAAATATGTTTTTATCATTTGTGGAGAAAACATAATTAGTGCAGCACCTAGAAGGTTTTAACCTCCGAAAATTGTAATAGTGAATGGATTTTTGTTTTTGAGGTATAATTTTCTTTTTTACACTATAACTTGCAAAGTTTACCAAAAAAATTTTGTGCTTTTAATTTTTTAGTTATTTAATTAAAATTTAATATTTCACCATATAAAACCAGCCAAGAAAAAAAATTTTTTTCTTGTTCCTGTTATTTCATGACTCTTATCTGATTGGTTACATTGAAAATTAACCAAAAACACAATTTTTAAAAAAGAAAGTTTGCTTTGCTAAGCTTAATAAAACTATAAGATTTTTGCAAAGTTTTTAGAGAATAACGCTCGTCGTAAGTCGTAACCAAGATAAAAGGGTTTGGGAGGATTTTAGGACTGTACCAAAAAGTGTGTTACCCTTATTGTGCGTATTTAATTTTTAGAGAAATGATGAGTTTTTAAGTACTTTAAAACGTTTTAATATCTCCTAAAATGTGTAAAATAGACTAAAATTCTTTTGCTACATTTGTTGAGAATTTATTGAATTAAGAGCTAAAAAGCTAAATGCATTGACAAATAAAAGGCTTTCTCTAGCCTTTGAAATATATTTAAACTTCCTATTAAAAACCAGAAAAAAAATTGGGTGCTACATATCTCACGTACATACTAAAAACGCATGCTGCAACCCACTGCAACCTATGTTTGGAAAATGCTTACCTGAATACAAAAAAATATCAGTTCTTAACATAATTTGTATTTTGTTCCTTTAAGTATGTTTCAGCGAATGTAATTAATGAAAAAAAAAAATTAAAAAATAAATTTTATTCTGTTAAAACCATAAAGTTAATATACCTAGCGGCAGTGTTGGGCAAAATGTAATCTAACTGCTGATTACTAACTACGATTACATTATGTTAGTAATCACGATTACAAATTACATAAAAGTAATCGTAAAAAGTAGTAAAACATTTTGATTACTAACTACAAATTGTAGTTGCAATCACGATTACATGATTACTTTTTTGAATACTTTTTTCCTTCCTTGATTGTTTGGTTCTGCGGATCGTTCATGCATGTATCGACTTGTCGTAGGTAGGTAGTTACTCGAAGAACGTGTCGCGTCGCGTTCTCGCTTCGCTGCATGTCAGTGTTTTCAATTGCCTCTAACGGTGTGCACGTCTGTTTGCTACAATAATAATTATTGTACTTCGAAAACACTACTGCGTGCGCGCCATTTAGTTGTACTACAATATGAACGACTCAGAAGAGTTTCTTTTACTGCGCCAAGAAGCTTCAACTTCAAGTTCCAACAGTTAGGTGGAAAATATTAACAAAAATTTGCCACGGATTCTTGACGGAAACAGGGGGGTGACAGCTTTAGTTCCCCCTAAATAGTTTTGGCGCTAGTGTCGGTACGGAAGTGTTTTTATCTGTGGGCAATGGGCATAATCCGTCAATGTCGTTTTTGTCAATGTCATTGAAGGCACCGCCATTTTGTTTGTTTGGTATTGTGATGTGTGAATTCGAGTTGAGTGCCGGTTGATCTTGTGTTCTCCTCCTTTCGGGTGAGTTGAGATACTTGTGAAGCCATCCTCCTCTGTCCTCAGTGCAATATTCAACGTGTAATCAGACTGTGATACGTGTGTCGCGTACCATGGCGTTACAACTAAAGTGTTGTGTTGGTGGTTGTGATTCAACGAATCACAATGAAAAACTATTTTGCATGCCCGTGAAAGACAGTTTTCGCAATTTGTGGATGTCGTTTTTAGTCCCGACTAATCCGGCTTTGCTTGGACTTAAGAAGAGCCAGTTGTTGAACTACCGTGTTTGTGCCAACATTTTGACCGTACACAATTTGATGAAGCTGGTTCTAGGATCCGGTATCCGGTATACCGGTATCCTTGCTTGTTTACCGCATCGGAGATAGCTCATGGTGTGCCACTTAATAATGAAGGTAAGTTTCCTTCTCACTTTAACTAAAATAGACAGTATTCAGTACATGTGTGTGTATCTATTGAAAAGCCATATCAAATTAAGTTGTCTAATGTGTGGCTTGTGTATTCGTAGTGATATATATCCATACTTCCATAGGTAGGATGTAATAAATCCATACTTTCATACTACCATATCTTCTTATATAATATATACCTTAGAAATAATTTATATTGTATGTTCTACAATATAAACTATTTCTATTTTGTTGGGTCAGCTATGCGAAGGTGTCTGAAGGTCTGTTACCTCTTCATGGTCAAACCACTGAACCGATTTTACTGATATTTGGTATGGAGATACTTGGAGTTCCGGGAAAGGACATAGGATACTTTGTATGCCAGAAAATAATGCGGTTCTTGCGCAATAAACAAAATTTTAACAAAAAGGAGTTGCGGGTGTCACTTAGTAATAATAATATGAAGATAATTCAACTTTCCTCTTAATAATGAATGTGTAGTTTTGCTACTGACCATTATTAAAACAATTTTTTATTTTTCAGAGTACAAAGTTGAAAATGAACATAATTATTGTTCATCTACTAATGAACAAGAGCCAGAAGTGAATGCACAAGATGTTGTAATGGTAACGGGCATACAAGGTTAGTACAAAAAAAAATGTTATTGTCTTTATGAATAAGCCTGTGAGATTTTAAAAAGTGCAGAATTATTAAATGACATAAATGTTTGATTCCTAATTAACTGTTTGATTGCTAATTATTATCTTAGATTTTTCTATTGCAGCTGATGCATCATTGGTAGATCACCAATACATAAAAAGTAACCAAGAAGCTTGTTCAATATTCCAATGTGAAGGTTAGTATACATATAACATACCTAATATAAGTCATGTTGATTGTTCATGTTGAATGTTTTATTCTACTTGAGTGTACAATAAAAATATTGTTTTCATTTCTAGAACTTACACCTTCACATCCATCAACAAGCCTATCAGGATGTGATATTTTGGCAGTCCCAGAGGGGTCAAAAAATACTACAAATTCGAATTTTGCTCAAATTAAAACAGGTATTCTTTTTACTTCCGTATAGATGTGAGATGTGTTTAATTGTATATGTTTAATTAATGGTAGCTTTTATATCTTTTTGTTTTGATAGACATAAGAGTTAATAAGTTGTATGTAATTTCAGGGAAATCTGTGAAAAAACAATCTAATTCTAAAAGTCGCAAATTCATGAAGAAATGCACTGACATTATAAATAAAAGTTTGGGCACTTCAGGCCTAAACAGACTTCAAAAAGCACAAAATATTGCAGAGAACTGTAATATAATGGAAGGTTTTAGCTCTTTGACTAAGAAATGTCAAGCCTTCGTGTTGATGCAAATGCGACTTCTTAGAAAAAAGAAGATGGAAAGAAGGTTTTCTTTGGATGAGAAACTGTTTGCCCTAACCCTTTTAAAACAGTGTAAGAATGGGTATAAATTTCTTCAAAATGTTCTAAGCCAATAGCTGGAGCGCTTGATATTTTGCAAGGTGAAAAGAACATGTTTTATGGGTTGCTACTTCTATGCTTATTATCTTTGAGGAGAAAATTACAAAAACTGTGCGATGAAGACTTTGTCTACTGCAAAGAACTGGCAAAAACGCACTTGGAAAGCGTAAATAAGCGTTTTAATGATATTTTTGATTTATCTACCGCAAGAGTACAAAATACGTCTATCGCTGCAATGTCTTTACCACAGTTCAAAACTAAATGGTTTGCTTGTATTCCTACAGAAGAGCATCAAAGGTTAAAAACATTATTCAAAGCAGCAATGGCGTCATCATATTAAATGAACACGTCATTTTAAGTATGTATTATATTTCACCCACCGCACCTTTTAAAAGGTGTACGAAACAATTTTCTCACCAAAAATATAAATTATAATGGAAAAATATCCAAATGGAACGATTTTGCAATCATGCTCAGATGAGACTACTCCCAAAGTTAAACGATAAACTTAAAGAATTGGATAGTTACATTGACAAGTTTTGAAAGAATATGGCAGTTTTTGAAAGAAAAAAATATAAAGATTATGCGACTCGGATATTTAAATTCAGACCCAATTGAAAACTTTTTTGGACTGGTGAGAGCATACAATTTTAGAAACAATGACCCAAATTGCCATTCTTTTAAATGTACATTTAAAGCACTCCTAATAACAGGATTTATAAAATTTCATTCAACATTATTTATTTGTGAAGATAATGCAGGGGAACAATTGTTAAAAATAAAATCATTATTTAAAAGAAAAGTCCCCTGTGAAAAGTCCATTGATGGGTCATCTGAAGAAGTAGACTCGTTTGATGGACTTTTCAAGAGAAAACTTTGACCCAGAAAGAGTAGTCAGGTGTGTCAGTAGAGAAAGGCTCAACACTCATTCCGGAGCACATACAGCGGGGTGGGTTGTTAGACATAAGTTGCAATTTGTGTAAGAAAATGAAGAAGCCATTCACAAAACGATAAGTGTTCGTGAATTCAAAACAACAAAGAAAAGAAAATTAACCTACCCCGCTGAGCATGCTGTCAGGTTGTTTACAGATGTAATGCAGGAAGTGAACGAATTTCTCGAATTAAAAGTTCATTGCCAATGAACTTTTAATCCGAGATTATTCGAGTATTTTTATATATTCTGAAATTTGTTTCAATGAATCATTGGAATCAAATTTCAGAATATATTAAAAAAACAGTCATAATGAAGAATTCGTTCAACTTCCTGCAATGTAAAAAGCATAAAAATAATGTAATTCATTACTTTCTGGGCTTCACAATTCGATTAGGAGTGTTTAATTGGTGCAATGTTATAAACAGTATTTTAAAAGGCACAGATGTCTCACGCCTTTAAAATAAATTGCACCGAATGCAATCAAAAGCTTACGAATAATAAAAGAAAAAAAGAATTAATAAATACGAATTGTGTTTCATTCATTTTCCTATTTCCTTTTTTTATTTATTTATATTTAGATGTTTGTGCATCAATTACGCCTTGATGTGTTCAACAAGGTATAGCTGACTTAAATTATAGGATACTTTTTACTTAGATTAAATGCTCCCGTGGTATAAATGTATAAATCATTTCCACGCGGGCAAAGCCGCGGGTAAGGCTGCGTTTCCACCGGAGATGAGCTAATCGTTGCGCTGAACATGGTCAGACAAATGAAGCGTTTCTATTGATTCTTAAAAACACATTCCTCGCAAAGCAGCTTAGCTTAGCTCCGGTGGAAACGCAGCCTAAATGCTAGTTTCCAAAATAAAACCCAAAATATATTAATTCGTAAAAATAGCTTAGATACAGCTTGGCAAATAAGAGTCGAAATAAAAGCGCCCTCATTTTAAACCCACTCTTTTTTTGCCAAGCTGTACGTATGGCTAATTCTTAGTCTCCATGCCACAGAAATTAAGAAGAAAAAAAACTAAATGTCATGTTCTAATAAGCACCACATTCACCGGCAAAAATTGTTGAGAATTTTTTATTGAGGAATTTTTTTATAGTGTAAGCGATTTCTTAGATTTTAAAAACAATATAAATACATATTTTACTATGTTTACTATAATAATAATAAAAGTATAAGTACAGTTATTAGTAATTACTAATTATTGTGTTATGGACTAGAAATTCTAATAAAAGAATGTTTTCTTGTAAATAGTTATTTTAATTTACTTGCACAGACTTTCACAATGAGGTAAGAAGACAAAGACAAAACCATAGATATCAGTGTTGTCACCTGGCAGAAATATGAAAACTAAAATGTACGCAGTGTTAAATTTTCTTATTCAATACTAATGGTAAACAGTAAATAGGCATGTATTTATTGATATTTGTACACCGCAAGGTTATTGACCACCTAAATAATATTTACTAACTGATTTGTTTTGTACCCATAATATTTTACAAATAAATTGTCTTTATCTTTATATTGTGTGTGTGTGCGTGCGTGCGTGCGTGTGCGTGTGCGTGTGTGTGTGATTGTGTGTTCGTGTGTGTTCGTGTGTGTGCGTGTGTGTGCGTGTGTGTGTAGTGCAATTGATGATTCTTCATTAAAGAATTAAAGAGAGGGAGAAATGATTACAATTGTGTGCTAAAATGTTTTCTCTTTTCAGTTATAGAAGGGTCATCATGTTCTTCTACAAAAGAAATTGGGTTACTTGCTCCTTCAATTACTGGTATGTTAATTATTATTACTGCCAAATCAAAATTAATAATTAAAATATGTATTATGGTTTTGTGTAATTTGTTTATTCATTTTACAGAAATGGTTGTAGACGAACCTTCATCTTCTAGCAAAAACATTATATTACATACTTCTTTGATTGAAGTATAATTTTTTTTTTTTAATGATTTCTTAACCAATTTGTTACAGAGATGTTTATAAGAGAACCACATTCTGCAACAAACTTGGGACTGCATAGTTCTTTGATGGATACAGGTTTGATAGTAATAATTATTTGTTGTGAGTAGTTGTACTACTATTAAAACATTTACTTTTGTATTTCTTTTTAGAAAACGTATCAACACATTCAGTCATGCTTACCAGAATTCAGAAGGAAAGAGCTCAAAAGGAAACCATCCTTTCAGATAAGCGCACAGGTACAATTTCTAAGGAACACAATATGTTTTTAATGATATTTAGGCTATATCATGTAGACGAGTAAAAGATTTATTACAAAATTTTTAACATCTTTATCAAATCAAATCTTCATCAAAACAAAGCATTTTTAATAATGCAATTTAAAAAAACTGCAAAAAAAAATATGGCTCGAAGATTTTCATTACAAGAAAAGCTTCTAGCACTTACAATAATGAAGCAGAGCCCAAAGGCTTATAAGCTCTTTGAAAATATGTTCGCTTTGCCCAATAAAAGGACATTGCACAGATTATCCGAAAGGGTTAGCTTGGAGCCACGATGCAACATCAAACTTTCCCAATTTATCAAAAGAAAATCAAAAAATTGAGATATTAAAGAAAAAATATGCATTATTACTTTCGATAAGATTGAACTAACTCCTCATATAATCCACATTTAGAACGGCTATAAGAATAATTATGAGAGATGACACAGTTCACATGCGAAATGTGAAAGGCATACGTGATGGTTAGTATATCAATAAACAACTGTAATAAAAAAAATACATTCAGCATTAAGTGCATTTAACTAAATATTCTTATTTATTTTTAGATGGATCAGTTAGCATTGCAGGACATGATTTAAGTGTATATTTTGACCCACCTCATCTTTTAAAGGGTATGAAAAATATTTTTTTGACTAAAGATATACTATGGGACAGAAAAATTGCGACACGGAAGGATATTCAATTCATTTGTGATATTGTTAGTAAATATGGTCACACAAGAGGTTTAACTGCACAACATGTTGACCCAAACAAAACAAAAAAAATGAAAGTCAGCGTAGCTGCCCAAGTTTTCAGCAGTCGAACAGCAAATGATTAAATTGTAAGCTTAATGTAGAGTCGTGCCTGATCGGTCATGCTCACCGATCTTAAATAGTTAATAGAATCAGGCGTTACTTTGCGGAAATAGCTTAAAATTTAGTATGTTATTATTTTTAGCAATATTCCGCGAAAAATAAAGACGGTCTAGCTATGGGTTCACCTTTAAGTCCTTTAATGGCCGAAATATTTATGGACGATTTTGAACAAAGAAATATCGTCGTTAATAAAAGTATTTTATATTACTTTAGATATGTAGATGATTGTTTTCTTTGTTGGACGGGTACACAGAGACAACTGGACGTATTTGTTAAAGAACTAAATAAAAAACATATTAAAATTAAATTCAAATATTTAGAATGTGAAAATAATAACACACATAATTTTCTTGATTTATCTATTACTAGAGATAATAATAAACACAGTTCTGGAATCTTTCGCAAGCGGACATAAAATACTAATACACTATTCATGCATCGTCATGTCATCTTTGGCAACAGAAACTCGCGGCTTTTCATATATTATTATACTATCGATCCCTCGTAGTAAGGAAATTTATCAAAATGAGCTGAATATTATTTTCCCAATTGCGATATCCAACGGATATAGTCCCAAAATTATTAATAATATTTTGAAAAATAAAAACAAGAAAGAACTGGTTAAGTTTTTGTACGCAGGTCCTATTGATAAGGAGGTAGTCAGATATAAGTCCAGTTTGACCTACATGGGAGAGGTATCTGCACGCTTATCCAAATTAATGAAAAACAACGATATGTCGCATTCAGGACAAATAATATTTACTTTAAAACATCACTTGTGCCATAATAAAGACCGGATTGATAAAAAATATCAGTCCGGTGTCTATAAGATTGATTGTCCTGAATGCGATAGTGTATAGTTGGGTCAAACTGGACGTAGCTTTGAGACTCGGTATAAAGAACATATCACGGCTTATAGGAATTCCTCATCCTGATAAGTATAATTATTTGTATTGTAAAATCGTCAAACGGTTTCATAAATAGTTTGCACTTTGTTGGAATGTTCGGTAAGGGACTTTTGGCAGGTTTTCCCACTATTTTGTATTTCCTTAAAATCGTACACAAAGCTATCTTCATAGCCATGATACCATATCTTTAACCTGGAAAAAAGGAACTTACAGTCACAGAGTTCCTTTGAAGTTCACAATTATTGTTTATCGGTTTTATATTCTCCGAAGAAAGTTCACAATTTGAAAGTATCTTTGCATACAAAATTTTATCAAAATTATTTTAGCGGTATAATCGTAAAGAGGCAAAACATATACCATACATACAATTACTTATTACTTATTATTATAATAGTTTATTGCCATCAGAAAACTAATAACATAAGTCATAACATATTTTTAAAGAGCACATAAAAAAAATTATTACATAGAATATCTTGTTAGTTGCGCAGCCCCTACACAAGGAATTCTTGTGCTGTAGGGGTTGCCTGCCAATTGACATAAATTATGAAGACATATTATAAAAAGACATCAGTAAAGATTTATATAACAATTCAGTAGGTATCAGAATTATAATTAATAAACAAGTGTCAACTTATATAATATTATGTTATATTTATAAAAGTCACATTTCATCAAACATCTTTTAGATAGCGACACGAAAAAAGTATCAATACTTTATGGTATCGAGTACATTTCCTTTCGATAAATCGATACGTCACTTTTGTACTCGATACTTTGTATTCGATACGTCTTGTACTTAAGCTCGCTTTTTTTAATTTATGTCACTTTTTATAATAAGCCCTATAAAGTATAATCCTTAAATTTTATAATTTATATTTATGGCAACATTAGCATCGCGGAACGCCATATTGAATTCTTAATACGTTCGCTGCGGTACGAGAACTTATGAATCTCGTTTGTGACTTTCGTCCGGTGCGTACCTAGGTGAATTTGTATGTTTTACTCGTTCCGGCAAATTAGTTTTCCATACGATTTTTTCAACTTAGAGTGAGATAACTGAACTTATGATAATTAGGTATGTTTGTAGTAATGTTTTTATCAATAAAATCGTACGAGACCTAATGAGTCTCGTAGCTACCATACAGTAAAAATCTACAACTAGTGCGTTACGAGATCCATAAACACTCGTAACAATTTCGTACGACGCGCACCCGGAAATGAATTAATGTTGTGTCTATGTTGTGCTATCGAAAAATATATTTATTGAAAGTTTAATTCAGAAATTTAAAGGAGAGCCTTTTGATAAAAATATTGAGAATAGTGAAACAGTAGTATCCGAACATAAATACACAATAAAATATAGTAAAAAAGACGCTGTGTTGGTTGTTATGCCAACAGACAATGACCAGACCAGGCCAGACAATGACGAGCAGAGAGGCCGACAAAAAACAAAACAAGTAAAAGAGTTTTGTAATAAATGCAACCAAACTTTATGTTCGTCATGTTTTAATGAAAAACATTAACACTACAGTACACGCGTGGACTACCATGGTAGACCAGGGTCACTTTTTCAGCAATATTTTTTGAGTCAAGCATTATAGAAACTTGAAAGAAAGCTATTCAAGGTAATCCTCGTTTAATAAATTTGACAAATCCTCAGTAACTCCTGCAACCGCACAGTTGATCGAAATAATAGTTATTTAGCATCAAAAACGCTGGACTACCATAGTAGTCCGCGCGAGTATTGGTGTACTAAATTCAACCATGTATGTTTTTTTTTTAATTATTGATTTATAACGTTTTTATTGTTTTTGATAAAATATTTTATGCATTAATACTGAAATACACTTATGATAAATCGATTACAAATACTAAAATTTGATTTTTAAGACATTTGAGATATAGTGACCTATTATAGATTGACGTCCTAACCATATTATGACTCACCAAAAACATAGGAAATCTCACCTAATTGCAAAAAATTATTTAAAAATTGATAAAAATTATATATTTAACTTGTGTTAAGTATTTAATTAATTAAAACATAAACTATTTTGTAGTTTTTACAATGAAAACTTAGCGCCATCAGTGCCAGATTTCTAATTTCCTCGTCAGGCTTTTTATGTAAGTTTTGAGATGGAAAATTGTGATCTAAGTTGGCTGCTGGAACTAAATAACCGATCAACAGTCATACAAGTGACAAATATTTAGTTTTGTAAACCCTAGTCTAGGAGTCACACTTGTATAAAAATGTGCTAGTCCGGTGACTTCTGAAGTTTAGGGTCGTTTATTCTTAGAAAAAAATAATCAACATATAAAAATAATTGAGTATATAAATAGAAAAGATAACTCATGAGTATTTTATGTAGAATAGTTCAGGATTTTTTAAGAATCCAACACGATTTAGCCCCACCGATAAGACGTATGAGCTTTGATCGCCAAACAATTGGCGATCAAAGCTAGGGCTAACATGCAGCATTTAAATTGTCATTTCTGGCTTATTTTGACTTGTAAGTAGGATTGAATCTCGAATAACATAAAACAAACAAAAATCTAACTTATTTTAGTTTCACGAAAGGAATACACATGTTTCATTTCATCAGTACGATTTTTGTCACATTTTCATAGAAATTCACAAATTTGTTGATTTTTCAGTAATTTAATAATTAATAAAATAGTTTTTTTTTCGTTTTTACAGTGGTCGAAACGATCGTGATCGCCATTTAAACCGGTTGAAGGTGTATTTCAGCGTTTTGAGTGCTTAGTAGAACACATCCCAAGTAATTATAAATATTTTGTTTTTTTTGGGGAGTTTTGGTTGAAATTTAGTGGGTTTTGAAGTTGCTTTAGGGGGAAAACGTTTTGAAGAGTTGGCAACACTGCCTACCGCACCGCACTGCTCGCAAACTACGCTTGCGCTCACCGCCCGCGATTAGTGCAATTGTTTTGTTTTGTATTGCGTATGTTGCTTTCTAGATTAGAATAATCAAATTACGTTTTTCAAGTTATTGTGACCTGTGACAATGAAACGCTGGTTAAAACCAAATGACTCCGCTTTGGACGAAGCAAATGAAAAACCTTCGATTTCAAAAGTTAAACGCCGTAAGTTTTGCGACGAATATTTAGCTTTCGGTTTCACAAGTACCAATTTAAACGGAGAAGACAGACCTCAGTGCGTCATATGCTACGAAGTTTTGTCGAATGAGTCGATGAAACCGGCCAAACTCCGACGTCATTCAGAAACAAAACACCAAGAATATCGTGAGAAATCAAAATCCTTTTTCAAAGTTAAAGCCTTGCTATTATAACAAAGCAAAAAAACAATGATTAAGACTGCTACTGGGACCAATAACGAAAGCGCTGTATTAGCGTCCTACCAAGTATCCTAGGTAGTTGCAAAAAGTGGTAGGCCCCACACCATTGCTGAAGAATTAATTTTACCGTGCGCTAAAATTATGGTTTCTGCTATGTTAGGCGACAAAGCCTCAAAAGAATTGGACGTTGTATCGTTATCAAACAACACCGTGATGAGGAGAATTGATGAAATGTCGGGAATGTTAAAGAGCAGCTGATATTGAACGTTAAAGCGGGCAGATTTTATGCTTTGCAATTAGATGAAAGCACAGATATTAGTAATGATGCAAACTTGCTTGCATATGTTCGTTACGAACACAACAACAGCATAAGTAAGGATTTTTTATTTTGTTTACCTCTGCCTTCGCACAATACAGGTGAAGCAATATTTGAAGTATTGAACAACTTTATGTCCACTCATGAAATTACATGGGACAAATGTGTGGCAGTTAGCACTGACGGTGCTCGGGCGATGACCGGGACACGAATAGGGCTTCAGGCGCGCGTGAAGAAGATGAATCCAGCCATTATCTGGCATCATTGCTGCATTCATAGGGAGGCATTAGCAGCTAAAAATATGCCAGAATTTAAAAAAAATTAAAAACGGTGTTAGATGACATAGTGCAGGTGGTGAATTTTATTAAAGCTAGGCCTTTAAATTCCCGGATTTTCGGTATCATTTGTGAAGAAATGGGAAGCATTCACAAGCAGTTGTTATTGCACGCTGAAGGTGAATAGTAAAGCAAAATGCGTTTTAGACGTCTTTTTGGCGATGTTTTACAGCTAAATTACAGATCGGGAAATACAGAAGTTTTGTGTAATTAGAAAGTGTATCTTGAAATATATTGTCGTGAACGATATTTTTGGTGATTTTTATTCAGTTATCAGAAAATATATTTTTAAAGTGCTTTAACTCGCGTAAGATGTATATTTTAGGATGGGTTTTTTTTTTTTTGGTTTAGCTAATCCGTTTATAATGAATCTTTGCATACATGTTTATTTATTTTTTATCTTGTTGATCGCGAACCATTTGCGATAAACAGTATTGCAAAATAGAAGTTTTATCATCAAACTCTTTAGTGCCTACTGTAAATCAAACTCCACTAGTAAATGTAGTAAAGCATTTGCTCATAAAATTTAACAGGCGTAAATTAGTTACGGAATGCGTCGTTGTCAACTCGAGGTATGTACAACGGAGCGCGGCGTTGCCGTTCCGCGCACACGGCACAAGCAGTGCGTGCTCTTCTTTTGATTAGTCTCACTTTGACAATTTACCGGCTTTAAGTTTTAACAGTTTGCACTTTGCGCGCGTATTGTACTGTGTACATGTTGTGTGATTACGGTTCGATTTTGAAAAAAGTGAAAAATATATTATTTCTTCTTTTGGTGAGCTGTGAAACAAGGTGAAAACATGGGTAATAAAAGTATTCCGAAACAAAGTAACAAACGATCATTGAAGTTGCTAAATAAAAGAAGATCTCGTCTTGCATATCAGACAAAAAAAGCAAAACAAGCCAAACCAAATGATATTGAAAAGTAAGTACCTACCTACTTTTTAAATATAATATTATAGTGCTCCCAGACAGTAATTCAGCATGACATGCATCGATCTATCATGATCTACGTGACAGTATATCCCTCGATCGTGGAAATAACGAGACACAATAGATTTTTATTGTTATCGCGGTCGCATCGCTTGGGGCTTGTTGAATGTTGCATGACATGTCGATTGCGAAACGAACATGCGTGCATGTAATGTACATATTGCAGGACGAAAAATTAAAGAACTGGTCAATCAATGTACAGCACGTAGTTTGCATGTCATTCACATTGTGGGAATATGCGTGGAGGCCGCAAAGGAAGATCTTCCGACCGAGCGAGGTGTTATGCTTGGTCAGGCCGGAGCCCACGTGATACATTTCAGCTGTCCTATATATACCGACGCGCTCAGAAAACTTCGATAGCGCGATGCAGGAATGTTAGGCGAATTGTGGGTACCGCCACATCACTCCCCCCCGAAGACCGGAGGTCGAATCTTGAAGTCTTGTCGCTTGAGTCGCCAGTGTCAGAGAGTTCCAATGAGTCGGAACTGTTACAGTGAAGTCCCAGTGAGTCGGAACTGTGATGCTGCTGCACGGGATCCAGTGAGTCGGATAGCTGCCGTGCGGGGCCGATGCTACGTGCTGACCAGGAGAGATGTGCTCTGCTTGCTGACCGGTCGGTGTAGTGAGAAAGCCCGTTGATGCCGATGCGGAGTCGCCCAGGCCGCGGTACATTGCGGCTAGTGGACGAGGTACCCGATGAGGCGATGCTGGCTGGCGCGGTGCGGAGGGGCGGGGAGTGATGATTATGAAGGAGGCGTGTTCTGTCGAGGGTCACCAATGTGAGAATAATGCGTGGAGGCTACAAAGGAAGATCTTCCGACCGAGCGAGGTGTTATGCTTGGTCAGGCCGGAGCCCACGTGATACATTTCAGCTGTCCTATATATACCGACGCGCTCAGAAAACTTCGATAGCGCGATGCAGGAATGTTAGGCGAATTGTGGGTACCGCCACAACATCAATCAATACAATAAACGATCATGCGTGCATGGCAGCACGTAACGCATGTAATGCTGAATTATCGTCTATTTTGTGCCTAATATCACATAACCTTTATTATTGTATGTGATTAGTGGGTACATTACAAGCTTTCACTACACTTGACGTACTATAGTTACAGCACAATTCGCTAATAAATTGCTAGCATGCAAATTTTCATTTCTCATAATCTAACCCATCAAGCCCCTTTAGGACACCGCCCACCGTGCACCGGTGACCGCGACAACGATAGAATACAATAGCATTTCCAAGATACCCGATCGAAGGATTTAAAAAGAAAAAAAAACAGTATTATATAATATGTATATACTAACAGTGAACAAAATAACAGTAGTTACCAGAATAAAATAACAAAAGTATCTAATTTAAATGGTTTAATTCTAAGTGTCATCTTAGTAAATATAAGAATAAAATGTAATTATCATGGTATTACAAGCTTTCACTATGGTCAATAAACTATATTTTGTACATTACATTTCGAGCAAATAAAGATATTATGATGTTTGTGTGTATTATGATATTATGACAACTATGTTTTCTGTACGGGCAGAATCTTAGGATCTTTTGAGGGACTTTCCACGGTCCCATAGACTTGAAATTAGGTATGAAGCTGCATTCCTGGTGACAATAGGTTCTATCAGGAGTTGGTATTAGGGGAATTAATAGGGGAAACTGAGGACACTTGATCCCCCACTTTGATTTTATGATCTCACGTGTACTGTATTTCTTGAGAAATAGGTATAACATGTGTTTAGAGTTTAGACTAAATGATGCATTATTATTATTATTATAAACGATGCATAATTTAACGAAGTACTAACTGTGTATTGGTAATTAGGATTAAACTATATTTGTAAAATTTATTGGAATAAAACTGGTGAAACAGGTTTACACCAAGTGTCCCGTATGTAAGGGAGGAATGATCCTCCTAGTTGGATGACTTGATCCGGGGCGGATCTAGTCTCCCATAGTATTGGTGACATTATTATTATTATTATAGCTAATCAAATATCTTACATAATTAAACTGTTTCTTTTGCAAATACATACTTTTTTGTAATAAATAAAAGCCTGTAAATACTCATCAAAATGAGTTTGCGCAGCCATAGAATCTAAAAAGACATGTCACTTTAAAACGTGAAATAGTTGACACATCCAACTGTGAATAAAAGTTTGCTTGTACCATAGACAGAAAGTGTTGCTAGAATTAATAAGCATTGCTTTGGTAGAATTTTGGTAAATTGGGTGTACCGTGTGTCCCACAGGGATCTAGTGTCCCCAGTTTCCCCTACCTACTTTCAAGTCTATGGGACCGCTAAAAGTCCCTCAAAAGATCCAAGATTCTGCCGTACAGAAAACATAATAATATTATGATCATGTGATCATCAGATGCATTTACAACAGTCTATTATTTATCGGACATTGTAATGTAAATTGTTACGTAAATGTATAGCATACAGAATAGTTTATCACAGAGACTTCAAACAATTATTTTTTACTGTTACACTATTATACCTACATAACTATAGGATGTTTAAAAAATGTTTGCCATACATGGAGATAATATGCCATAGCTTCAGGGAAGGTTCAGTATTGTTAAAGGAAGCCGTAAAATTTAAAAAAAAATACTTTTAATGAACTTTTTAGGGTTCTGTAGTCAACAAGGAACCCTTATAATTTCGGGCTGTCCGTCTGTCTGTCTGTCTGTCCGCAGTCTTGCTCAAAGACTATAGGACTTACAAAGCTGTAATTTGGCATTAAGACCGAGCTCCCTTTTTTTGCTGTGTTTTCTAATAAGTATTACGATCCCGGAAGACGATGAAACACAAATGAAATTGAGATTTATTTAATGATTGTATATTTATCTGATACTTGCCTAACGGAAAACACGATTCACTTATTTTGACTCTATAGTTTCATTTTTCGAAATTATGAATTTTTCTGGGTTTTTCAACAAATATCTGTTACACTTATTGAGTTACTATCATTCAATAACTTGCACTACTACAATCACACACTATATAAAAGATTAACTAAAGGAAATATTAGAATTGTATTTAATTTTTAAGTAATCAATAATCATCAAAAACATTTTTGGGACTAGCGAAATTTACTTTCGTGCTATAATGCGCCGGACCGTTGTTACGCGATATTGTTCACTATTAGCTACAGCGCAAAATACATTTCATCATCATTTAATATACCTTCATGTGTATACGCATCAGACAATGCATTGATTTTCAAATTGTTTTTATTCACAAAATTTTTTATTTTTGTAATCCTGTAGGATCCAAGGTAGGATAGTTGAAATTGATGCAACCGAAGGACAAAATTTAGAAGAGTCATTACATCAGATTAATGATAACACGGATTCAAATGTCCAGTAAGAAATATTATTATTATCTTTTAACGTAAATATTAATTATTGATTATATTAAAAACAAAAAGCCAGACTGGAGGGAGTAGTAGTATTTTTTTTTTTGTCAGCACAATATTGCCTCCGACTACGTGTAATGTAAAGTAATTATTGTTTTTGCCTTTTCAGTTCATTCAGTCGGGTTCTTTGTTTTTATAATAATAATTTTATTTTAACATACATTACTTACTGTTTTTACAGGGACAAACACAACACTGGAGAAAATACATTTGCTGGCCTTGAATGTGAATTTGAGAAAACATCAAAAAACACAGAATGTGGTGCCCAGTAAGACACATTACTATTATTAGTTTAACTTTTTTACTATACAGGAGTGTTTTTAGTATAAAACAAAATTTATTTTTTCCAGAGGCACAAATAAGTTTGGAAGAAGAATAATAAATATGTATCAATTTTTTAAACAACTTCAAGAAATATCATCTCATGGTCCTCTTGACTGCGGTTTAAAGTCAATGGAAATAGTTTCAGAAACACGCATGGGTTTCACTTCTAAATTCAACATAAAATGCAAAATGTGTGATTTATCTTTTTTAATATACAACGATAACCCAGTTGATGATATGGATCTTAATACCGCTGCAGTGGCGGGTACAGTGGCTATTGGGTGTGGATACAGCCAGCTAACCGAAATAACTGCTTCTTTGGGAATACCTCCTATGAATAATCAGTTGTTTTCTGCAAAACTGGAAGTTGTTCATAAAAAATGGGAAGTTGAATTACTAAAATCAATGACAGAAGCTGGTGAAGAAGAGCGTCGTTTAGCCATTGAGGAGGGTAGGCTTAATTGTAATGAAATCCCAGTAATAGATGTCATAGCGGACGGGTGCTACGCGAAACGATCTTATAGAAAAAATTATTCGTCTCTTTCGGGTGCAGCAGCTATATTAGGAAAAAGAACGAATAAAATTCTTTATATGGCAGTAAGAAATAAATATTGCTGTATTTGTGCCCTAGCTCAGAACAAGGGTAAAGAGGCAAAAGATCACACGTGCTACAAAAATTATTCTGGTAACTTAGTCTTATTTACTAGCTTTTTTCTTTGACACCTAGTACCCTTTATTTCCCTAACTGTTTTCTATGTATATTAGGTATTATTATATTACTCTGTTTGAGGTATAAGTAACGGTTATCCCTTTTTTATGATTAATAACAAAACAAAACGAATTTTAGTTTTTTTCTTTTAGGAGCGTCTACAGGAATGGAGTCTGAAATCTTGGTGGAAGGGTTTAAAAAAAGTATTGAAATGCACAATATAATATATGGACGTTTAATATCGGACGGGGACGCCAACACGTATTCAAAAATACTTCAATTTAGACCTTATGAAAATTATACCGTTGAAAAAGTAGAATGCCGGAATCATTTACTAAGAAATTTTTGTAATAAATTTTCAGCACTAAGTACAGATACCAAGTATTCTCTTAAATACAGAAAAACTATTACAAAATCACGAATATTAGGCACCAGAAAAGTAATTACCGAAGCCATCCAACAATACAAAAATACAAATAATATTACGGGTCTTTATCAAGATATTATAACTGCACCAGATCACGCATTTGGACGCCACGACAAATGTAAAGAATATTTTTGTACCAAAGGTGAAGAAGAGGCAATAGATAAGGAAATTTTTTCTAACAGCATTTGGTTGAAAATTAAGCAAATTATAGCTCAACTCGCAGCCCATGCAAGAAGCTTAATCTTGGATGTAGACAGCAACTCTGTAGAGAGATATCATAGCTTGGTAGCTAAATTTGTAGGAGGCAAGCGCATAAACTTTAGCCGCAGATTCCAGTACCAAATGCGATGTAATGTAGCAGCTGTGTCATTCAATACTCAAAAACCTTTATCCGTTCGGCATAAATCAATTGTTGGAAAAAGTCCACGCAACGAAATTAAAAGGAACGAAGAAAAACGAATGAAGAGTCGGAATCTGACTCAGAAATATTTGAGAAAAAAGAGGAGACTGTTTCAGACCCAAGATGGAAAAAACTATGGGGAAAATTGCTCAAAACCGGATATGGCTGAAGATATGCTGGAGGATTCAAAAAGAGTATTTTTACAGAATTTAGAGAGAAATGCCGAGGAAAGACAGAGAATTGCCAGAGAAACTGTGTTGCAGAGTGGGAGTTCAGAGTGGTTAGAGCTGCGTCGCAACCTCTTAACTGCCTCTAACTTTGGTAGGGTTGTAAAAAGGCGCCTTGACATTAGTTGTCAAAATATAGTCAAGGATATTCTTTACAAAAAATCAATTGAACATGTGGCGTCTATTAAACATGGTCGACAATATGAAAAAGTTGCCCTACAGCAGCTAGCGGTGGAGGCAAATGTCAAAATAGAGCCATGTGGCTTATATATAGACCCGGAAATCCAATATTTTGGAGCAACCCCAGATGGCACTGTAGATGACGACACTATAGTAGAAATAAAGTGCCCAAAATGTTGTTACAATGTTGGTATAGAAAAAGCCATAAATGATAAAAAATTAACGTTTTATAAAAAAACCAAAGACGGGTTACAAATTAATAAAAACCACGCATGGTTCTACCAAATACAGGGCCAGCTTCATGTAACTAGAAGCAAAAAATGCATTTTTGGTATATGGTCTGGCAAAAACTTTCCAGTTAAAACGGAAATAATCCATCGTGATGAGGTATTCTGGAAAACAAAAATGGAGAAAAAGCTGAAAGACTTCTATATGGATTGCATACTGCCAGAATTAGTGGATCCTAGATATCCGAGAAAAATACCTATTAGGGACCCACAGTATATAACAGAGGCTGTTACAAGAAAAAATGAAAAAAAGTCAGAAAAAAGAAAATTAGTCCCCCACCATTCAAGCCAACAAGCCCCATTGCCCAAAAGGAAAAAAAAAATAACTTAATAATTCTCAAATTTACTCGAATACAAAAATTCCTGTCCTGTCCAATATCCGGAAGTCCAATATTTTGGAGCAACCCCAGATGGCACTGTAGATGACGACACTATAGTAGAAATAAAGTGCCCAAAATGTTGTTACAATGTTGGTGTAGAAAAAGCCATAAATGATAAACAATTAACGTTTTATAAAAAAAAACCAAAGGCGGGTTACAAATGAATAAAAACCACGCATGGTTCTACCAAATACAGGGCCAGCTTCATGTAACCAGAAGCAAAAAATGCATTTTTGGTATATGGTCTTCCAAAAACATTCCAGTTAAAACGGAAATAATCTATCGTGATGAGGAATTCTGGGAAACAAAAATGGAGAAAAAGCTGAAAGACTTCTATATGGATTGCACTTCTATATGGTTTTTATTTTTTTGTAACAAATAAAAACCACGCATGGTTCTACCAAATAAAGGGCCAGCTTTATGTAACCAGAAGCAAAAAATGCATTTTTGGTATATAGTCTGGCAAAAACTTTCCAGTTAAAACGGAAATAATCCATCGTGATGAGGAATTCTGGGAAACAAAAATGTAGAAAAAGCTGAAAGACTTCTATATCAGTGGCAAAAAATGAAACATTCATCTCCGCGTCTTCTCCCCTGAAACCTCCCCCACTCCAAATATCATGAAAATCGTTTGAGCCGTATTCGAGATACATATAATACGGGACATACATAAAATACGGGTTAAAAGGGGATAAAATAAAAAAGTATTCTATGTACATATTTATTTTATTTAATTAATTCGAAAAAAAAACAAGTAGTCTCTGTTTATTATTACTCTGCCCACCTCTGCAAAATAAATTGCTAAATGCTACATCTAGCGGAAATATTATGTAACTTACCGTAGCTTGGCAACCTACACCTCCTACTGCTACATTGATTCATAAACAGATGGCGCTCCGCGTCAAACGTCCAAGGTCATTTGCTTAGATATTCGTCTGAAGTGCGTTGGTTGTCTCATGGCAAAGTTGTGTCGCGTGTTTTCGAGCTGAGAGATGAGATCAGAATGTTCTTTTTGAAGAATTCTGTACCTACACGGCGGCGTCAACAAACATGCTGATCACTTCAATGACTTTGGATGGCTTACAATGGCAGCATACTTAGCTGATATACCTATTTAGTGCCCTTAACGAGCTGAACTTGGGTCTACAAGGGAGAGATAACAATATCTTCCAAGTCGATGATAAAATTGAAACGATGCTAAAAAAATTTGACTTTTGGATAATTCGTACAATTCAAAAAAAACTATAATCACTTTCCAACACTGTCAGCGTTTTTGGAATCCTCTGGTGAAGCAATATTGCCATCACAAGAACAAGATGAAATGGTTACACACCTCCGCGCTTTGAGGTCTTCGTTTGGGATTATTTTCCAATACCCGACAAAAATAAAAATTGGATATCAGACCCTTTCAACACGGATGTTACTGATATTACTGGCTTGACAGTGGCACAGGAAAACCAATTACTAGAAATGTCCTGTGATTCAGCATTGAAACGCAATTTCAAAGAATCTTCATTATCAAGTTTTTGGGTAAATGTAAAGACAGATTGATTATAAGGAGATATCGGACGAAGCACTGAAACATTTACTGCTTTTTTCAACCACATATCTATGTGAAAAGGCATTCTCTACTCTTGTATATACAAAAAACAAATACAGAAACAGATTACAAGTAGAATCTGATTTGAGATTACAACTTAGTAGCAACATCAACCCGAATATCACTGATTTAGTTGCAAAAAAGCAACACCAACCTTCACATTAATTTTTTTCATATTTTTCATAATAAACAGTTATGAGTACCTATTTTGCATCTGTAATAACTAAAATACCTAATCCGAATTGCTGTTTATTTTATTAAGGGGGTCCGTGAAAGCTGTGCTTGATTTCCTAGGCGTCCGTGGACTGAAAAAGGTTGGGAAACGCTGACTTAAGGACATCATCACATATCTTTGGAAGATTTTGCTCAACATATCACACGCAGGCAAAATGAAATTGATTCGGAAGGCATAGGTGATATAGTAAGATTATACACTGAAGCCCTGGAAAATAAGTCTTTTCTGAATTTTGAAAACATTTCTGATATAACGGAAGAAGATCTCCACTTTGGACAGGGTTAAATCACACCCAATTCAACAATCTGATTGGGCAAATACCTAGACTTCGGCAACAGTCCAACACACCTGAACTGGACTTAGGAGTTTATCTCAGCAAAATTCGAACCGGTGAACCAAGTCAATGATTGGGGACCGCCTATAATATGTCTAGGTAAAGTGTAGATCGAAAAGTAAAACTAGTAAGAAAATGTCTTCTAAATGATTTTGTTTCTATGCATCTGGGGCTGGACCATATTACCCGCAGTGATGCAATCAATCGTAACAGTGTTACCTCAACATATATTCGGAGACACAGAAAACACGAAGATAATCGCTATACTTGATGACACATATTTCTATGTAAAAAAAAGCTCAAACTTTCGGCGGAGTTACAGCATCCATGAATATAAAAACCTTGTAAAACCATTCATGGTCGTCTGTGCTGATGGTCACATATAAGACATACCTGCACTATATGATGCAAAAACATCAGATGCTGAAATAATGCAAAAAATATTAAATAACCATAGAGAACCAATCGAAGACAGCGCATTTCATTATTTTTTTGAAGAGGGTGATGTATTTATTCTCGACCGAGGTTTCCGGGACTTAATTCCCGATATAGAATCGCACGGATATAATCCACATATGCCTCCAACCAAAAGAAGGAATGAGACGCAGCTGTCAACAGAAGATGCGAATAAGTCGAGGCTTATAACAATGTGTAGATGGGTGGTGGAAGCCATTAAGGCGAGGACTTATCTCAATTCCAAACGATAACCTTGCACACAACCAAAGACCAAACGTGTACGCCTCGCAATAAGATTCATTTTAGCTTAGCATAAAATTGTAGTTTCTAGGAGCGGATCTTCTCTATTTTTTATGTGTTTTTTAAATATCTTTCTAAATAAATAAGAAAAAAGACAATTCCTTTCAGACCTTTTTAAAATAGATTCATTAACAATTTATTAAGATAAAATGTAAGTTATTCTTGTTAATACTTATATTTCGATGACAAAGAGTTTTGTCGGAGGTGAGTTTGTAAATTAATTACAGCGAAAGTATTAATTTTTATTAAAATGTTTTTGATTTAAACCCTTTTAAATATTGAGCTCTATATTTAATATTTTTTTTACATTTCGTTATTATATTGGAACTTGGTAAATCGGGTATCAAGAAATAACAAAAAGGGGTTTCAGCCCGCCTTAACGGCCGATTTAAGAGAGATTTTAAAATATTTCGCCAGCGAATTTTTAATCGCGCCGTGCCAAACGTCTTCGACGATTTTAAAATTGCTGGTGCGCTAATAAATTTCTATTAAGAGCTGTACATAAACCAAACCTGTTGGCAGACTGCGTTTAATTTAAATCAAAACCTCAACAGACAAAGAGTGTCATTTGAAGTCCTGGATGCTGAAAATCCACAACTCGATTTTCCTCGGTTGACTATGGAAGATTTTAATAAGATTTTCAGTAGGGACTTACCACGTAAAAATTGCTCGCTCGAACTGTAGCGAGCATTTACGGGGGACAGAAAGGTACTAAATAGAACGCTACCGTTACTCTCCTCAATTATTTGGAGATCCCAATGACGTGCTGATCCGGTGCCAGCTCAACTCACGATACGTAGAAAGAAGAACATACTACACGTACGTGATGTACAACTCCGCTTCCCAGGGCAGAGATGCCATAAAAGAACACTATTGTTCTTGTTTGCACGGCCGAAGAATTTTTGGAAGTTGTACCCATATTGTCAGCGTTTTATATTTCTTAGGTTGAGCCAGGCATGAAGACATTTTTCATCATCCTGCTGCCTTCTTAGACAATGTTACTGATTGTAAAATTTAAAAAGTTGTAATTTGAGATACAGCACTTTAACCCCGGAGCTGGGTTTTTTTTCTATGGAGTTTGAGCATTCTCCTATGCAGTCAATTATTTCTATCCAAGAAATGTAAACCAAGATTCACTTGAAAATTTCTTTGGACGAATTAGAGCTCTAAATTATAGAAATCCTGACGCTAATATTTTTGCTCATTCTTTTAAATCTCTAATCCTCATTCCAAAAATGCAAAATGTGAAGAGGATGACGGAGAACAAATATTGAATGTAAATATTTAGTAAAAATAGTGTAAATAAAGAAAATTTTAAGCCAAAACAACAAAAAAGTTCTCCCTCGTCTTGTTCATAAGATTGTGATACACCAACTACGAAAATTTTCTGTGGGTCAAGTGGTAATGGAAAAAGTTAAAGTCCACTGCTCGGCATACACTGCTGGATATGTGTGCAGATAAATTTGTAAAAGTGTAAATTGTGAGGCCTGTTTAGGTACTTTAACTACAAAAAAAGAAGAAAATATACATATGTATATCGTCGTTGCCAAAACAAGACCTCTTATGTGACGGTTTGGACTAAAATGACTTTTTTACACCAAATTGTAGAGAATTCAATTGTCCACCTTGTACTAAAACTCACATGTCAATATTTAATATATTCGCAGAGATACAGGTGACGAAAAAAAACTCCCATGTGACACTCAATAATAATTGGCAATCAAAATATCTCATGTGCGCAACTATGCACATGAGATATTTAACTATCACTAAAAACGTATTTTGTGCTAATCATAACACATGAGAGGTTTTGACTTGCATAGGTACTTCCGTTATTCAGGTGCAAAAAAGACGCACTAATTAGGTGAGACAGTAGATTATTTTCCCTTTATTCTATTGACTAGTTCAAGGTCACGACAGCGCGTGCCGAGCGGGTCGTCGAGTGTTTTGACTTGTCACAAACTTGATCATTGCGGATGAAAGCGCGCGGCGAAAGTGATGTCTCATTAGTCATTATTCATTAATTTCATAAACAAAACTTTATATTGTGGTAACAATGAGTGAGCAAAGACTGAAAGATAAAGATATTGAGCAGGAGTTATTAATAGTCGATGAAGAAACTCGCAGTCTCAGTGCTTGCAGTGATTCAGAAAATCGGAACCCACAGTGTTTTTCGCCTATTACTTTGGCTGATTTAGATATTGCTAGCAGAACCAATACAAACCGTGTCGAAAGATCTTCTCATGACAATTGGACTCTGTGTTCTGATAATAATGTAAGTATGTATAAAGTAATTATTATTTATACCTATCTCTAGCCCGCTCGTTACTACTTAACTTTTTGAATGTTAACGTTACGTTAAAGAGCAATAATTGAAACGGATGAAAGTACCTAATAGTACTACAATTCACATTGGCCTATATTATTGTCAACTTGATTGATATTATTATGGAGGGAGGCTAGCTTCAGATTGTGGTTTCCTTATTAGAATAAATATTGGATAATACTTTCTTTGCTTTTTTATATAGGTACCCAGTAAATCATGTACTTGACTACTTTAACATTTAATTTTAGGCATCCGTAAATGGCGAAAACCAAAGAACTGATGAAAATCTCAACAGATACATGTTTCCTTATGAAGACTTTTTGAAAAGCGATGACAGTATTCAAGATCCTAATTGGATTCCAACACCAGAGAAGGTACCTATTTATTATTAATAACGTAAGCGTAAAATTTCGTGTATTTTTAAGTACCTATACCATTGGTCCACATTTTCGTGGTTTACTTAAACTGAAAATTAATTACAGAAGTCAAAAAGTAACATCAACACAGAGCAGCTGCTGCAGCTGCAAGATGAAGATGAACGACTGGGAAGTCAAGATATCCAGCTTTATCTAGATACTGAAAATATGGAAAATACGTCAACATTACAAATTCAGGAAATGAGTAGTACAAACCAAAAACAATTGCAAGACTTTGAAGAACAGGATGATCAGCCACAATCAGAAATAGCTTATAGGGAAGACACAGAGAGTCCATCATTATTAGCCCATCACTATAATGAACATGCAAATGAAAACATATTTGCTCCACAGGATGTGATAGAACACTCAGAAAGAAGAGAAATTATTGTAGCAGAATCAGGCCAGTCTATTGAACATAACGATCTTAGTTTTAACGATCTAAAAAGGGCGCTCAAAAAAGCACGAGCTCTTGGAAAACCTTATCGCGGTTTTAAAAATTTACATGGCAAATTACAATTATGTACTGAAAAATCTGCTAGAACACTGAAACCACGGTGCCTACATACAAATACGCTTATGAAAAGCAAGGATACTTTTTTGTGTGCTAGAATACCTGACGAAGAACGTGAAAATATTCACAAACAGTTTTGGAATATTCAGACATGGGAGGAGAAAAAGGGTTTTGTCTGTGCATCCGCTAAACGTAGATGCATAAAACCTCGCAGAAAAGGTCAAAATAATTTAACTAAAATGAGCGGTCATAATTTTTTCTTAAATAATACAAAAGTTTGCAAACTTTTCTTTCTAAATACCCTTAGTCTAGGTATGCTTTTTTGTGCAGTATATTTAATTTCATACCAAATGTAGTTAAAGTTAGTCTGATTGGTCTTGGTTTTTCACTTTTCTTTCCAATTCTTCCGACATACTCTATGTCTCTACGGTCGCCTTCAATATTCATCTTTTGACTTATAATTTTAAACATCATATTTTCTAGTTCCAGGTAATTTTTTTCTTCTTCCGCAATACCGAAGAAAATCACGTTGCGCTGACGTATAACTTTTTTCTAAATGTTCTAGCCTTTTTTCGTGTTCAAATTGGGAACTCTTTATTCGTTCAATTTCCGATTCGAATTTGCTAAATTTTTCATCTAACTTTGCATTAATTTTTTGTGTGATATTTTCTTCGGATTGTTTTAAGATCTGCTCATTGTCCTCTTTTATCTGTAATCTCAGTGCATTTAACATATCCATCATATTTAAATTACTCTCGTCTGCCATTTCGGTATTACTAGCGCCCTCTTTATTACGATACTGTAGAAATTTATAGTGCTGATAAGTCACCTTTCGTATTAGTTTCGCTGGTTTCTTATGGATGGTGTTAGTGTGCTGTCTATTGCTTTATTGCTTAGTAGTTTATCAAATTTCTAATAGATGGCGCTTTTAACTATATTGTCTTCGTTGACCAGCTTGATGTCAGATGTCACTTTCTGTTTACTATTTGAGCTGTCACTGTTTTATTAGGTAATGAGTGGGTAGTCGTAATATTATTGTTTTCTAACTGGCTGTGATACGTGATTCTTATAATTTGAATATAACTGCTTTAGACTTGATATTTTCCGATAAAAGTTAATTTCTTGGCGTTGTGCTATAAATGTGCTGTTCAGGTGTTCATAATTAGTTTAGCTTGAATGTATTACTCACATCGGTCGGTTTTTCGTTGTAAAAAGTTCTTCAAATCAGCTGTATTCTTTCTTCGTTGGGTGATCAGCTGTTTTCTTGGCGAATTGTAATAATGTAAGTGTCCTTTGTATCTTGTCGATTATTTATTATTATTCTTATAACACTTTTTCTGAGCACTGTTCTTGTAGGTTATTATTAATTTTTGTGCACTGGTTATTGTATTTATGTTAAGTAAATACGGAGCTTCTTTAAAACGAACTTTTTGTTGTAAATATATCTCTCTTATAGTGTGCGTCCTCCTAAAGTTAAGAGGAAGGTTTTAATGCAGCGGAATTTTGCAGCGCTAGACTTTGAGAACTTAAGGAATGACACAAAAAACATTGACTGGTCTTTGGTCCTTCATGCTGTTCACGTTGACGATAAATTGAATGCTTTTAACTCAATTCTCACTAGCCTTTATGACAGACATGCTCCAGTAAGACCCGTCAAATTAAAACATACTCCAGCACCGTGGCTTTCTGAGGATATCAAATTACTAATAAAGCAAAAGCATGCTGCGAAAACGAAATACAAAAACTCCAACAGTGAGGAGCACAGAGAGAAGTACGTCCAAATAAGAAATCGATGTAACAGATTGTGTAGAGACGCTCAGCGGCGCTACATTCACTCGTCGGTGGAGAATGGGGATCCTAGTCGAGTATGGAGATTTCTGAGATCCCTGGGTGTCGGAAAAAGCACGGATCATAATTCCTGCACGTTAGACCCAAACACCCTTAATTGTCACTTCGCTGCTCCTTTAACTTCACTTAGCCCGCAATTAAAGTCTCAAACTATTGACAATCTAGAAAATTTACCTTCTCACGACTTTCCTTCATTTGTTCTAAATAAGTTCAATGAGGACGATGTCAGAAAATATGTTACATCCATCTCTTCTAATGCTGTTGGCGATGATGGTATTAGTCGAAAAATGATCATCCCCATTCTCGATATTATTTTGCCCATACTCGTTGATATTTTTAACCATGCTGTTGATACCTCAGTTTATCCTAGCGCGTGGAAGGATGCTAGCGTAATTCCATTACCTAAATCTGTTAGACCTAAGCTGGTTTCAGACTACCGCCCAATTTCCATATTACCTTTTCTTTCTAAAGTGTTTGAACGGTTGGTCTGTCAGCAGCTTACTAATTACGTAATGCAAAATAATCTTTTAAGCGCTTTCCAGTCAGGTTTTTTGACGTGGACACAGTACCACTACTGCGCTAATAAAAGTAACTGACGATATACGACTTGGCATGGATAACAAGTTACTTACAGTTCTAGCCTTATTTGACTTCAGCAGCGCATTTAACACTGTCGACCACGATGTATTGATTGGAATACTAAAGACATTAAATTTATCATCACCTGTAATGAATTTGTTCCGAAGTTACCTTGTAGGACGTCGTCAGAGAGTAAAGCTGGGCAACTCTTTTTCTGACTGGACTGATATCTCTGCCGGTGTTCCCCAGGGTGGTGTTTTATCCCCCCTTTTATTCGCTCTTTTCATCAATAACATCACTCAAAATATTGTGTCGTCTTTTCATCTTTACGCTGACGACCTGCAGATATATATTCAGTCGACATTAAATAACCTTCATGTTACCCTGGATACCTTGAATAGGGATATTGAGACACAACTAATAGTTATTGGTAGTCCTGGCATGGTATCTAGGATTGACTGGGGTAGCCTACCACCAGTGGTGGTACGATTGTACCATTCAGTCAGACGGTTAAGAGCCTTGGAGTTTTCCTCGATGGAACTTTGTCGTGAGGACAACAAATTAAAGAACTTAGCAGGAAAATATTTGCCACTTGGTACTCCATTTCGCGACTGCGTTACGTTCTTCCCATACCGACCAAAATAAAGATAGCAGAGTCTCTGTTTTTATCCACTCTCGATTATGCTGATACTTGTTCCGTCAACCTGACTGAGGACCAGCTCAACAAATTGGAGCGGCTACAAAATCTTGCCATACGATTTATTTTCGGTCTTAGAAATTTCGACCATGTATCCGAATACCGAAGGAAACTCAAGTGGCTACCAATTCGTCGTCGTCGTGATGCTCGCATTTTGTCACTTGTATTCTCCATCATACATGATCCGTATCTGCCATCTTACTTGAAGGATAACTTCACGTTTCGGCATGCAGATAAAGAGTTACGTTCTGCTTCAAATCACCTTTTAGACGTGCCTGTACAACATACAAAGTACTATAACTCTTCTTTTGCTGCTACGGGAATAAGGCTGTGGAATTCATTACCTACCCATATAAGAATGGCGACTACACTGTATCGGTTCAAAATTCTGGTAAAAGAACATTTTTTATCTATTAGTAATAATACTCATTCCAAAAATTGACATTCATGCAATAGTAAGAATTCAGAAATGATGTTTAAATTGTAGTTTCAAGTTCCAACTTCTGAATTATGTGTCTATATTTTATTTTTATTTTTTTCCTTTTGTAATCACCTTTTTTTATAATATTATAATGTATATATGTATTTGTGTATGTATTATTAAAAATATTAAATCTTTATCTAAGTAATATTGCACATTCACCTACTATCAATAACATACTGTCCTTTGCCTGTGGTTGCCTGGAAGAAATTACTTATTAGTAATAAGGCCGCCATTGTGGTACACTGTAGTTATAAGTTGATAATTGTTGTGTTTTTACTTCTTAGTGTGTGCACAATAAAGAATATTTATTTATTATTATTAATATACTAGGTGTATTTAATTAACCGTCTAAACACAGATACCTATTTGTATTTTTGAGCGTCTCTTGCCTCCTGTATGTACGACATTCAAATTTGAAATAAGACGAAAACTAACTGTAGTTTTCGTCTTATTTCAAATTTGAATGTCGTACATACAGGAGGCAAGGAGGCAAAACACTGGTTTTATAGTGTTATTTATTTTAATTAATATATAGTGTTACGTTTACGTTTTTTTGGCTGATGACTGGATTTTATTATATAGTATTATTCAGTTTTTGAGTTTCCATTACGTCTTAGGTAACAATTTAATATAAGCCAACATTAATAATTACTACATGTTAAAGTTTTTCGTTAAATAAAAGTTCGATAATTAAGGTATGTTTAAATTATTTTCTTTGTAGGGCTTCATCGAAAAAGAAGGATATTTTACACAGAGTTTACAAAGAAACGCTCATCAAATGTATGGGATCATTTTTATCGATCCGATGACGGCAAACCGCTAAATGCCAGATGTTTTAAAAAATTAATAACCACCGGTGGTTCTACTACTGGCTTGCACACACATTTACGTACGATGCACTCGAACATTGCTGCAGTTGGCGACTCTACAGATGAACCTTCTTCAACCGCGACTAGAGCGCCACTCCAAGCATACCAGTATCACTTGAGCCGACGACAACACTTAACGACTTATATACGTGGGAGAGCCATGCTTCGGCACGAATGGGCCGGCTCGACCGGAGAAATACCACGTTCTCACAGAAAACCGGCGTGAAACAGCGCTTGCGCTGTGTTTCGCCGAGTGAGTGAGTTTACCGGAGGCCCAATCCCCTACTCTATTCCCTTCCCTACCCTCCCCTATTCCCTTCACTTCCCATCCCTACCCTCCCCTATTACCCTATTCCCTCTTAAAAGGCCGGTAACGCACTTGCAGCTCTTCTGATGCTGCGAGTGTCCATGGGCGACGGAAGTTGCTTTCCATCAGGTGACCCGTTTGCTCGTTTGCCTCCTTATTTCATAAAAAAAAAGAAAAAAAAAAAACGAAACTGACTGATTACTTCAAGTCTTCAGATTCAATAGAAGCTGTTGTTTCTCGAATGACTGCTTTAGACGGCGCAAGTTTCCGATTTTTTTTTTGAAAGTCAAGATCTTCAACTTTTTTTAAAAAGTTGAGACGATTTACCTAAAACAGCAAACACTATTTCAAAAATGGTTTTCGAACATGCCGAATAACTCAAATGTGAAACAGTGAAAATCATAGCGTCCTTGAAAGAACACGGAGAAAGATTTACACTAACCCTAGACGAGTGGACCTCTCTTAGAAACAGGAGATACATGAACATAAATCTTCATTGCAGAGCTTTTGGATGATTCGAATTCAAGAATCTTGGACTACTTAAAATAACGGGATCTATGACAGCTACAGCAGCTCTTAACTACAATGCGCGAGCACCTTTCCAAGTTCAGTGTCGTTCTTGAGGAAGATATTGTTAGTCAAACAACCGATGGCGCCAGCGTCATGAAAAAAATGGGTTCATACATACCCGGCCACCATCAAATTTGCCTCGCCCACGGAATTCAGTCATTCTGAATCAAAACGCTACAGCGACACAGAGCGCCACTTTTCAACATGAAATGTGGCGCTCTGTGTTGCTGTAGCGTTTTGACTTTGCTCTAGTGGCGTTGCGATCCATCACAATCGATTTCTTTGTTTTTCCAATACTTGAGAGAGTAACAGTTCCAGTACAATAGTAGATGTTTCGGAGCATTTACAGAATCCTTGGACTTCTGATAAATATAAATATTATTTATTTGTTTGTTATTAACTTATTACAGATATTTATAAATTTATTAAAATTTTATTATAAAAATAAAAAATATATTTTCTAATATCAAAATTTGTGTATTATCAATCAAAATTTATCATGTTTAGGGGGGAGGGGCCTTAGTTTTTGTGACGAAATATTTACAAGGGAGGTAACAGAAAGTGTGACACAGCGTGACAAGCGGGGGGGAGGGGGTCAAAAAAAGTTAATTTTAGTGTGACGTATTTTATGAACGTAATTTATATAAAACGACAGAAAAAAACATCCAGTTGCAGTTAGACTGTCGAACAAGATGGTCCAGCATGAATGACATGATAGGTTCATTCGTAAAAATGAAAGACTGCATTTTCAAGCTCCTTATCGACAAAGTCAGATGTAAGATACACTCACTCACACTCACAGATGGAGAAATTCAGACGCTAACCGAAATGCATAATAGTTTGGAAGTGGTAAAAATGACTGTACTATTTGCCGACGTGATGCCACTCTGTATACAGCAGACACAGCACTTAAATTCATGCTAAATAAACTCGACAAGCAAAATACATATTATCTGAGTTCAAGTGTCGCTATGAACTTACGAAACCGAATAAAAGAAAGAAGACTTTTCGCAGGAGTATTACATTACCTTAATGACGCCGAAAAATTTTACAGTGCCTCAGAAGATGATACATTTCTCAAACCCACAAGCGAGCAAATATGTCATTACGTCAGCATGTTAAAACACCTCAAATATAAAGAAAATTTAAGTAGCACCCTCGAAACAGATAAGGAATAGACGACGACGGCTGTTTCATCTTTTGATGAAGATGATGAGCCCCTAGCTCCTCGTCTCGCTACAACGAATAAGCTGACATTGCAACAAGAATTCGAGAAAGAACTAGAGAAATGCAAACAAATAAAGAGGGCAATGTCTGCGTCTGACGAATTTGACCTTATTGGGTTTGTAATGACGGAGAAAGCAATAAAGGAGAAAGAGGTGTTTATTTGACGCAGGCATACACATATCTTGCATCCATTTTGCCTACCAGTGTTGAGAGTGAGCGTGTTTTCGTCTGCTGGATATTTTTGTGACAAAATACGAAGTTCTCTATCTGATAAAATGCTTGATGCTTTGTTGTTTTTAAGAACATATTATCAAGAAAAGCGTACATATAAAACTAAATAGACAGGTATACCGTATACCTAGCCATGATTAATATTTTGTTCCTAATTATTGTGATTTTATATGCTAATTTTAGATTTATGTTGATTTTGAATAAGTTTAATTAAAGTAAGATAGGATAATGTGACACTGCGATTTAGTATTGTAACCGAAATTATAAAGACTGAGTTTTGTTCCTAATTATTTCGATTTTGCTTGAAAATTTTACTTTTATGTTAATTTTGAGTTGTTTAATTAAAGTAAGATAGGATAAAGCGACAATTTGATTTGATACTTAAACAGAAATAATAAAAACTAAGTTTTGTACTTTATTAAAGGATTTGATTGTTTTCTATTATGTTTATTTTGCCCGACGATCCAACTTTACAACGAAAAATATGCAATTCCGATATTAATATCGAAATTCCGATATTGAGGTCCAATATCGAAAATCAGAATCGGAATTGAAAATCGTCCGATATTACATGCCCTAGTGGTAAGTATGGGTTTACTTCATTTTTCATAAACAAGCCCTTCTACGTTCTTTCCCCAAACGCTGCCTCTAGAAACACTTGCTTATGCATTAAGCAAAGTTATATGGAATTAATGTTCAACGCGTTAAAACGCAATGATGTATTGACATCGTTTCGAAATGTCAAAGAAGTACTTCGAGCGATTTCTTGCGACATTCAAACTTTTGAATGTATGTTCAACTTCTGTGAAAAATGTGAAACGCTGTGTATTCCAGTTGAAAGAGCTGATATGGACAAAGAAATAAACTAGCACAAATGGGCTAGAGTAGATCATAAATACGAAAAATCAGGTCAAGAAAAAGTCACAAAAAAAAACTGATAAGGTCCTGGTTCACGGAAAAGTTATAGATTTGATTACAGAATTCAAGAAACAATTGCCAATGTACAAAACACATGTATACAATGCAAAAGAACAACAGACACAATACCAGAAATGCGTCCAAAACTTACAAGAAAATGAATGTCTCATTTTGTGTGATTTTTCCGAAAATCACGGGCGCAAATTTGGTGAAGAAGCTGTTCAGTCGATGCATTTTGGGGCCTCAAAACAGGATATAACACACGACTGTGGCATAATTTATACTCGGGACAAAAGCCAATCTTTTGTAACGATTTCAGACAATAGCTCTCATGAACCTCGGCTATATTGGCCTAAGATCCTACCGTAAAATCCTGCATGAATCGTTTCCTTCGATGAAATATATTTTAAAGTAATCTTTAGAACGTATGGAATGGACTAATGTTGGGTTGCCTTTTCAAAAGTAGCCGCAAGTACCTCTAATTAAGTTTAATATTCATGAGATAAATGCATAATTTGCATGTATATTTTTTTTCAATAAATTTTACATCATTTGAAAGAAAATGACGTGACAAAATAAGGCATAAATGGTTGCCAGCTCTAAGTCGGCCGCAACCTAGGGTTGCCAGCCCGTAAACAGACATAGTTCTTCGTCAAAATTGAAGCATCGATTTTTTAAATAATTTTGATACAAAATTAAAGTTTAATGCATTTTGTACATGAATATCCATGGTTGCCAGTTGCACGATAGCCGCAAACTGGGGTTGCCATCACTTTTCTATACGACATTGCGTGAGGATAGGAAGCGCAAGAGAAAAGAAGAACACATTGTTACGTGTGATAAATGAGGATATTGCATAGCAGCTGCGACACTGATAGCCTAGTCAACGAATATTTGTGGATGGAAAAGTCCAAAACAGAATTTGACTTAGGAATTTGAGCGAAAAGTTCCTTTAAACTTCCTTTTTTTTTTTGTTAAACGAGTATCCATACCATTGAGATATAATACTTTATCTATGATCCATACTATACACTTATACTACTTATAATATTATAAAAGCGAAAGTGTGTCTGTCTGACTATCTGTTGCTTCTTCAAGCCCAAACCTTTGAACCGATTTTGTTAAATATTGGCATGTCTATAGATACTTTGAGTCCTGGGAAAGGACAAAAATACTTTTTATCCCCGAAAAATATACGGTTCATTCGCGATAAACGAATTTTGGCGCAACGGAGTTGCGGGTGTCATCTAGTTACTCAATAAATTATGAAGTATTCTTAGCCGTGATAGTTTTCCTTTTACCACATTATATTTTTTTAAAGATTTACAATTTTGTCGGCATCAATAATATGCCAAATTACGACTTTAAACATTAAAGGTCCTGTAATCTCTGAGCATAACCGCGGACAGACCGAAGCTATAAATTACCTGTTGACTACGAAAACCTTAAAAGGTTACAAAATGCAAAAGATCAGATATAGAGATTTCTTTAAGCATTTACTTAGTACAAAAAATATACCAAGTGCCGTTTTCAAGAATTTAATAAAAAAATCACGTCATCGAATAAAATTATAGCATATTAAGTTTATTCTTCGACATTAACAACGTTAAAAAAAAATCGGCCAAGTGCGAGTCGGACCCGCGCACGAAGGGTTCCGTACCGTTTTAGAGCAAAAATATGTCAAAAATTTTTGTATGGGGCTCCCATACAAAAATTTTTGACATATTTTTGATTTTGCCCTTAAATTTTATTTTATTTTATTATTATTATTAATTATTAAAGTACACATATAATAAAGAGCTTTGTGAAAAATTCAAGTGCCTATCTGTTGCCATTATTGATCGTTTGTTGTATCGGAGCCCCCCTGAAAAATTAACTTTATTTTGTTTTTAGTATTTGTTGTTATAGCGGCAACAGAAATACATAATCTGTGAAAATTTCGTAAGTCCGAAGTCTTAGTAATAGGGTCCCGTTTCTACCCTTTGGGTACGGAACCCTAAAAAATACTAGTAGGTTTTATTGTTTATGCCAAATTAAATGTCGAATATTTTTGATTAGAGTTGAAACGTATTTAACATACAAGCTGTAGGTAGATTAAAAAATTTCTCATCTTGTCTGTCTGTATGTCTGTCTGTCCGTCTGTCCGTCTGTTCGTCAGTCCGTCTGTCCTTCTGTCCTTCTGTCCGTCAGTCCGTCAGTCCGTCAGTCCGTCAGTCCGTCAGTCCGTCAGTCCGTCCGTCCGTCCTGGGAAAGGGCATATTATGATATTTTGCTATCCTGGAAAAACATACGGTTCCCGCGCGATAAACGAGCTTTCGCGCAACAGAGTTACTGGCGTTATTTAGTGTAATTACTAATTATTATTAAATTATGTCAGTCAAATTTAGTTATTTAGTTCAGTCCGCCCGCCCGCCCGCTCGTTTCTATGAATTTTTTTGCCTGCCTGCCCGCCTGTCTGCCTGATTGCCTGCTTGCTTGCCTGCCTGCCTACCTGCCAGGCTTCCTGCCAGTCCCTCCTCCGTCTGTTCCTATGAAATTTTTTGTACTACATAGTAAAACAAATAATTCTGTTTGGGACTTTTCCATCCACAAATATTCGTTGACTAGGCTATCAGTGTCGCAGCTGCTATGCAATATCCTCACTTATCACACATAAAGCAATGCGTGCTTCTTTTCTCTTGCGCTTCCTAACCTCACGCGATGTCGTATACAAAAGTGATGGCAACCCCAGTTTGCGGCTATCGTACAACTGGAAACTATGGATATTCATGTACAAAATGCATTAAACTTTAATTTTGTATCATAATTATTAAAAAAATCGATGCTTCAATTTTGACAAAGAACTATGTCTGTTTACGGGCTGGCAACCCTAGGTTGCGGCCGACTTAGAGCTGGCAACCATTTATACCTTATTTTGTCACGTCATTTTCTTTCAAATGATGTAAAATTTATTGACAAAAAATATACATGCAAATTATGCATTTATCTCATGAATATTAAACTTAATTAGAGGTACTTGCGGCTACTTTTAAAAAGGCAACCCAACATTAATCCATTCCATACGTTCTAAAGATTACTTTAAAACATATTTCATCGAAAAAAACGATTCATGCAGGATTTTACGGTCGGATCCCATACTATATGGGCACATCTTATGCCAGTGATAAAGTTGGCAAAAACCATAAATCCAAATATTCAAGTTATTCACTTCTATTCTGATGGACCGAGCAGCCAATATAAACAGAAGAAAAAATTTTGTCAGCTCAGTATCTTCACGTCAAAACTTGAACTTTCACATTCGACGTAGTCATTTATGGAAGCTAGTCACGGAAAGAGTGTAGCTGACGGAATCGGGGGTGCTGCCAAAAAACAGTACTTAATTAGACAATGGGTCGGATATGGATATGAGTTATGACGTAACAAAGGCCCAAGATGCATTTGAAATTTTGAAGAGACACATTGTATCTATTTGCTATTTAACCCTTCAATTGCGTTGACAATGATATCGATGAGTATCAAAGTTTACATAAGTCTGATGCCGAAGCTTTTTCTGATAAAAATTATAGTCATTAGTAGTTATAGTCCTTCTCGCTCTTCGAAAGAATATTCTTCAAGTATGACTGATGATATGGCAGATGATGATGACATTCGAGTACATCGGAAGTAATTTTGAAGATTTTTCGAGTGAGCGAATGGATATTATACAAGGTACAACAAAACTAAATGATAATACTTAATTAGGGGGTGTATGTGTTCCTGTCACAGATTTCACTGTAAAAGTAGCACTACCAGAAAAGTTTTGGTTATAGATGAGTCGATGATACCTTGGCGATAAAACTTAAATTTCGTCAATATATGAAAAACATGTGCCAGAAATACGGCGTTAAGTTGTATAAAATATGTACCCCAGAGGGATACAAACATGATGTACCTAGTTACTTACACAGGGAAAAGCGACGATAGACGTGAACTCAAGCATGGACAGAAAACAGTTGAAAAACTAATTGCTGATCTAGAAAATAAGGGCAGAATCTTAATTACAGATAATTTTTACAATTCGGTTGAACTTGCTGTGTTATTTGCAACACTAATTGCTGAGGAGTTGATAGAAAAAAACGTTTGTGGCACACAAACACACAATGTTAATTGTTATATCTTCTAAATTATCTGACTTAGTGCAAAATAGCTAAGAAATTTATTCCAGGGAAAAACCTCCTCTATTGTAAACATGAAAAAAGAAGTATTTTATACGCTAGATTTTTCACGAAACGCCAATAACAAAAATATAAGTACACAAAAACCCCTAACTTTGTTCATTTAACTTTAGTTTTCCTCGGTTTTATTCCACGAAAATTAAAATAAATTAATGTCTGTGTGATTGTAGTCTATTTGTTTAGCTACCAAATGCGACCTTTTTAGGGTTACGTACCCAAAGGGTAAAAACGGGACCCTATTACTGAGGCTTCGCTGTCTGTCCGTCTGTCTGTCTGTGTGTCTGTCTCCAGCTAGAGTTAAAATTTTCACAAATTATCTATTTCTGTCGCCGCTATAACAACAAATACTAAAAATAAAATAAATTAAATATTTAAGGGGGGCTTCCATATTATTATAATGAACGGTTTTTTTGCCTTTTCAGCCAAGGCTAAATATCAGATACAGGTATCGATAATGGCTACACATAGGCACTTGAAATATTCACAAGATACTTATTTGTAGGGCCCGGAAAAATATGTGAAAAAATCCAAAATATGTACATAAAATATGGACGAAAAATTCGAAAAATATGGAAAAATATGGAGTATAAAATAGCAATATGGAAAAATATGGAATATAAAATTACAATAATTAAACATTGTAGGTAAGAAAAGAGTCCCTCGTGACAGTTAACAAAGAGATGGAGGCCAGAAATATGCTATGCTGGCTTAGCCAGAAAGCAAATTTGGTTTGGGAATAAAAATCTTTATTATAGGAAATAGTTACTGTACCTAACTACATAGTTACGGCTACATTACAAAAAAACTATAAAAAAGATCTTGAGATTATTGTTCTAAATATAGCCTTAATCGGACCCAAGACGATCATGCAGCATGACATTGCATGACATGCCGATCGCGAAACGATCATGTGCGCATGACGGCACGTAAAGCACGTCATGCTGCATGATCGTCTTGGGTCCGATTAATATTGGCTAAATGATTGGCGTGCAGAGAGCTCTTCACATGACGTGATGGGTGCATACTTAAACATCAAAAATCGGCACAGAATTTTGTTTTTTCTTTGTGTCTTACTTAAATCCTTTATTTTATCTAAAGACCGGGTTGGCCTGGAGGAAACGGGGCACTGTGGGAAAAAGACAAAAATTTTGACGAATAAGTGCAACCCCCTATGAGCTATGACCACCCCTTTTTAATATACCAATCGATAGAGGACGCCAAGGGGAGTAAAAAAGCTCAGATAAACTTTTCTCAAAATCAACCCCCGGCCAGATAGAGGCCGATATACGAACCTCGTTAGTATGGAGAAAATAATTATAAGTCGACAGAGCCCCGCGTGCGGGGCTCCTATTTCTGGGTGGTTCACAAAAAAAAGACAGGGGTTGATTTTTGAGAAGTTTATCTGAGCTTTTTTGCTCCCCTTGGCGCCCCCTATCGATTGGTGTATTCAAAAGGGGTGGTTATAAGATGTTAAAATTTTGACGCAAAATTTTTCTTTTTCCTATAGTGCCCCGTTTCCTCCAGTCCAACCAAAGACCGAAACATACTTCAGTTTTTGTTTAGCCATGTCAGCAACAGGACCTCAGCATCTGTAACTTTATTTTCTATTTCTTCAATAATCTTCTTTGGAAACAAAATACGACGATAAAACGCGAGAGGAACGAAATAGGCAGCCCATGGTGGCAGGAACTTTTTTTTTTTGTATTTTTGTGAATATATGGATGATTGTGACATTTTCTTGCAAAATATGGACATCTTTGTAAAACCCTAAAATATGGAAAATAAAACTTGGTTTTTCAGTCTAAACATGATAATTCATGTAAAAAACACATTCTAGGCCGAAAATCGCGTAAATTAAAAATATGTATTTACATATAAAACCGGACCCTACTTATATGTATTTTTTCTTTAATAATAATTAATATTAAAATTAATATAAAATAAATATTTAAGGGGGGCTCCCATACAAAAAACACAATTTTTTGGCTTTCTTTGCTATAAAATGGTACGGAACCCTTCGCGACCGAGTCCAACTCGCACTTGGCCGATTTTATATTATTCATGTTCATAAGACTTTTACGTGAGAAGTATTGGTCAAATTAGTATAAGAGCCAGAGTAAAAACTAAAATGGCTGCTATGAGAAAGAAAAAAAAGAGTCACTTTGTCGATAAAAATGCCATATTTCATATTCATTACATTAAAGGATCAGACACCAGTGTTGGGACACATTATATGCACATATATTGTTAATAGGCCTAAAAAAATAATATTTAAAATTACCTTAAAATGGTTGTAGCGTCTTCTAACATATGGAGGAGTCGGCCAACGGGCACACACACACCTCACCCGGTAAGTAACATATGTTTCCAAGGTCGATAACTGCTTCATTGGACAATCCACCTGCAAATTTTAGTAATGATAATCTCCTAAAATGTTTATAACAAAAGATTTTTTAACTGTATGTTTTTTAACCCATCAATCCCCAAGCGGCAGCCGGCTGCCTCATAACAATTGAAAATCTATTGTGTCTGCGATACCCACTATGAAGGTGCTGCTACATAACTGTTTCAGAAAAGAAAGTTTGTCATTCTGGTTTAAAAGTCTATGTCATATTTTTGTTACTGCACAAAAGAAATTATTGTAGTAATAACGGGCGGCACTGAAAATTTCGGGAATCAAGGAAGTGACACAACATTACATTTTAAAAATGTATTTATTGCTTTTCGAAGTATTCTCCGCGAAATTTGACACATTTTTCCATACGATGGAACCAATAATTGAAGCAACCATTCCATTCGGAAGCTGGGGTCTCCAAAATGGCCGTTTTGTAGGCGTCCACAGCTTCTTCAGGTGATGAAAATCTCTGACCACGCAATTTATTCTTTATTTTAGGGAAAGTATAGAAATCATTAGAGCTTAGGTCGGGGCTGTACGGCGGATGGTCTAATAATTCTATGTTTTCTTGCTCTAAAAACTCTTTTGTTCTGTGCGCGGTGTGAGAACTCGCATTGTCGTGAAGGAGGATGATGCGGCGGTTGCAGTTATCTTTACGGAGTTCAGAAACGACCTGTGGCAAACATACCATTCTGCATTAACCGTTCTTGGTCCCTCAAGAGGAATAGTCACAACATGGCCGGTTTTGGAGACAAACGTGGCCACCATTTTTTTTTGCAACACTCCGTGAACGAACAATTTTTGTTGGCTTTAACTCATTTTTGAACACCCAAACTCGTGACTGGTTTTTTGTTTCGGGTTCGTACGCGTATATCCAGAATTCGTCACCTGATACGATGTTATATACAGCATTTGAGGATCCAGCGTGGAATCTTTCGAGAGTTCTGACGCACCAAGTAACGCGAGCCGTTTTTTGCTCTTCACAGAGCAAATGCGGTATCCATCGGGAAAACAACTTTTTTAAACCTAATTGTTCATGTTGATTTGTATTTGATTCATGCCAATGTCTAAAGTTGCCTGTTTTTTTTTTTATGAAATAAAGGGGGCAAACGAGCAAACGGGTCACCTGATGGAAAGCAACTTCCGTCGCCCATGGACACTCACAGCATCAGAAGAACTGCAAGTGCGTTGCCGGCCTTTTTAAGAGGGAATAGGGTAATAGGGGAGGGTAGGGATGGGAAGAGAAGGGAATAGGGGAGGGTATTGGGCCTCCTGTATGTCACATGTCGATCTTCCTCAATCAGCTTACGCACAGCATCAAGGTTTTCTTGGGTGACTGCAGTTTTTGGACGACCTTGATGGGGATCATACTGCTTGATCATGCAGCTTGACACGTCCATGTTGAAATTCAGCAAACCAGCAATAAATTGTGGTTTTGGATGTAGCTTCATCACCAAATGCAGAAATAATCCGGTCAACACACTGTTTTTGTGTTAAACCACTTCGAAAGTCATAATAAATCATCGCTCTAGAATTTTCTCGAGTCAATTCCATTTTCTCAACGACTAAACAAGTTTAACAAGACCTTGTGACAAAACCGAGAATCTTTTTTTAAATAAATAAATGGTATTCGATTTTTAAAAACAAGGAGTTTACAATTAAAAAGATTTTAATATGACAGGAATAGTGGAAATATTCCATTCCCGATACTTTTAGTGCAGCCTATGTAAGTCATTTTTGTTCCAAGTTGCCTAACAGGAACAAAACTGCATAACAGTGAATTATGATTAAAATAAACTTCACTCAGTAACAAAATTACTCTTGAGCATTACGGGTATTGAAAAAAACAATACTTGAAAACCTTAATGCACACAATATTAATTTGTTCTATTGGTTTAATCTCCATACAGGCTGTAACAAAACTAAGTGATAATACTTTAGGGTGTGTATGTGTTCTTTGCACAGAGTTCAATGTGAAAGTAGCAGCGCTAAAAGACCAATTTTTTTTTCACTTTTGTATGGGCAAGCGCCTCAGCGTCACGATTTACCTTTTCTGAAAAATTGGTCTTTCAGCACTGCTACTTTCACAATGAACTCTGTACAAGGAACACATACACATTACACACCCTAAAGTATTATCACTTAGTTTTGTTACATACTGTATAGGGTTGCCAGGCATCCGGATAAAGCCGCACACAGTCAGGCTCCAACATAGTCACATGAACTCAGTCCAACCGTTGATAGATAAGTGATTAAAACATAATATTAGTAATACTCGCGTAAACCTAAGAAATCACAATTTACCTTTACAGCAATATCAAAGCCATGCTCCATTATAAGTGGAGCTCCTTCCTGAGTATCATCAGTTACACTGGGTGCCTCATTGTCGGTAACATCAGCATCGTTTAGCTCTAAAACTGAACTACTATCGCTCGCCATTCTGTAAATGAAAGACAAACATTTAGTACCATACTTTCTTTATTAAATTCAATTTTGAGGGTAACTGCAACCGACTACTTGAACTAAATAACAATTCATAACTTTATCAATAATACTAAAAGTGGGCGTATTAACCCAAATATAAATACAGCATTAAACTATGATTAAATTTTACTTGGCCTATTTAGCCTGATTCGGATCGATATTGCAAACTGCACTTTGGTAACGAAGTTTTCATCTATTATGATTAATTAGATATCAAACAAAACATGATCAAAAAACTTACTCGATTTAGTAACAGCAAAAATATTTATTGAAAGATAAAATTGAAAAACAACATTATAAATTTTAGGCGCTCGCTTTGCTTTCCTTTATTTGACATTACTTCAGTGTTGCCAGATGCTTTCAACCTTTTAACCATGGGGGTGACACATAGTATTTTTTTTTTTTTTTAATAAGATTTAATGGCCTGGTAACCGAGACCTTTAAGCCAAGTCTTTTTAAAGGGTTTTCAATTTATTTTATATTTATATAGTTCCCACTGTATTTTTAATATATTTGTATATAGCACTATAACACTTTTGGTTTTTTAAGAAATCACTTAATTGGCGGCGGGAGGTATCACTTTCTTCAATAATTTCAGTTGCCAACACTAGTCTATGAAAGGTGAATCTTGAACAGTTGAAAAAAATGTGGTTCATGTCGGCGTTCTCTTCGTTACAAAAAGTGCAATTATTGCTGCTTATTATATTCAATCTCGCAAGGTGTGCAGGTGCAGTGTTATGACCAAATCTGAGTCTGTTTATTGTTGTGATAAAGTCACGGCTAGCTATCTTCAGTTCATTGTACCATGGATTTGTTGGTAATTTTTCTTGAATTTGTCCATACCACTTGCCTTTGAGTTTTTGGTCTTCTTTCCAAAAATCTTCCCAAACGTTTCTTACAGATATTTTCACATTACAATAAAAGTCGGTCATAGGAACATTTACATTACTTTTGACATCTAGGGCATTGACCCCATTATATGCAGTTTTATCTGCTATTTCATTTCCAGAGATACCTTTATGTGCAGGGACCCACATAAAGGCTATTGTTATACCTTTATTTTCCAGTCGCCACACAAAATCTTTGATAAAATAAATGATATAGTTAGTCTTAAAACTAAAATTGACATTCTGTAGACAATTAATAAGACTCAGAGAGTCTGTTAAGATCAGAAAATATTTACAATTATTTACACCGCTTATCAATTTTAAGGCTTCAAAAACTGCATATGCCTCTGCTGTGAAAATAGAACATTGTTTATCTAGAACAAAACTTTGAGCATAGTCCTTTTGAGAATCATATATAGCACTTCTCACATAATCATCACCCTTACTACCATCAGTATAGATTGTATAGTACTTGTTATTTTCTTCTAAAAATGCAAAGATGTCTGAATTGTTATTAATGGATTTTGTTATAACCAGAATAGGATGTATTATACTTCTATACGGATGCATGTAACATGACCAATGTGAATACTTTTTGATATTTGAATAAAGATATTGTATTTCCAGGAAAATCCGACACAAAGTTGGGGACACCCCAGTCAGAAGATCATGAGGTGAAGCTAATGGACCATCTGTGATGATTGGATGAGGTATGATTCTATTTATAATTTGGTAGTTATTTGATGAAAGTAGCTTAAGACAATATCTTTCCGCAAGATAAAGACGCCTTAATATCAGGGGCATAATACTTGTTTCGACCTCCATGGCCCTTATGGGAGTCGAACACATTGCCCCTGATATAATCCTCAAAGCTCTATTCTGTATTACATCTAACTTATAAGTATGAGTGCTATTCAGATACGCTAAACAACTGTAATCAAAATGGCTTCTTACAATAGACTTGTACAACACTGAAAGTATTTTGGGATCTGCTCCCCATGAAACACCTGCAAGACATCTTACAATATTAATACCCTTGATGGCATTTCTAGATATATATTTAATATGATCCTCAAAAGATAATTTCTGATCAATGTTAACACCTAGGAATTTATGTGAGGTTACTCTTTGAATAATCTCACCGTTATAAGTTACATTGTCAGCAGATGGTGTGTCTTTTCCAAATATCATTACATTACTTTTACTAGCATTAATTTTTAAATTTAATCTTTGCTGATAATATTTTCTCAATTGGATTAAACAAGCATTAATCTTTTCTATAGCTACTGATAAATTTACATCTGAACAATACAAAACTAAGTCATCTGCAAATTGAAGGATATTTACATTTTTAATATTTACATATTTACATATCTCCCATATATACAAATTATATAACAAAGGTGATAATGTTGCACCTTGCATTGTGCCCTTAGATACAATTCGGGGCCCATGTAAAATATTATTATGCTTAACATATAATACTCTGTCAGTGAGGAAATCATAAATCCATTTACATACATATCCGGGTACTCCAGCATTACTAAGTACCTTAACTAGTATACCAGGGTCCACATTATCAAATGCGCCCTGAACGTCTAAAAATACACAAACAGTATGTAATTTATTGCCCTTTGCATTTTTCAGATCGTGAATGAGAGAAATGAAGCTGTCTGAACAACTTCGTCCTCTACGGAACCCATACTGAATTTGAGGAATGATGTTATGAGATTCTGCGTACCAATCCAGGCGGTTCTTTAGCATATTTTCAAATATCTTACCAATACACGATGATAAAGATATTGGCCGATAAGAACTGGCCTGCTCAGGTGGTTTGTCTTGTTTAAGTATGGGTATCACACATTGAGTCTTCCATGAGATTGGTATCAGTTTTTTAAGCCAAAGACCATTTAAAATACACAGTAATATTTTTTGGATAGATTCTGGTAGTTCTTTTATTAATATATACGGAAAATCGTCCAAACCAGGGCTAGTATTTTTTCTAGATTTTATACTTGTTAAAAATTCCGACCATGAGAAAGGATCCAATAGAAATCCCGATTGCGGATTTTCATTGTTCATATTAAAATAAGTTTCTAACGAATCAGGATTAACTAAATTAGAATTATCTGATAATTTATCTAACAATGGCTGCACAAAATCATTTTGATATGACTTATTACTGGTTCTAATACCCTTAAATCTTTTAATAAGGTTCCAGATTTTACTTATAGGAGTAGTTCTATTGAAATTATTACAAAAACTGTTCCAACTTTTACGTTTTTCTTCCTTTATGGTGCGTTTTTTAAGAGCGTCTATTCTTTTGTACTTAATGTAATTTTCTAATGTTGGATCGTTTCTATAAAGTTTAAGTGCTTCATATGATTTAATAACTGCTTGTTCACACGTGCTATTCCACCACGGAGCGGGTGGCCTACTTCTAAAATTTGTTCTAGTAAATCTAGGAACTACCATTAGTTTAAGTTCATTAAGTCGGGTACAAAACTCCTCATAAGATTTCATTGGATCCTCTTCATTGTCCATCATTTCATGGAAGACCATACTAGATGATTCCCTATACTTATTCCAGTCTGTTTTATGGTATAAAAATCTGTCATCATATTGATTTATTGTGTACCTTTCAATGCACATGGTAATGTTTGTTATTGTTGGATAATGATAACTACCCATGGCATCATCGTGTACAAACCATTCACACAAGGGTGCCAAGTGAGGGCTAACAAAACTTACATCTATTGCTGAAGGGTTGCGTGTAGGATAATTCACTGTTGTAAAGCTGCCATTATTCAAAATGCATAAATCTAATTCATCGATTATATCATATAAACTTTGGCCTCGACTTTTGGTGGATAAACATCCAAAAGCAATATGATGTGCATTGAAATCTCCACTAATAAACAAAGGTTTTGGTAGATCTCTTATGATATTGCGCAATCTATTCATTCGTATGTGCCCAGCGGATGGAGGACAGTATACACAGAGAATAGTCAAAGATGATGTATTGTCTGTATATACAGATATGGCTATTGTCTGTATATCTTCATAAAAATTGGTATTTATAATATTGTACTTCAAATATGGTTTTACTAAAATTCCTACACCATTACGAGGATTTTTAGAAATTTTGTTATAAAAATTGTATCCAGAAATATGAACAGACTGATGTTCTTTTAACCATGTCTCATTTAGTAGACAAATATCAATATCTTTATCGTTTAAAAATTTTGTAAGAAGAGGTTTTTTGTTATTTATCCCTTGAACATTGAATTGCGCAATACATAGAGAAGATATTTTTTGGGTTTGTGAATACATTATATTGACAAACTCTTAAGAAGAACATCTTTGATGAATGATGTTGTAACAGGTACTTCATCACTCTTATTTGCTACTTGGACCAATGTGTGTACCAGGGCCATTAGTACATCATCATTTCCAACTATAAGCGACTTTATGTTTGGTATATTTACATCTCTTGAAATAGGCTTATTATTTACAGGTTTATTTACAAATTTGGATGTATTATTTACATTTTTATTTACAGGTATGGTGCTAGTTGGCAGAGGAGGGAAATCAACACTTTCTTTGGAAATAGCAACGCTTGCATATGATATTTTATTTTTCTTTTCTAATAATTTCTTTATCTTAACTGGACATTGTTTAGAAATGGCTAAGTGAGGTCCACCACAATTAACACAGCAAATCTCATTTGGCTTACTACATTCTTTATAAAAGTGTTCACCAGAACAAATTGAGCAGCGCTGCTTTCCGTTACATATTTTGGCTGAGTGATTGAACTTAAAACATTTATAACATTGTTGCAAAGGGGGAACATAATCAAATACTCTATATGAAAATAACTCATATTGCACATTATCAGGTAAGCTATTTGACAAAAAAGTTATACTGACAGTTTGTGTACCGACTAATTCATTACCGACTTTTCTCATGAATCTTCGCACTCCAATTATTTCATATGTAGAAGTTAAATTTGTGAAAAGATCTTTATTCGATATATTCGCTGGTACAAATCTTATTATTCCTGTTTTTTCAATTTGAGCTGCTGGGATGTATGCCTTCATATTATATTTTTCAAGGAAGTTAATATTACTTATGAAGTTATTGGCCGTGTTATGTTGCTTAAAAATCACAACAATTTTGTTTGCGTTAATACGCCGAATCGCTACTACACCTTTTATGTTTGAGAATATACTACTTATTTAAATAAATTGGGCTTTTATTTCCCAACCTTTCTTGCACATTTTTGCTTTCTATGTACACCTTGAAGTCTGTATTAATAGAATTTTCAGAATATAGTCTTTTATAATTTGGTTTACGAAATGGTAAATACATGTCCTCACCACCTCCGCCGCCAGCACTAGAAGCCCCAAGATCAGGGGGCCGGGGTCTTTTTTTGGAGGTAGGCGGGATCTCCCCGCCCGCCTCATCTCCGTCCATTTTTATTATTTACACACTATAGACAGTCTAAATAATTGTATTTACACAACTTTTAACAATAAATTATTATTATTTAATTATTTTTTCAATTTTGAAAAAAATTGGAACCGCGCTTTTTCAAATTCCCGCCAAGAATCACACATAGTATTACATTGTTGGTAAAAAAAAATATTCGTATGGAGCGTGCTGCCATCTTACAAATAATACAACAAACTTTTTTCCGTTGATACCTCTAAATGCCACTAGATGGCAAAATATAGGCAAATTACGTATTGACATTTATCCATGTACAGTCCGACAAGGCTTTAAATGAATGTGTCAAACTGTCAATGGGCGCTGCTGCTGGTAAGGAGAACTGTCAAAAATGACGTTTTTGTATGATAGAAGCGTTACAAGTTCGACAAGGCCGTTTATGAACGTGGCGAGAAAAGGAACTAACGCTTCTATCATACAAAAACGTCATTTTTGACAGTTCTCCTTACCAGCAGCAGCGCCCATTGACAGTTTGACACATTTATATAAAGCCTTGTCGGACTGTACTTTACTTTGAGTTTATTGAATACGTTACGTTACGATTTTTAGGTAAATAAATCTGTCATTGAGACAGACTATAGGTCTACCAGAATCTGATGGCAATTTTTGACAGCAAATTTTCATAAAATATCCTTGATCATTGGATTAATTTTTATATTTGCATGTTTAACACACAGAATCAGCCGCTATAAGAAACAAAAAGGATCAAAATGTTTTATTCCAACTACCCCGGTATTGCTGGAGTCAATTTATTTTCTAACTTTTTGCCATCAGATTCTGGTAGACCTATAATAGGGGAGAGCCTTATATCGGTGTATAAGCGTCAAAAGCGTGTAATTTTATGTCCTACTTCCTAGGACATAACAAAGGAGTCGGTCTGCATATTTCATGTATTAAAAGTGTTAATAAAGGTTTTTAATAAACATTTTATGCTAGATATTGTTGAGTTTTGTGGTTCCGCTAAATAATAAACCATAAGAATGGCTAAAGAATGCCTCAAACACGTGGATTTGACATTAAATACGTAAGTTTTGAACAACGTTTTTTAGGCTTTTCAGTGGGTATTTTTGTAAGCTAAAAAGATAATTTATAAGTTTAATAATCCATTATTCCTGCTATATAAGGCATTAGTGCTAAAAATGTCACAACAATTAATAATTTAGCTACAAAAATTGCATAGCTTTTTACGTGTGTTTACGGATTCTCATTACTTGAACTATAGTTTATCGATATCATGAACTAAATGACTTTCTTTTCTGGATTATAATGGTGCTTCGAAATCATCGACAAATATAAATATTCAAGAAAATACACGCACACTACTTGTATGAAAATAAGCACAAAATGGCCACGCAATGACGGGTTAAGATTAGATACATCTATACTATAATACTTTATCTATGTAAACTGTGCTAAAAACTTTGACAAGTCGACAAGTGACATTTGCGAGTTTTGCCGCGAATGTGAAAGAGTGATGTTGTGTTTTTGTATTATTTTCCTAAAATTGAGTTAATTAGGATTTTAATGTGTAATATTGGTAGGATATTAACCATTAGATATTCGTTATCGTGCACAAGTGTAGAAAAGAGATGCAATATCCAGAAATGTGCTATTTTGTGTTCCCTCCAAAACTCCATCGAAAGTTTCAGTAAAGCGTCTACCACTTTACTTAATCGACCGACTTGACTTCTTGACTGTATTTACTTTTACTTAGACTTTAAATAGACTTTAGACATGACGATATAATACGTTCGCGTTGATGAAAATTATTAGCCTTTGTATGTGACAAAGTATACCCCCGGTGTCAGTGCCAAAAGCCAACAAAAAAAAAAAAGTGACATTTGCTTGACATTTGCGATTTGGCAAACAATTTCTGTTTCATAAAATATTATATCAATTAAAATAATAATATTATTTAAATTATTTGTACAAAACAAAAAGGAGGAGGTGCAACATTACAGAATCTGAAATTATATCATATATTATGTTAAATATCTTTCCAAGTTTTTTGTAAATCCGACAAAATTGCGTCCAAAATGCAAGGCGTGAGCGCTCCTCGGGAGTCTGCTCCTGTCTTAAGTACGAGTTCCACTATACTCAATATGAGAGAAAAAGAGAAATACATCGAAGAATTTGATTTCCCATTTTGTGACGAATCTTCTAAATACGAAAAAGTTGCTAAAATTGGTCAAGGAACATTCGGAGAAGTTTTCAAAGCACGAGCCAGGAACAGTAATAAGAAATTTGTGGCCATGAAAAAAGTGTTGATGGACAACGAAAAGGAAGGATTTCCTATAACAGCCCTTCGTGAGATTAAAATCTTACAACTACTTAAACATGATAATGTCGTTAATCTTATAGAAATATGTAGAACAAAAGCCACTCTTCACAATAAATATAGATCTACGTTCTACTTAGTATTCGACTTTTGTGAGCATGACTTAGCCGGTCTCCTGTCTAATGTTAATGTAAAGTTTAGCTTAGGGGAAATTAAAAAGGTCATGCAGCAGTTGCTGAATGGACTTTACTACATACATAGCAATAAAATATTACATAGAGATATGAAAGCTGCCAATGTACTTATTACAAAAAATGGAATTTTAAAATTAGCAGATTTTGGTCTGGCAAGGGCATTCAGCATTGCGAAGTCTGGACAAGCCAATAAATATACAAACAGAGTTGTGACATTGTGGTATAGGCCTCCTGAATTGTTGTTAGGTAAGGATGAGCAACATGTTTTAATTTAAACTTAATGTTAATAAACAATATGTTGTGTGAACAAAACAGTATTAAAAGTTTATCTAACATGTACATGATGACTTTAATATTACTTTATTATATTTTTTTTTTTTTGCTTATTTGAATTTGAAGTGACAGTCATAATAGTAACATTGTGTTTGGTTTTCTGTAACATTTAATTGAAATTAATAACATTCAGTTAAATGTAATAATTACAGGTGACCGCAACTATGGCCCTCCAGTGGACATGTGGGGTGCTGGTTGTATTATGGCGGAAATGTGGACTCGATCACCTATTATGCAGGTAAATCAGAAATATCTATTGAATAAAAAATCTCTACAATTATTTATATATATATATTTTTTCTTACATTTATTAATGGAAGTTAGAAGATTTGATCTAAGTAAATATTAATGTTGCATTTTCTTATTATGTTTAATTAATAACATTGTTGCATTATACTGGCTCCGAAACTCCCAGATTCATTTTTATAAAATTTTGCACGAACATAAATAAGACAAAAGGGAATGACATGGGCTACTTTTGCCATGGAAACTGTAAATGTTACCACAGAAATCTCCCCTAAAATGGTCTTTTAAAAGCAAAAAGTGGCAGGCAAATTTTTAGTCAGTGGTCTGAAATCTGAATATATGAATAAGAGACTAATAATATGTATTTGTTATGTATTTTTTCAATCTCAGGGTCCCACTGAGCAGCAACAGCTCATATTAATATCTCAGCTGTGTGGATCATGTACACCAGATGTTTGGCCCGGAGTTGAGAACTTAGATCTTTACAATAAAATGGAGCTACCTAAAGGGCAGAAGAGAAAAGTTAAGGTATGCACACTTTTATTAATATCTTGAATCCCTTTGTCTGAATGAATGGTTCAAAACAGTGGATCCTCGAAGCCAGTGGTCCTCAACCTTTTTTCATGCCGGCCATGAAAAAAGGGGTGTCACGGGACATGCTGTCATGTCCCGCGACACCAAGACCAAACATGTTCTGGTCTTGGTGTCGCGGGCTGCAACAAAAATGTTTAGGTTTAAAAATAACGTTTCCAAAATTAACAATTTAAAAGTGAAAAAAAAAACCGGGCAAGTGCGAGTTGGACACGCCCATGAAGGGTTCAGCAGCAGCAATAAGGTTTATTTTTATGAAATTAAAAGGTTTTTGATTTATTTTTATATTTTACCACTTTGGAAGTCTCTCTCGCAAACTGTTCAGGTTAGAAAAAAATGATATTAGAAACCTCAATGTGATTTTTGAAGACCTATCCATAGATACTCCACACGCATAGGTTAGATTAAAAAAAATTTAAATATAAAAAAAAACTACTTGCTAGATTTCGTTCAAACCAATTTTCGTTGGTAGTTTTTATAGTAAAGTACATCATATATATTTTTAGACTTATCATGCCCTTACTTTCGAAGTTAGGGGGGGGGGGGGGGGACACATTTAAGCACTTTGGAAGAGCCTCTCTCGCAAACTATTCAAGTTAGAAAAAATGATATTAGAAACCTCAATATGATTTTTGAAGACCTATCTATAGATACCCCACACGCATTGGTTAGGTGAAAAAAAATTTTTTTTGTTTCTGTTGTAACTATGGGGACCCCTAAAATTTATTATAATTTTTCCATTTTTGTATCAAAATCTTAATGCGGTTCACAGACTACATCTACTTACCAAGTTTCAATAGTATAGCTCTTATAGTTTCGGAGAAAAGTTGCTGTGATATACGGACGGACAGACAGACAGACAGACAGACATGACGAATCTATAAGGGTTCCGTTTTTTGCCATTTGGCTACGGAACCCTAAAAATTCACGACTTTCATGATAACTACATTATTTTGCCGGTGGGCGTGAATTTCAAAATGGTTTAACATCACGCGGGCTACAAATACAGTCCCGGCGGGCCGCGGGTTGAGGATAGCTGCTCTAAGCTGACAAAATATGTTTTGTTAAGCGTTCAGATTATTGTCAGCTCAATAGGAAACATGCAAATATAATATTTATGAAAAATTTGCTATTAAAATGTTAAAAAAATATAAAAGAAGTTACTGCAAGGTTAATATTTTATAAAATACTAGCTGTGCCCCGCGGTGTTACCCGCGGTTTAAGTGCTATATAATAAAAGACTATGAAAAGTACCCATAATAGGGTCAAAACGGGACGATACATGGTTCTATACAATGATATTCTACATATACAGATCTGTTACGTTCATACTATTTTCCGGCTTAAATCTCTTCCGAGCAATTAACACAAATTCAAAATTGCACACTTTGACAAATTTGAAAGATAAGTGAAACAAAAGATACTAAATGCCATTTACATAAAAAGAGACAGTTCTAGTTTTAAACGTCGAACTGCAAAGTTTCTTGTGCTTAGAGAGTAACATAAATAGTCGCAGAGTGGACACTTGATACAAAAGTATTAGTAGGTAAGAAATGAAACAACTTATGTAAGAGTAAATCATATTTATTGAAAATTTGAAGATGAAATAATTATTAATGAAATATACTAAATAAAATACATATTTTAAGTACCTTCAAATAGATTAAATTTATTTCTTTTCTGTCTCTTTGATGGTATCCAGTCTGATTCGCTTCTTTGTTTACGAACAATTGCTATCCAATCTTGTAGTTTTACCTAGATCACTTAGGAAACCTAGAAAAACAGTACAGTACAGTTTTATATTATGACATCGCATAGCGTATAATAGAATACAAATAAACTGCAATTGTAGGCATTAAAGTTACCATCTAACAGTCCAAATGTCGATTTCGAGTCTGCACTAACTAATCTATGTCTGCAGCGCAACCATCCTTTTCGCCCTAGCGTCAAAATCATATCGCTGTCTCTTTCTTCGCCTGAGCTATGACGCAAATTCGATTTTTTTCATATTGTTCGAAAAAATAATTGAAAATATAATTAATCGAATGTTCCCATATAAATTTCGAGGAGTTCCCTCGATTTCTTATGGATCCCTTCATCAGGTCACCACTTTCATGAATATGGTACCAAATTGGGATGATAACCTATACCACAGAATATATATTAGTAGTACCAACAGAATTCCCACCGCGCTGCGCGGACCGCGCAGTGCTAGATGCCTACAATTATATTTACCTACTTGTGCGCTCTCTTTCTATCGCGTAAGAGGTACCCTTTCTAACGAAATCAAGATTGTCACCTTTTAGAAAATAAAATAATCTTCTTTTAATTACTATAGCTACTAATAGCAAACTTTTTTATAGTAATAATCAAATTTTAGTAACCCAACCTATATTTTATAATAGTTTTATTTTCGATTATAGTGCAGGAGCTGGTCTGGAATTTTTTACAACTTAAACATAGTAACTTGAGTTTATTTCTGTGTAGTATGTGGTTTGTTTGTAACAAATTGGTTTATTTGCTATGTTTTTGTATTTTTTTATCTTTTTTTTGTCTTTTAAAGTCTTAAATTACCTTATTGAAATATTTATTTGACCTTTTTTCAATTGTTCATATTTATCAGATTAATAACGATTCTGTCACAGCGGTTAAATCAGTACATAGATATATGCGACGAAAAAATCTTGCGCGTGCGTCACCGCTCGCTTGTGAGTCCCTAGTGATCTGCCCCTTTAAAGGGGTACTTACATTTCGATACCTACACGCGCGAGTGGGACAGGCCTGCCTATACATCAAAAGAAAAATTTTGAAAATCGGTTCACAAACGGCGGAGTAATCGTTGAACATAAAAAAACGAACATAACACCTCCTCCATTTTTAAGGTCGGTTAAAATTGTAGCCTATGTGTTATTCTGATGTATAAGCTATATTATTGTAAAGTTTCATTAAAATCCGTTCAGTAGTTTTTGCGTGAAAGAGTAACAAACATCCATACATCCATACATATGTTACGCTCAAAGACCGAAAACGCTCAGTGAGCGAAAAAATGGCTCACAACGCGTTGTGGTGTGTCGAAATTCGCGTCGTGGCCCTAATGAAAACGGCCACGACGCGTTCTGGTAGTCACAGAAATACCACATAGCGAAATTTGTGTCGTGGCTGAGGTGCTGTGAGAAAAGCCATGACGCGTTCTGAGCATTTAAAAACAACCACGACGCGAATTCCTTGCGCGCCCAAGTGGGTGCGCAATACACAAGAGCACTCTGGTTTCAATGAAACCAGGCCAGTTACGCAGGAGTAATTTGTATAGTGCCCAAGTGTGTGCGCAATACACAAGAGCACTCTAGTTTGAACTTTCGGTCTTTGAGCGTAACACATACATACATACATCCAAACTTTCGCCTTTATAATATTAGTAGGATTGTTTTTTTTTTACAAAAATTACGAATTAAAAGTAACTTGAAACGGAACGGATTTCAAAACATCGATCAGCGTTCAGTGACGTCACACCTGCTGCTATCCCCGGGTTCCATTTACCGTTAAAACGATCAAAACGCTCAAAATGCGTCCTATTTTAAGCGTTTTGATCGTTTTTAACACTAAATGGAACGTGAGGCAGGACAGTAGTGACGTCATACAGACTATAGAGCCGTTTTGGCGCCAAAATTTAAATTGACAATTTTAAACCGCATTTTTTTGCAGTAAATTCCAGTGTTTTAATTCTTGTCTATTCTACATGGAGTTCTTTAAAACAAACACAAAAATAAAAATATCGCATCTTCCCTATTATAATTAAATCTTAGGCATTACTTAGTAAAAGCACTTGCAAGGGGTCCACTGATTTAGGTATGTAATTTATATTTACAGAACTTTTAAATAAATAAGATAGTTAAATTAGGGTCGAACGGACACTAAATCGCGACAAGACCATACTTGCCGATGCTGAAGGAATGCATAAAGCATGACGCCAGAAGCAATAATTATGAATTACTAACGACCCGCCACGGCTTCGCACGGGTATAAAATATATAGCCACTGAAAAAATGATTAAAATCGATTCAGCAGTTTTGATTTATATTCATTATTACTACCCGTGGCCCGCATTGGTCGGTACCGCCGCAAAAGCTACGTCTCGCAATTTTTAAAGGATACTAATTAAACAAGCTTCTTTTTAATAGCATTATTCGCTTCAGAAAATATAAGTTACCTTCTAAATTACTAAGTGGCCCACAACCAACGCGCGTCTGAATAATTGTATCTCAGCCACTAGTTACCTTCTATGTAGGCCACAGTAAATATAACTCAGCATGGTGATTATTTTTTAGCATCTAAATTTATGGGATGCATTCAAATAGTTAACATCTAAAATATTAATATATGGCACCAAAATAGTAATACTATTAGCTTCTAATAGTATAATTTAGTATGTTTAAAATATAAGTTAACCTACATTAATCGATTGTTAAATTTACCTAAAATTATCATCAAATAGTATACTAAAGCCACTATTATTACATTATGAACTATTGAGGACAGACAAATAAAACACTTTATTTATAATAATCAATTTGTGTATTGAAATACAAACATTTATAGTATTAATTAAAAAAAGTTAAACTTAGCGCGCATAATTTCGAAATTAAAAGAAAAAGAAACATTACTGGATTATTAATGCCGCTCGCGCTTTAGTTGGCCTTCCACGCTTTCTTTTTAGTCCAAGCGGCTGTGCTTTTGCCTCTAATGGTGGCATTATGAATTTCAGTCTGATTGCTAGGCCTATCAGATGCTTGCAGAGGTATTTGCGATAAAAATCAGGACAATCACAGCAACCAGTAATCCAGTCAGTCTGATTGTTTGGTAGCGTTACTTTCCAAAATGAAAAAAACGATTTTTTATATTCATCAAAATGCCTGAATTTTTTCTCAGTTTGATTATTTTTGGGCGAGTCTTTGCCAGGAATGAAATATGTGTTGCTGTCTGGCGTTGATTGTACAACTCTAATTTTGGTATCAGTTTTAGCCCATTGATATCCGGTTGTCCAATCACATAACTGCAATTCAGGTTGTGTCGCAAAGGTGTCTTCTGTCGCTTGTTGTGACCAGCTAGTAATCATTTCCTCTGCCACCATTAAGAAACGGGCCAACGGTATACGCTCGCGGAGGGTGTTGTGGTCTTTTATAACTCTGTTAAAGGACTCGAGTGCGTTGTTGGTCGCTGGTGATACTGGTGCTGCACCCAGATACCAGTTTGGATTTTTTAACAGCCATTCTTTTTTAAAATAAGTGACAAATGTTTTTTGATCTTTCCATTTCTCCAAAAATAACTCCGAAGCAGCAGAAAACACTTCAAGAGATGTAGCTGATTGAAGTGCATCAATATCTTCCAATATATGTTTTCGAATATTCTTTTTTGTCGTTTGGTCCAATTTAGTGACCATTTTCTTCTTAGCGTGAGCCCAGCACATTTTCACAATCGTTTCTTCTCCAAACACTTCACGAAATGCGTTTTGTATACTTTTCGCAGCGTCGCAAATTAGGATGTTCGGTTCAAAAGTATAAGAAAAAATGGACAAAAGATTGCTCTTTAATCCTTGAAACATCGTTTTAAAATCAGCCTTACGTTCATTTGTAGATATTGTCAGGCAAATCGGGTGAAATTTTCTGTTTTTATCAGTAGTTCCCACTATCAATACCGGGAACCCCTGCCAAATCAACTTATATGTTGCATCTGCATGCAAAATATCAGCGACAATACATTGTTTCAACAAGTTCTTTGTAGATAATACGATGCGAAAACTAGGCGGATCACTATCGAAAATATAATAGGCTATTACAAAAACTTCGTCCACGTTATCTGGCACATCAGTGTGTTTAATTATCCATTTTTCCAATTCTCCTAAAGAAATAGTGGAGGGTCCATATTTGATACGCCGGCGATCTGCTAAATAGTTATAAAGCTGCCTTTTTGTAGGTATTTTAAGTTTAGAGTTTTTTTTCAAACACTCTAAGATTGATTTCGGCTTTAGGTGTAGGTCATACAGTTTGTTGATTTCAGATTTCGTTTCGTCACAAATACCATAACTGTAGTTACTCTTAATAGAATCGTGATCATGTGCGCAATCTGTGCGATAAAGTAACACTGCTTCTGTATCCGCCTCAAATAGCAAATATATTTCTGCGGCACACTGTACTCCTTTACGTGGTACTTTGTTGCATCTATAAAATCGTTTTTTCCCGTCCATGGAGTCGTGTGTAGTGCGTACTGCCCACGTATTCTCTGCACTCACGGCTTCATTGGCGGTACTCACACTCGAAAATTTACTTTTAAATATCCAATTCCTAGATTCACCTCGCTTTTTTTTCGACGGTTGACCTTCTCCTTCCGATTCCTCATCAGAACAGTACAGAGGTACTTCGTTTTCACTATTAGATGTCATAACTATTTAAAACTTTTCGAAAACTTTAATTAATTAATGACAGATGAAACAATTGCAATACGAACGCACGAACGACAATAAACAAACATGGTGAATGAATGAACAAGAAACGAATGGCGCTCTCTGATTGGTGCAATCGGCCGGTTGCTGTCATGTCGCGCATTCGCGCCGGTGGCTATTTTCACGATAAAAGAATATGAAGTATTATTTTACATGTTAAGTTATATTATATGTTGTTATCTATTGAAGCTCGAATATAATTTTATTGAGGAGTTTGTATTGAAGCTGTAAAACGTAAATTGGTGACGAGTCAGAAATTTCGTGGCCGAGTTAGTAAATTAGTTGGTAATGTATAAATCAGTAGGACAAGTAAAAATAATTGTTGATTTTGCCTTGACGCTTTCTTTAAGATTTTTAGTTGGCGTTGTAAAGAAGATGAATTACTTCATTAGAGGCTATCTCATTTTCCCGATGCTTAGTTATTTAATGAGAAGTTTGACCAAGTGGCCAAAAAATAATTCTGCGGCCGTATTTATTATTTCTCATTTTTAAATATGTAATATCTTCGAAAATAGGTATTCATTTAAATCATATGCTGTAAAGGGCCATATAGATCTATATCAACAATGTGTTTAAAGTGTTTAATTAAATAAAGATTAATGCCGTATTGGTTAAAATCGCTTCGAAAATTAGCCATTATTTGTCGTCAAAAGTAAATGACAAAAAACTGTTATTGTGGGATATCCATAAGAGGATATATACCATCGCGGAGTTTTCTGTAGACCTTTTCATTGTGTACAATACTTAGTACATTATTTTGATAAATCTCGTAGGGTTCAGCCTGCGTTTGCAATTTAAGCGGAAAAAATGTAATTATTTACGACATTACATTAGAAACCCCAACAATAACAGTATTTCTCCACTATTTAATGACTGTTTTTATACTTATAAACCTTCCTCTTGAATCACTCTATCTATTAAAGAAAACCGCATCAAAATGCGTTGCGTAGTTTTAAAGATTAAAGGGAACAAAGGGACATGAGGGGAAAAAAAGCGACTTTGTTTTATAATATGTAGTGATTAAGCCTATTAACAATCTTAAAGATCTACTCGTCAAGTGTCAGTGAGAATTGACCTATAACTTTATTTTATTTTGTAGGAAAGACTGAAGCCTTACGTGAAGGATCCCTATGGATGTGATTTACTGGACAAATTGTTACAATTGGACCCTGCTAAAAGGTTAGTGAGAATATAAAGTTTTTTTTATTTGTAAAAACTACTTCATTAAAATACGTATAATAAATATTATGTATTTTATTTGAGATGTTTTGCATGAATGATGAATTTTAAGATCAAAATATAAAATTGAAGGGAAACTCGCCGTAATTGAATTTGAGATATGTTTTGTCAGATGTGCGCGCTTGGAGATACACTATTGTTAGATGAGTGAACAAATGTGTTGATATGGTAGATGTTGAAATGTTAAAAGTACCTGTTGTAACTTTATTTATTATAGTTTTTGCCCGCGGCTTCGCTCGCGTGAAATTCGGAAATCGCGTAAGCCTCCTTTGGGACCATGATGTTTTCCTAAGACCAAAAGTAACCTATGTTACTCTCCATCCTTTCAACTAAGTCTATGCCAAAAATCAAGTCAATTGGTTCCTTCGTTCGGGCGTGAAGGAAGGACAAACAAACAAACAAACACACTTTCCCATTTATTAAGTTGGAAGAAGATAAATATATCTGCGAAAACCGCGTTCAAATCGGATCAGTAGTTTTCGTGTTAAAGAAAAAAGTTTGATACAAAATCTGACCCCCTCTTTGGTCCCCTTAGAGAGGTGGGGGGGGGGGGATTTTATACACCAGATGTTAAGTTGAAAGAAGACAAACATCTGCGAAAACCGTATGCAAATCGAATCAGTAGTTTTCGTGTGATGCTGGAACAAACATACAGACAGACAGACAAAAAAACTAACCACATTTTTGGCTTCTATAGCGATGTAATGACACCCCCCACTTATTATTTTTTTAATATCTTTCATGTACAGAATTTTCATTTCTACAGTTTTATTATATGTATAGATCATTGATTATAAACAAAAATTACAGGTATGATGCGGACACGGCTTTGAATCATGATTTCTTCTGGATGGATCCAATGCCATGTGATCTTGCGAACATGCTGGCGCAGCACACGCAGAGTATGTTTGAGTATTTGGCACCACCGCGCAGGCCGGGCCACCTGAGACACCACCACCACGTGCCAGGAGCTCAGCCTAAACCGGCCCAGCCACCTCAGGACTCGGGCTATCAGGATAGAGTCTTTTAGGTCTGCATAATAGCTTTCTAAAATGTTCCACATAGTAATGCTGAAAAAAAGTAATTACACTTGGTGGCTGACTGGCTGTCTATTCATTATGTGACGTTTTAGCAACTACATAATTGGATGCTGTTAAGCGTCTCCCAGACAGACGCGGCCTGCGGTGGCAGTGGTGGTGGCGGTCAGTTGAATGGCTTGGCCGCGTGGCCGCGTGTGTCTGTGTCGTTCCTAGAACTCTCAAGTCATCCAACTGACCGCCACCGCTACCGCCACCGCAGGCCTCGTCTGTCTGGGACACGCTTTAAGCATTGGTGTACTATCCCACAGCGAACTAGTTTTGAGTAATCGGCGTTTTAAATTTTTTTCGAAATAATCTTTTTTTTTCTGCTTATTTTAAGCAAAAAAATGTTATTGTGCGGTATTATTTTTTTTGTTGAAATGCGTAGATTATGATTATAAAAAAACATTTTAATTTTACATTCAGTTTGAAGAGAAAAAGAATAAAAATGGTTAATGCTAAATTGCTGTAGGGCTTATTACATTTAGCAATTATGTCCTATGTGATTTAACACTTTAATGCAAAAATCTAATTTGTTCTTTCAATACAAATTTGAGTGCTTATTTTAACAAAATATTTTAAAATTACCTCGTCACGCCCACACCGCTGAACCGATTGTTCTGAATTTTGGTATGGAGATACTTTGAGTCCCGGGAAAGGATATAGGATCTGGGGACACGGTAGTGTCCCCGCCGAGACGAGCCAAGCGAAGCGCAAGGGCACTACCTACATTTTCTCGAAGTGTTTCGCTGTTTTTTTGAACCTTCATAGAATTGGTTTCCGTGTCATCAATAGACTTTTTAAGCATACAAAGTCAAAGTTGAACAACTCTAATACTTTAGATTTTATAGATATCTAAAATACGCCGATTTCGTCACCGACACACTGATGCTCATCAAAATGTTTGGCTACTTCCAGAAGTGCTAGAAAGCCGAAATTTGGTAAGTAATCTAAGTTTAGTATACAAACAACAAAAAATTCATAAACTTGTAATTTTCGCCCCCCATCCCCTAAAATGGGGGGGTGGAAGTTGACCCTCATAGAGTTGGTTTCCAATATAGCAAATAGTTCATATTCTCAGGATATGATGTCAATAATAGATTTATTAAACATACAAAGTCTCAATTGAATAGGTCTAATACTTTAGATTTTATTGATATCTAAAATACGCCGAAATTTGGTTACGCCGTAAAATAAGTTTAGTTGGGGTAATGGAAGTTTAAATATGAGGCTTTCACCAATCTTATAAATTAGGACATGAAAGTTTACACGGGAACTAAAAACCTCTAAACTAAAAAATATTAAAAAAAGACTAAAAGACTGCCTTTATTATAATAAATAAAAAACTCCCACACCGGTTTCGGTGACGGTGGCCGGTTTAATTGAAACCAGGCCAGTTACGCAGGAGTAATTTTTTATAGTGCCCAAGTGCGTGCGCAGTACACAAGAGCACTCTCTGTTCCTTTTACTCTCATAACCCAGTGGGACGGAAGACCGACACGACTGGTGAGAGATCAGGCGCAGGAGGCAGGACCGACTTTTTACATGCCCAGCCACGCTCTATACCACTAGACCACGGAGGCGTCTAAATTTGGTATGGAGATACTATAAGGCCCTGAAATATGTATTTATTTATTATATTATTATATATATATATATATATATATATATATATATATATATATATATATATATATATTTATATTATAAACTACTATATTATTGTAAACTATCCTACTAAAATGTACGATTCACACGTGATAAACTAATTTCTACATTAACAAAATTTCATCAAAATCGGTTCAGCAGCTTAAACGAAAATTAATAAAGTTTGTTGCGTGAAAACTGTACATTTTCCATGATAAAAATTATCCTATGTCCTTCTCCAAGACATAACGTAATATTATCTATATACTAAATATGATCGATATCATAAGCCAAATTAATTTTTGTTGACTGCGCGGGAACCGTACATTTTCCGGGACAAAAATTATCCAATGTGATTTAAAGTGACTCAATGCAGATAGCATACAAAATTTTATTAAAAATCGGTTAAGCGGTTTAAGCGCAAATCATTTTAGAAACATAGTACATAAATGCTAAATACAAAACCTCACTTACGGCCGTTCCCAATATTCAATATATCTCTGGTTTTGCCCTACTAGAGATAGGAATAGCTCTCATTAGACATTAGAGACATATATTTTATGTCAATTCAATGTTAGCTGCGATCGGTCGTATGTCTAGCCAGAGATAGATTGAATATTGGGAACGGCCGTTAGAGGAATAAGCAATAACCATTTTTGTACTCTAGAATATGCTACAGTGGGTTTTCAAAAAAATGGATTTCACTGTCGTAAACCTTATGTTCTAAAGAATAAAACTGCATTATTAACTCAATACCCGATTTTTTGTGGAATAGAACACGAATGCTAAACAGCAGCCATATTTAGATTGTGGAGAGTCTAGGGGCCCACAGTGTACCTATATCATTTTAATAAATACCTACTCTACACTTGATATGCATAAGAGAGTGAAGACAACTTCTTAACATGATGACACCAATTAAAAGCTTATGTGGAGATGTTCAAAGGGGTTCTTTGTTAAACACTTCTTTTTGGGAAATTATAAAACGAGCTAATAAAAAAAAAACTTTGCGACTGATGGTGACATACTGTTTTAATAACTTGAGCGGTATGAATTTGAGTAAGCGAACTAAACTATCGACGAATATTGATTAATAATAAAATCCAGAACGAGCTTACAAAAAGTGGACTGTGATTAATCCATTTCACATATTAAAATTTTATTAGAGCGACTACATTACTAAGTGAGCGACTGGAAATACAGAGAGGGCAACTTTAATATTAAAGATAGATTCGATTTTTTTAAGCGAGGTTATACATAACGAACTACTAAAAAGTCCACTTTGAGCAAAGTTTTGTAAGCTGCTTTATTAATGAATTATTGGTTACTGATATTCTATTTGAGTGCTTATGTTTTTTATTTTGATACGTTTTTTTAATTAAAACTACAGATTGTTAAAGGGGAATTATAAAACGAGCGAATAAAAAAAACTTTGCGGCTGATGATGACTTGAGCGGTATGAATTTGAGTGAGAAAAACTCTAAGGTTTATAAACCTACCCCAATTTTTTTGGTGGTCACATGGGCAGGCCTGTCCCACTCGCGCGTAGGTATCGAAATGTAAGTACCCCTCAGATCACTAGGGACTCACAAGCGAGCGGTGACGCACGCGCAAGATTTTTTCGTCGCATATATCTACGTACTGATTTAACCGCTGTGACAGAATCGTTATTAATCTGATATTTATCAGGGGGTGTTTTGGAAAAACAACCAATGTCAAATTCATCAAACTTTACAGGATTTAAGTAAAACTTGTAAAAATGAAAATATGTGAACAAAAAGGTCTTTTGAAGTTTATGTTAGCTAAAATATATAATAACACATAATATTATGAGAAATAAGATAGTTATTTTTTGTAATTAAATCATATATTGAAGTTAGAAAAAAATCAATACATATTTTTTCCAGCAAAAATAGCCGAAGTCCTGGACATTGGCTGTTCTTCTTATGAAAATTTGTAAAGTTTGGAATATTACTAGCGAAGTGGATGGATCATAAAATAAATTCTTACTCAAAATTTTTACTATTTTTTTATTGAACACTTTAAATGTTTTAACAAACAATTTATTATTTAGGACTCACAAGCATCACTGTTGTCATCTTCATCAACATCTATATTATTTTGGCAGGTATTTGGGAGGACATTTTGGCATAGGTCTAAATAATAGGCCCTACTGTCAGGCCTATGAACAAAGGCACTCAGACGTACTAAATCTTGTGCTTTTGCTAAAGGAATAGCTAAATTTTCAAAGTATAGTCGCTTCAGTTCAATCTCATTAATTATTATTTTTTTTTTTGTTGCGAACAGTGCATCTTGTATAGCAACCATGAAAATCATCTTTTTTGTTCACATATGGACAGTCAGCCTTTATTTCAATCATTCTTAATTTTCGAAGACCTAGTGTAGGCCTTGGTACTTTCAAAAAATATGGTATTAATGAACTTTTCATGTCTATGAAGTCCGAGCTCTTCATGTTAACTACTTTAAAGGGGCTAGGATTTAACCTAGCCTCTTTAATAAGGTCATCCCAGTCTGATGGCACTTCAGGGCAATGAATGCGTTTTTTCTTTTCAATTAATGCAAAATCTTGGTCATTTGGCATATATGAATGTCCACGAATGGGAAAAATATGCTTAATCTTTTTAAATAGTTTTAAACAATGTACTAAAATGTATTGAAAATACACCATAACATGGTTTTTGTTTTGCCCTGAACATCCATCACTTAAAATGATAAGAGTGTCACTAGTGATTGTGTTATTTCTCAGATAATGCAGTAACATAGATGTTACCTCATTAGCACCTTTTTTTCCTATGTTTTCTGTATATACATACATACTGGCACTATTATTGGCCAAATCATAATTCCAAATACATAATACCACAACTGCCTAGCATAAAAAACATCACCTGTCTTTATATGAGGCAGTGGATGATTTTGCATATAATCAAAAGATATCACCATGCATTTGCCCTGTCTAGCTTGTAGTTGGTATTTTTTCTTTAATTCCCTGAACTTAGCAGCTTTTCTTAGATGTAGCTCTTTTTTTATCAAATTCTCTTTCTTTTCTGTATCATTTGCAGCACTTGCTATTTTTAATTCAAGACTATCACATATAGCACATGTATCACTTCGAGGAAATCCAAATTTGATATTATATTGTGAATGGAAAATATTATAATACATTTTATATGGAACTTGAATCCAATATTCTTGTAAAAATATTTTGTGCATTTTCTTGACATTCAAAGTTTCAGGCAAGAACATTCTGTTCGGATTTTCTCTTAAAGAATAGTGAGACTGCCTTGCTTTAAAAGATTTTATGTGTAAACTTACAATTTCAGCTAATTCAGCAGGGAATTTATTTGGTCTGTTCAAATGAATGCCTCTAGCATCTCTAGGGAGAGTTCCTTTTTTTACAGCAATATCTTGTATGCGGCGAAGTCTTGATCTTGTTATAGAAAGAATACTTAAAAAAGCTGTATGACAGACCTTCTTTTGTTGTTGTCCGACTCGCAGTTTATACTCAAAAGCCACATTATGATCGAATATCTGATTGCAATCATCAGAAACTTGTCGCCTAGGACGTTTTCGTTGCACTGGAGAAAAGGAAATGCAGGAAAATATGAATGCATCTTGCTTATCCTTAGAATCTAGGGCGTAAAATTGTTGGAAAATGTATTTTCTCTCATCATCAGTAACATTTTCAAAACATTGGAGTCGCTTGCATCTGAAGAAAATACAACAAAAATTAAATATAATTATTTTTTAGCCCAAGTAAGTGGGCACTAGGTACCTACATAAATTTTAGAAAACCTACAAACCTGCAATCTGGTCCTATAGAAGCTTTTAGAACAGGGCTTCCGACGTGATTTGTATGTGATTCCCTTCTAATTTTATGCTCTTTGATTAACGTTCTTTTGGATATCTTTGGCGGTTTGCGTGTCGGCCACTCTACCACGCCATCACTTCTTTCGATAGTGTTCATTGTCCCACAAGAAATCAACAACGATAAATACCTACATAAACTAAAGCAAACTCAGGCTTGAAACTTGAAAGTTTAGTGCTAGTCTATGGTTTAGTGCGCTAAAAACTGCTAAGCGCGAAAAGACATGCTTGACAGTTGACACTGACAACTGCATTACTTTTTTTTTAAACCGCCAATGTCCATGGACCTTGGCTATTTTTGCCAAATACATTATGGACTTTGGTTGTTTTTCCAGAAACACCGAAACTTTGGCGCTTTATTTCTCCCGGACGTTGGCTGTTTTTGCGTTAACTGTATTATGCAAGTTTTAGTACTTATATAACATGGAGAATCCAAAGAGCACAAAAAAAAATTTTTTTTTGAAATGTGACTTTGGTTGTGTTTCCAAAACACCCTTCATATGAACAATTGAAAAAAGGTCAAATAAATATTTCAATAAGGTAATTTAAGACTTTAAAATACAAAAAAAAGATAAAAAATACACAAACATAGCAAATAAATAAATTTGTTACAAACAAACCACATACTACACAGAAATAAACACAAGTTACTATGTTTAAGTTGTAAAAAATCCTGACCAACTCCTGCACTATAATCGAATATAAAACTATTGTAAAATATAGGTTGGGTTAGTAAAATTTGATTATTACTATAAAAAAGTTTGCTATTAGTAGCTATAGTAATTAAAAGAAGATTATTTTATTTTCTAAAAGGTGACAATCTTGATTTCGTCAGAAAGGGTACCTCACGCGATAGAAAGAGAGCGCACATGTAGGTAAATATAATTGTAGGCACCTAGCACTGCGCGGTCGGAATTTGAACTTTATAGTATCGTAGCATGAGTCGTTATTTCTTTAAACGGGTTTCGCGAGTGGGCATTCTGTTGGTACTACTAATATAATATATTCTGTGACATCGGTCAACCCATGGATGTTTTGGGTGAGATAAACCTCCCCGTACCACTCCCACCCCCCTTATGCTCATTGAGATAAGGTCTTATTTTTTCTGTTTTGTGTTTACGTGTTACTTACTTACTAACTTAGTGTTTTCAAGGCATCGTAAGGCTGTGGTGCGTGGGAGACGATAATTTATCATTCCAAAAGTATTGTATAAGAACAGTATATTATAATTCTTGGTAATTAATAGCAATGTTGGCCGAATACGACTTGATTGGGTAAGGTTAGATGGCTGCGCTACGCTCCTGCCTTAGCCATCGTGGTTATTTTTTTGTGAACCACCCAGAAATAGGAGCCCCGCGTAGCGACTTATAATTATTGAACTAAAAAAATTGGGGTAGGTTTGTAAACCTTTACCTTTGAGTGCTTTATTTGAGTATTTACATCATATTATTATTAATAAATATAATAAAGTACTACAAATTACAAAATGTGATTTACCAGTGCCGATAAAGTAGTATGGCTCCTCATTCTTATCAATGTTCCTATTATTCGTTCATCTGTCACGAACTGTCAAACCATTTTCGAAAATTTTTCAATTTCTAATTTCATTAAACTGAATATATCTAAAGAAATTACCATGAAAGCTTTAAATAATTTTTATATAATTAGAATTTTTAATAAATAAGCTATTAGTGGCGCAAATACACAGTTTTATTTTTGAAACAAAATACTAAATTGGTGGTCAAAGTAGAAATAGTTACTTTTGCCTCGATTTATTGTATTTAAAGGTAATAATCATAATATTAATACGCGAGCGAAAAACTTTGTAACCCTTTTTACGAAAAATGGGGAAACGTAGGTGCATGAAATTTCGCACAGTTATCTACACTAATATTATAAAGAGGAAAACTTTGTTTGTTTGTTTAATTGTAATGTATAGGCTCAAAAACTACTGGACCGATTTTAAAAATTATTTCACTTTTCATATTTTATTTTGAAAAAGATAGGGTTCCGTAAGATATTTAGGTTTTTCGGACACAAGGTGTAAAAATCAACCAGAAAAGTTACTTATTTTGCGTACGCTGCCTAAACTATAAAAGATAGAACCATAAAATGTTCTAATTAATTGTAGATCTTATAAATATCTACAAAAAAGTCCGCGACACACTATACTTATCTATGTCGAGTGAGGCACAACAACCATTTTTTTATTTAAAAATCATGATTTTTTTTTTTGACTTCATTGAAACGCGTTTATTTTACTCGTGCTATTAATCCTTATCAAAATAAATTATTTCATCACTAAGCACAGTTTATGTAGATAATATTTGGTCTTTGAATGATTAAAATTGGACGTTTCATTTTGAAGTTATGGCGAAATTAAAATATTACGATTTCTGCTGCATGGCCCGTTGTGAAGTGGGCGTCACCAAGGCCGGGGTGCGCGTGCGGGAGGCAGTTTAGATCTATTAGTATATGATGATTTAAATAATACTTAATTATTCACTAAATCTAAATAATATATAAAACTCAAAGGTGACCAATTGACACAGTGATCTATCAGCGCACAGCCCAAACCACTGGACGGATCGGGCTGAAATTTGGCATGCAGGTAGTTATGATGTAGGCATCCGCTAAGAAAGGATTTTGATCAATTCTACTCCCAAGGGATAAAATAGAGGATATACCGATCGGGCTGAGACTTTGATACCTAAATAATAATAATACTTCTTAACGCGAGCGAAGCCGCGGGCAAAAGCTAGTAGTTTATATGGTGAAGGAGTCTTGCGAGTGCCCATAGTTGTTTGCGGCTGTCATTGACCTTGGGAACACCCGGTGCAGATTCGTCGATGCAATCCCATAGATCTTCGTGCACTAAATACATACGCATCATAAATTTCCAATTTCAGTAATTGGATATGCCACTCAGCTTCTCGAAATTGATTGTAATTCCAGAGCTTGTTGTTGAGGATGGTGGTCCCGGCGCCGGCATCACGTCGTCACTCGTCAGACGACATCGCGTCTTTCTCGAATTTTACGACTTTTAGACGAAAACTTTTTCGCACACACATTAATCACGTATTCTGGGCCCATAACCTGTTGGGACTGTGCGAAATAACACAACGATTCACTAAGTAAACTTAGATTTATTCGGACACAAGACATTTCAAGATGCAGCTCAGATGACAAGAGAGCATAGATCACGCATAGATAATAGAATATACTTTTTCTAAACAGAAAGTACAGAAGCACGGCATAGACAGTGGCTCTAACTAGCGAGCTATTTACACAACTATGGCAAATTACGTTATTTAGTTTATACTTGTTCTAACAAACCACACCATTAATAAAAAGTAGAAGAAGTGTCAACGTGACATGCCCGCCAAAACTCCTTCAGTTGTCAGTTGAAATTGACAGGTATTATGTCAGTGTCTTCCTAAACTGTTACCAGTATACTGGCCTAAGCGATTTATGTTCTTCGTGAAATTTAAACTAGAGAGACGAAGCAAAAAATAACATATTAATATATGGAAATGTATAAATACATACAGTTTTATGTTAATTTTATGCTAAATGGAAACTAAATTTATTGTATTTTGATTTATGTCACACTTGACAGTACACTGATATTTTTTAGAAACACAACCAATATGAAGTCAATGATGCCAACCTGCAGACAATTTCAGATCGGTGGGGAACCAATAAGAAAATCTAGAAGTGTCTGTCGTCGCGCCCTCTGGTGCAGATTTCAAAAAGAAAACAACCTATTCTATAACCCTAATTAATTAATTTTGACACTTAAAACTGTAATTTATAGTCACTCGTTTAATTACTACCCCTTCTTTTTTAATGTATTTACATAGGCAGTAAGGGCCTGTCCACATGTCCACGTTACGACGTCGTCAACGTCCTGGAACCGTGCGGTAACGTGGCATGGTACGTTGTCGTGACGTAAAAATATACGTCAACGTAACGTAAAAATGCACGTCACGATGTAGCAACATTGTACGTCACCATGCCTTATAAAACTGCTACATTCTTCACTACTTATCTAGATTATCTAATTTTTAATATAATATCTAATAACAATAACTAATCTAATAACTATACCTATAATATATAAAAAAAACACTACTTATCTAGATAATATCTAATTTTTAATATACTTACTTAATATAATATCTAAAGATTAATTATGGACCGCACAATTATATTATAATCATAATTTATCCTTCTTCTATCTCGCTTCTGCTATTGTTAAGACGGAGAGAGAGATTTAAGAAAAAAAAGACGTAAAATGTTGCTACACCGTGACGTGCATTTTCACGTTACGTTGACGTAAATTTTCACGTCACGTCATCGTACCATGCCACGTTATCGCACCGTTCCACGTTGACGACGTCGTGACGTGGAGAGGTGGACAGGCCGTAAGTCATGACTTATTGTTGTTGAAAAGGATTGAAAGAAATCGCGCATATTTTGTCAGCACCGTACGCGCCGAACGCATCGCATAGTACACGAAATGCGGCGCGTACGGTGCGGATGAATGTGCGAGGTTTCACCTTCATGCAACGAATCCTAAAATAATACTAAAAAAAAGTAAAAACACGCTACTCACATACTGGTTTTTTTTTTGCTTTCATATTAAGTATACTGCTACTTGCTGCTAAGAATAAGTTATTATTTAGGTACTTTCTTTAAACATAAAAACATAGCTTATATGTAGGTTTACATACCTTATTAGGGTTCCGTAACCAAATGGCAAAAAACGGAACCCTTATAGATTCGTCATGTCTGTCTGTATGTCTGTCTGTCCGTGTATGTCACAGCCACTTTTCTCCGAAACTATGAGAGTTATACTATTTAAATTTGGTAAGTAGATGTAGTCTGTGTACCGCATTAAGATTTTGATACAATAATGGAAAAATTATTAAAAATTTTAGGGGTCCCCATAGGTACAACTGAATCAAAAAAAAATTTCCCCCCCCCCCCCCCCTCTAACTTCTAAAGTAGGGGCATGATAAGTCTAAAAAAAATATATAATGTACTTTACTATAAAAACTACCAACGAAAATTGGTTTGAACGAAATCTAGCAAGTATTTTTTTTGTAATATTTTTATATTTAAATAAAAAAAAACTTTTTTTCATCTAACCTATGCGAATGGGGTATCTATGGATAGGTCTTTAAAAATCATATGAAGGTTTCTAATATAATTTTTTTCCAACCTGAATAGTTTGCGAGACAGACTCTTCCAAGATGGTAATCGGTGTCCCCCCCCCCCCTCTAATTTCTAAAGTATGATGAGTCAAAAAAAATATATGATGTACTTTACTAAAAAAACTACCAAAGAAAATTGGTTTGAACGAGATCTAGCGAGTAGTTTTTTTTAATACGTCATAAATGGTAGTAGTTAGGGATTCGCCGGTTCTGGCTCACTGTCTCAATGTAGGGAAAAATGGGGTTTCGATGACCCTTTCGCCTAAAAAAAAAAAAAAAAAAAGGATGTTTGGTATCCGTTTTTGCGTATTTGCACTAGTTTCAAAGTTGGCTTTTGTGTTTAACCCTCATTATCTACTATCACCACGCTCCATTGTTCCTTAATAATTACAATCGCTACTTATTGCATTGTTATGCTCGCCTCGGTGTCCTATTGTTCCTAATGACTAGTCGCTTATCGCTTACGTCACCTCACTTTCTTACGCACGAGAGTGAAAATCATGTATTACAAGATTTTAAATAAATAAAACTATATAATTTTTTCATTACATGTATTTTATTTCATTAAAACATGTATTGAACATACTGTACAATATTATATCATTACACAAAGTGTTGTTACTAAATAACTTTTGAAACTCTACTAAACTTTCCCCATTGAACTTATAATACAAATACATTAAACTATACTCTACACAATCTGACGTGAAATCATTTTGTAATCTCCACGTGTTAAAATCCCATCTCCTGCAGTTTCGCCCCATAAAAACCTTGTGATATCGCAACCTTTACAAATTCTTCCCAAATAATTACGGATCTCTATTGTGTTCATACTGTATTATCACAGAACCGACCTGGTTTATGGATCTTGTATTTATGTTACATATCCGTATTATGTATGCTTTATGTATTTACTAAGAGAGGTATTAGGTACATATGAAAATAATGAATGAATAAATAAAAGAAACATAACTTTGGTACAATAATTTTATTTCATAATATCCACATACTAATTATAGACACACACACACACACACATTACACATTATAACTCAAATAGATCATACATAATATTGTGATTTTTCTTAACTACTATAGTCTACAGTTACATTACGGTTTTTATCTATTTCTATAACATTATCAAACTCTGCATATACAATACAGTTAATCGTTTGAGAGAGACTAGAATCAAATCGAACCTCTAACCTTACACTACCATGTCTTATTAGATTCCAATGACTGCTCGTGTTTGATGATAAATCCGGGGATAAATCAAATGCTATTAGACAATAACCATTTGCATATTTTTCTCTTGATATCCCATTTCCTTCATTAAGGAAATGTATACCAGTGCCGGAAAATAATGTATGATAGGCTGAAGTGAACATATTACCATTGAAGGATTGTTGTAGGGTTTTTGAAGGCATTTTGTTTATACATAGATGGGCAATCTATGTATAAACAAAATGAATTCATACCGTAATTTTCAAAATTAAAAGGATTCTTACTAATGCTACCATTAAATGCTGCGTTATTTACAAATCCTATGATACATCTTTTGGGCATTTGCACCGGGGGTATAATATGATGAGGCGTTTTTTGTTATCAGTGGAAAGTTGTAATATCGTAAATGTTATTCGCAATTATTGAGTCATCCTAACACAGATGTTCCCAAACTGTGCGCCGTGGAAAGGCAAGAGGAGCGCCGTAAGTCGATCCTCCATCATTATTCGAAACCATAAATATTATAAAATTAAATTATAATATTAATTATGTAAACCAGGTAGATGATTAAATATTTGTTTATTACTTACTATTTACCTGCTTAACCGAACTATAATCATTAAATGTATTTATTTATGTATATTTTTCGAATAGCTAGGTAGAGTAGGACGCCGTGATAAAACGTGTAACTGCACCGCAGGTTGAAAAAGATTGGGAACCCCTGCCTTAACATCCATTTTATGGTAAAGCATACAATAGATAGTACATTCACATTCTTTACTAATTATTCCTGTGACTCGTTAAAAGAACAGGATAACAAAATTTTTGGGGCATTAGATAAGATTGCAAAACCTCATTCCTAACTATTCAAAATTTTTACTATATAAACCCTCTAGTTTCTCACTGCAGATATCATTACTGTGCGAGCAAGTGAGTGGGTGAAGTCAGTGTTGTGATTAAATTATTTAAACTCGTGTGTAACTTCTAAGTACATTTCAATGGAGGTAAGTTATTAAGTTTTATTTTATTTCTTTGATTTAATTTTGTGTTCATATAATATTTTAACTATAAATATAATAGTTTCCATGAACAGTTATAATAGATTAGTTTTCCATTGTTGCAGAATTCATTCAATTTAATTGACCAGGAAGAAAATACTTTTAAGCACTATTATTATCCACAATCCCCAACCGATGTGGAAAGTAATGATTGTGTACATAACGAAAAACATACCTCTAAAAGGAAACGAAGGGAAAGTCTTGATGATTTTTTTGACACTGCACCAAAAAAACACCAAAAGAAACAATCATCAATTGTTGCAAGAGCCAATGAGGATGGTGGAATGTGTTACATATCTACTAATACGGATGATGGAAAGACAGCATCCCATTTGATAAAAATTGAGATATATGATCTCAAAAAATTAGAAAAGATTCCTCAATCGGAACATTGGAAACATGCTTACTCTAGGACAAAGTACTATACAAACGAAAATAATAATATCTATAAATTAACCAAAGAGTCAATTTATAAAATAACAAAGGAAATAGCTGGAAAAAGTACTTGTAGGAAATATCAATATAATAATAAATAATAAATTATAAAAATTAGATTATTATTATTATTACATTTCTTTTAATTTTAACTTAACTGAATAGTTTAGTTTTCCATTGTTGCAGAATTCATTCAATTTAATTGACCACGAAGAAAATACGTTTTAGCATTATTATTATCCACAATCCTCGACTGATGTGGGAAAGTAATGATTGTGTAATGTGTATCTGACGAAAAACATACGACTAGAAGGAAACGAAGTGAAAGTCTTGATGAATTTTTGACACTGCACCAAAAAACAACAAAAGAAACAATCATCAAATGTTGCAAGAGCCAATGGTGATGGTGGAATGTGTTACAGATCTACTAATACGGATGATGGAAAGACAGCATCCCATTTGATAAAAATCGAGATATATGATCTCAAAAAATTAGAAAAGATTTCTCAATCGGAACATTGGAAACATGCTTACTCTAGGACAAAGTACTATACAAACGAAAATAATAATAATATCTATAAATTAACAAAAGAGTCAATTTATAAAATAACGAAGGAAATTGCTGGAAAAAGTACTTGTAGGAAATATCAATATAATAAATTATAAAAATTAGATGTATAAATCTAGCTATGTATAAATAGTTCAAAGACATTTAACAAATCTACCACTTGAATTTTCAAATTCATACCACAAACATTATGGAGAACTCCAACGAAATATGTGTCAGCACTTTCTTCAACGATAACATGGATGTGGCGTTGGACAATTTGTGTGAAGAAGTTGAAAAATGCGAACTATATTTTGATCCGATCTACGATGAGGAGCTCATCAGTATTTGTGCTGCGGTTGAAACATCAATCAAGTAAGTTCACTGAAATAAACATGTCTATTTTTATCATAGTATATTATGTAAATTATAGATAATTTTATACTGTATGTACAATATTATAGATTTTACTCAACTTATTTTAATTTTTGTCTCACATACAATAGCAAAAACAATGATATTATGGAGGAACTTAAGTTAACAAAGCAAAATATGAATTTAATCATGTGATTTTTGTTTCGCAGTCAATCAACACAACAAACTGGAGGAGCTCTAAAGCGAGTCGGCAGGGACAAAGACCAACCTGCAAAGAGGAGAAAATACACAGACTCTGATGCATCTACTTCGAGAACTGTGGAGGTAGATCAAGTAACAGAAGACAATGATGGTGATCAGATTAATTGCAGTACATGTCAAGTTCTCATAAAAAAGCGGTATTTCTCTAATCATTAAAAAAGTAAAAGGCATAAAAATAACCATTTGAAATTACATAGTACTTTAAAAAACGTGTCAATTGTTGAGTCAGCTTTCGAACAGAGAATAATTAGTTATAAAATTAATGGTACAAAGTGTGATGAGGTTTGACACACCAGAGTTTTTTTTTTTAATTCGATAAAAAGTAATTTTTTATTTTTTATTGAAAATTCTACAAAACAACATAATGTGTTTAAAGTAAATTTTGTTTTGCAGGCTGACTTTGTTCAGCAAACGAAACAAATTTTTAATTCTTTTGATTTTCAAACTTGCAATTACATAATTAACAGATCAGATGATTTGAACATTTTCTTTTCATTGCTTTGCGACACATTAACAAACAAAATAAGCGCATTTGAAAAAAAAGATAGTGGTTGGAGTCTTAAGAATGTTAAATGTTTAGATATGAACATTAATAAATTTAACCCCCTACGTGGTACTTCATATATCGATTTACCACAAGATATAAGAGCAAAAAAAGCTATAATCAATGTGAAAAATACAGATGATTTATGTTTTAAATGGTCATTACTTTCTGCTTTGTATCCGACCAACAAAAATTCCGATCGTGTTAGTTCTTACAGTCAACATTCAAACAAACTAAAATTTGATAATCTAACTTTCCCCGTAAAGTTAACTGATATATCAAAAATAGAAAAATTAAACAACATTAGTATAAATGTGTTTGGGTTGGAATATAACACAAATAAAAAGTTGCATGATGTTATAGGTCCATTGTTCATAACAAAATGCCGTAAACCTATTCATGTAAATTTATTATTGATCTCAAGCGGAACAAATAATCATTATTGTTATATTAAAAACATGTCGCGACTAGTAAGTAAACAACTTTCAAATCACGAAAGATCAGTTTGCTGCACTTTTCAACAAAAGAAAGATTACATAACCACCAAAAACATGATTGTTCACATATTAGTACGGAATTACCAACGGGGGATGCAACATTAAGAAATTGGTTGGGGCAGTTAGTACCAAACAATAAACTTAAGTTTGATAAGTTCAATAAAAAATTAAAAGTACCGTTTGTGGTTTATGCTGATTTTGAAGCATTTTTAAATCCGATCCATACTTGTTCAAATAATCCAGATAAATCTTATACACATAATACTCATAAACATGATGTGTACAGTTTCGGTTATTATGTAAAATGTTCTTATGATGACAGATTGTCCAAATATGTCACTTATAGTGGACCTGACTGTGCTGAACAATTTATGAAATGTTTATATGAAGATATAAAAATTATTTGTAAAAAAAATTGCTTTCAAAGATCCCCTTTGCCTCTTTCACTTGAAGATGAAAATAAAATAATAAATGCTAAAACTTGTCATATATGTGAAAATGACTTAAATGGCGAATGCAGTTATGATTTCGATTGGCATACTGGTAGTTTCAGAGGTGTTGCTCATGAAAATTGCATGAAAAAATTTCGTGCACCACGTCATATACCAATATTTTTACATAATCTTAGTCATTACGATGCACATTTCATTGTCCATGCATTAAATTTTATTGAAGGGACCATTGAAATTATTCCACAGAATAAGGAGAGATACATTTCATTTTCGAAAAATATATCTGTAAATAATCAACAAATAAGTCTACGTTTTGTGGACTCATTAAAATTTTTACCATGTAGCCTTGATCAATTAGCAAAAACTTACATGAGGATCAATTTCATACGTTAAAAAGAAACTTTCCCTGTGATCAAGATTTTAAACGACTTAGGCGAAAGTGTATTTATCCGTATGAGTATATATAAGTTGACATCGCTTCCTAGTAAAGATCAATTTTATAGTTCATTAACCGATTCAAATATTTCCACCGAAGATTACACTCACGCCGAAGATGTTTGGCGCCATTTTAAATGTTACAATATGTCTGATTACTCGAATTTGTATTTAAAAACAGATGTTTTACTATTAACTGATATATTTGAAAACTTTAGAGATCTGTGTATTGAAACATATGATTTAGATCCGGCACATTACTATACCGCCCCCGGTTTAAGTTGGGACGCCATGTTGAAATATACTAAAATCGAATTGGAATTACTGACAGACATTGACATGATTGCATTTATCAGAGCAGGTGTAAGGGGAGGTATATCTCAATGTAGTAACCGCTATGCAAAGGCAAATAACAGATTCATGGAAGAACATAATAAAAATTTACCCGAGTCCTATTTAACATACTTTGATGCAAATAATCTTTATGGTTGGGCCATGTCGCACTATCTTCCTGTAGGTGATTTTAAGTGGGTAGATCTGGAAACTAACTTTGATGTGCCAGATAATAGCGAATTCGGTTTTATTTTAGAAGTAGATTTACAATATCCAGATGAACTGCATGATTCACATTCAGACTTTCCGTTATGTCCTGAAAATATATGCATAGGTAATACTAAAGAGATTAAATTGGTTACAAATCTTAATAATAAAACTAAATACAAAATTCATTACAGAAATCTTAAACAATGCATAAAAATGGGGTTGAAATTAACTAAAGTTCATAGAATATTAAAGTTTAGACAGCTACCGTGGTTGCAAAAGTATATAGACTTAAATACTAAATTAAGAACGATTGCCAAATCAGATTTCGAAAAAGATTTTTATAAACTTATGAATAATTCAGTATTTGGCAAAACAATGGAAAATATTGAAAAAAGAGTTAATGTTAAATTATTAACACATTGGGATAATCATGGTAAAGTTTTAGGTGCACAAGATTTAATAGCAAAACCGGAATTTCATAGTTTATCAATTTTTTCAGAAAACTTAGTGGCTGTCCAGTTACATAAAACCAAAATATTTCACAACAAACCAATTTATTTAGGATTTTGTATTTTAGATATTTCAAAAACTTTAATGTATGATTTCCACTACAATTACATGATGAATAAATTTAAAAATAATATAAAATTGTTGTATACAGATACTGATAGCTTAATATATCAAATATACACACAAAATTTCTATTATGATATTAAGCAGGATCTTCATAAATATTTTGATACATCTGATTATCCTTCTGATAATAGGTATGGGTATCCTCAAATAAATAAGAAAAAATTAGGTTTTTTCAAAGATGAAAACAATGGAAAAATAATGAAAATCTACCTCCACAGTTCTCGAAGTAGATGCATCAGAGTCTGTGTATTTTCTCCTCTTTGCAGGTTGGTTTTTGTCCCTGCCGACTCGCTTTAGAGCTCCTCCAGTTTGTTGTGTTGATTGACTGCGAAACAAAAATCACATGATTAAATTCATATTTTGCTTTGTTAACTTAAGTTCCTCCATAATATCATTGTTTTTGCTATTGTATGTGAGACAAAAATAAAAATAAGTTGAGTAAAATCTATAATATTGTACATACAGTATAAAATTATCTATAATTTACATAATATACTATGATAAAAATAGACATGTTTATTTCAGTGAACTTACTTGATTGATGTTTCAACCGCAGCACAAATACTGATGAGCTCCTCATCGTAGATCGGATCAAAATATAGTTCGCATTTTTCAACTTCTTCACACAAATTGTCCAACGCCACATCCATGTTATCGTTGAAGAAAGTGCTGACACATATTTCGTTGAAGTTCTCCATAATGTTTGTGGTATGAATTTGAAAATTCAAGTGGTAGATTTGTTAAATGTCTTTGAACTATTTATACATAGCTAGATTTATACATCTAATTTTTATAATTTATTATATTGATATTTCCTACAAGTACTTTTTCCAGCAATTTCCTTCGTTATTTTATAAATTGACTCTTTTGTTAATTTATAGATATTATTATTATTTTCGTTTGTATAGTACTTTGTCCTAGAGTAAGCATGTTTCCTATGTTCCGATTGAGAAATCTTTTCTAATTTTTTGAGATCATATATCTCGATTTTTATCAAATGGGATGCTGTCTTTCCATCATCCGTATAAGTAGATCTGTAACACATTCCACCATCACCATTGGCTCTTGCAACATTTGATGATTGTTTCTTTTGTTGTTTTTTGGTGCAGTGTCAAAAATTCATCAAGACTTTCACTTCGTTTCCTTCTAGTCGTATGTTTTTCGTTAGATACACATTACACAATCATTACTTTCCCACATCAGTCGAGGATTGTGGATAATAATAATGCTAAAACGTATTTTCTTCGTGGTCAATTAAATTGAATGAATTCTGCAACAATGGAAAACTAAACTATTCAGTTAAGTTAAAATTAAAAGAAATGTAATAATAATAATAATCTAATTTTTATAATTTATTATTTATTATTATATTGATATTTTCTACAAGTAATTTTTCCAGCTATTTCCTTTGTTATTTTATAAATTGACTCTTTGGTTTAATTTATAGATATTATTATTTTCGTTTGTATAGTACTTTGTCCTAGAGTAAGCATGTTTCCAATGTTCTGATTGAGGAATCTTTTCTAATTTTTTGAGATCATATATCTCAATTTTTATCAAATGGGATGCTGTCTTTCCATCATCCGTATTAGTAGATATGTAACACATTCCACCATCCTCATTGGCTCTTGCAACAATTGATGATTGTTTCTTTTGGTGTTTTTTTGGTGCAGTGTCAAAAAATTCATCAAGACTTTCCCTTTGTTTCCTTTTAGAGGTATGTTTTTCGTTATGTACACAATCATTACTTTCCACATCGGTTGGGGATTGTGGATAATAATAGTGCTTAAAAGTATTTTCTTCCTGGTCAATTAAATTGAATGAATTCTGCAACAATGGAAAACTAATCTATTATAACTGTTCATGGAAACTATCAGTTAAAATATTATATGAACACAAAATTAAATCAAACAAAGAAATAAAATAAAACTTAATAACTTACCTCCATTGAAATGTACTTAGAAGTTACACACGAGTTTAAATAATTTAATCACAACACTGACTTCACCCACTCACTTGCTCGCACAGTAATGATATCTGCAGTGAGAAACTAGAGGGTTTATATAGTAAAAATTTTGAATAGTTAGGAATGAGGTTTTGCAATCTTATCTAATGCCCCAACAATTATGTTATCCTGTTCTTTTAACGAGTCACAGGAATAATTAGTAAAGAATGTGAATGTACTATCTATTGTATGCTTTACCATAAAATGGATGTTAAGGCAGGGGTTCCCAATCTTTTTCAACCTGCGGTGCAGTTACACATAAAATATTTTATCACGGCGTCCTACTCTACCTAGCTATTAGAAAAATATACATAAATAAATACATTTAATGATTATAGTTAGGTTAAGTATGTAAATAGTAGGTAATAAACAAATATTTAACCATCTACCTGCTTTACATAATTAATATTATAATTTAATTTTATAATATTTATGGTTTCGAATAATGATGGAGGATCGACTTACGGCGCCCCTCTTGCCTTTCCACGGCGCACCAGGGCGCCGCGGCGCACAGTTTGGGAACATCTGTGTTAAGGGATGACTCAATAATTGTGAATAACATTTACGATATTACAACTTTCCACTGATAACAAAAAACGCCTCATCATATTATACCCCCGGTGCAAATGCCCAAAAGATGTATCATAGGATTTGTAAATAACGCAGCATTTAATGGTAGCATTAGTAAGAATCCTTTTAATTTTGAAAATTACGGTATGAATTCATTTTGTTTATACATAGATTGCCCATCTATGTATAAACAAAATGCCTTCAAAAACCCTACAACAATCCTTCAATGGTAATATGTTCACTTCAGCCTATCATACATTATTTTCCGGCACTGGTATACATTTCCTTAATGAAGGAAATGGGATATCAAGAGAAAAATATGCAAATGGTTATTGTCTAATAGCATTTGATTTATCCCCGGATTTATCATCAAACACGAGCAGTCATTGGAATCTAATAAGACATGGTAGTGTAAGGTTAGAGGTTCGATTTGATTCTAGTCTCTCTCAAACGATTAACTGTATTGTATATGCAGAGTTTGATAATGTTATAGAAATAGATAAAAACCGTAATGTAACTGTAGACTATAGTAGTTAAGAAAAATCACAATATTATGTATGATCTATTTGAGTTATAATGTGTAATGTGTGTGTGTGTGTGTGTCTATAATTAGTATGTGGATATTATGAAATAAAATTATTGTACCAAAGTTATGTTTCTTTTATTTATTCATTCATTATTTTCATATGTACCTAATACCTCTCTTAGTAAATACATAAAGCATACATAATACGGATATGTAACATAAATACAAGATCCATAAACCAGGTCGGTTCTGTGATAATACAGTATGAACACAATAGAGATCCGTAATTATTTGGGAAGAATTTGTAAAGGTTGCGATATCACAAGGTTTTTATGGGGCGAAACTGCAGGAGATGGGATTTTAACACGTGGAGATTACAAAATGATTTCACGTCAGATTGTGTAGAGTATAGTTTAATGTATTTGTATTATAAGTTCAATGGGGAAAGTTTAGTAGAGTTTCAAAAGTTATTTAGTAACAACACTTTGTGTAATGATATAATATTGTACAGTATGTTCAATACATGTTTTAATGAAATAAAATACATGTAATGAAAAATTTATCTAGTTTTATTTATTTAAAATCTTGTAATACATGATTTTCACTCGCGTGCGTAAGAAAGTGAGGTGACGTAAGCGATAAGCGACTAGTCATTAGGAACAATAGGACACCGAGGCGAGCATAACAATGCAATAAGTAGCGATTGTAATTATTAAGGAACAATGGAGCGTGGTGATAGTAGATAATGAGGGTTAAACACAAAAGCCAACTTTGGAACTAGTGCAAATACGCAAAAACGGATCGCATATATCGATCGGGGATGGTTGAAAACCCCCATTTTGATACCAAACATCCTTTTTTTTTTTTTTTTTTTTTTTTTTTTTTAAGGCGAAAGGGTCATCTAAACCCCATTTTTCCCTACATTGAGGCAGTGAGCCAGAACCGGCGAATCCCTAACTACTAATGGTAAACCTTAAACCAACAAAAAATATTTTTTTTCATCTAACCTATGCGTGTGGGGTATCTATGGATAGGTCTTCAAAAATCATATTGAAGTTTCTAATATAATTTTTTTCTAACCTGAATAGTTTGCGAGAGAGACTCTTTCAAAGTGGTAAAATGTGTGTCGTCGTCCCCCCCCTCTAACTTCTAAAGTAGGGGCATGATAAGTCTAAAAAAATATATGATGTACTTTACTATAGAAACTACCAACGAAAATTGGTTTGAATGAAATCTAGCAAGTAGTTTTTTTTTATACGTCATAAATGGTAAATTTAATTTAACTTTCTTTAAATCAACTGAAATATAAAAATAAATCAAAAACCTTTTAATATCATAAAAATAAACCTTATTGCTGCTGCGGAACCCTTCATGGGCGAGTCCAACTCGCACTTGGCCGGTTTTTTTTTTTACTATTGCATACATTGCATGTATGTATTTGTGTATATTTTGTATTTTTACAAAAGCTTCAGTAATTTTAATGGTTTCTGAGGGTATTTCACAGGAGTTTAATCAATCTATTCGATACGATGTTTCACTTTAAAAAATTAATAGTGTTAATAAATGCTCAAAAAAAAACTAGAATGACAGCTTTATAGACATATGGTCACCATTTATCTGGTTATTTGCACTTTAAGGCTTCGGCCAAACCTACGCGTCAGTAACGCGGGACGAGAGCGTCTGCAACGCGAAACTGGCCATTTAGCCGAAACTTTTTCGTTTTTGCTTCGTTATAGAATCGCCGATCAAAATATTGTATGGAATTGACATAAGACGAGTCGAACGTCAACGTCATACTAACGAACGCTTATGTCAATTCCATACATTTTCATCGGCGATTCTATAACGAAGCGAAAACGAAAAGATTTTGGCACACCCCCCTGGTGTGCACACCTGCGCTACTACGGTGCGAAACCGTAGATTATTTCCGCTCTGCCGACGCGAACGTCCCACGTTGCAGACGCTCCCGCTTCGCAGTCGCTTTGGTCGCGTATGTTTGGCCGAAGCTTAAGACTACGGTTACACGATCAGTCTGGCATGAGGCATCAGGTCAGCCTGATGGCTGAAAAGTGAATTAAAAAAAATTATCAGTCCGTCAACCAACTGATTAGATTAGTCATTAGACGACCATTCTCCTGTCATTCTGACCGAACTGATGCCAGACTGACCGTGTAACCATAATCTAAGAGTTTATCCAATAAAAAGTCCCATTATTGGCATCCATCATTTTCCAACTAAAATCTTTTGCCAATAGTAGGATGACTGCCAACAATGGGGGCAATTTTGTATAATGATTTTAAAACTGACTTATAGCGGAGTCAATGAAGGTTTTTACCTCCGATTTCGTTGAACCTCCATCGATTTTCATAAAAATTGGTGAGTAGGTGGGGGATACCCTAAGAAACAAAAGTGACATAGTACCAACTTGCGCTTTTGCCCTGGGGGTGGATTTTGGACCCTTCTCGGGGGTGTTTTTTTTTTAAATAAAAATAACTCCAGGAATCGATAGACACACAAATTCTAAGCAAAATATAATGTTCTTGGAATAAACCAATACTTTCTGAGTTATTTAAGATCAAAGAATCGTCATCAAAAGTCTTAAAGCGGGTTTTTATAATTAACTAAGAAACTATAGGTTTTTACGAAAAATTTATAATTACCAAAATTGAAGCCAATAAAAAACAAACCAATTCCTACTCTGAAATACCTTCTTATATTCTTTCAAAGTGAGCTATAGGTGATTGTATGTATATTTTCTTTCGGCGAGTACCTAAATCTAAGCATTCAAACTTAAATAACGGTAAACCGATGCATATTAAGACATGTACTTTCTTAAGACTTTTTAAAGTGCTTAAAAATACCTTTCTAATGAGCTTTTTAAAAAGTTAATAGCATAAAAATTGAGCAAGTTACGATAAAAATAATCTTATTTTTATGTCAAAGTGTCATCTGACACTTTTAAATTTTTTTTTGAAAAAAAAATAAAACGGTGAACGAACGATTTCTCTACGAATAATAAAACCTATGGAAGAGTAACTGTGTCAAAAATTGTGTCCGCGAGTCTACAAAATGTGACCCATAAAGTATGCATGTATTCGGTACACAATTTTGTGTGCATAATATAGAAGTGACAATTATTGTCAACGGCTTTCTTTCGTAAATTGCAATAACTGGATACTTTTAGGGGTTTATATTTCACTCTTATCCAAAAATTATATCATAAAAATCAAACAAACTGTTTATCTAATATATAAAAATAAGTCGGGTTTTCCTTCCTGACGCTATAACTCCAGAACGCACGAACCGATTTCCACGGTTTTGCTTTCGTTGGAAAGGTCTCGGGCTCCGTGAGGTTTATAGAAAAAAAATAAAAAAAAACTTCAAGAGAAAAGCAGGATAACAGGGAAAACAGGCAAAACAACGTTTGCCGGGACAGCTAGTGTAATGTAAATATACGATTTTGAACCTCAGAAATTTAAAAAAAAAGTTTTTTTTTCACGAACAAAGGGATGGTTGCTAAATGGTCTGAAAAATTAATTACACAATCATAAATCGTGAATGGAAATATTTATTTTATCAAATTAAACACAATTAGTTAAGGCAAGGATGTTCCTAAAATTAGCAGGTCGATGTATGTAAGTACGAATATCGACGTAAAGCACATTAAAATAACATTCATATCAGCGCGCCTTGTACAGTGGCGGTTACGACGCTCGACTCGCCGCGTTCTTGATAGGGCGAAATAGGAGAAAATTATATTTTTTTTTTTTATGACCGAATCATTTATTAAAAACTGTTCGGTTATTTTGTTAGAACTATAAAAAAGCTATCCTTTTTTTGTAAAAAAAATCATATCATTGTCATTGAAAATTACGAGATGTTCGAATTTGAAGTGTATTTTTATGATGATATTCAAGATTTTTTTACAGAATTACCATGCCGTTTGTCAATATTCTGTTAGGTTATTTTGTTACTTTGTTCCTTTTTGAGTCTACATCAATTTTGGTGTAAGAGAATTCCACATAATTTCTTCAGACTGGAAGCTTAAAAATCAGTCTTTTCGAACTGGCCTCGCCTTGAACCAGAATGGTTAAATCTGCATTTTTTCTATTTTTTAAAAAAGGGTGCACCCCTTTTGTTAAAAATAGAAAAAATGAATGAAGAAATTTCACCTCTAAAATACAAAAAGCACAATACGAGCGTATGTCACTTTTAAAGTAGAGGATTTAACGTAAGTACTTAATTCCTTTTAATCCAAATCGATGGAGGTTCCACGAAATCGGAGGTTGTACCTGAGTTTTGCCTTAATTTACTGTACTATTATAAATTATTGTGAAATGTATTATAAGACTGTCTATTAGTTATTATGACTTACTAGTATGTACTCTGTTGATTTTGTGTAAGTACATAATAAAATATATTTCAAGAATAATGCATTAGTTATTTTTATCTATACCTCTATACTAATATTATAAAGCGGAAGAGTTTGTTAGTTTGTTTGTTTGTTTGTTTGTTTGTTTGAACGCGCTAATCTCAGGAACTACTGGTCCGATTTGAAAAATTCTTTCAATGTTAGATAGCCCATTTATCGAGGAAGGCTGTAGGCTATATTTTATCACGCTAAGACTAATAGGAGCGAAGAAATAGAGGAAAATGTGAAAAAAACGGGGGGAAACTATTTGAAAGGGCTTATTTAAACGCGCTAATCTCAGGAACTACTGGTCCGATTTGAAAAATTCTTTCAGTGTTAGATAGCCCATTTATCTAGGAAGGCTATAGGCTATATTTTATCACGCTAAGACTAATAGGAGCGAAGAAATAGAAGAAAATGTGGAAAAAACGGGGGAAATTATTTGAAAGGGCTTATCTCACGAACTACTAGAGCAATTTTTCTGTTATTTGGGTCAGATAAGAAGTAGACCACGTGAAGGATCATAGGCAATTATTTGTAGACTGATTTGTCTGTGAAATATCTAATTTACGCGAGCGAAGCCGCGCGGAACGTCTAGTTTATATATATTTAAATGTAATCATATTCGTGCACGTCCTATCTGCTGTTTTAATCCTATCTCTATCCGTAGGGCTGCTGGAAGAGATTTCTTTTTAGAAATAATAGCAGATCCTTTGTGTCGTCTTTGTGTGTAAACTGTTATATTGTTATGTTTCCTGTGCACAATATACATATAATAAAATCGTAGGAAAGTCAATTCTGTACATTGAATATTTTTGAAAAATAATACTTGGGACGTGATCTACTATGCTAACGCGGATGAAGTCGCGGGCAACAGCTAGTGTAATATACAGGGTGCAATTCCGGCCAAATTTCGATGTATTGATCCTTTATAGGGTTCCGTAGCCAAATGGCAAAAAACGGAACCCTTATAGATTCGTCATGTCCTGTCTGTCTGTCTGTCTGTCTGTCTGTCCGTCCGTATGTCACAGCCACTTTTTCCACACTGGAAAAATTATAAAAAATGTTAGGGGTCCCCATTAGGGTTGCCAGATGTGCAGTATTTAAGCGTACAGTCCGGTATATTTGAGGCCTGTCCGGTAAAAAATAAATGGTCATACCGGACAGAACAATGTCCGATATTTTGAAGAAAGTCGATAGGTACTACTGATACCTAGTTTTAGGTGATTTTAATTGTTTTAGAAGTTCCTACCTTTATTTTTTGTTAAGTAAGTTGTAATCTATTATAATAATCAAACCATTGTGTAATAAAGGCAAAGGCGTTCTTAAAGTTAGAACAGTCTTGGCGATCACAATTTTATAACCGCAATAATAATATAAAAAACAGTATTTTTGCGACCTACCATTCCTACCCTTCGTTACAAGTCTTCTGATGTTTGTGCCAGTAAAACTATGTCATCGGCGTATCTCATATGTGATAACGATGCTCCATCTATGTTTAATCCAAACTGTTCCCAATTAAGTCTTCTGAAGATTGATTCTAGAACTGCGGAGAAGAGTTTCGGAGAGAGAGGATCACCCTGTCTCACGCCTCGTTCTACTCTGAAAGAAGCGCTGTTCTTTTCCAGTTGAATTGTAGCTGTGCTGCTGCCATAAATGTTTTTAATAAGTTGAATATATTTATGTTCAATTCCTTGTTCCAGTAATGCCTCCCATATTTTCTCGTGTATTAGAGAATCGAATGCTTTGCTATAATCAATAAATGCGATATAGTATGTGAGTTGGTATTCATTGTATTTCTCAAGGACTTGGCGTACGACGTGGATGTGGTCGATTACTGAAAAGTCTTTCCGGAATCCTGCTTGCTCGACTGGTTGATGTTCGTCCAGAGCTTTTTCAATTCGTTTTAGTATACCTATTATATAGTATACCTATTATATTTAGTATACCTATTATATAGGTATACCTTAGCAAAAAATTTTGTATACATTGGACATGAGGCTAATAGGGCGATAGTTTCCGATATCGTATTTGTCCCCTTTCTTGTATAGTAGAATTATGCTAGACTCAGTCCACTGCTGAGAGATGGTGATTAAGATTTCATTGAACAAATCTGTGAGGATAGGTGTCAGTGTCTCTTTGTTACCTTTTAAAATTTCGTTGGTTATGCCGTCAGGTCCAGGTGCCTTATCACTCTTTTGAGTATCAATAGCTTTACTGATTTCCGAATGAAGAATGTCGGGAATATTTGAGATTTGTAACAATTTTATTTCGCCTTGTTTAGCATTGCTTTTGTAAAGTTTCTTGTAGTATGATGTAGCAGTTTGTAGTATGCTTGTTCTGTGATGATTCCATTTCCCTTGATCGTCCTTCATTTTAACTATCCAGTTCTTTGTGTTTGTCAGTTCTTTTAGTGCTTTTTTAGTTCCACCTGTTTTAAGTATGTAGTTTTCTATCGTTTCCATCCTTCGTTGTTTTCTATCCTTTCTTATGTTTTCTTTTATGTCTTTGCAGATTCTGGTTAGTTTCTTTCTTCTATCAGGCGTATTTTTTGCACTAAGCAGGTGATATCTTTCTTCTAGTAATTTTTCTGTGGTTGTTGATACATCTTTTTTAGTATTAATGTTGGTGTTTATAATGAGTTTGGTCTGGGTTTTAATAATATTTTCTAAGTAAAAACAAAATCTAGCAAGTAGTTTTTTATTTTTATTTTTATATTTAAATTAAAAAAAAAATTCATCTAACCTATGCGTGCGGGGTATCTATGGATAGGTCTTCAAAATCATATTGAGGTTTCGAATATAATTTTTTTCTAACCTGAATAGTTTGCGAGAGAGACTCTTCCAAAGGTGGTAAAATGTGTGTCCCCCCTCTAACTTCTAAAGTAGGGGCATGATAAGTCTAAAAAAATATATGATGTACTTTACTATTAAAACTACCAACGAAAATTGATTTGAACGAAATCTAGCAAGTAGTTTTTTTTTATACGTCATAAATGGTAAACTTAATTTAACTTTCATTAAATCAACTGAAATATAAAAATAAATCAATAACCTTTTGATTTCATAAAAATAAACCTTATTGCTGCTGCGGAACCCTTCATGGGCGAGTCCAACTCGCACTTGGCCGGTTTTTTAAAAATAAAAATAAACGTATTTTTTTCTTTTATAATCACTCAGTACTAAAATGTTGATAAATAGCTTCTAAAACTTTTCCTAAAAAACACCACAATTAATGGACATTACGCGTCGCCGGCGCGTGCCGCGCCTCCCCCCGCGCCACCCCCCGCGTCACCCCCGCTCTACCCACCGCTGCGAAGTGACCGTTCTGCAATGATTTTAAGTGGAAATAGGGATAAAATATTACGTTATTGTAAAAAAAAAATTAACACCCTATTTTTTTTTTTTTTGTTTAAATGGACTCTCCTAATGATACCAAATTTTTTTAGGGCTTACCCCTACGAATAATAAAAACTAAGGAAGAGTAACTGTGTCAAAAATTTGTCCACGAATCTACAAAATGTGACCCGAATACATGCATACTTTATGCATGTATTCGGTACACAATTTCGTGTAAATACTGCGTGAAATTTTAATGGTTGTTTTCCCACAGTAAAATGATTCTATCTTAGTAGTACAATAGATTTGTGAAGTTTTTTTTTATTCAAGTCATTAATAAAATTCGGCCGGGTCATAGCCGCACGCGCCTATCGGCATAAAGTTGCCATAGTACGTCATACAAAATATTTTTTATTTTCAAAAAATAACTTGCATGATTCGATAGTACTACTATAGGCAGGCCTGTCCCACTCGCGCGTGTAGGTATCGAAATGTAAGTACCCCTTTAAAGGGGCAGATCACTAGGGACTCACAAGCGAGCGGTGAGTGGTGACGCACGCGCAAGATTTTTTCGTCGCATTTTTTTTTTAATGAAATAAGGGGGCAAACGAGCAAACGGGTCACTTGATGGAAAGCAACTTCCGTCGCCCATGGACACTCGCAGCATCAAAAGTGCTGCAGGTGCGTTGCCGTACGTTGTCTACGTACTGATTTAACCGCTGTGACAGAATCGTTATTAATCTGATAAATATGAACAATTGAAAAAAGGTCAAAGAAATATTTCAATAAGGTAATTTAAGACTTTAAAATACAAAAAAAAAAAGATAAAATATACACAAACATAGCAAATAAACAAATTTGTTACAAACAAACCACATACTACACAGGAATAAACACAAGTTACTATGTTTAAGTTGTAAAAAATTCCTGACCAGCTCCTGCACTATAATCGAATATAAAACTATTATAAAATATAGGTTGGGTTACTAAAATTTGATTATTACTATAAAAAAGTTTGCTATTAGTAGCTATAGTAATTAAAATAAGATTATTTTATTTTCTAAAAGGTGACAATCTTGATTTCGTCAGAAAGGGTACCTCTTACGCGATAGAAAGAGAGCGCACATGTAGGTAAATATAATTGTAGGCACTTAGCACTGCGCGGTCGGAATTTGAACTTTAAAGTATCGTAGCATGAGTCGTTATTTCTTTAAACGGGTTTCGCGAGTGGGCATTCTGTTGGTACTACTAATATATATTCTGTGCTATAGGTAAATCGTTCTGCTGCTGGAAACAACCACTAAAATGTCACGTTGTATACAGGGTGTAACAAAACTAAGTGATAATAATTAACTGAGGTAATTCTTGGGTTGTTTAGTGTTCAAATGTTTAGTACTGCTTTTTGGATACATCTTGTATCCAAAAAGCAGTACTAAACATTTTTACGCAACCCAATTTTGGAGTAAAACGCATTTGAAATCTTTGAAAAAATTTTTCAATTACAAGTGTTACAACTTACATTACAGCCCTGTCCACTGTACTCGTCTGTACTCTGTACACTACTCCACGTGGACTTTCATTCATTGACTCAGATAACAGATTTGAACGCATCGATTGGTCTAACGCATGCGAATCGCGTGATCGCGTGAACCATTCAATGCGTCGAAAATTTTTCATTCAAGGTCTACCAGATGGCAAATTTTGATGGCAGATTTTCAAAAAATATCCTTGATCATTGGATAAATTTTTATATTTGCATGTTTCACGTGACACAGAATCAGCCGTTATAAGGAAAAAAAGGATCAAAATGTTTTATTCAAACACTGACCTCCATTATACAAGTACGCTGGACCTATGATACCCACTTTTTTTTGTGCCTATTTGAAGCGGAATCAGCGCCCCCAGTGAGAGGGAAGAGAACTAAATTTGACGTAACTTGCAAGTGGCCGCTTAATCGTTATTGGTTGTCATCACCAGTATTAGTTCCAAATACTCCCACTACTGCCTATCAGCGCCAATATGGCGACTGTCAAACGTCATTTTTTACGTCAAATTTAGTTCCTATCACTAACATTGGGGATTCACTGATTCCGCCTCAAATAGGCACAAAAAATAGTTGTCATTTCAAAGGGTATCATTAGTCCAGCGTACTTGTATAATGGCGGTCAGTGTATTCAAATTACCCCGGTATTGCTAGAGTCAATTTCTTTTCTCACTTTTTGCCATCAGATTCTGGTAGACCTAATAGCTTCGCCCACTTTTTAATTTTGTGGTTCCGTATAATTAACTTAAGGAAAATAAGATTATAAGATCTCCCACAAGTTACAACTATAATATTATGTGTAAACAATTACCCCCTTACTAATAAACGTTGTACAAGCTTTGAATAGTTATACAGTGTTTTGTTCCTGTCACACGAGTGACATTTTTAATTGGATTGAAGAAGACACTGTATAACACTGTATAACTATTTAAAGCTTATACAGCGTTTATTAGTAAGGGGGTTAGTTTTTATGTACCTTTAATATATTATATCCTTTTAATTTGTGGAGATGAATAAATGATTTAAAAAAATGATTATATTCTTATAATTTTCTTTTAATGTTCTTTTTTGCATTATTGTTTTGGATTAATCGTACGAAATAATTTTACTATTTAATAATAAAAAAATAATTAAGTATTTTGAGTACAAAATGATGTAACATCTATTACTTTTACATTATTTTAAATAAGAAATTAAATATAAATGTGTTACACTTTATAAATTCTAACGTAAAGTACCCCGCAAACGATCAAATTTGTTTGACAAACATGTTTGATGTAATTTACGTTTTCATCAAACAGCAGCGCAGACGATCAAACGTGCATCAAACAAGTTTGTCAAACAATTAGCTAGAATCGGTTTGAGATCATGAGATCTTGTTTGACAGCGGAACACGTTCAAACACGTTTGTCAATAGCTAGGCAAATCCAAATTTTCTTCAAACATGTCAAACACGTAATTTGTTTGACAAACGCTTCAAACAAAGCTGTACACTATCAAACTGATTGACAAACACGTAAAATTTGACAAACAATTTGATCGTTTGCGGGGTACTTAATAATACATCTAACACGCTTCTCTTTCAAAAATAAATTATCTTTCGTTCTAGGGAACCCGGACTATAAAATCTTTTTTCTAAAAAAAATAAATTAAACCTAGAATACTGCAAGCGTTAACGCTTGCCTCCCGCACACAGACGCGTTTATATCTGTCAATAATAACGCGTGCGATATTGCGATAATGCGTCCTGAAACTCCCGATTCCTGGCACACAGCTGCGTTTTTATCGTTCGATTTCTTACGAGAAAGCGCATAAAGCGCCGCGCCGCGACCAGTTTTGCCAACTCTTCAAAAAATTTCCTCCTAAAGCAACTTTTAAAACCCACTAAATTTCAAAGAAAACTCCCCAAAAATATAAATATTTATCATTTGTGGTACGTTCCATTAAATTATCAATGACGTCATTATTTTTGCTTAAGCAACTCTCAAAATGACCCATCTTAAAAGGTGGGTCGAAGCATAAAGTTAATATACCTAGCGGAACAGAGCAACACTCTAGAGCTGTCAAACGAAACCGAAATTGGTTTACATCTGTTTGTGAAAATATGTGTACGTATACACTCAACAAGCATGATTGAACATGAATTCTATGAGATTAAATTGTCAACGTGCCGATAAGTGCCGACTGGACGTCAAAAATGAGTTCTGCTGTCATGTATCACACGTCTCTTTTTACCACGCAGTGTTACTGATAGTGATATCTCGCTTGCTCAGGCCTTTGTTTCTCTATTCCGCTAGGTACATTAACTATATGGGTCGAAGTGGACTTTTTTACATATTATGCAAAATAATTGGTTCATTTGAATTTGAACAATAATAATAATAATAAAACTTTTTTTCTCCAATGAGGTATTTTCTTATTTTTTTAATTTGATTGTCAGTTTTCATTTTAGTAACTAGATGGCGTATGGGTAGACAACTATCGGTAATACCATCATTAATTGCTACAAAACTGGGCAAAAGAATGTAAAACTTGATATATTTCAATTTGAAAAAGACGCAATAATATTCCAACGAATAGGATAATAAAGTTATTATAACGATGTTTTAGTTAAAACTCACGGAAGAAATAGCTCTATTTTCCGTTATTCACACCAAATGTCACAGGAATTATACATTTTTGTTTTTACAACATCTTACCTGCACTTGTGCAAGATAACGGATATTTAATGGCTAATATTTTACCAATAATGAACATCAAAAACCCAAATAACACAATTTGGGAAAAAATAATAAAAACCACACCAACAATAAAAAGTAGAAGAAGTGTCAAAGTAACATGCCCGCCAAAACTCTTTCAGTTGTCAGTTTTCAGTTTGACAAGTATTATATTATGTCAGCGTGTTCCTAAACTGTTACCAGTATACTGGCCTAATCGCTTAGGCCAATGATCGCTTAGGCGTATGCTCTTCGTGAAATTTAAACTAGAGGGACGAAGCAGAAAGATAGTAATATATGGAAATATATAAATTCATACAGTTTTATGTTAATATTATGCTAACGGAAACTAGGTTTAAGATATTTTGATTTATGTCACACTTGACAGTACACTGAGATTTTTTAGAAACACAACCCATATGTAGTCAGTGATGCCAACCTGCAGATAATTTCAGATCGGTGGGGAACCAATAGAAAATCTAGAAGTGTCTATCGTCGCGCCGTCTGGTGGAGATCAAAAAAAAGAAAACAACCCATTAATATTATAATAAAATATGATTAAGTAACAATAAAAATTATAATAATAGTACTAAAAACGAAATAAATATATATTTAAGCTGCAAAAATTTTACTCCCAAAAATATATGGCGTCCATAATGGACTTTTACTAGGGATTTGACAGTTCATTTGACTTTTTGCTATGGTTAAAGTTAAAGTTATAGTTAAAGTAAGTTGGTGCAACCCACTCTTATACAAAATGTACTAAAAACAGATATAATATCGCAATATCGCTAGCGTTATTATCGACCGATAATATCGCACCTGTCTGCAGGAGGCTTTATCATCAGCTGGTATGCGATATGCTCGTCGCGACATTTTAGTAAAAAAAAAACATTAGGTAAATAAAAAAATATATGGCAACTACGAAAAATGCGAGTAACGAAACGCATTCGTGAGTAACGTTTCGTTACTCGGTAGGTAGAATCTGGCCAACGAGAGCTGAACCCAGCATTTATTTTGACTGGCAACACTATTATGATAATGACATTAGTTGACGATGGTTTGCGGTTGCACGATATTTTCATGATCTTGATAAAGTGGTCATGATTATTATTTTATACTCGATCTTTTGATTTTTCATACTAGACATGTTATTTATTTTGATAAATGGTATTTTTATTGAAAATCTTCACGAAGATTCGGATGACAAACATGAAGTTTCCACCATACCATTGTGACCTATTTACCCATTGAATATTTTTTTCTCTCGTTAATACCGACTAGGCATAAAAACACAAATAAAATACAATTTTACGTGCACTTTTTCCACTATATTCATTAATTATTACTAATTTTAGCTAAAAACACGACCGGTTTCGAAACAATTCTACTAGGCTTTTTTTTTTAAACAGGCAAAAGGCCCACCACACATTCCCACCACTGCAACTCCTGTGTCGCCAAGATCAACAGGTGGTAACCAACCACGAAAACCCTTTGATATGATCTCAGGGATGCCTGAGGGACAAGCTAAATCTATCTTGGGACCCGCAACGAAATTAATCAGAAGAAAGGTAGGAGGAGTAAGAGATATCTAATTTTCTAAAATTCTACTAGGCTTAGTTAGCAATATATTTTCTAAGTCAGTAGGTTATATATGTTAGACTTTTCTTTTATAGGTGCATAATTTTTTGCACATTGGAGTAATAACTAGCATCAGCAGAAAATGATCAAAATCTTCTTTTCCTACTACATTTAAACGTGATACCATATAAATAATTTTTGAATTTACCGCGGTTCGCTGGGTTCAGCTCTCGTTGGCCAGACTATACTAGATACTACTACTAGATGGCGTACCGCGTACCCGTTAACAGTTCGACAAGGCTTTAAATGAACGTGGCGAGAAAAGGAACTTACGCTTCCATCATACAAAAACGTCATTTTTGACATGTGTTTGACAGTTCTCCTTTACCAGCAGCGCCCCGTCCACATTCATTTAAATTTTAAAGCCTTCCGCAGACAGGAGCGATATTATCGGTCGATAATAACGCGCGATATTATGTTTTCAGTACATTTTGTATTGGGACGGTCATGTAGTTACACACTGCTGCGATAATAACGCCGCATTGGAAGTATATCGCAATAACGTAGTGTTGCCAGATGTACGATTATTTTTTAATTTTAATGGAAAAAATAAATATTGTGGGTTTTTAGGGGCTAAAATTTTTTGGGGAAGCTATTTATTTCGTTTTTAGTACTATTATTATAATTTTTATTGTTACATAATAATATTTTATTATAATAATTAGAGAAAATAAAGTTTTACTATTATTATTATTGTTCAAATTGAAATGAACTAATTATTTTGCATAATAGGTATGTAAAAAAGTCCACTTCGACCCACCTTTTAAGATGGGTCATTTTGAGAATTGCATAAGCAAAAATAATGACGTCATTGATAATTTTGTGGAACGTACCCCAAATGATAAATATTTATATTTTTGGGAAGTTTTCTTTGAATTTTAGTGGGTTTTAAAAGATGTTTTAGGTGGAAATTTTTCGAAGAGTTGGCAACACTGGTCGCGGCGCGGCGCTCACTTCTAATGCTGGGGCCACACTAACGGCTAACGTTAAAGCCCAAAAGCGCGATAATTATTCCGATAATTTTTAACACGTTAAAGTGGGTGGCTACACTTGAACGGTCAACGTTAATGCCCATTATTGGCGATAAAAAAAGCGTTAATAATAATAATCTTTTTAGTAACTAGATGGCGTATGGGTAGACAACTATCGGTAATACCATCATTAATTGCTACAAAACTGGGCAAAAGAATGTAAAACTTGATGCATTTCAATTTGAAAAAGACGCAATAATATTCCAATGAATAGGATAATAAAGTTATTATAACGATGTTTTAGTTAAAACTCACGGAAGAAATAGCCCTATTTTCCGTTATTCACACCAAATGTCACAGGAATTATAAATTTTGGTTTTGACAACATCTTACCTGCACTTGTGCACGATAACGACAATTTAATGGCTAATATTTTACCAATAATGAACATCAAAAACCCAAATAACACAATTTGGGAAAATATAATAAAAACCCACACCAACAATAAAAAGTAGAAGAAGTGTCACAGTGTCATGCCCGCCAAAACTCTTTCAGTTGTCAGTTTTCAGTTTGACAAGTATTATAATATACAGTGTTCCTAAACTGTTACCAGTATAATAATAATAATAATAATAATAACTTTATTGGTGCAAAAAAGGGAGATTATAACAAATGTTACTAATAACTAATTACAGGTCTGTTTACAAAATTACAATCTCGTCACTGGTGGGTGAAGCACTGTTACCCTTGATAGGTTGAGAAACCTGTAGTAAGGGTTTAACAGTCCCTTTCCCTGCAGATGTTACAAATTAAAAATAGTGACGTATATTTCTAATTTTACAAAACATTATTTTAATAATTATTATACTAGGCATGCAAAGGTGTGTGTGTGTGTGTGTGTGTGTGTGTGTGTGTGTGTTTGTGTGTGTGTGCGAGTGTGTGTGTATGCGTGTGCGTGTGCGTGCGTACTTGCGAGCGTGGGTTTGTGTGAAGTGTGTTATGGCATGAAGCATTCCGTTTCATCGTAACTTTTATTTTGTAAGTATTTCCGGACTAGCTTCTTACAAACATTATGTGTGGATTCGTACAATGGCACTTTTAGGTTAATTTTATTATAAAGATATGGACCCAAAAAGTAAAAGAACCGTTTTGTAAAAGACAATCGTGGTTGGGGTATTTGACATATTTTGTCCTTACGACGCTTCGTAATCGCGATGAAAGGAGTGTTACGGTGTTGAAGAAGAACTGCATTGAGAATGAATAATTGTCGGATATTCAGTAAATCACAGTTTTTGTATAATACAGTGGTCGGGAATAAAATTGGACGGAAAGTTGCAACCTTCAGGATTGCCCTATGAGATATCTCGAGCGGCTTCAGTATACTTTTTGTCACTCCGCCCCAGCAGGAGATACAGTACGAGATTATGGGTAAGCATAAGGCGTAGTAGACTTTGCGGACTATTTCTTGGTTTGCAATGTGACGTAGATTTTTAAATATATAGATTAATTTACGCATACGGGCTATCAGTGAGTTTATGTGGATTTTAAAATTGAGGAATTTGTCGAGTGTTACACCTAAATATTTTGAATGGTCGACGGAGGATATTGTAGGGCAGTTACAAAGGGGTTGGGGTTTATCGAGGGAAGACATGCAGATGTGTGATCTTAAAGAAAAGCCAACTGTTGGTTGGGACTTGGGGTTAACGGAGAAGGTAATAAAATTAGTTTTCGCAGAATTTAACGTTAGGATATGGGATTTGAGCCATCTTTCAGCTATTGTAAAACCATATTGAGCTTTGCTTTCCAGATCTGTCCATGATTCCGCCACAAAGGTAAGAGCAGTGTCATCGGCATAACAGATAACTTTTCCAGGAATTTTGAGTTGGCAAAGATCATTTACAAAGATGAGAAACAGTGTCGGCCCAAGTATGCTACCCTGAGGTACACCGTAGTAAACTGGTAATTCATCACCCTTATGTCCACCTATTGTGACTAACTGTGTACGATCCGTTAAGTAGCTTTTGAAAAATTCCAACTGCATCCCTCTGATACCCATATTTTCAAGTTTAGTTAAAAGTATGGGAATCGGAACTGTATCAAAAGCTTTCGTGAGATCTAAAAATATGGTAAGTACCTTCTTATTTTTATTTAAATTATCTACCAATATATTTGTTAGTTCATGTACAGCATCACATGTAGATCTATTTTTGCGAAAGCCAAATTGTTGGGGAGAAATCAGATTGAATCGTTCTAAGTAGTTGACCAGTCGCTTGTTGACCAAGCTTTCAAATACTTTAGATAAAGCACTAAGAACTGCAATAGGACGATAGTTATTTGGGGACGTCCCATCTCCTCCTTTAAATATAGGATGGATCAAAGCCTTTTTGAAGGCCTTGGGAAAAATACCAGAGTCAAAACAAAGGTTGAATAAATGACTCAGAATAGGTGCTAGGGTAACAGCGTATCTTTTCAGAATAGAAGATGAAATGCCATCCCAGCCAGTAGCGGCATTGGCTCGAAGTGAATTAATTGTTAATACTACTTCGTCCGGATCAGTGTGGTGCAGTGTAAAAGAAGAACATATCGGAGTAGAGGTAGGTTTTATATTGTGGATAGAAGACTGGCTAACAGGTATGCTATTAGCAAGATTTTTACCAATATTTACAAAAAATGAATTGACGTCGTTACAAGATTGAATGTTTGTGGAAGATGCTTTTAGTAGTTGCAAGGAAGGATTATTTGGTTTTGATATATTTGTAGCCTGTCTGATGGTGTCCCACAGTAGTTTAGAGTTGTTGCCTGCTTTGAGAATTTGTTGAGCGTCATATCTTCTTTTTGTGTTCTGTAATATATTTGTACAAAACTTTTTGTAACGCTGATATATATTACGAATTATTTGATCGTCAGGGAACTGTTTACATTTCTTGTTTAGGGCATCTCTATTTTTAATACATCGTAAAAGACCGGGAGTAATCCAGGGTTTTAAAATTCTTTTATTTGATGGTACTTTTTTTGGTGTAGAGTTTTCATTGATAGTTAAAGTTAGCAAATCTATTATTGCAGATGCCAAAATATTGGGGTCCTGAATTTGAAAGTAATGGTTTAAATTTAGGTCTGAAATTGATTGATCAAGTAATTCATAATTAATATTGTATTTATAAATTGAATTCGTAGTGGCTTTTTTGACAAAAGGTTGAGCGATAGATACTAATGTTGAGTAATGATCAGTTATTGAAGATTCGTAAATAAAAGATAAAGTTGGATATTTCGTTTTGAGTAATATGTGGTCAAGACAGTTATTTTCTCTTGTTGGAAGGGAATGTGCGGGTAGATAGCCATGGAAAGCGAGAGTAGTGAGGTATTCATCAGCTCGCGGGTCAATTGAGTTAGGCTTGATGTCGATGTTAAGATCGCCGGTTATGACAACGGACTTGTAAATAGAAAATGTTGGTAGTATTTCGTTAAGAATTAAAAGAAAATCGGCGATGTTATCATTTGAAGGCGAACGGTAAATACAAATCACTGCGGTCTCTCCGTTAATTTCCACAAATAATCCAGAGGCTAAATTTTTAAAGTCAAGCTCGTCGCACTTAGGTGATAAACCAGATTTAGCATAGACGACCACGCCATCGCTTTGATTACTGTGTTTTGTAGTTTTATAGGTAGTATAGTTCTCCAAAAGTGGTATGTTGGTATTACTTAAACATGGCAACCAGCATTCCGTCAGACAAATCAGTTCGCAATCAAAAGTCAGGCGATGTAGAAAGGTTTGTAAGCCTAAAAAGTTGCGATTTATTGATCGAATGTTTTGTGTAAAAATTTTTAAACAATCGTTTGGGTTTTTTAAGACATGTGATGTTTCTTCGGGTACGCAGGTAAAAACATCTGATGCAGACAATTGATCAATATTGTCAATTAAATCGTGAACATTATTAGCCATTTAAAAACGTAAATTCAATCATGTCACACGACATGGACTCATTTTGTAAATAGCCTTGTGTAATATTGTGTCGTCGTTTAGTATACTTTATTAGAAAAATATCCGATAAGTGTTTAATGAAGTGTGTTTTATTATTAATTTCAATATATTTGCATGTGGTATAATCATAACATAATATGTATTTTAGTATGTGAATATTGTACGATATTGTTATGTAGTGTGTGTATTGTAAATTTGCATGTAGAACTGATTTATTTTTGGCGTCTTTGCAATAATATAAAAATAAAGCAGGTAGTACGAAATAAAATGCTCGGTACAATATAAGGCTAGTGACACATCGAGGAAAAGAAACCAAAACAGAAAAACATTGATTACGCACAAAAAAGGTAGTGTAGTGTGTTTTATTAGTATTTGTAATGGATAGGCGTTTGGTATAATCACAGTAATAATATATTATGTATTGTAGTATGTAATTATTATACAGTATTGTTGTGTAGTATATGTTTTGTGAATTTGCATGCATAAATAATAATTGATTTTTATCGCCTTTACAATAATATAAAAATAATGCAGGTAGTACGAGAAAAAATGCTTGGTACAATAAAATAAGGCTAGTAACACATAGAGGAAGATCCATGAGAATAGAAAAAAAAAAAAAAAAAAAAAAAAATGATTACACACGAGAACGGTGATGGGTAAAGTAAAGAGTTCTAGTCAGTCACCCCGTAATGCTGCAAGGTCATTTTCTTGCTTGATTTCAACGCGCTGGTCACCGTCATTTTTCTTCATACATACTCTGCCATTGTGTGTCCAGCAATATTTGAAGCCAAGTTTTTTCGCTGTGTCTCGGGCCATAGCAAATAACTTACGGTTTTTATTTGTGAGACTTTCAGCTACATAGATCGGGAAAACAGGAGCTGGTAAGCCGATGGTCGCAGTTGAGAGCTTGTTGTTCATATTTTTCTTATTAAATTCCTTTGTATTGCTCAATAGTTTGTTTTTCAGGATCGTAGATGAAAACTCTGTCACTACAGTAGAGGTTCCAGTCCTAGTTTTAATTTTGAAAACGTCTTTAATATCAGCAGGCGTTATATTCACATCTAGAGTTTCGCAAATTTTTTGAACAGATGTACAAAGTTCCTGTTGTGTATCCAGCCTTAATTGCGGTGTAGTAGGCAAATTGCGAAACTCGATAACTGTGGACTTGGACCTTTTTTCAAGGTCGTCGATTTTTTCTTCCAGAGTTTTTATGTAACTAAGATTTTGTTTACGCTCAATTTCCATCGAAGTTAATTTTTCTTTCATATCTTCGTATTGTTTAGAAATAAATTGCATCGACTTCTCAAGTTCATGGGTGGTACTTTGTATGTTGGAGTTTTGTTGCTTTAGCACCGCCATATCTGCGCTTAGTGTCTTGAGAGTTTGATCTTGGTCTTTTTTCCATTCTGTCAACATATCGAACAGTTCCTCCTTTAAAGACCTTTCTTTGCTCTGCTCGTCTTCAGGGCCAGTACGTTTTTGCTTTTTCGGCCTTCTTCCGACGTAATCAAAAGAGGTAATCGGATCTAGGTTAGCTATGTCACTTTCCGAGCTAGTTTGTAAAACTTTGTTACCCGACCCAGGGGGTGATCTTTGTATTTTAGCCATTGATGTAAAGTTGAATGAAAATAAGTTCACAGTTTCTGTGGTCGAACCTTCGTATTAAGCAGAACAACCGAGCAAGATATAGTTGTCTCACTATTTTGTCCTTCTCACACACTTGAACACTCTTTTGCATTTATGTGACCCTGGTACTTTAGCACTTTTAACTGGTGGAATTATTTGTTAAAATTGATTTATTTAAACGATTTAAAAATACACAGTGGGCACGTCTAAACACGATGGAAGTCCAGTATACTGGCCTAATCGCTTAGGCGTATGCTCTTCGTGAAATTTAAACTAGAGAGACGAAGCAAAACAACAGAAATATATGGAAATGTATAAATACATACAGTTTTATGTTAATATTATGCTAACGGAAACTAGGTTTAAGATATTTTGATTTATGTCACACTTGACAGTACACTGATATTTTTTAGAAACACCACCAATATGTTGTCAGTGATGCCAACCTGCAGATAATTTCAGATCGGTGGGGAACCAATAGAAAATCTAGAAGTGTCTATTGTCGCGCCGTCTGGTGGAGATTTAAAAAAAGAAAACAACCCATAACCCATTAAGATTTCCTTCTTCTTTTTCATTTCTTCAAAAGGTAATAATTCCATTATGTGTCGCCAAGCTTCACTTTGCATTCCACGATTCTTGTAACTTTTGAGTTTCGGATCCCAGTTCAGTAGTCAGTATAGGTCTACCAGAATCTGATGGTAAAAAGTGAGAAAATAAATTGACTCTAGCAATCATACCGGGGTAATTGGAATAAAACCATAGATAAAGTATTATAGTATAGATGTAATCTTAGCCCGTCATCGCGTGGCCTATTTGTGCTTATTTTCATACAATTAGTGTGCGTGTATTTTCTTGAATATTTCTATTTGTCGATCATTTCGAACCACATTATAATCCAGAAAAGAAAGTCATTTAGTTCATGATATCGATAAACTATAGTTCAAGTAATGAGAATCCGTAAACACACGTAAAAAGCTATTCAATTTTTGTAGCCAAATTATTAATTGATGTGACATTTTTAGCACTAATGCCTTATATAGCATAGAATTAGAACGTTAGAAAAGGCATTCCATACAATCGTCAGCGCGAAAATGTGTCACGCTCGAAATGAGTGAGCTTACTCATCTGAGAGCAGTGTGCCTTAGGACGCGGTAACAGCCGGACGTGTTTAATTCATTAATTACCGCGTTGTTTTTCGCTACATTTCGCTCCAGAATGCCGTCGTGTGCCTTCCGACAGTGCAGTAACAACACGAAGAATACAAATAAAGCCAAAGGTGTAATATTTCACACGTAATTACTAAGATTTTATTAATATTTAAATTATTGTCTTCCATTTTAAGAACAAAATCAAAGCGAAGCGTAAAATGAGCGAAAGAGAAAGGAGTATATGATATTACTGTAAGACAAAAAAGGACGACAATATTTTCTCGATTCGATTAAAGCGTAAAATGAGCGAAAGAGAAAGTAGTATATGCTATTACTGTAAGACAAAAAAGGACGACAATATTTTCTCGATACACATTTTGCATGCAAAAACATTGCTACAGTTTTGACGGCATACGTCGTATCTAAGTATTTTGATATCGTTGTTATATAGCACGAATAAGGGATTATTAAACTTAAAAATTATCTTTTTAGCTTACAAAAATACCGATTGAAAAGGCCAAAAAACGTTGTTCAAAACTTACGTATTTAATGTCAAATCCACGTGTTTGAGGCATTATTTGGGCATTCTTATGGTTTATTATTTAGCGGAACCACAAAACTCGACAATATCTAGCATAAAATGTTCACTAAAAACCTTTATTAACACTTTTATTAAGTACATGAAATATGCAGACCGACTCCTTTGTTATGTCCTGGTAAGTAGGACATAACATTACACGCTTTTGACGCTTATACACCGATATAAGGCTCTCTCCTAGTCTATATCTCAATGAATAAAACATTTTGATCCTTTTTTTTTTCTTATAGCGGCTGATTCTGTGCGTTAAACATGCAAATATAAAAATTTATCCTATGATCAAGGATATTTTTTGAAAATCTGCTGTCAAAAATAGCCATCAGATTCTGGTAGACCTATACCTATTACCTGCCTACAATATATACTAGTAATCTGTGGTACCTACCGAATACATCCAATGAAAAAGGAAACAGATGGAAGCGACATAACTACAAAAAAAGCGTGGCCGGCGCCATATTGCCAAGAACTAAACATGGCGGTCTATAGTGATGGGACTCTCGGTTGATATTTGTCGAGGATATCGATAAACTAAGATGTTATATTATTTGAGCGTCCAGTTATATGTGAGCAACTACGAATAATAAAAACTAAGGAAGAGTAACTGTGTCAAAAATTATGTCCGCGAGTGACCTACAAAATGTGACTGGAATACATGCATACTTTATGCATGTATTCGGTACACAATATAGAAGTGACAATAATTGTCAACGGCTTTCTTTCGTAAATTTAAGTGTTAGTGTTTCGTAGCTATTGTCATATTTTAGTGTGCGAAAAGAAACCAAATTTAAAACGGTTGAAGTATGGGAGTTACGTTTCCTTAGTTTTTATTATTCGTAGGTGAGCAATAAACCATTTGAAGTTGCTCACATATTACAATAATATTATAGTCAAACCAAGTGCGACTTGGACTCACGCACGAAGATTGCCGTACAATAATAAATAGACAAAAATATAGGCGAATATAGTTTATTATATACCAGCCCCCCTTAATTTTAATAAAATTATTTAACTTATTTTAAGTTTATTATTAATTATTTAAGTTGCCATTATTAATATCGGGCAAAAATTGCTAAAAAAGTCGGTCAACTGCGAGTTGCACTCGCGCACGAAGGGTTTATAGTTTATTTTAGTTTTACCATCAATTATTAAAGTATGTATACAACTGAGTACTTTGTGAACATTTTAAGTGCCTACATTTTGCCATTATTGATATCAAGCAAAAAATCACGTTTGTTTTGGGGCTCGCTTAAATATTTATTTTGTTTTTAGTATTTTTTGTTATAGCGGGAACAGATAAATACAATCTGTGAACATTTCAGAAATCTAGCTATAGTGGTTAATGAGATACAGCCTGGAGACAGACAGACGGATAGACATCGAAGTCAGTAATAGGCTCCCGTTTTACCCGTTTTTATGTGGAGATAAATAAAAGATAAATAAAAAAAAATACAAATTTATTGCTATTTTTTTCTTTTGCCCGCGAACTTTTTTATTGCGTGTCCTTACTGTCACACTTTTGCTCCAACTTCTTGATTTGAGTTCGTTTCTGTAAACAAGATTTTTATGAACTTTTATTCTGCATTCAAAGTGGTGAAGTTACGAGTAACATGAAGCCCCACCTATAAATAAATAAACAATACAATATTCCATTTGCTATATTTTATTTGTTTAACAACTTAATTGGCCTATTCGGGAACTATTCTGATTTTGAAGTTGCTAAAGGGTTTAAAGTTTAATAAGGCTATTTATTTTCGTGAAAGTACAGATATTTATTTGCACCTGCGTCAAGAGTGTTCCCTATATTTTTTAACCGACTTCCAAAAAGGAGGAGGTTATATGTTCTGCTGTGGATTCTTTTTTTTTTTTTTTTGTATGTTCAACGATTACTCCGCCGTTTGTGAACCGATTTTCAAAATTTTTGTTTTGTTTTATTAGGGTTCCCTCCAATTTGTTCCCATTTTCACAAAAGTGGTGATCTGATGATGGGATCCATGAGTAATCGAGGGAACTCCTCAAAATTTATATGGAAACATATGGTGATTTTGATTTTATGAGAAGTATCCTAAGCATATGCTACCAAAACGCAAGATTTTGCACCAAGGTATACTATGGTTCCGAAAATACTAAGAGAAATCCGGATTCCTTATATATACAAGTTTGGGGGTTTAGGCGCTGTTTTAAGAACTGAAAGCATATGCTACTATGCAAATTACATTCATCATCATCATTACCACGTCAGGGTCACCAGTGTCACATGGTTGTATATGGATACAATATGCCCCCACAACATCATAATTATATCATCACGTTGTGTCCTTATAATAATTGGTACTTTTCATAGCGATTTTAATAAAAATATAATGTTGTTTCAAAATAAATGATTCAAGTTCTAAGCGACTTATGTACCACAAAATTGAACATAACAAAGTCAACCTTAACTCCAGGATGTAAGGCACACATTTGACATTACTTTTGAGATTCGAAAAAAAAAGGGAAGTAAGTTGCTTCGATAGGTACTATACTAGTTTAACTATTAACCCATCAATCCCCAAGCGGTACCCGGCTGCCGCATAATAATTAAAAATCTATTGTGTCTGCGATTCCCACGATCGAGGTAAATAATAAATTGAACCCTTAGTATGAAAATACTTACATAGGAAAACAATCTACATCTTAATAGGAATAAGAAACACAATCGCATTGAGTGTGAAATCTAAATATAAAACGCTCGAAAATTATATGTAAACCTAGAAGTTTAGTTCTCAAGTAAGCATTTGGAAACCAAAGGAACAAAATAAAATTTTAGGTGTCCTGCCGTGCTAGCATACGCCAACGAGAAAATTTTGTGACTCTTAACAAATTGTAATAAGATACGTAGAATATACGCGATGGTTTACTAAGTAACTAAAAAGAGTGAAATTATTATTTTTAACAAAAAATTAAAACCGACTTCCAAGGAAAAAATAATAATAAAATCCTTCTAATATGAACTAAAAAGTATTAAATAATGTTTCCTATCTAATAGTGCCTTTTTCCGAATTCGGCTAAACCTCAACTATTTTATGTACTCAATCTTCATAATTTTGAAGTCGGTGCCAGTTCCAAAAGTTTCAAATACCTATTCTGTCAGAGAACTGAAGATTCAGCTTTATCTGGTACCGACTTCAAAATGATGAAGATTGAGTACATAAAATAGTTGAGGTTTAGCCGAATTCGTAAAAAGGCACTATTAGATAGGAAACATTATTTAATACTTTTTAGTTCATATTATAAGGATTTTATTATTATTTTTACCTTGGAAGTCGGTTTTAATTTTTTGTTAAAAATAATAATAATATTTTATATACATATTCTTGTTTGAGAGCTGACATTGTCAGGTTGTCAATGTTGTTATATACGAGTACGGAGTACATACCTGACAAGGGGAACTCCAGAAGTACTAGGCACTGGCTGAGCCTTAATCAAAGTGATTCCACTGGAAGATTCCACTGGAAGCTGGAAATACAAAAAAATTGAACCAAGCAGTTTGTATGATAATAATATTATATTATCATTAGCTCTAAAATCAAAAACCACACATAAATGCAACATTTATCGTTGTAAAAAGTTCTTCATTCGATACATTCTTATATGTATATTATTAAAATTGTTTTCCTACAAGAGAAGCTAGGAGGTTATGAAATGTGGAATAAAATTTATGGAATACATACTTACCAAATTTAAAACCCTCTCTGCTAAAGGAGTTTTCTCTGGAATATTATTTTCTTCTTGTTTTATTTCTTTCAATAAATCAGATTCACCTTGACCGGTACTTGGCTGAAAAGTAATAAATAACAATTAACATTAAACACTATAGTACAACGATGCTTTAAATAAACTGCTGTATCACTTTTACTGTAGGCGCACACGATGCGACAGGCGTCTGCGATAGCTCGACGACTAGACGCAACGACAGGCTGCGGCCGACAATTTTCATATAATATTTTGTTCGAAGCTCCGCACACTTGACGTCAGAGGCGCAGAGTCGCAACGACAAGCTAGGATAGCCGCGCGCGCTCGCGTCTAGTCGCTGCGTCTGGAATCGCGTACACGCGCACACACGACGACAGTCGCGCGTCAGTCTCGCTGTGGCCTATGAGCGCTATTCAAGGTGCACGTCTGTTGATAATCTCAAAATGGATACGTTCGATGTTGATGTGTTCATTTCTGACGTCGAAGCGCGTTCTGCTGTTTGGGACTTGCGTTCGAATGAGTATAGTGACCGAGGGAAGAAAAATCAGGCTTGGGAGGAATTATGCCTAAGCACCAAGGCAAGTGCAACTAGAACCTCATCCATATTCACTCACAAGATGAACAACACGGCCGTCTCTCTCAAATACTCTACTACTAATTATGGCTTCCTGCACGGCGTCTGTCGCAACGACTAGTCGTCAATGCAAGCGACAGCTCGGCGACTAGACGCAACGACTAGTCGTCGATGCAAGCGACAGCTCGGCATCTAGACGCAACGACTAGACGCAACGACAAGTCGCACTGTTTGCGATGGCTTTTAATTTAGGTTATAGAAGTTTGATGTTTACATAATGAGTAAAATTATTATTAGAATGAAAACAGGACAATATGTACAAAGTACTTAACTATCGAAATGACATTGATTTTGTTATGATTATGTGTTGTCAAACAGATCACGAGGCGGATTAAGGTTAAAATCTTTCAAATATACGATCAGATTCTCACCATAATAACCATTTGTTAAATTCGATAAAAAAGTACATCACTAAACGTCAAATCTACTAATTTCTATATTAAATAAATATCGAAAATCAAGCCATGTTATATTCTATTCTATCACAAATGTTATTTATTGTGTAATTATTAACTAAATCAGCACATACGAAGTCAAGTCATCAGTAAAATAACAAATGTTTTAGTAAAAATATAAACATACCGATGCAAGGACAAACTTTTCTGGTTTTCCTTTTTTCTTGAGCCACATCCAAATCCTTTTTTGACAGATTCTCCATACTTCATCAGCTGTCAAGTTAAGTTGTGGATTCTATCCACAACTTAACTTGACAGCTGATAAAGTATGGAGAATCTGTCAAAAAAGTTGTGGATAGCTTATCTGGCACTTTATCAGGAAGTAGGAAACAGGCCCTTAGTGTGTCCAATTTTTTTTATTAGATTTTATTATGTATTTTTACTTAAAATAAATATAATTTCAGTATATTTTTATTTATTATACGATTATCACCTTATCAAGGCAATACGTATCCCTTTTTTCATAAAATAGCTTAGATAATGATTAATAGGTTATTTTTTTGTTGACTTTAATACAGTTTTAGCAGTTCCCACTACAGATAAAAGGTTGAAACCATCTGGCAGCACTGATTTAGTCAGTTAGAAGCCACACTTTTTCCGATTTAGTACACTAATTAGGATCCTACCTTTCTAAATGTTATTTCACTTGACTAAATTTAGTCACGAAATCATTTAGAACTTCTAAATTTAGTGAAGTGGAATAAGCGCTTAACTGACTAAATCAGTGTTGCCAGATGGTTTCAACCTTTTATCTGTAGTGGGAACTGCTAAATCTGTATTAAAGTCAACAAAAGAATAACCTATTAATCATTATCACAGATTAGTAGTATATAATATCACAGATTAGTAGTATATATTGTAGAATCATTATCTACGCTTTTTTATGAAAAAAGGGATACGTATTGCCTTGATAAGGTGATAATCGTATAATAAATAAAATATACTTAAATTATATTTATTTTAAGTAAAAATACATAATAAAATCTAAAAAAAAAAAAAAATGAACACACTAAGGGCCTGTTTCACTACTTCCTGATAAAGTGCCAGATAGGCTATCCACAACTTTTTGACAGATTCTCCATACTTTATCAGCTGTCAAGTTAAGTTGTGGATAGAATATCCGGCACTTATCAGGAAGTGGTAAAACAGACCCTTAACATAATAAAATAAAATAAAAACATGGCAATAAGATAGAAATATGTACAGCTTGGCAAAGAAGAGTGTGGATTAAATGAGGGCGCTTTTTTTTTAAATACAGGCAACCCTAAGCTTCGCTTTTGACACAATATATACTAGAGTTGACAAGTAATGTAGTGTTGTCATAACTAAAAACTCTTAGTTCCAGCTGTCACCGCATCAGACTCTTCTTTGCCAAGCTGTATATTATTTTCATTTGTAATTTTTTTTGTTAAATTTTGACAGCAACTGCCCATCAATCTCTAGAATCAAGATTATAGCATTCGTAGCATTCGTAGGTAATTTCTATAGTCTGCTGGTTCCAAGTAGTTCAGAAAGTTCATAATTCATAATTTTTCGTGGAGCAAAATTCTTTCAACCATCTTTTTCGCCTTTTATTTATTTCGATTTTCATTGAGCCAACAGCTAAGCCTATGAGAAGACCAATTTTTTGTTGCTTTGACAGAACTCGAGCCATTAAGAAGACGTCTGGCCAAAATCGCCGCGTGGTCACAACTGATTTAGTTACTAAATTAGGACAAGTGGAATAAGAAGCTTCTAATTAGTCTCCTTTTTAGGATCCTAGCTAGGACTTCTAAATTTAGTGAAATGGAATAAGCGCTTAAGCTTGACTACCAAGGTGCCTATTCTGTATCGTACATTTTGTGAGTTAATCACTGAGTTAGTAACGAAACGGAGGAGTGAGTAACGGAAAGTCTCACTTTTGTATTCACTATGCACAAGTTACCAACTGAGTTGGTACGGTTTCTAACCAAAACTTAGTTAATAACTTTTAGGGCAGAGGCATGCATTTTGCATTATATTTTTTATCGATAGTTCCTTACTACCATTAAATATGTATTCACTACACTGATCTCAAGGCTCAATTATACATTGTATAATGGAGGTCAGTGATTCACTAAAGCAAAATGACAGTTTATACCTAATTACAAACTCAATGAAGTGACTAACCCATTTTTAACAACTGCTAAAGAGTAGTTTTTTCGTCTGTTGTTATTAAGGGCCTTCCCCTACGGAGATTCCGTAATTTACCGTATTTGGAGCCTTATAAACTCATAATTTGAAAGCTACAAAGTTATAATAAAAATACAGCAATAATCTTCAGTATATCAACATTCCTTTCCCCGTTTTAAATTTTCTATTTTTGTTTATTATACTCATGATATTAGCTTCCAAAGTAATACCAATTTATTAAAATTGAAGCATACTTTCAGCATCTCCCTAGTATTTACAAATTATGTTTATTTGAAACACACGACAATAGATAGACAATTTCATTAACTACATATTCCCCGTTTTAAATTTTTTTTAGATCAATTTTGAACTAAGATAAGTAAAAAAATAGGATTTTTGTGCGATCTCGGCATCGCGTCAAATGTATGGTCAAGGTCGTTTGCTCGGGGGATGGCCTTAAACAGTAAAGATGAAGATGGCTCACGCTCTATTAATTATATATACATATATATGCAGAAGAAATGCTTAGAAAAAAGTGTTGGCGCATCCAAAGACGCAAGTCGCGGGATGCATTTGCCGGAGTCGGAATTTATCGCTCACTTTCGGCTCAACAAAGCTGGGAACCAATTAGTACTGAATAATGTCATAGAACATCTCCCAGCCAGGCGAAGAAACACAGGAGTAAGAAAGGAGCTAAAAGTATGTATTATATTAGATAATCAATTTTCATTTCCCTACTCTTATGAGAAACTTTTATGTTTGCTTAACTTATTAACTAATAAGTACCTTTTCTTGTCTACTGACTATGTACTTCATGTACTTTTTACTATTAAAGGTACTAGCAGCGTTGCATTTTTATGCAACTGGGTCCTACCAGCGGCCTAGTGGGCTATCAATATTCCACACAATCTCGCTGACACAATATACTTTTGAGAGGAATTTAATGATATCAAATATAAGCTAGGTAGCTTACATTCTGTACTTGATTCAGAAAAAGAGCTTGATCGCAGGTATTTCTTCCCTAATCATCATAATATAAGGAATAATATCAATAAAAGCAATAATAAACAAACGCATATTAACATAATATTATCCTTTTTTTCAGATTTCCCTTGGAGAAGAACTAACCAAAAGGAGCTCATCAAAAAATCTTACTATATTACTCAACGAGGATTATTTATATGAAGCGAATCCTTGGAAGAATTAATTTTTAAGAGCCATTGTAAAACACTAATTACATAAAATATGTGCTTGTAAGTTAGTCTGTGTGAAATAAAGAACTTAATATTTGAAAAATAATATAATAACAGTATCAATCAGTCTTTTACACATTTTTCCTTAGCTCGTTAATCATTAAAATGTTTGTTCAATAAATCTTTAAGCACCAATTATCCTAGACAAAAATAAAAGATCAACAAAATAATTGTAATTATTACTAATCTGACTTAAGACATTTTAACTAGCTTTACAAGCATTATAAATTAGTACTTGTTTAATAAATAGCCTTTATGTGGCACCTTTCCTATACAAAAATAAATAATTTGAGACCAACAAAATTATTGTAATTACTAATCAGTCTTAACCTATGATTTTATTAAAACATCATTGGTCTTAACACTTTTTTTCAACTAGATAGTTTAAAATTGTTCAATAAAGTAATAGATAAAGAAAAAATAAAAGATCCACATAATAATTATAATTACTCAGTAGTCTACCCTTTTTAGTATCTCTGTTCTAAAAGAAATAATAAAATAAAATAAAAATCATTTTCAGACCAGTGATCTATAGTGTTAGTAACAATAATTAGACTTAAAAACTATGTTAGTACATTTCTGTAATTTTCAATTTAATAAATTAATAAAAAATTGTCTATGATTGACAGGTTCATTGAGACTTCATAACATGAAGTTCAATGAACCTGCCCACCAAGACTGAATCTACTCTTTCACTAACTATCCTCAGGACTCTGTTCGAGCTCCCTCGCACTCTGTTTAGTAGTGAGGCGACTTTTTTCCTCATTAGTGCATAAAAGTCGTCTACACTGGCATCTGCAAACATACCTGATGCACTACAGTAGCGAGGCAGCCGGAACAAAGCCCTGAAGATGTTAGTGTACTGAATCCGCAGGGCATTGTAAGACTTCTGTGTATATTTGGCCCACAGACTGCTTGTGTAAAATGTCTGGCAATATGCTTTCAAAAGAGTGATCTTAACTTCAGCTGTGCATCGAGCAAATCTGTGTGCCAACATATTGCCACGAACTGCCAATGCCCTACGTTCCCTCTAATAATAATACTTGCGACATGTAGTCTTCAGTGACTACATGTCCCAAGTATTTAAAATGCGTGACACGGTTTAAAGTTTCTGAGTTTAAGGTGAGTGGGGGCAAGGAAGGCAATTTATTTTGACATTTAAATAACATAAACTCACTAATTATAAAATAAAATAAGAACATTACAAGATTTAAGAAATAATAACAATACAAAATTAAGAAATAACTATATTAAGTCTTTAGGAAAAAAAAACAGAAAGAAAACGAAGATGCTTTGCTAAATTAACTTCATTTGTTTTCAATTGCAACAATAATTTTATTTAAAGCACGTCTACAATTTCAGTGAGATGTGCTGATACATTTTCAAGGGCTGCCGCTGAGCGCTCCTCGTTGGCAAGACGCCTCTCTTCCAATTCATATGCCCAGCGCGGAGCACTGGTGTCTTGATGAAAACCTGAAACATTAAAAAATCCTGTTCAAACTAGTCATCAATAATTAGAATAGAGTTCAAAAACTACATTAATAACTTTTTAGTACTCTGAATTTTTGTCCTAAAATTCCATTAAAACTTTTAAAAAATATATTTTTTTGCACTCGGCGTTGTCGTTTTTTTATCCGATGGAAGTCCACTGCGCTGGACATAGCCTCCTAAAATGACCGCTAAACAACAAGATTTTGTGCTACCTAGCCTGAAGCCACCGTCTCCTCGCAACTCTCTTAAAACTCTCATATTTATAAATTATTTACTATGTACTTTTTTTCTAAACTTTCCACTCTATCCAGTACTAGAATAAAAAGATGTGTATACATTAATTAAAGTTTGCAGTTAGGTACAATGAGCTAAAGATAGCTAAGTTTGAGTTAGATTTATCAATGATGTAGGTAAATGATACTTTGAGCATTATTTTATATTATACCACATTTCACATACTAAGACATTTTTTTTCAAAACTTTGAATACAGTTAGTAAGTAAAATACAGTATCTACAATACAATGTGTTACAAAAAAAAGTAATTAAAGCTTGTGTTTACTTACCCACTTCGCCACTGCTCCCAAGTCTTTTGGACCCCATCTCCCAGAGAATTAAGTTTGAGGGCCAGGTTTTGCCAGGCCTGTCTAGGACCCTGGTTGCCCATTGGCCCTCCCATTCGACCCATCACTAAATCACGGTGGGTCTCAAGTCTCAACGAAGTCCACTATGATTTTGGACTGCCTGGCCGAAACTAATTATCTACGCAGCATAATTTCACTAATAATGGTCAAAAATTTCATATTTCATAGCATCTACATTATTTGTAACACTTTATGCTGGTTGAGAGTGAGAATTAAACTTATATTATAATTATATAGCGGACATCATATAAGTTGTTACACTTGCTGTACCTTGACGTGCCAGCAGCTCTAGTTAGGAATAATTAATTTATTATGAAAAATTTGAGAGGAAAAACTTATTAAATTCAAATTTTCAAAAACAAATACAAAAGCTATACATTTTCAAAATATTTACATTTTACTCTTCTATGACACAAGTGACAAATCACAACGTGCATTACTTTGACAAACAATAGTTGATAACTAAAGTCCACAGACAACAAAATAAACAGTTAACCGAATAAATTAAAATATTCTGACATTTTATAATGTACTCCTCCACACTCACAGACGGTACTATTCAATTTAGCCGCATTACAGTCGATAAATTTGCGTCAATTTAGTTAACCACTTCGCCATTAAAAGATACTGAATACAAAATTAAGGAACTGGTGGGTTACAAACAAAAGCTGGTTAATAACCATTTTCACAGTGATTAACTAAACTTGTATTTTAGCGAATAGCCCCGCAAGTTGGCAACACTGGTTCCAAGTACACTCACTACTGCTTTCCACAGAACACTAATACTCCTAGCGGAGAGCTGCTTTCACATAGCAATCAGCGCCAATATGGCGACTTTCAAATAGGAACATTTCATTGATAGCGATCGCCTGTCCAGTGTATTATAGAAGTCAGTGATATTATAGTATAGAACAATATGCCGTGTATTATAGAGGTCAGTGAATATGCCGAGTCCACTCTTTATAGGTCTGTGAATACATCAAAGAATACATACCTCACAGATTAAGGATCCTCATTGACATACCTTCTATACGGTTTGGCTCTAAAAAAATAATTTGAAAACTGCAAAACATAGAATACAGATTCAGAGGTAAAATAGAAATATGTACACAGTACACCAATCTACAATATATACTCTAATCTGTGCAGTACACTGATTATTTCTAAAAAGGTAGGTATTGTTCAAGTTCTAAACATTGAGCAAAGTGCAACCACAGTCCCCAAAGGACTCTAGAAGAATGGATGTATTTGAAGAGAAAAATTTAAAATATATTGATGAACATATTGATTCAAAAGCAATAAACAATGCTGATGCAAGTTATAAACTTGATTCTTTAAAGAAAAAAACAGAAGTGAATGAGTATGTAGATGAGGACAGTAGAAGCTATAAGAAATATAAATTGCGCCAAACACCTAAGTAAGTATTTTTAAAATATCGTCTTTCACTCTATGTTCACTTGTCTTGTCTCATTATCTTTTAAATACAAAGTAGGTACTTAAGCAGAAAAAACTTCAGAAAGAGCTAATTAGTGTATTGTGGAATAATTACTTAAAGCTACAGTCTACTGATTAATTGGTGATGGACTAGAGCTTTTGACTTCTGCTTATTCAAGTTTAACCCATCAATCCCCAAGCGGCACCCGGCTGCCGCATAAAAATTGAAAATCTATTGTGTCTGCGATTCCCACGATCGAGGTAAATTACGTGTTGGTGAAATTTGAATTTATTTTCCACAATATCTTTTAAAATTCATAATGTTTATTACAAGTGCTTTTAATTAAGGTCTTATAATTTCAGATTCAAGGTACAAAACCTGAATGAAAATAAACTTCTGCAATTTTCCCAGAGCATACAAAATGGTGATAGAGAAATAAAGACACAAGAAAGTACAAAAGAGGTCATCTTTAAAACTAAACAAAATAAGACCAAAGCTGTTATAAAGAGTCAAGAAAATGAAAAAAATATCTATGAATGTATGTGTTGTAAAACATTATTTGAAAAATGCATTGACCTAGTAAAGCACAAAGAGGAGCACAAAAATGAATGCTATGCTTGTGACAAATGTAATATTTCATTTTCTTCTCAGCTTTTTTACCTAAACCACACATATAAACATACGAAACCACCTTACAGTTGCAGAGAATGCTTATTCAAAACGAAAGGACTTAAATCAATGAAAGCTCACATTCAACGACATTCAACAAAAAAACTTGAATGTGGCATTTGTAAAAATGAATTTTACTTTTGTGAAATTGGTGTACACAAACACAGCCACAACAGCACAAAATATGAGTGTGGTGAGTGTGGAGCTGTAAAAGAAAATAAAGCTAGTTTTGAGTACCATATGATCTCCCATGCAGGTGTAAAAAAGTACCAGTGCCTATATTGTGGGAAGGGTTATGCACATCCTAATCATTTGAGAGTGCATACTCAAGTTCACACAAGTGATCCAAATGCTCATGAATGCAATGAATGTGGTAAGAAATACAGGAGTGTTAATAGCTTGTGGTACCACAAGGCCGGTTGCCACAGTAAAAAAGTGTACGAGTGTGATCATTGTGGTAGGAAGCTTAAGAGTAAAATAAGTATTGAGCAGCATTTACTTCTTCATACCGAGCACAAGGCTTACAAATGCCCCGAGTGTCCGCTGAGCTTTCATACTAAAACTCATCTTAGAGTTCATACTTACAGCAAGCATATAGAAGATAGGTTCAAATGTGAATTATGCAGTCGCTCATTTTCAACGACGAATCACTACAAAAGACATTTGAAATCAAACATGCACAAAAATAATATTTTTAAGAAGGAGAAACTGGCAAAAAACTAACTGAGATTTGTAAAGTTACTGGAAATATAAGTACTAAGTATATTGTGGACTAACATTTAACCCAGAAAAATTTAGCAGTGTGGTTCTGGTGCTACCACATCCTGCAAATGGTCCCAATTCTAAATTAAACAGTAAGTATTAATACCATTTATTAATGACATTGGAAGATTTTATATAATCCTAAAAAATATGATATAGGTAAGTAAATAAATTCTTAAAATATTTGGATTTTAATTTATCTTCCCTTTCTTATCAATTACCATAGACCTTTAGGGTGGGCTGCACCAGCTTACTTTAACTTTAACTGTAACTTTAACTACAATGCCAAATGTCAAATCTTTGGTTAAAGTTAAAAATGGACGCCATCAGGACGCCATATTTAACCATACCATAGAGCTCGACAAGGTTTTAAATGCATGTGGCGAAAAAAGGAACTAACGCTGTCATACAAAAACGCCATTTTTGACAGTTCTCCTTTACCAGCAGCGCACCCGCCCACGTTCATAACCTTGTTGGACCAGCTGTCATCTGTCAATTTCTCCGGTCAAGGTTAAGGTTAAAGTTAAATTTACCCTTAACTATAACCATAACTTTAACTTTAACCACGCCTCTGGTGCAACCCACCCTTATTATCCTTTTTGTTATTCCGACGATTGAAGCAGTTCACACGCGGCAGTTAGAATGTATATTACATCCCAGGATATATACAATGTGTCCGATCCTTTAATGTCATAAAGTACAGCTCGACTTTATATGAACGCGGGTGACATTGAGATTGACGGGAGCGCTGCTGGTAAAGGAAAACTGTCAAAAATGACGTTTTTGTATGATAGAAGCGTTTAGTTCCTTTTATCGCCACGTTCATATAAAGCCTTGTCGAACTTTTGTAGTATCACCGTAGAGGTATCTTAGACTTTTGTACTGTCACCATGTAATGAATTACACACGCTTAAAGGTCACGCACACATTAAACATTTTGTGTCCCCCCAGGCCGTACACTACGCCTCTAGACGTCGTCTTTTCATACATTTAGCCCAGTACTGCGCAGCGGCGGTGCATCACGGGTTGCTAAATGGTTCCCATAAAAATTAAATCATTTTACACAATTGTAGATGGCGGGTAGGGATTCTTATGAATAGTAGCAAAAAAGACTTTTTGATGCGGCTTCGTCTCGAAGCGAAAACCCTTTTGCTGACAATAGCTGATTAAGGCGAGCACTTACCTCAATTCCAAAACGATAACCTTGCGAACGCGAGTGCCAAGCGTGTACGCATCGCAATAAGATTAATTTTAGCTTAGCATAAAATTGTAGTTACGACGGGCGGATCTTCCCTATTTTATTGTTTTTTTAAATATCTTTCGAAATAAATACTAAGAAAAAAAAATGTTCGGTTAAAAGTTTTTTAATATACATTCATTACCAATTTATTAAAATAAAATGTATGTTATCCTTTTTAATACTTATATTTCCATGATAAAGATTTTTGTCGGAGGTGAGTTTGTAAATTAATCACAGCCAAAGTATTACGTTTAATTAAAATGTTTATGGTTTAAAATCTTTTAAATATTGTGCTTTATCTATACTAATATTATAAAGCGGAAGAGTTTGTTAGTTAGTTTGTTTGTTTGTTTGAACGCGCTAATCTCAGGAACTACTGGTCCGATTTGAAAAATTCTTTCAGTGTTAGATAGTCCATTTATCGAGGAAGGCTATAGGCTATATTTTATCACGCTAAGACTAAATAGGAGCGAAGAAATAAAGGAAAATGTGGAAAAAACGGGGGGGAAATTATTTGAAAGGGCTTATTTGAACGCGCTAATCTCAGGAACTACTGGTCCGATTTAAAAAATTCTTTCAGTGTTAGATAGAAATAGAAGAAAATATGGAAGAAACGGGGGAAATTATTTGAAAGGGCTTATCTCACCTAGTACTAGAGCAATTTTTCTGGTAATTGGGTCAGATAAGAAGTAAACCACGTAAAGGATCATAGGCTATTTTTTGTAGACTGATTTGTCTGTGAAATATCTAATTTACGCGGGCGAAGCCGCGCGGAACGTCTAGTATCTCATATTTTTTACATTTCGTTATTATAATATTGGAACTAGGTAAACCGGGAGTCAATAAATACCAAAATGGGGTTTATCCTTGCCTTAACGAATGACGCCTATAGACGTATAACTGTCGTGCTACATATATATATATATATATATATATATATATATATATATATATATATTTCCTGCGTGTTGTGACACTACGTCTATAGGCAATAAGCCTTAGCCATCGTGGTTATTTTTTTGTGAACCACCCAGAAGTAGGATCCGTAGCACCCGTCACCTCATAATTCAAGCCAGTTTCTAGATTAATCTATTATTACGCCACCAACAAATACTTAAAAAAATCATAACATTCCATTTAACGACTTCACTATGATGACGTTTAGTCAAGACGATAAACGTTACAGTCAACGTCTTGACTACCTAGTTGGCTGCTGTTTAGCATTGGTGATCTATTCCACATAAAATCGGGTTTTGAGTTAATAATGCAGTTTTATTCTTTAGAACATAAGGTTTACGACTGAAATCCATTTTTTTGAAAACCCACTGTAGCATATTCTACAGTACAAAAATGGTTAATGCTTATTCCTCTAAGTGAGGTTTTGTATATAGCATTTATGTACTATGTTTCTAAAATGATTTGCGCTTAAACCGCTGAACCGATTTTGATAAAAATTTCTATGCAGATACTTTGAATCAATTTAAACGACATTAGATACTTTTTGTCCCGGAAAATGTACGGTTACCGCGCAGTCAACAAAAATGAATTTGGCTTATGATGTCGATATTGAGTAGGTACATGTAGGTATTACGTTAGGTTTTGGAGAAGGACATAGGATAATTTTTATCATGGGAAATGTTCGGTTTTCACGCAATAAACTTTATTAATTTGCGTTTAAGCTGCTGAACCGATTTTAAATAAATTTAGTTAATGTAGAAATAATTAGTTTATCACGTGCAGAGTTGGGCAAAAAGTAATTACTTAGTAATTTTAATCAGATTACAAATTAATCAGATTGATGAAGTAATTGTGCATCTGAAATTACCCGTAAGTTGATTAAAAAGATTATTAAGGGCCTTCCCCTACGGAGTTTCCGTAATTTACCGTATTTAGAGCCTTATAAACTCATAATTTGAAAGCTACAAAGTTATAATAAAAATACAGCAATAATCTTCAGTATATCAACATTCCTTTCCCCGTTTTAAATTTTCTATTTTTGTTTATTATACTCATGATATTAGTTTCCAAAGTAATACCAATTTATTAAATATTAAAGCATACTTTCAGCATCTCCCTAGTATTTATAAATTACGTTCATTTATAAATACTAGGGAGATCAATTTTAAACAAAGATAAGTAAAAAAAATAGGATTTTTGTGCGATCTCGACAACGCGTCAAATGTATGGTCAAGGTCGTTTGCTCGGGGGATGGCCTTAAGTATAAAATGTATTCTAATTTTAGTTTGCAACAATTAGATTAATAATTTAATTAGACTATGGAGTATTTTAATCATTACCTATGTCCAATGTCCAATTCTGGTAATTATAATAAATAAAAAAACTCCCACACCGGTTTCGGTGGCGGTGGCCGGTTTCAATAAAACCAGGCCAGTTACGCAGGAGTAATTTTATAGTGCCCAAGTGTGCGCGCAATACACAAGAGCACTCTGGGTTCAATGAAACCAGGCCAGTTACGCAGGAGTAATTTTATAGTGCCCTAGTGTGTGCGCAATACATAAGAGCACTCTGGTTTCAATGAAATCAGGCCAGTTACGCAGGAGTAATTTTATAGTGCCCAAGTGTGTGCGCAATACACAAGAGCACTCTGGTCTCAATGAAAACAGGCCAGTTAAGTAGGAGTAATTTTATAGTGCCCAAATGTGTGCGCAATACATAAGAGCACTCTGCGGGAAGCGCGGGAAGGGAAGAAGAAGCGGGAACTCTCTGTCCTTTCCCGAGACATAACGTATCTGCATACCAAATATCATCAAAATCCATGTAGCGGTATAAGCAGAAATCATTTTATTTAACGCCTGGGAACCGTACATTTTTCCGAGATAAAAATGATTCTATGGCCTTTTCCGGGACTCAAAGTATCTCCATACCAAGTTTCATTAAAATCTGTTCAGCGGTTTAGGCGCAAAGTAGGAAATTTTATAACGCGGTAACCGTACATTTTTCAAGACAATAATTATTTTATGTCCTTTCACGAGAGTCAAAGTATGTGCACACCAATTTTCATCAAAATCGGTTGAGTGGTTTAGGCGCAAATCATTTTTGTTTATCATACGGGTACCGTACCTTTTTCCCGGATTTAAAGTATCCTATGTCCTTTACCGAGACATAACGTATCTCTATACCATATATCATCGAAATCCACGTAGCTGTATAAGCAGAAAATATCATTTTTATGTAATGCCTGGGAACCGTACATTTTTTCGGAATAAAAAGGACCCTCTGTCCTTTCCCGGGACTCAAAGTATCTCCATACCAAATTTCAGAAGAATCGGTTTAGCGGTTTGGGTGTGACAAGGTAATTTTATAACATTTTGTTAAAGTAAGCACTTAAATTTGTATTGAAAGAACAAATCAGAATTTTGCATTTATGTGAAATATCACAAAGGACATTAATGCTATGTAATAAACCCTATAGCAATATTGCATTAACCATTTTTATACGTTTTCTCTTAAAACTGAATGGTAAAATTAAAATGTTTTTTCATAATCATAATCTACGCATTTCAACAAAAAAAAAAAAAAAAGATACCGCACAATGACATTTTTTTGCTTAAAATAAGCAGAAAATAAAGATTATTCCAAAAAAACTTAAAACGCCGATTACTCAAAACTAGTCCGATGTGGGATGGTACACGAACGATTAACAGCATCCAGTTTTCCTTCAGTCATTCAATAAAATGGTGTCATTCAATGAATACGCTCATTGAGATAGACTATAGGAGATAGCCTTATATCGGTGTATAAGCGTCAAAAGCGTGTAATGTTATGTCCTACTTACCAGGACATAACAAAGGGGTCGGTCTGCATATTTCATGTAATAAAAGTGTTAATAAAGGTTTTTAGTGAACGTTTTATGCTAGATATTGTTGAGTTTTGTGGTGCCGCTAAATAATAAACCATAAGAATGGCCAAAGAATGCCTCAAACACGTGGATTTGACATTAAATACGTAAGTTTTGAACAACGTTTTTTGGGCTTTTCAATCGGTATTTTTGTAAGTTAAATGGATAATTTATAAGTTTTATAATCCCTTATTCGTGCTATATAAGGCATTAGTGCTAAAAATGACACATCAATTAATAATTTGACTACAAAAATTGCATAGCTTTTTACGTGTGTTTACGGATTCTCATTACTTGAACTATAGTTTATCGATATCATGAACTAAATGACTTTCTTTTCTGGATTATAATGTGCTTCAAAATGATCGACAAATAGAAATATTCAAGAAAATAAACGCACACTACTTGTATGAAAATAAGCACAAAATGGCCACGCGATGACGGGCTAAGATTACATCTACTTTATCTATGAATACGCTAGTCGTTCAATCGAATCACAGATTGAACCAGATGACTGCGACATATATAATATTTCCTGCGTGTTGTGACCCTACGTCTATAGGCATTAGGCAATGTATAAAAAAAGTACTGTCAAACTACGCTTTGATCTTTTTTGTTTCATAAAGCGGCTGATTCTGTGTGTTAAACATGCAAATATAAAAATGGGTTGTTTTCTTTTTTAAATCTCCACCAGGCGGCGCGACGGTAGACACTTCTAGATTTTCTATTGGTTCCCCACTGATCTGAAATTATCTGCAGGTTGGCATCGCTGACTACATATTGGTTGTGTTTTTTAAAATTTCAGTGTACTGTCAAGTGTGACATACAATGATGAAAAACTCAAAGCAGATATGTTACTAGGTACCGCGCGCGTTGTGAAGATTCAAATACGGCCCAATTGGGTCGTCTGTTATTTAGTCTGCATCGAGCGCAGTCACGAACGTGCCGCGTCTTGTCTTACCTAAATAAATTGAAAATGACGTCGTGCGTGTTTCGAAAATGTACCAATTATGACTCAAAAGAAAACAAAACACATGGAATCTCTTACCACATGTCTTGATTGCAATAAATACCTCGATTATTTACATTTTCAATTATTTTTTCGAACAATCTAGAAAAAATCGAATTTTCGTCATAGCTCAGGCGAAGAAAGAGACAGCGATACGATTCGACGTTTAAAAATAGAACTGTCTCTTTTATGTAAATGGTTTTTCGTATCTTTTGTTTCACTTATTTGTCAAATTTGTCAATGTTTGCAATTTTGAATTTGAAAATTGTTTGGAAGAGATAAAATAGTATGGACGTAACAGATCTGTATAAGTAGAATATCATTGGTGACATAAATAAAAATATCTTAAACCTAAGCGATCATTGGCTTAAGCGATTAAGCCAGTATACTGGTAATAGTTTAGGAACACGCTGACATAATAAAAACTTGTCAAACTGAAAACTGACAACTGAAAAAGTTTTGGCGGCCATGTTACTTTGAAACTTCTTCTACTTTTTATTGTTGGTGTGGTTTTTATTATTTTTTCCCATATTGTGTTATTTGGGTTTTTAATGTTCATCATTGGTAAAATATTGGCCATTAAATATCCGTTATCGTGCACAAGTGCAGGTAAGATGTTGTCAAAACCAAAATTTATAATTCCTGTGACATTTGGTGTGAATAACGATAAATAGGGCTATTTCTTCCGTGAGTTTTAACTAAAACATCGTTATAATTTATTATTCTATTCGTTGGAATATCATTGTGTCTTTTCCAAATTGAAATGTATCAAGTTTTATATTCTTTTGCCCAGTTTTGTAGCAATTATTGATGGTATTACCTGGTATTACCGATAGTTGTCTACCCGTACGCCATCTAGTTACTAAAAAGAAAACAGTTTGACAATCAAATTAAAAAAATATGAAAATGCCTCATTAATTAATCCCTAAATTAATCCAATGATCAAGGATATTTTTTGAAAATCTGCTGTCAAAAATTGCCATCAGATTCTGGTAGACCTATAGGCTATATTATTCGAGTTCTAAACATTGAGGAAAGTGCAACCTGAGGTGCACCATGCAACCCCAGTCCCCATTCCCCAAAGGACTCTAGAAGAATGAATGGTAAACGGCAGTTTAAAAACGAGGTAGAAAGTAATGAATTATTAGAAGAGAGAAATTTAAAATATATTGATGAACCTAATGATTCAAAAGCAATAAACGATGCTGATGCAAGTTATAAACTTGATTCTTTAGAGAAAAAAACAGAAGTGAATGAGTCTGAAGAAGTTAAAATGAGTGATATTAATGTAGATGAGGACAGTAGAAGCTACAAGAAATATAAATTGCGCCAAGCACCTAAGTAAGTATTTTTTAAATATTGTCTTTCACTCTATGTTCACTTGTCTTGTCTCAATATCTTTTAAATACAAAGTAGGTATAGGTCTACCAGAGTCTGATGGCAATTTTTGACAGCAGATTTTCATAAAATATCCTTGATCATTGGATAAATTTTTATATTTGCATGTTTAACACACAGAATCAGCCGCTATAAGAAACAAAAAGGATCAAAATGTCAATTTATTTTCTCACTTTTTGCCATCAGATTCTGGTAGACCTATACTTAAGCAGAAAAAACTTCAGAAAGAGCTATTAGTGTATTGTGGAATAATTACTTAAAGCTACACTACTGATTAATTGGTGATGCATTAGAGCTTTTGACTTCTGCTCATTCTAGTTTAATCCATCAATCCCAGAGTTGCCAACTTTTCCAGCCACCATAACCGGACAACTTTATTAAAGATATATCAACATAATAAATACCTAAAATATAGGTGTAGGGTAGGAAAGTCCGGTCGGAAGTTAGTGACCTGACCCCAACAATTCCTTCTTAAACCCAACAGTCCGGTCGAAAACTGGACGGTTGGGAACCCTGATCAATCCCCAAGTGGCACCCGGCTGCCACACAACAATTGAAAATCTATTGTGTCTGCGATTCCCACGATCGAGGTATTACGTGTTGGTGAAATTTGAATTTATTTTCCACAATATCTTTTAAAATTCATAATGTTTATTGCAAGTGCTTTATTTAATTGGAGTCTTATAATTTCAGATTCAAGGTACAAAACCTGAATGAAAATAAACTACAATTTTCCCAGAGCATACAAAATGGAGATAGAGAAATAAAGGCACAAGAAAGTACAATAGAGGTCATCTTTAAAACTAAACAAAATAGGACCAAAGCTGTTATAAAGAGTCAAAAAAATGAAAAAAATATCTATGAATGTATGTGTTGTAAAACATTTTTTGAAAAATGCATTGACCTAGTAAAGCACAAAGAGGAGCACAAAAATGAATGCTATGCTTGCGACAAATGTAATATTTCATTTTCTTCTCAGATTATTTACCTAAACCACATATATAAACATATGAAACCACCTTACAGTTGCAGAGAATGCTTATTCAAAACGAAAGGTCTTAAATCAATGAAAGCTCACATTCAACGACATTCAACAAAAAAACTTGAATGTGGCATTTGTAAAAATGAATTTTACTTTTGTGAAATGGGTGTACACAAACTCAGCCACAACAGCACAAAATATGAGTGTGGTGAGTGTGGAGCTGTAAAAGAAAATAAAGCTAGTTTTGAGTACCATATGATCTCCCATGCAGGTGTTAAAAAGTACCAGTGCCTATATTGTGGGAAGGGTTATGCACATCCTAATCATTTGAGAATGCATACTCAAGTTCACACAAGTGATCCAAATGCTCATGAATGCGATGAATGTGGTAAGAAATACAGGAGTGTTAATAGCTTGTGGCACCACAAGGCCGGTAGCCACAGTAAAAAAGTGTACGAGTGTGATCATTGTGGTAGGAAGCTTAAGAGTAAAATAAATATTGAGCAGCATTTACTTCTTCATACCGAGCACAAGGCTTACAAATGCCCCGAGTGTCCGCTGAGCTTTCATACTAAAACTCATCTTAGATTTCATACTTACAGCAAGCATATAGAAGACAGGTTCAAATGTGAATTATGCAGTCGCTCATTTTCAATGAAGAGTGACTACAAAAGACATTTGAAATCAAACGTGCACAAAAATAATATTTTTAAGAAGGAGAAACTGGCAAAAAAATAATTCAGATTTGTAAAGTTACTGGAAATGTGGGTACCATATCGAGGGGTGAAAGGCTAATGGCGTTAAGCGACATTTTTGGAACTTTACAGGAGAGCGTTAGTTTTTAAAATCAGAAAAAAAATCGTAAAAAATCAGTTTTTCGGTTAATTTAGATTCCAAGTATACAGTTCTTTTCGTAATTAAATTCTTCATCACATGTTTTAGTTTTAAGTCAATAGAATAAAGGGTTACAGAAATAAATGTCGCTTGAGTTAAAAATGCTTATTTGTTTATTTTTTGAGAGTATGGATAAAGGACTTAAGTTACGCTTCGCCTAGATTTTAGAGTAAAGCTAAATGATTTACAGTACAACTGTTATTATAATAAGTGGGAAGCTAAATGATTCAAGAAGGTAGCTATAGTAATTTTTGAGTAAAGCCAATAGATTGAACTACATATCTATGGCTGCAACAGATTACGTCTAATAGGCTGAAAGATAAATTCAATCCTATTTTAGGTGCAGGATAAATGACTTAAGCCACGATCAACTTTTTAATGTAGTTGACCTAAATCCTCAAAATATTTAATTTTATTTGAGATTGGTCGTTGAAACCTTAACAAAAACTTCACAGCATCCAAATTGCAGAACATTCAACGAGAGTTTTCCATGATGCTAGATGAGAATAAAATAAAAATAAGTATTTTAAAAGGAGTGCTTATTAAAAACTACAGAGAATAAATTAAAAGTGACTAATTATTTTAGCATACTTAAGTGAAAAATATTTCAGTAACAAAAAGTAAATCGTGTATGTTAATATCTGTACCTAATATCAATGACATTTATTAGAACCTATTAATACTATAACAATATCACTGTCCGATCACTGTTACATAAGGTTTGACATTCACGACAGTATGCCTGGGAAAGAGGTAACTTATAATAATCCAAAGGCCACAAACTGGAGTGTATTCAGGGAGGAACTGCAGATAACCTCGCAGCAATCAACAAAGCTGCCAAGACCGTAAAACAACTGGAACTAACGGTGGGGGAGCTGGAGCATAGCTTGAATGATGCTTACCTCAGAAACTGTCCTGTTAAGAAAACGTCAAGTGAACTTAACGTACCTTGGTGGAGCGGTACTCTGGCGCAACTCAGAAAAGAGGCCCGAGCTCTGTTTAACAGAGCCAAAAGAGACGGGAACTGGGACGCATACAGAGACGCCCTGACGACGTTTAATAGGGAGCTACGGAAGGCTAAGAGACGCTCTTGGTCAAGGTTTTGTGAGGAAGTGAATAACACCTCGCAAACCTCCAGGCTATACAAAGTCATATCTAAGGCCCCTAGCTCTCATCCTAGCACTGTGAAGATGCCAGATGGTACTTATACTAAAACGGTGGAAGAAAAGCTAAAATTACTAGCCGAAGCCAAGTTCCCCAATAGTATCCATCTCGAAAGACACGAAGCCTTCTCTCATACGATTGTTAAAACCAGACCATCAGTTGACGATTGGAGACGAGCTTCCACGATCTCTAAGCCTGGCTGAGTCAAATGGGCAATTGACAGTTTCAAGCCTTACAAGACGAGGCGGCGAGGATAATATATTTCCGGCCCTCCTACAACAGGGCAATGGACATTATCCTTCCTCTACTACTGAAAGTATTCAGAGCAAGTTTCGCTTGAGGCTACAACCCATTGGCATGGACAAGGGTAAGGGTGTCCTACATACCCAAGAGTGGGGACAGGGACAAGGCTCTACCAAAGTCCTACAGACCAATAATTAGCCTCACCTCTTTCATGCTTAAAACAATGGAGAAGGTGGTCAACCTACACATAAGGGACACCTATTTTACTAAAAAGCCGCTGAATGAAAGACAACATGCCTACAAAAAGGCAAATCTACCGAGACGGCCCTAATAGACTTAGTAGATCGCATTGATAGAGCAATTGAAGATAAACAGATTACGTTATGTGCCTTCCTCGATATTGAAGGCGAATTCGACAACACTTCAACCAGCTCTATCATAAACAGCCTGGCTTCAAGGAATATAGATCCAACTACTATAAAGTGGATCAAAGCCATGCTCGACAACAGCCCGACAAGCACGACACAAGGTTGCCCACAAGGAGGTGTGCTGTCACCCCTGGAATGGTCCCTGGTAGTAGATGAGCTACTAAAGGAACTGAACCTTATAGGTTACTACGCTCAAGGGTACGCTGACGACCTGGCAATTCTAGTTGTGGGAAAATGCGCATCGGTGGTCGCTGGGTCGACGCAGTCAGAACTAAGAGTCGTCGAGGATTGTTGCAAAAGGGTCAAGCTAACAGTAAACGCTGATAAGACGGCCTTGATACTTTTCATCAAAAAGAGGAAGTTGGAGGGACTAAGACCCCCAACACTCTTCGGGAAAACTATTAAGTTTGCGGGTGATGTCAAATATCTAGGAGTAATCTTAGACAAAGGACTAACTTGGAATAATCACATCAAGTATATTATTACGAAAAAGGCTAGATGTGCTCTGAGTTTCTGTTGGAAGCTTGTCAGCTCTAAATGGAGTATTCGGCTGAAGGCAATGCTGTGGCTGTATACAGCCATAGTGAGACCGATTACTACATATGGCTGCGTAGTGTGGCATAAAAAGGCTGAACAAGTAAACTGTAATAAAAGTCTAAACAGCGTACAGAGACTGGCATGTCTAATAATCACGGGTGCACTCTCGTCAACACCCACCGCTTCCCTCGAGGCCCTGATCAACCTAACTCCGGTTCCTCTGCTTGTTCAGATGGAGGCCAAAAAGGCGGCTCTCAGGATTAGGACGGCGGGCAGGACGAATTGGGCCCCCACCCCATTTCGACAGCTGGAACAGTCTCTTCGTAAATCACCTGTCATGGCCATGCCATCAGATGCCATGATCAAGGTGCATAGCTTTTCAAAGCAATACCACGTATTATACCTTCCAGGGAGGACTGGGAAAGAAAATAGTCGAAAATAAACGCCCTAGTGATATAGTTTGATTCACGGATGGATCAAGGAAAGACAACCGAGAGGGAGCCGGATTCTACAAAGGCAGGACACCAAAAGACAAATACACCTGTTTGGGGGAGTTTGCGACCGTGTTTCAGGCTGAGGTCTTCGCTATCCTCGGTTGCTCACTAGAAAGCCTGGAGATGGCCCTAGTTTACAAAATATTTTTATCTTCTCCGATAGTCAAGCTGCACTTAAAGCACTGACTGCCGCAGAAGTCTCGTGAAAATTGGTTCTGGAATACATTGAGACGTTGAACATGCTGGGAAGGAACAACAACATCCGCCTAGTATGGATGCCGGGCCACAGCAACGTCCACGGCAATGAAACCGCTGAAGAACTGGCTAGGCTTGGGACTGAGAGTCTGATATATGGCCCAGAACCGGTCACAGACTAAGCAGGAAGCAATGGGCTGAGACCCCTGACCTTGAACACTCCAAGGCACTAATTCCTGGCTTCAACAAGGGACTATCAGAATTAGTGCTCACCTTGTATTTATGTAGGAACCAATTAAGAATCCTTACCAGAAGCCTAACTGGGCACTGCAAGCTCAAGAAACACCTAAACAGAATGGGTATTTGTAGCATAACGACTTGCAGATTCTGTGAGGAGGATGAGACACCTATAATTCACCTTCTCCTCGACTGTCCTGCTCTACTGCAGAGCAGGAACAGGCACCTTGGTCGCTACGAATACTCATCCACAGAGGAAATTCGTGGCACCAACCCCAACCATATCGTTCAATTTATGAGCAACATTGGGTTGGGGACGGTTATCTAGTGCGAAGGGCTACAACGACCTGCCTTCATTTAAAAAAAACTATAACAATTAGTCATTCACTTACTTTCTTAATAAGAAATCACAGGATATAACCATGTAATTATCACATAATCAGCCTCTAAAATTTGAAATCTTAATACCATTTAAAAATACTTAACTAAGCAATATTTTTTAGATTAATATTTTTATTAGAATTCACTTTTACCTAAGCATGTCACATTTGACCTAAAATTCTTAAGAAATCAGTCTCAATAACAAGTAATATATTTATCCTGCCATTGTTCACCTGCTAGTGTAGGAAACGAACCAAGTGAACCCCGGAGTAATTCCTCAGTCAGAAAAAACTTTATAGCATGGTAAAGTATCAATGAATTAAAAGTTTTGTATAAATATCCAAAGAATAATAATAATAGAAGTTAGGTATTTTTACCTAAATTCGTAATTAATTAATATCTTTTGTAGCAAAAATGCTCCGTCGAATCTTTTTTCACTGGACATATTCATGGAACGTAGGTATAGAAACAATGTATGAAATATCCCAAAGAATATCCCAGCAGAAACGCCAAATTTTAATAAAATATGTTTTTTTGGCGTGACTTGGACGGCATAATTGCCCATCCGTTTTTTTTTTTTACGGGAATGACATTTTATTGAAGTTTTATAGCCACAAAATGAAAATCCAAAAAATAAACTATGTAACTATACTATATTTAAAAATTGCTCTTTTACTAGCAGGGCAAAATTTCTCTATCTGTTTTATTTATTGATTTAAGTACACTGTTAACTTTATTTTCAACTAGAAAAATATCCAAAAAAATCATCAAGCGAATTAAAAAATAAAAATATTTTACATAGACAGATTTGAATATAGTATTCGGGAGCGAGCGGGGTGTATGCGCGGGGCGCGGGCGGGAGGTACAGGCCGCCCGCCCGCGCCGCCCGCCACCCTGCGCGCTGTTCATTCGTGGCTATGTAAATTGTTGTTGTTAGCATAGATTTAGGATTTTTTTTCGCTGCGGTTTGTTGTTTGACACTAGCACACGTTACCGTCTGGTTGTTGCTCGTTATGGAACGTTGTATTATGTGCAACAAAAGCCTCAATGGAAAGTGACTGTAAAGAAAAAAAATCGGCCAAGTGCGAGTCGGACTCGCGCACGAAGGGTCCTGTACCGTTATAGAGCGAAAGTAGGCAAATATTGTGTTTTTTGTATGGGATTCCTTACATATTTAATTTTAATTTTATTATTACCTAATTTTAAAGTAGAAATATAATTTAATTATTGAATTTTACGAGCAAAAAAGGCAAAAAATGACGTTTTGTTGTATGGGAGTCCCCTTAAATATTTTGCTTAAATTAGTATGTGCTGTTATAGAGTATATATATAATATATATACATACCTATTCAGTATTCTGTGAAAATTTCAGAAGTCTAGCTATAGCGGTTCTTGAGTTACAGCCTGGAGACAGACAGACAGACAGACGGGCAGTTTTTACCCTTTGGGTACGGAACCCTAAAAAGAAGTGGAAAACATAAAAAAGTTAGAGCTTATACTTGAAAAAGAAAGGTTACTCGTACACGTCTCTTGCAGAAAAGCCTACATAAACGAAAATATTATCAAATCATAATATTTGAAAAAGAAAAAACTAGACCTTACCAAAAACATTTTCATGTAAAAATGTTGCCAAGACGAGTACATAATATTATAGTTCGTGGTGTCAAAAGGCAGTAATCTCATGTAGAACCAAGTTTCTAAATCTAAAAACCTTAATTTTACACTTAAGGCCATCCCCTGAGCAAACGACCTTGACCATATATTTGCCGCGTTGCCGAGATCGCACCAAAAACCTATTTTTTTACTTATTTTAGTTCCAAATTGACCTAAACAAAATTAAAACGGCAAATATGTACCTAATGAAATTGTCTATCTATTGAAGTGTGTTTCAAATAATCGTAATATTATGTAAATACTAGAAAGATACTGAATGTATGCTTGAATTTAAATAAATTTGGAAGCTGATATTATCATGAGTATAAAAACCAAAAATAGAAAATTAATAACTAAGAAAGGAACGTTCATATAGGTACTGAAGATTATTGCTGTATTTTTATTATAATTTTATATCTTTCAAATTATGAGGTAATAAGGTTTTAAAAACGGTGAATTACGGAATCTTCGTAGGAAGATGGTCTTAAGGTGGTTCGTTTCCCATACAAAAAAACAATCGATATTAATTAGCTAATTTCATACTATTACTACAAAAATTTATATGCACATCTATTTATTTTGCAATACCATTCCCGCGAAATATATTTAAAATACTTTATTTCACACAGAAGTCACATTTTTATTGTTTTTTTTAAAGTGACATAAGCCACAAATGTCACTTTTTATAAAAAAAAACAATAAAAATGTGACTTCTGTGTGATATAAGTATTTTAAATATATTTCGCGGTAATGGTATTGCAAAATAAATAGATGTGCATATAAATTTATGTAATAATAGTATGAAATTAGCTAATTAATGTCGATTGTTTTTTTTTTTGTATGGGAAACGAACCACCTTAAGTCGCGGCAAAGTCTATACTAATATTATAAAGCGGAAGAGTTTATTAGTTTGTTTGTTTGTTTGAACGCGCTAATCTCAGGAACTACTGGTCCGATTTAAAAAAATCTTTCAGTGTTAGATAGCCCATTTATCGAGGAAGGCTATAGGCTATATTTTATCACGCTAAGACTAATAGGAGGGAAGAAATAGAGTAAAATGTGGAAAAAACGGGGGGAAATTATTTGAAAGGGCTTATTTGAACGCGCTAATCTCTGGAACTACTGGTCCGATTTGAAAAAATCTTTCAGTGTTAGATAGCCCAGTTATCGAGGAAGGTTATAGGCTATATTTTATCACGCTAAGACTAATAGGAGAGAAGAAATAGAGGAAAATGTGGAAAAAGCGGGGGAAATTATTTGAAAGGGCTTATTTGAACGCACTAATCTCAGAAACTACTGGTCCGATTTGAAAAATTCTTTCAGTGTTAGATAGCCCATTTATCGAGAAAGGCTATAGGCTATATTTTATCACGCTAAGACTAATAGAAGCGAAGAATAAGAGGAAAATGTGGAAAAAACGGGGGAAATTATTTGAAAGGGCTTATTTGAACGCGCTAATCTCAAGAACTACTGGTCCGATTTGAAAAATTCTTTCAGTGTTAGATAGCCCAGTTTTCGAGGAAGGCTATAAGTTATATTTTATCACGCTGAGACTAATAGGAGCGAAGAAATAGAGGAAAATGTGGAAAAAACGGGGGAATTTATTTGAAAGGACTTATCTCACGACTTACTAGAGCATTTTTTCTGTTATTTGGATCAGATAAGAAGTAGACCACGTGAAGGATCATAGGCTTTTTTTGTGGACTAATTTTTCTGTGAAATATCTAATTTACGCGGGCGAAGCCGCGTGGAACGTCTAGTACTTGATATAATGTTGGGCACTGTATGATTATTATCTAAAAGATGTTTATCAAAATGTGACTAAGTATTGTCAGGATGACCATTTCTATAAGCCGCGATAATATGTTCTTTATACCGAGTCTCAAAGCTGCGTTCAGTTTGACCCAAGTATACACTATCGCATTTAGGATAATCGATCTTATATATTTTATTTATTTATTTAAATTGAGGACACTAAACAGTGCATACATTAAAACCTTGTTAAACACAATAATAGTAATCTGTACCGATGCATGTACTTACCTTAACAGGCGACACAGCATTCACGATTATAGCTCTACAGATACAGTATAAAAATTAATTTCTTAACAAAACACAATTAAATCGATAAAAAATGATTATGAATTGAATAAAATGAAATTTTCATGCAAATTAATTATAACAGTAGTAACAAGCTAAATTTCATAATAATAAATAAGTAATAACTTAAAACTACGAGAATACATTTAAATCTTAACTAAGAGCAGTATAAATAAAATAAAATTAGAAAATACAAACATAATTTCAAAACAAGATCGAATGGGCCATATCAGTAAAATTATTTAAAATTTAAGCCAATATTAATAAATTTTTGTTAACAATAATTAATAAATTAATACTAATCATAAATGTTAAAAAAAGGGAAATCTACGAAAATTTTAATTACTTAAAGCAAATAACATCATCTTATAGACACCAGACTGATATTTTTTATCAATCCGGTCTTTATTGTGACACAAATGATGTTTTTAAGTATTATTTGTCCTGAATGCGATATTATGCATATCGTTGTTTTTCATTATTTTGGATAAGCGTGCAGATACCTCTCCCATGTAGGTCAAACTGGACTTATATCTAACTACCTTCTTGTCAATAAGACCTGCGTACAAAAACTTAACTAGTTCTATCTTGGTTTTATTTTTCAAAAAAATTATAAACAAAAAACTTTTTGAAATAAAAAGCTTTTATTTAAATAGTCTAAAGAGAAAAAAATAAATTTCTCCTTAAAATCTTTAACTATTAAGTTATAATCCTCAATATATTATACAATTTGCATGATAATAAAAGCTTGTCGCGACTCGCGAGACTTAATAATAATAATAATATCTATGGACGCTTCACACCACGTCAGTCTGGCCCCGTGCTAAGTACCTCAATGACTTGTGTTACGGGTACCAGACAAGGGAATTTAATACTTTTATACTATACATATATTTAAGATTTTTATTATATCATACACATATTTAATACACAACCAGATCCGGGAACATTGAAAACTTTTAGTTCCGTCGGCGGGATTCGAACCCGCGACCCCCGGCTTGAGCTGCCACACACTCAACCAATTGAGCCACAGAGGTCGTCACTTAGCAATCTATCAGTACTTGATAAATTTATTTAAATAAAAATATAATATCAATTTACTCAGTTAAATTGGTACTTACTAGTTTATTTACAAATCGCACGACAAGCTTTTGTTATCATGCAAATTGTATAGTATATTGAGGATTATAATTTAATAGTTAAAAATTTTAAGGAGAAATTTATTTTTTTCTTTTTAGACTATTTAAATAAAAGCTTTTTTTTCAAAAAGTTTTTTGTTTATAATTTATTTTTTGTTTTTTAGTTATCTCTGGCTAGATTTCTTAGTCTGTTTGATAGTAATTTGTTTTATTTCAAGAATTTGTTTAAATCTGATTAACTTAAGTCCTTAAGAAATCGTACTCGACTTTGACCGTTGACAAATCTATATTTAGCGAGTTGTTATATTCCGTTTATTTCTGCATGACTAAAAAGTTAAATTTAATTTAACAAAAGTGACCGGATTCAACCGGTCATTTTCTAAAACCCGGCTGGATTTGACTTGAAGTCACGTCACGTCATTTCACGATACGTCACGTGACGTCACGTAAAGTCACGACACGACACGTAACGTTACGTCACGTCATGCCACGTCACGTCTCGTAACGTCACGTCATGACACGTCACTTCACGTCACGTCACGTCACGAACGACACGACATGTCACGTCACGACATGACACGTCACGACACGACACGATACGACACGACTTGACTATTACTTTTCAATTTACTCTCAATGAGCACTTTTATTTGATACCCATATTGCAGAAATGCTTTAAAAAACTATTCCCTTATCTTGGCTAAGCTGCCATATTGGATATATAATGACATTATATTCGTTTTCGAGTTACTCTCAAAAAGCCCTTTCATTTAATATCCATATTGCAGGACTGCATAGAAAATAATTATTTCGCTATCTTAAATGGTCGGCCATATTGGATTTAGAGTGATGTCACATACCATATCGTGCATTGTCATCCAAACTAAACGCGAATGCAAAATTTCAGCTCAATCGGTTAAATATATCTACTTCAAAATTGAGTTCCAAAATTCCACCGTAACACACATACTTACATACAGAGCAAGTTAAATAAAAGCTTTTAATAATATTATTAGTATATTTTTTTATAATTTTGGTACTATATCCATATTTTGGGACTATATCCGTTGGATATCGCAATAGGCTACTTGACCTATATTTAATTTCATTGCACAAATGTATATTTCTAGTAGAACTTGGCCTAGGAAACCGTATTTCACCCTTATTATCAAATAAAAGCTTATGATTGATAAATAAAGTCGATTTGAAAATATAATTTTATATTTTTTAATTTGTACTGACGAAAACGCTTTTGCGGTACTTCCGATTTGGATGTGACGTCATCAGACTAGTAATTTAATATCTTTTATTTATCGCGTTCGTTATATGTAAGTTTATTAGTATATAAATAATAGAATCGTGCCCCCGAAAATTGTGCTTTGCGCTGCAGCTAATAGTGATTAGTGAACAATATCGCGTAACAACGGTTCCCGCATTATAGCACAAAAGTAAAGGTCGTATGTCCGAAAACTGTTTTTGATGATTATTTAAAAATTAAATAGAATACTAATATTTCCTTTAGCCATTATTTTATAAAGTGTGTGATTGTAGTAGTGCAAGTTATTTAATGATAGTAACTCAATAAGTGTAACAGATATTTTGTTGAAAAGCCCAGAAAGATTCATAATTTCGAAAAATATAACTATCGAGTCAAAATAAATGAATCGTGTTTTTCGTTAGGCAAATATCAGATAAATATACAATGATTAAAATATAAATCCCAATTTCATTTAAGTCAATCGTCTTCCGGGATCGTAATACTTATTAGAAAACACAGCAAAATTTGGCAGCCCGCTCTTAAGACACTAAGCACTAACACAGAATACATAATTAGTACCTTACGGTGCACTAACTAGATATCTATCTACCGACGATATGCCAGAGATATCGATGGTACGGGTACAATGATTCATAAACTGCAAAATATGTAACTTTGTAATCCTATACATTTATATGGGATCACAAAGTTATTCACGACAGAAATTATGAAATGTTTAGGTTTTCCCATGATTAAGACCCAAAGCACTAACAGCTAGATATCTATCTACCGATGATATACCGGATATATCGATGATACGGGTACAATGATTCATAATCATAATTGGCAAATGTAACTTTATAATCTACACTAGACGTTCCGCGCGGCTTCGCCCGCGTAAATTAGATATTTCACAGACAAATCAGTCTACAAAAAATAGCCTATGATCCTTCACGTGGTCTACTTTTTATCTGACCCAAATACCAGAAAAATTGCTCTAGTAGTTCGTGAGATAAGCCCTTTCAAATAATTTCCCCCGTTTTTTCCACATTTTCTTCTATTTCTTCGCTCCTATTAATCTTAGCGGTGATAAAATATAGCCTATAGCTTTTCTCGATAAATGGGATATCTAACACTGAAAGAATTTTTCAAATCGGACCATTAGTTCCTGAGATTAGCGCGTTCAAATAAGCCACATCAAATAATTTCCCCCCGTTTTTTCCACATTTTCCTCTATTTCTTCGCTCCTATTAGTCTTAGCGTGATAAAATATAGCCTATAGCCTTCCTCGATAAATGGACTATCTAACACTGAAAGAATTTTTCAAATCGGGCCAGTAGTTCCTGAGATTAGCGCGTTCAAACAAACAAACAAACAAACTAACAAACTCTTCCGCTTTATAATATTAGTATAGATTACAAATTTAGTCACGATGTTAAGTGTATCTCGAAAACTGGACAGAAATCAGTCAGTCAGTCAGACAGTAAGTAAGTGACAAAATTAAGAAAGTTTAACAAGTTTCAGTTCTTAAAACAGCCTACTGGTTCAAATTGAATGAAATTTTCCGTGCTTATACAACGCTTGCTTGGCAACTGAAAATTCAAGCTTATTGTTTTATCCACAACGAAGTTTTAGGGGGTCAAAAAGAGTCTGAATTACTTTGAGAGAAGGATGGTTAAATCATAATTTGAAAGCTACAAAATTATAGTTAATAAAATCAGACGTTACTTTGCGGAAATCCATAACTAAAATTTAGTTTGTCATTATTTTGAGGTTGAGGTTTATTTCGCGGAATATTGCTAAAAATAATGACAAACTAAATTTTACAAAATTATAATAAATATACAGCAATAATCTTCAGCATATAACCTTTCTTTTTACTGTTATTTATTTCCTATTTTTGTTTATTATACTCATGATATCAGCTTCCAAAGTAATACCAATTTATATTTAAAATTCAAACATACATTCAGCATCTCCCAAGTACAGCTTGGCAAAGAAGAGTCTGACGCGGTGACAGCTGGAACTAAGAGTTTTTATTTATGACAACACTACATTACTTGTCAACTCTAGTAATGGGGTTGTCAATTCATCCCCTAAATTATAATGGTTTTGATGTCACTTAAACGTTGGTGAAAACAAAACTTGCGTTAGGTGCCCCTTATATTGGCTTAAGGGACACCTAAAATTTAGGTGCTGTTGGTGAAAACGGGTATAATATATTTTGTTTAACTAGGTAGAACCTAGGTAATAACGGACAAAGCCATAAACACTTCTATAAAAAACATTAAGGGAGTTTTGCCGGGAATGTGAAAGAATGATGTTGTGTTTTTGTATTATTTTCCTAAAATTGTGTTAACTGGGTTTTTAATGTGTAATATTGGTAGGATATTAACCATTAAACATATTCGTTATCATGCAAGTGCAGGAAAGTGATACAACATCCAGAAACGTGCTATTTTGTGTTCCCTCCATCGAAAGTTTCAGTAAAGCGCCTACCACTTTATTGAATCGACCGACATGACTCCTTGAGTCTATTGAATTTTACTCCGACTTTGACTAGACATTTGACCTGACGATGTAGAGAAACGATGCCGAAAATTGTACACAAGAAAATTGTTTTCCCGCCATATTTTATATACTTGACACTGGCCATGGTTAAAAAGCCGAGTGCCATAATAAGAAAAAAAAAACATTAAAACCGTCAAAACAAAAAAAAACTAATTGTCAAACGAAAGTTGTGAGATTTTGTAATTTGCGTAAATATTTTCGTTTTTCTCCTATAAATAAGCAAATTTATCATATATAAAGTGTGATTTAAAAAAGGTTAGATATATTATTAATACAGTTATCATTTAAGGCATTTTAGGCTATAAAAGTGTTTGCATTTTGAAATATATATTTAACTAAGGCAAGTCTCTAGATCTTCGTATTTGTAATCATGTTTACTAAAATTACGCGCGAAAGTTACCCATAGGTTCAATAAAAATAATCAGATTTTAATACCTTTTTCGATCGTTAAAAATATTAAAATCGTACCGCCTTATTCTGGATATTGCATCGGAAATTTGCTAAAAGCTAAACACTTCTTGCTAGTGAAATGTAGTTCTTAATCCTTTGAATGTAAGAGTCTGTTTGGATTTTCGATAGAGACGAAACGAAAACGATATTAGAAATCCAGAATAAGGATACTAAGCCAGGTTGTTTGTTTGGGAATTAAATTATAGACTTAATTGCTATTATACTACTCGAAAAATTATTTAAAGATTTTAATAATATTTAGAAGTGATATACATCGATCGTGGGAATCACAGACACAATAGATTTTCAATTGTTATGTGGCAGCCGGGTCCCGCTTGGGGATTGATGGGTTAAGCATAATAAGATCTTCTATTTTTGGCACAATTTTAAGCATGTTAGGCAAAATAATACTTTTGGTTAAAAATAATACAATAAGAAAAGAAAACTTGTCAAAGTTTCAATCTAGTAAAGCACACAAAACATTATGTTGAAGAAAAATATTAGTATATTCAAAAGTCAGGATAGGCTATCTCTTACAGCAAAATATTTGCAGAACAAGCAGGGTTTTTTTTTTCAGGTTTGAAAATGGCAAGAGTTTGTTGTATAGAAGGATGTTCTACAGCTATAGAGGGTACTTTTTTTAAGTAAGTTTTTATTAGTGTATATTTTTAAATCTTACTGAGAAAACCTACAAATGATTGACCCTTGTCATACTAACTTTAAACCTCACATAAGGTTTAACTATAATAATCGGCCAAGTGCGAGTCGGACTCGCGCACGAACGGTTCCGTACCATTATAGAGCAAAAATAGGCCAAAAATTGTGTTTTTTGTATGGGACCCCCCCTTAAATTTTTATTTTATTTAAATATTATTATTAATTATTAAAGTACACATATTATATTTAAGGCCTTTGTGAAAATTTCAAGTGCCTACCTGTTGCCATTATTGATATAGAGCAAAAAAGGCTAAAAAAATCATGTTTATTGTATGGGAGCCCCCCTTAAATATCAATATTATTTTGTTTTTAGTATTTGCTGTTATGGCGGCAACAGATATACACAATCTGTGAAAATTTCAGAAGTCTAGCTATAGCGGTTCTTGAGATACAGCCTGGCGACAGACAGACAGACGGACATACAACGAAGTCTTAGTAATAGGGTCCCGTTTTTACCCTTTGGGTACGGAATCCTAAAAACTTATTGTTTTGTTCATTTAAAGGTTTCCAAATAGTCGAACCCTCCGTCGTAAATGGATGGATGCAATTACAACAAAACCTAACACCAAGAAGGTGATAGAAGATTCCTTGATTTGCAGCATACACTTTCTGAAAGATGAGTACGAAGTCATAAGGGGTAAAACACGCTTAAAAGCAAAAGTTGTGCCGAGTCTTTTTGTTAAAGTAAGTAAATTATTGATTTATTACCAATATTTTTGCTTGGTTCATAGGAAAGCAAGAGCAAATACAACAAAATTGAAGGAAAATTAAATTATTCTGATACCAATATACCAAAATTAGCACTGATGATTTTTTTTTTTCAATTCAGTATTAAAAAGAATATATTATTTTTTTAGGCCAAGTCTAAGTCTCCTGATCCTAGTCCAACAAAATTACACAAAACTGATGATAATGCACATAGTACATATACTAGAATAACAGAAAATGAAGACTCAAACAAAGACATTCCTACGAAACCGCCAGATAAGGATTCTAATGCAATGGACACAACAAATGATGAAACTACAGGATCAGATGAATTCCAAAAAAGTCTGGAGCCAACAGCAATAAAAGAAATTGGTAGCAATGTGGAAAAAAATCAAAGGTAACATGTTATAATTATTATTATGAGTGAATTAGTGCAAAGATCTCAAAAACTTTAAGGGTCAACTCACACTTACCAGACGAAACTGACGCAACAAAATGTGGTCAAGCTGTGGTTACGTGAGAATTAATAATAATAATAATAATATCTAATGGACGCTTCACACCACATCAGTCTGGCCCTGTCCTAAGTACCTGAAGGACTTGTGTTACGGGTACCAAACAATGGAAATATAATATTTATTAATACTTTTATACTATACATATACTTAAGATTTTTATTATAATATGATACATATATTTAATACACATCCATGACCCAGAAACTTTGAAAACTTTTTGGTACGTCGGTGGGATTCGAACCCTCGAGCTCCGGCTTGAGCTACCAACGCGCTCACCAACTGAGCCCTGTGTAGGTCTGAGCTGTGGCTACTGAGACCTCTGTAAGTCGTCAAAGAATTGAGGCGCTGCGGCTTCTTGCAGTTGCGTGTGTGGTTTAGTTGTAGGTTTAGTTGTCGCTATCGTTGAATTTGTGGTTGCATGTCGTCTGTATTACACACGTGTGGTACGCAAAATGTGGTATGTGTGAATAGTCCTATTAATTTTCAATACAAAGTATACGCTCTATAATGTGGTGTGGTTGTTGTGGTACGCAACCTAAACCTCAACTCTCAAAACAGCCAGAAGTAGTAATTTATTTGATATTTCTATTTTAGAATCCAGGATCATTCGGATTTAGAGATTAAGGACATAGAAGATATTATAACAAATTATCATATAAAACAGACCATTCCAAACAAGATACATTCTCCAGAGAACATAGATGAGCCGAGTAATCCTTCACAGAACATGAATAATGGAAACATTATAGAAATTAATGATGAGCACGCCGAGCCACAGTTTATAGAAATATCTGCTGATAAAGGTTTGTTGGATTATACCTCTATATTCTACTAGGTAAAGGCAAAGAGCTGTAATTGTCCATTTTTTCACAAATAAAAACTATGCTGGGTCCCTTCTTGGGACTGTAAGTAAGGCTGTAACATATTTTATCCAAATCAGTTAAGTTTTAAGTGGAATGAAGAGGTAATTAAGGCAGACATGCATATTTTTCAAAATGCTTTTATAAGGTCGGGCTGTATGTAACGGAATCTTTGAGCACGATTTTTACCTATCTCCAGCTGTAGTCTAATTAATTCGAAGCTTTGCATACATATTAAAAGCAAAGCAAGACAATGCAATAATTTGTTAAAAGTAAAGAAAAAAAGCGTGTTTATTTTAGTTTTTTTAAACTATACTTTATCTAAATTGTATGATTTGTATCAAAATAATTTTTATCATAGTATATTATACTGTTTGTACTGTTACTACTGTAATACAAAGAAGAAGTTATGTAATGAGATTTTTATAGGTCAGAATGGTCAGCCGGACGGTCAAGATTGTTTGATGGTTTTGGAGAATGTGCAAGTAGAGATAGACCCCAACTTAATGTTTCCGGATTATGATGATGATATTGATGAGAATTCGAATGATTCTGATGTTATTGACCTTGGAGAGAAGTAAGTTGTAATAGTAATAATAATATATATATATATACGACGACCCCTGTGGCTCAGTTGGTGGGCTGTTGGTAGCTCAAGCCGGGGGTCGCGGGTTCGAATCCCGCCGACGGAACAAAAACTTTTTCAAAGTTCCTGGGTCATGGATGTGTATTAAATATGTGTATAATATAATAAAAATCTTAAATATATGTATAGTATAAAAGTATTAAATATATTTCCGTTGTCTGGTACCTGTAACACAAGTCCATCAGGTACTTACCACGGGGCCAGACTGACGTGGTGTGAAGCGTCCATAGATATTATTATTATTATTATTATTATATATATATATATATATATATATATATATATATATATATATATATATATATATATATATATATACATATTATAATTTATAAGTTATAACTATAGTAATTAAGCTGGAGGAGGCCTTTGCCAACAGGCCCACCAAATTAAGAGACAATATATAACAAGAAAATTCTTATAACATTGCAAAACAGACAATTCGGAAAAAAGGCTAAATAATTAATAATAATTAAGCGCTTAAAGTCTTAACAGCCTAAAGTAACTTTGATTTGAGCCTAATTTAATATTGCGAATGTGTTGGGATAGCTGTGACCTTGACACTTATCGAGGTGAATGGCGCGGGCGATACAGTGGAAAGACAGCGGCGAGACAGTGCTCTCTGCCAATCAAATTGGTCCAGGGCACTGTCTTGGTAGGTGTGGTCGTGATTCATGGCATAACTTCTGTAGCAGAGGCGTAGCTACCGCCGTATATGGCGTATTAACTATACGGGGCCCCCAGTCCACAGGTGCCCCCAACGTGTCCAAGCAAAAAAATTAATAATTATTTTTTTTTTACTTTTGAACACTGTTACTTGGGATCTGTGTTACACAATAAGACATTTTTATGAAGGGGGGTTGAATTTATTTGGCTTTTGAGAGCAGAGAAAGCTTAGTATATAATATATTATGCTTTTACTCCTATGATGGGTCAATTTTATTGTTATTGGCCAAATCTAAGGTCGGTCGGTACACTATGTCTGCTCAATCTGGAGTGAGTGACACTGCCTGTGCCAGGAAGTGTTGCTGCCAGTATGCTAATGCCTTTTGCTATTCTTCCTTGATAGACCTTGCTGTGTTTTGTGATCTCTTCCTTAACCATGCTCATTCCAAGGTCTCTGTAAATTGTACTTGTTAGAAAGATAGTATGGTATTCTTCCACTTAACTGACGTGTTCTTGTAGTTTGGCTGATGCTGTAGTGGGGTTTTCATGCTCGGAAAGGAAGGCTGTGTCGTCGGCATATGTAGCCGTGGTTGTATCGTCACTAGTTGGCAGGTCTGCAGTGAAGATGAGATAAAGCACTGGACCGAGTATGCTTCCTTGCGGGACTCCTGACAATATTTGGCATAATTCCGAAATTTCATCGCCGATTTTTACCTCGAAACATCTGCCACTTAGGTATGACTTGAGTATTAGGAAGAAGCAGTGCGATAATAACTTGCCTCGTGCCATACTTTATCGAATGCCTGACTAATGTCTAGAAAGACAGCAGAGCAACCAGGGGGCACGGTAGTGCCCCCGCTAAGACGAGCCAAGCGAAGCGCAAGGGCCCTACCTACCTTTTCTCGAAACGTTTCGTCGTATTTTTTAACCCTCGTAACTTTGGTTTGGATAATGCCAGGTAGTTCAAATTTTTAAGATATTATAATGACATGAGTATAATAATTAAATGCGCAAAGTTTGAATATCGTAGCTATTATACTTTAGATTTTATAGGTGTCCAAAAGCCCACAATTTTGTCACTGACTTACCGATTATCAAAACTGTTAGGGTACTTCCTGAAGTCTTAGAAAGCTAAAATTTGGTATGTAACAATATTAGTACAAAAACAACAAAAAAATATCAAACCCAACCTAACCTATCCCATCTCCTTAATTGAGCAAAATTAGGCCAAAAATTGTGTTTTTTTGTATGGGAGCCCCCCTTAATTTTTTATTTTATTTTAATATTATTATTAAATATCAAAGTGCACATATAACTAAGGACTATGAGAAAAAATCAAGTACCTACCTGTTGCCATTATTGATATAGAGCAAAAAAGGCAAAAAAATCACGTTTGTTGTATGGGAGCCCGGAGCCCCCCATAATTATTATATTAAATATTAATTTTATTTTGTGAAAATTCCAACTCTCTAGCTATTACCGTTCTTGAGTTACAGTCTTGAGAGTGGAGACAGACAGACAGACAGACGGACAGACAACGAAGTCTTAGTAATAGGGCCCCGTTTTTACCCTTTGGGTACGGAACCCTAAAAAATACGTGTAATCCTTGAGAGACCACAGACTCACAGAAAACCGGCGTGAAACAGCGCTTGCGCTGTGTTTCGTCTAGTGAGTGAGTTTAGCGGAGGTCCAATTGTACCCTTATTCCCTATCCCTATTCTTTTCTGCTTATTCCCTTAGCCTATTCCTTCATAAAAAGGCCGGAAACGCACTTGCAACTCTTCTGATGTTACAGTGTCCATGGGCGACGGCAGTTGCTTTCCGTCAGGTGGCCTGTCCTTTTTTTATGAAATTAGGGGGCAACCTAATTTCATAAAAAAAGGAAAGAGAACAGGGGAATAAGGATACCCCTTTTCCCTATTCCCAAAGGGGAAAGCCCTATTCCCGCAATTAAACCTTTTCTCTCTAAAAGGCTGGCAACTCGGCGACGGTAGTATACTTTCCATTAGGTGACCTGTTTGCTCGTTTGTCCTCTAATTTTATATGACCGATCTCCTCAAAGCTGGCAAAGCACTTGCAACTTTTCTAATATTGCGAGTGCACACGCTCGTTTGCCCCTTAATTTCATAAAAACGTGTGTGGTAAAACTTACAAAAAGAAATGAAATTCCACCAAAAACATTTTCATGTAAAAATGTTGCCAAGACGAGAACATAATATAGTTCGTGGTGTCAAAAAGTAGTGAGATCTCATGTAGAGCCAAGTTTCTAACCTTACATACTCACACTCAGCCCTAAATCTAAAAACCTAATTTTACACTTAAGTCGCGGCAAAATACTAATTGATATAATGTTTCAGCCGCACGAGAAGAATCTAAAAACTCTACATATTAGTCTAAATGGGTGGCTTGGCCATTTTGTTATTCGTTATGCTATGGGCTTTGAATTACTTTTCTGTTGTACTTAATAACTTTTATATTAACCGTAACAAAATGGCTAGGCCACCGATTTTGACAAATGTGTAGAGCTTTTAGGCCCGTATAAATAGTCAGTACTCAAAATCCATCTCGGTCTCAATTATATTTTATAGGTGGGATGTGAGCTGTAGGCCTAGTAAAAAGTAACTTACTTTGGGACCTCCAAACAAATTTTTATACGGGCCAAGGCACGCTACGCTTAAGTTTAAATTTAGATCAGTAAGAGTTTAAATTTAGATCAGTAAGGTATACTGTGTACATACGAAAACGTAATATGATTTCTAATTTCAGGAAAAATGACCCCATAAGCTTGTTGACGTCCAGCGACGAGGACGAAGTGATTATTGAGGAACCGGAAATTGATACTGTGGAGGTGTCCGACGTCACCGACGACGACGACGTGCCGCTCGTCAAATTACTCAAAACTAGGAAGTCCAAGAAATCCTCGAAGAAGGACAGAAAGAGCCTCGACCTGCAGCAGGTTTTTTTTTTTCAAATTTATTCAAGACGTCACAATAATTGTACAATATTACAACAATTGTTTCCCATGCAAAAACCTAAAAGGTTTATCTGTTTGGGAGAGACGTTCTGTTTACAATAATATTGTTAAACTACTTTAGCATATTCTATGACTACTTAAATAATTTACATTGCAATAGTACAAAACATAATATTTTAATATTGCAGGTGATGTGGGGCGGCTACGAGTACTACTGCGTCCAGTGCAAATTCACCACGCACAGTAGTGGCGAGTTCAGAAAACACAAGAGCTCGCATTCCACGGTGTTCGAGGTGTGCCAGCTCTGCGACTACACCACAGGTAGCAAGAGTCAGTTCGTCCGGCACAAGAGGAAGCACAAGTTCGAGAAGCGCCACCAGTGCCACCTCTGCGATTATAAAGCTAAACACCACATGAGTCTCTTATACCACTTAAAGACGCACACGGCCGTCGGAATAGAGTTCGAGAAGTGTTTCAGTCCTAGCGACAAAGGTAATTGCGTGGAACGTTTAAAACAGAAGTACTATAAGTGTGACAAGTGCAAGTATAAAACGTTGAGGCGCTCCGATCTCAAGCGGCACAAACGGAAGATACATCAGGACTACGACGACGAAGATCAAGATGTGGATTATACCCCGGGCTAGGTATGTTTATTCCGGTTAGGGTATTGATTTAAAATGTTCTAGCAGAGCTATAATGGTTACCGATGTTCTGATTTTTGGTCAACTAATGTAGCTCTCAACCTAAAAATTATTATTTCCTGGCGCCAACAGCGCCCCGCCTGGAATTACTAGTTTATAACTATGAAATTTTGTACTTTGTATACTTGTAAAATTATGTCGAATTTTCACAATGATTGTGCATTCCATTTTTTTCCATTTTCCACAAAATTAAATTTTTAAAATTCTACTTAAAAGTAATAAATTTGTTTTTTTATGATTTTTTATTATTTATGAAGTAGATCTTCAAGTTGTGGGAAATAAGTTTGGTAAAAACTAAAAACAAATGCAATCCTCTTGGGCCTCTGCTTCCATTTTTGCGATTTATGGCGTGAATATTGGGCATTAATTTCTATTAACCTGAGCTTTAATTATTCTGAGTTTTTGTCGCATACTGTGAGCACGTTAACCAAAAGGATGATGCGCAAGTCGTAACCACCCTCCAATAACAATAAGATATTAATATTTTGCTTAGTCTATGATATTAATATCCAACAACATAATTGTCGTTGGATAGATATTTTCAATTGGAACAATAGTTGTTTGTTTTTTATAATTGTCCATTTGGAGACTTCACTTTACATAAAAAAATTAACTTTATGGGGAGAAAATAAAACATTATTTAATTATTCAATTTTCAATATGGCCTTACAATCATAGTTTATTATAATTAAAGTACATAATTGGTGCATGTTTTATGCAAACCGGCTCAAATACCATATTTAGTGACTGGAGAGCAAGTTGTGTATAAAAAATATTTAACATACTTGTACTTGAAAAATTGTTTTTAAAATATTTTTCTGAAGATATAGTCTCGTCCAAACGGACAATTCTACCAACAAAACTGTCATAACAATATTGTTGTTTACATTGTAAAGACCTTTCCAATGACATAAATCTTATTGCTATGGTTCGAGACAGGGCCGGATTTATATTTTTTATTAGTATAGTCCACTTTAATTTTGTCGCCCCTATATACGAACTCTGCCGCCATCCTAGGACCCTGCCGCTCCCCCTAAGACTTCATAGGACGCTGCCGCCCATAGGCCATGGCCTATATTGCCTATACATAAATCCAGGGCTAGTCCCAGGTTCCATACATTTTTGCGCATCATCTTTTGTACGGCTTCATGGAAGCATCAAGATTTCTGCGCTCACCACTACTTCACAGTCACAAAATGAAAGGCAGAGGCCTTATAACGATAAAAATAATATTAATATAGGTTGTGTATTATAAAATATCAACATCTTAATTATGTTTTGTAAATATTACTGATCACTAACCTCAGAACAAATAAAAAGTCAAATAAAAAGACTTTTTATTTGGTCTGAGTCACTAAGAAGTATTGCTATGTAAATATGTGTACTGTGTACATGCATAATATTATGTGTGTCGAAATAAAAGTATGATATTATAAGCTAATATGTTATTTTTTATTGTTGATTGAGATGTTAATAGTGAGCATAGATCATTGATATTCTATAGATTTTGGATCTTTGATCTGGGTCTTTCAAGCAGTGGCGGCGCAAGACCTAAATTTTATGTGGGCAAAATATATTTTGCGAGGCCCTCTGATGGATGATGCAAGAAGACGGATTTTGTTAAAAGATTTTTTTGATATTCGTAAATCCTTAAAAAAAAAAACGCGCTGTCCAAGGGGCGCGAGGCCCCTAGGACCGCGAGGCCGTGGGCGGTCGCACACACCGCCGACGCCTTACGCCGCCTCTGCTTTCAAGAATCCTTTTCAATACAGGTATTCTGAGTTTATAACGTTTTGAAGTTTATCTATTAAATAGCGTTGCTAATTGAATAGTGTTTCGACTTTAGCCATTCAAAAAACGCTGGTTAATATATAAAAAACCAAAAACCTCAAAAGTCGTAGGTCGATTTAATTGGAATTCCTCACAGACAATAAAATAAAACAAGTCATTACCAAAAGTGCTATCGTATATTTCCTTGTAAAAATCAATCAAAATAATTTACGTTCAACTTTCTAGTCCTATAAAGTTACTCAAACTAACATCAGTAACAGAAACTTAAGTTATTTTTATAATTATTACAAAATATTAAACTTAATTACATATGGAGGGCTTGTTGGGGGCAGCGCGGCACACCACCGCCTTGAGATTTGTCATCGACTCATCTTGCAGTGCTTGGTCGAATTTCTGAAAAAAAAAAATTATTAGTTACTTTTTTTTTATTTAACCAAAAAACTTATTTTGTACAGCAAAAAACATGAGCTCAGTTCTCAAGTCTCAAATAATTGATTATAATATTATGATTAAGACTTTATTCTCCCACAGTGTAGGTGTAAAAAACAAAGATAATAATTAAGGTACTCAGAATATTCACAAAATAGTCAGTTGTATTTATACTTTAATAATTAATAAATTAATTAAAATGTATAAAATTGAAATAAAATAAATATTTAAGGGTGCTCCACATTTTTTTGCCTACGAGGGTACGGAACCCTTCGTGCGGTAATCCTACTCGCACTTGGCCGATTTGTTTAATTTCGGAACCAATCAATACGGCGTCGATTCATGACGTCACGGCCAGTATATTGAGTAATGTTTCGGAACACATCTACGTCATGTACCTCGTTGATGATGACTGTGGGCACGAAGGCGAGGGGGCGCTGCACGAGGTCGCTCTTGTCCCCGTAAGAGGCCAGGAGAGTGTCGCCCTGCGCGCCGTCCGCGCACTTCCTGAGCTTGCTGCTCTCCGCCGACTTGCCCACTTGCTCCAGACACTGGAAATTACACCGAGAATTATTGTAATAGCGAGAAATATATCTAAGAAGTTGTATAACGTCAGCAATCAAACAAATTGGACATCAAAATCGATGAAGAATGTGAGGATAAAAGGAGATTTTCATAAAAACCCGTAACACCGTCGCGTCGTATGCTCGCTGTGTAATAAGTTACATTATATCTCGTAACGTCGGTCAGTACCCACCTTTAGAATTCGTTGTATGAAATGATGTGAAACCTCGCACATTCGTCCGCACCGTGCGCACCGCATTTCGTGTATTATGCGGTGCGTTCGACGCGTACGGCGCGTACGGTTCTCACAAATGTGCGATCAGCTTAAGTAGTAGGTATACATTCAACAGCACTTTTGATTAGCAATGTGAAAACGTTAGCCAATAAACAACGCTGTTGAATAGATAAACTCCTGTCAAAAACGTCAAAAAACTTCTTACTGTGTCAAGGGACTTGTCGGGGTTGGCCTGCCCCATCAGGCAGATCACCAGGTCCATCTTCTCCGTGTCCTGGAGCTTGCGGTCCTTCAGGATGCATGCTTGGACCTGGAAAATAACATTCATTTCAATATATCAATTAACATCATAAGCAGTGTTCACTGATTGTGATTTGTGTGTAATTAAAGACGTAAGTAGGTGAAGTGGCTAACTAACAATTTGAAAGTTTTCATTTTTTTTCATAAATGGAGAATGGCTTTAGGACCGGGAAAATGTTTTTTTAAAAAAAAAGTGGATTTTATGAAAATCCAGATTATAAAGTACGTAAGTTACAAGGTTTGTCCTAGTTATAAGGGAAAAAATGCTTTAACAGAATAACTATTAAGGCCACGGACACGAAGTCAGCGGGCAGCGGGGCGGCGTCGGTACGGGTAGCCCGCTTGTAGTTACGCCACTCCCTGCACCGCTGCTTTTGAGGCCGGTTCCATATAAATCTATACATTGGAACGCGTCGCTCTCGCCGTCGTCGCCCCGCTGGCCGCTGCCCGTTAACTTCGTGTCCATGGCCTTAACATCTTAGGGCTAACGCTAAAACACGGGCGGATGCGGGCGCGGGCGCATGCGTCAGAAGACCGCCGCGGGCTACGAATCCGCGAGCGGGCACCCGTCGCGTGCGCCCGTCTCATTTAGCACTGCTAGTTTAATTTTGATCTCGAGCGTGTACAGTTGTATCGAGTAGATTACATACCATGGATTATTTACTAATTTATTATTTGGCAAAAAGACGTCAACGGAAATGCGAAAAACGTGCGTCCGCGCCGTGGGCCCGCCGGCCGCCGTCCGCCGCGCGTGTGACAGTCCGTCGCCCGCGTCCGCGCTCCGTCGCACGCGCGTGCGCTGCCCATACTATTTTTCATTATACACACGCGAGCGTGCGCCCGCGTGAGTTTTAGCGTGCGCGCTTAGAAATGCGCAGATCAGCACTTCTAGAATAAGTTATCTAAATGTGTATCGCCGACTGAATGAGATATAACCTGTTTTACAATTGCAAAGTATAATGCGACTCGTGACGTACAATGCCGAAGTATGCTAATGCTTAATTCGAACGTGCACTATTTGAGTGGGCTTATTGCGAATCAACCACGTTGAGCATAATTTCATAAAGGTACAAGTTGGAAGCCGGCTACATGAAGCGGCAGCAGACGACGTGTCGTCGCGACACTACTGGTTTCTACAACTTGCATTTACAATAAAATCCCAGAAAACGTTCAAAATCTTTCCATTAATAAATTTAAAAAAGTAGTCAAAGAACGTTTGTGTGCCAAAGCCTATTTATTATAAGGTTAATGATTTCATAAACGATGGCACATCATGGGAGTCGGATGGCTGCTTGCAAGGCTACTTCTACATTATTATATGACTTACAATAATTATGTATGTATGTTGACATTGTATAATTATTTTAAGTTACAGCATTGTAAACTTTATTTTAAAAGATTATTTTTTTTCTCACTTTTTTGGTAAAAAAGTGGGCCCGTGCGAGTTTCTTACGCCGGTTCTTCTCGCCGGGTTAGTTCCCGAACCGGTGGTAGGCATCATGTAGACTTTCAGAGAATATTTGCAAAAAAATTTTCTGAATAAAAAATTTTGAGTTTGAGTTTGAGTGCTGCAATAGGAAAACAGGTGTAGTGTGTAAGCGGTAAGTACGAACCTTATTTCCGTAGCACTCCTCGGCGCCGTGGTGACAGTTGAACTCCCACTTCTCGTTGATCTTGTCACGCTGAAAGAATCAATGGTAATAACCATTATTAAATCTGCATATTTAATGGCATATTTATCAGCACGCACGCGCCGTACGTGCCGTACGCGCCGCATTTTAGAATTCGTTGTATGAATAATTAATGATGTGAAACCTCGCACATTCGTCCGCACGTGCGTTCGACACGTACGGCGCGTACGGTGCTGACATATGTGCGATCAGCTTTATAACTAAATCGAGATTTTGATATATTATGCCCAATAGATTATCAGTCAGACTACTAATTAAATTGAAGTTAATTCATTATTAAAAAGTCTCTGAGTGCGGCCTTTATAACGATAATACTAAACAATGTTTGCGGGGTCAGCTAGTTATTTATGCTGTGGTTTCATGATGCGACTAGGGGGTAGTACGAAAAAATATTTCGCGACCACCCACCATTTGCTTTTGTATCATATACCTATGTATGTTTATGAATATAATATAATATATCCTTTTGTAAAAAATCTCCTATCTACTTAATTTATATATTTTTTAATCTTTTCAGTTTTTTTTAACTAAAATGGTTCTCTCGTCCCCTGGCGACCTACATAAGCTTCGCGACCCCCAGCGTGTCGCGACACAGGTTGAAAACACTGTTCTACAATATGCTAGTAAGGTAAACCGTCGCGGTCGTACCGTGCTCTTGCCGTAGGGCACCAGCTTGACCTTGAGCAGTCCGCGGAGGTCGCGCCACACCGGCGCCAGCTGGCTCGTGATGAACTTCTTGCTGTCCGGGCACAGAGACTCGTAGTACACAGCGATCTTCACCTGGAATAAATGATTGAAATTAGTTATAAACGAATGTAAATGCCGTGTGTCTCTCCGTCTGTCCATCTGTGCAGTCCGCCCTCCTGTCTAAACAGCTCCCGCAGACTGCAGACTCCGATAGTTTGGTCGGGTATCGCGCACACTACGCCAACTAAACAGTTGGGTTAGTGGTGACTGGTGAGTGCGCAGACTAGACAACAGTCGGCCGATTGTTCTCGCACGGTTCCATTCACAGCGATAGATTTTTGAATGGAAAATGTTACACGATTCGGATTTCTGCCGAGTCGGCCGACCAAACAATTTAGCATCGGCCGATAGTTTGCCGATAGTTAAGTTGGAAGGCAATCGTATAGACTATAGCCGTTTGATATCGGCAGAGTCGGTATCGTTGTAATATGCGCACTTCCATACAGTTTCATACTGATCAAGAGCCAAACCAAACCATCGGCCGATAGAAAGTCTACAGTCTGCGGGGGCTCTAATACTTTGAATCTCGGGATAGGACATAATATTATATTGTAACAAGTAAAGTTTTTATACTAATTCTTTCCAAAAAGTTTACTGCTCCCGCGTGGTAAATTTCTGCGGAACGAAGCGAGCAACGTGTAGTAAATTATGAAAGAGAACGATAAGTCATAAGTGAAAAAACTGATTACTTTTAAGTTTTTCTAATCTTTCTTTTTACTTATAAAATAAGAAACACCTGTGTTAGATCATTGACTTTATCGCGGCTAATGGCTATACGCCTGCGCCGTACCATGCGTAGACGCATTATTTTTTTTATTGACTTTTATATAAGTACATACATAGTCATATTGTACTTTCTTAACTTTCTCTAGGTACTTTGAATTTACGTTCACTATCTATTGCGTTATGCGTTAAACGCACGAGTTCATTATTTATCGATTTTCGCGATTGTTACGACTTAGGTACGTGCGAAAAGGAAAGTTTCCCATGTATAATATTAATACTTTCAGTACATGGGAGAACTTTAAAAGATCACTAGGCAATGTAAATTTCAAGTTTTATTACAATAGTTTTGCTTTAAGTAGAAAACTAAGTAGGTGCTCCTTCACCGGGAGAATTCGCGTGTAATGTAACGTTACAGAGTCGAGCATTACATCAGTGAGGGAGGAGAACCGAGCATTACAATGCCCACCTTATAACAATAATTTTGAATTTTGATATAGCTTGTAACCTATAATTTGACATTACACGAGAATGCTCGTCGGTCAGGGAAGTAGTATTATAATGTAATGCTCAAAGTCGAATCTATAATGTTACATTACACGCGAATGCTCCCGGTGAGCGAGCTTTTAAGTAACTCGTAAGTAAGTAAAGAAAAACCTATACTAGTAGAAAAACTTTCATCTCTGACAAACAAGCACACTCAGTATCAATAAATATTAAACAACTCATAGAATTAGCGAAGTCCGACCAACCACTTATAACAAAATATAACGAAATAGAGACAAAACTGAAACAAATACCGAACACACACAAAGGTTGTGGACAACTTGGCAAGCTTAGTAACAAAACAACTAACCTTTTAGAAGAAAGAAAAAACTAAAAAGATAAATAAATTTTTTTAGATATAAAAAGATAAATAAAGTAAGCTAAAATAGCTCTGCTTAGCAAAGAAATAAAGGAAAACATGAGACATGATAGAAAAATTCACAGACTTAGAACTTTAGAAGAACAAATAATAAAAACAGGAGGGACTAAAAAGCCCTAAAAATGCTAAACGAGAAAGGCAAAGAATGGGTCCCTAAGTTTAAAAAGGAGCAAAGGATCGTTAGTAATCGTAAAGATATCCAAAATATGGTTACTAACTATTATAAAAACCTATACTCATGCAACACATCTGATGATAATACCAGCATGGAAGAAATCAGTTGTCAATCTTATAGCAACTCTATTCCTTTAATACTCCCAGCCGAGATGAGAAAAGCAATAAACTCCCAAAAATTAGACACTTCTCCAGGCCTAGATCAAATTTCAAATCACCTGCACATTACACTTCCACAGTACCTCTCAGGTACTGTAGATCATTATGTGGTATCCAAGAGAAGGAAAAAGGACAAGAGGTCGACCCGCCATGAGATAGGAAGACGAAATTAAACTAACTGCTGGACCCTACTGGATAATAGTAGCACAGGATAGAAAATACTGGAAAGAGCTGGAGGAGGCCTTTGCCAACAAGCACACCGAATAACACATTCAATGCCACCACGATTTTCTAGTAGTTCCCAGCGATGCCGCCCTATAAAAAACGCAATCTATGCTAGGTGTGCTCTCGGCACTGCAGGATGAAATTAAGTAGCACGCTAGGCGTGTCCACTGGCACTGTAAAGAGGTAAAATCATAAAAATCCTTTTTTCTTAGTTAAAAACTAGTCTTCTATCTTGAAAAGTTATACGGCTGCTTCATCGTTATATGACATATCCTGATGGGTAAGTCGGGGCTGAAGTAACAGTTTTTATGAATATATACCTTGCCATCAGTCTTGTTCTTGGCGAGGACACCGCACAGGAACGCCAACGCGCATATCACCAGCAGTGACTTCATTTTGTTCTGAAACATAAGCACCTGACATTAGTATTAGGATTTAGGAATATTTTTAACCGACTTCCAAAAAGGAGGAGGCTATATCATGTTCGGGTGTGAAAATTCTATACTTTGCCGTCTGTGATAGACTAGCGAGTTAGTGAGTGTATCTAATAAAACCGCCCCATTCCGAGTCCGACCCATCGCAATGTGCGCAAAGCTGCATAGTAGTGCATGTTAAATTAGGATTTATAGGTACTTGTAGCAAGACTTGAAGCCGGTACAAAAAATACTACTGTTTTACCCCAATGGTTCAGTTGTGCAACTGATTGAGGATCAGTTCCGGACAAAAACCAGGGTTCGGTCAAGTGTTACCGTATAAGAGAAATCGCCGCATAACAAATGCCTTTCACTAATCTGTAAGTCGATTTGATTTGATTTGTTAGTAAACAGTTAGTTACTACTAAATACATAGCTTAAACAAATGCGTAACGCTGTGGTGGCTTTAGCTCACACTATATTGATATTATAAATGCGAAAGTCTGTCTGTTACCTCTTCACGCCCAAACCGCTGTACCGACTTTGTTGAAAGGTATGGAGAGTATAGAGAAATGTAACTTCCCGCGCGATAAACGAATTTTAGCGCAACGGAGTTGCGGGCGTCATCTAGTGGAATTTATTGTCATTTGTCAGGTACATCACATAACACAACGAACCCCAGCTCAGAGTAACGGTACTAACCTTCCATAATATTATTAGATACTAAGCTAATAATGGATTATGGAAATTGGGAGGCATTATAAAATTATTAAGATAGATTTTCTCCGATGATAGTGCGGATAATTGCCAATCCGGATAACTGCAGAGGGCCGGAAAATCGAGATCACTTTTTAATTTTTATTACTATCAAAAAATTAAACTGACGGCCAGTACGGCCGCAATAAGATTATTTAATTTAAATTTTTTTTTCAGATTGTGTCCTTCATTAAAAAAAGCTAATACTTAGTGAATATTAAAGGTTTCTGAAAGCGTCTATTGGTCACAACTTTAATAAAAAAAGTTCAACATACTATTAAGCACTATACCTACATTTTCTGCCAAATTCGAGTCAACAAAATTAAAGTTAAGTAATCGTTCAATGTCTTTGGGTGCGGCTTAGGTCAAGTAAAGTATGTACTAGAAAATACTGGTTGAACATTTGACGTACTGGCACAAAGTAGACCGGACCTGAGGGTCACAGCGAGATCGTTGAACTCAATTGACAACATGACAACAGCTTAACAAAACACGATTACCAAACACCAGCTAAAAACTTTGTAGTGACTTTCGTGTTTTCTAATTTGTTTACGCAAATCCTTCCTAAAATTCGAAAGTTTCTCTCTAGCATTTTGCACTGGAACTGCTGAATTGATTTTGATGTTTGTTGTGGAGATATCTTGAGACCTAGGAAAGGATTTTATCCCGGTTTTTTTTTTTCACGCGATAAGGTCTTTCGAAACAACGAAGTTGGGGCTGGTGACCTAGTCTATATGACTAGGTCTAGGTCTAGGTCACGATAGTTTGACTATTGTCTAAACTCTAACCGAACCACAAAATGATAATCCTATGCTACTAATATTATAAAGGCGAAAGTTTGTATGTATGGATGTTTGTTACTCTTTCACGCAAAAACTACTGAATGGATTTTAATGAAACTTTACAATAATATAGCTTATACATCAGAATAACACATAGGCTACAATTTTAACCGACTTTCGAAATGGGGGAGTTGTGTTTGTGAACCGATTTTCAAAATTTTTCTTTTGTTGTATAGGGTATAATCTCAATTTGGTATTATATTCATAAAAGTAATGACCTGATGAAGGGATCCATAAGTAATCGAGGGAACTCCTCAAAATTAAAATGGAATCATGTGGTGTCTTCGGTTTCGTGAGAAGTATTCTAAGCATATGCTACAAGTAAGATTTTGCACCGAGGTATACCATGTTTCGGAAGGTGCTGAGAGAACTCCTGATTCTTTATACATAAAAGTTTGGGAATTTCGTCGTTGTTTTAAGAACGGAAGGCATATGCTACTATGCAAATTAAATTCATCATCATTATCATCATAATCATCACTACCATATTATACCATGCATCGTCCCATGATTATGAGCCTGTTATGACCCTATTATTGGTACTTTTCATAGTCATTTAGATCGAGACTCGAGTTTGTCAAGTGATTTAAAAATATCTATAGGTACTAATATTATATACCTGAAGAGTTTGTTTACTTCAACGCACAGTGTATTTTTTGTCCAAAAAATTGGCCATGCCTTTTTTTTTTGGAAATCTCATACAGAAATGTTATGTAAATAATTTATTAGTATTTACATGCGTTAATTTCTTATTGTGAACAATAAAAAAACACTTTAATTTTTCTTCAATAAAATTAAAAATTGCCATAACTTTTTAAATATTTACTTAATTGTCTTCTTGATTATTCTGATCGACAATAATCAAAAACCACACAATTTAACCTGATTTTTATAAATATTTCTTAAATAAGTGTTTAAAGATTTATTTACGATTTGTTTTTTTTTTTCTTTATTTTTTTATGAACGTATTTCTTATTATTTGGATTTTATTTTTATACAGTATTGTTACTTAAATGTACTATAATTCTTGTAAAAAAAATTAGATCCAAATAATAAAGGGCACCGAAGTTAGAGGCTTCTAAAGTTTTCTAGGGTAACTATGGTTTTAAGGTTGTCAATATTTCTATACCAAATTTTTCCTTCATTTGAACTTTGTTTTTTTATTCCTGACTAAAACTTAAACAGAAGGTTAGAGATACTGCATTTAGTCACTACAGTGACTCGATAAATCGAGAAAATATTTTATTAATGCCGTGAAATATTTTTGAGCAGAAACAAAAAAAAAAACGGTTACTTTTTATTTTAGTTTTTAAAATAAGTAAAGCAATATGCTATTACAAAAGTAAATTTGCAGTTTTCATATTAATTTGACCTGTCAATCCTACAATACTGACTTGGAATTTTTTTAACAAATTAAAACTTTTCTAATGTACACATGGTGACACATTTAATTTTTTTTATATATTTCCGGTATAAAATGGTCTCATATAGGTTTAACTATAACCGGAAATCTATTGTTTAATAGGTAGCCGGTGCAGACCGGGTCCGGTTTCAGATTTTATTACCTGGTTCTAAAACGTCACGTGAACCGGGTGTCCGGGTTCCAAGTAAAAAAATGAACATTTTAATTTTTTTTATTGGGTAACGTATTATAACAAGGAAAATATTAGGTATCTACAACGCCTGATAATAATTTGTATAGAAAATATTAAAAATTATCAGACTTTCATTGACCTTAAAATAAATCTTTAGTATTAAAAAAATAAGTGTTTGTTTGTGATACCAAAACAATCAAATTAAGGTCCAGAGAAATTGAATGTCACGCGAGCGAAGCCGCGCGCAACAGCTAGGTAATGGAATAAAACTTTGTTTTCACTTGAAATTCCTGAAATAATACTCTACCAAACACAGTGTTTCGAGTTTCGACTAGTACATGCGAACAAGACAATATATTTTTTACTTATTTATATTATTTATGTATATTCAAGGCATGTTAGATTTTTTATGCTTAAATAGATCTGTACACTTAAATATATTTTAGATCGATACTTCTACCAAATATGGAACACGGCGGAGGTACATCATATAATATGCAGTATAATAAACATAAATAACCAAAAACATAAAGGTTCAAACCAAATAGTGACCTTGAGCTTCTCAGTATCTTACTGACTTCAAAACTCAATATAAGAGTGGAACAGCAGTGAAGCAAAGGGGAGCAGAGTAGTAAGGTATAACGCGAAGAAAATGTAAACTGTGGATAACATAATGAATTTCCACGCGGGCGGAGTCGCGGGCAGCAGCTAGTAAGTAAAAAGACTATTACTATTTGTTTTGTTGAAGTTACGAACTTCAATAGAAAAATGAGCATATAAAAACCTACTTCAAATATTATTCAACTATGCGATGACAACCCTATCCAAAATAATATAAAATTGAATAACTCCGATGCCCCGCCTCATTTGGATCCCATTTTTTTTGGGTTATAAGTATCAATAAAAATAATATTTCAGTCTTAGTTTCAAATCCAAATATGAAATAACATGGCGTTAAAAAAATTAAAACATAAATTTACAAAATCAGTCATAAATACGTTATCTTGAACAAACAAAGCCTGGATGTTTTTCGCTATCGTAGGTCTTTTAAGACACTATTAAGACCAATTAATAAAATCTTAAAAGAATATCAAACTTTTGAGCTATAACTGTTTCTATGTATTTTCTGGAAACTATAGAAATTTTTGCAAGTACTAATTTGCATTCTTCTATATGAAATGGGCAGTCGGGTGTTCTCGTCCTGCATTTATAATCACAAATCCTATAAAATTAAGTAATAAAAACGGCATGGCCAATTTTTTGGACAAAAAATACACTGTGCAACGTGCTAATCTCAGGATTCAGGAACTACCGGTCCGATTTAAAAAATTATTACAGTGTTAGACAGCTCATTTATCGAGAGGCTATATATTATCACGCTAAGACTAATAAGAGGAGAACAGAGGAAAATGTGGAAAAAAACGGAGAAAAATATTAGAAAGGGTTTATCTCACGAACTCCTGGAGCAATTTTTATGGCAATATTTGGCACAGATGTATAGTAGACCACGTGAAGGGACATAAGCTATTTTGTTGCGGGAAAATGTACGGTTTTCGTAAAATTCCTAATTTACGCGGGCGAAGCCGCGCGGGACATCTAGTACCTATTATCAATTTGTGATTTGATAGGAAACTGAATGGGTCGACCAAGGAACAAAACTTCATTAAAATGTTAGAATCGGGCATATTATTATGCCTGTCAAATAATATTAAGTACTAGACGTTCAGCGCGGCTTCGCCCGCGTAAATTAGATATTTCACAGAAAAATCAGTCTACAAAAAATAGCCTATGATCCTTCACGTGGTCTACTTCTTATCTGACCCAAATAACAGACAATAACTCTAGTAGTTCGTGAGATAAGCCCTTTTAAATAATTTCCCCCGTTTTTTCCACATTTTCTTCTATTTCTTCGCTCCTATTAGTCTTAGCGTGATAAAATATAGCCTATAGCCTTCCTCGATAACTGGGCTAGTTAACACTGAAAGAATTTTACAAATCGGACCAGTAGTTCCTGAGATTAGCGCGTTCAAATAAGCCCTTGTAAATAATTTCCCCCGTTTTTTCCACATTTTCTTCTATTTCTTCGCTCCTTTAGTCTTAGCGTGATAAAATATAGCCTATAGCCTTCCTCGATAAATGGACTATCTAACACTGAAAGAATTTTTCAAATCGGACCAGTAGTTCCTGAGTTTAGCGCGTTCAAACAAACAAACAAACAAACAAACTCTTCCGCTTTATAATATTAGTATAGATGTAGTATGTACATTGTACATACTTCATTCTGGAAACTTTTTTGCCGACGTAACCGCTTGTTCTGCATTCGTCGGTAACTGTTGATTATTTGATATTCTGCACACAGCTGTTTACGAGCATTCGAGGAATCTTATTACAGTCAATTTACATTCGAATTGTTCTCTATGTGGACGAGATAAGGATCAATTTGTAGAAACTCCGCGGTATAATAACTTTAGACGGACTCAACAGGATCTAATGTCATTTTCCTGGATTACCGTCGATGTAACTAGATTACTTTCGTCACTAGATATTGCCCGCAACTTCGTCCTTTCCTAGAACTCAAATCCGCTTCAGCATGAAGTGGTAAGGAACTGACAGACAGGCAGACAGATTAAACCATGGAAATTTATATAACATGGATATGAGCGCGGATAAGCTATAACCTAAAATTAAGTAGACAAGGTAAGGTAATCCAGTGACACTCACGACTAAGACGAATCTAATGATACCTACCTCTCAAATTTAAAAATAAATACCTTCTAGAATCTAGGATCTAAAATAACAATATTACTCAAAATAAGTAGACAGCAGAGTAATTTTTCTCACCCTCAATATTAAAGCCAGCACAAAAATAATCAACTTTTTCACACCAAACATAAGCACAAGTTAGCACAAAATGAAACTTAACACAAGTCAATTTGTGTTCATTGTTCTGAGCTATGATTAAGACTGACGACTGGACGTATCAGTCTGACATTTTGACCCCCGATAACTGAGAAAGTGGATTTTAAATATAGTCTATAATATAGACAACTGCTCGGGTTTTACCCAAACGACAATCCATAAATACAATTATTGTAAGGAAATTCGAATTAATTCCCATAATATTACGAATGTAAACAAAATGTATAACGTAGGTAATTTTGTAATACTGAGTCCGGACGTTATATGAATGTTGTATAAATGGTATATTATTTATACAGAGTGTAACTAAACTAAGTGATGATGCCATAGGGTGTGTATACAGGGTGCAATTAAACCTTCCTGCCAAATTTTTTCCAGGGCTTAGGTATCATTAGGAGAGTCCATTTAACCAAAAAAAATTGGGTGTTATTTTTTTTTCAATGACATATTTTATCCCATTTAAAATCGTTGCAGAACGGTCACTCGCGCCGCAGGGGAATGACCGGGGGTGACGCGGGGTGAGGCGCGCGCGCGGGGCCCGGGGACACGTCACGCGCGGCCGACGCGTCGTGTCCATTAATTGTAGTGTTTTTAGGATAACTTTCGGAAGCTATTTCTCAAAATTTTAGAACTGAGTGATTATAAAAGAAAAAATACGTGTTTTTTTATTTTTAACAAGGATCAATATATTAAAATTTGGCAGGAAGGTTTAATTGCACCCTGTATAAGTATATGTATAGAGTTCACAGTTTAAGTAGATATTAGCACCGCTGAAACTTTGTTTTTTACACCTGTATGTATACCAATATACATTCTCTTTTTTCCTACTTTGGCTTTTTTAATAATTCCATTAAAGACTGTCATTGCGCTAATGCAGTGGCGGCCTTACCCATTGCGAGGTCCCGGGCGGAAGGTCTTGGCGAGGCCCTGGGCGGCAGGTTTTTGCGAGGCCCTTTGACTTCCAAAAAAAAAAACACTTTGCGAGGCCCCTGCAAGCGGGAGGCCCCGGGCGGTTGCACTGTTCGGCACCCCCTAGGGCAGCCACTGCACTATTGATTGTCTACTAACTTTTTGCGAAAAAAATATGTATATTTTAAGACCGGGCTCCCAAAATTATCAAAACACGCTAGCCCCGCCTACAAACCCCGCTATCTTCCAATCGTGATACAATGATTCCATGAATCGTGCCCGCATGAATTGTATTTTGCGCTGCAGCTAATAGTGAACAATATCGCGTAACAACAGTCCGGCGCATTATAGCACGAAAGTAAAGTTCGCTAGTCCCAAAAATGTTTTTGATGATTACTTAAAAATTTAATACAATACTAATATTTCCTTTAGCTATTATTTTATAAAGTGTGTTATTGTAGTCGTGCAAATTATTTAATGATAGTAACTGAATAAGTGTAACAGATATTTGTTGAAAAGCCCAGAAATATTCATAATTTCGAAAAATAAAACTATCGAGTCAAAATAAGTGAATCGTGTTTTTGGTTAGCCAAATATGAGATAAATATACAATGATTAAATAAATCTCAATTTCATTTAAGTCAATCGTCTGCCGGGATCGTAATACCTATCAGAAACATTTGACGAAGCTACGCCGCGTCGTACACTCACGGTCTAGTGCTTTAACCACTGAACCATGAAGGCATCTAGCGTCTACCAGTTCGATTACACTTGCTACTAGCAAGTCGCTAGGGTTCACTATCCACATTAAATTTATAATGCGAAATAATGTCTGTCTGTCACTACCTTTACGCTTAAACCGCTTAACTGATTTTGATTTTGCTGGCCTGGTTGTGACGAGATTTACTAGCCACCAAGATGTTGAGAAAAAAAGATTGACAGAAACGTTATAAAACGTCGAACAAAATTTTTGTTTACTTTCTGTGCTTGAGCTGCCTTCTAGCGTGAAAACATTGCAGTAATATATTATGCTACTAGATGACGCTCGCAACTCCGTTGCCGATGAAAACTCAAAGTACCTCCGCACCTAATCAGTTCAGCGGTTTGGTCGTGAAGAGGTAACAGATAGACACACTTTCGCATTGATGTAGTATGGATTCATCTCCGTTGTTCGTTACTATCTTTATCAGTCTGTCATTACTCGTGATAAGCTCGCGCCGCTGATAGCCGCTTGACCCGAAGCTATATTCAGCTGTTACTGTCAGCGTTAATGGCGGTATGTTGACCTAATGCGATAGTATGTCCCAGGTGTCCAGAAGGTAGGACTGGGGCAGGGTTGCCAGGTCGACAAACCGAAAAGCCAGACCAAGCAGTTGGCTTTGAGGGACATTTACATTAAAAAAACCGGCCAAGTGCGTGTCGGGCCACGCGCAAATCAGGGTTCCGTAGTACCGCTAGGTGTTGAAAATTTTTGTATGGTCAATGAATATACATTTATAACGTGTTTTAAACTCAGTACTAACAACATCATCTCAGTTACTTTCAAAGGAATTTGAACGAAAAGTTCCTTTATACTTCGCCGAATACATTTTTTTTAGTTGATCGACTATTACTCAATAACTTATGAAGTCTTCTTAGCCGTGATAGTTTTCCTTTTAAATTCAGCATATTTCCTACTACCGTGAATTTTTTCACATTTCCAGAAGCAACCGTTTAGCTAGTAGAAGGTTTAGCTGAGCAAAACCGCGGACAGACAGACGGACAGTCGGACGGACGGACGGACGGACAGACGGACAGACAGACGGAAGGACAGACCAAAACTATAAGGGTTCCTTGTTGACTACGGAACCCTAAAAAAAGAGATGTAAATCTATGTTTTCAATTTGTTGTCATTGTGATGAACATGGTCCATGCATGTTCTACACGTAGTGCAGGCGCTGGGTGAAATTGAGTTCGCAAAATATGAGGACCGCATTTATGGGGTTGAACTCAGAAAAGCATGCACATAATTCTAAATGTTGCCAAAAATGGACCTCATATTATGCATTCAGCATTCTCAACTCCACCCAGCGCCTGCACTACGTGTAAAACATGCATATGGACCATAGAGCAAAATAATACGGTACTGATAATATGGACCATGTTAATCACAATGACAACAAAATGGAAAACATAGATTAACATCTCTTTAAGTCTTTATTATAAATAATGTAGCTTGAAAAGGTTCTTATCCGTCGCACATCGATACATTAATAATATGCGAATGAGGTCATGATACAAAACAATGAGAGTTTTTGATGTGATTTTAGCGAGAATTACTATGATACAAGGTTTCACACAAAACAACAATGTATTTTATTATTCCTATATTCTACTGACAATTGAAAACATGAGTGGATGAAGTGGGTAACTTACATTTTACAACATGACAGCAATTACTCATATTTTCCCTTACAATTTAACAAATCTTGCAACTTATCTACTGCATCATCTAGCTAATGTATGTGTCACAGTCGACTGGTTAAAAAAGCCATTCAATCAAACAGCTAGCCCTTTGACTGAACAACGCCATTCAATCACACGGCTATACGTCGTTTAGCCTTCTTGTTGACTGCAACGTTCAACACTACAGCTAGATGACGCTTAGCCAACTGGTTAAATGGTAAATTAACTAAGGTGACTATTAGTTTAGTGCTATTATTACACAAGCGTAATGATAACAATCAGATTAATTGTATTCTAACTCATTAATTGTATTCATTTTGAACACAATTGCAATAAATACCTTGGTGATGCATTTCATAATCCCGTAATTTCTCCTCGAATATTAGTTTAAATTTTGATTCACTCGTATGTGCCCCCATAATTTCTGTCTCTTTAATAATACCTACTTGTAACGTATATTTACGAAAAATATCTTAATACAACCACAAAACACCGGTTAGTTTACTATATTGTAAGCAAAACGCACCTAGCGCCGCGGTGGTGAGCGCTGAACTAATTCAATCAAAAGGCGGCTTTTGAATTAGCTGTAGTGTTAAACGTTTTGAGCGACTTAAATATTCAATTAAAAAGCTAACCGTTTGATTGAATAGCGTTGTTCAGTCAAAGGGCTAGCTGTTTGGTTGAACGGCTATTTAAACCAGTTGGCTGCGACATATGTATAATGCTATACATAGAATCCACATATTTTAACCGACTTCAAAAAAGGAGGAAGTTTCTCAATTCGACCGTATAAATGTTATTTTTTTAGGGTTCCGTACCCAGAGGGTAAAAACGGGACCCTATCACTAAGACTTCGATGTCTGCCCGTCTGTCCATCTGTATGTCATCAGGCTGTATCTCAAGAACCGCTATAGCTAGACTTCTGAAATTTTCACAGATTGTGTATATCTGTTGCCGCTATAACAACAAATACTAAAAATAAAATAAAGTTAATATTTAAGGGGGGCTCCCATACAAGAAACGTGATTTTTTGGCCTTTTTGCTCGTAATCAATAATGGTAACAGGCACTTGAAATTTTCACAAAATCCTTAATTATATTTGTACTTTAATAATTAATAATAAAATTAAAATAAAGTTAATATTTAAGGGGGGATCCCATACAAAAACACAATTTTTTATCTACTTTCACTCTACACCGGTACGGAACCCTTCGTGCGCGAGTCCAACTCGCACTTAGCCGATTTTTTTTTATTCCAAAGCATTTTCTCGATTTTAAAGCCAACCAGCTTTTGGCGAGCTACTTTTTGCTATGAAAATTACAGATGGTTTATTTGGTTCTATTTTGGTATATCAATAGTAATAGTGTCGAGAATTCAGCAAAATGATTTTACTGTGTTTATAGCTAGATGATGAAGTAGGAAAGTTACAAGGTTTGTTCAAAATATAAGGGAAAATGAGTAATTGGTCTTATGTTGTAGAATATTAGTTACCCACTTCACCCACTCATGTCTTCCATTATGAAAGAGATAAAATTTGTGAACTCCTATTATAGAATTTAAAAAACGCATGGCGGTTTTTCGTAACTGCTATTAATTCTCTCGAGTTTAACAAGATTTAACGGTAAAATCTATCTAGATATTTGTAACCTAATAATATAGGATCGGAACTCTCTCTTCGCTACATAGTTTTAATTACGAGATAAGCCTCAATCCAGTAGAGAAAGCTTTCATCCGCTTCCAAAGGTCAAGCCAGTTTTCACTCGATTTTACCTAAAAGACTTTCTTATTATTATAATATGTGATTCCAGCAAGAGTAAAAACTCTTTAACATTAAGGAAAAATAAATGTTTATTACTATTGGGTTTTCCATTTTGATAAATTAATTTTACTAATATGACGGTAGTTATAAATTCGGGACCTAGCAAAATATTATATTAATTTACGAGAAAAATAAATTTTTATTTAAATAATATTTCGACACAAATATGTACAGTAATTTTAAATAATTACAGTGTATATTTACAACAAAAATATCATTATTAATGTAATTTTTTGTTCAATTTAACCAATATTTAGGTACGAAGTGCGAGTAAATGAGCGCAAAAAAAACAAACAAATCAACATAGACGCACAGAATAATTAGCACGTACTTAGTTTGTAAACCGACTTACCTGGTCAAACCTGTTTGAAAACTACCAAAGAATTTCAAATAAAAACCCGAGCACTAGTTCAAACAAAGAACGCGTAATTTTAAACGTGGAACACGCACGGTATTAGCGTGCTTCGAGTTGTGACTGGCGAGAGGCGCGTAAGTGGACATCGCTCTCCCACGGCCAAAGTAATTGGTGTTGCCAATGCATTACAACTTCTCTGCAGAAACAAAATTATCTTTGCCGTATAACGTTTTGAAATTCAACAGCGAAAAAAAAAGATGTTAAAATTTTGGGCGTCCAATTGTCTATGCATACTGATTCTGTCATCAATACTTATACAGAGACAAATTGGCTTAATTTGTTATTTATTACCTTACTATAAAAGTCTGATGTCTTTAATGTCTTTCATGTGCAATGGCGGGGCAAGAACTAAATTTGATGTGGGCAAGATATATTTTGCGAGGCCCCCTGATGTTTGACGCAAAAGGACGGATTTTTTTGGGAGAAAGGAATTTTTGATACTTAAACTTTCATTTACTAAATTTTTTATGTATGAAAATTTAAATATCAAAACTCGTAAATCCTCAAAAAAATCCTTGCGAGGCCGTGGGCGGTGGCCCTCGCCTTACGCCGCCTCTGGCCATGTGGCATTTCCAAGACGCCAGACAAGGCAAGGGTTTTCGTAGATGGATATTACTAAAGATCCTGGCGACACAGGAGATTCGGTTGTAAGACTGAGGAAGGTCAACGCCCGTTTAAAAAAGAGTTGGCAGCGCAATGTTTATTGTTTTCAGCGCCATCTATCCGTAACACTTAACTTCTACATATTATAGTACTAGTAGCTACTTAATTATCTTTCCTTTAAACATTTAAAAAGTGATAAATTAAGTATAGCAATAACTTTAAGTCATTTTTAGGTTTTTGAATATAAATGAAACAATGATTAAAATAAATATTTATTGAACTAACCTCTAACACTTATTTTCTCTTCCCCTCTACCTTCAGTGATGGCGGTTATAAGTTCAGACAAAGTCAGCAACTGGGGCTTGGACTGTTGTAGGTTGGTCTGGTACAGTTCGTACCGAGGTGGTGATTCCAATGTTGACCGTCCACAGACTATGATGTAGGGGTAACCCATGCTGTAAAGACAAGTTATTTAAATATCCAGACTACAAAATTATTTTAAGTTTTCAAAGCTGTTTGAATGAATTTTTGCGTCTGAATGTTTTTTTATCATGAGATAAAAAACCTGACATTTTCTGATAGAACTTTATCTTTTCAACAGCGTTGTTGATTAACGTTTTAACATTAGCCAATCAAAAGATCAGAATTCAGGCATCAGTAACTGTTGTACTGCCAGGGTCCCTATTTTCAACTTCAACTTTGAATTTTAAAACTCATACAAAAATAAGTAGCTATATCTTTGTATTACCATTTTGTGTATGTGATATATAAAATTAAATTCAAGTATCTTTTACAAAAGTGCAGTGGCACGAGACCTATTAGGGTCAGATCATATTGGCTCTTGTTAAAAGTAAACGAGAGCCAATATGCTTTGAATCTAAGGTATTTTATATTTGCTTTTCTACTTCTTACCGGTCAGCCATCATCATGCGTTTGCCAATAGTTAGAGCGTTTCTGTCGTCCACGACGACGTCATCCTCTAGACCCGCGTCCGATATCCTTCTCGATACTTCTAGAACTTTCTCGAAGTCATGCTGCGCCCACTCCTTGGAGCCTTCCTGTAAACGGACACTGTTTATACCAATAGACAGAGACGGCGTAAGGTGTAGGCGACTTGGGCGTCCGCCCACGGCCTCCCGCCTCTGGGACCAAGAGGATTTTTAAAAGATTATTAGTTTTGATACTCAAATTTTCATGAATAAAAGATTGAGTATCAAAAAATTATTTCTCTCAACAAAATCTATGTCCTTGCGTCATCCATCATCCCGCCTCGGAAAATATATCTTACCCACATCAAATTTAGGTCTTGCCCCGCCACTGCCAAAAGACGCGACTAAAGGTGAAGTAGCACTAGTTGTAACTACACTCAAGGCCCGATCTAGCTATTTAGCCGCTCCGGGAAAAGATAATTTTTACCGCCCTTTACATACAGAAAACCATACAAGTCAGGAGCTAGTTTTGTGGGGGGATAATGGGGGGAATATTTAGGTAAAATTCTTAAATATTTCCACTATCTAACCTAAAGTAGGTTGGAAGGTATAATTCTCAAACTTGGGTCAATTTTACCGCTCTGGGCAAAATACTAAAAATAAAAAATAAAACTCCTTATTACAATAAACATAAGACCACCCTGGGCGTAACTACACTGCTAATTTTAATCATTGTTGTCGAGCGACAGCGAAGTGAAGCGAAGCTCGTGCATTTTCATACAAAAAATATTTGGCTTCAAAGTATTGCGTCACACCGCTGCAGTGTAGTTACGCCCTTACCTTTATTCTAATAAGGAGTTTCCTTTTTAATTTTAGTTTTAAGCATGAATAAGCAATGGCGGAACAGTGGTGAGCGTTAGCCATAGAGTAGCAGCTGTATATTCTGTTTGATTTTGTCGCAATACCGAATCATTTTAGCAAAACCGGTATTTTCGGTATTGGCTCCAGACCAATACCGATAATCCGGTATTTTCGATATTTCCGGGATTTAAGCTAAAGTTAGCTTTAGTATAATAAAGTTAGTTTGCGGAGGAATAGTAAGTAGATTCCTAACCTAGATGAATTTATCTTCTGAATAAAACAAAATTTTCATTGACACTTATTAGTTATTTTCTATATCTACTCTATCTATACTCAATAATAATTATATAAAGAGGAAAAGTTTGTTTGTTTGTATTGAATAGGCTCAAAAACTACTGAACTGATTTTAAAAATTATTTCACCTACGAAAAGCTACATTCTTTGTGATGAACATAGGCTATATTTTATTCTGAAAAATATCAGGGATCCTTCAAAAAATAAAAATAAATGTAACACAAAGTGGCAAAAACTTGCCATAAAATTGTATTATTTCGCATACACTGCGAAAATTATTGATGATATAGAAAAATAATGTTCGAAATATTTATAGTTTTCATCATTATCTACAAAAAAGTCCGCGACATCATATAATGGTTATCTTTTATGTTTAACCATTTTTTTCGTTAATGAAATGTAATTTCAAATCATTTCCCACTTGTGAGGCTTTTTTGCTAATTCAATATTAATCGTTACCTAAATGAATGTCAAAGTATTAATTGACATTAATATGTAAAGGTGCTCCCCACCGGGAGCATTCACTTGTAATGTAACGTAACAAAGTCGAGCATTACATCAGTGAGGGAGGAGAGTCGAGTATGGCATTACAATGCGCACAATTATTAATTTCCTCGCTAGGATTTGGTGATCATCATATTTTACTATATTTGGTGTTCGATTACAATTTGAAGTGCAGTCGTGACTAAAATAGTTATGTAATACTATTGTAATTTTAGACTGTATCTTGTTGGTGTTAAGTATTTATTTTTGCTAAACAAACTAAGGGTATTAAATCATTTTTGGTAACCATTATATAAAACCAAAAATACGGAATATCCCGGTTTTTGTGAAATGAATACCGGTATTAATAAGACCTAAATTTGGCCCGGTATTCCGGTATTTTCGAAATTCGGTATCCTGGTTTGCGACCCCTAGCGCATACACAATGAAAACACGAGGAAACATTTACTAGATGTAATGAATTACATAGTAAGTTCGAAGGCTTTTTATTCTACAGGAGTCAAAGCCGCATTTTTTACTAGGCTTAAATTTTTAATTGAATGAAGATTTTGACATAACTCCCAACACTTCTGTCATTATCTTAATTAAATTAACGTTAAGTAATCATTAAATGTCTCTGAGTGCGGCCGTAAATATAGCAAAAAAAAAAAATATCCAGAGGTTAGAATAAAAAATGAAGTAACAATAATACCTTAGGTCCAATGACTATCGCACTGTATGGAGCGATTGCTCTCGGCCACCGCATCGCCGTCTCGCTGGACAGGGCCTCCAATGACGCTGCGAGCAACCTGACAAACAAATCAACTCATTAATAGAATGTTGTGTTCTCATTAATAGTGTCAAATGTGGGTGCAAGTAACAGGAAATGCATAAACCAGACCTTTACAGATAGAAACTTGAAACTCTGCACACATGTTTACATGTTTCAGTCTGTCTGTCTGTTACCTCTTCACGCCCAAACCACTCATGACTCAATCGATTTTGCTGAAATTTGGTATGTAGATACTTTGAGTCCCAGGAAAGGACATAGGATACTTTTATCCCGGAAAAACGCACGGTTCTTGCGCAATAAACGAATTTTGCCGCAACTGAGTTGCGGGCGTCATCAGGTCCACATATTAATCAATACCCAGTACTATTTATTACAAAATATCATAAGTATGTAAAATGATAAACAACTTACCTAGTAATGCCAATACCATAGCACGCCATTGTCAGTGGGACTTGTGTGCCATGACTGTCCACAAAATTCGCCTTTAGGGCCTCACTGTACTTTGTGCCAAGTATAAATGTGTGTCCTACCTGGTAAGTTTGAAAGAAAAAAAAAATGTAAGTTTATAAAAATCATAAATCCAATAACATTATAAATAATTATTATCCATACATCTTTATCCTTACTAAAATTATAAATGCAGAAATATGTCTGTCTGTTCACGCTTAAACAGCTAAACTAATTTATGTTTGGTATGGAGATACTTTGAGAGATGCGATGGCAAGGACATAGTTTAGATATTGTTACGAAAAATGTACTGTTCCCGCGTGATAAACGAATTTCGGTCATCCAGTAAGAATATAAAAAATATTCACCTCAATACTGTTAATTTGTTTTGTCTCTTTTCCACATTGACTGCACTGTGAACTTTCATCAGCAAGTTCTGTGTGTGAGCAGGACGGACACAGTTTTATAGCATCCTCTCCCGCTGCAGCAGTCAGTTGCCACTCGTGGGAAATTGTTCCACCCATGTCACCAGTTGGTGCTTTAACTAAAATATTACACACATTTTAAAAAGGATGAAAGCGCCAATTGTTTATTATTCAAAAAGAGGTATTTAAACTTTTTGAGAAAGAATATAAGCTCATTAACATTAAATTATGACTTAATGTTTGTAGAAATAAAAAGAAGAGACACAAATTTTTGATTGATGATATATGATAATCTAATGATGATAATCTAAGGTATTGTTTAATAAAATATGTAATAATTAAACAATTCCAAATTCTTTAAATTACAGAACTGTTGCCACTGAATTTTGAAAAATGTATTTTTTTTAATTACTCCATATTTAAAGCTTGTGTTATATCTTACCCCTGTACACAGGTAAATCCAGCTTATCAAATATATGTCTATAGGCTTTTGTAAACATATTGTTATATGTAATAGCTGCAGTGTCATGGTCTTGATGTAGGGAATATGCATCTAACATGCTAAACTCTCTCGCTCTCAACAGCCCGTGCTTTGGTCTGTGCTCATCTCGGTATTTGTTGCTTATCTGTAATTACATTGAAGTCTATTATGTATTTGTTTGAGTAACAACTGACTTCTTTGTTTCTTGGAACAAAAACATAAGACCTGTGGCATAAGTTTGGAATATTTTTATTTAGCAAGTATGATGATAAAGATTAAGTTATTACTGCTTTCAGACTAATTTTTAATGAGGAATGTATTGCAATATTGCTCCCAAAATGATTACAATGTTATTTTAGGTAGTAAATAATATTACCTGATATAATAGTAATGGAAGTTGCTTATGTGACACTGGACCAACATCAGCTAGTAATTCTGATATTGCTTCTTCATGTGTCTGAAAAAAAGTTATTCAATTTATGTAAAAATTCTGAAATATCTATACTAATATTATAAAGCGGAAGAGTTTGTTAGTTAGTTTGTTTGTTTGTTTGAACGCGCTAATCTCAGGAACTACTGGTCCGATTTGAAAAATTCTTTCAGTGTTAGATATTTATCGAGGAAAGCTATAGGCTATATTTTATCACGCCAAGACTAATAGGAGCGAAGAAATAGAGGAAAATGTGGAAAAAACGGGGGGAAATTATTTGGAAGGGCTTATTTGAAACGCGCTAATCTCAGGAACTACTGGTCCGATTTGAAAAATTCTTTCAGTGTTAGATAGTCCATTTATCGAGGAAAGCTATAGGCTATATTTTATCACGCCAAGACTAATAGGAGCGAAGAAATAGAAGAAAATGTGGAAAAAACGGGGGAAATTATTTGAAAGGGCTTATCTCACGAACTACTAGAGCAATTTTTCTGTTATTTGGGTCAGATAAGAAGTAGACCACGTGAAGGATCATAGGCTATTTTTTGTAGACTGACTTGTCGGTGAAATATCAAATTTACGCGGGCGAAGCCGCGCGGAATGTCTAGTCTATACTAATATTATAAAGTGGAAGAGTTTGTTAGTTTGTTTGTTTGAACGCGCTAATCTCAGGAACTACTGATCCGATTTGAAAAATTCTTTCAGTGTTAGATAGCCCATTTATCGAGGAAGGCTATAGGCTACTTTTATTACGCTAAGACTAATAGGAGCGAAGAAATAGAAGAAAATGTGGAAAAAACGGGGGAAATTATTTGGAAGGGCTTATTTGAACGCGCTAATCTCAGGAACTACTGGTCCGATTTGAAAAATTCTTTCAGTGTTAAATAGCCCATTTATCGAGGAAGGCTATAGGCTACTTTTATTACGCTAAGACTAATAGGAGCGAAGAAATAGAAGAAAATGTGGAAAAAACGGGGGAAATTATTTGAAAGGGCTTATCTCACTAACTACTAGAGCAATTTTTCTGTTATTTGGGTCAGATAAGAAGTAGACCACGTGAAGGATCATAGGCTATTTTTTGTAGACTGACTTGTCGGTGAAATATCAAATTTACGCGGGCGAAGCCGCGCGGAACGTCTAGTCTATACTAATATTATAAAGTGGAAGAGTTTGTTAGTTTGTTTGTTTGAACGCGCTAATCTCAGGAACTACTGATCCGATTTGAAAAATTCTTTCAGTGTTAGTCCATTTATCGAGGAAGGCTTTAAGCTATATTTTATCACGCTAAGACTAATAGGAGCGAAGAAATAGAGGAATATGTGGAAAAAAGGGGGGGAAATTATTTGAAAGGACTTATCTGAACGCGCTAATCTCAGGAACTACTGGTCCGATTTGAAAAATTCTTTCAGTGTTAGATAGCCCATTTATCACGCTAAAACTAATAGGCGCTAAGAAATAGAAGGAAATGTGGAAAAAACGGGGGAAATTATTTGAAAGGGCTGATCTCACGAACTACTAGAGCAATTTTTCTGTTATTTGGGTCAGATAAGAAGTAAACCACGTGAAGGATCATAGGCTATTTTTTGTAGACTGATTTGTCTGTGAAATATCTAATTTACGCGGGCGAATCCGCGCGGAACGTCTAGTCCATTAATAAATTTTTAACAAAACATTCTGGGGTATGCACTATCAGAGAAGTTGATTCATAGGCAGATGACGGAACTACATAATTTGGTTGCGTTATATCAAACCCAGTCGGCAGATCATGACCAATTTATTTAATTGACATAACCTGTCCAATTTATGTAGGCCCGCCGCCGCCGCCTATGAATCAACTTCTCTGATAGTATATACCCATAACAATATACCTACTATACTGCTAGTGGATTTTTTTTACATTAAAACCTATTTTCTTTTATCTAAGAAAAAAAAAATGAAACAAAAACAAACTTACTGGGGCTAATAAGTACTTCTTTCCATGTCTATCCTCTACTTTGATAAGTTCTGGCCCAATAGCATTCAGTCTTCCAGACGTTTCCCACAGTTTTGATGATGTTAAATTAGGAAGAGAGATTCTTTGGGCCCCTACAGAATCCATTTGCTGGTGTATTATATGTTCCAGTTTCTTCAGCACTCGCCTGGCTAGGGGGAGTAACGTAAAAAATCCAGAACTTGTCGGCCTTAGGAGACCATTTTCTAACAAAAGCTGTGAATGAAATAAATACTAGTAAGTTAGTATTTAAATTTAAACTTAATATTTACTTTTCTATTTGAATGAAGAACCTACCTTTTGACTTTTACATGTTATATCAGTATTTTTTATCTTTGCTCCTTTAGGTATTGTTATTATAGGTTGAAATATTTTCGATATCAGTCTCATTGTTTAAAGTTTGATTCTATTTTGCGAGAAATTATATTTTACTCTGCGGTTTGTGAAAAAGTTGTAGGTTATTGAACAAAGCGTATTAAGAAAACAGCTGTGAGCTGTCAGCTGAGTGCTGACAGCTGTATTTCTTTTGTTTTTTTTTTTTCTTATTATGGCACTTCGGCTACATAACCATGGTCAGTGTTAGTATATATGGCGGGAAAACAATATTTTTTATTACAATTTTCAGCATCGTTTTTCTATATTGTCAGGTCTAAAGTCTAGTCAAAGTCTAAGTAAAAGTCAATAAAATCAGGAAGTCAAGTCGGTACATTCAGTAAAGTGGTAGAAGCTTTACTGAAACTTTCGATGGAGTTTTGGAGGGAACACAAAATAGCACGTTTCTGGATATTGCATCACTTTCCCACACTTGTGCACGATAACGAATATCTAATGGTTAATATCCTACCAATAATACACATTAAAAACCCAGTTAACACAATTTTAGGAAAATAATACAAAAACACAAGAACACTCTTTCACATTCCCGACAAGACTCCAGCTGTATTTCTATTTTCTTCTTCTTTAAAAATGGCCTCCCTTCTTCTTCTTCATTTGGCGTAAGCCTCCCCGTTTTAGGAGTTGCCAGCGTATGGCCTCCCTTATGGAAGACAGCTGTAACAAATCTGTCAAATCTCTTATTCTTCTTTTTTTTTCTTATTATGGCACTTCGGCTATTTAACCATGGCCAGTGTCGAGTATAAATATGGCGGGAAAACAATATTCTATAATACAATTTTTAGCTTCGTTTTTCTATATTGTCAGGTCGAAAGTCTAGTCAAAGTCTAATTAGTAAAAGTCAATACAGTCAAGAAGTCAAGTCGGTTGATTCAGTAAAGTGGTAGACGCTTTACTGAAACTTACGATGGAGTTTTGGAGGGAACACAAAATAGCACGTTTCTGGATATTGCATCACTTTCCTACACTTGTGCGCAATAACGAATATCTAATGGTTAATATCCTACCAATATTACACATTAAAAACACAATTAACACAATTTTAGGAAAATAATACAAAAACACAACATCACTCTTTCACATTCCCGGCAAAACTCCCTTCTTCTTCTTTTCTTATTATGGCACTTCGGTTATATAACCATGGCCAGTGTCGAGTATAAATATGGCGGTTTCCCGCCAATAACAATATTCTAACAATATTCTATAATTATATAATGTTTACCATCGTTTTCATATATCGTCAGGTCTGAAGTCTAGTCAAAGTCTAAGTAAAAGTCAATACAGTCAAGGAGTCAAGTCGGTCGATTCAGTAAAGTGGTAGACGCTTTACTGAAACTTTCGATGGAGTTTTGGAGGGAACACAAAATAGCATGTTTCTGGATATTGCATCACTTTCCTACACTTGTGCACAATAACGAATATCTAATGGTTAATATCCTACCAATATTACACATTAAAAACCCATCTAACACAATTTTAGGAAAATAATACAAAAACACAACATCACTCTTTCACATTCCCGGCAAAATTCCCTGTCAAATCTCAAAATGTCAACTTTTTTTTTTTATATGGAACTACTTTTTCCATTGAGATAGACTATAGGATAGAGCCTTATATCGGTGTATAAGCGTCAAAAGCGTGTAATGTTATGTCCTACTTACCAGGACATAACAAAGGAGTCGGTCTGCATCGAGGTGTGCGATCGTTGGGCCGTGCAGCGCCATGATCTCATGGTGGTGCTTGAGCGGGACCTCTCGCTCTCGAGCATGGTTCGCTGCATGCTCGAGAGCGATGAGGCCTGGCAGGCGGCGGTCTCTTACTGCGAAATCGTCCTTTCGCAGAAAGAGGCCGCGGAGCGGAACAGAGAGGATGACCCTTCCTCCGTTTCGCTCCGCTGGCGTAGGACAGGAGTGCGGAGGCGTAGTTACGCGAACCTCCAAACTTCCGCCTAATCCGGGGCTCCGGGCAAGGATGGGAACCTGCCCGGCTCAGCTAGTCCCGGCGCCGAGGGGAACGCTTCAGTTTGCCGAAGCGTTCCCTAACTTTGGTGGAAGTCTGGTTCCCTTTTGAGGTAGACCGGCCGGTCGTGGAGGGAGTCCTGTGTTAGACAGATCCAGGACATCCCTCCGTATACGGCTGAAGGCAAACCGCAGGTGGTTTTAGTGGGTAAGCCCGGCGCTTTTCGCCGGGAGTCCCACATACCCCCGGGGTGCTTCAGCTTAACTGAAGCACACCCCCAACCCGAGGCACCCATAAAGGGTTTCCACTGCTCAAAAAAAAAAAAAAAAAGGAGTCGGTCTGCATATTTCATGTAATAAAAGTGTTATTAAAGGTTTTTAGTGAACATTTTATGCTAAATATTGTTGAGTTTTGTGGTTCCGCTAAATAATAAACCATAACAACGGCCAATTAATGCCTCAAACACGTGGATTTGACATTAAATACGTAAGTTTTGAACAACGTTTTTTGGGCTTTTCAATCGGCTAAAAAGATTATTTATAAGTTTAATAATTCCTTATTCCTGCTATATAAGGCATTAGTGCTAAAAATGTCACATCAATTAATAATTTGGCTACAAAAATTACATAGCTTTTTAGGTGTGTTTACGGATTCTCATTACTTGAACTATAGGTAGTTTATCGATAGCATAAACTATAGGTCTACCAGAATCTGATGGCAAAAAGTGAGAAAATAAATTGACTCTAGCAATACCGCAGTAATTGGAATAAAATATTTTGATCCTATTTTTTTTCTTATAGCGGCTGATTATGTGTGTTAAACCTGCAAATATAAAAATTTATCCAATGATCAAGGATATTTTTTGAAAATCTGCTGTCAAAAATTGCCATCAGATTCTAGTAGACCTATAAATGACTTTCTTTTCTGGATTATAATGTGCTTCGAAATGATCGACAAATAGAAATATTCAAAAAAATACACGCATACTACTTGTATGAAAATAAGTACAAAATGGCCACGCGATGACGGGCTAAGATTACATCTACAGTTCGACAAGGCTGTTTATGAACGTGGCGAGAAAGGGAACTAACGCTTCTATAATACAAAAACATCATTTTTGACAGTTCTCCTTACCAGCAGCAGCGCCCATTGACAGTTTGACACATTCATATAAAGCCTAGTCGGACTCACAGACTACTAAGGGATACTACGTATGTCGGACTGTACAGTTCGACAAGGCTGTTTATGAACGTGGCGAGAAAAGAAGAAAATTATAATTTCGTAAAAGTTTTCAGCATCGGTTTTTTCGTCCAATCAAAACGGCATGTAATTAATAGATCTAGTTCAATGTGCTACGCACTTGATAAAAAGAACCTAATTACAAATTTGTTGCGACATTATTGTCCCATCCTTTAGGCATCTGCTAAGAATTTTGGAAAAGGTAGGTATTCTATTGGGGATGAAAGTTCCCATGTCAGGAATACTTTTCACACGAGCAAAGCCGCAAAGCGGGAAAAAGATAATTAATATGTAGGTACTAGATCCCCGCTACCTACTCCGTTGCGCCAAAATTCGTTTATTGCTCGGGAACCGTACATTTATCCAGGATACTATGTCCTTTCCCGGGACTCAAAGTATCCTTATACCAAATTTCAGCAAAATCGGTTAAGCGGTTTGGGCGTGAAGAGGTAACAGACAGACAGACAGACTGACACACTTTCGCATTTAAAATATCAAGTAGGAATAGTATGGAAGTATGGATATTGGATAATAAAACACCTAAAATCATCTATTAGAACAAAAAGCCCTGTAGTCAAGTATATTGCTAAAACTCTATCTTGACAGTCTATTTTTCAGACTAACCTCTAAATTAATGCAGGAAGCTATAATGATTTAATTACGCACCGCAAAGCCCGGCAGAGCTAACATAATGCCTTCGGACATCTTACGTGAGGCCGGAACGTAGCCGTTTTGACGTCAGCACACCTGAGGCGGATGATGGGCTCCGGCCTCCGGATAAGCCTAATTTATGGTCCACTCGAAATCTCATCTGTAATCGTGAGAAAGATTAATTATATAACATTAAGAAAATGTGCATAATTTATATAAAAACTTTAGTAGCGTCTTAGGCGTGGGCTGAAGAAGTAGTTACAGCGTTAAGTCGTTAGGCGGAGTGATGATTTGATCTTGAAATTATACTTCAATTATTATCTAAATAGTATCTATTCCTAAATGGTACCCAAATTCGGCAAAAATATTTTGATTTGTGTTTGTTTGTATCTCTTGTAAAAGATGCAAAATAAAAGACGAACTTGAATAATTGAAACATGAAATACACTTACAGTGTTTGATATCTTTCTTAGAATATCCGAATTGCTTTAAAAGTTAAGTATGTCGTATCTAAATATATATTACTTAAAGGTGACTGACTGACTGACATAGTGATCTATCAACGCACAGGCCAAACCACTGGACAGATCGGGCTGAAATTTGGCATGCATGCAGGTATATATGTCGTAAGCATCCGCTAAGAAAGGATTTTGATCAATTTTACCCCCAAGGGGATAAAAAATAGGGGATGAAAGTTTGTATGAAACTTTGTCAATTTTAAACCGATCGGGCTGAGACTTTGATACCTAATTAATCCACTATGTTGCGATAATGCCGTACTATATTATGTGCTTGGGCAAACATACGGACATTCAAAACCTTGTCCCAGGCACTACAGTATTTGAAGAGTGGTTACTTCGCTCTGAAAATACTGTATAATATAAATAATCCACAATGGATGCAAAAGCCTTGTTTTTTATCCTATGAATCCGTTAAAAATTATTGATTAAAATCAATCACAATTTTCTTACCAGATAGAAGCATAAAGGTCGTGGTTGACGGCGAATGCTCGGAAACTCAGTCTGTTGATGCTGGTGTCCCTCAGGGCTGTGTGCTATGGCCTACCCTATTCATACTGCATATTATCAATGACATGTTACAGACGAACGGCATTCATTGCTATGCGGATGATAGTACAGGTGATGCTGTATATACCGGCTCCCCCAATATTTCTCGGCTAAATGTCATTGAGAGTCGAAACGAACTTGTGTCTAAAATAGAGAATTCATTGGAGAAGGTCTCTGATGGGGTAGACGTAACTTAGTCCAATTCAACCTTGCCAAGACACAAGTCTGTCCGTTTACCACTAAAAAGTCACCAATGGTCGTATATCCTCGTTTTGAGGGCACATCTTTAACCATCTCCCCTAGCATTGAAATACTTGGCGTTAACATATCAAGCGAAGTCCAGTTCCGATATCATCTAGAGGGTAAGACCAAGTTAGCCTCGAAGAAGCTTGGTGTTCTTAACAGAGCGAAACAGTACTTCAGTCCGGAGCAACGCTTACAACTCTACAAGGCGCAGGTTCGGCCTCATATGAAATATTGTTCTCATCTCTGGGCAGGGGCGCCAAAATACCAACTGCTCCCTCTGGATCGTATCCAACGAAGGGCCGCTCGAATTGTTGACTGCCATAGTGTTTCAAACAGCTTGGACCCCTTGGAATTACGCCGAGATGTAGCTTCACCCTGCAACCTCTATCGGTTGTATCACGGGGAGTTGTCTGAGGAATTGTTCGGAATCATACCACCTTCAACCTTTCGCCATCGTCCCACGCGAAAAATATACCATCCTCATCACCTTGATGAGTGGCAGTCTTCCACCATGCGTTTTTCGCGTAACTTTCTGCCGCGCACTGTAAAACTCTGGAACTAACTGTCACCAGCAGTATTTCCGGACCTATACGACCTGCAAACCTTCAAGAAGAGAGCGTATTCTCTCTTAAAAGGCCGGCAACGCACCTGCAGCTCTTCTGATGTTGCGAGTGTCCATGGGCGACGGTAGTTGCTTTCCATCAGGTGACCTGTTTGCTCGTTTGCCCCCTTATTTCATAAAAAAAAATCTATGTAAACAAGTTGTTTACATAAGTCCTTTTATATTAATTACCATTCCATTTGGCAGCACATTGAACACCATCCAAATACCCTGGCACAATCATTAATCAATAATGACAATAATAATAAAAAAATCGGCCAAGTGCGAGTTGGACTCACGCACGAAGGGTTTCTTCCGTACCATTATAAAGCCAAAATAGGTAAAAAACGTGTTTTTTTTGTATGGGAGCCCCCCTAAATTATTTATTTTATTTGAATTTTATTATTAATTATTAAAGTATAAATACAACTGAGTATTTTGTGAACATTTTTACAACTGAGTATTAGTGCCTACCTATTGCCATTATTAATAGGTATCAAGCAAAAATAGCAAAAAAATTACGTTTGTTTGTGGGGAGCCCCCCTATTTGTTGTTATAGCGGCAACACATATACACATAATCTGTGAAAATTTCAGCAATTTAGCTATAGCGGTTCTTGAGATACAGCCTGGAGACAGACAGACGGACAGACAGACATCGAAGTCTTAGTAATAGGGTCCCGTTTTTACCCTGTGGGTACGGAACCCTAAAAAGTGGATGTGACACAGGTCACATACCAAGCGCGCCAACAATAGCACCAACCAAAATACTGCTGAATGTCCCATACTCAGGAGACAGATTGTAGTAAACTAGAGAAGTTAAAAAAAAAACATTTGGCTTCGCTAGAATCGGACTAATCCAAAATGAGTAAATGCTGTAGAGTTTTTTAGGGTTCCATACCCAAAGGGTAAAAACGGGACCCTATTACTAAGACTTCGATGTCTGCCTGTCCGTCTGTCTGTTCGTCTGTCTGTCTCCAGGCTGTATCTCAAGAACGGTGATAGCTAGAGAGTTGAAATTTTCACAGATTATGTATTTCTGAGGCCGCTATAACAACAAATACTAAAAACAAAATAAATAAAATATTTAAGGGGGCTCCCATACAACAAACTTGATTTTTTTGGCATTTTTTGCTCTAAATCAATAATGGCTCCACGTAGGCACTTGAAATATTCACAAAATACTTAATTATAGTATTAGTACTTTAATAAGTGGTACTCAAATTAAAATATAATAAATATTTAAGGGGGGCTCCCATACAAAAAAACATTTTTTGCCTATTTTTGCTCTTAAATGGTACGGAACTCTTCGTGCGCGAGTCCGACTCGCACTTGGCCATTTTTTTTACGTAAGTATTTATATTTTTAACAAATTAGCTTGCTTTCTTCGATTTTTTGTTATTCTTCAGCTATGCTTCTAATACTAAGTAGTTATTAGTTGCCCTTTGCTATTTATAGCACAGAGATGGCACAGAGGTTTTTTTTTTACTATGGTACTGGGTACAACGAAAAATTAAAAGCTTTTAATTTCATTATGCCCTCGCAAAACCATAAAGTTAAATCTAAATTGCGAGTTAGTCCCTTCCGGGCGAAAGGATAATAAAACCCTTCAATGGCGAACGGCGTGTTTATAAAAGTCATCTTTTACGTTAGTAATGATCTCGGCTTTGTACGTTTCCCGTCATCCTCCATTTTGTCGTCATTTCGGTGAGCTTCAAAATGGCGCCGGGAAATGACCTGTGAACTGATAACCGCGGGCCGTGAACCGAGGGGAGCGGAGCGTTTCATTTTCGAAAGAAATTTATGCCCGTTTTCACCAACCGCCCTTAACGCTAAGTAGCGGCCTTTTAGGGTCATGTATTTCTTAACACAGACACGTTTTTGAAAACCCTTATATTTTGCCAATATTCTTAGGTTCTAAGGACGTAGGTGACATATAAACAATATTTACATCTTGAAAGATAGGTACACTTAATGGCCGCTAGGGGACACTTAGCGTTAGGAGATGGTTGGTGAAAACGGGCATTAGTCTTTGACGTACACATTACGATATTATTACGATCTATATTGATGCAACACGCACTCGGTCATAAAATGTATGGTTGATGCGGACCGCCTCGCAAAGCCCCGTCAAAATATGCGCGTAGCTACGCGAAATTAGATTTTTCTACATTATAAAAAAAAATCGGCCAAGTGCGAGTCAGACTCGCGCACGAAGGGTTCCGTACCGTTATAGAGCGAAAAAATAATGTTTTTTGTATGGGATATTATTTACCCTAATTATTTATTTTATTTTAATTTAATTATTAAATATTAAAGTACGAATATAATTAAGGATTTTGTGAATATTTTAAGTGCCTACCTGTTGCCATTATGGATTACGAGCAAAAAAACCCAAAAAAATCACGTTTGTTGTATGGGGGCCCACTTAAATATTAACTTTATTTTATTTTTAGTATTTTTTTGTTGTAGCGGCAACAGATATACACAATCTGTGAAAATTTCAGAAATCTAGCTATAGCGGTTCTTGAGATACAGCTTGGAGACAGACAGACAGACAGACACTAGACAGACGGACAGACATTGAAGTCTCAGTAATAGGGTCCCGTTTTTACCCTTTGGGTACGGAACCCTAAAAACATGTGCGGTTTTCCAATGATGAGACACATTTTTTTCTTCCGAATCTCGTTGTATCATGTAAATAAAAAAAAATGTAGTTTTGGAGGTATTCCTCAGTAATTACTCATTTATATAAATTAGATATACACGATATTTATAAGTTTTAACTACGTACCAAGATTTTCTTATTCAATGTAATATAAGAGAAGAAAAACAATATCATTTCTAGTTAAATAATATATTCCTAATTATTACCTACTGTCATTAATTGATAGTCCGACAGCAAGAATTGAAAGTGGGCATTAGGTACGTACACTACAAATCGCTGTCTCGTGCAACATGGTCGCGGGCTTACGACGTGCTGACTACCAGAGCCACTGGTTTTCTATTTCAGTTATCTGAGGTTAAATGGTTTATGCGCTGCGCCGCCAACACTCCGATATTCAGCTCCGTGAACACGCTATCTGTTACATAAAAATATACGACCGATATAATATACAATAATTAAAACGTCGACCGGCACAAAACATAATTATCTGCTTGGGTGTGGCGTGAGATTAATGCGTTAGGGCCTCACACCATAGATTGCTATATATATCGCTGAATAGTTACTATACGCTACTAACTATGTGGCTTACACTGGTGATTTTTGGGTGACGCGGTTGCAAGGCGAATAGAGATGGGCGCCTGCCAGCTGCCTTCTTCTGTTTTTAAACTTACAACAACAAATTATTTGATTGGCGCCAAAATTCTAAAAATGAAAAAAAAATCGGCTTCTAAAATATGACGTTTATTGATAATTCCAAGCTAGCAGAAAGATATTATTTTAGCGAACGAATAAGTTCTACTAGTAGTCAGGGTTCCCTAGAACACTTTTTTTTTTTATTACTATCAAGCAAATTTTTTATGAGTAGCTTCATTTTGATAAGACGAACAACATTTTTATTTGCGAAAAATCTTGAAAGTGGTAGCTAACAGAGAAAGGATAACATACTTTGATTTGATGATCCTAAAATATGGATTATTCTATTTGTAGGACAATATTACTATTAAATTATATAACTATTGACCTATCAATATACAAAAAATCAGCTGGTTAGGGTTCCGTTTTAGGGTTCTGTAATCAACAAAACTTGGCTGATTTGTTCTAGGGAACCCTGACTATACCTTGAAGATATCATAGAGTAACTTTTTTTAACGTAGCCTGTTAACTTGTCTGATTTGAAAAAATATTGGGTGTCAAAAGTTTCGTCATAATATTCCGAGTGCAAAAACTTATTTTAAGATTAAAATATAATTCTAGATAATCGGGTGCTCAGGCTTAGAGCCCCCGCAGACTGCAGACTTTCTATCGGCCGATAGTTTGGTCGGGTTGGGCTGTTAGCGCGCACACTACGCCAACTAAACAGTTGGGTTGGTGGTGAGTGCGCAGATTAGATAACAGTCTAATCTGCGAACTTCTCGCACGATGCCATTCACAGCGATAGATTTTTGAATTCGGATTTCTGCCGAGTCGGCCGACCAAACAATCAGCGTCGTGTGCGCGCGTGGAAGAACGTCGTACTGATGTAGCATCGGCCGATAGTTTGCCGATAGTTAAGTTTGAAGGCAATCGTATAGACCATAACCCATCAAACTTAATTATCGGCCGACTTGATATCGTTGTAATATGCACACTTCCATACAGCTTCATACTGATCAAGAGCCAAACCAAACTATCGGCTGATAGAAAGTCTGCAGTCTGCGGGGGCTCTTACCCAACATTTTGTACCGTCTAGGAAATTGATTCATAGGCAGTTGACGGACTTATTGGTCGGAGTATGTCAATTCAATGTTACTGTTATCTGTCGGATAGGTTTGACATAACGCGACCAAATTACTTAGGTCCACCATCTACCATGATTGATTCTTGATTCATAAATCAACTTCTCTGATAGTACACTTAAAACTACTTGTCAATGTGTAAGTTTACCTTTTTATCAACTTTAAGAAATCCAATTTTCTTTTGTTTCCGTTTTTGCAATTGAAACATTCGATAACCTGCCGATGATGGCCGCCGTTTTCTCCGCGATCCGCGAGGCGAACAGAAAACAAAGCTAATTTGGCGGCAAAAGCCATTTGTCGTGTAATTGACAGTTGCACAATTTTTCCACGGCCGCCATTTTGCCCCCGCGCTCGCGGGCATGAAATATCTAATGTCAACCGCACGACTACGTGACATACATTATGTATTGTTCATGTCCATTGAACAAAGCGGGAGTTTACCGACGGTAAATAAAGAGGTTATTGTATGGAAAATGTACAAGCTCCGTTCCGCGACAGGAAGAAAATGTTTACGTTACGAAAAATAAATTGTAAGTTTTCAGATAATAATTAAATTTTTAACGTTGTCTAAACTTAAAGTTTCGTGGCGTAGTCTACGGCGTAAGCCATATAGTTCTGTCTACTCTGGTATAGACCAGAGTAGACAGAACTAAGTATACTGTATACTGGCGTAGACCGCAGCGTAGTCTACGGCGTAGACCGTGGCGTAATCTACGGCGTAGACACGCGTAGACCGTCTACGCCGTAGACCGCGGCGTAGTCTACGGCGTAGACCGTGGTGTAGTCTATGGCGTAGAGTGTAGACACGCGTAGACCGAGGTGTAGTCTACGGCGTAGACAAGCGTAGACCGCGGCGTAGTCTACGGCGTAGACCGTAGTGTAGTCTATGGCGTAGAGTGTAGACACGCGTAGACCGCGGTGTAGTCTACGGCGTAGACAAGCGTAGACCGCGGCGTAGTCTACGGCGTAGACAAGCGTAGACCGCGGCGTAGTCTAAGGCGTAGACAAGCGTAGACCGCGGCGTAGTCTACGACGTAGACAAGCATAGACCGCGGCTTAGTCTACGGCGTAGACAAGCGTAGATCGCGGCGTAGTCTAAGGCGTAGACAAGCGTAGACCGCGGCGTAGTCTACGGCGTAGACAAGCATAGACCGCGGCGTAGTCTACGGCGTAGACACGCGTAGACCGCGGCGTAGTCTACGGCGTAGACAAGCGTAGTAAGTACAACAAAAATTTAAACGGAAATAGTTCATCAAATCCTAAAATACAAGTTCTTTGACTTGTTTATTTTTAATTTTAAATTTATTCTGAATATACAGAATTGGTTTGATTTCTTCAGGCAAAATATAATTATTGCATTTTCTTTCCTTTAAGTGGACTAGTAAAAATTCTATCTGCATTACAAGTATCACATATACTATCAGAAAAATTGATTCATAAGCAGATGGCGGACCTACGTAATTTTGGACAGGTTCAATTTTTAATTATTAATGTTTGTAAGTAATAGCTGTCGGCGGCTGAACTTGACATAGCCTGAACAAATTGCGTAAATTCTCCTAACCCCAAGTGTCTATATCAGGGGTCATCAAATGGCGGATTGCGATCCGCATCTGGACCGCCGACCCATTGTGTGCGGACCAAGCGTTTTCGAAGATGAACTTCGTTAAAAATAAATTTCGGTCACGACTTACTGATGAACATCTCCAGGGTTTAATGTCAAAAGCTTGCACCAATACTTAGTTTCACTCCAAACTTTTGAGATATAATTAGCTACAAAAATTTTCACTTTTCTCATTGATATGTTAATAAATACCTTTGTAATTTCCGTAATTACCTTTGTTAATAAATATTTTTTTATAGAATGTGTGGATCGCGAAGGTCATTTCATTTCTTAAAATGGACCCCGAGCGAAACTAATTGGTGACCCTTGGTCTATATGAATCAATTTCTTTCAAATACATATACCTAAAATTGCATAACTACTCTAATATAAAATTGGATGTGAACGGCATTTGTTGTGATGCAAAAGAATGTAAAGCTCTGAGTTTCATAATGTGATATCCATACTTGCGTACCATTGTAAAACATACAGGTGTAAAAATGCAAAATTTTCACAAACATGAAAAGTTTGAAACAATTACGGTGTGTTCTAAACAATCCAGTAATGGCGCTCGCTTTTGCATGTTTTTAAAAAATGTCCTGCACGGGAGTCGGGCGGGAATGCTTTTGTCACGCGTCCATTGTCAACCGTCACGTTACATGGTATATAACATAAAGAAGTGATAGTACTTTAGGGTGTGTACGTGTCCATTATATAAATTTTACTGTAAAAATAGCAGCTGACTTCTATGTTTCTATGAGAAATTCTAAAACATCGTGAATTTGTTCATACAAAATTTGAAAAAAAATATACTTTCAGCACTGTTTTACAGTGAACTCTTTACAAGGAATACTGTATACTCATCCTAAAGTACCATCACTTCTTTATGTTGCACCCAGTATATGTTATAGGTATACTCCATTAAAATTAATTACAATTATCTAAACGCGAACAAAGCTAGACTATTAATTTAAAAGTTGTAAAGTCAGCTTTTAGAACAAAATGAATTGAAATAGATTAAAGGCACGTAGTTATGTATAATTATATTATGTAGTATTCTGTATTACCCGACTACGGCGAAACTAAATGATAAGTCATTCAGCAACAGCTTTATATTTTTCTTTCGATATAAGATGTACATAATATTATATCTGAGTTTCTCCGTTTGTTTACCACAAGGTCAGAACAAAACAAGTTCCATAATTTAATGATCCAGCTATAATGATTTGGGTGTTGAAAAAAATGGCACGGTTACATACCAACATTTCGCTGCGCCACTGACTGCCGCACCGTGGTGCAATGGAATGTAAAGTGGAAACAGACGCTGAAACATTTCTTATTTTTGCAAGGGCGGTCGGCGATGGTCCGATTTGAATTACGGCCACGTACGAGCAGCGGGCGGCCACGCCTGGACCTCCGCAAATCCGTGCCGCAATTAAAAAATTAAAATATCATTTGTCATTTTAGCGGCACACGATGGGAATTTTAGCTGAAATATTGTGATTTTATGCTATTTTATGGGTTTTTATCTAATGAGAAAATGAAAATAACAGAAAGAATGAATACTAAAATGATAATAACTGTGTTTATTCTTGTCAGATTTATTTAATTGAGATTATTATGTTCTTTGATTTCTCGCCTACACGGTTTCTTAGTTGAGCACTTTTTATATTATAAGAATTTTATTCTGAGAATATTGCTAACGTTATTATATTATAATTTTTATTAAAGTAAAAAAATAATGACAGTCGAGAAAATGTAAATAATCTTATGAACCGATTCCGGTACTTATCTAAAGATGGCTCGTCGCTAAATGCTAACTCAACCCCGTATAACTATTTTTACTATTTATTATTATTTTTCTTCATATACTTTTTATACAAGCAGTTCTATAGTACTACTAGGATATATTATGACCATCTTTAATTGATTTCACCACAACATTGTTTTATAGATATACGTTTATGGTGTTAGTTTATAGTTTCCACAATAACTTTTACAGCGCCTACGTTGTGTAACGAACCTGCGTTACGCTGGACTCTGAAGAGTGGAAAGGCATATTAATATGGACAAATATGAATTTTAATGGCTGTAACGGTCACGTTTGTATAACATCAAGTCTACTAATTTTGCCCGCAGATGCGGCGTTCTTTATTTTGACATTCTTTACGTATATCGAATTCGGGTATGAAGCACGCAGCATGCTTAAACCGAGCAAATGCTGATTACGAGCATGTGTCCATGCTTTGCTCAAAATAAGCATGCCTATTTCGAGCATGCTCAAAAATCGACAGGCTTGCGATTTTCGAGCATGCTACCTGCGACGCGGGTAGCGGGGGGCGTGGTTTAAGTACGTGTTGACAAGTATGTGGTAGTATCGATCAGTTTTTCTCTTATAATCAGTAGCGGCGGTAGGGGGGGGGGGGGACGGGGGGGGGACGCTGGGCGACCGTCCAGGGCGCCAGATAAAAAGGGGCGCTGAAGGCTAAAGGGGTGCCAATTTTTTCAGCACTACCAGTACACTGGGTGCTGAAGGAATCTCGCCCAGGGCGCTGGTAGTGCTAAAACCGGCCCTACTTATAATAAGCATGCTTAATAGAAGCAAGTGTATGGAGTTCGAACAGCATGCTTGTTTTAAGCATGCTAGTTTTGAGCATGTGTAGTGTAACTGTTTAAGATCGTGAGCTCGTGCACGCAAGTGTATGGGCAATGTTGCACCCCATGCACCTGCTCAGTCTCCGAGATTTTTTGACTAGAGATTTATCTATTCAACAGCGTTGTTGATTAGTAAACGATTTGGTAAGCCAATCAAAAACGTTACTAAATACATAAACTACTGTTAAATCAACCTTCAGAAACAGAACATTACTCTGCGTCGTTTATTTGCCTGAGCTATCATATATTATTAGAAGTTATGAAGGTGAGGCCTATAAAGTGGAGGTGTATCAAGTTTCTGACTGGTTGGCGTAATAGGCCGACCCAAAAATAGGTAGCTCTACTCTGGCTGCCATCTGGATGTAAGTGGCCTAATACTTATATCCCAAAAACTAAAACTATGAAAGGAGGCCTTTGCCCAGCATTGGGACACTGTTGGCTGTTAATAATAATAATGAAAGTATGAAATGTAGAACCTAGGTAGAATTTTACCAACTTACTTCAGTACATTGCATCCATGCAGGTATAAAAGTTTTAGATTATTGTCGTCGTCATGCATCGTTCGTAGGCTCTACGAGCCGTGCTACGAGTCCGTAGCTGCTCGTCGTAACTCGTAGCACTAATAAAATTTGTGTAAAATAAAAAAAATAATGCCCAGTTTCTCAGGTTTTTTTACACTGCTGTTTATCCATTTAATAGAGTTGTTGATTGGTCACTGTTTCGAGCCAGTGAATAGTGACACATATGAACTACTAAGCAACATTGAAACATTATGAACCCTAGAAGGCATTTTTGGCTATGAATGGTTCAAAGAAACCATTGATTTATAAGTAGGTAAATAACCTCTATTATATGAGTATGGCATTCTAGCATGGCAAGTGACCATAACAGGCAAGATTTTGTATTGTCTGCGTAATTTGTGTCCTTACTGCCGCACTCAGAGACGAGCATTATCTACTTAACTGTAATTAAATGAAAATTTTGACATAAGCCCCATAATACATTATCTGTTAAACTTTTAATTAAATTAAAGGTTAATCATAATTAAATATCTCTGAGTGCGGCAGTTACCTAGTTTAGAAGTGAGTAGGTAATTTTTTTTACTTCATATTAAGTCTGGGGCAAATTTTCATAGCTCTAATATCGCTTCGATGCAGGCTGTTTCACTCACAAATGAGCATTTCAATTATTATGTACAGCAAAATACAGCAATCGAAGCGACATCGGGAGAATTGTAATCGGGCGTCAGATTTTGTCTGCTATTTTTATAACGTATAATCGGAACTTTACCTCTATCTCCTCGTCAGCATATAAATATCGGGGTTTTCACAATAACGCAACAGCTCGAATCGAAAACCATTTATTTAAAACTGTTATTTCATTTGCGTCGGCGCAGCGCTCGCGCTCGCCCAATAAATACTCAAAGCTAATTTAACTTTCAATACATCAAAATCTTCACATTAAAAAAAACTACTGATGACTAGAGACGCCCCAGCGTCCTCGTGTGATAGGACCATGTTATTGAACCATAATTCTGTTTAAAGGTAGTAGAAGTGGCAGAATCACTCGGTTTTGTATGAATTCAGACAGAGAACAACCGTTAAAATTCGTGTAATTTTGACGAAAGTTCATCTATCAGTGTAGATTATGGTGGTTTTTTTGTATGCTAACTCATCGCTTCTTGTCTTTTTCGCAACTGAATCTATCGTATCCCTTTTCCACAGGCCCCTGGCAGGGTACCACACGATGGGAACGCAGCAGCAATGTGACAAGTAGCAAAAAGTTGTATTTCTAGGTGATCCACAACAGAGCACAGGGCAACATTACAGACAGTATTAAGCGTGGTAGAAGAATCTGGAACCTATGAGGTACCGTGAGTTACGAGGTAGATTATTTTCAGCCTACCCACTACGTACCTTCTACAGTGTACCTACTAAAGTACCATTGAGAAATTGACTCATAGGCCGATGGCGGATCTTCGTAATTTGGTCGGGTCACGTCAAGCTATACCTACAGTCAGCGACTTGACATAAGTCTACCAAATTACCTATAGGTCTACCAGAATCTGATGGCAATTTTTGACAGCAGATTTTTAAAAAATATCCTTGATCATTGGATAAATTTTTATATTTGCATGTTTAACACACAGAATCTGCCGCTATAAGAAAAAAAACGGATCAAAATATTTTATTCCAATTACCCCCGTATTGCTAGTCATTTTATTTTCTCACTTTTTGCCATCAGATTCTGGTAGACCTATAGGTCTGCCATATGCCTATAAATTAATTTCTGTTGGTATTTACTGCTGACAGAACTACTTTCGCAGTACTAACGATAGGTCTTGCTGGTCCAATCACACGGAGTTTATGGCAACACAGTTTGTATATTCACATCATGTACCTTGACGTAGTTGACTGGTACAATTATGATACAACTTGTAGGCATTGTTGGAGTGTTTCGGGATTACTTCAAGAGTACGTTCGTTGCCAAATAGCAATTATTTTAGATTTCTTATAACTTTGTAATACAACGAATGTCAAATTGCTTGTTATTCGTCTGCAAACGCTAGTTAAACGTATTTTTGTTTATAGCTATTATTGAGAGCTGTTATCTAATGTCTTTTGCTAGTAAACTCTTTGTCGTAAACTGTGTTGCCATAACAGATATATAAATACATTGTAAAAAATCTATACATTCCAGTCAAGTATGAATAAGATACAAATCCAAACTACTTCTAACCATGTAAATACTGATTTGATTATGAGCTTACAGTTACACAAATTCGTGGGGCACTTTCGTTATTATATTTTAGAAACACACGTGACGAATGCTAGTGTTTAAATTAGATTATTTCAAATCCTTATTACTTTTTAAAATAGTTAAAACTTTCACAATTCCCTAAATTAGCCGATCTTCATTATTGTAGTAGGTGCAAGATTCGTGTACATATTGAATGTAGGCACATATCGTCGGCATACATTGTTCGCAATCGAACTTCGTCCAAAACAGACCTTAATTTTGACTTTACGATAGCAAACAGCCGGAATAGAATCACATATTAGATAAGAGCATATAGGGTGGTAGAAAACGACCACCGCGTCTGGGACTCCTGACAGCTACTATCAACAGCACACCGTACCTAAGAGGAACTTCCGGTGGTAAGAAACACTAGCATTCGTCAACTATGATTATATTAGCGTCAACTCACACCGGATCTGACGCGAAGCGCACATTTGACTTTATTTACTACACATTTTCATATTATTTAACTTTATTTACTACACAAGAAGATACATGTTTTATTGCTAGAGTTCAAATTTCGAGCTGTGCCGGCCTGAGTAGTGCGGCACCGTTTTCGCATTAAAAAGTGTATTTTTCTGTGTAGTGAAAAGGTTCAATTTTAAAAACCGCAATGTTCGAAAGTTCGCGATTCGGTGTAAGCTGACCCTTAGACCGAGACTACAGAGAAACTCCTATGTTCAAATTCCAGATGAAATTAGAGAAGATTAAAAATCTAAACCCTATGAAGAAATTACATAAATACACACAATATTCTCAAATAACAAATCTTATCACTATTTATATACAGTTGTCAACTAACTAAAATATATATCTAATTCCGAATTAACCTGCTTTCATAACAGATCCATGAGAATATTCTCTAAAACTAAAGTAAAGTTAAAAACATATTATGACTAGTTAAATAAAATCATTTTTTTCCGACAAAACCGTAACATTCTTAGGCCATGTCTAATTAAAAAAATAACAAAATAACCTGTACCGGAGACAGTTTCACAAGGTCAATTAATAAAATTATTAATTGCACATCGATGTAACAATTTTTAACCCATCAATCCCCAAATTGAAAATCCCAATTGAAAATCTATTGTGTCTGCGATACCCACGATGGAGGTGTTAAGGAGCGCTACAAAAGAAGAGTACCTTGCTTAAGCTTGTTTATTAATCAAGGATGCAGGGAGTCTTGTATAAAATCTTTCAATGCCCGTCGATAGAGGCATTTCCAAGGCCAACTAACCATCAGATACTTATGTAAAGCACATGTAGCTGGTCGGTATAAAAACTTGTAGCTGCTCTACAAGGAATTGTTAGCTTAACTGACCTTGTAAAACGTGCCTCCAACGGTAAAGTTTTGTCAAAAATCAACACAGTAAATGCATTACAATTAGGTATCTGCTTTGAATATTGTCATCTCGAGGCACTGCTCTTGTGAGTCTACATTTAAGGCTACATTAAAGTTGGAAAAGCACTTTTTTAGATCGTTCAACAAATTCACCATAGACAAGAGGAATGTGATCCAAATAAGTGCCCTTACAGGAAACTGAATCTAGTGCATCCCAGCACGGGATATCGACAGTTCGTCTATCAGTCTATTCGCCGAGGAAGACATATCAAACGACAATGTTAATTTTTAATACAAAAACACTTATTTCATACTTTGTACTTCTACGAGGGGTTCTCTTTTGTCGTCTTCTACTCTACCGACTAAGTCTTTACCAGACGAGGGAACAAATAAAAAGTTGTACAAAAAATATTGTCATCATTTCATCTACCGTTGGTCCGTATACTACTCTAGCGTTTTCATTGACAAAGCAATAGAAAAAACCTAATTTAAGGCACAAAAACCATTGTGTCTCATTTGATATGCTCGTTTTCATCTAAGTTCAACTACGCTAGTCGTCTACGAGTTCTCTTTAAAAATAAATTCATTTTATCAAGCATCTCACAAGTTTATCATCACAAGTTCGGTTAAGTCGATCAAAATAAAATTCTATCTAAACCATTCAACTAAATACGTTTAAAATGTACAAAATCCAGCACCCAACCAGTCGTCGAACTATTCATCTACGTCACTAGATACTGGGATGCACTTTACGGGAAATACTAAAAATAAAATCTAAGCGAATATGTAGAGCACGAGGGAGACAATACGGAACGAGGAGGCACCTTCGACTGCCGAGCCCGAGGACTCATCTTTAGAGCGTTCGCTGCGTTAAGCGTGCGCCCGGCGCGGCCACCCGCGAGGCGTGCTTGTTTCATGTCATCCCATAGAGCAGCGCTGCGTTGAGACGCAGGCGGGCGCAAGGCGCGGCCGCCCGCGACGGGCAGCCGCGACGGGCACACGCTCAACGCAGCGAACGCCCTTACATCTGCATGGTGCCTATGCACTTGTGATTCATGCAATTCAGATATTTGTAATATTATTACAGATAAATATTTGCAATAGAAGTAAGGTACAACTTTAACTACTTAGCATGGAATATTTGGGATTGGAATACCGAATAGGAATAACAGGCGGAGACGCCTTTTTCGCGCTAAAATGATACTAGGTAAGTAAAGTTGATTTTGTGTAGATACTTACTTGGAGTAGCTATGTCACTTTCAGTATTGTCTCCCTAAAGTGAAACAAAACGTACTGTATATTATCTTGTATCTTCAGCCGCGCCGCGTCGCCGCCGCGCCGAGCGCCGACATGCAACCTCCGTCTCTACTACACCGGCTCCCCTCATGCATCTCACGTTCAAATATAACTAAGTATCCATCGCTAAGGTCTACAAAACGAGGGTATCTCCAAACTAACTAGGTAATAATGAAAACTGGCGCCCGACTCGGGTCCCGAAGCTCTAAACTACGGAATCGTAAAAATATCGATATTCTAAGATATTTGGGGTATGAGAAGCGATAAATAAAAGAACGGCTGTGTTTATTACCATTTATTTCTAATATTCGTCTAAGTGGAGATGAACCATAAGTAATATAATAGGCATCAAGGGAGGCGCGCGGCCTACGTACACGCACTACGACTACGTACCGGCCCCGGGGAGCCTCCTCTATGTATCCAAGCCTTTCGAAAATGAACTCAAAAAGACGAGGATGAAATTAACAGTCCACTACGTTAATTACAAAACATTCAATGTATTCTGCTGAAGCATATTAGACCGTTCGGCGTCCGCGAGCGGGAGCATGCACCGGCGCCCTCCCGGGGCTCCGGCGTCGCCCCCGCCGCGGACCGGGTACAATATTATCTACGTTACCCACACTACCCGACTACAGGTATTTAAACATAATGGAAAAATTCGTTCAGTATTGCACGTTATGTCTAATTGTTTCTATTGCAGTCCGTGAAAACAAAACAGCCCATAACTACGTCGTCTATGGTAAAATTGTTTTTATCTACAATGCAATATATAAAAGGAATGTTCGACAGCCTCTATATCGATAGTGAACGAGATTTAAGCGACACCGAGCAGGGGAGATCGAGATAGGCCACGCGTTTACTTGACGACGAATAATATAATGAGGGCTTAAATCTCGTTATAACAGATAAAATAGCATCATCGATACTAGTGTTGCCAGCTACTGAGCTCACTGTGGTCCGGCAGCGCTCGGCGAGCACACACACACACACACAGACGGGTGACGAGCGAGACCACAGTGATATGATACATGGCCGCACGCCCCAAGCGGCGTATCCCACGCGTTAAACAATTAAATCACATACTCTCACTTAATACTTATTTTTTTTTTTGTAATTTTTAAAATACAAATACCAACATACTACTTGGATACACCGAACTATTATACAAAAATATTGCAATAATTTATATGCATGTGTATAGTTTAACATATAGTACGCGCGCTTCTGTGTGCGCTGATTCGACGCGCGATTTTGTCCGACTTACACGAGTACCTTGTATTATAGGTACTCGAGGGTAGTTATAAAAAGTGTTACGTATTTACGTATTTGTCTACGCCTATGATGAATACTTATTTAAAAGATTACTGTTATTCATAATTATATTAATCAGAGTATAAAGAACTTTTCTCGAAGAACGCAAATACGTAATAAGAGGGTAGTTCGAAGCATGGTTACGAGTGGTACGAAATCAGCGCACGCGTGCTGTATTAATATCATAATGTTATTGCTTTCGGTTAGTCATACTTATGTTTAATATTATATATGTAAATCTTCAAAATCACTACACTACACATCTACGCTAGCATTTGTAATACATTTAACACACAACATATTTTCGTAACATCACTATACCAATCCAAAAGTTGTATATTATATGTATATACTATCTTACATTACGAATATATATATATATATAATATTTTAAATCTCGTTCATATTGGTCCAGATAACCTGGATTCGCGAAAACAAGAACATCACTAGCGTAACGTCGCCCGTGCTATGGCATGATTATGGCACATATCGCTGAAGCTCTTAACTACTAGGCGAGAATGTTGAGCGAGTGAAATTGGTATTCGTTCGAAATTTAATATAAAATGACTAGAGAGGAATGTCTTTTTTCGTGTAGCAACATCAAACGTAACGTCTCCGTTGGCAACATACGATTATTGTCACATACCTAAGCTACTCCGGCACGGCACCGGACGGCTCGTCGCCGGATGCCTCGAAACTAAAACGCACGATAGGTACATCTCGCGGGTGAGTTTCGTTTGAGCAAAAAATGCAATTTGGCTTTCTTTTGGCAAATCAGATTCGAACCAGGAAGACCGGAGGCCTCAAGCGAAGCGTCTCTACACAGGGGTCTACATTACGAGTCTAGGATCAGACGCCCCCGCCGGGGCCTCGGGGGGCCGCGCCGGGGGCGTCGCAGGAGCACGCTTCACAACCAACGTGTGGCTAAAATAATATGCCCGATCAAAAATTGACAGTGAACTTGGAAGAATTACGTATGAACTCATGCCAACCATGCCTTGCTAGAAGTCGTTTGTTAGTCACAAGTCGACTAAGCGGATACACCATGCCTCCAAACCGTCGTCCGACTTACCGCCGCCGGCCGCTCCGCCGCGCCGCCCCCCGCAGCCCCGCGCCGACGTCACACTACCGCTCAACGTGCACTCTAACTAGGAGGTGAACGAACCCGGCTAGCCCAAACGGATACAAAGAAATAAAACACACATTATATTGTTCTAATATTAAAATGTAATGACACATTCTTTATCTAGGTGCTGCATAACATACATAAGAACGAGCATACTATAGTATATCTAGGATACAAAACTACGAAGCTTCTATACCGGCGCGATACCCGCGCGGTCACCGACTTAACGCTAGGTGTTCGAGGAATAATATATAAATAAATCGTTAGTACGATCCTCCCGAGCTCGGGAAAGGTACACATATTAAAAATTAAGTACAATCATGGAGGATCGGCCGCCGCTGTAGATACTTTGGCAAGACACCGGGCGGCCGCCCTCGACGGGGTCACTACAATAATTTCAACCGTATAATACTGAAAGAAGGACATTCTAAATATACAAAACGTGCAGCGCCCCCCCCAGGCGCTCACAAATCTCAGAAGGCTCTAAACCTACTTAACTAAATTCAAATAATGCTACTGAGCGGGGATCTAGGTGTAGCGCGAGACTCGAACGGTCGGTTCGGAGAGCGATGTCTTCTATGTTTGAATTAAAGACCTAGATCCGAGCCCGTTCAGGGGTGTACACGTGTGGCGTCCGACAGCTCTGCTGGGCGACGGACTCGCTCGGTCAGATAAGGGAACAATAGTCATGCTTACACCAGAGACAGTTGTCTTCTTCACACATCTAACGGGCGAGCGAGACGGCACGACGTAGTTTGTCTCTCTATCCGACTGAGGTCTACAAAGCGTCTCAGTCGCAGAGCAGAGGTGTCGGAGCTAGTGTATCTCGACCAGCGGGGAACGCGGTCGAACAAGCTACCATGCATGTCATTCTACTCGCCGCTCGTCTATGCCTGGTCTTGGCAAGTCTAAATACGGCTAAGTGTTGAGTCGTCGATGCTTGTGGATAAGAGAATCATAAGATACTTGTATATTGAGCGTATTCAAATATTGTAATATTGGCTTTCTTAACGGGTTAGGTTTTGAAACGTTAAAAGATGAATGATGAAGAATGGAGAAGAAATATGATACGGAAACAAAAATCTAAATACTATTAATTAATATCGATCGTTATTGAATCGCGTACGCCCTTTTTTGGGAATGCAAATATTTCTAAATGTAGTTGCCGGGGCAAGATTTACTTCTCTAATATGAATCCTCATCACAAAGCTAAAACGACACAAAATCTTACAAACAATTTAAGTACTGGGCAATCACATAAATGACAAGAATGATATAGAGCGGACCGAGTCCGCAAATTTCACCTTAAACCTAGGAATTGCACAAACACAACCATCAACCGTCTTTTTAATTAAATTATTAATATAATACTTGTCTAATCACAGAGTATAAGATTTCGAGTATTGCTTTCCATATCTAACCTACCTAATTTAAGTACTACAGTGAATAATATAAAAATACCGCGGTAGAGGCGTCGAGAGTGAGATTATTTCGTGGAAGCCTTCCTTTGTTTCTACGTCGAATATTGTAAATAATACTAATTTTCAGCAATAGGTAGCGACCAAAAGACATTTTGATTATATTGGAAGCTCCAATGATTAATAAATAGAGCTGCTTTCATTTTAGAGTAAGCAACACCGACACCGTGTTGCCAGTTGCAAATGTATCTTTTTTTTTATCTAATAATTATAAAATTGTATAATTTTTATCGTTAACAGTTGAAAAACATTAAAAAATATAGGCATAAGTATCTCCAACTTAATCGTTAGATAAAACTATCGTAATATACTTCAAAAATTAAGTAAGAGTGCGACATAAAATATGTTGTCATGGATAACCTCCAATACACAATACAAATACTACCAGACATAGACGAGCAGACCACTACGGGGTATAATACTTAGCTTATTGTCAAAAATACACTCGGGGTGTTAGTTTGCATTCCCTTAAATGTTTCTAAACTAAATTGTATGTACTACCCGCACGACTACAGGGATACACTGGACGTTTGTAACTTTATAATGAAATGGTTCAAACCAAGAATTTTAATCTGTAATGGGACATGCGACAATCGTAGATAAACATAGTAAAAGTACCTTTGATAATTTCGTTTAAGAATAGTCGAGATCCACCGTCCAGCAGTGTAAAGTTACAAACGTCCAGATATAATCATCTATCGCAGGCGATTGCCAAATGTATTAGTAGTAAGATATGGTACAATATTGCTTACAATTGATAGACGAAGATTGCTGTGCCGCCAGGGGTGCACGCAGTGGCTTTTTATACACAGATCAGTATTTAGCCTCTGTATCAATTTCGGGTTAATAATTGACCTAAATTACTCATCATAAACGATGCGATCGTACCGGTCCCACTAAAGTTGGTAGAACGAAAAGCTTTTAGTCGATCGCGTTTCACACAGACAAAGAACTGCTTTACCGTACAAATCCATAAAGATAGGAGCGGCGCCATCTAGCGAACGATAAAACAGTTATTTAATTTCGAGATTCAGGATCGATGGTGAAGCACGACAGAGTAAAAACGTCGAGGTGCCGCGTTAACGGCGTTAGTAGAAAAAACCACCGCGCCCACGTTTCGGGTGTATTAACTACTAATTCATACACACGATGCCATGTAATGATTGCTTTTCAACTCATTAGATATGTATGGGTGAGCTGGCGGGGGCCCGCGCGACGTGCGCTCGCGAGTGACTGGGAAGGGCGCCAAGTACAAAAAGCGGCAAACGAACCTCACGTGCGGCCGACGTGTCGTCGATCAGTCGATACTACCGATAATACGAATACGTTTGGCACAATTTTGTCGTTAATTAATGGCACGAAACTCTAATACTGATCGAGGGGATGGCGCACATCGGGCGGGCGCGGCCCACGATACGATCTACTCGTAAACATACGTAGCGGCGATGAGATTCGACGGGTACTCCGCGGAGTGAAAATAATACGACGTCCTGCCCACGATCGTGCACTATACTCTACGAAATTACAAATTCAAGACAAAATATAATATAAGAGAATCACTCCCTTTAGACCGAACTAAATTACTTGAGATCTTCGCCTTACATTAAAAAAAGTTTAAATAAAATTGCGCATTCCTCGCTTTCGGTCCCGCATCGGGCCGAGGACGACTGCTCGTCGGGGGAACTGACTTAACCTACGTCGGCTAACCGACATCAATACTGATGCGGACCACGGCGAGACCGTCCGAAATGAGCTTAGGAACTGTTCGGGGAAACATAATCGCGGGACGACCTAGCCGGAGGCGGGCGGGGGTTCTCACCGTGTCGCGCTTAGATGTACATCGGCACGCCGTACATGGCGCTCCAGTCCACGCCCTGGAAGGACGACATGTCGACGCCGGCGAGCGAGTAGGCGGCGCCGAACTGCGGGAGCGCGGGCTGTGGCGCGGGCGTGGGCGGCGCCACGAGCGCGGTGGGCGCGGCGGCGGCGGGCAGCGCGTACGGCGCGTACCGGTACGCGTGCGCGCCCACCGTCGGCACGGCGCCCACGCCGCCCGCCGCCGCGTAGACCAGCCCCCGCCCGGGCCGCAGCACCAGGCGCTTGCCCAGCGCCAGCGGCGCCGCCGCCACCGCCTCCTTGGGCTGCGCGCGCTTGCACTCCACCTTCTTGTTCTTTATCGTGTGGAAGTGGATGTCGCACACGCGCTCCACCGCCTCCTCGGAGTGGAAGGTGACAAAGCCGAAGCCGCGGTGCCGCTTGGTCTGCTGGTCCATCAGCATGACGGCGTCCTCGACGAGGCCGAACTGCGAGAAGTATGCGCGTACCTCATCGGCGGACGTGTCCTGGCCGACTCCGCCCACAAATATCTTTTTGGTCTTGGCCGGCTTGGGGGCCGACTTGGGCGTGGCGTGCTTGGGGTCGATGCGCTTGCCGTCCAGCGTGTGCACCGGCACGGCCAGGACCTTATCCACGGACGAGGCCTCCTGAAACGTGATAAAGCCGAAGCCGCGCGAACGCTGCGCGCGGCGCGAGCTCAGTATTGGAAACGTAGCAGCTACTATGTTCGAATCGGTGCCACTAAAGATCCAGTTATACGATATGTAGTTTTATAATGTTACTTTTTTCGATATATTTAGTGGCACTGATCATGCAGAGATCGTGAACTAGTCGTAATTAATTACATACAAAAACTAATTTACTGACAAAACCAAAGTTAAGGGGTCAATGGGATTTACTTCATGCGTAATATTTACTTAACGGGAGTAAAATACATCTTATCGATAACTATAGATTATTTTGTCAACTCTTTCAATAAAATGTTAATTTCTACCGTACAAAATACTTATGGTATAGTTAAAATTTGACACTATGGTAGGAATCGATGGACACTAGACTAGCGCAATTTCATCTAAAAATCCTACCAAGCAGAAATCCTTCGATTCTATCAAAACGGTTGTAATTAAATTTTCCCCAATGTTGCTAGACTAGAAATACTTTTTATTTCAAATTTGGCCTTAGTATGTTGTTTTAGCTATACTTCTAATGATGTGAGGGCTCGTCTTTTATTGTTCTTTAGGTAAATTAGTGTTGCTCCGATTATATTTTTACAACAAAAACTTATTATTACTGTTGTATGACTATAAACATAAAATATTATTATGGTATGCAGTATGACATAAATTCAAATATCAGATTTGGAAAACAACAAACTACTCCAGACCTAAGTAAATAATACTTCAAATATTTAAATCTTAAGATATTTTAAAACATACTAACTGGTTTCAAAAATATAAATATAATAACATTTCATCATACTACATGGCAACACTGATTTACCAACGAGTAACTACCAATTTCAAAGTCAAGAAATTTGGAAAGATTTTTACTATAAGTAACCTAACAATATCTAGTATGTTAGTGATCTAGCATGCCATTTTAGTCTATTTAGTATGTCTTAGTGTACCTAATATACTCAATCAACCATAGCCCAACTATTATTTACTTTAGTGTACCAAAAACACTCTCACCAATATACATTTCTGTACATAGTATAATCCTTGCCTGTACCGTGCTATTTTTATTAAGATTAATAAATAGTAAGTTTAAGAATTATGTAGTATTCTTGTATCTAGTTTTTGGATATCCAATATAACCAATCTTTTAACTCAACATGCAAAATACTTAATTTACATAGTAATTATAAATAAACAACTCTATTGTGAACCAAGGAATTCAAAAATAGATGCACTGATTATTATAGACAAAATCTTGCTCATAAAAATATCCATACTGTGTATATAGACATTATGGTTATAAACAATGTTTTGTCCTTGTTTGTCACATTACAATCATGGCTTGACAGACAAGGGCTAAGCATTGTATAACTGCAATGTCTGAACACACAGTGTGTTAAGGGGGATGTACACGTACTACATTATCCACAGCTATTTTACATTGCTTGTGGCTGTTGGCTTTATGAGGTAAGGCAATTTTAAATGACTACTAAAAAAGTATTTAAAAAGTTGATAAAGGCAAAGATTCATGGTTATAGGAAAGGATAATTGAATTGTTTATGGTACAATATAGCCATATACATTGGTGAGTACCTAAGTCTACCTAAATCCAAAACATCCTAACAGCCAGATTCCTGACATTCAAATCTGTACACACCGACCAACTCATTGTATCACTCCACTTGGCATATAACTCGCTGTCTTTGGACAAATTATTCATTATTAAATAAGTTGCATTTAATATCTGCATTACTGTATGAAAAAAAAAATTTGAAATTTTAAACTATTGCATAATGTCATCACATAATACATAGATTAGAAATTGAACAATGCAAATTTACCCTACCAAATATTTCCAATCACTTTTATCATACAGTAAAACAAACCATTGTACAATTATAATTATTGTAAAGTGATATACAGAAGTCATTAAAGATAATAACATTTTAAATTTTCACATTTTATAAGGTGCTTGTTTAAAGAGACATTTTTTTCTGAATGTTTGAAAAATTTAATTTTTAAATTCCAACATTTTTTTTTATAATTATTACCTATGTTTGATTGCATTCAATAACAAATGTCTCTTATAAGGTATGCCTAGTAAATACCTGCTCAAACCTTACCTGTGTTACCGGATCTTTCATAATAAGTACATCGGTGACTGCTCCAAACATTGCAAAATATTCTCTTAGCTTCTCGGAGCTTGTCTGCCAACTGAGTCCCCCAACAAACAATTTACTAGGAGATGGGGAAGTTGTACCGGCGCCCGTCGCAACTGGAGTCGAACGTCCTGATGATGGTGATGTTTCTAAAACATTAAAATAACAAGTTACATTATTTTCGATTTTTATAACTTCCATATTTTAGGAAGAAACTAACAATTTTACTTTACTAAGTCCCTGTAGCTATCCTATTATACATTTTTATAAAAGCTTTGATTGTTAAATTTCATTATACCAATGTGTTTATGTGTTGCCACATAGATAAAAGCGGCTCACTAAAGCAATAACAAAGTTCTATATTACAATAAAATTTTACATTTTAAACAAGCATAAATCAAAAATTTAAAACTGTTTAAAGAAGGGTCAATTATGTAGTCTGAAAACTCAATCTTTTGAGTCAATAGTGAAGCATACTTATGAATTTACTCACTTATTTGCTGTACTGCTATCTGCTGTTGCTGCTGTTGCTGTGCTGCTGCTGTGGCGGCTGCGTGGGCGGCAGCTTGGGCGCTCAGTACATGCGCCAGCTCGCCGCCCACCAGACCGCCTTCTACCACCTCCAACCCGCCCAGCGCGCCGCTGGAATACATCATCATCTTAGCACAAACAATCAATCACTAGACGATTTACAGTAAAATTTACGTAACGAAAGTCACGGAAGAATAGCCGCGTATCGGATTTAAGAATTTGCGTCAAACGCTTTCTAATACAAAACAAACGAAAATCGTTTTTTAGCTATGGTTTCGTAATGGCCAGTATGAATTTGATTTAGAGCGCGTTTAAAATGATAAGATCACCAGAAATTACAATGAACACAATATTTACATTCCAATGTAAGCCAACATAGCACAAAATATGTATTTAATATTTATATTTTACTGAAACTTTCTTCGATTTCGAGATTCAAGTTCAGAACAATAACTTTTTATTACTTAAGTTTACTTGACAGTTGTCAATTTGAACAAAAATAGGTTGTCAACTGTCAAGAATGGAATGACTTTTTTCAAAATACCTACAATTATAAAACGGGGATGATGGGGTAATATGAGTTGCCTGGATAAAATTTAACGTATTCTCTAAATCTCCCATATCTAATAGTAATTTGTAAAGTTTTTTAAGGGCCTTCCCCTACGGAGATTCCGTAATTTACCGTATTTAGAGCCTTATGAACTCATTATTTGAAAGCTACAAAGTTATAATAAAAATACAATGATGAAAAACTCAAAGCAGATATTATGTTACTACCGCGCGCGTTGTGAAGATTCAAATACGGCTCAATTGGGCCGTCTGTTATTTAGTCTGCATCGAGCGCAGTCACGAACGTGCCGCGTCTTGTCTTACCTAAATAAATTGAAAATGACGTCGTGCGTGTTTCGAAAATGTACCAATTATGACTCAAAAGAAAACAAAACACATGGAATCTCTTACGAGTACCACATGTCTTGATTGCAATAAACACCTCGATTATTTACATTTTCAATTATTTTTTCGAACAATCTGGTAAAAATCTAATTTTCGTCATAGCTCAGGCGAAGAAAGCGACAGCGATACGATTCGACGTTTAAAAATAGAACTGTCTCTTTTATGTAAATGGTTTTTCGTATCTTTTGTTTCACTTATCTGTCAAATTTGTCAATGTTTGCAATTTTGAATTTGAAAATTGTTCGGAAGAGATTTAAGCCGAAAAATAGTATGGACGTAACAGATCTGTATAAGTAGAATATCATTGTAAAAATACAGCAATAATTAATCTTCAGTATATCAACATTCCTTTCCCCGTTTTAAATTTTCTATTTTTGTTTATTATACTCATGATATTAGCTTCCAAAGTAATACCAATTTATTAAAATTGAAGCATACTTTCAGCATCTCCCTAGTATTTACAAATTACGTTTATTTGAAACACACGACAATAGATAGACAATTTCACTAACTATAATACATATTCCCCGTTTAAATTTTTTTTTTAGATCAATTTTGAACTAAGATAAGTAGAAAAATAGAATTTTTGTGCGATCTCGGCAACGCGTCAAATGTATGGTCAGGGTCGTTTGCTCGGGGGATGGCCTTAAATTCTAAATAAGGTTATCAAATATCTCGTTGTGCGTTTAAATTTAAAATTCTCTCGTAGTTCTACTTGCACTTTTTGCGTCGTTGTTTAATATAAACAACGAAAAATATAAACAATACCTTTTAGAATGGTTATTAAAGATCCATCATACGGATTGTATTTAGATCAACTAATTAGATAACAAAGAGTAACAAACATCCATACATCCATACATACATACATACATACATACATAGAAACTTTCGCCTTTATAATATTAGTAGGATTTATAATATTAGTAGGATGTTTTGTCGTTCGCGGCTAGCCGCGGTAAAGATCGGAACGGCACCTTCAGTTTATCTCCGCTGTTTATCTATACTTTCGTATTTCTACTGTAGCCGTGCTACGGGTGCTGGTATAATTCTCGTATTGCCGAATCCTGCCCATGGCGGTCATTGACCCCTTGTCAAAAAACTTGTAATATTTCAGTCTATACAAACCGCGATTGCTCAATTCCTCATGTGACTCGCTTACTTACGGCCGTTCCCAATATTTGATCTATCTCTGGTTTTGCCCTACTAGAGATAGGAATAGCTCTCATTAGACATTAGAGACATATATTTTATGTCAATTCAATATTAGCTGCGATCGGTCGTATGTCAAACCAGAGATATATTGAATATTGGGAACGGCCGTTAGTGTAAAAATTCTATCCCTTCTTTTATTTAATAAATATTTTGTCATAATATTATAGTACATAGCAGATTAGAATAAACAATGATTAGGAAATAGCGAATGCCGCACTAGCTCTATCCATGAAATTGGTCAGAGGTGAAACTAGATCAATTTGTCACGATCTAGAAATCCGTAATAACGTGGTCAGACTTAAAGATTATTACGAAGGTACCAACTACCAAGAAAGACCGCAACTTCTACACAACATAATTTCATTCTTAGAGTTCAGCACCCTAAAGGTCCATGAACAGAACCCTATTTTTGAGACTTCACTGTCCATTGATCTAAGTATTTTTGTTGCTTTTGTTTTGTTTTTATAAACATATCATTATGTTAAGTTGGATAAAGTTATATCAAGACGACCATAATAATTTTTCATTCGTTTATAAGGAACCAGTTTTTTATCTACAGTTTGATTTTTATGTCAAAAATCTGTATCTTCTGCATGGGAGGTATCGTAAAGATAAATTAATAATGATACATAATTTATGTAGTAGCGAAGGTAAATTATTTTGGAACTTCTCTTTGGAAAAGTTTTACACAAAAAATGGTACGAAAGAGAAAAGCAACAAATAAAACACTAGCCATTCTAATTTTTCTCCTGGTACGAGTACTAGCTTTTGCAGCCAGGCGGCAGGTTGTAGAGCGCGTGAATTACACTTGAAGCGAAATGGAATACTCCAATTGGAGCCTCTTGAAAACTGGCCGCCTGCGAATCTCATCATATGGGACGCTCAGGTCATTGACCTATTTTAGTCTGCAAGTACAGACTTTTTTTTATTTTTTGACGGTATCGTTTTAGTAAATTCGCAACAATAACGGGGTGTTTGCACATTAAGATAAACGTTTAATGAATTAACTTTTTTTGTTAAGGAAAATCGATAGTTGATTGAGGGTGGCTTCATTGAGGGTGTGGTGCCCTGGGGTGGGTGAGGGCGCGCTGCGCGCCGGCGCGAAGTCGCGGGGCGGCCACGCTGCCTCACGCGCTGCCTCACACGCCGCCCGACACCCGCCACGAGCGCCTCGCACGCTCCCGCCATATTGTCCTGTCACAGCAGTACGTGCTAGCTACTGCTGCGCCGGGACAAGCCGGCGGTGGCGATGCAATAGCATCGGAACGACCGACTACAGAAAAATACTAGGTGTCGTGTTACGTCTTCAGGTATATTCGGCAGTTCGGAGGTGCTACGACTTCAGACCAGGTTTTTTCGTAGTGTCAGTGTACTTTACGTGTATGTGTTATCATATTGTGTGAGTGCCAAGTAACAGTAATGATTTTATATAAGTAGGTCGCTAATAAAGCACAATAGTGGTTGAAATTGATCACATCTAGAGGGTGCATATATCGAGCGGTGTACCGCGCACGCGCGCGCCATCTTTCCCTGCATCCGGCCATTTTCCTCGGGGTTAACGTTCCAGTATTAAACACACCCCAAATTTTATTCGTCTTCAGAAACATCACTCAGTCTCTGAATTTTTAACCATACTGTAAATTGTTTTATTCTTTTTGTAGAATTTTATAACATTCTGCAAATTGTTTTATTATTTATATATTTTTTCCTTTAGGTATAATATTTTCTGAACTTTATAATCATTTTAATGATTTTTTTATTTGTTTTTCGTTTAAAAAAAAAAACTAAGAACTTAAGTTAGTACTTAGTGCAAAATTTTCTATCGTCTACTTAATTATATTATTAAATTAGAGTAGATAACCGAAATTTATTTCAGATCTTATTTGGTAAAAAGTATCTGTTGCTTTTAGGCGTTACGGCATAGCATTGGGGAACACGTACATACATCGTTATTTCCCAAAGGTATGCGATGTAATTCTGGGCAAAATCTTCAACACCGAGAAAATAAAGGAAGAGCAAGCAACGTGTTACGAAAATGCCTTCTGTGTCACGGCATATCCATGGGAAACACGTTCCTAAATCGTTTTTTCCCGTGGGCATGCGAAGTGGTGCTAGGCATAATTTCAACGAGATCCAAGAATATTGATTGAAGACAATTTAAGAGAATAATATATTGATAAAGACAGTTTTTAGCTATGTTTTATAGCAAATCGTCTACGTCTACAGTTTCTTTAGGGTTCCGTACCCAAAGGTTAAAAACGGGACACTATTACTGAGGCTTCGATGTATGTCCGTCTGTATGTCCGTCATTCACAAAATCCTTAAATATATTTATTCTTTAATATTTAATAATAAAAAAACACAATTTTTTGCCTACTTTAGTGCGCGAGTCTGACTCGCACTTGGTCGATTTTTTTGTTATTTGCTATGAGTATGCAATGTTGGGCAAACAATTATCCCTCGGTCCTCACTTAATTTATATTTATTTCAGCACTTAGATGATGTCGCCATATTATCTAAAAACTTTATCATTAAAATTTTGTCATTTTGTATGAAATTCATTAGTTCCAATTTCTGACACGTTCATCAAGAGGCTCGGTGCACTGCACAGATTAATATAAGTAGCAAGCTAGTGCACTGTGTTTTACCGGCGTTCTTACGAGAATTGTCTTTATGTTGCCAGCATTAAGATACTGCCGGAGATAAACAAATTTTAAATAGATCAATAGGAACGGATATTACGCATGTAGAATTATTATCAAGAAATTATTTGATAAATCATTGCAAGCATAAAAATTTACACTGTAGTTACAAAGTGACCACTTTCCCTTTCGGAACCACTTTAGGGGCCTACATACCTAACACTAGCGCTACCCATAATTTAATTCTATTTGAAGAAAACCAGACCAAATTAAAAAAAAAAGAACCAGAACACTCACTCACAACTCTACACTAGATATTTGCGTGTAGTATTTTTGTTATTATAACTTTTTATCATTCAATAATATGATAAAGTTATAATATAATAAAATAAATAATAAAAGTATTTATAGTCTGTGACAATTCTATTAGAAATAGAAATATTAGAAATATAATGTGACACAGTCCACTTAGTGTATTATTTAAACAAGGTGTAACAAAACAAAGTGATAATACTTAAGGGTGTGTACGTGTTCCTTGTAGAGAGTTCAGTGTGAAAGTAGCAGCGCTGAAAGACTAAATTTTTTTTTCACTTTTGTATGGGGTAACTCGCGACACTGGGGCGCTTGTCCATACAAAAGTGAAAAAAAGATTTGGTCTTTCAGCGCTGCTACTTTCACACTGAACTCTCTACAAGGAATACGTATACACCCTTAAGTATTATCAAGTTTTGTTACACCTTGTATATTGTTTAGGCAGTAGCGGCGTTAGCGGGAGGCGACGTTGGGCGACCGCCCAGTGCGCCGCGCCGGATAAATAGGGGCGCCGAATGCAAACAAAAGCGCCGAAGAAATCTCGCCCAGGGGGCAGGGCGCTGGTAGTGCTAAAACGTGGCTAAAACCGGCACTGTATTTAGGAAAATTTTCAATTACGATCAAAAATCAGTCAGATTCAGAAATATCATCTGTCTGTCGAGTCCGCTAGCTAGTATTATTATCAAATATTATAATTATAGATAAGTTTAAATTACAATAAATTGAGAAAATACATCTAACCATCGATTTTCTAGATATGAAACATAAAATATTATGTGACACATTTTTGAGATTTGTAACACCCTCCTCCATTGGTTAATCCCTCTCCATAATATCACTTAAAATTTTTCAAAGTCTATATTGGGACGGAAGTAATTGAGAAGTAAGACCGATGAAGCTGAGAAAATACATGGAAAATACACCAAACCACAGATTTTCTAGATATAATACATAAAATATTATGTGACATAATATTTTTGAGATTTTAAACCCCCTCCTCCATTGGGTAATCCCTTTCTTTATGTCACGTAAAATTTTCAAAATATATATTGGGACCGATTAGAATTAGAAATTCTGTAATGATTAATGCGGCATCAATGTATATTCGACAAAACTCAACGTTCGAAAAGTTTACTTTAAGTTGATTTTCAATTTTTTTTACAAAACTTGACTATGTGTTGTATCTTTCTTTGTACATTTAAAACATTACCTAAGCATCTATTCTATTAATGATTCAACAGCATGTATATGTTACCGTTAATTTGCGGAAACTAGTTAAAGTGCAGATTATCTGGCTGAGTCAGTTAAAGTGCAAATAATTAAATTTTTTCGTACATAACTAGATAATCTGCAGAATACCTAGGTAATCTGCAGACTAACGAGCATGCATACAGTAAATTGCATAAAACATGTTCTTGTTTGAATAAAACATGTTAAGTATTTAACTATAGGGAATTATGATTTTTCGGGCACTGAGAAAGGAATAATATTATATCAAATTTTAACTAAAATGTTACTCCACCGTAACTACTCTGATAACAGATCAAAACTACAGTCTGAAGTTGTTATATTATGCTCAATTCAAAGTTTTAGGACATAAACGAAAGAAGTTTTGCCGGGAATGAGAAAAAATTTTGTTATCTGGGTTTTTCTAAAATTGTGTTATCTGGGTTTTTGATGTGTAATGTTGTTAGAATATTAACCATTACGTATTTGCTATCATGCACAAGACGTGTAGGCAAGGCATACAACTTCCAAAAAACGTGCCTTTTGTGTTCCCTACAAAACTTCGTCGAAAGTTCTCTACCACTTTACTGAATCGACCGACTTGACACCTAGACTACACTCACTTTGACTTTGACTACAGTTTGAAATTTACCAAATAGAAAATCGATGCTAAAAATTGTTACAAGAACATTGTTTTCCCGGCATTTACTTGAGACTGGTCATGGTTATGTAGCCGAAGCGCCATAATAAGAACAAATATAAAAATACAATTTTAACTACAATCATGTTACTCTACTGATAAAATATAACAGATCAAATCATCGGACGCGGTTACAGAGGGGCGCAGGAGCGCTAAAGAGCAAAACAAAAGTTTTTCGTCAATGTCTTCCGAAATTTAACGATGTACTATTCGTTACTATGCAAACTAACTAGGTAAAGTGCAAATATATTTTATTTTTTTAATTTCACACTTTAACGGACGGTATCAGGAAATCTGCAAATTACCTAGTTAATGTGCATATTCACGTAATCTGCATTCTAACGGTAACAATATACATAATGTATTTTAGTAAAAATACAAGCAGAATATCACAAAACTATTTAAAAAAAAGAACATTTCTTATTGATGAATAGTTTCAAGGAAAGGCAAGGAAAAAACCTCCTCAGATGACATCGCATTTTGTCGTCCTCGGCACATTTTTTCCTTTTTCGAAGCTTCGTTCATTAAACTACATTCAATGAGGGTTCCGAGGAAAAGCGATTCTTTTTGTATATGTCCCATGAACTTTTGTATTTTTATAGGAAATTATTAAGTAGGTTGTCAGACTTTATTAAAACTTTGGATTCATTTAAATTAAGAGTTCTTAGGGACTAGACTTTTCTACGATTAAAAAAACATTAACAATATTTTGAAAAAAAAAAGGTTAAAAATGATCATATTTTATAAGTTGCAATAATATATTTTAACTAGACGTTCCGCGCGGCTTCGCTCGCGTAAATTAGATATTTTACAGACAAATCAGTCTACAAAAAATAGCCTATGATCCTTCCGTGGTCTACTTCTTATCTGACCCAAATAACAGAAAAATTGCTCTAGTAGTTCGTGAAATAAGCCCTTTCAAATAATTTCCCCCGTTTATTCCACATTCTCTTCTATTTCTTCGCTCCTATTAGAGTGGATTTCAACAACTTGCATTTTTTATATAATTTTGGTGGAAATTTTTGTTTCCACCAAAATTAGAGATTAGGTGTTTACGGGAAACTGGTACGACAACCACCACCTAGAGGAGTTAACTTGTGACAGAATAAAGTGAATGGCGAATTTTTTATGCTTTAAGAATCAATGGTATTTTGTAAAAATAATGTTTTACACACCCTCTTACCCACCAAAATTGGAATTAGCGAGAAAAATAATCTTAAAAAAAAAACTACGTGCACTAAAGTTATAACACATTAACTTAATTATAAATAAACCAAAACTCTACCGAATATTCAAAATAACAACATGATATTATTGCCACAAGTAGGATAATTTAAGTACACCAAAATTGCATAAAATCGGGGTTTTGTGATAAAACGGTTTTCTTTCATTTCTGGCTGGAAACTGGTACGACCCAGCCCACAGCCACCTCCTAAACGGGTTAGCGTGTGGATGAATGAAGTAAATGGCGTATTTTTTATGCTTAAGGGATCAATGGTATTTTGTAGAAACAACGTTTCGTAAATGACACCAAAATTGGTAAAATCTCCGCGATAGACTTAAACTGTGTCATAAAAACTCAACTACAGAACTTAGTACAATAAAATTCATATATTATCAAGATTCAACTATATTAAACGAATACATAAAGATAAAAATCCAATCCAGTATCAAGTTTTTTGTAAATCGGTCTAGATATTGAGTAAAATAGGTCGACGACAAGCCACCAAAATTGGAAATCACCTATTTATGTTTATTATCTTGGAAAATAATAATTATTTTTAAAAAATAACGACGGGGCCAAATTATAAGCATTTTGTTTTACTTTTAAAATCAAAAATGAAAACCTCATCTTAAAAAAATAGGATAGTTTTCAGCCTTGCCGCGCAAAAAAGCGGTTTGGGAAATCCAGCCATTAGTCTTAGCGTGATAAAATATAGCCTCCTTCCTCGATAAATGGGCTATCTAACACTGAAAGAATTTTTCAAATCGGACCAGTAGTTCCTGAGATTAGCGCGTTCAAATAAGCCCTTTCAAATAATTTCCCCCGTTTTTTCCACATTTTCCTCTATTTCTTCGCTCCTATTAGTCTTAGCGTGATAAAATGTAGCCTATAGCCTTTCTCGATAAATGAACTATCTAACACTGAAAGAATTTTTCAAATCGGACCAGTAGTTCCTGAGATTAGCGCGTTCAAACAAACAAACAAACTAACAAACTCTTCCGCTTTATAATATTAGTAAACAAAAAAATATTCTAACTTAATTTACTAAACGTATAGTAAAAAGGAAAAAAATGGCAAATTACCAAGCTTTTTGTGACTGTGACGAAGCAACGTTAAAAAAGTGCAGATAACTATCTTAGGGTTGACAGTATTATAAAAAGTTTTTGCCGGCCGCAGCTATTTGAGGATGATGTAAGCGAATTTGTGATACCGTTTGAGCAGGAGGCGGATGGAAACCTATTGATTGGGGACCACTTAATGACACTTTCGATTTATTTAATGGTGGCATTTACGTGGTATACCGCTTGTGAACGCATTTAATATATATTTTACTTTGAGGCTGTATTTATTACTGTCATTCGATGGGCAATTATGTCGTCTTTAGTAATAAATCGTATAAACAACGATACTTTAGGCTCAAATGATGTATTTAAATGTTAAATTGTTATTTGAAAGTAAGTAGGTTACTAACAAGAACTACCTACTTGTGATTGTGATAATAATAATTTAACAAAAATGTAATTTGATTCTGAATAGTATGTATTTTTGCATTTTTAAAGGAAATCACTATTATTTCTATTAATAAAATAGAAACCTGAGTGTTCTAGTGAAACTCAGGTCTTAATACGTGCAGTAACTAAGGTAGATATAGGTAAAAGTACATTAAATAAATAATATTATTAGGAAGAATTTGTGAATTGTATTTAATTACCTAAAGTCCCGTCTCTACTATAATTTATTATAAAGTTAATGGACAAGAAACGAAGAGATAAACCGAAAGCGATAACACCCACAGGCGCTTAATCATAAACTCATCCCTACTGTGAGGCCAATAAAAGGGACAAAAGATTAGCCCAGCGGTAATTGCCAATTGATCTGGAAAAATGAATTACCTATTCACTTCGTTATGAACTTTAGTTTCATCGCCTTTAAGAATTTTTATTGCAAAAGGTTATTAATAAAAGTTACTGAGTCGCGTGAAAACCTCGATTGCAGTGTAATACGTGTATATTTTTATTAATAATTTTGGGTCTAAATAATTTTAGGTCTATTTAATTTTGTCAACAAGTACATTTTGTCTAAAAACTTCCGAGTCACCAAAATAACTGCGATTGATAGTTAATCAAATTCACCCCAGCTATCCTGTCATCAACAAACAAGGGACAAAAGATTATCTCTTCAGTTTTTGCGCCATCCGCCCGTTCGAGTGGAAACCTGCATTTTATGGCAACCCTCAGTACCGCCATTAGGCGACACAGAATAATATATTACCACATTTTCGTGCTTGCGTTTGATTTTCGCTATTAATTTTAGCAATTTACAAGATTTTTAGGTATTTTTAAAATATTCAGGATAATTACTAAAAATGCAGGTTATTATAGGTCTACCAGAATCTGATGGCAAATTTTGACGGCAGATTTTCAAAAAATATCCTTGATCATTGGATAAATATATATATTTGCATGTTTCACACACAGAATCAGCCTCTATAAGGAAAAAAAAAAGGATCAAAATGTTTTATTCCAATTGCCCCGGTATTGCTAGAGTCAATTTACTCTCTCACTTTTTGCCATCAGATTCTGGTAGACCCATACTTATTTTCCTTTAAATAGGTCTCCTGTACTAAATATTGAGAAACTGTTGAGTAAAATATAGTATTTTAATATTGATTTTAATACATTATGTTTATTTTTAATAGTTTTAATCTATATTTTTTTTTGTTTTCACTTGGTTGTCTTAATTTCTTAAAGCTAGAGAAATTCTATCAAACCCTACGAATAATAAAAACTAAGGAATCGTAACTCCCGTACTATTACTGTTTTAAATTTGGTTCCTTTCGATCTGTCATGTAACGTCAGCCTAGTACCGCTCAAGGCCACCTAAATATTGCAAATGTATTGAAATGTGTACCTAAGGTACACTTTTTTGACAAGTATTGTGGAGCATGTTTTTTGACGGAGTTACTTTTCCTTACTTTTTATTATTCGTAGATCAAACCTTTAGTTTTATGTTCTATGAATATAAGATAAGTATATTCATAGAACATAAAGAAAGTGGCAACATCGTAGTGTCATCCCTTTTTTCTTAGATTGATTTGAAAGGGATGACACTACAAAGTTGTTACTTTTTAATTTCTTTACTTTTTTGACAGACTATAGAAGCCACACTTTTTCCGATTTAGTACACTTATTAGGATCCTAGCTTTCTAAATGTTATTTCACTTGACAAAATTTTTTAGGATCCTAGTTAGAACTTCTAAATTTAGTGAAATGGAATAAGCGCTATACCTAGCGGAATCCGCTAGGTATATTAACTTTATGCTGTAGCCAGACACTTATGAAAAAAGCCATCTATTGGCACTTTTTTAGAACTAGAACAATACCCATAATTCACGGTAGTGCGGTCGGGTACCGCTAGGTGGCACTTACCGAACCCTACGAAGCACGGACTACTTCTTATTGATCCCAGAGCTCAACACCAAGGTCCAAAAGTAGAGTAAATATATTCTGAACCGAGTAATAAATTCAGTTTTCCTCGAATCTGTGTCAAATACTCAATTTAAGAGCCAGAATTTCTCAATAATTTTACGATTTTCCTTTTTTGCCCTCGCATTTCTTAGCAAATCCCGACATAAAAAAAGTATGCGATTAATACAGCATCACTTCAAGTAATAAAATCTATACTAATATTATAAAGCGGAAGAGTTTGTTAGTTTGTTTGTTTGTTTGTTTGTTTGTTTGTTTGTTTGTTTGAACGCGCTAATCTCAGGAACTACTGGTCCGATTTCAAAAATTCTTTCAGTGTTAGATAGTCCATTTATCGAGGAAGGCTATAGGCTATATTTTATGACGCTAAAACTAATAGGAGCGAAGAAATAGAGGAAAATGTGGAAAAAACGGGGGGAAATTATTTGAAAGGGCTTATCTCACGAACTACTAGAGCGATTTTTCTGTTATTTGGGCCAGATAAGAAGTAGACCACGTGAAGGATCATAGGCTATTTTTTGTAGATTGATTTGTCTGTGAAATAGCTAATTTACGCGGGCGAATCCGCGCGGAACGTCTAGTCGTCAGATAAAAGAATTAGATTGTACTTGACTGTGTTACTAAGTTACATTTTTATTACTTCAACATTTCATTTAACTATAGACGTTGCTTGCAACTTCAACATTTCATTTAACTATAGACGTTGCTTGCAACTTCGTGTAGGTATTACATATAAGTAAGTAGTCGAAATTCGTTAAAGGCGCGGGAACCATGTATTTATTCGGGATAAAAACCATTCTATATCCGTTCCTGGGAGTCCAAACATCTCTTTATCAAATTTCATCAAAATAAGTTCAGCGGTTTGGGTTTGAAGAGGTAATAGACAGACAGACTCACTTCCGCACATACCTACGATATAATCTAGTAATCTAGCACCGGCATATCTATTGTGGATAGACTACATACAGTAATGTATTAAAATTTGGTGATCTAGCTATAATCCTTCCTACTTAAATCTAACAGACCCTTAGCATTACACGTTGAGAACATGCAACAAGTATATCTCTGGGGTTGTAAAATGTATTAAGTTATTTATGAAAAGGTACCTACGCAATAGACGCTACGCAGGTTAAAGAACTTTTGTAACTAGAGTTCTTCTGGTAAATCAAATAAAACCATTTAAACACCTAAATGCTCTTAAGGCGTCTAGGTTTAAGAGAACGAGAACGGAGAAACATAATTGAATTGAAAATAAAATAATTTTCATTCGTAATAATAATGTAAACAGTAATTGTTTTAACTTTCAAAAAGTACACGTTAGTTCCTACTTCCTACGCGCTACGGTACCTACATGCGGACGTAGCCCGTCTGTAGGTATATAAGCACTAAGCACACGTGTGATAAAACAAAATGGCACCTAATAAATAAATAAAAAAAAACAAAAGAACTTTATTTCAGGCATAAATGTACCCATAGAGAATAATATATAAAATACTAGCTGTCCCGGCAAATGTTGTTTTGCTATAATATAAAGTATTTCGCCCATATTATTTTATTGAAGCAACGTCCATCGCTATCCCGTTGCACAAACAATGGTCGCCGTCAGTCTCGAATTGTAATAATTTATGAATTTAATATTATTTATTCAACAAATGCACTTATCGATATAAAAAGTAGCCAGTAGCCGATTCTCAGACCTACTGAATGTGCATATAAAATTTGGTAAAAATCAGTTAAGTCATTTCGGAGGAGTACGGTAACTAACATTGTGACACGAGAATTTTAAGTATAGTTTGTATAAGATTATGTAAAATTAAAAATAAAATAATGTTGACACTGTAAAGGGGTGTCCAGTCATAAAATCACTTCTTGTTCCGGTTCATGTGAACAGAGATCCACCGCACGTACATAATATGATTATTGTAGTAGTCGTCAGAGATAGCCGCGAGTATCAGATATCAGATATTATATAGGTATCGAGGGATAGTTCTTCGTAACCTAACTACTCACTACTCAGTGGCGGGGCAAGACCTACATTTGATGTGGGCAAGGTATATTTTGCGAGGCTCCCTGATGGATGACGGAAGAGGACGAATTTTGTTGATATAAATAATTTTTTGATACTCTCATTTATAAAAATTTAATTAAGTATCAAAACTTGTAAATCAAAAAAAAAATCCTCGTGGCGCGGGCGCGAGGCTCTTTGGACCGTCATGAGGCCGTGGGCGGTGGCCAGGGCCCCCGCTACCATATGTGCAATGTGTGCAATGCACACGGGCGCCACACTCTAGGGGCGCCAAATCGCCATCTTTAGGGGCGCCAAAACCAAGGACCTAAAAAATTTGCCTAAAGGGGCGCCAAAATCCTTTTTTTGCACACAGGCGCCAGTAGCCCTTACGGGGGCCCTGGCGGTGGCTGACACCGCCCACTCCTTACGCCGCCTCTGTAACTACTGCTTAGTTACTTGTGAATAATAAATTTAAAACCCCAATTTTCATAACTATTTGTTATATTTACAATCAAGTTTCGTTTTGCGCGATGAATGTTTGATTACTTAATATCTATACTTTCTTTACTAATATTATAAAGCGGAAGAGTTTGTTAGTTAGTTTGTTTGTTTGTTTGAACGCGCTAATCTCAGGAACTACTGGTCCGATTTGAAAAATTCTTTCAGTGTTAGATAGTCCATTTATCGAGGAAGGCTATAGGCTATATTTTATCACGCTAAGACTAATAGGAGCGAAGAAATAGAAGAAAATGTGGAAAAAACGGGGGGAAATTATTTGAAAGGGCTTATTTGAACGCGCTAATCTCAAGAACTACTGGTCCGATTTGAAAAATTCTTTCAGTGTTAGATAGCCCATTTATCGAGAAAGGCTAAAGGCTATATTTTATCACGCTAATACTAATAGGAGCGAAGAAATAGAAGAAAATGTGAAAAAAACGGGGGAAATTATTTGAAAGGGCTTATCTCACGAACTACTAGAGCAATTTTTCTGTTATTTGAGTCAGATAAGAAGTAGACCACGTGAAGGATCATAGGCTATTTTTTGAAGACTGATTTGTCTGTGAAATATTTAATTTACGCGGGCGAAGCCGCGCGGAACGTCTATAGATTTATAACATGGTTTGGGCCTGCTAAGAACAGTTCTAATTATTGTTATTTTTAGGGTTCCGTACCCAAAGGGTAAAAACGGGACCCTGTTACTAAGACTTCGATGTCTGTCCGTCTGTCTGTTTGTCTGTCTGTCTTCAGGCTGTAAGTTGTAACTCATCTTCCATACAACAAACGTGATTTTTTGCAATTTCTTGCTCGATATTAATGATTGCTACAGGTAGGCACCTGAAATGTTCACAAAATACCTTATTGTTTTTATACTTTAATAATTAATAATAAAATTTAAATAAAATAAATAATTAAGGGGGCTCCCATACAAAAAACATTTTTTTCCTATTTTTGCTCTATAATTGTACAGAACCCTTCGTGCGCGAGTCCAACTCGCACTAGGCCGATTTTATTTCATAATAATAATATCAAAATTTATTATTGATCATTTTAAAATGAAAAATATAATATTAGTGGCCTGTGACTGTCTATCATCACGTTATGCAATATCGACACAAGATCAACGCAAGAGTCGTTAAAAGTTAGCTCTTACAGAATATTTTTGTCACTCTTACAGAATATTTTTGTCAATGGTACAAGATTGTTCTCTAAAAACTCCGAGGCAAAATAAATTTGAACCATAAAGTTAATATAGCTATAGGTCTACCAGAATCTGATGGCAATTTTTGATAGCAGATTTTTAAAAAATATCCTTGATCATTGGATAATTTTTTATATTTGCATGTTTTACACACAGAACCAGCCGCTATAAGAAGAAAAATGGATCAAAATGTTTTATTCAAATTATACCCACGTATTACTAGAGTCATTTTATTTTCTCACTTTTTGCCATCAGATTCTGGTAGACCTATAGGTATAATAACTTTATGATTTGAACCGATTATAGTTCCAATTTTCACCGCTAGGCGAGTTACGAGCGCGCGTGTCGCGCAGCCTCTACAAGCGCCAGGCTATAGTTTATCTGTGTTAGCCAAGTCTGAAATGAATTTGAGCTTCGGCAAACTATTTAATCGCTACCATGCTAAGCTATTACGACGTGCATCGTCATTTTTGATACTTTCAATAATCTATCAGAGATACTCTATATGTATGTGAGATTCTACAAATCTACCCATTAAAATCACGGTATGTGAGATTCTACAAATAAAAAAAAAAGTTTGTTGTATGGAAGATGAGTTACACCCTAGAGACAGACAGACAGACAGACAGACAGACAGACAGACAGACAGACAGACAGACGGACAGACATCGAAGTCTTAGTAATAGGGTTCCGTTTTAACCCTTTGGGTACGGAACCCTAAAAATAACAATAATTAGAAATGTTCTTAGCAGGCCCAAACCATGTTATAAATCTTATATATAAAATTCTCGTGTCACAATGTTAGTTACCGTACTCCTCCGAAACGGCTTTACTGATTTTTACCAAATTTTATATGCATATTCAGTAGGTGTGAGAATCGGCTACTGGCTACTTTTTATATTGATGAGTGCATTTGTTGAATAAATAATAGTAAATTATTACAACTCGAGACTGACGGCGACCATTGTTTGTGCGACGGGATAGCGATGGACGTTGCCATGGTGCCATACTTATTTAGTGACTTCAGTAAAATAATATGGGCGAAATACTTTATATAGCAAAACAACATTTGCCGGGACAGCTAGTAAATCGATATTAAAATCACATGGTTCTTCATTCCAAACGCAGGCAAAGCTGCGGAAATTATTAAACCTACCGCAATCATGGCCGTAACGTAGTGCCTCAAATTTTAAGAGTTTGCCAACTTTTTATAGGCATTAGTATGTAGGTACTAGCTGGTTACATATCTAACTACCATAGCTTGGTATTACGCTTCCTATATTATAATTTCGAACAATAGTTTCGCCTGCAGCGTTTCGACAACGGTGCGAACGTTTGAGGTCCGCTGTAATATTAACAAAGCTAATTAGGCAAAGGTCGCGACTCGAGCTCTACAATATTCGCTCCAAAATCACGCTTCGATGTATTTCACACCACGTTGGTCTTGAAATATCAGAAAAGATGGTGGTAACTGGTATATTTTTTTAATTAATGTGTTTAAAGATGTGTTGTTAATATTTGATAAGTATACGTACCTTCTATACGATGTGACATTTTATATTAGTCATATACCAGCTAGGAATTGGGGATATCTTCTTAAATTATTACTCACTAGCTGTGCCCCGCGGTGATATACAGGGTGTTTGGAAGATGGGTGCAAAGCTTTAAAACCTTGTTAGTATAGACCATTTAGAACCGTACTTGACCATTCTTAGCGTTCGTAACGTACGATTTTATTTTTAACGAATTTTTAAAAAAATTGTGGAAAAAACCCAAAATTTCGCAATTAATTGCAAATAATGGCCAATTTTGAAGATAATTCAATTATTTTTTTATTGTATTTCAATTAATTAATGTGTAAGCAACCAAATAAGACTAGATTTACACATCTGTATCATGAGATAAATTTGTAACAGGGGTTTGAAGTAAATATTTTTTTTACGAATTTCGGAAATCTATGTATTTGAGGCCATAAATAAAAAAAACGGTAACTGGTTTTTTTGTTCAAACATTTTTAAAAACATACCTTACCATTACTCTTTCGATTGAGGTATTAACTATAAAGATCGCTCACCAATTACTGAAATTATGGCCTACAAAGCAAAACTAGGCAGAAAATTAAAAAGTTTAGGCCAGTAGATTAAATGACGTTTGCACTTTCAGTAAATACTTTTTGTGTTGAAAATGATAACTAAGATACATTTTAAGTATTATCTTGCGCATTTTAAATTAAATTTGGGGAGATATTTCTAACATAGGCTGACTTGCGATGCAAGGCAATAAAAATGACCCTTCCAGGTAGTGGACAAAAAGTAGCTGTACTTTCAACACATTTTATGGCAAAATCAACTTTCTGGCTAAGATAATTAAGCAGTTTTTTCTTAGTCTTGTCCGTGACTACCTGTTTTTTTAAGGGACGCTTGTTACGTTTTAGATAATTTTAAATACTAAATAGCCAGTCGAGTAACAACTGTGCTTGTGACTAGACGCTATCTCCTCGTTCGGAATAATTCACCGTGTCCAGTTGTAGCCCATTGCGCTCCTGCATGTGTTGATTTATTTCTTGTTCGTATTTTGCACCGTGTTCAGTTGTAGCTCTCTACGTTCCTGCACGTGCTGATTTAGTGGACTTTCTTAACTGTTGGACACTTTAGTGCGCTCTTAAGAAGTTTTTAATTTGTGAAGTGACTATGGATTCATTCACCAACCAGGAATACGCCGACATTATTTTTATGTATGGTAGAGCAGACGGCAATGGATCTTCCGCACGACGGATGTACGCTGAACGCTTTCCTAATCGGCGAGTACCTAATGTACGAGTGTTTTACAACACATTTCGTCGGCTTGCTGAATTTGGGACCGTACATCGTGTGGAACCTGGAGTCAATCCAGGCATACATGATACCAGCGTCGACGACGCTATCTTGGAGGCATTCCGAGCTAATAAGCACACCAGTTGCAGAGAAGTAGCTCAGCATTTAAACATTTCACACTGGAAGGTGTGGAAAACCATGAACCAAAATGACAAGTATCCATTTCATGGCACAGGCGTGCAAGGTCTAGAAGAAGGAGATCCCCCAAGGAGAATCCAGTTTTGTCGTTTTCTTCTAAATGCAGACATTGAAGATGCGTGGTTTTTGAAGTCCATATTGTGGACAGACGAAAGTAAATTTTCAAGGGTAGGTATCACAAATTTCCACAACCTTCACCAGTGGGATGATAAAGCCACCAACCCGCACTGGAAAAAGCAAAAGTCAATCCAGAGGGAATTTTCGGTAAATGTGTGGGCCGGAGTAATTGGCAGAAATCTAATCGGGCCGCATGTTTTACCGGACCATTTGAATGGAACTAACTATTTAGAGTTTTTGAAAAATGATCTTCCGACACTAATAGAGGAATCTGGAGCACCAATATTCGAAACTGACCGAGAAATAATCTTCCAGCAAGACGGCTGCCCAGCACATTGGACGGTAACTGTACGGGAACACTTAAATAACGCTTTCACTAACAGTTGGATTGGCAGAGATGGGCCTACTGCTTGGCCCGCTCGATCACCCGACCTCACTCCGCTTGACTTTTTTGTGTGGGGTAGAGCCAAGGAACGTGTATACAGATAAAGAAATAAGTACGAAAGAAGAATTAATCCAGAGGATTAACTCGGCCTTTGCAACAATGAAGCTGGAGATGATGTTAAAAATAACCACAACAGAGGTGAGAAGAAGAGCTCGTGCCTGTATAAGGAATCGCGGCGGACATTTTGAGCACGAATAAAAAATGAAAATTAAAAAAAAAAAATCTTTAAGTTAGTCCCTCAATTTACTTTGAAAGTCATAATTTCAAAAATTGGAAAGCGATCTTTGTTGTTGATACCTCAATCGAAAGAGTAATAACTAGGTATGATTTTCAAAATGTTTGAACAAAAAAACCAGTTACCGTTTTTTTTATTTATGGCCTCAAATACATAGATTTCCGAAGTTCGTAAAAAAAATATTTACTTCAAACCCCTGTTACAAATTTACCTCATGATACAGATGTGTAAATCTAGTCTTATTTGGTTGCTTACACATTAATTAATTGAAATACAATAAAAAATAATTGAATTATCTTCAAAATTGGCCATTATTTGCAATTAATTGCGAAATTTTGGGTTTTTTCCACAATTTTTTTAAAAATTCGTTAAAAATAAAATCGTACGTTACGAACACTAAGAATGGTCAAGTACGGTTCTAAATGGTCTATACTAACAAGGTTTTAAAGCTTTGCACCCATCTTCCAAACATCCTAATAAAAGACTATCAAAAGTAAGTACCATTAATAGGGTCAAAACGGGACGATACATGGTTCTATAATGGTTTATGGTAGTGATGATGATGATGATGATGAATGTGATTTGCATAGTAGCATATGCTTTCCTTTCTTAAAACAACGTCGATACTCCCAAACTTGTATCTATACAGAGTCAAGAGTTCTCTCAGCACCTTCCAAACCATGGTATACCTTGGTGCAAAATCTTGCTTATTGGTAGCATATGCTGAGAATACTGCTCACGAAACCGAAGACACCACATGTTTCCATATAAATTTTGAGGAGTTCCCTCGATTTCTTATGGATCTCTTCACCTGGTCACCACTTTTATAAATATGGTACCAAATTGGGATGATAACCTATACACCAAAAGAAAAATTTTGAAAATCGGTTCACAAACGGCGGAGTAATCGTTGAACATAAAAATACGAACATAACACCTCCTCCATTTTGAAAGTCGGTTAAAATTGTAGCCTATGTGTTATTCTGATGTATAAGCTATATTATTGTAAAGTTATAAAATCCGTTCAGTAGTTTTTGCGTGAAAGAGTAACAAACATCCATACGTCCATACATACAAACATACATCCAAACTTTCGCCTTTATAATATTAACTAGGAAGTAGGATATTTCAGTGCCTATCAATTTTTGTTTTCTGTCTGTTACTATCATTTTTTTCCGAATTATTTCAGATTATAAAATCTTTGATCAGAAAAAATTAACAAGAGAGAGCATTAATTTATCCAAGTAGCGTTAAAAAAATATCGACAGCGAAGTTAGAAAAAAAATAAAGATTTGTTGCAATGCCATGCCGTAATCCCTACAAGCTTTTTTGGATTTGTACTTTTAATTTTGCCATTAAATTCGTTAAATGTAACTTGACTGAAGGCCTAGTTTACCGTTAACCTTATGCCCAAACAGTAGTTAGTAAATAGAAGGCCTATTTCCCATAAAGCACAGATTCAAGCGCTGGCGCGCATAATGAGAGCAGAATTTAGTGTCTGTTTGCGCGCCCAAACGGAATTAGATAGCGGGATTTACCGACTCACAGATTGGATTTCAGCACCGCCATTTTTATTTCCAAATTAAATCGTTTGCAAATAGTATTTATGGGTAGAGGTTTGACATTAAGCGGTTTTAAATTTAATTTAATTGGTGTTCCTGCATCTTCTACATAATTGCCTTGCTAGATTACAGAAGAAACCTAGGTAGTACCTTAGGCGCTACAAATAGGTTCCACAGAGGAAATTCCTATTACCAACCCCAACCACATCGTCATTCATTAGCTGTATCGGTTGAAGATGATACTCTAATGCGTAGTGACGTCAGGTTCGTGTATTTTTTTTTTTTCTACACCTACACAATATTTCGTTGTATAATCATGTTCTCTGATCAAGTCGACACGACACTATCCAATTCCTTTCGTCACTGAGTTGCACAATAATATAAAATGTTTAATGTATTAACTACACTAAATAACGTTATAACTAGCGTACTTCAAATTTCAATGTACCTGTAAAAAAAAACTTAAAAACATAGCTCTTTCACGTGAAACCCTAAAACTCTTCATGAAAATGGAGGGTAAAAGTTTCATAACTATATTAGCGCGGATCAAATGGCAGTTTAACCGGATTTGTTTCGAGAGGCGGGGGGGGGGGGGGGAGGGGGGGGGGAAGTCAAGCAGGTCAATATATGAAGCCACCGCCTTCCAAACTGTTGCCGCTCTTACAGGTGTGCTTTACAATTTGGTAACGTCGTTACAAATAATGTTACTAAATTGTAAAGCGTATTTGTAACGTGTAAACATTTGGTAACGTTATTTGTAATGTGTTTCTTGCAAGTGTGTTAACAAATTGTTTCTACGAGACAATACAAGGTGATGCAGTAATATTAGGTTTGTTGCTAAGTTCTACGCGTAAAACCAACATAATTTCAAAAAAGATCTCTACTATTTCTTTAAACCTTTTATCATAATCGATACCTAAACAAAAATTATAAAGAAGTTTGTGTTTTCCAAAAGTGCTGGACCGATTTTAATGAAAGGCCAATATCGGTAATGGTCCAAAATTAATATTTAATAAAATTTGGGACGATATCCTTTTCGAACAAATACGGAGTAGATCCGGGAGTACATAGGCTATTTTTTTGCGGGAATTGTACGATTACCGCGGGATGTTATCTAGTATTACCACGTGTGACGTGAGGCATCTTGTATGAATTAAAACCAGTCATTTCAAAGTATCCTTTACATACAGTTTGAGAGTCACTGGGCTAGTGCTCGGTGTGCACAGCTCTATGCAGTATTAATTTATTTGCACAACTTTTTGATGTTTGAAATCTATTCCCTCGGGACGCCATAGCCATAGCATAGTTATTTTAAATTCAGTTACTAGATATTGTTAGCCATTTCGGACGTAATATAAAGATATCGCGAGAACCGTATATACTTACAAAAACAGTGTAATGCCTATAAACATGTAAAACTTCATCGAAATCGGCCCAGCAAAAAATTTTTGTTAAATGCCTATGTTGCAATAATTTTATGTCATTTCTAAGCACTAAGACATTTCAGTGCCTAGATCTTTTCAGTGCTTACTAACGCAGATCTGGTTATAACGCAGGCCCATGAATAATACCTATTAAGTTAATTTCTTTTAAAATAGTAGTTTTTCGCTTTTTAGCAAAATATAATATACTTACTTAAAATATTTGTATACCCTACTTGCATAATGTCTCAGATCACATGTAATTGTGAATAAACAAACATGTGATCTGAGCTGGCTTTCTTATTTACTGCCCATGGTGCGTATACTATTTTTCTCATCGACGGAGGCGGAAAACGGCAACATCGGTAAGCGTTCGGGAAGAAAGTTGACGTTTTCCGCCCGGAGGTGAGAAAAAATATTATAATTTATGATAGTACTAGATGACCCGGTGAACTTCCTATCACTTTTCCCTGGACTTCCACAGATATTTCATGACTAAAATTAGCCAGATCGGTTCAAACGTTGTTGAGTTTCAGCGAGACTTACAAAATTTGATTAATTTTTTAACCGACTTCCAAAAAGGAGAAGGTTATAATATGTTCGGCTGTGGATATTTTTTTTTCTAATTTATTGTATAGATAATCGCTATAAATACGTGGCGGGTTATAATTCTGACTTTCTTTTATTAAAATTTGCCCTAAAGGAGTTCAAAAGAATCTGTGCTGATGATGAAGAAACCGTAGAGTAAAGAAATGATTTGATTAACGCCGAACCGCGCCGTGATCTTGGATTAGCCTAATTCGTATTATTCTACCCGGAGAGCCTTGCGAGCTTATTAGGGCGGAAAAGACGATCATATTTTTTAATTTCATCTCATCTTAACCTTAAAAGACACTTAATGCAAATCATAAAGTTAATATACCTAGCGGAATAGAGAAACAAAGGCCTGAGCAAGCGAGATGTCACTATCAGTAACACTGCATGGTAAAAAGAGACGTATATACATGACAGCAGAACTCTTTTTTTGACATCCAGTCGGCACTTATCGGCACGTTGACAATTTTATTCTCATAGAAAGATGCTTGTGTAAGTGCACATAATTTTACACACAGATGTAATCAATTTCGGTTTCGTTTGACAGCTCGAGATTGTTGCTCTATTCCGCTAGGTATATTAACTTGATGATGCAGATAGATCTTGATTACGCCAAAGAGGTGTGACTAAAAAGAAAATGATAACTTTGCATATTTTTTATGATTTAATAATTACCATTCTAAAAAGTATTTTGTGTGATTTTCCGGAACCTAAACTACAAATTGTATGCGTAATCAAAATCCATTGAATATTTTTTGCGTGAAGAAGTAACTGACTCATGAACTTTTGCCTAAGGGCTAACCGCCGTACTCAGAGACATTTAATTATGATTTACAAATTCTACAAAAATATTAATTCGACTCATTTAATGGGGTAAAAGCGTGAAAATTCGTGCCTCCAGAAAATGGCGCCGGGTGCGGGATACGATCGGGCGTTTGATTTATTACCATATTTAAATATTTTGATAATCAATGTCACCTGCCCCGATCCCTCAGCCACGTTACACGTATGACTATATTTTTGCCCTCACCGCTGTAGGGTTAAAGAGCTCCAATATTGGGGTAATAATGTCCATACACGATTGCTGTAGGGGTTATTGAGCGGCGAAATAGTGACATGATAGTATTAACCCTTTAGTCGAGACCGCACTAAAGCGACACGACACAACACGACGCGACACCTCTCGTTCCATGGAACTTATGTTGGTAAAACCATAGAGAAAATAGTCTCTGGTAAAACGTAAGATTTACGTTTGTAATACGTCAGATTCGCGTTTGTAAAACGTCAGTTCTATGAAATGAGAAGCGTCGCGTCGCTGCCACGTAGTGTCGCGTAGAATGGTCTCGCCTTTAGAGTGGTTCGTTTGGCGATAGTACTAAAATGACTAAAACTTACAATTCAATTCAGTTTATTTTTTTTTATGAATGTATAATTTACAAACATCTCTAAAATAATATTATATCACGTACCTACATAATATTTTTATGTGATATGTTGTGTTATGTCAAAACAATACTCGTAGCGATCTATCAGCAGGGGTTATATTATAACCCAACCAAATTACTAATTATCTCTACCCTTTCTTTTCGAATCGGGTAAACATATCCACGAAAATCAGTGTTTTATTGCAAACTATATTTGACATAATTACCGGACGTCCGCCTTCAGCTCCACAAACACCCTAAATAAGATTACAATTCACATTTTCCTTTATTTAAATAAAGTATGAGATTTTAATTATCAAGAATTTTCGTATTAAAAGCTGAAATTCTCATAAAATGGCACTGGAAAATGACTCCTCTAGGTAACCTTTAATAAAAGCTTTGTGTTTAGAAAACGTAGGTGTACCAGGTACAAGAACATAAAGGTACATCGTGTGATTACTTTCTTTGTCTAAAAACGCACAAAAGTCAAATACTAAGCATGTAGCTTTTTAGATCTTGAGAAAAAATCTAAAACGAGCGTAATAAAAAACGTGAAAAGTTTTTTCAAAGATTTCTTTAGGTGTGTATGTAACACTTTATAAAGTGTTAGAAATTGAGATGTTTATTAAAAATATTTTTTTATTTAATTTATTTTAATATCATTCAATACAAAACATGATCATAAAATTCGTCGTATTTCATACATCGAAAATATTCGTAGCCGTAGCACGGCGTAGCACATCTACGCGCCTGCACCGTAGCGGACTCTACGATATTATAACGGCCGTACTCAGAATTTTAACGAATATTTAACTTTAGTTTAATGAAGATTTTGACTTAAATTCCTTAACAGTTTGACGAAAAGGTATTTACTGTCAAACTTTTTATTAAATTAAAGTAAACATTAAAATATTACTAAGTGAAAAAGTATTAGAATTTGGAATTTCAATTTTAAATATCAAAAAATTACTGTTTAAATCGATAAATACATTTGGACGCTGTATTAAACATTCGTGTACTAACTCACAAAGAATTACGTATTGAGTTATGAGTGCAGTTATGTTTTTTAGATCATTTAGACAAGACTGCATTCAAAATTTAACAAAAAAAAAAAAATTGTGGGTTGGCACACAAATGCTTAACAGTGACCATTTATAAGTATTTATTCTTTATAAAAATACATTGTTTTAGATCTTAACCAATTTAAGCCCCATCTCCCGTAACGAGATTACCATCATTAATATTTACACGTATAACGTTCTAAGAAAACCATCAAACCCTAATCAAATAAATTCGAATATTCAAAATAATAATCGTAATTATATTAATAATAACGTTGGTATATTAACATAAATTGTGTATAATTCCGTCATTTTGTACGGTTCATTGTGTTGGAAGTGTTCGAGCCACTACTATAACAATTTACACGGCTGTATCGATTGTTATATTAACTGTATTTAGTACATAATTAGTTGCGAGAACAATAACTGAAGCACAATAATAGCGGGTTTACGTTATTTCAATCCATCGCTGGATTGCTACTGGAAAAATGTAAACGGGAACTGGAATGCACTGAAATACATTCCAGTGTCCGTTAATATTATTCCAGTAGCAACTCAGCGCTGGATTGGATTACCGGCCATAATTATTATATACTCCGTTTCCGTTCATTATTAGTTGAATTTCAACTTGTACCTAATAAAAAAATTTATCAAAACTAAATAAATACGTCATTGTATGTATTTTGCGCGGTTGATACGTATAACGTGATATCTAAATTGGTAGCATTATAGACGATAATTAAAGCTAATTTATTCATTTAACAAGGATTTATCAATTTGTCTTTACATTATGAAAAGTACCTTGTTATTTGCTATAGTTTTGACATGTGAAGTAAAAACAAATTTATTCGATCACTAGCTGTCCCGGCAAACGTTGTTTTGCCATTTAAAGTATTTAAATCTTACCCCCTGTTTTGTCGGGTAAGAGGATGGGGGAAAAATTTTTATACACTAGATGTTAAGTTGGAAAAACAGTTAATGAAATTAAATTAATATGAAGTAAGTCCATTAAAGAAAAAAGTTTGATAAAAAATCTGACCCCCTCTTTGCTCCCCTTAGAGGGGTGGGAGGGGGGTGATTTTTATACACCAGATTTTGAGTTGGAAGAAGACAAATATATCTCCGAAAACCGTATGCAAATCGGATCAGTAGTTTTCGTGTTAAAGCAAAAGTCTTATACAAAATCTGATCCCCTCTTTCGTCCCTTTAGAGGGGTGGGGGGATTTTTTTTATACACCAGATGTTAAGTTGGAAGAAGACAAATATATCTGCGAAAACCGCATTCAAATCGGATCAGTAGTTTTCGTGTGATAGTGGAACAAACATACAGACAGACAGACAGACAGACAGACAGACAGACAGACAAAAAAACTAACCACATTTTTGGCTTCTATAGCGATGTAGTAACACCCCCCGCTTATTATATTTTTAATATCTTTAATGTACAGAATTTTCATTTCTACAGTTTTATTATATGTATAGATTTGAGTATTAACCGCCGCATTCAGAGACATAATATAATGATGAGTTAAATGAATAGTTTCACAGATAATGTATGGGGCTTATGTGAAAACCTTATTTAAATACAGTTATTAAGAAATTAATGTTCTTCTCTGAGTGCGGCAGTAAGACCTATAATTTAGAGCTTATGTTTATTTAAGTTGGCACTTGGCCATTAATAACCCATACAATAAGTAAGTTTAGCGCTGATGCAGGCTAAGGAAAAGCGGGGACCTTCCAAGTTCCAGGTGCACAGGTAAACCTGCATTTTTTATGTTGAACGCTGGAAAAAGTGTGGCTCTGGCTAGAACTTAGGGCTATAGTATTCGAAAGATTGAAATTATCGAAATAGCTAAATTTAATGCAAATCATATTATAGAGAGTTCTTAATGTAGCATACTACGCGTAAAATCTCATCTTATGAGTTTTCCATTATGTATGTTTTTCATTCGTTACTATGTTTTTCACTCCTATCTCTATCTTGAAGATATTATCTAGTGAATAAACAAACTAAATCTCATCTCCTGTAATCACAACAAAAAATACAATCGATAGCAAGTTAGACGAGCCGGCGCCGGCCACCGAGAGCAGCCGACGGCACCCGAGCACTACCGAACGCACCCGAGCGGACCCGAACTACAATAGACAGAACCAACCAGTAGGCCGACTTTAAAAAAATTACGAATCGGCGCGGCTACCGGTGTACGCATGCTACGAACGGCTCAGCAACGCAGTCACGGCGCGCGCCGACCGATATGACATACTACGTCAAACGTATCGAGAGCACTTCTAAGTTCTAAGTCGGCTTACTGGTTCGTTCTGTCTACTGTGCCCGAACATCAAAACATTTGGTCCACAAACATCATTCTCTATTGGCATAATAACACTTATGGAGATCCTTACAGTAAAATTATCATAAAAGCAAAGATTTCCGAACGTGACAACAACTGTACAGAGCTCATATACACGTTACGACTGCTAGATTTATCGCCTGATGGGACGTGCTAATATTTTTAAATAGAGCAAACTCTTTGTTGAGAACTGTTGATAGACAATAACGAAAAGTTATAGAGGAGGAGGCTTTACAGTTTACACTAGGCTTAATAACAGCAAAGAAAAACTTAGAAGAGGAAAGAAAGGAATAAACTTGAAAAAAAAATTGCCACTTAATTGGTGAGTTATATTTGATTGAGTTTTATTTAGAATCTTTTTTATTTAATAGTCGAGCGAAGTCCCTGGGTGCATATCTACGTTATATATAGTAAAAAATCGTACTAAAAGTGTAAGTGCAAAGATATGTCTGTCTATTATAATAATCTAATACTTAGCCACTTCACCGATTTAGATGGGTATAGAGATTCTTTGAGTCCCTGGAAAGGATATAGAATAGTTTTTATTTTGAAATAATGTAGAATTTCTGCGTGAAGCCTTAACGGCATAATTTTCTTTGCTACAAAGGATGCCCATTAGTTTTATTAATATTGATTGATAATAATAAATCTCTTCTTGTTAATAAAAAGATTAACGAATGGTAAAGTTTAATTATGTTCCTCAAACATTATTCACTTTTCTGTCATCCTGAGTATAAATGAAAGATTGTAGAAATTAACCTACGTAAATACCGGAATTCTGTATTTCAGTAAAAATGTTAACCCATCAATCCCCAAGCGGCAGCCGGCTGCCGCATGACAATTGAAAATCTATTGTGTCTGCGATACCCACGATGGAGGTGCTACGCAATATTTAGAATTGAAGTTTAAATTACTTTCGCTGTAGTCTCGCCCCCCGCGCCCCGCGCCTCGCCCCCCGGCTCCTGGCTGTATTTGATTTGAGAATAAAATTAGACTAGGCTTGAATTTTATTTTGGGATTAGTGATTACTTTATAAATTGATTTTGGCGTGCACACCGATTAGAGTAAGTCCGTAACGGGTATATAAGGCATAAAAACATGTTATACATATTACGATCAAGTCACCCAAACATGAGAAACTTATTTTTTTTTTTTTGCCCAAGTAATTTATTTTTTTGATACCACGATCTCACAAAAACCGCCGCGAAGTAATATGTTTCTCTGCTAATTAATAATTTAAATATCTATATAGTCGACGTTTGTCAACATCGTAATTCATAGAATTCGTTTATGTTTGTTTATTGTGAGAGGGGTATTTTTTTTTCTACTGGGTCAGAGTCGGAGGCCTTGCTTTTAAGGGCTCAATGGACAGCGTTTTCACCGGAGCTGCGTTACGAGAACTGTTTTTGAGAACCTAAAGAATAGATTCATTCGTCTGACCTCGCTGAGTGCTGCGATTCTATTGGACCTTCAGTTGGTCGGAAGTCGCAACGCAGCTAGAAACACAGCCTTGGGCTCGTAATACCTAATGTCAACAAATGATCGTTATGATAAGTGTGTTCAGATAAGGTTTATGAAATTCGTGTGTCCCGGAGCGGGTACCGAATTTCAGCGGTCGATAGTCAGCGATATCGCCGCTCGTCGCGTTGCTTGCCGGGTTTGATGTTTCGATCAATTTCACATAAACTTCCTTCAGCAATGCGGCGTTTCCCGAACTTCCGAAGTTTTTTCAGCTAATGATTTCAATTTTTAAATCGGCGAGTAGAGTTTGGAGTAAAACTGTTAATTGTTGTTTAAAAATTAGTTAAATATATTTTAGAGAAATAGTAGTATTATAGTGTTATCTAGCTGCTTGTCACTATAGGTCTACCAGAATCTGATGGCAAAAAGTGAGAAAGTAAATTGACTCTAGCAATACCGGGGTAATTGAAATAAAACATTTTGATCCTTTTTTTGCCTTACAGCGGCTGATTCTGTGTGTGAAACATGCAAATATATAAATGTAGGTATCCAATGATCAAGAATATTTTTTGAAAATCTGCTGTAAAAACTTGCCATCAGATTCTGGTAGACCTATAGTAACGCACCTATCAAGGTCTTAAAATTAAAGAAAAACACATTTTGTCCCGTTCAACGTTTGTAAGTACATATATCCAATCCATCTTTTTAAGTTAACTTTGAAAAAAAATAGGGCCTGTTTCACCACTTCCTGATAAGTGCCGGATAGGCTATCCACAACTTTTTTTGACAAATGGAGTATGGAGTATCTGTCAGATAAGTCTGCCTATCCGACGCTTTACCCGGAAGCAGCCCCGGATCTTCAATTTTTTTTGGGCGGGGCAAAAACTGAAAAATGCCGCCCCGCTTACCTACGCGCGCGCTCAGGGTATCGGTCAAGTTGATATGGCCATGAAATTGCTATACTTGGGCTATTATTTATAATCCGTGGTCAAAGTTAAATAAATGATGAGTTGTCCATTGGTCCGTGAAATGTGAATTTGGCCGCCCTCTGAATTTGCCGCCCGGGGCATAGGCCCCGGCTTGCCCCCCCCTAGATCCGGGGCTGCCCGGAAGTGGCGAATTAGTTCAAGTTAGAGAATGTCTACAAAAAGTATCAACAGATGTCGCTGTTATTAATACGAATTTAACGAACTTGGCGCCGTCTCACGTCTTTTTCCCCCGAATTAATTCGACATTAAAGTCTGAGTAAACTTGTAAATTAGCATACTATTAAGTGGGAACACCGCTAACTGCGTCTTGATTGTCTGAGATTTTTATGTTAACCTAATTTTAATAGCTTTGTCTGAGGAAAATACTTTTTAACACTTTTTCGCTTCTCAAAGGGCCTAGTTTCAGAAAAGCCAACATTACGTAAAAGTATTTACATATCCTTTTCGCCCTGAATAAAAATATATAACGAACGAACTTCGTCCATATCGTAAAAATTTTAATTCAGGAATAAACAACGCTAGACTTGCATACTCGGAGAGTTCTATTATCATAAACCAGGATTCGAGACTGTATGCCGTGACGCCGTTGTCATTTCGAATAAAGAACGAGACAAAATGGCGGATAAAATGTATATTGGCTTTTTTGTGTTAGAATGTAAATATTACCGGAGATTTCGCCGGAACAAATTATTTCTGTGTTCCCTAATGTTTTCACACAATTTTATCTAAAAAGCGAAAAGGTGTTCCCGGCGAGGCGCACCTTATATCGACACTCGGTTCCGATAATAAGTAGGCCGGTATAACCTTTTCTTTATAAAATTATCATTTTATTTTCAGTCAGGTTCAAAGCATTTATATCCGATATTATTTGCACAGGTTCATTTCCAACATATTGTAAACTTAATGGTCTAAACTTTGATAAGTAAGATTCAATATCGATGAAGTTCCGTGTCGGACGCATTAAGTTATATTTCCGGTATTATTATATTATACTAGACGTTCCGCGCGGCTTCGCCCGCGTAAATTAGATATTTCACAGAAAAATCAGTCTACAAAAAATAGCCTATGATCCTTCACGTGGTCTACTTCTTATCTGACCCAAATAACAGAAAAATTGCTCTAGTAGTTCGTGAAATAAGCGCTTTCAAATAATTTCCCCCGTTTTTTCCACATTTTCTTCTATTTCTTCGCTCCTATTAGTCTTCACGTGATAAAATATAGCCTATAGCCTTCCTTGATAAATGGGCTATCTAACACTGAAAGAATTTTTCAAATCGGACCAGTAGTTCTTGAGATTAGCGCGTTCAAATAAGCCCTTTCAAATAATTTCCCCCCGTTTTTTCCACATTTTCCTCTATTTCTTAGCTCCTATTAGTCTTAGCGTGATAAAAGATAGCCTATAGCCTTCCTCGATAAATGGACTATCTAACACTGAAAGAATTTTTCAAATCGGACCAGTAGTTCCTGAGATTAGCGCGTTCAAACAAACAAACAAACAAACTCTTCCGCTTCATAATATTAGTATAGATTGTTATGTAATTTCTTAGAATTCAGTACTCCGACTTTAATAGTAGATACAGTTTTAAAATAATAAATAAAAAAGTACAGTTAACTGATAATAATAAATATGTAAAATCGTGACTTGTATATATTTCACAACGGGACGTCTCAGCCACAAATTGCAAGTTCATTATAAATGACCCACAATCCACGTATACGAGAAATGATACCTCGGCGACTCCGGTAAGACAATTAGGCTGCCTTCACATTAAGTCGCAAGTACTTCGACAGCCGCGCGGCAGCCTTAAACTTCTCTAGCGGCGTTGTGCACTTTTTTGTGATGGGTAAATAAATGTCTCTATAGGTATAGATTAAATGACCAGATAGTACACGTGTCCTAAGGGTCTTGCCCTATAAATAAATTAAATTACTGTTGGGCCCATCTTGGGGGCATGGGTGTGCTCCCGCCAAGATGCTTCAGCGTAGCATCTTGTTGGCGGCTACCAAATGACTATCTCCAAAATATTATGAGAAACCTTATAATGTTTGTAAATTGAGCAGTCGCAAGTTACAACTTTGATTGAAATTTGGAAGACACAAAGTTGTCTCGATGTCGTGTTATTGTATATCTAAATTCTAAAGATGTTTGTAAAACAAGTCAATGTCAGTTCTCAAGTTAAGTTTTATAATTAAATCGAAGACATATTTCATGGGATATCGTTATTTATTTATCGTCATTCGCAATCGGGCCCTTCGGAAAATTTGTACTTTCATAATTAATAATAAAATTGAATAAAGTAAATAATCAAGGGGGGCTCCCATACAAAAAACACAATTTTCAGCCTATTTTTGCTCTATTGTGGTACGGAACCCTTTGTGCACTAGTCTAACTCGCACTTGGCCGATTTTATTAAATATGTAACGAAAAACAAAGTCTAATATAAATAAAAAAGAATTATAAATTTTGTTAGTCCCTTTAAAACTCGAAAACGGCTGAACCGATTTTATAGTCTGAAATAATAATTCAAGACGTGAGTGGAAGAATAAGGTAAGTAACATGAAAAAACTTCCCGTTTTTTTGCTTAAATGGAGGCTTTAGGGCCGGAAAATTTATTTGAAATAGAAAAACTATGGATTATATGTGTAGCCAGATATATTAGCTAGGTTATGAAGTAGATAAATTACAAGTTTTATTAAAATAATCAGGGAAAAAATTAGTTATTGTCCGTATGTTACGAAATGTTACTTGTTCGATTCTTCCACTCACGTCTTCAATTATAATTTATAGATTAAGTTAAAATTATAGATTGCTGTACAAATTAATAGTTTTTAGACGCAGTGTCTTATGTCGCTCGCCGCCGGGTACAAAATATATACACTGGACTATAAGTTAATTCCACAGTTACTACGTAAGTTAACCTACTCGTAAATTGCAAATCACAAAAAATCTAGTACTTTAGCTTTGTTCACTCCTCTATAAACGTAAAAGCTCCTCTATTGTAAGGCCATAAGGTTGCTTCTGGCTTAGGGGACGTCCAAAGTTATTATTTACTGTCAATAAAGTAGTCGGGATGATGTGAGGCATACGTCACGTCAGCGACAGGCGCGGGAGGTGACGTGGAAGGAGAATGCCCCATTTGTTATCCATTACCGTGTTAGACCCCTGATTTGACCTCCTTCAAAGTATAGCGTATTTACGATAGTTGATAATAATTAATAACAAAAGTACCTATCGTCGTTTAAGTTCTAACTTTTCAGGAGAGAGAAAACAATTGCACAATTTTGTATAGATACTTAATACTAATGCAGACTTATTATTTAACTATTTTAGGAGTTTTTGTTAACCGAGACGTGTTCTTGATTTACTGAAATGATGCTTCTTCCGATTTTCTAGCGAATGGCATAAAAATCTCAGAATAGCCAAAAAGTGACTTACGCGCTGTTAGAATTTCAACGATGCTATGTATGTATTAACTATTGCAATAATGTATCAAAGATGTTAGATCCAAACTAATATTATAAATGCGAAAGTGTGTCTGCCTGTCTGTTACCTCTTCACGCCTAAACATTGATTGTGTTGAAATTTGGCATGGCGATACTTTTGAGTCCCAGTCCATAGCAAAGGACAATTAGGATACTTTTTATCCCAGAAAATTTTACGGTTCCTGCGCGACAAACGAATTTTGGCGCAACAGAGTTGAAGACATGAGTTAAAGAACATGATAACTAACATTTTGTAACATACGGACATTTACCCATTTTTTCCTTATAATTTGAACAAACCTTGTAACTTATTTACTTCATCACATGGCTAATATATCTGGCTGCACATAAAATGCACAGATTTTTTATTTCAAATCATTTTTCCTGTCCTGAAGTACCATTTATGCAATAAAATGGCATTTTCACTGTTTGTTATTATGTTCTTCCACTCACGTCTTCAGTTATGGGCGTAATCTAGTTATTGGATTAATATTTACGTTGCTTAGCGGGTACTAAAATATTCAACAATCCGAAATAAAAGGCAAAAAATATAATATATTTTCACGTGACAAGCTCTACTTATAGAATATTTATTTCAACTTTTGAACATTAAACAACCACAATAAGGAAAAAACTAGAGATGTGCCGACTAATCGCCGACTAGTCGGTAAAGCCGACTATCCGGCCACTTTCGTAGTCGGCGAATAGTTGGCAAAAGCGCTGACTATCCGGCTTTTTATTATTTTACTATTATTGATATTACATTTAAGAAAAACCTTGATTATTTTGAAATTAACTAGATTCAATCGCCGCGCTTAAAGCCCGCGATAAAAGCTATGCAATAGCTTAATATTTATTTTTATTGAAATAAAATACTCAGATTTTGTATAAACAATTAGGTACCTATGTATTTTAAAATTATGTTACACATGATATAGGTACAGTAAAAATATATCCTGAAAACCATCAACTGTATCATGACGTTAACATAACCAAAACACGATCCGACACGTTCGCAGGCGGCCGGCGTATGGGACTTACCCGCGAATCAGCAGTAAACGAAGCGTTAGGAGTTAGGACATCCGAAACCATCCGAAACCATCATGGTTTCAGTCGGCATGGTTTCAGTCGGCATGGTTTCAGTCGGCATGGTTTTAGTCGGCTTCTTTACAGCCGACTAATTGGCTAGTCGGCTAGTCGGCCAAAGTCATGATCGGAACATCTCTAGAAAAAACATAAGAGAAAGAAAAAAGAAACAAAACACTAATTATAAATAAAAATAACAAATACTTCAGCTACTTCTGTAAACACTTCCTTAAAACATAGCCAAAACGTTTAGATGAAAGCCTTCGAGCGAAAAGCCTATCAGAATGGACTTTGAACCCATCGCCAGCACTACGAAGTTCAAATTCTGATCTGCCCAGAATACGACTATTGTAGTTCCTAATACAAAAGTATAAAACAAAACACTGCAGTTTTCATTTTTCAATCAAAAGCACCTTGAACACAAAAAGGTGAGTCAACACTGATAGTCTGTCTGTGGTCTTGTGTGCTCTGGCCAGATCACCTTGCTCAGTAAATACCCGATATTTGATATCTTTTACCCGACAACGGAGAAGGAAGGGTAATGATTTTGGCAGCCTTTCTTTGTACTCTATTTGCAAGTCACCAAAAGACAAGACTACATTAATCTAACGAAAGTTATGTGATATTAATGAGCAAGTAAAGTTGTAAAGTAGATATAGATTAAAGTGTATCACAACCTTTGTAACAATATCAATAAAACATTCTAAATACAAACATTTAATGTTGTTTTCATACGCACTTAATCAACGGATTTATTTCCAGCCGGTGGAAATTGGATTTTTTTTATTATTAACGATTTCGCAACAATTAATTAATTTTTAATCTAGAATAATTTTTTTTTCGCTATAATATTATTTTAAATCCCCCATACACGGGGAGGCCAATCGAATTCGCCCTGAGCCCCTGCAGGCCAACCCGGACTCGTGCACACTGCACACACACGGCAATGCACAAAACCAGTACGGTCAGGTTGGCCTGCTGAGTCTGAACGAATTCTGTTAGCCTCCCCGTATGTGAGAACCTTAATAGTGAAAGGTGTATTTAATTCATTTCATAAAGGTCGGCAACGCTTTGCATCTCTGATGTTGCGAGTGTCCATGGGCGACGGTAGTTGCTTTCCTAGTGACCCGGGCCGATTCTGTATCGTACATTTGTGTTAATCACTGAGTTAGTAACGAAACGGAGGAGTGAGTAACGGAAAGTGTCACTTTTGTATTCACTTGCATACAAAAGTGAGACTTTCCGTTACTCACTCCTCCGTTTCGTTACTGACTCAGTGATTAACTCACAAATGTACGAAACAGAATCGGCCAGCCGTATTGGCTCGTTTGCCACCTAACTCTAAAAAAAAAATCGTACTCAATGTATACTCTGTAACTCCAGGACTGTCCGTAGTAGGTGTAGTCGGTGTCCCATTTCTAAGTATCCCTCGCATTGTTGGTATAATTATGTGGTGGCTCGCTCACCTTGCTCGCCGGGTCGAGTTACAGACGTATCCAGTGACAGACGGACATACAATGTGCTAGAAGGCACCGTTCCGATCAACGCAGTAAGCGACCACGACCAACAAAAATTTAAATAAAATGCCACTTTACGACGTAGGCTATAGGCTTAATTTTGTTCTACACCCACTGACCTCCATTATACAAGTACTGGAGGTCAGTGTCTACACCACAACACAACAGCGGCGGCAATGGTCGCTAGACCAATGTCGGTAGAAAATGCAATCTATAGCCTAGGTCATAAAGTTATATTTTATTTGAATTTTTATCGGTCGCGGTCGCTAGCGGCAAAGATCGAAAAGTCACCTTTATATGTATTTGCCGTAGCGAGTATGTTAGTTTTATGGAGAAACTCGCGACTTCCCAGAACTTGTGATGTGTTTGCGAGTCGGTGTTGTCTTTAGCTCAAAACAATGCTTTTGCGATATACTAAGTACAATATTATGTTGACGTACGTCATACTACTACCATTATTAAAGAAATGGTGTTTAATAATTTAGAATTACAATTATTTTTTTCAGCAATTAATGTAAAAAACAATATAGATCTCGACTGATATGTCATTATTTCTTTATTGCGCGGTTATTATTTGTTTATACTTATATCAAAATGAATTGAAACCGAGTAATCATAAAACAAGGAAAAAGTAAGGAAAAAGCTAGCATTCTAAGAGAAAGGGCAAGAAAAATACAAGTTATTTATGACGATAACTTTCCTCTAACTGACTTCAATATACGGGGAATAAGAAACTAGCAAGTTTTCTGTTCTTGTTTATTTTCTATTGTCTTTCTTGTTATAATTTTTATGACTAAGTTTAAAGGTGAGGCTATATCGCCCATTAAACTAACAGCCCGGTGTTTTTTCTTTCTTTCAAAGACTTTTAAAACTTTTCCTACTTTATTCCACACGCAGAAGTTCAGTTTTACAAGTGCGCGACGTGATACCGCATTGTTCTGCTCTCTAAAGTCATCCCAAGTAGCATTTTAAGTTGTATATCGTATGTTTAATGGTTCACATGTACTCCACAAGCGGTATAACTAACGTGACCATTTTTTTTTTGTCAAAACGGGACATCTACGAAGCGATAAATCATTTCAGGGACACCGGGACACGTAAATATAAAACGGGACAGTCCCGTTCAAAACGGGACGTCTGGTCACGTTAGGTATAACCAGGCCATACAATAGCATTATATCCGGATATAATACTCTTAAACTGCCAGTTTGGGCACAAGTTAGACAGCTCTAAGTTCACTCTGGCCATACAATAGCAGTATATTAATATTAAAGTAGCGTTGTAAGTAGTAACAATTGGACTTAAGGCTGACTATCAACATTATAATTATGAGGCACTGTGTAAGTCAAATAAAATAGTCAAAAAAAAACAAAAGGAGTGTAATAAAGAGTATAATATGTGGCTTATTGTACAGCTTTTGCAGTTACGAATAGTTAAAAAAGTACCTTTAAACTTGCTATTAGATCACGCGTACCATAAATTACTACTTATTTAAGTTCATTTAACGTCATTAAAATTGATGCAATAATTATATACTTTTATTTAGTGCGCGGGTACTTGTTAGAAATGATATTTACTAGTGCGCGCCAGATTTAGGCGGTCTAGCGCGAGTTTTGGTCTACACTCTACTGTGTATGATGTATACTGTACCCTATTAAAGCTTATTAAATAAAATATAGTGCATTCGGTCCCAATATGGTGACGACCTACAAAACGCGGCTTATTTGATCGATAGAAGCCTTCCAACGTAATACGGAAGCCGCACCGAGCGCCGGCCGCCCGCGCCGAGGCAACGCAAGAAACAGATGTTTCGAAATTGGAAAACTTTTTTCATTTTCATAAAGTTGCGACAACGGTCACGTGGTCAAAGCATTTTTTTATCTGTAAAATATTCATTGGCTTATTTAAAGGTTTAAATCGCGTAATGCTTGTCGGTTCATGTTTCAAAATTTCGAAACAATGCGTTAATTTCGAAATTTTTAATTAAACAAAATTGTATCATGGTGACTAAATTGCGGTTAATCTGCAGTCAATACGGTTTTTTTTTATTATTTATTTAAAACTTTTGCACGTTGTTGTACAAAGGCGGACTTAATGCCTTGCGGCATTTTCTTCCAGCCAAACCTTAGGGTGTTGCAGAGATAGTGATGTAGATGCAGACACATAGAGGACAGAGAGGTTAAACCTTAAAATTTATATGTTAATACAATAATCATAGATATACATTCCTAATATATTATAATTAAAGAAGTAAACATATTATATAGGTATAATATAAACATATATAAATATATATATAAAATAAACTACTTGATATAAAATAGGTATATATAGATAAAATAACTAATTAATATATTATATTTCGATGTCTTATTTATTGAGATAATGATCATGAACTTTGCGTTTAAACAATTCTTTGGTTTCGGACATCCTAATTTCTTTTGGAAGTGAATTCCAAAGGAGAATTGATTGAATATGAAAGGAAGGGTGGACGAGAGTGTGACTATGAGGAGGACATTGGAGGCGCAAATTATTGGTGGAACGGAGATTTCTGTCATGATTACTGCATAGGTATTTGAAGTGAAGAGTTAGGTAGCTGGGAGCGGAGTATAGTATTTTCTATCTAACATGTTTTTAAAAAGTCCTAAAGGGTAAAGAAACTTCAACTTAAGTCTTAAGTTTAAACTTAAGTTTAAGATTCATTCAGTAAGTCACGTTTTGTCCCGATTTGAAGATTTCGATCTCCCGATCTCTTTAGGTCTTCGAACGCTCCCTATCAAAGATCTCGAAGCTCTCAGGACGGTCTGAAGGGTACCATGGAGTGTTGCATAACATTAATCCCTGTTTAAGGACGTCAAAGTACATTTTACAGGGTGTTAGCCTAGTTCTTATCTCGCCGAGGACCCTCGTGTATTGAATAGGACTTAAAATATGGCGACTTTGCGAATATTGAACGTGACGATCTGAAAGACCCTATGTAGACCTTTGGAGACCCCCACCTTTGTTTATGGGTGATTCTTCGGAAAACGATTCTTCGTCTCATTACCATGGTCAATCTTAAACGTTACTTTTTTGACTGGAATTCATATTCTTATGATAATATAAAGGTCAAATATACCTACTTTTACTTAAGGGACTCGTTTTCATAAAGAAGATTTAGTAATATCGAAGTTCAAAAATTTTGTGGCTAGGGTAATGATAATTGCATACAGGGTAATTATAAAAGTAACAAAAAATTTTAAAAATATCTAAATAAAATATTTTTATTTAAAAATAATCGTCTTCTGACAAAAACTATAACATTTGTTATAGTTTTTGTAGCATAACATTTGTTTTATATGTTTGAAAACGACTTACATTCCTTGTATCATCCTAAAAAATAATTAAGTAACTAGTGATTATAGTACTCTTAGAAACCAGTCTTAGTTCAGTCTCGATAATTTAAAATTCATTTGCATACAAAACGTTTGATTTAAATTCATACAAAGTGATTTTTTCTTCTATACGAATATTATAAAAGGGAAAGTATGTCTGTCTGTTACTACTTCTCGCCCAAATCACTGAGCTGATTTTTTTTTAAATTCGGTATGGAGCTACTTTGAGTCCTGGGAAAGTACGCAGGATAGTTTTTATCCCGCAAAAAATGTACGGTTCCCACGAGATAAACGGATTTTGGCGCAATAGAGTTATGGGCGTCATCTAGTAGTAAAATAGCACGATTATCAAAAGAAAAATCAAAAGAAGTATTTGTTTGGTTTTTTACAAGAAGTCGAGTTTAAGTAATTCTCAAAATTATTTTTTGTTCTCATGGTCTTTTTTTACTGAAATAGAAGTCAATAGCAAACATTAGCAACTTGAATAATTTTTTTCTTCTTTTTTTGTTCTGAGACTTCTTAAAGTAAAAGATATCATATGACTCCGAGTCTGAATGGCCAGATAAAATTGTTTTATCTGGAGAAAAAAATGTAGAACCTTAAAATCTTCACAATCATTTTTTTTCTATAGGAAGAAGAACCCTTTCTGTAAATCGATGTTTTTTCCTACAAAAGAAACACTTTCTTCAAATATTTCCTCCTTCTCTTCAGAATACATAAATTTTATTTGTCCGTTAGCCATATTATATACACTGCATGCTTTTCCTGATCTTGCTTAGTTTTTTCTATTCTTTTTTTATTTTTTTTTCTCTTTTGTAATTTGTGATATCGTTTTTACGTTATTCTAATGTCTGTAATCATAAGATACCAGTATTACGATTTTGTTGAAATTTAAACAAGTTTTTATAAGGAAATTTAAAAGAGTCTTAAGAATTAAAAAAAATTATGCAAGGATATTCAATAGTCGTAGTACTCTACAGAACTCGTGACAAAATCGCACATAAAAGTGCATATTTCAGGACAAAATTAATATATTTTATCATTTCCCTGGTCTTTTGACCAGGGTAATGAGACCCACGGAAATAAAAATTATGCCTATAATTATGCATAGCTCATAATTCTTACAAGCATCAGTTTCGATATTTCATAACATAAATATGTAACCCAAGAGCATCAGTTGACACGCAGATTAAAGTTTTGAAATAGTAAAATAAGCTCGATATAGTAGACACATCAATGATAAACTACGCGAACCAAACACAGGGTAATTATATATTTACCTTCCAAACACCTGGATAGAAATCAATTAGCCGCACATCCGCCTGATAGCTTCTTTCACATATGACTGGCTTGCCTGCATGCGGTAAGATACACTCCCATTGCTTTTACTAGAAAAGTTATGATCAATCGCAACTTGTGCCACAGGAATTATAACTTTACGTTGGACACTCTTTTCTTATTTATTTATAAGTACTGTAATGTAGCCATGCCTACTGTATTTATTTTTTATAACAGGTAAACTAATGTAATTTCATTATAATTTTATTTTGCATTGATTTGTCAAACAGGAAATGAATTATAGACGTTTTTGTTGAAGAAAATGGCAAGAGGACGCTCCATGGTAATGAGAAGAACGGACTTTAAGATTTTTTTTCCTATACTGAAACTACAATTATTAAAAAAAGAAAGTTGTTTCTAGGTAGACACAGAGCTCAAGTATTTAAAAAAAATATTTTTCTTGTTTGCTTTTGCCTGGTTACATAAAAAAAGTCCGTTGCCGTCAAAAATTTCGCCTCCGAAGAAATGACCTTATAATGTTATAAATATATTTTATAACGCAACCATGGGCGTGCCCAGGTTCTGGGCCGGGGGGGGGCAAATCAGATTTTTTATAAGCTAGGTGCTTATATAAAAGTACTAGATAATATACTTAGTAGGGACGTCAACATATCCAGGCTGCGCCCCGCAGTTGCCCCCCCCTGCCCCCCCCTGGGTACGCCCATGAAGGCAACACATGAAGATTTGGGATGTAAAACTAAAGCCGTAGTTAAGGATTTGTATCGTGATTCGTGTCATTTAATTTATGTAAACAGTAAAATAAAATTAGCGGAAACAAAGTATTGAACTTAGAAAAATGAAATATGGAGCTATAATCCAGACGAAAACGAAAAAATAACTGGCTGCAGTATTTTTAAATTGAACGTGACTTGGTACGTTTCGGAGTTTTAAAAGCAAACTAACGAAAGTTTAGCAAGCTTAAGTGTTACTACTTACTAGTTAACATACGTAGGAGCACGACACAGTAAATCTGACAAATAACATTTTTAATTAAATCCCCTTAATGATTGTTAATAAACTCCAAGTTGGGGGGTGACAATAAAGTTTCCCCCACCGGGGTGGGGTGCACTTAAAGGAACTCATATGAACCGGCGAATTCATTGTAAAGTATATAACGTGCCAGTGACTCCAATTAAATGCAATTTGAAACTATTTTATAAGGTCGTTAAATGTAACTTGACGTTGGAGCGAACGTTTAATATTTGCTTTCCTTTCTTTTTTGTGCTAAAAGACATCATAATTCATACTAGAGTTATTAATATAGATACTTAGATGGGCAAGCGAATTGGCATATCCTTATTTTTAGGTAGGAAAATCCCCGGGAATTTACGCACATGGGATGTATGGGAGTTTGAACTTTGACCATTTCTATACAGTGTGTAACAAAACTAAGTGATAATACTTTAGGGTGTGTACGTGTTTCTTGAAGAGAGTTCACTGTGAAAGTAGCAGCGCTGAAAGACCAAATTTTTTTTTCACTTTTGTATGGGCAAGAGCCCGAGCGTCACGAGTTTCCCCATACAAAAGTGAAAAAAATTTTGGTCTTTCAGCGCTGCTACTTTCACAGTGAACTCTCTACGAGAAACACGTACACACCCTAAAGTATTATCACTTAGTTTTGTTACACCCTGTATAATAGACATCACCCGTTTTAAACTAGCGTGAACATGTATAACACGGTCACATTAACTTGACGCCTGGTTTGATGACGTCATTATGGAGCGGGCAGGTTATTGCATTCCAGCGATGCGTCAAGTTAATTTGACCGTGTTATACACGAATATGACAGCGTTAGGAAGGGACTTTATTCATGTCCACTCGAATCTCTCTCTCTCTCTCGAGGTCTCTCGAGGCTTATGCCATGAAATATTGTACTGACGTTCAAAGCACTTCTTGGCACTTAGGTCCACACAATAAATATTATTTCTAGTGCTCATGCTTTTAATTTTCTACTAGATTTTGCTCACTATGACGTTGCGGTGAAGTTAGTTTCGCGCGAGAATCGTATTTCTGGGGTAGAATCCTATGTACATTCCGGGGCTCAAAATATCATCTACTTATATCAAGTTTCATCAAAATCGATTCAACTCTATTCTCTCAGATTGAAGACGTAACAGACAGACTTAAGCATTAATATAAATACGACACTCCATTTGCACAACAAGATCATGAAGCCTTGAACGTCCGAGCTTCGATTCCCGAGTGACGTTTTGGCAGCTCTCTCGACACCCGATATTAATGTACAAATACACGTCTTGTCCGTCACGTCTGTCACCTGTTGGAGTCAGTACCTAGGGTACTCATTAAGGTGTATAATGAAGCGTAGCCCGATGGAGCATGTGGTTCCGCGTTTAAACATTACTTGTGGCATTAGGAGGGGCTTGTAGCGATTCTTTCGATTGTACAAAAGTCGGGACGCGAATGACGGAGAAATTCGGCCATTGACCAGTCACTTGTCTCTTTCGCGATGACACGACGGAATGACACAATTACAATTTCATTATTAAAAATTTACTGTTATGGGTATAATATTATGGTAGATTGGTCATTCGATACAATCAAGTCGTCTATCTAAAGTCTGAGTCTGAGATCCGAAACTGTGCCTAAGTATTATAATCTTTGAATGGACCTATGCAATACGCATTTTCTGTAAATTCTCAGCGAATAAATTCATATTTTCCAAGGCCGTATTATTTTTTGTTTGCCTTTAAATATGTCATCATATCATTGAATCGAGGATCAAGATAGACACTTTCTGATGTTCCAGGGTGAACCTTCGTTTAACTTCCGGTTACCTCGTGTTCTTGTTGACCTCAACTTGTAATGTTGTTTACCTGCAAATAAAAATATTACATGAGTACACACTGTGTCTAGGTCAGTAATATGTAATACATTAAATTAAATCCATACATATATAATTAATTAATGAAAAGTGTCTGTCTGTCTGTTTCTTTTACGAAACAACTTAACCAGTTTTGATGTTTATTTTTCAAATGCTAAAGGATACCTAAAGATGAGGATAGTTTTTATAAAGCACAAGATCGCAACTATGAGATAGTGATTTATGAAATAAACAGATTACCTATTTAATGATGGTACCAAAATATCAAAATTTTACAGTCACGGGTACTTAAACAAAAACATGTTTGATTTACTGGAAAATATTTTGAACGCCAAACAAGTATGTTAGTATTTCAGACGGCAGTTAAAATATTTCATTTATTACTCCAGGAATCGTTAACAACTAAATTAAATTAATATACGAGAGATTGTGACAAATACAAGTACGCACGGACGGACATTTCGTTTTCTATTTTCGTCGTACACAGTACACTTCTGCACAAATGTACAAATGCAATTTATGTTTTTTGCTTCAATAAATGCAACGTTGACTTATATAGTAAAGCACTCTTTGAAAGCCTGAACATCAAATGTAAAATTGTAAAAATATTCCGTAAAACATAGTTCAGTTTTTTTTAATAATAAGTATAATATTATTGGTTCAGTTGCCTCTACTGTAACTATTTCGATGATAATTTAAAGATCCATTGTTTGTATGGTATCAGAAAATAATAATTAAAATATGCCTTTTCTATCCCGCTTATTCGGATATGGTTTTTTTAGCATAAACTTTTTAAGGACATAAGAAGTATCGAGGCAAAAACCGTGGCCAATGTGGCCATTTCGATAGTATTTTGGCTATTTTGTCATTTAAGGACTTATTTCTTTACTTAGTTGTATATTCTGAGTTGCGAAATCATTGTTTCCCTGTTTGTTAAAATAATTCAAGTAAACAACACAATTTGGTATAACTGAGAAGGTTGCGAGGTTTTTGAGGTTTTGTTTGTATATAATTAATTATATAATAATAATTAGTGTACCAGCTGTTGTGTGTGTATGTGTACCGGGAGTCGGGAGTACTCGGGCCGCAATTAATAAAACAAACTCAACTAATGATCTCGTCTATGAAACGTATCTGAATAATTATTACTCCCGCAGCCCGCCTTCCTAGATGCTAATTTTAATAAACTAAAGTCCAAACGGCTAATAGAGGCACAAAGCTTTATATAAGACCATATGACCGAAGGAACCGTACATTTTTCCACAACAAAAACTATTCTACATCCTTTCCCGGGACTCAAAATATTTCCATACCAAATTTCATCAAAATCAGTTCAGCGGTTTAAGCGTGAAGAGGTAACAGACAGACACACCTTCCCATTTATAATATTTACATGGATGTCAAAATTTGTATGAAATTATGAGCCTTGTTGTTTTGATTATAGTACCTATAGTCGCAAGACCAAATCATGCTTAACAATAAACACCCAGAGCTATTTCTAGGAGGAATAGACAACGTTACAGGATTCTATCTGTCAATTTTTCCGTTATATCTGTTTATTAAAAAAATACTGTACAAACTTATGCCAAGCCTGCTGAAGTCAGATATAATCTAAACATACCTACTGATACTATAAACTCGAAAGTGTTTCAGTCTGTTACCTCTTTATTTAAGTAAATGACATGTAACGTTAAGTTTACTTTATAAAAAACTAGACGTTCCGCGCTGCTTCGCCCGCGTAAATTAGAGAATCAGTCTATAAAAAAATAGCCTATGATCCTTCACGTGGTCTACTTCTTATCTGACCCAAATAACAGAAAAATTGCTCTAGTAGTTCGTGAGATAAGCCCATTCAAATAATTTACCCCATTTCTTCCACATATTCTTCTATTTTTTTCGCTCCTATTAGTTTTAGCGTGATAAAATATAGCCTATAGCCTTCCTCGATAAATGGGCTATCTAACATTGAAATAATTTTTCAAATCGGACCAGTAGTTCCTGAGATTAGCGCGTTCAAATAAGCCCTTTCAAATAATTTCCCCCGTTTTTTCCACATTTTCCTCTATTTCTTCGCTCCTATTAGTCTTAGCGTGATAAAATATAGCCTATAGCCTTCCTCGATAAATGGACTATCTAACACTGAAAGAATTTTTCAAATCGGACCAGTAGTTCCTGAGATTAGCACGTTCAAACAAACAAACAAACTAACAAACTCTTCCGCTTTATAATATTAGTATAGATTGCATTATAAAAAAATCCTAATTTCGAACATCCGACAGTGAAATTAACGTGCATCTTGGCTAAGGGGCCAGTTGTAAAAGTAACATTTATTCATCCCAGTGAACAAATATACAATCGTAACGTTAATATTATGATGCGAAAAATCCGAAGCTCTGACCTATATTTGTATACATTTATGGCGTATAACATGGGCTGTAAAATACAACGTAAAAGTGGTTTTACTACCATTTCCGTGGTTTTTCATTTTACGCATGCGTTATATTAAATTGAAGAGTAATAAGTGAGGTAATTTTTGTAGTGGCTGTGTGCACGTGTACTTCACTGGTAGTTTTCATCGAAAATATCGCAACATTTAGAAGGAGACAACTTGCATTCGATAATTTCGACAACGAAATTAGAAATCCACCAACCCATCGCTAAATTACATGACTTGCCATGTCAAATCTATACTTTTTTTTCTAACTCAGCTAAGCTAAATACAAGTTGACTAAATGCCCCGGTTTCACACTGAACTCTTCACTTTTGGAATACAAGAGGAAAATGCTGACGATTTCATTTTCATCGGTTCGAAAGTAATATAGCTTGTAACCTTCTTCAGTGTCAGAACCGTTGAGGCGAAGGCTAGAATTTTCTATTCAAAAGATTTCACATAAAAATTCTCATTTGAACGTATGAATACAAATTTGCTGGTACAAAGCGCACGAGAGCTATTCATGGCCCCACGGCGCCGGATTTATGGCCCCGGTTCAATTTGGGGCTCAGGAATCCCAATTGAAATGTTTCTTATTGTCAAACGCGCGGGCCAACGATTCACGGCCTGTAACGTCGCCTTAAATTATTGTAACTAGATGTAGGCCATCGCTTGCTTTATTAGTTTTCATTAGCAAGTTCAAGATGTTTAGAAGTAATGTCACTGGTGTCACAAAAACTTATGGTAATTTGTTTTTTTTTTTTTTTTTCAAAAAGAAGCTTTTTTATATTACATCTTTCTAAAATTAAAAATCTTCTTTTCGCCTCGATAAATCCATACTTTTATGATAAATGCAAATGCGTGTCTGTCTGTTATGTCTCCACGCGCAAACCGCTAAAACAATTTTGATTAATTTTGCTATGGAGATAGGTACGTACCTACTTTTAGTTTGAGAAAATGACAATGTTATCTTTGAAAATGTACGGTGCCCTTGCGATAAATGGATTTCGGTGTAACGCGGGCAACTCCTAGTTTATTTTTTTCAAGATACAAACCGAATAAAAATGTATTTATATTCCACATATCGCTACTGCCTAAATATAAACAAAATTTAAAGTTTACCAATAAAGCGTGGAGGCTTAATAAAATAATAAGTCATCAAAGGCTCCAGCAGGTTGCAGGATTGGAACGCGTTGTTTACGGCCGCCTGGCGCCGAGCCAAACATCTGCAACTTGAGGACGTGTACTTGAGACCTACGTTATAATATAGGGTTTGATTTAAGGCCTAGTTTACAGCGGGCAGCGCCACGGCCGGCTGAATATTGTTTATGGCGTCATCGAGAACACCATGTGCGACTGCCGTTAATAAACACTCGTGTTAAGACTGAATAAGAGATTTTGAGTGACTAACGGAAACAATGAAGTATGTTGTGCTTACAAACTGTTCAGGCTCTAAGTTTAAACATCCGAAGTAAATAGGACTCTATTGTTATACCATTTCGATGTTTTTATTAAGGGCCTTCCCCTACGGAGATTCCGTAATTTACCGTATTTAGAGCCTCATAAACTCATAATTTGAAAGCTACAAAGTTATAATAAAAATACAGCAATAATATTCAGTAAGTATATCAACATTCCTTTCCCCGTTTTAAATTTTCTATTTTTGTTTATTATACTCATGATATTAGCTTCCAAAGTAATACCAATTTATTAAAATTGAAGCATACTTTCAGCATCTCCCTAGTATTTACAAATTACGTTTATTTGAAACACACGACAATAGATAGACAATTAATTCAATTACTACATATTCCCCGTTTTAAATTTGTTTTTAGATTAATTTTTAAACTAAGATAAGTAAAAAAAATTGGATTTTTGTGCGATCTCGGAAACGCGTCAAATGTATGGTCAAGGTCGTTTGCTCGGGGGATGGTCTTAAGGCCCCTGACCATGTTGACCTATGACGAATTGCCACCAAGTTTACGAAGTTGTTTATGCAGCATGCACAATCGACGGCGATCATAGGCAATCTTAGACAAATATGACCCGCTTTTGAAATCGCTTCAGTTGTTCATCATGGGCCGACTGGAAGAGGACGCTGCATTCATATTGTTTTAGATAGCAGAATAGCGGTTTGCTTCCTCATTCATAGACGGTATCATACACTGGAGCCGCCGAGCTATGTAAACATTTTCGAAACCTTTATCATTTAGATGAGCTAACGTTTGTTCCACTTTACTATCACTGTATTTTCATCAATTTCTCTTTTGTTGGGTTTTTATTTTCTGTTTACATTGAAACCTTTTGTTTCAGCGGTGCTTTCACTCGCGTTAATTTAAATTTGTGCACGTGTGATGTTTTAATTAAAATACGTTAATTACACACGTAATCTAATGACAGCGTCAAAATTAACTAAAATTGCTTTTTAGCACATTTTCCGGAGACAAAGCAAATAAGGCTTGACCTGAAATTTAGGTAGGTACCCCAACCTGACAGAAATACTGACAATATAACAACTATACTATTTTGATTTTGAAAGCAATAGTCGAGCTGTAATATCGCTGTAATATCTAGTAAATTTTTCTGGAATAAAGTCTATCCCATGTCCTTAACTAGGACTAAATTAAGGATCTCCATACCAAATTTCAACAAAATTAAATAAGCGGGTAGCAGACAAACCTTACTAACTGATAGACAGACAACCTCACCTATAATATTATTATTTCATTTTAAGCATGTAATTAAATTGTTTTCGTCCACATTACGAAAGTTTTCGACTATAAATCTCAAATCTCTAGCGCCTAAGCTTTTGTGAGTGAATCAAATGAATTGAAAACAAGGGGCATTCGGGCCCTTATCATAACTCATGTACCATGAATGTATTAATTGTGCCTTTGTCCCCCGGTGTATTGTTAAAGGGAATTCGGCTCCGGCGTGCCTCCGATATTAGATGCCTCCTAATTTACGATTAAAATAATTAAATCGTTAATTACGTTTAGAAAACTAATGGGAATTAACGAAAAATTTTCAACAAGTTTTTCCTGGCGATTTCGTATTTTAAGTCACTATATTTTTAAATACAATGGAAACTGTGCAAGAAAATGTGTTTCATTAATGTTAAACATGAATTTTCATCAAAAACTTACAGTACTACTCAGGAACCGTGCCCATCCGTAACAGAAAACTGCCTATATTCTTCCTAGTGGTCTATTGTTCGTCTATTTACTTATCCATTTAGGGAATATCATCGTCTTATAAGTTGGAAAAAATAAAGAAAAGCAACTGAAATATAACCGAAATATTATTAATTATTCACAAGCACACGAAAACGTTGGATATAACATTATTAACATATTAAACATAGGACGGACAGACATAGGCATTAAGGCTGCCAAGTTAAAATAGGAGTGGACGGGTCAACCGCTTCGCAACGATCACCACATACTGGGTATGGTGGGCCTGTCCACATCTCCACGTCACGACGTCGTCAACGTGGAACGGTGCGGTAACGTGGCACGGTACATTGACGTGACGTGCAATTTTACGTTAACGTAACGTAAAATGCACGTCATCACGATATAGCAACATTATACGTCGCCATGCCTTGTAAAACTGCTACATTCTTCACCACTGATCTAGATGTGGACCGCACAATACGTATTTTGCTTTTGCTATTGTTAAAAACAGATAAAGAGAAGAAAAAAGACGTGCATTTTTACGTTACGTTGACGTAAATTTACACGTCACGTCAACGTACCGTGCCACGTTACCGCACCGTTCCACGTTGACGACGTCGTGACGTGGAGATGTGGACAGGCCCTATCAGATGATGGACGACGCCGCCGTGGCCGGCCTCGAAAAAGATGGCGCAAGCTACATGCGAGTCAGGTTGGCCTACGGTGGCGTTACATCGAGATTCGAGAGAAGTAGAACCTTGCCTTTACCCAGCAGTGAGACAGCAAATAAGGCTCTTGAAAAAAATAAACTACCCACAACATTAATAAATGAGCACCATCTAGTGATTGGCGTAGCACTAGCAGCCGCCATCTGTTGGTCTGATGTCATTTTAATGTCACATCAATCACACGTCGTCGCGTCTGTCAGCTGCCCGGTACAATTTAATTACCCTTGAATATTGGCAACTTAGTTTAGAGCACGGAAATGCATTGCAACTCCTCTGATACTCCTCTGATGTTGCGGGTGTGAGGACAAAACACGTTAGTCGCTTTCCAAAAAGTGACCCGTTTGCTTGTTAGCATTCTAGTCTCAAGAAAAAGCTTCTGACTACAAACCGCACGTGGTTCTCTACTTTTCAAGCAGCTTGCTTTGTCTTTGGCCTTAAAGGCCTTCACAGTTAATCGCAGGTGGTTAATATCATCTGCGCTGTAGAAAATAGTGAGCGTGTTTAATGGTATTTATATTTTTACAATAATAATTATTATATTTTGAACATTATTTGCCTTAATTAATTTACTTTTTAAAGTCCATCTAAGCACACAGGCTGACGCAGCTGCAGCAGAGTTGCATCAATCACGGTCCAGCCGGCGGCGGGCTGGTCGTGACGTGTGTGTGATTAATTACCACCACCCCGCGAACGCAAGTGCGGGGAGGGTAACGTGTGTGGTCACTATAAGACATTGTATTTGACTATACAAATGATCTCATAATTGAAAATTGAAATTAGTGTAATGACATAGAATAAACATCATAATATTATTATGTTTTCTGTGGTTAATGCTAATGATTAAAATGGACAACTTTCCCTATTTCATAGGTTCTTACTTATAATTCGTCTAAACCTATACTACGGCCGAAAATAAACCGGTAAAATTTTAAGAGCTTTATTTTTCTCCCCAGTCCTTTTACTGATGAAGACATCCACACAAAATAAAAACCAGTAAAATAAGCATAAAACCAGTAAATATCCTGAAATACAGCGTTTTCTTACTTGACAGACCAAAACCTAATTTTTCCGAATTGAGCCACCACAAACTTCAATGCGAGCATACAGAATCAGCTGGACCGAATTTGTGCGAACTATTTTTACAACCGTTATTTGCGAACGCTCTAAAAAATTAATTAGAGATTCAGGCCAAGTTTCAGTGAAATATTTAGATTTATAAAAGCTATACTTACTCATTTGAAATTAGAATAATCTCTACATATTTATTCGGGACGCCTCGTTGAATCAGCTGTGAGAGAAGTCCGTTAATTTAGTTACGTTTTTATCCAAAAATCCTTCGGGAATTGTACATTTACCAATGTCCTTCCCCTTTATCTGTTATTTGTAGCGTTTTTATCAAAATCGGTGCAGTTATTTCGGAGCCTATTATGCAAGAAACAAACAAATAATAATTGCTCTTTAAATTACTAATATAGATAACCGGTAAAAGTTAAAGACATAGTTTAAGAACATGCATTAGTGTAATTGATTTTCAAAATCTCATAACCAAAAATAGCTTTCAAAAATAATATTATGTAGTCTGATTTCAAGTGGCTACAAAGTAGCAGATGTGGACGTCGGCTGTTACAGGAGTATTAATAGCTGTAATATTTAGGTAATTTAGGTTTTGTGATACATCACTAATGTGTGGTTAAGGTGCAACTAACATTGCACTAATGGCCACATTCGTTAGTGGCCAACCTGTAACAGTTTGTGACAAATATGTTAGCGCAAATACTCATAAAATATGTGTGAATTGGTGACGTATGTTGCGTCGAGTATGTTGGCAGAAAATAATATAATTTAGTAGCTTACACGGCAAACATTGTTTTGCCATATAAAAGTAGTAGAGATAGAGAGCGAGAGAGCACACAGTTTCATCAAAATCGACTTAATGGTTACGGAGGTGTCTGGCAACATAAATCGCGACACGAGCGTTTAATTACATTAATCTTTCGAGGTAAGGCAGATGTGAGATGGCTGATGATTTTTTGCGTAGTTTTAATGTCACTATGTCTAGATGACGAGACATAGCAGAGAAGTGGCTGACAAGCTTTAATGATCAATCCACAAAATGTTGTTCTACTGTCACATAGAGCATTAGTACTTGTATAATACACCCAGGTAATTGCTCTACATTATTGTCGTGGATTTTCGTGAACACTGGCGGCCCGGCTAGTAGAGGCCATCTACAAATTCTACAAGCCAGTCCACACGGCGCGTTGCGTCAGCGTTGCGTCGACGCAGCGCTGACGTTGCGTTGTTTTACATACAGTGGTTGTGGTTCACCAAGGTGTTCACACGGCGCACTGTATCGTCGCAACGCATACATGACGGACAGCAGCCCCCGAGACGAAGCGGGAGGTTGACGTTAAGTGCCTGTCCAGATGAGGCGTTTTACGCGCGAAGTCCATACGCGCGTTTCAATTTCTATTGCATCCAGATACCGCGTTTTTACGCTACAAACATGGACTCGAAGCTATCACGCTCCAATCAAATACGTCCATTCGCAACGGACTCGCGCGTAGTTGTAGCACTTATAGTAGGTGTTAAATAAAATTATTAGTGAGTAACTTAAAAATATATTGCAATAAGTATAGATTAAATTAAAATTAGAATTTAGGAAGCATGGATCGTGGTTCGGTCGTTCACAAAGAATGTACCTTGTTGTACCAATGGTACTTTACTTTCCTGGTAGCTGGAGTGCAGGTGGAGGAGTCCCGGAAGGTAGGTAGGTTGCGGAAAAGCAGGACGCAGGCAGGAAGAATTCAGGTAGGATGTAGGAAGGACGCAGGCAGGTAGGTAGCTCTCGCAACGACTGCAGAGCCCGTCGCGGTGATTACCGTCCCGGTGATGCCCGTCGCGGTGATCCCCAAGTGGGGATAGTAATTAATATTTTATATTACTATTTATAAACAGCAAAAGTGGAGAAATTATTTAAGTTTTCCCAAATTCGTCTATTCGTAACTCGTAGCAGAAGAAAATCAGAAGCAAAATGTCAACGTGAAAAAAAACAAAAACAGTTTTGGCGTCCCAGCCAGTATAGAAAAAATTACATATACAACCTCATTCATAAGATTTGTAGGAACAATAAAATCGTTACATAGTACTGGACGCTGCAATGGCACCCAAGTATCTCGACTCGCGCGTCGCTCGCGCGTTCGGGCGAGTCGAGAGTCCCGCTCATTGCAAGCGTTTTACGCGCGAGTAAGAAAACGCGCGTAGGCATCTGGACGCGATATATGTAGCTCTAATATCTCGTTTACGCGCGTAAAACGCCTCATCTGGACAGGCTCTAAGACTAGGCTTCGTAATAACGCTGCGATGACGCAGCGCCCGTGTGGCCGGCTATGCGTCAAACGGCAGCGCTGCGTCGACGCAACGCTGACGCACCGCGACGTGTGGACTGGCTCTAACGATCCGAAAAAGTTAACGCTTTACGATTGCTTCCGAAGATTCATAACGTTCTAGAGCCGCGAACAGACAGACAGACATGAGTTAACCCTCTTTATGGTTAAATCACACAGCACACTAAACCGATTTTTATCGATTTTCCTATGGAGATACTTTGAGTTTCTGGAAAAAGTTGTAGGATAGTTTTATCCCGAAAAATGTGCCGCGCGATAAACGAATATCTGCGCGAAGTGGAATAGAAAATGGTTAACACATATAACAGTCAACATTTAGTTTAAAATAAAATCTGCGTCGCCGAGTCTCTCACGGTTTTGACTTTAGTACGTACAAATACATCATCTCGACGAACTCATACAGAACCGTACATTAGTTTGGATGAAATATAAATAGTTCATTCATATGGGACATGTGTGACGGATGGCCGCCGCGCCACGCGGTCGTAATTCGTGCCGTTTCATCTCTATGCGAAACGTTTCAATCATTTTTAAATATGTTTCATTTGGCCACTACCTAATGGCGGCGATTTGGGCCCATGTTTGTTGACAATATTTCGCTGCGGTAGACGAGTAAGCGATTCGATTCGAATTCGTCAACTCAGAACAGGAAAATAAGATCGTCATGTATGAAGTTAGCATTTAGCATTACTGTTATTGCGCTAACAAGATCTTGGGGTTAAGCCACCATGTTTTCTTTATCGCTACTTTATAGAAGTATGGATGTATGGATTTGACATAAGCGTTCGATTCGATTAATATGAACTCAAGTCGACATTCGACTCATGTCAATTCCATACATTTTTATCGGCGATTCTATAAAAAAAAGAAAAATAGAAAACGTGTTGGCTAAGCCCTCTTGTCTGAAATTTCGTTACCGAAAGCTATCACCACGGTTGCCGTTACCAAGGTCTGATAATATTTTTGGAACCTAGATTTTTTGGGCGTTGTAATAACATGTAAATTGAATCACACCAACATAAGCTTTTCGAATAGGGAATGTTACACAAACGTTGAAGCGGAGGACACTACTAGCTCATACAGTAAATAATTCGACCAAAATCCGACATGTTTGATGTTGCACACAGGCCACAGCACAGTCATATCAGAATATCGACAGAAAAGTTGTTAAACGTTATGCAATCTTACTTCTTACTAATATTATAAAGGCGAAAGTTTGGATGTATGTATGTATGTATGTATGGATGTATGGATGTTTGTTACTCTTTCACGCAAAAACTACTGAACGGATTTTAATGAAACTTTAATCGAGGGAACTCCTCAAAATTTATATGGAAACATGTGGTGACTTCGGTTTCGTGAGCAGTATTCTAAGCATATGCTACCAACAAGTAAGATTTTGCACCAAGGTATACCATGGTTCGGAAGGTGCTGAGAGAACTCCTGACTCTTTATAGATACAAGTTTGGGAGTTTCGACGTTGTTTTAAGAACGGAAAGCATATGCTACTATGCAAATTACATTCATCATCATCATCACCATTACCATAAACCATTGTAGAACCATGTATCGTCCCGTTTTGACCCTATTATTGGTACTTTTCATAGTCTTTTATTATATATCACTTAAACCGCGGGTAACACCGCGGGGCACAGCTAGTAAGTAAAATAGTTATGCAATACCAGCAGCAATTTATTCGACTTCTAAAATAAGAACCTCCTTTTTTCATGTCGGTAAAAGAAAACCAGTTATTATAAGCCACATGTTAAAACACTAGTCCACTGTCCTATTTTCATTAGCTGTAACATCTAAGTTCTAACCTCTGATGTATCCCAGATAGCAAGCTAGCTTGCTGCAAATTTGATTTTTGTTTGAATTTAAATTGTCACCTCAAATATGAAAAGATAAACTTACGACAAGGTTGGTGCAAACTTGTTAATTTAAAGATAACATTTCAAATTCGTGGTAATGTTGCAGCAATCTTGTATTTTCCGCTCTAATTCAAAGATGAATTTACAAGTTTGTTTTTACGTTGATACAAACTTGCTTGAGTGAACTTGACATGATATGACGTCATCACTGACTGACGAGCATATAGGATAGAGTGACGGACGCCATTTTGATTACTGGCTGCGGTGTTTTGCGGCGTGCTGTGATTTTAGCATATTTAAGTGATTGCATATTGATAATTTGTGGATTGCTTATGAAAAATTACCGCGCATTCCACAATCAACAATAGGTATTGTGTAAAGTGTTAAATGAGTGTTCATGGTATATTATATGACTAAAGCAATTTGGAGTCAAGGCACTGCATGACGCGCTGTGAAATTAAGGTTTGTCTATATTATTTTCACTTTTAAAGACGGAACACATTATAAGTAACTACTATCCAACCAACAAAATAGTGTTTATATGCTTAACGTAGGTATTTAAAAAGTACATACCTATAACCTCTAAAATTCACAATTTTAAGATATTTTTTTGCTCTGGCCGATTGTATTAGGGTTCTGGTGGTAACTATCTAGTTTTCTTATTGACACATATTTTAACCTTTTTTTTATAATATAATATCATAGGTGTGCATGGTAAAAGATTCAGTCACCATAGTCCAGTCAACGAGGATATTTTTTTGTATGAATTTCTGTCAGTGAAACTTTGCGGGGCGCAATTGTCAAATTTATCTTTTAAACAGAAAATAAATAATCCAGAAGTGATTTTTGTACTTAGATATTGTGTTTACTGTAACCTATGTAATTTACTATAGCAGATTGATATTGATAGAAGAATTATTTATACTTCAACCTCTTCATTGACTGGACTATCACCGGGACAAAGTTTTGTGGTTTAGAGTGGATATTGCAAGAGTATGACATGGTGACGGTTTAATAAAAATTATGATCTGTCCTTATTCTATTTATAGGAACTTGGCCAACATGTCTCGAAAACCTTTTTTGCAAATGTCCAGGCAAGGACAGTTAAAAAGAATTAAAAGGGAAATGACACATATTGATATCACTACCGATGACACAACAGATGATAACCACTCTGAAAAGGAAATTCCATTTTCTTACCAAAAAACAGTACAGCCAGCTGAGTCAAATGAATTTGAAAATATTAACCAAAGTTCATTACCTAGTGATTCTAACTCCCCTCCAACTCCAATTCAACCAACTCTGCTGTGAATCGCCATTCACTTATTCAGTCAGAGTTCAACCCAGATGTAGAAATAACATCCAAAGAAGCTAAAAAAACTGAACTCCGTTCTAGGGAAACTGTAAACTGCCAATATGGTAAGGGATTATTTTTATATTTGAAGTTTTTTTAAAATTAAATAAGTGTGTGTATATCACAATCACTTGATTTTTTGTTGCAGGCTGCATTACATCTAAACAGTTTGTTATACAGCAGAGTCACCTTATTCAAGTCGTAACTGATCTATCTAATCAAGTTACCGAATTGAATAGAAAAGTCGAGTTACTGTTGGTAGGGCAGGCAGCAGAAAATTTTACTACACAAGAAGACAATGAAGAAATTACAATTTTATTGGCAAGTCTACCAGTAAAGGATGATGCAAGCTTCGAAGATTTTAACAACAAGTTAAAGACAAACCAGAATAAACAGGCAGTTGTATGTAGAAAGAAAAATATATCAATGCATGTCAAATTTTGCAATTGTTAAATCCAATTTATTTTTTCAGATGAAATTTTTGGCTGGTATTGGTGGTAGAGGCCTCCGTAGTCTCACTACTAATATATTAAGAAGAATATTACTAGACGATGTGGCAGAATTATATTCCTTAACTGGAAAAACAATGAAAAATTCTCACAAAAAATCGTTTCTACAAACAGAAACATTCCAAGTAATTTTTCGTAAGTATATTTTTAGTAAGTGGCGCAAAGGAGAAAAGGCCTATCTATACCCAGCAGTGGGTGGGTTGATAAGAAGAAGAAGAAGTATATTTTTATTACTTACCATCAATATACACCTACATTTTTTTTAAATCTTCGGTAGGTACTATGACGTAATTTAACTCGATAATATTTTTCAGAAATCTGCAAAAAAGTCTACGAAGATGTGACCGAAAATGGACTTAAAGAAATAATAAGCGATTGGCTAAATCAAGCGAAAGTTAGAATATCAAGAAGGTAAGAATTATTACACTAGCTTTCCGCCCCGCGTCTTCGCCCGCGCTATAAGTGATTTTCCCTTGTGAATGAGATATTTTCCTGTGGTAAAAAGTAGGTAGCAATAATTAATTCCTCCCAGGTACTCAAACTATATTCATACCAATTCCGTCCGTGATTTTCCCATGGGAATGAGATATTTTCCCGCGATAAAAAAAAGCCTATGTCCTTCCTAAGGTCTCAAAGTATCTCTATGCCAAATTTTATCAAAATTAGTTCGGCCGTTTTGACGTGAAAACGAAACATACAGACAGACACACATTTTCGCATTTTTAATATTAGTAGGGATATTAGTAGTTTGTTTGACGAAACTAATTCACAAATTAATAAATAAATATGCCAGGAAAATGCACACAGCATCATCCAGCCCCAACAAAACTAAGCAGAGCTTGTACTATGATGGAAAATTGATTTAATACTACCTTATATGGGTACTTTTTTGTAAATACATACATTTTATTCATAGAAAACATCCAGACTCAACACAAGCATTTGAAATTTTGAGTATAGTAGTCTTGTTTATTTGTTTCAGAGCAGAGAGACAAAAAAAGGAGTGAAATCATCTTGGACACAAAATTGTTCAGATAAATGTTTAAATAATAAGGTACATAATTCAATAAATTTACTGTTTTTAAATGTACTTAATGGTTTTATTTCTTCTTAATTAAATAATGGCTGGCATACACTGATTAGTGCAAATATGTATGAACTTCGCATTTGCACTAATCAAAGTGTATACCAGCCATAAGAAGCAGCAAGTTTGTTGTGTCATCATTGCATATAATTTGTTGTATCAATGTTGCATATACTTTGCAAAAACAAACAACATGCAAGCTTGTTGCTTGGAAACTAGAAAGTTTGATTCAAACTTGCCACAAGTGTATTCACTTGCTATGGCAAGGTTGCCACAAACCTTCACTTTTGATACATCAAACTTGTTGCATGTCAGATGCAAGTTTAAATTGCTATCTGGGATTACTCCCCCGGGCTTTCATTGTGCGGCAGAAAATTATTCTCCGTTCGTATTGAAAAATATTTGCAGAGCGGTGCTATTGGAAAAATTACGGAATTGTTTTGCTCGGAGAGAGCGAAAGCATCTCCATTATGTGTTCTGTATTTCGTTACACATGCTAAACAAATGTATTATGAATGTTTTTCTAAAGCTATAGGTAGGTACTTCAACAATAATTATTTTTAAATTGAACCTAAATGTAGCCGATATTTAGAGCTATTGACTTTATTAAATTTAGAGTCGATAGGTTCAGTTTAGGACTTTTCCTAATCCTAAGGTATAATATAGTTGAGATAAATCTGATTTTAAATCGATGCCAGGTAGCAACAGTCTTAAATACTCCACTGTAAGTATTGACAGAATGTCGCAGTAAAAGCTTGTCAACGATGCCTGGAGCTGGAGGGCACTCAGGGTGTTTCAGGCGAAGGCTCTCAACAAGCTATCACGAGCTACTTTTACTTTGCTTTTAAACAACAAATACCTATTTAAAAACGTTTTTGAGCAAAATTGCGTAGCATGCGAATGCTAATTTTAATGTCAAACCATCAATTCGCAAAATAATAGCGTAAGTTACTGGGCTTTTGTTTCTAAATCATCAGTACCTTAGGCGCTACGGTGGAGGAAGTTGGAACTTTCATAGCTATGTACTATGTAGTACATAATATATATTTTATTGAAATTGACTCCTAAAATTATTTAAGTTGAAAAAAGTTCACATTCGTATTGAATATTAAGATTGTTAACTGTTAGAGTCCCTAGCTCTTGCTGGAAATGCTATTAAATTTTCCTTTGATATCTATTTAAAATATCCTCTAATCACATAAGTATTTAGGTGAAAATCGTTCGGTTAAGTACTCAATAAATATTATCGACAGCAAGTATGTAGGAGCTTTTGATACGGGATACATTTCAGCTATTAATCCACACCGCGCTGAAACTGTGTCGATTGGATCTCTTTATCTGTGGTTCTTTTACGAGCCATAACTATCATCGGGTGCGACTGCTGACATCACCGCGTGCTTTTACATCACGCGATATTGATATCCGCAAACAGAAAGTTGTAATATCGTGCCGATAATAATAAAGATATGTTTATAGCCCAAGCCCGCTGAATCAACATTAGGCCAACGCATTGAGCCAGCGCATTGGGTCGACGACGTATAGAGTATTGGACTTATTCCACCTTACTAAATTTAGACGTCCTAATTAGGATCCTAAAAAGAAGACTAATTAGAAGCTTCTGATTCCACCAATCAGAAGCCACACTTCTTCCGATTTAGAACGCTAATTAGGATCCTAACTTTCTAAATGCTATTTCACTTGACTAAATTTAGTTACTGAATCAATTTAGACGTCTAAATTTAGTAAGGTGGAATAAGCCCTTATGGAAGGTCGCTCTCAACTTATGGCCAAGTAGCCTCTACACGTTGGCCAATGCGCTGGCTCCATGTGTACAGCCGGCTTCATAATTGAACATTACCTCTTTTATATCTATGCTATGTCCAAACATTTTGCTATCCGTTGTCCGACAGGCGATATCGCATCGCGTAGTGTGAAAAAGCTCTAGAACTTATACTGAATCGAGAGTGGGGATGTGCTGCATCGCAGCGATTTTCGAAGAAAAATAATTACTGTTTACAATTATATATTAATGATTAATGGATAAGTAAGAATAACGAATTCAAAATGGTCTCGTATTTTGCAATGATACCGACTTTTTATCACCACAGAAGAATGTTAGAACTTTAGCATTTGCCTGCACCTAGAACGTACTTACGTTCTAGATGCAGGCAAATGCTAAAGTTCTAACATTCTTCTTGTGTTAGGACTTCCTAACACCTGAGATATAGGGGACTTGCTGCTAGTGTGGGGCACGGTTTAGTTGTTTTCTTGTTCCACTTATATTCTTCTGGATATAGGCTCCTATGTATAGTCCAACAACTGTATATAGAAATTCATGAAAATCGGTCAATCAATTTCGCAATAATTTCAATCAAAAAAATGTTAAGGCCGGCAACGAACCTACAACTCTTTACTCTTCAGATGTTACAGTGTCCATGGACGACGGTCCATCAGGTGACCCGTTTGCTCTTTTGCCCCCTAATTTAATAGAAAAATCTTAAAGATTGATAATGTAAGGAAATGACGTCGTCTCGTCAGTATAATGTTTGTGCGATATTCCCGGCACATCCGGCGCGCGCCAGTGACACGCTATTTCCACGCGCTCACTCACTACCACACCACCACACACTACACCATAACACCACTCCCACATCGTGTAAAACACGCATCATGGCCGTACTACCAGGCAAACATGTATCAAAATAAGGTAGAACTACTGATTTTAAAGGCGTAGGAAGTCAAGCGCGGACGCTAACTTGAGGCACCTAAAATCGAAATTTATGTTTATTATAATAAATTTCGTATTACTTATATTTCAGAATAAATTAATCATAATTGCGATCTCACATGCAAAAGACGGCAAAGTATGTAGAGTCAGAAATCTAGAGCCGCGCGTACGGCGTACCATTCGTTATTCCAAAGGGTAACTACGCGTTTTAATATTAATGTTATAATAACATAATATTATTTTCTAGCAAGGTATGTTTTGCTATGAATATTAACTGTTACAAGTGAAAGACTCAACGTAGTTATTGAACCAAATAAAATAACGATAAAAAGACGACGCGAACTTAATAACTAAGAGTTAATTATTACTTCAGGAGTTAACTCTTATTAGAGCGTTATTTTACAACAGTAATTGTTATTGGGCTCTTTGAGTAGCTTTTATCATAAACGAGGTAATAATGAATAATTTCTCGCTACATTTACGTTATGATTATGAATATAACAAGCGGACGGGTCTGACAATTGATGATCATCATACCGTGTTAAAATATTCATGTTCTGTAAGAGTTTCCTCGCTAAAACATGGAAAACAGTTTTATGGAGTTTTTTAAATCATTTTACCTGTCAATTTCGGGGGAATTGCCGATTCTTTCGAACAAAAGTCAAAATAATTTAAAAGATGATGATAGCAATAAATATAAATTTTATAGAGTTTCAAATATCCGATTTTATTCAATTAGTAGTGATTTCGTTTCCATGTAAAATTAACATAATAAGAACAAGAGAACATCTTACACCTTTAGAAATAAAACATAAAAATAATTTAGATTTGACAGCTGTCAGTTGTAATTCTGAGTCTGTGACACGTGTATTAAACACAGATTAAAAATGGAACAGTCGCGGCCGACAAAATGTCTGTGACATCGGCGATTGCAGGGCCGGAATAGCGTAGAATAATAAACACATCAACCCGCGGAACGGAGACGGGCCTTCACGAAAACTTTTACGTACACATGAAAATAGAAGACATACTACTGAAAGAATAATTGTTTTGTGGACTATAAGCTAAGTAACATAATTACGCTAACGGCCGAGTCCTCAAAGGCTTTTTAAAAAAAAGCTGCCAAAATTAAGACATACAGATTGTTAAGAATTTAAATTCTGTATGCAAGAAAAACTTTTTATGCAAAATAGAAATCAATGCAGATTTTACAAGACTGTTCTTCGGACTTAAAAGTTACATCATTACGGATGCTGAAATATGACTTTTCTGTTCGACTTAAAATATATAAAGTATTCTTCGATTTAGTATTTAGTATCTTTTAGATTTTATTAAAATAATATAAACGTTATATAGTCTGCATACAATTAATTAAAGTTGTTACTACTTATCATAATTAAGCGACACAAACTCCTCCGTAAGTTAAATACATTTTAACTTAATAAAATTCCGTACAACATCCAGTAAACAAACTATTCTTTATTAAAATAACTTGAAATAATAAATTTAGAATATGACACGAAACAGGACGGAAGCGGAAGTATGAAGTCTGGGCACTTCGGCGAGTTTGGAAGGGTCAACTTCCGCTATTGATATTGTCAACTACACGGTACGCCCATCAACTGAATAGTACATAAGGCTTTTGTTAGGTTTTTTTTAAAACTTTTTTATGTGATATGCGTTTAGGGTTAGTTTACACGATAACTTTTATTTATACTTTGTAGTAAATAAAGTTTAATTTTGAATCGATATTTTAGGAATGTAGCGCCGCGTGACGAGAAGTCACGCGGTACTACATTTTTAAAAAATATCGCTTTATACGTACGCTTTTAATACACATTGTCACAAATGCTGTTATGTTGGATTTTTTGTGAGTAACTTCATTTTGATAAGACGAACAACATTTTTATTTGCGACAAATCTCGAAAGTGGTAGCTAACAGAGATAGAAAGGATTTCATACTTTGAATTGATGGTCCTAAAATATGGACTGTTTCATTTGTAGGACAATGTTACTCTTAAATTATATAACTAATAACCTATCAATATATCTAGGGTTCTGTAATCAACAAAACTTGGCTGACTACTGAACCCTAAAATAGAACCCTAACAAGCTGATTTTTTGTATATTGATAGGTTATTAGTTATATAATTTAAGAGTAACATTGTCCTACATATGAAACAGTCCATATATTAGGACCATCAAGTAAAGTATGAAATCCTCAAGTTTCATTAAATATCCAATTCCGGGTTCTGTAATCAACAAAACTCGGTTGACTACTGAACCCTAAAACGGAACCCTAACAAGCTGATTTTTTGTATATTGATAGGTCTACCAGAATCTGATGGCAAAAAGTGAGAAAATAAATTGACTCCAGCAATACCGGGGTAATTGGAATAAAACATTTTGATCCTTTTTTTTTTCTTATAGCGGCTGATTTTGTGTGTTAAACATGCAAATATAAAAATTTATCCAATGATCAAGGATATTTTTTGAAAATCTGCTGTCAAAAATTGCCATCAGATTCTGGTAGACCTATAGTTATATAATTTAAGAGTAACATTGTCCTACATATGAAACAGTCCATATTTTAGGACCATCAATTCAAAGTATGAAATCCTTTCTATCTCTGTTAGCTACCACTTTCGAGATTTTTCGCAAATAAAAATGTTGTTCGTCTTATCAAAATGAAGCTACTCACAAAAAACTAGCTTGATAGTAATAAAAAAAATTGTTCTAGGGCTCCCGTACTATATTATAAATAAAAAAATAAAACACAATATAGTTATCAACTGTCATATTTTTCAGTATTAATTATTATTGACATGCAAATAATGTAGAGCTAAAATAATATTATTATTCAAGACCTACGAATAATAAAAACTAAGGAATCCTAACTCCCATTTCTTATGTCAATGCTCCCATCCGTTTTAAACAAAGACCTCTAATTAAATTTGGTTCCTTTCGATCTGTCATGTAACGTCAGCCTAGTACCGCTCAAGGCCACCTAAATATTGCAAATGTATTGAAATGTGTACCTAAGGTACACTTTTTTGACAAGTATTGTGGAGCATGTTTTTTGACGGAGTTACTTTTCCTTACTTTTTATTATTCGTAGTTCAAGACCCATGTAATTCGGTCCCGAAAAAATGTTAAAATACATAGCTTATCTAAAACCTTTGTAGATTTATTCGTGTTTGGTGTTCGAGCGAAATCGTCGTATCACGGAATGTGGAGCAACAGGGTATTTGGTGAGGAGCAGCGGGATTTCCCTCTAATGCGGCCCACGGGACTCACAAAAATGTCATGTCCTACACGAAAATATCATCATGATATTACACAGAACAGACATTTAATGATAACTTAACTAAAATTTAATGAGGAGTATCACAGAAATTGTGAAGTTATGACAAAATCGATGATTTGATTTAGATGGAATTAATTGTGAATTGATTATAATTCGGTATGGAGATACTTTAAGGCCCGGGAAAGTACATAGGATGGTTTTATTGCAGCAAAATGTACGGTTCGCGTGTGATAAATGAATCTCTACCAGACGGAGTTGCGGGCAACAACCTTGATTATCCTAAAATATTGGACGTGTTATGACGCTTGTAAAACCTTATATCAAATCGCATGCACTTTTAAGGGTGCGTTTCCACTGACGCGGAGCGGGGCGGAGAGGAGCTTAGCGGTGCCCGAATTGACCAATCGTGCTATTCCAGCGGAATGACAGCGAAGCGGAGCGAAGATTTCGAGCATGGTGATTGATCAATTCGGCACCGCTAAGCTCCTCTCCGCTCCGCTCCGCGTCAGTGGAAACGCGGCCTTAGGATGAATTTATAAGCGCCCGTTCGAACGCGCGGTTTCGCGGCTACACCGCGAGATTACAAGCAGATGTATGTACTATGTAACGATTTATCGCTGTCGTTTGCATACATTTGCCGCCAAACCGCGCGTTCGTGAATCGCGCCGGCGCATATAAAATCCAGCCTAACTAATCAAACAATCGAATGTAATTTGGTTTAATACCCAGTGCAACACACGCGTCATTTGTCACATGTAATATTCTCGCAGTAATGAGGTTCGAGAGAGGTATATGGGTCGCGTCAGGGCCTCAGTAGTTTTTAATGAGGCCGCACCAGCCTTCCGCTCCTAATGTAGCTGTGTTACGTTCCGCCGCGAAACTTAAATGTCTAAATATTTTTTAAATTACTTCGAAAATTGTGTTTCAAACTTGGAATATTTTTTATAACGTTTTGAAGTGAAAACTTCGTTAGCGGCGTTGTGCAGTTTTTTAGGTTAGGTGGGTGAAAAATTTTAAACAGATGGGACACGTGAGCTATCGAAAACCTACTCTAAAAATCGTAAAACGGAGGAAAGAAAGACCACCGGCGGGGTGGAGAAAGGAAGTAGTATTCCCTTCTCTTTCCATCGCGAGACGTAGAGTATAAGATAGTAGAACAACATTATTTAAAAATATCAAAATGTCATGTTTTTAGTAAATACGCACAGGTTATACACACAGGGCGCCCGCTACCATATGTGCAATGTGTGCAATGCACACGGGCGCCACCCTTTAGGGGCGCCAAATCGCCATCCTTTAGGGGCGCCAAAACCAAGGGCCCAAAAAAAAATTAAAAAGAAAGAAAAATTTTTTAAAATAAAAGTTGAGTATGATACAATATACTCAACTTTTATTTTTGTTAAACATATTTTATGTTTCTCTTTTAAAAACTTATTAAGGATACGTTTCCCCACATCAAAATCGAAGTTTTTTGCCAATTTCCACTATTTGGCCATTTTTGGCCAAAGTGCAGTATGCGGCAAGTATTCGGCAGTATTTTTAGTCTAGCTCCTATAATTCACTTCCCGGCCCATTACAGAAGTAGTGCAAGAATGTTCTATAGAATATTAGCTATTTAGACAAAAAATACATAAAAAATCGAAATGGTCCTTCTTTGAGAAAATAAAGAAAAACAAAGATAGACACTTGAAATTATATAAAATCCTAAATTATATGTGTACTTCATTAATAATACAATTTTTGGCCTATTTTTGCACTTTAACGGTACGGAACTCTTCGTGCGCGAGTCCAACTCGCACTTGGCCGATTTTTATTTGCTTTATTTTACCTAACTAACATAAAAAAAAAGAATTAAAAATGCCTTAAGCGGCGCCAAAATCCTTTTTTGCACACAGGCGCCATTAGCCCTTACGGGGGCCCTGTATACACACATTAAAAATCCTATAGCTCAGCTAGCTTTTATGCTTCTCAATTTAGCTACGATAATGTTTTCTATCTGACGATAACTTGTTTCATCAAAAAATCCGTAAATATTTCCCGCTAAAGCCCGAAACCCAATCTCGAGGCGCGGCCATATTTTTACCGCAGCTGAATAATGAAGAGGGCATCCCTCGTTGGAGAGAGGCTGTGAATATTACACGTCGCTCTTAATGCCCCCAACTAACTGGGTGACCGACGAAACCTAATTCTCATAGATCGTATCTCGTTTGGATTTTCAGGCTGGTTTAGTAGATTTTACCACGAACGAAATATAGATAATATATTTAATGATTACTTTACTTTATGGTACAACTTGGAATCCGGCTACATGAAGCGGCAACAGAAGACGAGTCGTCGCGACAATACTGGTTTCTCTGTATTTCTATGAATAAGTGTCGCTAGCTTCGTGTCGCTAGCTGCGCAGGGTATTTCATAGAAATACATAGAAACCAGCAGTGTCGCGACGACACGTCACGCGTCGTCTGCGGTTGCTTCATGTCGCCCGCTGCCAACCGGCACCATTAATTTGATGAAGATTTTGTCAGAAAAATTAAAATAATAATTACATGTGTCTGAGTGCGGCAGTTAATGAGTCAATTTAATTACATTGACAAATGAGAATTAGGGCCCATCTCTTCGGCTTATCTCTTTATTTTCTACTACGAAGCTATCTTATTTTAATAAATAAAGTTTCAATAGTTTCAAAATGATAATATTGTGGATAAAATAGCATTAGCCGTATGGACTCAGGCTTAAGGATGCTTTAGGCAGCCTGTACCTACTACATTGAGGACTGATCAATCTACGTAGCTAGACGTAAAGCATTTAACAACTTTATCAGACATAATTCTAATTCCAAGCTGCAGCGTGTACTATCAGAAAAAATGATTTATTTGCAGATTGTGTACCTACGTAATTTGGTCGGGTTTTGTAAAACTGAGCCGACAGATCACGACTGGCATTGACTTCTACGTTAGTCTGACCAGTAGCCCTAGCACGGCAACCAGTGGAAATGCGAAAGTATAGACAAACTGTGGAGATAAACTTAAGGTGCCGTTCCGATCTTTTTTCGTTCCGAAAAATTCAATTAATATGCCACTTTATGACAGACTATAGTCACAAACTGTGGAGATAAACTTAAGGTGCCGTTCCGATCTATTTTCGTTCCGAAAAATTCAATTAAAATGCCACTTTATGACAGACTATAGTCCTAAAAATTCAAATAATATCCTACTTTATGAAATATACTATAGTCTGTCATAAAGTGGCATTTTAATTGAATTTTTGTCGGTCGCGATTAGCCGCAGTAAAGATCGGATCGGCACCTTAAGTTTATGTCCACAGTTTGTCTATACTTTCGCATTTCTACTGGTCGCCGTGCTAGGGCAGTTATGTTGATTCGCCATCTGCCTATCAATCGCTTTCTCTGAATGTACAATCGATGTTGACCATAGACAATAATTGACGAATGCTCTAGATCAGTCATTCCCAACCTGTGGTCCGCGGACCCCCAGGGGTTCCGCAGTGTTATCTCTGGACCATACATAAATGCTGTTCGCTACGCTTACAAATTGCGCTTAAAATGAATACATTTTTATGTTATTTATTTTATAAAGGGGGTCCTTAAAAACTGCGCTTGATGTCCCCAATCCGCCGGGGATGTGTAAAGCATTTCCCCATGTAAAAAAAGGGGTCCGTGGCTAAAAAAGGTTGGGAAATACTGCTCTACATCATACATGTTAGTAATTGCTGAGGTTGGTCCATCGTGGAGAAGCCACATATAACTTGTCTATACCGTGATATCTGCGACATGGCAATTGCCACATGCTACTGTCTGGTCTAACTAATGGTTTCCGCCCCTGACAAGGTCTGAGGTCATTTAATTAGCCGCCCCTCCCTGACCTCTGACCCCGCGATCAGCCCCGGATCAGCAGATCTGATTAATATCGACCTCACATGTAACCCCAATCAGTGTTTACGTTCATTTTTGTGAATCCAAACCTCCTTTTACATAGGGACACAACTTTTGGTTAAGCTATTCGCTGATACAGGATGTAAAACTAAGTGATAATTATACTTTAGGGTGTGTGTAGATATAGAGTTCACTGTGAAAGTAGCAGGGCCGAAAGGGTTTATTTTGACTATTTGTTTCTGTGAGAAATGTTCTAAGTTCTAACGTCATAAATTCTCCCACAAAATAATTTTAAAAGTTTATTCTTTCAGCGCTGCTACTTTCACAGTAAATTCCACATAAGGAACACATAATATAATATTATGTCCAATGTAAATACATACCCTAAGGTATTATCACTTTGTTGTGCTACATCCTGTTTTAGTAACGCTGATACAGATACTAAATCTAAGTAAGCTCAAGCTTGTACATAACATTTTAATGGAGAGTCCCGGAAAATGTAACTCGACCTTTTCCGGCCGGCTCTGTTTCTAAGGTTTTTTACAGAAGCAAATTTACCAAACAGCGTTATTTATTGGCTGATATTTTGACGTAAGCCAATCAAAATAGTGCTATACAACTAGTAAATAGATACATTTTAGTCAAAGAACCCTCAGAAACCTGGCTTTTTTTAAATCGAATTTCAAACAAAGGAGTTTATAAATGTTTTCGCGCCTCTTTCTCGTATTTCCGGCCTATTATTTACAAATTGTTTACAATCGATACTCGGAAGTCCACGTTATTGATGGCTACAGTATACAGTACACACAGCCGCGGCCGCGAGACAAAAGGTAGAATGCGTTGATAATCCTGTGTACACCGCGCGCAGGGTAGCCGCACGCAGAGCACACAAAAATTAACGCTGATGGTCAATACAGTCTTTCTTTCAATTAAAAAAAGAACAATAACAAGCCTGCTTACATGATATGATCATTACATTAAAATTTTAATTTCTAACAGAATTTAACTTCTTTAAAAACTGCAGTAGCTTAGCTTCAGTGTTTAAAGCAGTTAAATTAAAGATATTTTATAAAATATATGAAGCACACTTTTATTTACAAAAAGATAACTAAACAATATTGTTAAATTGAGAGGAATTTATAAGCCTAAAAATCACGATTTAAACGTTGAAGCCGTAAAAGCAACAAATTCGAGTGAAATTAAATATTTTTTTTCAGAGCTGAATGCTTTCATTAGCCCGTTTAATATTTCCACATCGCTCAAACATTTTGTTTCATTTTGTGGTTACATCAGACGTCGTCGTTTTCCTTGATTAATGGAAGGTGCCGCATGCCGTGTTGTTATATTTTGAACTTAATTACAACTTTATTTTCTTACACAGATTCTAGTTGCTAATTAAATACAATACTACACGTGTAATTACTGTTTTCTTTAATATGGTAAAGTTAGTTAATTATTATACTAACAAAACAACATACAAAATAAGAATATTACAATTAATTATTTACCTTCTACTTTGCTTGAGCTTGCCAACTATTATAAAATTGTAAGTCGTTTCCGACGGAATAAAAAAAAACTCGATATTTAAACTATTTTGTCTATGTCGTGGTGTTCTGTGCTGGTAATGAACCTTAGCGGGCGTCGACCCCGCTCAGGGCCGCCCGCTTGCCTCCACTACCTGCACTACAAGGAGCGCGAATACTAAAATCCTTTATTGCGCTTATACTAAACTACTACATGTAGTACTGAGAAATGTAGTAACATTCCGATGAAGATTATGATGAAAACTTTCATACTTTAACAACTACATAAAACTGTATATGTTCAACATAAGGATCGAATAAAAAAGACACAGCTAGCCACTTCATATTTTCTAGTCACACACGCATCAAACTACGCTACTTTGTGTTACCTCTCTACAGTACTTATGAGTCATGACTCATGATTGGTCGAATTGCCGTGGTTGGTTTGTTGACTGTGTCACTCAAGGAACGAAGCTGCAATAATATTGCGTAATCAGACTCGATTATCCGGCCCTCAGTTAAACGGATTCTCGTTATCCGGACTTCCAACGGAAAGTTCTCAATAAACATTGATTTTCCGTATTTTTAATCCCCGACAAGAAAGGGGGGTGTTATAAGTTTGACGTGTCTGTCTGTCTGTGTGTGTGTGTGTCTGTCCATGGCATCGTAGCATCCAAACGGGTGGACCGATTTTGATCTAGTTTTTAACAGACATAACATTACGTACAGAACACACGCACTGAACCCGCTTCATACATTCGATTATTCGGATTTTCGAATATCCGAATGCCTTACGACAAGAATTAGCCCGGTTAATGGAGTTCCTACTATAGTTGAATTGAGGTTCAGATGTAGAGAAAAACTCATACTAATTACTATGACGTATGCAGGGAAACAGATTTTCTCTATTAAACTACATAATATGCTGCTCTACATATAGCTGAATAGCACACATAGTATTACGTACATATTATGTGAGTAGAGCACGGGTTCCCAAACTTATTTTGTCTACTACCCACTTTGAGAACAAATTATTTTTAGCGCCCCCATTGTTTCACCTATTTTCTTATCTTTATTTAAATTAAGGAGGTTTTTCCCCAAATATTATAAAAAAAATACAAAATGCTAAATTAGTCGTTTCCAAACCATATTTTTACCATTACCACTGACTTAATTTGTATATTGTCCCGAATTTTCTCCAATCCCCAAATATTATATACTTACTAAGAAGTCGCCTTCAAAACTTGCTAGCCAAAAATTAAAACTAATGTGAGGGAATCATTGACATAAGATTGGAGGGAATAGATGCATTTAATTTAAAATGCATCCAGATGAAATGAAAATTTTACAAATCACCCTCCATGCCTCTACACAACGCCCCCATTTTTTTCTGGGTCCCACACCGCCCCACTTTAGTATAAAACCGCCCCCTTTGGTATAAAAAGTATCCTATGTCCTTTCCCGAAACTCAAAGTATCTCTATACCAAATTTTAGTAAAACGATTAAGCAGTTTGGGCGAATTTTTCCCGGTAATTTCCCGGGAATGGATAGTTTTATGCCAAAAAATACGTTTTCTGCGCGATAACCGAATTTCAGCGCATATCTTTTTGATACGAAATATTTCTAACACCATTTCAACTATAAATACCAGGATGATGATAAGAAACATATCAATTTACGTTCTATAGTTCAAAAAAATATCACAAATAAAGTCACCATATTTCCCAATTAAGCGTAGGCGCTTAGTAATTAAGGTTAAATAAAGATCAGCTCTACGTAACGTTAATTAAAAATCGTTTGACGCTTTTATTTACTTCAATATTTACTTGTTATTTTACTTCGATTTAAGTATATTTTGACAGTAGCGTGACAGTTCACGTGTTAATTAAATTATTGCATAATGACAGGTCGGAGACCCGGGGGAACGAGTTTGACACGGCCAAGGTCAAACTAATAAAAAACCTATGTTAGATTGTAGAATGTACACCTTTGTATTTGCAATGTTGGCTTGCACAGTAAAATGTTTTTTTTTTTTCAAAATAAGAATTTGTAATCAAATTGAGAGTATGTTGTCAATGAAAAGTAATGCAAAGTGCGTATTGATAGGTTTATTCCCATTGCCTCAAGACAGAGTTTTTATAATATTCTCTACATAGAGGCGTCGCTACAAAACGCAAAAAAATCAGCCAAGTGCGAGTCGGACTCGCGCACGAAGGGTTCCGTGCCGTTATAGAGCGAAAGTAGGCAAAAATTGTGTTTTTTGTATGGGAGCCCCCCTTAAATATTTATTTTATTTTAATATTATTAATAAGTATTAAAGTACAGATATAATTAAGGATGCTGTAAAAATTTCAAGTGCCTAGCAGTTGCCATTATTGATTACGAGCAAAAAAGGCCAAAAAAAATACGTTAGTTTTATGGGCCTCCCTTAAATATTTATATTATATTTGTTATAGCGGCAATAGAAATACTTAATCTGTGAAAATTTCAGAAGTCTAGCTATAGCGGTTCTTGAGATACAAAATGGAGACAGACAGACAGACAGACGGACAGACTTTGGGTACGGAACCCTAATGAGCGTAACTTGAATAGTATTGATTACGACAGATATTCAATTATTTATATGTAATTTGAACTCCCTTTTGTAAAATAAACCTGTTATATCCATGTTACATACGGGAAAGGTATATTCAGACGTAGGTTATATTATAGATACCTGGAGGTATAACCTATGTCTAAATATCTAGTTCATTCGGCCCGAAGCTCTATTCATTTGACGACTGAAAACGTGTAACGCCTAACGAAGGTACCGTATCACTCAAACGTCACTTTGACAGATGGGCACAGACAATTAATTTTAGGATGCCTTTACAGCTATAGTACATGGACTTTAGCAGAAAATCATTTAACGAGCTGAATACTGTTTTAAATTATGTAACGTTGATCAATACATACAATAATGCCGAGTTTGTCTTCTACCAATACTTTAATATTATTTCGTCTACGAATTTGTATTTAAAAAAACAAAAGTTAAGTTATATTTTCAAATTAATTTTGAAATTCCAATTCCAAATAAATTTGAATCTTATGCATGAGCGATCGAATGTGGCCTTGTAGTACAATTGTGACCAATTTGCAGACCTTTATAAAGTAATTACCGACTCTACCAAACAAAATACGCAGCTGTTGTTATGGTAAAGTGAATATTTTGACTAGAATTTTTTAATTTACTTTCATTTCGACATTAACTCTGCGGTTGCAAAAAGAAAATGAGTTTTGAACTATCTTTAATTAATCTTCACTAGACATAATAATATTATGTCCGGCTTGTTTATTTGTTGTTAATGAAACTAAACCATTTTCGTTTCGAAGTTAAAGCACTATAACATTTAACGGTAAAACAGCACGGAAACAAAACATGACAAAACTGTTTGGAACATGAGAATTTTTAAATTATACAAATGGCCGGTGCCTAATTATGATGATTTTTAAACATTTTGCCACATTGTGTTGGAGAATGGCTACTATTATTTACTAAGTGTTAGAGTAACATATATTTAAACATAGAAAAAGTTGCAATATCACTAACGACCGCATTTAGAGACATTTAATTGTTATTTAAGACGTTTATATTAATTTATTTAAAAAATTACCAGAAAATGTATGCATTTTATAACCTTCACTAAGCAACTTCTTATATTGTGATCTTTGATTATACACACATTGTGATCATAAAATATTTTGACAGCGGCCGTTAGTTAGAACGCTAACTAAGTAGTTTTTTTTCTTGTAAAATTTAAGTTAACTAACGAGTTAACTTAAATTTTACAAGAAAAAAATTAATTATCACAAAAAATCTATAATGATGAGCGTGTCTATTGACCATTTCGACGTTCTTCGATTTCGATATTTGCCTAACATGTTGTACTTCTCCCATGGTTTTCCGCGAAAACCTCATACTCTCCTAAATCCTTAATTTTATGAATGCGAAAGTGTCTGTGTGTTACCTCATGCTTTTCGGAGATACTTTGAGAGACGGATAAGGACATGTAACGATAGTTTTTGTTGTGGTAAAATATTCTGTTCCCGCGCGATCAACTAATCTTTGGGCAACGGAATTGCTGGCGTCATATAGTAATAGTAGTACTTCATAAGCTGAAATATTATAATATATTTTGAATTTCTCTTTAGTATGTAAACGTTAAACATTGGAACAGCCTCGCTCGCACCGGGCACTTACGTCTTACAACAACATCCTGACGCGCCTTCTTCGCATTACACGCTTCAGCCGGCACGATAGCCGTTCACGAACATTTTACCTCCGACACGACCTTAATGACGAAGACATAAGGTTAATTATTATAGGAACTCCCAAGTAAGTCTGAGAGTTGCAGACGCGGCGTGCCCGCGACTCGGTCCGACGTTCGACATACTGCTTGAATATTTATTCCAAACCACGAGATTCACAAAACTTCATATTTAATGTCATTTGTTACTTGTCTCGTGGTTTAGACTGTATAAAATAATATGAAAATACTTTTATTTTCAAAATGGTTAGCTAACACTTTCGGAATGTGCTACTTGGTGCCTACCATCGGTTCGGAAACTATAGTGCATAGACCTACGACGCAACAAGTCGCCTAGTGCCTACATGATACACAACATTCTCTAAAGTTTAAACTAAGTATTTATATTTTTGGGAAGTTAATCAATAACTTGTAAGTAAAAGTTAGACTTTAACTTGTATTTAATGTTAGGAAACTTAAATTTATACTTAATAATTTTATTTAAAAGATTAATTTTTTTCTCACTTTTTTTGGTAAAAAAGTGGGCCCCGTGCGAGTTTCTTACGCCGGTTCTTCTCGCCGGGTTAGTTCCCGAACCGGTGGTAGGCACCATGTAGTATCAACATTCTGAAAGCATTTTTTTAAAATCTATTCAGAAATAAAACTATTTTTATTTTATTATTTTATTTTATTTTATTTTAAAAACCCCTTGCCCCTACGCCTATAAAAGGTATAATATATGAATTTCGAATGTCAGCGCGACCGAGATTCGAGATTCACTTCAAATCTGAAATATTCGCGGTATGAGAATTGGGCCCTTTCAACGCCGCGCCGCCAAGGGCCTCACATCCGCCCTTTGTCCAAAAGGGCTTAACATAACACTGATGTGGAACAGATACGACGCAATAATCCCGTGGCGTAGTGAGTACAGAAGTCGCCAGGATCATTAAAAAAAAGTACAAATTTTGCGTAAGTAATATGTGGACAGTCCCTAAGCTGAGCCGATAGCTTTAAATTTTAACCTTTAGCTAAGCTGTTGTATTATTAAGGTTAGTGTATATTCTTTAAGTACTATCAGAGGCAGAGTTCCTAGGCAGATGGCGGACCTAAGTAATTTGATCGCGTAATGGCCTGAATTCACTTTGATTTGTGATAAGTGCAGGTGATTAGTATTTATCAGGACAAAGTAAGCCCTAACGTTAAAACTCGCGCGGGCGCACGCTCACGTGTATAGTGAAAAATAGTATGGGCAGCGAAGGTGCGTGCGACGGAGCGCGGACGCGGGCGACTGACTGTCACACGCGCGACGGACGGCGGGCGCACGGCGGCGGGTTAGGCAATCGACGTTGTTTCCGTTGACGTCCTTTTGTCAAATAATAAATTAGTAAATTATCCATGGTAATCTACTCGACGCAACTGTACACGCTCGAGATCAAAATTATACTAGCAACTAGCAAGTAGCAGCGCTAATGAAATGGGCGCACGCGACAGTGCCCGCTCGCGCATTCGTGGCCCGCGGCGGTCTTTCGATGGTACATAATATAACATAATACAATATGAGTCAATTACCCCGATATTATTTTTAGAGTTCCGTAACCAAAGGGTAAAAACGGGACCCTATTACTGAGACTTCGATGTCTGTCCGTCTGTCCGTCTGTCCGTCTGTCTCCAGGCTGTAACTCAAAAAAGGTAATAGCTAGAGAGTTCAAATTTTCACATATTATGTATATCTGTTGTCGCTAGGATAACAAATACTAAAAACAAAATAAAATTAATATTTAAGGGGGGCTCCCATACAACTAACGTGATTTTTTTGGCTTTTTTCGCTCTATATCAATAATGGCAACAGGTAGGTACTTGAATTTTTCTCAAAGTATTTATTTATATGTGTACTTTAATATTTAATAATAATAATAATATTAAAATAAAATAAAAAATTAAGGGGGGCTCCCATACAAAAAACACAATTTTTGGCCTAATTTGCTCTATAATAGTACGGAACCCTTCGTGCGCGAGTCCGACTCGCACTTGGCCGATTTTTTTTTCTATCTTATCTGATAAATACCATAATTTTAATTCAAACATCCATATCCATACTAATACTATAAATGCGAAAATGTGTCTGTCTGTCTGTTACCTCTTCACGCCCAAACCGGTGAACCGATTTTGTTGAAATTTGGTATGGAGATACTTTGAGTCTTGAGAAAGAACATAGGATACTTTTATTCCAGAAAAATGTACGGTTTCCGCGCGATAAACTCTGTTGCGAGCGTCACCTACTACATTATAATATTATAAGTTACTTAGTTAAGTACATTATAATATACATTATTTTATTAATACAGAAAATAACAGATAACATTAAGCACTTACACTAAACGTTTTTGGTCCGATGAACACGCAATCAATATGACTTGTAATGAAAAAACTTCCAAGTTACCTGAAACAATATAACGAATTTCATTATTTTGTTCATAACTATAATTAACAAATACTTATTCGATTATAAAAATATTATTCAGGACTATCAAATAAATAATTGAACCTTGTTTAATTCCTGCTTTCTGAGGTTTTAGTATGTCCATGACTCAGAGAATTGAACCACAGAAGCAAAAATTATAGAGACCAGCAAATGATACACAGAGGCGGCGTAAGGTGTGGGCGATGGCGATGCCACTGCCTACGGCCTCGCCGTCAAAGGGACCTCGCGTCTCGAAGTTCCGAATGCACAAAATATTATGTATAAAGATATAATAACACATCTAGCAATAAATTATAAAAAACTAGCTGGTTAATTTTATAAAGTTAGGATTTAAAAAAAAAGTTAGGGTAGGTCCTCTTTCGTCATTCATCAGGTGGCCTCGCAAAGTATATCTTGCCCACATCGAAAGGTCTGGCCCCGCCACTGATGATACATTTGAAGTCCTCTTTAAAATGGAACCACATCTTACCACCACGTCCGTAGCTAGAGGGGGGCATTGTGGGGCGAAGCCCTACCTTAAAATACCAAAAACAAAGATAATTTTTTATTATTAAATTGTTTGTTCATAGTTTGAGATTCAAAAAAATATGTTCAAACTTTTCCGAACATACCACAGTTTGTGACATTGATTTCGTTTCATATTATAATAATTAATAATTCTTTATTCCTATTCCTGTAATGCTGCCCTACCTCAAAGACTACTAGCTACAGCCCTGCTAACCGCTTATGAAATGAAAAATGTATCTCTATCCTTGGAAGTTGGAGCACCTTCGACGCGGTATCTCTTATCACGAGTGTCGAGTGGTGTAATGGGGATGATGACCGCTCCAGGCTCGACATCACACAAACAGTTTATAGGTCAAAACGTCTCCAGGACGCTCCGTTGGCATAATCCACTCCACTTTCATATTTTCTTTTAAAATAAACTCGCAAAAATGACCGGACATTTTCATGCAGTTAATTAAAATGTTAAATTCCTTTTGAGTGTCGTTTTTCAGCTCCCGTTATCATTACTCTAACAAAGGTTAGTTTCGGGTTACTCGGCCTGCCCTTTCGCAGTCGTGTTTCAAAATGGATGCTATTTTTACCGCTCCGAATTTTCTAATATTTTTAGGGTTCCGTACCCAAAGGGTAAAAACGGGACCCTATTACTAAGACTTCGATGTCTGTCTGTCCGTCTGTCCGTCTGTCTGTCAGCAGGCTGTATCTCAAGAACGATTATAGCTAGAGAGTTGAAATTTTCACAGATTATGTATTCCTGTTGCCGCTATAACAACAAATACTAAAAACAAAATAAAACAAATATTTAAGGGGGGCTCCCATACAAGAAACTTGATTTTTTTGGCATTTTTTGGCCTATATGAATAATGGAAACAGGTGAGTACTTGAATTTTTCTCAAAGTCCTTAGTTATATGTGTACTATAATATTTAATAATAATATTAAAATAAAATAAAAAATAAGGGGGGGGGGGGTCCCATACAAAAAACACAATTTGTGGCCTAATTTTGCTCAATAATGGTACGGAACCCTTCGTGCGCGAGTCCAACTCGCACTTGGCCAATTATTTATTTGTATACTTACTCCAAAATAATTTTATCTTACAATTTAATTACATGGCTGAAACCACTGAAACAGAGTCAATTAATTCATTTTGAATTTTTATCATACAAGCCGTCAAATACCTCTGTAACCTCTGTTAAATAACAAATGAAGATCATTGGAGGTGCAATTTTAAACCGTTCGTGTTGAATGTGTTTTAAACAGTCCAAACGTAGGAAATTACATGAAACTTCGTTAAGGAAGGAGTTAATAGCTTGAACCGCCGCGCATGATGATATTAGAGAACTTTAATATGGCACGTAAGTCGCTTTCGCCTTCTCGTATTAAACGAGGTTGCCATGGCAACGTGGGTTTTATGCAGTAGGGAAACCAAAACATTCGGCTTAAAAATAATGATTAATCTTATTCCAAAGAAAGTAATTATAATTAAATTACCCGCCAAACAACTTTAAAATTTTATTATTTCTTTATTTATTATTTCATTACTTTATAACTTTATTATTTCATTACTTTTTAAAGTTGTTTGGCGGGGGTTTTTTAAATTTCTTAATTTAATTTTATTTCATGCTTTTTAAACTTGTGTTGTTTATAGTGCAGAATAATTCCTATAAACAGGATCATATCCCAATGAATACCATCTATGAATTTCCTCTTGGATGAGGCCGTCAATATGAGTCCAAACATAAAACCTCCACTTTGGGTTCATATGGAGCTCGGCTCCTATAGAATCCAGGTGATGCTGCAGCAGTAGCATGCAAATATTTACTGTTTATCTACGTCTTACTAGTTGTCGCAATTAAAATGAGCCCAAACACGAAACCATTGCTCTAAGTTGGTGAGGAGTTGCATATCCTATTGATTACCAGGTGATGTTGCAGCACCAGGTTTACTTTCCATGAATGTGTATATATTCATAAATGTCACGAACTAGAATGCAAAATGTAAAGCCCACTAATCGAGTGCAAGTTGCTAATCGGCCCTTCACGGACCACATGAACCGCGATTTTCCAGCACTGAGCAGGCTGATGATGATGAACTATAGCTAAGAACACTCTCGATCATATCAGCTTTCAAACAAAAAAAAACTAGATTAAAATAGGTCCACCCGTTTGGATGCTACGATGCCACAGACAGACACACAGACAGACAGACAGACAGACAGACAGACAGACAGACAGACAGACACGTCAAACTTATAACACCCCTCTTTTTTGTCGGGGGTTAAAAACGAGAATTGAACCACTTCAAGGCAGAATTAAATAGACTATAGATCGCCCAATGGTCGAAATTCGACCTTAAGAGCCTACTGTCAAAACGCTAGCCCTGCCTACACACACCGCTATCCTCCAATCGTGATACAATGATTCCATAATCGTGCTCCCGGGCAATGTGTTTTACGCTGCAGCTAATAGTGAACAATATCGCGTAACAACGGTTCCCGCATTATAGAACGAAAGTGTAAGTCCTAAAAATGTTTCTGATAATTACTTAAAAATTAAATACATACAATACTAATATTTCCTTTAGCTATTATTTTATAAAGTGTGTGATTGTAGTAGTACAAGCTATTTAATGATAGTAACCAATGATATTCTACTTATAATACAGATCTGTTACGTGATACGTCCATACTATTTTCCGGCTTAAATCTCTTCCGAACAATTTTCAAATTCAAAATTGCAAACATTGACAAATTTGACAGATAAGTGAAACAAAAGATACGAATGCGAAAAACCATTTACATAAAAAAAAACAGTTCTATTTTTAAACGTCGAATCGTATCGCTGTCTCTTTCTTCGCCTGAACTATGACGAAAATTCGTTTTTTTCCAGATTGTTTTAAAAAATAATTGAAAATGTAAATAATCGAGGTATTTATTGCAATCAAGACATGTGGTAAGAGATTCCATGTGTTTTGTTTTCTTTTAAGTCATAATTGGTACATTTTCGAAACACGCACGACGTCATTTTCAATTTATTTAGGTAAGACAAGACGCGGCACGTTCGTGACTGCGCTCGATGCAGACTAAATAACAGACGACCCAATTGGGCCGTATTTGAATCTTCACAACGCGCGCGGTTGTAACATATCTGCTTTGAGTTTTTCATCATTGATAGTAACTCAATAAGTGTAACAGGTATTTGTTGAAAAGCCCAGAAAGATTCATAATTTCAAAAAATAAAACTATCGAGTCAAAATAAGTGAATCGTCTTTTCGGTTAGCCAAATATCAGATAAATATACAATGATTAAATAAATCTCAATTTCATTTGATTCAATCGTCTTCCGGGATAACACAGCAAAATTTGACAGTCCGCTCTTAAATTTAATTGTCTTCTTCTTTTGGCTCCCCATTTAAAGTATTGACTATTTCAGATTTAATAAAAAAAAACAACAATCCATTTTTAATTTGACAACCAACAGACGGAGTTTTGCCGGGAATGTGAAAGAGTGATGTTGTGTTTTGTATTATTTTCCTAAAATTGTATTAATTGGGTTTTTAATGTGTAATATTGGTAGGATATTAATCATTAGATATTCGTTATCGTGCACAAGTATAGGAAAGTGATGCAATATCCAGAAACGTGCTATTTTGTGTTCCCTCCAAAACTCCATCGAAAGATTCAGTAAAGCGTCTACCACTTTACTGAATCGATCGACTTGACTTCTTGACTGTATTGACTTTTACTTAGACTTTGACTAGACTTTAGACATAACGATATAGTAAAACGTTGATGAAAATTATTATTACATCTTTGTATGTGGCAAAGTACACCCCCGGTGTCAGTGCCAAAAGCCAACAAAAAAAAACCAACAGACTTCAACCATAAACAAAAGAGTGTTTTTCGTATGTATACATACGAATTACACTCTTTTGTTTATGGTTGAGCCAGCCAGCCTATACCACTATTGAATACTGTGCCTATACATAGGCTTGTCATTAAAAAAGATGGTAGTGTGCACATTGTAGTGTGTGTAATGTTTTATTTGTTAAAAAAATGTATGATAAAAGCATAATTTCAAAATAATATTAGCTCGATGCACTCTTTTACCATAATATAAACTATAACTGTGCAAAATTTCAATCACCTACGTTTCCGAATTTTTCGTCAAAAGGGATCCAAAGTTTTTCACTCGCGTATTAATATAATAATTATTCCTATGGATGTGATATAAGTAAAGCTTAAGTAAATAAATAAGATTATATTCATAAATCATAATAATTAATAAGTACTTAATATATAATTATGACATGCATGGTCGTTCCGTTTCCGAAGTCCGAAGTTCTGGAACACGCCTAGAATCGCAACTTGTTCCAATTTCAAATATTAAAATTCGCATCATTGTTTTAATTTAAGCTGTCTGCAAAATGTTTAAGGCCTAAAACTAAAATCGCGAGACCAACATTTAAATTGCGAACTATCGCGTTTAAAAATGGAACGCTAAGTCGCGAAACGCGGATCAGACGAAGCCCAGCTGTCGTGCGCGTCAGTCTTATTAATATTATATAATTAAATAGTAATTTGAAGAGTATTTACATATTTGTAATAACTACGAAGGCCAGACGCCCCGTCATCGGTCGCCGCCCATCTGGACGGGAGCCAGGGTAATGGTAAACCGCATCTTGAGTGAGACCACGCTATGGGTGCTGGTGAAGACGCGACCCAGAATTACACACTATTATTTGAATTATGTTTGCAGGCCTTATAAAACTTAAATTGCCAACTCCGTGATATAACGTCGTAATAAAAAAATAAGCCGTAAGTATGTGTAGCAATGATATAATATGAAAAACTCAAAGTATGTGTAGAATATCATTAATGTGTAGGTATACTTAGACGTTATACAATGTGTCCCGACACCGGTGTCCGATCCTTGAATGTCAGAAAGTATGGCATATTTTATCGACAAATTAGCTCTCAAATTTTTTCTCTCTCTCACGGTTGTAAAATGGCAGCCATTTTAGTTTTTCTCAGGCTTTAAGGAATTGAATTGAATCTTATGAAGTATTGGTCAGATTAGTATGAGAGCCAGAGAAAAAAAAATGTTTAAAAGCTATAGAAAAAAGAATTTTGAGAGCCAATTTGTCAATAAAATATACCATACTTTATGGCATTTAAGGATCGGACACCGGTCTTGAGAGACATTGGATAATATGCATTGATAAACTTAAAGTAAATAATAAATATACCTTAGTAATGACAATCCTCTAAAATTATTCTTGAATATTTTTTGTAAATTCCTTCTTTGTAAATGAAATTTTGTATATGAAAAGATAGTAAAAATGAAGATGGCATTAGCAAAACGTACTATATGCTTATTAAGTCTTAATTAGTATTTTATTTGGGTCCCAGAAAAGTAAAACCTAAAACCCAACAGGTTGAATCAATCGTGTACTGGGGCTGAAAGCTGTAGGTCGACGTGACTCGTGAGTTAAAACTTGAATCTTACATCGATCTATTAACATTCCTATCTGTAAAATTAAGTAGTTAATTTAAAATGTTATTTTATACGCGTACCTCTCTGAGTACTTAAAAATTGGAAACTTTGATCGTAACTGCAGTCTCTCTGGGTTAATATATATTTTTAAAGTATTCCAATAAAATGTTGAATGCTAATTTCTAGGTATTTTTATGTACCGAATGTAATATATTAAGTACCTATTTAAAATGATTAATATATTTAAAATAAATAGAGCATTCTATTATCATTGGTCATTTGTCATTAGTCATTACTAAATCAGTACTATTATAAAGGCCTAAGTAATAAATAAATACCAGTGGAACATCTATACTATAAAAATAAATGCGAAAGTATGTCTGTTTGTCTAATACCTCTTCGTCCTCTTCACGCCCAATTCCCTGTATGGTTCCTGCGCGATTAAACGAATTTTGGCGCAACGGAGTTACGGTTGTCATCTAGTACAAATATAATGATGCATTTGCCATGTGCGACTTGCGAGGCATACATCGTCCTAAATGTTTTATTATAATCAGTCGTAACAAATCAAAACATGTTATCTATATTTACATTGTAATATTTTTTAGTTGGAACACTTCCAGAGTCAAAGTATCTCATAAATTTTAGATAGCAGGCGCCCCTAATTATTCTACAATACTCCTTGGTTCGGCGCAGACGGGACACGCTCAATTTACAGCGTAACATGCGTTAGCATTTTTTGAGAACATTTTCTTTGGCCATTGTGCAAGGCTTTGATTAACATATTTTTATTATGCTGATACGATGGTGTCGTTCAACAATGCACAGAATAAGACCTTTCAATTTCTATCAAAGCTAAGGAGCGAAGTAGAGCCGTTGTTAGTCTTAATTTCTTGACGGCACCATGTACGTTCTACTCGAATTAAACTTTTACGGGTTACAATTTACGTGGTACTATACAAAATATTAGATCAACGTCAAAGCGATATATAATGTCGATCTAATACGCGATAATTTTTACCGCGATTCGGCTGTCGTTAGCTACCCGTCGCGGCCGAAAGTATCTCGTGTGCAGCGACCATCAGTGAATGACAGGAGTTTTAGTTCAACATCAAAGAAGTCTAAATGGGTTATTTGCTGCATATCGCCTTCTCCCCGCCCCGCTCGTGGCACTCGACACAGAGGTCATAAAAAATACATTACTCTCTATGAACTTCTAAATATAGACAAGGTTCTAAATGTGAAAACTTTTGATTAGAGGAATCGCTTTGAAGTTTAGTTAAGAATTCATTATTATATCAATATGTGTAATTCATTATTATAAAATAATGAATTTCGTTTTACATTTCGGCAATTCTATTCCTAACAAGTTACAAACATATATAATGTCTAAAATAAAGGCTCTCCTTTTATTATAAGGAACAGTTTAGTAGTGGAATATAATAATATTATTTAAGTATTCGAAATAATTCATAAAGAATGTTTAAATCAAGCTTTATTTTGTTATGATATACATAATATAATTAATAATTATGCCTTAAGTAAGTGATCTGTAAACCATAAACTTAATTTATTTTTATTACAAATAAAAATATGTCATATATTTTAAAGTTTTTCAAATAAAAATCATTTCGAGCATATTTAAATGTCCCGTTTGTCAACTATTTAGCGGCTGGCAAGAGGCTGAAAATTTATCGCATAATAAAAGTGTCCGATACTTTGTAAGTGTATAATGAGGCAATTCCTGTCCAAGTCCATCGTCACGACACTTATGTCTGGCTTCCGATAGGTTTTATGGATGGAGGTATTGAGAGACGGAATTTTTTTGCAGTCAAAATATTGACGATATAGTCCTACTCAATATGTTCTCAATATAAAGATTGCAGTACAAGTTGGAACGTAAAGATTCTTATCTATACAATTTGATTAATTTAAAGGGCTACTAAAAAGTATTAATTTATGTTAAGCCATATAAAATATATTCAAAATAATGATAAATGTATACAGTAATAATTAATACTTTGAAAAAGATTAGCTTACACGACTTCAGATTTTCGCCACCGACAGAGGAGATTACGGACTACGGTCTGAGAGGCCGTTAAAGTAAAAGATTAATGTGAAGGTTGGTGAAAATTTATGTGTAGATTTTGATAAAATTCTTACACGTAGCAAGCTGAACAGATTTTGGTGAAAGATAGTACCATTATTTATGTCTATCGATGAAAATTTGTAATTGCCAATAGCCCGCAAATAATAATATGTGTAGGAGTGTTCATTAGAGCGGAGTTAATGTGCGCCCGCGCATGTTTACTACACGCGTAAACATTCTGAGAGCTCTAGCTCTAATTACGGTGACCATCATTCTCATTTTTGAGCTACACAATGAGAAATATCGCGATCGCTAATAAATCTTTCTGCCGCACCGAGAGACATTAATTTAATGATTATACAAACTTCAATTGAATGAAGACAGATAATGGGATTAAGGGTCAATTTATACTAGCGCAGAGTCGAAGCGCATCGAAGCGAATTCTCAAAAACTGAACATAGGAAATTCAACCTTAACTCCAGAGCGTAACGCACACATTACTTCTGCGAGACCAATCAGCGTTGGTCGGGCGCATCCGCGCGAATTCGCGCGAATGCGCCTTTTTAAATTCTCAGAAGTAATGTGTGCGTTAACGCTTTGGAATTAAGGTTGAATTTGTTATGTTCAGTTTTGGTAATTCGCTTCGATGCGCTTCGACTCTGCGCTAGTATAAATTGACCCTAAGTCAAAATCTTAATAATATTATAATTACAGTTAAGTAATCAATATTCGTCTCTGAGTGCAGTATGAGAAACACTATCACGCCTATCTGGATATGAAATTATATAACCCAAAAACCTAATAATAGAGCTATATTAATAGTAATAGGCTCTAGGTAAACTTCTGACAAAAGACCTTAGAAACTAAAATACCTAAATACTAGGACACCATTATTTTGCATTGTAAGGACCAATTTCACTAAATTATCTTACTAAAATTAAATAATTTTGTAACCACTCATTAAATTTTACCTAAATATCGTCAGTCGTCACCAAAATTAAAAAAAAATACAAAGTAAAAATTATAAGAACGACGCGAGCGAACGCTAAAAATAATATCCTAAATGTTCGCTTACTTTAGTCACCCTCGCACAATATAGTAAACATAATTGTTTAGGCCCGAATTGTAATACAAATAAAACATTTTTAATTCAGAATTGTTTACGCGATACTTTTTATACGTTTTTAAAATATCTAATAATAGTGTATATTCAGTACGAGTAATAAATATACACAGCAGAAAATTTATTATAACCGTCACTTTTTTTTGAAGTCAGTTAAAAAGTTGACGAAGCCTGGGGTCTATTACTAGGAAGAGTATAGTAAATGAATACCTGTTTCCTTGTCGAGGCTTGCCACGATTAAACTACCATGGTCTTAACCAGACCAGTAGCTTAGACCCTTTCGAAAAAAAAGTCAGCCGTGCTTTACGAATAATAAAAACTACCGGAAGTGATAACTCGTATCTTAGTATCTAGTAGGTATTACTAGAAGCAAAAGTTAAAATAACGGATAGTTTTAATAGGTAGGACTTGTCAAGGAAATTTCTTTATTGTTTCGTTGGGGAAACTAACAGCTTAAGATGATATATTTTAAGGCCGTCCCCCAAGCAAACGACCTTGACTATACATTTGCCGCGTTGCCGAGATCGCACTAAAACACTATTTTTTTTACTTATCTTAGTTCAAAATTAACATAAAAAAAATTAAAACGGCAAATATGTAGCAAATGAAATTGTCCATCAATTGCCGTGTGTTTCAAATAAAAGTAATTTGTAAATACTAGGGAGATGCTGAAAGTACGTTTGAATTTTAATAAATTGGTATTACTTTGGAAGCTAATATCATGAGTATAATGAACAAAAATAGTAAATTAATAACGACGAAAGGAATGTTAATATGTATACTGAAGATTATTGCTGTATTTTTATTATATTTTCGTAGTTTTCAAATTATGAGTTATAAAGCTCTAAAAAGTAGTAAAGATAAATTACGGCATCTCCGTAGGGGGACGGCCTTAATAGGCATGGCTTAAATGAGACCATTGATAGGTTTCCACGTTCTTTCAATAAATACAAATAAATATTGTTTTTACAAAATAATATATTAAGTAGATATGTTATGTTAGATATGTTATTATTAATTATTTAATAAAAGATTAGTGTACAGATCCTGAATGAGATTGTCTGATAGTATAATATTATGGAAAAGCGCACAATAGACAATTATGTATTATACTTAGACGTTGTATCATGGTTTTAGTCTTGCACGAAATCTGTACAATATCAGCTTTAAGATCGGAAAATTCCATTCTGTTATTAAGATCTTATTAAATCACTAAACAAGATGTTGCCCTCAACTCCGTTCGAGTAGAAATTAGTTTTAAATCCATCCATCTATACATATAATAAAACTGTAGAAATGAAAATTCTGTACATTAAAGATATTCAAAAAATAATAAGCGGGGGGTGTTACTACATCGCTATACAAGCCAAAAATGTGGTTAGTTTTTTTGTCTGTCTGTCTGTCTGTCTGTCTGTCTGTCTGTATGTTTGTTCCACTATCACACGAAAACTACTGATCCGATTTGAATGCGGTTTTCTCAGATATATTTGTCTTCTTCCAACTTAACATCTGGTGTATAAAAAAATTTCCCCCCACCCCTCAAAAGGGACGAAAGAGGGGGTCAGATTTTTTATAAGACTTTTGCTTTAACACGAAAACTACTGATCCGATTTGCATACGGTTTTCGCAGATATATTTGTCTTCTTGCAACTCAAAATCTGGTGTATAAAAATCACCCCCCCCCCCCCCCCCCACCCTTCTAAGGGGAGCAAAGAGGGGGTCAGATTTTGTATCAAACTTTTTCTTTAATGGACTTACTTCATATTATTAACTGTTTTTTCCAACTTAACATCTGGTGTATAAAATTTTTTCCCCCCACCCCTCTTAAGGGACAAAAGAGGGGGTAAGATTTAAATACTTTAAATGGCAAAACAACGTTTGCCGGGACAGCTAGTATTAAAATATATTATCACTAGATGACGCCCGCAACTCCGTTGTGCCAAAACTCGTTTATCTCGCGGGAACCGTGCATTTTTCCGAGATTAAAAGTATCCTTTGTCCTTTCCCGCGACTCAAAGTATGTATCTCTATATATATCTCTATAATCTATATATATTTCAACAAAATCGGTTCAGCGGCTTAGGCGTGAAGAGGTAACAAAACTTTCGCAATTATAATATTAGCACAGTATTACAATATTTACCCTAATATGTAATACTGTGATATTAGTATGGATCTACCATGGTAATCATATAACCATCAATAGTAAACACTTTTGTGTGAACATGAATGGAAACCTCTAAAGGAAGGTCTATAGACTGAGTGAGGTGCGATGCTTGGTCAGGCCGAAGCCCACTGTCGTCATTTCAGACTTCGTATAGGTCGCGCAGATCACAGAAACTTCGATTTCTCTCGAATCGTGGTTCTGCTTTTCCAAAACTAAAATTAGCTCCGTACCGAATTTCATCTACTTAAATCGTTTAAACGACAAATCGATGAACCTGTGTAAAAAGACTGATAATATATTATAGACATAGTAATTTCACAATTTGTGAAATTACCTTTTACTAGTAGAAAGTCAAACGCATAGCTAACAGAAAAACTGCTGGCTTTATCAAAAAGTTGAGCTTTCAATTTTTTCCGATGGGACTTTTAATGCTGGCAACTTTTAGAATATTTTAAAGCATAACTGGCTTACCTCTAGCTGGCTAGCGGGCTAAAATTGAAAAGTCAAACAACCGGCCGGCGCTTAATCCTCACACAATGCGTCCAATTTTAAAACAGTTTTGTTCCAGATACTCTGTATGGCTCTCATTAAGGCCTCAGCCTCTTAGGATCAATTCAGACCGCAACGCAACGCGTAGATGCATTTCTAAATTTGTATTTAATTGACAGTCTTGCATGACGTCTCACGCAATTGAAGTCTATCAAATCCATACAAAATAATAAATGCATCTACGCGTCTCGTTGCGGTCTGAATTGAACCTTATACGCGAGTATAAGATCTGGAATCTAGATTATATAAGCGGTATATCTCTACGACAAAGTTGGACTTGCAATATAATTCTCGCAGTGTCTATCTGCTTAATATTTTAAAAATACCCACACCTCCTTTCTTGGAAGTCGGTTATACAATGTGTCCCGACACCGGTGTCCGATCCTTTAATGTCATGATTTACGGCATATTTAATCGACAAATTGACTCTCAAATTTTCTCTCTCTCTCACGGTTGTAAAATGACAGCCATTTTAGTTTTTCTCGGGCTTTCATACTAATCTGACCAATACTTCTCATGTAAATATCCTACGAAGATATAAAAGGTCTCATTTGATAGATAAACTTGTGGGCTACGCTTACACAGGCAATATGTTATGAATTTCGTGGAATTAAACATAGAAAAACCAAAGTTTAAAGAAAAAAATATTATGTATTTTTTTATTAATGGCTTTTTGTGAAAAATCTAGCGCATTAAAGTGGTTCTTTTTTATTTTAAAAAGATAGAGGAGATTTTTATCTTAAATAAATTCCTTTAATTCTATGCTGTAAGTCAGATAGTTTAGAAGTTATAACGATTTTCTTATGAAGTATTGGTCAGATTAGTATGTTATAATTTTTGTTTGAAAGCCAATTTGTCAATAAAATATGCCATACATCATGACATTAAAGGATCGGACACCGGTGTCGGGACACATTGTATATAGAGTCTAGCCTCCTATCTACTTATTAATAAAACTATCGATACAAATATGGAAGCGTTGTATCGATAGTTTTATTAATAAGTAGATAGGAGGCTAGACTCTATATACAATGTGTCCCGACACCGGTGTCCGATCCTTTAATGTCATGATGTATGGCATATTTTATTGACAGCTTCCATATTTCAGTTTTGGCATCACACAATATAATATTGTAATATTGTGTTTATAATTATCTTTATGTATTTAAGATTGTCTTTTAATATTGTGTTGTGTGATTTTCAAAATAAACATATTCTTATCTTATCTTATCCATATGTCTTTGTCTGATCCATTGGAAAAGCCACTTGACAAACGTGGATGAGCATAGGCCTTTAGTTCATGTTTCATTTATCATACCCCTAGTTACTTCTTCTACTTTTAAAATTATGACTGTATTGGATATCCCACTGGAACTTAATTATCCATAATATACCTCTCATAACTAAGTTCTTAATCAAAATCAGTTCAGCTTCGCTAAATCAAAAGTATGAATGTAAGTGAAATCACTCGGAGTAGATATTCGATATAATTTTTTATAGCGCGATAATGAATTCCGATAGACATTTACTCCATCGCATGGCTAATACCAAGGAAAGTCACGCGTCGATCGCCTTTCTACTGCCGGTGCCGGTCAAGAAACCGATCGCTAATAACTATTGTTGCTTTTTTCTGATCTGATTTACTTTCAGTTTTCTGCGTCGGTGGCAACGTGGAATGGGCGTGTTTGTTTTGTTTGGACGTTTTAATGGCGATATTTGAATATTGGTGGAATACGGGTCAAGTCGAACTTTTATAACGTGTTATAACTCGTTACGCGTGTTACGTGTAATATTTCGTTATCTTGAATCCGCAAACATCTTATTAAATATCTCCTAATTGTAATCAAAATATCTATACCAGTCTTGTGCTAATCATCGTCCGCAGCAGACAAAGATAGCAAGCACTCTATCTAAAGCCTCTCTAAGTTGACTCATGAACATGATGGACAAGCGATTAAACGAGTCTAGGGGCATATTGGTATGTCTATGTTGGCAATCATGGTTCTTCAGGGAAGGAACCTCGATAAGAAAAAACCCTGGAGGCTGGACAGCCATATATCGCGGATGGACAGCCATCATCGCGGACGTGGTTAAATTTTTACCTGGATAGGTAGAGTTTTGAAAATGATTGATTAAATTATGTTGTACGAAATAGCAATTATCGAATATAATCCAGACTGGATGAGACTTGAGCAAAACCTAGTCCTCTGATCAAAAATTCATTAAAATGGGCAAACATAGATTTTCAGGGCCAACCAAAATTGATTTTCTTAAAAATCAAAGCAAATTCGGTATTTGAAACTCCCTAATTATGTTTATTCATAATTCGTGCTAGCAAATAAATTATGTTCAGTGTTAGCATATCACGAGGTGGTGTAAATTGGGTTAGTGGTAAGTAACGCTTACATAACTTCCTACTCGTAACAATACTGCGGCGAGTGCCACAAGGCACCGCCTTTTATCCTGTCTTCTACGTAATGTATTTCAACTAGTTATATTTTATTTCGATTGAAATAACTAATAAGATTGCTCATGTATGAGCATTATTTAATATGTACTGTTATTTCTAGACAATGGAGATTGGAGTACGATGCTCTTATTTCAAAAAACAGCATACCAAAAGTAAAGATTATTATGCTTTCGATGTCTGTTGTAACCTTTTAATATCGATATCAAATTAAAGTACCATGTCATTTTCAAAAAGAGCAATGTAGAGCAGAATGGCAGAATACCTACATAATTTCACCATATAGTTTCTTACTACCTAACAATTGCTTTTGTTTTAAAGAGCAAAATTTAACATAACAATAACATGAGCATTCCCAGAAATGCAATCATTAATTTTCCGAAATCAGAGCGGCGACAGTGGAGATGGCACCGCGACCTGTCCTGTTGCATTCTTATCGTCTGGCATGCCAGCCATTGTAGGGAGCGGGGGTGAGGACCGGGGGGGAGGGGGAGTGGGGCAGAGGGGGGCAGGAGTGGGGACAATACGCGACCTCGGCTGCGGCTCCGTCCTGCGGCGCTACCGCGGGAACAATGACTACAAATAAACTTGAAAAGCTAGAAATCTAGTTTTTTTTTCTGTGCAGGCATTGAAATGGCCAACGTTGAAGCGTAATCATGAGAAATCGCTTATTATATCGTTTTTTGTTTTGCTCCAGATAGACGGAATAGCTTCTCATTTTGAAAGAGAAAGAATGGTTGGCTAAAAATAAAAGACTATATAATTTGAAAATTGTAGCGGATTAATGTAGCTACCGGTTTTAACATTGGCTCTACATTTAAAGTCAAGCTCACTACGAGATACGACATTTTTGAAAAAAGCCTTAGAATAGATCTCTAATAATAATGAATAACGCTTAAAAAGTTTGCAATGTAAAGAATTCTAGCATGTGCATTAATAGGCATTATACATTTTTTTGTCTTAAAAAAAATATCTACAGCCAAACATAATTTATAACCTCCTCCTTTTTGGAAGTCGGTTAAAAATAGCTATATAATATAACAGGCGTTATTATGGTACCGTCGCATCTCAGTGCAATAAAAAGAACAGAAACTTACATACATGTGCAACGGACAGTGATAAAAATATACTCATAGTACTCGCATTGACGTACGATATAGAGACGCCACATTCCACAAACAGCATACATATGTGAAGAACGCAAATGACTTTACGAGTATGATTAAGTTAAAAAAGCAACTATTCTTTAGGTCTCTTTCAAGTGCCATAGGCGCAGTGGTAGATTTACCCGTAAAAGAGCGACTGAGTAAAAATAAAATCCTGATCAACTTCTATTTTGCGTAATTTCCTCTTGGACTCTTTACATACATTACATTAAATTAAGCACGACTTAAAAAAGTAGCAACAATTTCTTATCCACAAAGATTAACAGAGAACTCTACAAAACCAATTTCCAACTAATTTTCTTTTAAAAACAGTCTCTGATATAAAAAAAAAAAACTTTATTATTATGGTACATCAACGCCCGCAGATATAATGGTGGTGCATTTACGTGGAGTTGTAAATGTGGAAACAGGCTTTCGCTGCGTCCGCGCTGCTCTACACTTAGTGCGTCTTTTTCTTTTACTACAACTTTTATATTACTCTTGTATACAAAATGTGCCTGGTGCGATTTCAAACCGAGTTTATTTTATAGGTATGCATAAAATTATGTAAGTACGTAATACGTTTAATACACTCGGGTATAAATATGCATACTAAAATATTAAATAATTATTATGAATAAGAAAGTTTATCTGTCTCTCTGTCTGTTACCTTTTCACGCCCAAACCACTGAAGCGATTTTGTTGAAATTTGGTATGGAGATACTTTGAGTCCCGGAAAAATGTACGGTTCCCGCGCGATAAACAAATTTTGGCGTAACGAAGTAATGGGAATCATCTAGTGCATTTTATATTTTGCTGCGATGAAACGTTAGCAGTTAGGTAGGGACAGAGAAGCACAGATGCATTTTCCGTAAGTATACATACCCACAAACGCACACAATATAACGTAGAAAATTTTTGTGATATAATAACATGTTGACCACACATTTTTCATTTTACGTAATGACAGTTTGTGGTAACGCGTAACGACGCTGAGGGTGCACAATAGTTGGGATGATGAATGGATCCGCGTACAACTAACAAGCACAGGAATATTTTAACGTGATCTTTACTAATACTAAAAATATGAAAGTGTGTCCAACTGTACAGACAGTTCAGTTCCAAATCGGTCTAGCGGTTTAAGTTTGATGAGCTGGTTAAAGACAGCTTTAAAAATAAAGGTATAGAAATACTTTCGACAGCAATTCAACAGGCGAAAGTTATAGAATATCTTTGACAACAAAATTTTTTCTCCTGTTGCGTTTCTGTCTAAAGATGAAAAATCACCCAAAAAAGGAATACAGGATAGTTTTTAAGGCTGCAAAATATACTGTTCATACTTCATGTAAACGAATTGCTGCTCAAACAAAGTCGTAGGGAACATTTTGCGTTATATTATTTAAATCGTCAAACATTTTTGAATATCACGCTAAAGTAAGCTCGTTAGTGGTAAACATTGTGTTAAGAGGGCGACTAACCCAAAAAATCTAACATCGTCCTCTCTTCACACTCACGCCCGTCTTTCATATGCCAGGTGAAAAAGGACGACGTAGAATTATCGCCAAGTTAGTTTTTTTCTTAACAACTCGATAAATATACAACATTTTAAAAATTCGCCAGGTCAGTGTCTCAATAATAGAGTTTTGTACAATTTGTTAAAATATTAACTTAGTTTAATGCACGGATATGGCAATAAATTAAAATTCGTAAAAATTAGATGCATTTTTGTGATTTTTTTCTATCGAGAAAATTTTAAGATATCGTGTTTTTACATAGATCAAATTCTTGGAAATATAATGTAGTATCTATGTTTAGAAAATGAAACAATTCGGGGCTTATTTTCAAGTATAAAAATGAATTATAAAATCGTCAATTTTGGGTTAGTTAAGCGGCAACCATTAGTTTCGCGATTACTCTGAGTCTGAAGTGCATTGTTTGTCGGGAAACGCTCAACCTACCTGCACCTACTTACAGGTAAACACACCTTCAGCAAATCGTAAATTACGGTTATAATTTAATTAATTCATTACCTCGTAACCCATTTCGGTTGCGGTTGCAAAGGTGCAAATTGTGTTTCTCATTTCTACGTTCTCGTAACCGAGACCATAGGAAAATACAAGATGGATGCAAATTCATTTTAAGTCGGTAAAATAATTTGGTTTATAGAAATATGTAAGCCAAACAAAAGTTAACCATGAAAGTATGCAGTATTTCCTTATGATTCACTCGCAAGGATGACAGCCGCGTATTTTTCGGAAACAAAAGAATGTTGTTAATCTTGTGTAAGTCGCGATACAACTTTTATAAGCGTTACTTCCTGTGCTTACCAGGAAAACATTACAAAAAGTTAAGCTCTTTTAAGATTTTACTATTCTTGGTACTAGGCAAAATATTACATGATGTCCACGTACTAAGGATGATTTAAAACAGAAATAAAATTGTACTCCAGCAATACAAGTACTTAAAAAAACGGTCACTTTTAATTCAGATTCCTAGTTCCTTTAATCCCTGCATCAGATATACACCGAACTATCGTCCAGACTCCAGATAGCAGAATGCTGCCGGGTATATTCAATGTTCAAGCGCTATCATGCATGTCAAGACCATACGCCTGATCCAATCAACAGTAGATGATGGTCCTGATTGGCTTTGAGGACATTTGGTAAGTCCAAACCGTGGTAACAATAAATCTATGCCCAATCTCAAATCAGAATTTTTAACCATGTTTGCATCGCTGAATGATGAAGTTAAAAAATAAGTGTATAGGATTAAACTTCAGTCGTAACAAGTAACATTATCGTTGCTGAAAGTCAACCCTTAGGTTCGATTCAGCGCATTGTCGAATCAGCGCGACTTGGCCAAAGGCTCTGATAAGACTGCAAACCGAGGTTTAGCGGTTAAAATGCAGCTGCGGAGGCATGCCAATAACCACGGTACTTATTTTCGGTTAGTTTTGAGCGCATAACTATGAAATATGAATCGGGAGTGCGCCATTAAATCGGGTATAAATAGATGTTTATCACATGGAGCTGATCAAAGGATGCTGTCTTTGCCAAGAACAGCATTGCGTCATGAGGACTATCGCTTTATCTATATCTGACCCATATATTATGCTATAACTCTAATTACAAGATAATCGTAAACATATTTTATGCTAGATGTTGCCCGAAACTTCGTCGCGCTGAAATTCGTTTATGGCACTTTTTCCGGGATAGAAACTATCCTATGCCCCTTTCCAGGACTCAGAATAAGACTATGCCAAATGTTATCAAAATGGGTTAGGCGGGTTAAGCGAAAAATAACTGACATTGTTCTCATACTCTACAATTCTGTAGAGATCGAAAATATTTGTCTTCATTTTACTTTTAGCAGTTTTTCTTCAGCTAACTCTTGATTTGTTGTTTTTTTTGTTTGTTATTCTTGATTTGAGTTTTAACGCGTCAATCCCCAAGCGGCACCCGGCTGTCGCATAACAATGGAAAATCTACTGTATCTGCGATTCCCACGATCGAGGTATTAATAGATTTGACATCCATGAAGGGAGAGATGTACGGTTCCACAGAAATACGTTTTAATATAATTTGGTACACTTGTATCGTACATACAACATTGAACGTAAGAAATATAGTTAATAGAGTATTATAAGCTGGCATAATCTTGTCCTCAAAGGGCCTATATACCTTTTGATCTGCCTCTTCTTTAATAAGTAACCTTTTTCTTCTTATTTAATCAAACCTTTATATATTTACAACTTGTTTTTGATGAAAAGAATTGATTACAATTTACATTAGGATTTAAGAGAGACTGAACCGTTTCTCAGAACTCATAAGTTTTCATAAATTTACTTTACGTGCTTGGCCATTTCTCTCATATTAATTAAGTTTGTAATTACTCAGAGTACCTACTAAGGCTAAGGTTTTCAAACAGTCTTAGTAATAAAGATGTCGTATTTTTATTATATCATTTAGAATCATTATTTTTATTTAGCATTTTAACTTATTAGTACGGGAGCCCTAGAACAATTATTTTTTTTGATTACTATCAAGCTAATTATTTGTGAGTAACTTCATTTTGAGAAGACGAACAACATTTTTATCTGCGCAAAATCTTGAAAGTGGTAGCTAACAGAAATAGAAAGGATTTCATACTTTGACTTGATGGTCCTAAAATATGGATTGTTCTATTTGTAGGACAGTGTTATTCTTAAATTATATAACTATTAACCTATCAATATACAAAAAATCAGCTTGTTAGGGTTCCGTTTTAGGGTTCAGTAGTCAACCAAGTTTTGTTGATTACAGAACCCTATAACGGAACCCTAACGAGCTGATTTTTTGATTTTGGTAGATTAATAGTCATATAATTTAAGAGTAATATTGTCCTACAAATAAAACAGTCCATATTTTAGGACCATCAATTCAAAGTATGAAATCCTTTCTATCTCTGTCTTTCGAGATTTTTCGCAAATAAAAATGTTGTTCGTCTTATCAAAATGAAGCTACTCATAAAAAATTAGCTTAATGGTAAGTAGGTAGTAATTTTATTATAATTAATTGTCTTACTTTTTATAAGGCAAAACGTTAGAAGTTTTAATTAAAAATATTCTTTTTTTAACTACATCTGTAAACAATAACTCTACGTACAAGGTGGTACAGCTTACAAGAAATAAGTTACTCACGAAGGCACAAAAAACAATGACTGAGCAAGATTCAAGCCTTAATACCCAGCCTATAACTAGAGTACAAGCAAAATACTTAAGTGTACTCTACAAATATTGGCAAGTCATCGTATTTTGATGAACTAAGCTATGAAATACTATTTAGTTTTTTTTTATGATATGCATAATAATCATGATGCAACTTGTCTTATTCGCGACACCGTCGATGTGATGAAAAACGTCAATAAATATGGCAAACCCTGCATAGTAAATAGTAATTATTAATTACAATGTTCAGTTTACAAGCATTTAATTAACTTCTTCTAATTAAAAACATATTTTTCATTGAATAGTAAGTAGTATTCTTCTAGTTCAAGTTCTAGTTCTGTTGACAGAACAGTCTATGTACAAACAAAACTTGAATTACAAGTTGACTCTACATATTTTGTAGAGTTTACAACTTTTACTGCTACACCTTTTTTGCATTATTTTTTAACATTGTATTATCTATACCGTGGAGTGTGGGACTGTATTGTACAGCCCCTAACTTGCAACTCGACATCTGTCCGTATGTTTAACCACCTGTCGTTCTTTATTAGTTAACGAAAAAGTTTTGACAATAATACCAAATTTTTATCGGTGTGAATTGTTATGACCTGGTGTAATTGAATTTGATTTAATGAAATCTAATAGTTTCTAATTTAGTATTGATAATGAATTTATAAACACTAACTTTATCTTACAGCCCATATAATATGTAAAGAAGCTAATAAGTAAAGCTTGAGATAAATCAGAGTTTAATCACATCATGTCCATGAGTCTTTATGTAATTAAATCAATCGAACAAATCTGTACGGCATTGAGTTTGATTATTTACAGTAATGTTGCACATCGTAAACAAAAAGGTGAACCTGAACAATGGCCCGCTCGACCGACGTCAGGAAATTATTGACCCCTGACTCCCTGAGACCTTGAAAGCGCGAAATAACAACTTTCCTAGCGAATTACGTTCACAACAGATTTAAGGTTTAGCCGGGCGAGGTGAGGAGGGTTTCCGAGAAATCAGCGCCCGATCTATGGCGGCATGCAAAGGGCTCCAGTCCCGACCTACGGGAGCGAGGCTCTCCTGCTCTATCTGTTGCTTCAGTGCAGTCGGGTCGCAAGGGCGGCGGCCGACACGTCGGGCGGCCCCAGCTCGGCCGCGAGCCGTCAAATAAATACGAAATCACGCATGAAGAGGGCGACACATATCTTCTTTTGTTTACAAAAAGCCGGTTCTGCTCTCCGGCAGCCTCCGGCACGCCGACACAGAGTCGTCGAGTGAACGGAATCGAGTCACGTCGTATCTCGAGCCGCAGGACGTCGACTCGTCCCAGAACACTCGACGCATAAAAAATGGAGCATTTGTATCGACGTTTGCTTCGGTCGCGCTGACTCGAGACGGTCGCACCACTGAACCGTCGAAACACTGGGGCACTCACTGCACACTAGCACGAGGTAATAGGGGCTCGCTCACCTGAGCCTAACGGGCGGTGGGATGTTGAAAGCCGGGAACAATTTCGCGTTGGGACTCTCGAACAGCATTGCGATTGTTTTTATTCACCGTGCGTGCATCGTGCACCCGTCCGACTAGTTCGACGGCCGGCCGTACACTGACTGTTTCCCTCCCTCCCTGTGACGTCACTCGCCGCTGTCAATCGACCTTCCTCTCGCACGCGGTAGGAGCGAGCGAGACGCACACACAAGACCGCAGTCCGTGCCGTGTCGACGCGTTTTGTCTCGAGTTCAGCCCCTCTTTTATGTTGTATGGTTTCGCGTTGCGCCTACCGTTTGACTGAACACTTATTGTGGGTCGATTTTAAACTATAATGTTATTTGAATTCAATCCGGATTGACTTCGTAGAGATTAATAGAGATCGAAATGCCAATATCGCTTCGATAACAACTTCATTCATTTATTTCAACTAAAATTATTTAACATTTTCATGAAATCACAAAAATGTAGAGTTTCGGAACTCTACAATTTTCAAAGTCAAAGTGTTTGTAAATATCAAATACATAGAGCGGCAACACACTAAGTACATACAAAAATAATAAATAGAAATAAATTTAAAAACCTCGTTTTTATACTAGTACATTTTTAAAGTTCGAAGAAATCTCTTCAAAAGTTTGTTTTAACAATGGTCTTACATTAAATATCGTAATGATAATAATAATTTTAATTTAAACAACTACAAGATTATAAATAATTTATAAAGATATTTTAAATGTCATTACTGATCATAACTCATAAAACAATAATTTATAAATATTGTAACTAATTGTATGTACCATGTACATAGAAAGTTTTAGGTATTAATAACAATGCTGTTCTGCTCATTTGCCACCTTTTTTATTATGAAACAAACATGTTTTCGCAAATGTAGAGTCGATGTGCCATGAACGGTGATACTTGATAGAGTGGAAATTAATTAATTATCCTATTGTTTCATTAATAATAAATTATTGTTTGTAATTTTATTATGGTTTGACATCAAAAATTTAGTAATGAGATCATCTTCCGACCCCGATTTTTTATATAATAATAATTATTACAAATTTAAAAACTATTTTACTTTTAAGTAAAAGAAATTTATGTCCTACAATAGCACTAATAAAAAAATGTGTTTTATTACTGTTATTATCACCAATCTGTATTACAAGACTATGGACTCATAGGCAATCAAATAGAAGGGATATCAAAAAAGATTTTATTTCTTAAATTTCGGAGTACTTGAAGCCACACAGATTATCTCTATTTTTCGTTGCAATCCCGCTGATAGCACAGCAATAAGCCCAAATAGGAAAGTTTAAGCTCTACTTGTATTTTTGTTGGTGACCCACAAACCGACAAAGGGTTCTGTAGACAAGTGCAGTAATAAAAGAGATTGCACGTTCACCAAGCACGAACTAATGTTTTGTAACGAAATGTTTTATTGTGACTATCTGTGCTCAGCTTTGTGGAAAATTATCAAAAACTACATATATCCAAGTTTTTCCACAAGTGAAACAGATACGCTAGTTTTTGGATAAGCCTCGTGATTTAAGGGCCTTCCCCTACGGAGATTCCGTAATTTACCGTATTTAGAGCCTTATAAACTCATAATTTGAAAGCTACAAAGTTATAATAAAAATACAGCAATAACCTTTAGTATATCAACATTCCTTTCCCCGTTTTAAATTTTCTATTTTTGTTTATTATACTCATGATATTAGCTTCCAAAGTAATACCAATTTATTAAAATTGAAGCATACTTTCAGCATCTCCCTAGTATTTACAAATTACGTTTATTTGAAAGACACAACAATAGATAGACAATTTCATTAACTACATATTCCCCGTTTAAATTTTGTTTAGATCAATTTTGAACTGAAATAAGTAAAAAAATAGGATTTTTGTGCGATCTCGGCAACGTGTCAAATGTATGGTCAAGGTCGTTTGCTCGGGGGATGGCCTTAAGCCATAAGCCACGTTCAACTGGTTACAGTGACTGTAAAACAAATTAACTGTTCGATTAAAAAATTGTATTTTTTAAATTAAAACTTAGAAAGCGATTTAAACGAAGATATCAAACCGTCCTTAGTACAGGTCGTTCACAGGTTTTTTTACGTCTGTGACTTTTATACTTACGACACAAGAATCATTTGCCGGCACTTCGAGAAAAAACAACGGGCAGCTACAGTTTGCTCAACTGAGAAGAAAACCTTTCGGATGCTGATTTCAAAGCTGCACCTCAATTCTCCTATTCCCATCCAATATCAATGATGCAGCTTATGTTTTCAATGCAGTCAAGGCGCGAATGTAACCTGAAATTTTTGAGGATATACACGAGATTTTAGGGGGATAAAGTGGGGGGGAGAGGGAGTCACGGTGAGTATAATTATAGGCGCAAAACCTAGATATCGCAATAAAAGAATCAAATAGTAATTAACTATATTTTGGTGGGGGTTAAGTTCCCTGTGACCATCACGGTGCTGTTTTGGTATAAACTACAAATTAATAAACTCATGAAATGATAAACCAACGCCTATCGAAAACGTCGTTTAACAATTTATTTTATGTGAATATACTATTTCATATTTGCTTTTTAATGGGATCTTAATTCTTAGCTGAACCGAAGCTATATTAAAATTGAAGGAGCAGAATCGGTGTTCCAAGATTAGGTAATATTGAACAACAATATAATTTCTCAGTTCGCAGAACACGATATTGAAATTAAAAAAAGAAAACCGATTACTGATGTAATTGGTATTGACTTGTTTCGCCAGCGGCTCCGCCCGGGTGGATACACAATTTCTCTTAAAAAGTGTACTTTTTTCAGGGAAGACTACAAATTATCTTGAGACTACTTGAGAGCCGATTTCTTGACGTCATTGGCTGAACTGATTTTGATGAAATTTGGTATGGAGATAGTTTGAGTTCCGGGAAAGGATGTATATTGTTACGAATACGGACACACAGAGCCATCTAGGGTCAAACCAGCGCAACTCATCGAGGAAACGCAGACAGCGTAAATCGATACTAGATGGCGTTAGGCTTCCAGAAATATACCACACTTGTTTACGCGAATCGGGTTTATTCTAGAAAGGAATGTTCTGGAACATTCTGAGAAGCGCCTCGGCCCATATAAATAGTCGCAGGCAGACGGGCCGGCAATTCAGTTCAATTCGAACGATCGTCAAGGCGACTTCGGAGTGAAAATTATTATTTTTAACAAAAATTAAAACCGACTTCCAAGGTAAAAACAATAATGACGTCCTTATAATATGAACTAAAAAGTATTAAATAATTTTTCGTATCTAGTAGTGCCTTTTTTCAAATTCGGCTAAACCTCAACTATTTCTGTATTCAATCTTCATCATTTTGAAGTCTGTACCAGATAGATCTTCAGTTCTCTGACAGAATATTTGAAACTTTTGGAACTGGCACCGACTTCAAAATTATGAAGATTGAATACAGAAATAGTTGCGGTCTAGCCGAATTCAGAAAAAGGCACTACTAGATACGAAAAATTATTTAATACTTTTGAGTTCATATTATAAGGATGTTATTATTGTTTTTACCTTGGAAGTCGGTTTTAATTTTTTGTTAAAAATAATAATTTCACTCTTTTTAGAGAAAGAACGTCGATCATTGGCAATTATAAAACCGACTTCCAAGGTAAAAACAATAATAACATCCTTATAAAATGAACTAAAAAGTATTAAATAATTTTTCCTATCTAACAGTGCCTTTTTCCGAATTCGGCTAAACCTCAACTATTTCTGTACTCAATCTTCATCATTTTGAAGTCGGTACCAGATATAGCTGAATCTTCAGTTCTCTGACAGAATAGGTATTTGAAACTTTTGGAACTGGCACCGACTTCAAAATTATGAAGATGAGTACAGAAATAGTTGAGATTTAGCCGAATTCGGAAAAAGGCACTATTAGATAGGAAAAATTATTTAATACTTTTTAGTTCATATTATAAGGATGTTATTATTGTTTTTACCTTGGAATTCGGTTTTAATTTTTTGTTAAAAATAATAATTTCACTCTTTTTAGTTACCTCGATTGTTTTTCTTATTCCTATTACGATGTAGATTGTTTTCCTATGTGTGCCTTACGCTCTGGAGTTAAGGTTGACTTTGTTATGTTGAATATTGTGGTACATAAGTCGCTTAGAACTTGAATCATTTATTTTGAAACAACATTATATTTTTATTAAAATCGCTATGAAAAGTACCAATTATTATAAGGACATAACGTGATGATATAATTATGGTGTTGTGGTTGCGGGCATATTGTATCCATATACAACCATGTGACACTGGTGACCCTGACGTGGTAATGATGATGACGATGATGATGATGATGATGAATGTAATTTGCATAGTAGCATATGCTTTCAGTTCTTAAAACAGCGCCAAAACCCTCAAACTTGTATCTATAAGGAATCCGGAGTTCTCTTAGTATCTTCGGAACCATAGTATACCTTGGTGCAAAATCTTGCGTGTTGGTAGCATATGCTTAGGATACTTCTCATAAAACCAAAATCACCATATGTTTCCATATAAATTTTGAGTTCCCTCGATTACTCATGGATCCCATCATCAGATCACCACTTTTGTGAAAATGGGACCAAATTGAAGTGAAACCTAATATAACAAAACAAAAATTTTGAAAATCGGTTCACAAACGGCGGAGTACCTAATCGTTGAACATACAAAAAAAATCCACAGCCCAACATATAACCTCCTCCTTTTTGGAAGTCGGTTAGCAAGTGATCAATGTGAGTGAACCAGTGAAACCTACGACTTAACTACGACCTAGGACAGTGATAGTGCTTAGTGTTTTGGACCTAGTGCTAGTGAATAGTCTTCAAGAGAGTCAGCAGGTCTTTCTCTCCAAATCCTTCGAACCCTAGCAGGCTAGCACGTTATATTATACTTTTTATCTCAGATATTCGGTACAGACATAGAGTTGACCACTGGGAAGAAGACTCTACCACGAGAAATAGTCGTTTTTTGTAAGAATGTCTTTTTCCCCGCACGAAGTCGCGGGCAACATCTAAAGCATTATAAAAGTGTGTCACAAGTTTATTCATTGTCTCTAAACTATTCAGTGGTAAGAAAACAAAAGGCTTTATAATGGAGGCGAGACAAATGGGGGACCCCTTCCCGGTTGGCTCACTTTAATACACCGCCAAGATATAATGAAATAATAAACACTTTGCACTGCGACTTGCGAGTTGCAACAATTACCTATACACTTTCAGTTTTTGTACTTACATTTAGCCTTAGCTAAACATTATTTTAAACATCATGTACCTAGTTACATGTGATTGATAAAGATAATATTAGTTTACTTTCGAGATTAAAAACCGGTGCGTAGAACGCGTAGAGAAAATTTCATGTGTTCATGCGTAGAGAAAATCGTGGGAAAACTTTTTTTCAACTACCTATAAATAAAGGCAACACGAGAAAAATAGGATTATGTTCGAAGACTATGGTAGCTTTTTCGGAGGCCAGGGCAACGACCTCTACCCTAAATACGGCCCTTCGTATGCATTACAAAACGCAAGAATTTTATTATTGTCCAAATTAATCGACTTTACATTTTGACATTTTATGGACCTATGTAGGTATTAGGTATTTACTATGAAACCGTGTTGGAAACAATTGTTATATCCATACTAATATTATAAATGCGAAAGTGTGTCTGTCTGTCTGTTACCTCTTCACGCCCAAACCGCTGAACCGATTTTGCTGAAATTTGGTATGGTGATACTTTGTGTCCCGGTAAAGGACATAGGATACTTTTTATTCCGGTAAAGTGTACGGTTCCCGCGCGATTAAGGCCATCCCCCGAGCAAACGACCTTGACCATACATATGACGCGTTGCCGAGATCGCACAAAAATCCTATTTTTTTTACTCATCTTAGTTCAAAATTGATCTTAAAAAAATTTAAAACGGGGAATATGTAGTTAATGAAATTATCTATCTATTGTCGTGTGTTTTAAATAAACGTAATTTGTAAATACTAGGGAGATGCTGAAAGTACCTATGCTTCAATTTTAATAAATTGGTATTACTTTGGAAGCTAATATCATGAGTATAATAAACAAAAATAGAAAATTGAAAACGGGGAAAAGAATGTTGATATATTTATTTTTATTTTTATTTATTTTATGATTTATTGTGCACAAGAAACATTAACAAAATAATAATTTACACAGTAAGACGACACAAAGGATCTGCTTATTTCTAATAGAAATCTCTTCCAGCAGCCCTACGGAGAGAGATTGGCTAAGGATAGCAGATAGGACGTGCACAATCATGAATGTAATAATATTATATCAACATGTACTTCTTACAATAAAACTAATAAAATAATGGTAATAATAATAATAATAAACAGATAAGATAATATGATATGAATGACGAAATAAATAAATATAAATATACCAAATGCTATAGCTACAACATACAATAAATAAATACTATATTATGTATATATAATGATGGTATTTAAATGGATGGATATTCGAGGTAGTGCTCTTTCAAGCGTCTTTTAAATATACTGAAGATTATTGCTGTATTTTTATTATAACATTTTAGCTTTCAAATTATGAGTTTATAAGGCTCTAAATACGGTAAATTACGGAATCTCCGTATGGGAAGGGCCTTAAGGCGACGCCTTGATAATTTGGATGTAGCGATGTCGATTTTTCTCAGCAATGACTAAAGCTAAGAAATTAAAGTTCATTGTCAGTATTCATCATGTCTTTGTCTTTGAATTACCCATAGCATAACACGATTGGTCAACTTTTATAACACAGAATAATCAATCAAAAAGACCTCTGTAAAAAAAAAGGGATTCTTATTTTGCCAACAGAGAGTGATTTAAACTTCCAAAATTTGTACATAGATTGGTTCAAGCATACACTTTAATTTGCACATAGCTTATATGAAATATATTTATGGTTTTTAAATTACGCGACAAAAACCATTTTGTCGCTTACGCCCTTTCCATTTCTTGCTTGTTCCATTGCTTGTTTTCTATGAGAGGCCGGGCCGGCCTCTTATAGAAAACAAGCAATCTACAACATATCCAACACGGTTTTTTACTTTAACGCGGCGTCACCTTAACGAGTTTTGGCGTAACTGAGTTGCGGGCGTCATCTAGTTAATAAATATTCTGGAAACGCAAAGAATAGCATATTATAATAGTTCGAACACAAGGCAAACTTAGACTGCAACTTGAAAGTATCAATGTTGATACTCGGAAAGTACCAATTTGACCTTTGTCGGATAGAAATTAGGTCGACAGCGACTTTCAAATTTGAATTTTGACGTCACGAGGTCTCCACCCAGCCCCCAACCCCGGTCCCCGGCGACAGTTGACGCACTTCCCGATAACACATCCGGAATGGTACAACTAGCGACATCTATCGAGGAGTTACTGGTACCAGGCCTTCAAACCGCGCTGTGGTAATTTCACAGTAAATTTCAAAGGCCTAAAATCAACGTGAAATTTGTCTTAGACGATAAATAATTACAGCCCAAAAATTACAGTCACCTTACCTACTTTCAAGAAAGCTTAACATTGCCACAGTTGACATGCGAGAGAATTATAGTTTTTTCGGATTTTACGGCCAAATCACAAACTCTTCGATATCCTTTTTAGGGTTCCGTACCCAAAGGGTAAAAACGGGACCCTATTACTAAGACTTCGTTGTCTGTCCGTCTGTCCATCCGTCCGTCTGTCTGTCTCCAGGCTGTATCTCAAGAACCGCTATAGCTAGATTTTCACAGATTATGTATATCTGTTGCCGCTATAATAACAAATACTTAAAACAAATTAATATTTAAGGGGAGCCCCCTTAAATATTAATTTTATTTTGTTTTTAGTACACAACAAACGTGATTTTTTGGTCTTTTTTGCTCGGTAATAATAATGGCAACAGGTATGCACTTGAAACTTTTACAAAGGTGTACTTAAATAATTAATAATAATAATAATATTAAATAAAATAAAAATTTAAGGGGGGCTCCCATACAAAAAACACAATTTTTAGCCTATGTTTGCTCTATAACGGTACGGAAGTCGGAACCCTTCGTGCGCGAGTCCAACTCACACTTGGCTGATTATTTTATTTATTATTACATATTAATATTATTCTTTCGTAGAAACCTTTTCTATGGTAATCATGCTAAGCGTGCAGGTGATCTAGTCCTAAATAGGCATGACAATTTTTTTTTCTGGTTGGTAAAGGACCATTCAAAAATAGGATATAAATAAATAATTTATACGTGGGTGAGCCATGCTTCGGCACGAATGGGCCGGCTCGACCGGAGAAATACCACGTTCTCACAGAAAACCGGCGTGAAACAGCGCTTGCGCTGTGTTTCGCCGAGTAAGTGAGTTTACCGGAGGCCCAATCCCCTACCCTATTCCCTTCCCTTCCCTCCCCTATTCCCTTCTCTTCCCATCCCTACCCTCCCCTATTACCCTATTCCCTCTTAAAAGTCCGGCAACGCACCTGCAGCTCTTCTGATGCTGCGAGTGTCCATGGACGACGGAAGTTGCTTTCCATCAGGTAACCCGTTTGCTCGTTTGCCCCCTTATTACATTAAAAAAAATAGAAACATTGGTGAAAAAATGACACTGATAGCTTAAAAACTCTCCGAAATATCACAATTTAAAGCTTACATAAAATAGACCTTCCCAAAACGCTCCAAACAAAATGTTAGCTAACTATGACATCACGCATAGCTAGACTGTACGCGTCGCGGGAAAATTTTGTTCGATAGCTATGTTAAATATTGCGTTTATGAAAGTAGTTTCATAAGAAAAATTGTTATAAATTGCATAACTTTGCGAATGGTATACAAAAATTAAGAAATTTTATAAAATAAAAATCGACTTGACTTGAACTTTGAAGGCTCATAACAAAAAAAATACATAAGTTAAGAAGCTGAAATTTTGGGAATACTTATTTTTTATCGTTGTCATTATTTTATTTAAAAAATTTGTTAATCTTTGACCTTGTCGTCATCCCTATTGGTGTCTAAGTTTTAAAAAAATGAAACTAATATTGTTACATTAGATATTAATTTATTAAGATGTATAACAAATGTTTCTTTCGGGTTTACAGTATGTATGTTAATGATATTGTATTATCCCTTTAGATATTCCTCCTTATTGCTTATTTGGATTATCAAAAACCACCAATACTACTAGATGAACACACCACATAGGTGTTTTGATAAGTTTAGTACTAACTTAGTATATTAGCTATATGAGTTAAGTCTCGACGAGTCAGATTAATCTTGAGAAGTCAAATGTCTATCGTCCGCAGCCACCTTTAGCGCAGGCGGAGCGCTTGGGCGGACGGTAGGACGACGTAGAAGCTCCACCAGCTAGCGGTAAATATCCTTAAAAGAAAAAATATAATTTAAGTTAAAAAAAAAAGTATGTACTTGCCTTAAGTTACTTTGTTATAATATCATAGACTAAGGAAAATATAATAATATTATGTAAGACTAGCTGACCCAGCAAATTTTGCCATATAAAATTTGCCATATAAATTATTCTGACAGACAGACAGGTAGGCAGGCAGACAGAGAGATAATGTTAAGTTGAAAGAAAACAAATATATCTGCGAAAGCCGTATGCAAATCGGATCAGTAGTTTTCGTGTTAAAGAATAAAGTTTGATACAAAATCTGACCCCCTCTTTTGTCCCCTTAGAGGAGTGGCGGGAAAAATTTTTATACACCAGATGTTAAGTTGGAAGAAGACCAATATATCTGTGAAAAATGCATTCAAATGGGATCAGTAGTTTTCGTGTGATGCTGGAACAAACATACAGACAGACAGACAGACAGACAGACAGACAAAAAAACTAACCACATTTTTGGCTTCTATACCGATGTATTGACACCCCCTGCTTATTACTTTTTGAATATATTTAATGTACAGAATTTTCATTTCTACAGTTTTATTATATGTATAGATGTAAAGACTAAAGAATATAATATTATGTCTATTGAACCCAAAATAAAGTGCTGGAATGAAAAAACTTGTTGCAGACTAAGGGTGTTTATGCTCTACACGTAATTTTACCATCCAGCGCGGTGCGGCGTCCCGATTTCTTACGTTTTGATAAGGCAAACGTAAAAGTTATGAACGCCGGACGGTAAAATTCTGTGTAGTGCACAAACGCCCTTACCGGACTGAACTTGGCACATGAAAACTTTTCGGTTTCTGCAGAATTTTCTTTTATTATAATTATGTTTTTTACTGTTGTATAGAAAGTAATTATAAAATTATACCATCATCCACAGCTGAACCAAGAGTTGTTCCTCCATTTTCATGTAACTTCTTCAACTTTTCAGCAATCTCAGCTCTCTTCTTTTCTTCTTTCTGTAATTTTATGTTTTATATTTTGTAATGTAATGTTGAAACATATTTTTTTTTATAGTTTAGTGCACACAGAGCACTAGTAATAATACAAATTTTAATTTTCTAACCTCCTTCTGTGCTTCTAAAGCTCTCCTCGAGGCCTCCTCCAAAAGTTTCTGTTGTTGCTCTCTTGCTCGTTGAATAGCTTCCATACGAGCTAAGGCCTTATCCGGGTCTGAAATATGTAACTATGCACATCAGAAACCTAATTTAAATGTAAATATTGACATTTTACAATTTAGACCTTAAGTTTGTGTTAAAACATAGGGTCTTATTTGTACATTTCATTTCAATGATCATAATATAATTAAATGGAATATTAACCCATCAATATAATAAACACAAATGCAAGTGAGTAAATTAGGAAAAAGGTTCTATGCATTGTATAAACTATAAACTAAGTTTTGCTTAATATTGCATCACTGAAATGTTAGCCTTTATCCTAACTCTTGCAATAACATAACATTTACATCATCCTACACTTGAAACCTTTATGGTTAATTTGGCAGCAATAATTTTCTATAGCTTGGAAAACAAAAAACTTCTAACCTTTGTGATATTCAGCATCTTCTCTAGCTTGTTTCCACTGTTCATACTTTGGTCGAAGCTTGTGCACCAAATATACGAGAGCTGCACCAGCTCCAATCAAGTACCAACCATAGTCAGCTAGGAACTGTAGTACTGTAATTAGAATAGATACAAATTATTGAATGAGAGACAAAATAATATATTCTCATTACAAAAAAGGCACTTTTTAGTAAAGTTTACAGAGTCAAACCAGCAAAATATATAATGTATTTTTTAGGAAAGACTTACCTCCTAAGTTTGTTAGCTTAGATTAATTATTGGTCTTCGCGCTCGGCGCTACGAGCGTAGCGCTCGACACTCGTAGCGCCGCGCGCGAGACCAATCATTAATCTATGTTTGTTAGAACTAAGGGTAGTAGGTAGGTACCTATAAAACAAACTTACCAAGCACAATAGGATTGTAAGTTGCAGTGTTTTCCTGCTGTTCAAATGTCGAATCCATTTTATACTAGAATGTGCTAGAATGCACTACAGTAATTTCTGTAATATCAATTTGGAACTTCCTGGCAAAAAGATTAGAACATGAAAATATATTATGTTTACTAAAAGTAATTAATCTAAAATATAATAAAATCATTGCGATGTAAAAGTTTATTTAATGAATAGAATACAATAAACTTATTTACCCAATGACAGTAGTTTTTTAACTATCTGAATAGATTTGAATAAAGTTTTTCTCCTTCACAATAAATAAAATGTAATAAACTAGACAATGACGTGTTTTTAAAGTGTTTTGTTTTTTGTAATTTTGATAAATGACATACGTCAAATTTGACGCTTGTATTTTTTTATGATTCAACTAATCTAACGACTCACGAGAAAGGTTTACGTATAAGCATAGACAAATGAAATGGTATATATTTTGGTCAATGGTATTTAAAAGTAACGTGACCATACGTCCCGTTTTGAACGGGACTGTCCCTTTATTCGGTACTCTGTCCCGGTGTCCCCGCAGACAACGTCGGGACACATAATTGTCCCGTTTTTACGTTGAACTATTGCCCGTAGGCCGTAACCATGGGCGCCGGCAGAAATAATTTCCAAGGGGTGCAGATTTTAGTTTTCTTTTTTTTTTTTTATTTGTTTATTCGTCCAGGTCGGGACAGGCAAAGGGAGCGTTGCCCATACAGCCATTAGTTTTCTTTCTTTTCTTTTATTTTTAATTTTTACGAAGAACAGTGACTGTCTATTTATGTCAACAGAATACATTTAATGCCGAAACATTACAAACTATCTTTGTACGGCATGGTAATAGGGTTACAGACGGCTTTTTATTTCAATAATTCCTGTTGATCCCGAGATTCCCAAGGGGTACAAGTGCACTAACTGGCACCCCCCTGCCGGCGCCTATGCCCGTAACGTGTTGGACTATCCCCGCTGCAACCCGTCCAAATGTATGTGCACGCTTAATGTCCACTTACTAGCAAAATACCCCTTCGTAAACCAGCAAAGTATATAATCCCTCGGATTTTAGCTGTGATAAATTCCCTACAGATTTTAGTTAATTATTGTAGCGTTGACGCCCAAACCGTTGAACCGATTTTGCTGAATTTTGGTATGGAGATACTTTCAGTAGTACATAGCCCATAGGATGCTTTTTATCCCGGAAAAATGTACGGTTCTCACGCGATAAAACGAATTTTGGCGCAACGGAGTTGTGGGCGTCATCTAGTTTAAATATTATAATATACATAGAACAGCATTTGAAATCAGAAAATCGGAAAAACATATTATATAAATGCTGATCAACAGTTAATTCACCGAAATTTCGACGATGTCCCGTTTTGATGAAAAATAAAAATGGTCATGTTACGTATAAGCCGTTAAAAATGTAAGGACTTTTGCTGATGTCACCATGTTACATTGCTTATTGCCTCTGTAAACACTTGTCTCGTAAAGTTCTGAGTACTGAGTTCCTGACTCCCGATTCCCGAGTCCTACCTGAGTCCAAAGTTCAGCTTCAGACACAATAATCCTTGTTATTCTGCATAAAATGAACAGACTTAAAAAAAGAAGTTGCAACTCGTGAATGTCCTGGGATTATATTATTGCTGTATGGTCCTGGGTCATAGGGCGTGGTGGCGCCGTGCGTAAAACGTGTCGTGTCAGAAACAGAGGTCACTGAAAACGGAAGGATGGTGCACCGTGCAGCCGACGCAATGGCGTTATCACTATTTTTCAGAGTCGAAGCGACGACGCGCCTTGACATGCTCATCATCTTCGACGATTTTCGAAGATTTATTCCATATTTTCATAGCTGATATTTGTACTTATATAATTTAACAAATGAATTACGAAAAACATGACGCGTCGCGTCGATTCGACTCTGCCTCAGTGTTGAGCCTAAGAAGCCATAATTCATACAGATCTATTGTTTGTCAGAAGTTACCCTGTTCAGAAATAATACTACATTATTTATAAAAATTATTTATTATTTTGGCATGTTCATTCGTACATTCGTATATACATAAATACCACAAACTTACATCTTATAACAGCAGTTATGTCCCACATATAATGTATAAACACGGCTGCAAACGTGAAAATTCGTTTATTTAAATGGTACATATCAATTCAAACATTTTTACATTTTATTACACAGTTTACTTATTCGGGAAGTAACAGTTTATTTCGAAAATTTCGACATTTTATTCACAAATTCAATCACATGATAGTATGTTTAATTATATTTACATTACTAGATTTACGAATTAGCGTAGTGAAATTCAAATAAAAATAATGATAATAAGTTACGGTTAACACAAATTTATTTAATTGGACCACTTCATAAGTAACTAGAAACTTAAATGGCAACACAGAACCACATTTTGAGAACTCAAGAAAATACAGACCACAGGCCAGGCTACACTACAAGTACACACTGCGTCGCGGCGTCGTATCGCAAAAACATCGCACAGAAATGCAATGCGATGTTGTTCTTGCAGAAATGTATCAGAATTGCGATGAAAAATTTCACGTTGCGTTCTACGGCGTCGTAGATTTTTACAATGCGACGCCGCATCGCAGTGTTGTGGCCTTGCCCATACAAACTATCATAATATATTATGTAAATAATGTCTTTTAACCCAATGAATATTTAAATGTATGCAACACAAAGATCTCTCTTGTGATACTTTCAGATTATTATCAAAAACTGATTGGCCTTAAATTTTCATTATATGATTATTTTACATATTTTACCTGTATTTGTTATTAAGTAATAAAATAGTACACGTTATTCTTGATAAAACAGTTTTGTTGCGGGATGTATAATATAGAACTAAAATATTTTATTGTGCACAATGAGTCAATGACAAACAATTCAGCATTGGGATTCGGGACTGTACAATAACACCGTTATTTTTTACCTCGCTTAAGCTTTCTAAACTTATAATATTATATGGATGTATAAATATGTAGATACATTACATAGAACACACGACTAAGTAACACTTAGCTGAGCTGTTAAGTACTGAAAGTTCCAGTAAGTACTATACTGGCTTTGAATTTAACGAGATAAGCACAACAGGATACTTATAATATGGTTGCTTAACAATTAGAGATCAAACGCGGTAGTAAATTGCTGAATAATGTAAAACATTATTTATTCACAGAGTAAATGAGCATCAGAATATTATTATCATTACTTACATCAACTAAAATTAAACTAAATTAAGCTAATACAAAAGTTAACAGGTACTTTAGATAACAGTCTGTCGGGACAAGTAACTTTGCCCGACACAAGTCCTTTACTTCAAATTGCTCTATAATATTTTATACAGGGTGTAAAACTGTAAACTTATCGAACTTCTAAAAAAATAATACGTTAAATAAAAATCATTTAAACATCTTTTACTGTCTTCGAATATTTCAAAATACTATAGTCGTCTTTTATGAAATATTTTGTGCGTTATAATTATAGAAACTTGAACAATTAATTCTGACAAGTTCTGATTTCAAAAGTCGAAACGTTCTTATCTAAAGAATATTATGAAAAAATTAAAGAATAAATAAATCATTGACATAATCATTATTCAGTCTAAATTCAGAATAGGTATAGGCGAAGACTACATGGAAATAAAAAAAATGTGTTTAACCTTTCGATCGTGGAAAAACCAGACACAAAAGCTTATCTATTGTTATCGCGGCCCACCTGGGCCGCTAGGGTGTTGAAGCGTATGAATAGTCGGGGTTCCCTACAACAAATTTTTTTTTTGATTACTATCAAGCTAACATTGTCCTACAAATAGAACAATTCATATTTTAGGACCATCAAATCAAAATATTTAATCCTTTCTATCTCGGTTAGCTACCACTTTCGAGAATTTTCGCAGAGGAAATTGTTGTTCGTCTTATCAAAATGAAGCTACTCACGAAAAATTTACTTGATAGTAATCAAAAAAAAAAATTGTTCTAGGGAACCCGGACTAAAACCAATCTACGAGAAAAAAAAGGATCAGCTCTAATTGGATGAGGAAACCACTTTTATAGCGGTTTTTCATAATTTATCTCGTCGTATTGAACTAAATAAAAAAGACACGATTTTGTAGTTTTTCTATTTCCAAAAACAAGTCAATCGAAGTAGTTATATTCATGTGCAAATAACAATTTTCTTTCAAGCAAGCGTTTCTGCGTGCTTGACAAATTTATATTAATACAGTACAAATCCAGGGCCGCAAGTTTTGTTACCTATTGTATCAAATCATCACTAACCAGCGAGCATAATTATTATGACCGTGAAAGGGGTGTAATATTATATTATATATAGAAAACCGGCGTGAAACAGCGCTTGCGCTGTGTTTCGCCGAGTGAGTGAGTTTACCGGAGGCCCAATCCCCTACCCTATTCCCTTCCTTTCCCTCCCCTATTCCCTTCTCTTCCCATCCCTACCCTCCCCTATTACCCTATTCCCTCTTAAAAGGCCGGCAACGCACCTGCAGCTCTTCTGATGCTGCGAGTGTCCATGGGCGACGGAAGTTGCTTTCCATCAGGTGACCCGTTTGCTCGTTTGCCCCCTTATTTCATAAAAAATATTATATTATTTCTGAACTACAACAACGAGTTTTACTACTGATAATAAAATAAAAACAAATCACGCTCGGGCTGAAACAAAGAACATCAATACACCGCACAATAGAATCGGCCAATCAGAACGCAGTTAGATATACAGTTTTAGCGGAATTTGTTTTGATATCACTAATATTCGAGTCGACAGTCGTCATAGGTGGCAGTGAGCAGATAAGAGACAGAGGGCGGGGCGCACGGGGCGGTGGGCGGAGCGTTGTGGGCGGTCAGTCGCGGAGCAGGCCGCGCGCCTTGGCGGTCAGCTTGCGTACGCGGCCGCGCGACGATATCGACACCGGTGCTTGGCCCGACGCACCCGAGCCCGAGCCGTCCGTGCCCGCTGAAACACATGTCTTATTCAGCGACATATACGTAAAACGAGTTAGTATTGCATAATAAGGGACGATAATATGGGACGGTGGAGACTCGATAACTCTATATAAAGGGATCTATGGTTAAGCTTACTATGAATAATGTGTTAATTTTATGTTAGACAAAAGATATTTATCAGCAACGTTAAAATAAATATAATACAGGATATAACACTACAAAGTGATAAAACTTGAGGATGTTATGTGTCCCTAATATAGAGTTCATTGTGAAAGTATCAATGAAAGAGAAACTATTGTAAGCTATATTTCTATAAGAAATGAATTTGAATTTGCCCATACATTAATTGAAAACAAAGATACTCTTTAAAGTACTTACATTCACAGCGAGCTCTATTATCAGGGACACATACATGCCCTAAACTCTTAAGTTTTATCACTTTGTTTTTTTACACCCTGAATGATAATGTTATTGAATTTCGGATTCATGCAGTCAACACAGCACACTTCAGATAACACGCGGCTATCGTTCCTGCTTACCCCTATCCTATCGGTACTGACCGTGCGCGTGGCCGTTGAAATAGTCGTGGTCAGTGTGGGGGGCGCGCGCCATGCGCTGCTGCTGCAGCCGCTGCTGGAGGCGGCGCTGCGCGTGCGGCAGGCGCTTGCTGATCGCCGCCGCCGAGTCCTCCTCGCTGTCCTCGTTGTACCGCCGCGGGCTTAACCGCGAACGCAGCGACACACCACCCTGATAAACCACATACTTATAAGAAAACTAGCTGACCCGGCAAACGTTGTTATGCCATATAAATTATTTCCAGTACAAATATATAAAGTAGATAAAAACCTATTCTCAGGCCTAACGAATGTACTATCAGAGAAGTTGATTCCTATGCAGATGGGGGACCTACGTATAGTTAATTGGTCGCGTTACGTCAAACCCAGCCTACAGATCACAATTAACATTGAATTGACATGATCCGACCTAATGACGTTGGTCTGTCAACTGCCTACGAATCAATTTCCTGGATGATACATACGAAATTTCATTAAAATCGGTTAAGCCGTTTTTGGGGGAGTTGCGCTCAAACACTGTGACACGAGAAGATATGCACTATGTTTTTACAATATATTTAAAAAATCCGACTTCAAACAGTATTTTCTTATCATGGGACCACCTGTGAAGTATCCTCTTTCCAACAAAAAGAAAATCGTCAAAATCTGTTTACATACGGCGAAGCTATCCACGAACAAACATAAAATAAAAAAAATATACATACAGGTTGAAAATGAGAAATCTCCTCCTTTTTTGAACTCGATTAAAAATATGTTAAAAGCTAATTATGGTATGCCAAAACATGAATAAATTAAGTCCATAAGGTTACCAATTAATTTAGATTGGAGAAGTAGTTTACATAAAAACGTAATAATATAATATCTATGGACGCTTCACACCACGTCAGTCTGGCCCCGTGGTAAGTACCTGAAGGACTTGTGTTACGGGTACCAGACAACGGAAATATATTTAATACTTTTATACTATACATACATTTAAGATTTTTATTATATTATACATATATACATATATTTAATACACATCCAAGACCCAGGAACATTGAAAACTTTTTGTTCCGTCGGCGGGATTCGAACCCGCGAACCCTGGCTTGAACTTGCTCACCAACTGAGGGGTTAGTGCGAGTTTTATTCGATCATACGCATCGAGCGCGTAAACGCGAATTTATATGGGATCAAAGCAGTATCCACGTTAGCCAGTAGATGGCGCTGCTTTGATCCCATATAAATTCGCGTTTACGCGCTCGATGCGTATGATCGAATAAAACTCGCACTAACCCCTCTGAGCCACAGAGGTCGTCAAAGACCTTAAGAAAACGTAACATTCGACTTACCCTCTTCGAGTAGGTGCGTAGAGGCCGCGACGGTCCCGGCTCGTCTTCTTGTCTCTGCCTAAAATTTAAACACGTTTTCAAATTTTGTTCATTTATAAATTATTAAGAAACCGATTATCGTGAAACTTTTGTGCAGATAGTTGGGGTGGTAATAAAAGAATACTTTTTATTTAAAAAAAAAAAAATATAGAAAATATTTCGTCTTAAAAATATAAAAATAAAGCATGCTTGCAACTAGCAAAATATTTTATAAGATTAAAGAATTTATATTCGCATTTCTGTGCGATGCTGTTTTTGCGCTATGACGCCGCAACGCAGTATTGTGGCCTGGCCTTATGGAAGTCATTTATTACTTAAATAATATGTACCATCGAGGAAATTGATTCATAGGCAGATGGCGGACCTACATCATTCGGTCGGGATATGTCATTTCAATATTAGTCCTAATCTGTCGGCTGTGTTTGACATAACGCAACCAAATTACGCAGGTCCGTCATCTGCCTATGAATCAACTTCTCCGATAGTACAACTGTAATACCGTATGTTTATAATTACCTGTAATGCGTGAGCGGCGCGTCGTCGTCAGAGGACACGCGCTGCGGGTGGAAGGAGCGGTCGGACTCGTAGCGGCCCGCCGGCTCCGACCCCGACCACCACGACGAGGACGACGACGACCACGAACCAGACTCGCACGGCTCCCGCGTCCTACGTACGCAGATATTGAATAATAGAATAAATAAAACATAGTTTAAAAAAAAAACACGTTTTTTATTTTTCAAAAATTTTAACAAATTATTATATTGTCATTAGATACTACGTAATACGTATGCAAAGTTTCGAATTAATTAGACTACTGAAGATAGGTAAAATCGTGCTTAAAGATTCCGTTACATACATACAGCCCAAGCTAATAAAACATGTTAAAAAAAATAATTGAATCCGACGAGACAAGATTGAACACTCAAAGAAGAACACGTCTCGTGTTTGATTTCGACGAGACGATATAAAAATGGTGTAAGCAGAGTTTCGGGGATTCGAAACGTTTTAAAATTTAATATGCATACAAAAGTTATGAGGATATTATGCAATTATTCTGTGCATTATAACCTCCTTGTTATTGTATCGTTATACTACAAGTTACATGGTAATACTTAAAAATAGAATAAATAAACTTGGCTTTTTAAGGACTATAGAACATTAAATAATATTAATTGCTTACTTAATGTATAAATTATATTTAATATACTATTAAAATATTTATTCAATCGTAAGGAAAGTAATGTCTTACCGTTTTGGATGGAGTTTTCTTTGCTTGAGGTTGCTTTGTGTATACGATCCGGAGCTGAGTCTTCGCCGTCTTTTGCGCTGCAATACATTTTTTTTATTGAGATTAACAGTAATTACAATACTACAAGGATATTTTATCGCGTAACCTAAATCTATAATATCGTAGTAATCTACAGTAACGTGTAAAAGATGTTACAAAAGACACAATATGTCTCTCGCCCACATCCACTTACATATTTAGTTAGTGTCCGAATTACGAATAATAACCAAAATTACAATATTTCGAACGACGTGTGATTAGCATCTACAGCCTTTTCCAAGATTCTTTTGTATCTGAAGACGTCGTGTGCAATGATGTGACATTTTCTCTAAGAAACTTACCCTCTTACTAATAAAAAGTTACACAGCGTGTATAGAGGGTGCACAAGATTTTTTCTACTAATAATCATTTTTTGACATAAGGCCTGTATAACGATGCTGTCATTTCCATACTAATTTCTCTGTATAGACTCTGTGTAACGTGTGTGTAACTTAAAAACTCCTGTTTAACTATTCACACGTTGAACGCATGTTTAAGAAGTTTTTATTAGTAAGAGGGTTAATATTTAAAGGTAGTTTGTGTTGACACTCACTTTTCTTTTCCTGGTGTGGGCGGGCGGCTCGTACTCTAATTGGACCTCATCGTCTGCCAACTCTTCCTCTACAACCTAAAAGATATTCAATGGCGACCATTTAATAATATAAGTATAGTTAAGCATAATTATGTAGGTATCCTAATTCCTAACCCACAAAAATGTTCTAAATCATCAAAAGAACATAACTGCATTCATAACTAGACAAGTAATTTTTTGTGAGTTAGTAAACGAATACTAAACAGCTTCCAAATATTATTATTAATCTTTTTATGAATATAAAATAATTAAAATCCTCTTAACTAAAAAAAATAGATACGTTATACAATGTTTTGGCCTGTTCTATAGTGTATTATGATTTACTAGCTGTGCCCCGCGGTGTTAGGGTGCGTTTCCACTGACACGGAGCGGGGCGGAGAGGAGCTTAGCGGTGCCCGAATTGACCAATCGTGCTATTCCAGCGGAATGACAGCGAAGCGGAGCAAAGATTTCGAGCATGGTGATTGGTCAATTCGGCACCGCTAAGCTCCTCTCCGCTCCGCTCCGCGTCAGTGGAAACGCGGCCTTACCCGCGGTTTAAGTGATTTATAATAAAATACTATGAAAAATACCAATAATAGGGTCAAAACGGGACGATACATGGTTCTATAATGGTTTATTGTAGTGATGATGATGATAATGAATATAATTTGCATAGTAGCATATGCTATCCGTTCTTAAAACAACGTCGAAACTCCCAAACTTGTATCTATAAAGAGTCAGGAGTTCTATCAGCACCTTCCGAACCATGGTATACCTTGGTGCAAAATATTACTTGTTGGTAGTATATGCATAGAATACTGCTCACAAAACCGAAGTCACCACATGTTTCCATATAAATTTTGAGGAGTTCCCTCGATTTCTTATGGATCCCTTCATCAGGTCACCACTTTTATGAATATGGCACCAAATTGGGATGATAACCTATACACCAAAAGAAAAATTTTGAAAATTGGTTTACAAACGGCGGAGTAATCGTTGAACATAAAAAAACGAACATAACACCACCTCCATTTAGAAAGTCGGTTAAAATTGTAGACTATGTGTTATTCTGATGTATAACCAATATTATTGTAAAGTTTCATTAAAATCCGTTCAGTAGTTTTTGCGTGAAAGAGTAACAAACATCCATACATCCATACATACACACATACATAAATCCAAACTTTCGCCTTTATAATATTAGTAGGATGACCAAACATATTATGCGTAATTATATTATACGTGGGAGAGCCATGCTTCGGCACGAATGGGCCGGCTCGACCGGAGAAATACCACGTTCTCACAGAAAACCGGCGTGAAACAGCGCTTGTGCTGTGTTCCGCCGAGTGAGTGAGTTTACCGGAGGTCCCAATCCCCTACCCTATTCCCTTCCCTACCCTCCCCTATTCCCTTCTCTTCCCATCCCTACCCTCCCCTATTACCCTATTCCCTCTTAAAAATGCCGGCAACGCACTTGCAGCTCTTCTGATGCTGCGAGTGTCCATGAGCGACGGAAGTTGCTTTCCATCAGGTGACCCGTTTGCTCGTTTGCCCCCTTTATTTCAAAATAAAAAATAAAAAAAATTAGGTGATCGCACATTTATCAGCACGCACGCGCCGAACGCGCTGCATTTTAGAACTCGTATGAAATGATGTGAAACCGAGCGCCGCATTTCGTATCATATGCGGTGCGTTCTACGCGTACGGTGCGAACGCGATCAGCTTTATAGTTACCTCTATTCTCGTGTATATGCTGTTGTCAGAGTCGTGGTCGTCAGAGTCGTGATCGTCAGATTGTGACGCCGCACCATTTGTTTCCGTGTAGTCTGGAACTAAATTTAAAAAACATATTCATTTTCATATATATCACCTAAGAAGCAACATAAATAAAGTGAAAAATAATAAATAATAAAACAAAGCTGTCAGCAGTCTTTACTGATATCCCTGAAAAATGTGTCACGGTTTTTCTCATTTCTAATTTTATCACGTAAAAAATTATTAAAGCCCAATTTGGCAAAAGTTGACCTTAACAATTATTATTTACTAGTTACAACTAAAAGCCAGTCCACACGGCGCGTTGCGTCAGCGTTGCGTCGACGCAGCGCTGCCATTGCGTTGTTTTACATACAAATAACCAATGTTCACACGGCGCGCTACGTCGTCGCAACGCACACATGACGGACAGCAGCCCCTGAGACGAAGCGGGAGGGGGTGTTGACGTTCAGACTACTTCGTAATAACGCTGCGATGTCGGCGCGCCCGTGTAGCCGGCTATGCGTCAAACGGCAGTGCTGCGTCGACGCAACGCTGACACAACGCGCCGTGTGGACTGGCTCTAAGGTAGATAAGAAGTTTCTCATACTCACTGGGCGGAACTCGACTGGTAGACGACGACGCCCCACTAGGGCCGCTTTTGCTTTTCTTGCCGATTCCTTTACCTGTATAGCAGAAAAATACCTGTTACTTCAATTGGGTAAGCGCGCCACCACAATATATTTTGAGGAGCTTATAAATTAAAGCTTATCGAAGTGTATTCATTAAACAAGGTGTAATTAACATGCAAACTTTCAAACACACTGGAAAGAATACACGTCCAGCCTGGCCAAGAAGTGTAAAAATTTATTAAAGTTGAACTAAAAATTTCCATACAAAAATGTTGCCATACTTCAGCATTTCACGTCAAAAATGTGACAGCTACCGTATTACCACAATAGACAGAACGAACGAACGTTGCGTTCGTTCTGTCTATTGTGGTATTACCATAGTAATAAAGGCGATAGTACCTTTAGCAGCGGGTCGCAGCGGCGCATCACTGTCGGAGGAGTCGGCGCGCTCGGCGTGCACGCGGCGCGACGTCTCCGCCAGCGGCTCAGACTCCGAGCTGCACGACCCGTTCGCCGCCGACTCCGCTCGCTCACACGCTACAACAATAAAGTCAATTTAATTAGGAAAATATAAATAACCAGATGACGCCCGCAACTCCGTTGCGAAAAAAATAGTTTATTACGCTGAAACCTTATATAATTCCAAGACAAAATGTATTTTTTGTTCTTTCCAGGAACTCAAAGTATATCAGAAAATCAGTTCAGCGGTTTGGGCGCGTTAAGGTAACAGACAGACAGGCACACTGACCGATATACATGTCGCAGCCAACTGATTTAAATAGCCGTTCAATCAAACAGCTAGCCCTTTGACTGAACAACGCATTCAATCACACGTCTAGCTTTTTAATTGAATATTTAAGTCGCTCAAAACGTTCAACACTCCAGCTGATTCAAAAGCCGCCGTTTGATTGAATTAGTTCAGCGCTCACCACCGCGGCGCTAGGTGCGTTTTGTTTACAATATGGCGTCAACTAACCGGTGTTTTGTGGTTGTATTAAGATATTTTTCGTAAATATGCGTTATAAGTATTATTAAAGAGACATACATTATGGGGCCACATACGAGTGAATCAAAATTTAAACTAATATTCGAGGAGAAATTACGGGATTATGAAATGCATCACCAAGGTATTTATTGCAATTGTGTTCAAAATGAGTTAGAATACAATTAATCTGCTTGTTATCATAACGCTTGTGTAATAATATGGTCACCTTAGTTAATTTACCATTTAACCAGTTGGCTAAGCGTCATCTAGCTGTAGTGTTGAACGTTGCAGTCAACAAGTCGGCTAAACGACGTATAGCCGTGTGATTGAATGGCGTTGTTCAGTCAAAGGGCTAGCTGTTTGATTGAATGGCTTTTTTAACCAGTCGACTGCGACATACACATTTTAACATTTATATAATATTAGTATGGATAGTATGGATATAATCTAGAGTATTGCGTTTTATAGATCCATATTATATCATAAGTTTTCTAGGCAATATTTTAGTATTTAAGGTCACTATAACATAGTGCTTTACTTTTTTTATGCTATCTCTCTCTAGATATTCCACATTTCAAAATTACCACTATTTTAACATAATACATCATATTCACCATCGCCATTAATCTCCTGCATGTTCGCGCGTCGTGTGCGTGCGCGTCGCTCCCTCACGCCGTTGGTGAGTCTGACGTGCGTGGCGGACGCGTGCCGCGACGGGCGACGCACGTGGCGGCCGTGGCGCGTCTGACGCACGCCCGTCGCCGGCACCAGCGCCCACAGCGCCTCGAACAGCGACGACAGACGGACCGTCATTGAGTATATCTAAGGAAATTGAGCGAGATAAATTAAAAAATATTTAATATTATTGTATTATTCAAAATAAAAATTGACAAGAAGAATTATTAATGCCAAAAATGAATATTAATATATAATTGTAAAAATGTAACAAAAATACTGAAATATAAATAAAAAAATTGAAATAGAAAATAATAAAAAACAAGAAATTGCGAACAACAAGCCCTGACCACGTTAGGGCGACAAGAAAAAAATTAAAAAATCTACATCTCTCTTCATTACACTATGAGAGAAATAATTCAAACGCAGCCCTACCAAATTTGGTAAGACGTAAGTCTAGCCCAGCCGGCAGACCACAGCTTAATATTGAATTGACATAACCCAACCAAATAACATATTCTACCATCTATCACCTATCACTTTTTGCACAAAAATATTATTAAAATAGACATATTTACCCGACTCCGCTTGTTGGTGTTGTATAGTCTGCTGTTGGCGAAGACAAGTCTGACGTCGGCGGCGAAGTCCTCGGCGCTGGCGTACTCGCCCGCCGCCAGCCGCGTCGACACCGTGCCCAGGTCCATCGGCCGGCTCACAACCGTCAGGTAATCTGTTTGGGGCAATTCAAAATTGGAGTTCAACAGTAATAATTTGAGTAATACACATTAAAAACACGTCATTTATTGCTTGTACGTGTAAGTAGTTGGACATACCTGGTGCCTGCGCGGGCGACACGGGTGCGCGGAAGGGCTCGGCGTCGGCGGAGGCGCACAGCTCGCGCAGCAGCGACGCGCACGCCTCCCGCCACGCCCCCTCGTCCTCCTGTCCGTTCGCCTCCTCCTTCCGCCGCCCCTTCGGCCGGCCCACGCGACCGCGACGCTTCTCTTTGGTATGTTTCTGAAATCCAGACTAACATTATTAATGGGAAAGTGTGTATGTCTGTCTGTCTATTTCATCATCAAGCCGGAACTCAAAATATCATACCCAGCAAAATCGGTTCAGCGGTTTGGCTGAACCGATTTTGCTGGGTATGATACTTTGAATTCCGGGAAAGGACGTAGGATACTTTTTATCCCGGACAAAATGTACGGTTCCCGCGCGATAAATTAATTGTGACGCAACGGAGTAGCGGGCGTCATGTAGTGTTTTATAGCTGGAGTGGTACAGTAGCGGAAATATCTCTGTTGCTGGATCAGCACTGGAACGATATCCAACATCCAGTAGGAAACTCCCGCTACTGTATTAATGTGAATCGAAACTGTACACCTACTACGAAACTGTTTTGAGACTCAAACAATCGGACGAGAATGCCCCGTCCTGCTCTAACAACGTCATTTCACGTTTGTTAAGAGTAGGACGCGGCATTGTCATCCGATTGTTTGAGTCTCAAAACAGTATCATGGTACAAGGCCCGAGATTGAACAATGCGTGACAGCCAGCACAATTTTCATCCAAAAAAATATACCTAGAAATTAAAACAGCTAAAAAAACTTTCTATACGCAAAAATAATATCGATAATCACATATCGCACGCCTACACTCCAACTCACTTCACAGGAAGGCATTGAATAACTCAGTCTGAGTCCTAGAGTTTGAGTTGAGTCAGTGTAATAGGCGATGAACTTATAATATTATCAATACGAACCTTGGTAGCAAGCACCTCATCATCAGAGGAGTGGTAGGAGGCGGCCAGCTCGTGATACTTCGCCACCACGTCCACGTCCTCCCAGTTACTGCAAAACGCAACATTTTCATTTGATGCTAAATATTGTGTTCGAGTAACAACTCCCACGCGACGGGGACCTCGAAGATATTATGCCATCAATGATCAAACCATAGAGAAAAATAAACATACATCAGGTAAATCAAAGACATCTTTTTTATGCAAAATATTATGTCATATTTACAAAATAAATCAATCAATAACGTTTTATCATTTTTTTAACTGTATAAATAGATATACAGTTAAAAAAATAAGTATATCTTAAATAATTATTTTTGCATTTTACCTAATCCAACTATACAATACAAAAAGAAATGTTAACGCTATAAAACGTTACAACTGTAATCAAAACTGTGAGACGAGAGGGTTTACTTGGCTTAACGTTTTGAAGTTTTGTATATAGACAGACATAGTCACCTGATGATATACAACAGCAGGTCTGTGACGAGGCGCGCCTGGCGGACGATGGGAGAGTGCGACTCGTTAAACAGTTCCGCATTGCTGGCCAGGTAGCGCGCGTCGAACTGAGCCGCCGCCGCACGACGGTAGAACTGAAAAAAGTTTAATATTGTGTATGAAGAACTTACTGAAATTGTTTTTTTTTTTTTTTTTTTACTTTGACCCCCCTTGTACACGTCTTTGTTATTAGTTATTACTTTTTACTTGGTACTCTCAGACAGAGAAAGAAACCAAGTAAAATTTACACTGGAACCATGTAAAAGTTAAGCCGTTTTAATGCATTTGTTTGGGTTACATAATATTATGTATTACATGATTTTCTAGACTTGTTAGCAAATAAATTGCAAGATTACTTTTTTTTTTGTCTTTCACATTGTTTTTACTGTAACTGTAACCGTAGTCACCAAGGAAAATTACAAAAGAAATATTATATGGACAGTAGATAATTGTTAAATTTTATTGAATAAGGATAAAATTACCTTGTTCTCGAACCTCGCTCGTATGGTGGCCAGGTCTACGGGGTAGGGCACGACGAGCGCGTACGCCGGGTACAGCTGCAGGTCTACCGGCGCCACGAACGGCTCCGCCGCCGACAGCGTCATCACCTGATACATCACCGTTCATCATCATCACAGTGTCATTAATAAACCGTCATTAATAAATAGTTTATTTGTCTAGAGCCTTTCTTACGTTTTGATTGCCAATTTAAGTGGAAAGGTAATCTTTTTATCTTTTATTCGTGTTCATTAATTTTCAATAATCAAAGACGGACATCGCTCACCAATATTCTCATACTTTTTACTTAATGTAATGTCTTTACTATATTTAAATATCAAATAAATAACCCTCTATTCTTCCAAATTCTGTCCAAATTTTAAAGTTTCCAGACTTCAGCACGGTGTTTGTGTGCGTTTGACTAGACTTATGCTAATTATAATTGCATAAGTTGTTAAAAACCTTTACCGCGGCAGTCCCCGAGTGCCACATGTTTTTTTATATAAAACTAGCTTTTGCCCGCGGCTTCGCTCGCGTTAAGAAGTATTATTATTATTTAGGTATCAAAGTCTCAGCCCGATCGGTATATCCTCTATTTTATCCCTTGGGGTAGAATTGATCAAAATCCTTTCTTAGCGGATGCCTACATCATAACATCTACCTGCATGCCAAATTTCAGCCCGATCCGTCCAGTGGTTTGGGCTGTGCGTTGATAGATCACTATGTCAATCAGTCACCTTTGAGTTTTATATATTATTTAGATTTAGATTAGATGTAGTGAATAATTAAGTATTATTTAAATCATCATTTACTAATAGATCTAAACTCCCTCCCGCACGCGCACCCCCGCCTTGGTGACGCCCACTTCGCAACGGGCCGTGCAGCAGAAATCGTAATATTTTAATTTCGCCATAACTTCAAAATCAAACGTCCAATTTTAATCATTCAAAGACCAAATATTATCTACATAAACTGTGCTTAGTGATGAAATAATTTATTTTGATAAGGATTAATAGCATGAGTAAAATAAACGTGTTTAAATGAAGTCCAAAAAAAAAATCAAGATTTTTAAATAAAAAAATGGTTGTTGTGCCTCACTCGACATAGATAGGTATAGTATGTCGCGGACTTTTTTGTAGATATTTATAAGATTAATTAGAACATTTTATTGTTCTATCTTTTATAGTTTAGGCAGCGTACGCAAAATAATTAACTTTTCTGGTTGATTTTTACACCTTGTGTCCGAAAAACCCAAATATCTTACGGAACCATAATTTTTCCAAAATAAAATTTATCCTATGTTACTCGTGGATAATGTATAGCTTTCGAATGGTGAAAGAATTTTTAAAATCGGTCCAGTAGTTTTTGAGCCTATTCATTACAATTAAACAAACAAACAAAGTTTTCCTCTTTATAATATTAGTGTAGACATACTTTCACCAATAGCGAAGGGACACAAGGCGTCTATTATCCGATTTGTTGCGATTTATGGCGTCGGTAACGGCGTAAGCAAGATGGATCATCAATATTAATAGTTTTAGCTCGAAGACAAGTACCTGAGAAATGTGGCTAGCGATGGTTGCGCAGGCGCGCGGCGGCCAGTCGTGCACGGCGCCCACCACCGCCTCCAGCTCGTGGCGCAGTACCGGCACCGCGCCGCCCGGCTCCGACGGCAGTCTGCATACATTCAAAATGGAAGACATGAGTGAAATAACACAATAACTAACAGTAAAAAAATTGCCGTTTTTGCATAAATGGAGGCTTTAGGACCGGAAAAATGATTTGAAATAAAAAAAAAACTGTGCATTTTACGTGTAGCCAGATATATTAACCAGGTGATGAAGTAGATACAAGGTTTGTTCAAATTATAAGGAAAAAACGGCCAAGTGCGAGTTGGACTCGCGCACGAAGGGTTCCGTACCAATATAGAGCAAAAATAGGCAAAAATTGTGTTATTTGTATGGGAGCCCCCCTAAATTTTTAATTTTATTTAAATTTTATTATTAATTATTAAAGAATAAAAACAATTGAGTATTTTGTGAACATTTCAGGTGCCTAGCTGTTGCCATCATTAATATCAAGCAAGAAATTGCAAAAAAATCACGTTTGTTGTATGGGTGCCCCCCTTAAATATTTAATTTATTTTGTTTTTAGTATTTGTTATAGCGGCAACGCGGCGGCGGTAAATACATAATCTGTGAAAATTTTAACTCTCTAGCTATAACCGTTCCTGAGTTACAGCCTGGAGATAGACAGACGGACAGACATCGAAGTCTTAGTAATAGGGTCTCGTTTTTACCCTTTGGGTACGGAACCCTAAAAATGAGTAAATGTCCGTATGTTACGAAATGTTAGTTATCGTGTTCTTGCACTCACGTCTTCTATAATAAGACTAGGGTTAAACGGTCAGACTGACATTAGTTCAGTTCATCAGTCTGATCCAGACTGACAAAAGAATGATCGTCTAACCGTGTGATCGACGGACTGATCATTTTTTATTATGTATGTACTTTCCGGCCATCACTCTGGCGTCAGTCTGAGACTGATGGACTGAACTGATGTCAGACTGATCGTGTAACCCTAGTCTTAATCGCCATTTTTTATAGCGTCTACAAAAATTACATTTAGGTAAGTATTATTGAGAGGGTAGGTTGGTAAATATTACATGTGATAATCTAGATAAAGTAATATTATGTTTGTTTATGTCAATAAACATTAACAATATTATATAAACTTAAAACTTAGATGCGTTTACAGCAATCATGTCTGTGACCATCTGATACCATATTCCACGTTAACACCATGATATCAACTTCCGATGTATTGTTTGTTGTTCTTTTATATACAATAAATAACATAGTTATTTCAACTCTTTTGGAAGAACACTGCAAAAAATATAAACAGACTACATAATATAACCTCCTCTTTTTTGGTAGTCGGATAAAATGAAATGTAAAGGTAAGAACACAATGAAACAACCTCTCAGGGTCGAGAGGCTCGAGGTCCCACGGCGAAAGTCTCTCCACCTCGCCGTTATCCCACCGCACGCGCAGCGACAGGAAATGAGCTGCGAAATGTTTACACAATGAGGGTTTTCGATATATCATTTGCCACCAGAGGGACGATAGGGTCTTGCGTGTCAAATGTCGTGTCAGCAGTCAGACAGACATATTATGACAGCTATATCGTGACATGTGGAAGCTATTTCGTGAATTATAGCTATGTCCACACTGTGCCTTTTTTTGTTCGTCAAAGGCATGCGCCATAGCGCAGTCAACAGCGCACGTGAGGCATGCCCGCGACGCATGCGCTCTGACCGTATCCAAAACTTTCACTTTGTTCATTTTTTTTCTCAAAAATGACAATGTTGGCATTGCGTTCGTTTTAGCATTCAATTATTGAAAGCGCCAAACAAGAGTTGAATACAAAGAAGATTAAACTTGAAGACGAAAGCGCATAGTGTGGACATAGCTTATGAGATAGATAGCTGTTTGACTCGACAATTCACACGATAGACCCTGTAGCTACATAGCGCCATAAAATCCTAATTAAAAATTTCTAGTGCCATTCTTTACACCAAACCTTTTTTACTTATAAAAATATTTTTCCATATATATATATATATATATATATATATATATATATATATATATATATATATATATATATATATATATATATATATATATATATATATATATCGATAATAACTATATACGATTTCTGCTTGTCTTAGTATGACGAAATTGTGAACCTCACAAAGCAGCAAACCCGACGAAAAGGTAATCTCGGCGTAAATATCTGTATTAATAAAAGTGTAATATCTCTTACTTTATAAAAATCGGCCAAGTGCGAGTTGGACTCGCGCACGAAGGGTTCCGTACCACAATAGAGCAAAAATAGGCTGAAAATTGTGTTTTTTGTATGGGAGCCCCCCTTAATTATTTCATTTATTTAAATTTTATTATAAATTATTAAAGTACTAATAAAACTGAGTATTTCGTGAATATTTCAAGTGCCTTTGTATTGTCGTTATTGATATCGAGCAAAAAATAGCAAAAAAATCATATTACGGACAGACGGACAGACATCGAAGTCTTAGTAAAAGGTTACTCTTTGGGTACGGAACCCTAAAAAGCAAGCATCTCATGTATAGGTAACTTTCCGCCAAACACAGAATAATGACTGGAGTGCGAATGCGTCAAAACAATAGCCTCAAAATCCATTACCAACATAATATTATTGTATGGATTTGTTTGAATCGCATTTAAAGGGTCAATTCAGACCGCAACGCGACGCGTAAATGCATCATATCTAAATTTGTATGGATTTGACAGATTTGCAAGACGTCTCACGCAATAGGGCGTAGATTAAACATTGAATTGACATGATCCGACCAAATGACGTTGGTCTCTCAACTGCCTAGGAATCAATTTCCTCGATGGTACATTTGTTACACCTAAAAATATATATTATATATAAAAAAATAAATACACTCTTATTTCAATTAAAAAAAAACACTTATTAAATTTCGTTTTAAAATTTCCCGCTCAAACGCTAAAGTTCATAATGGCGTCGCTATGACGTCACGGTCCTCTAAACAACAAAATTCTTTGTATGGGTTTGACATCGAAATGTCACTGTCACACACAATGTTTTGGAGATCGTGACGCCACATCCTGCGATGGCTGTTTGCGATCACGTGATATTACGGATTAAATATTTACTTTTTAATAAATAAAATAAAAAATATTATAAAGTTTATGAGTAAAAATATGTCATTTTCGGTAATTCTATAATCAAAATAATCAAACTCTCAAAAAAACAATAATTTTATTGTATTTCGTTTACTGTCTACACCCTTATTGAAATTCAGTACAAATTTAGAAATGCATCTAAGCGTCGCGTTGCGGTCTGAATTAACTAAGGGGACAGAAAATCATGCAACTCACATGCCGCCTCCGCCGCCCACTCGTCTTCGGGTCCGGCGAGCGCGGGCGGCGCGGCGGACGCGCCCGGCGCTGAACTCAGCCGCTCCAGCACCTCGCCCGTCCACCACGAGTCGTCGATCATACACCGAAACCTGGAAAACGTACAACATACGGTAAAAAACTTAATAATTGTACAAGTATCTAAAGAAAACGTGTGATTTGTCATGTTCTAGTTACTTTTCTGTTAAACGTCATTGATCGTCAAATATTCTCGACTATAGCTTTTCAGAGTATGGCATACAATACTCGATTTTCGCACAACAGATCTTGTTGTAGGCACACCACGTGTGGCAACTTTATCACACTTAGCACTACAGCTAACTTCATAGTAGATAACGTTCGACAATCGCAGCGTGCCGAGCAGCCGCAGCGGCCTATCACGTATTTCACACTACCACACACGCAGCCAACTTCATACCTGTCGCCGTGCACCCAGCGGCGGCGCACGGCGGCATCGTAGTGGTGCCGCAGCACGAGGAAGTTGATGACGTCCGGCATGTCGTGGTAGCGCACGCTGAGCGGCCGCCCGCCGGCCCGTGACAACTTCAAACTACTACACACGCAGCCAACTTCATACCTGTCGCCGGGACCCCAGCGGCGGCGCACGGCGGCGTCGTAGTGGTGCCGCAGCACGAGGAAGTCGATGACGTCCGGCATGTCGTGGTAGCGCACGCTGAGCGCTCGCCCGCCGGCCCGTGACAACTTCAGGCAGACCACGCGCGGCGGCTTTATCACGTACTTCATGCCGATCACTTGCACCTGCTCGCATTCCTGGAAGAGGATAAGATCTCAGATACTCAAGAAGCACGATATTTTAATGTTTATACATAGCGAATACTCCAACGTCATGAATAACAGAATAATTAAAAAAGTAACTCTTTACTGTAAGTAACTCTTAACTCGTAGTAACAGTGCTGCCACTTTCACTATGCAAAGGACACATACACACCGTAAAATATTATCACAATGTATTTCCTGTATGACTGACTTTTTAAAAAACAACAGTTTGATTGTATCTGATGCAGATTGATGGATTTAAAAAATTTTCATCCTATTTATGATTTGTTTTATATATCTGGTAATTGCTTGGAATGATATACTCACTCGTATGTGATCTCGTTCCCAGGGCTTATCTCGAAGATTCACCTTGTACACGTCTTTCTCTGCCACGGCCTCAAAGTATCTTTGGTGCCCCTAAATACAAAAAACAATATATTATTTTTACATAATAAAGTTATGCAAGTTCAAAGACTCAGAATAATATAAAATATGAAACAATTGGGTGTGAAAAACATTTATATAAATATGTAAAAAATAATTTCAATACCTCTACCTTAAAGAAAGAAGTATATCATTATTTGGGAAAAGAGGCAGAGGCAGAGTGGCTACACGATGGACAGACGCGATTGTCAAGGCTGCTGACAGCACGTTTCAGGAGGCATTTCATCAGGCCAAAAACAGAGACAAGTGGAGAGCCCTATCCCAGAAAGCAAATTTGGTGGTCACGTCCTTTAGCCATGAGGATACGACTAGGAAGAAGATATCATTATTTAACCAGAAAACTAGTTAAGCTAGGCGTCAAAACAAAAACTATACTAGTCGAGAATCCTTCAAACATCTCACCAGCCTAAAGTACAGTAGGTGGTCGCCCATCTGCGGATGGTAGGGCGCCTTCCTCGGCGACACGGCCGTCAGCCACTCGCCGACGCGGTACACCTCCGGCAGCTCCGCAGGAGCCGGACCGGCGGTGCTAGATGTACTGGCAGCCGGACCGCCGGTGCCGGATGTACTCGCAGCCGGACCGCCCGCGCCCGCACGTTTGGCGTTCGCGGCACTTGGACTATATCTACGTGTGGAAAACGAGAACGGATTTAGTAATTATACAGGGTGTAACAAAAATAAGTGATAATACTTTAGGGTGTGTACGTGTTCCATGTAGAGAGTTCACTGTAAAAGTAGCAGCGCTGAAAGACCAATTTTTTTTTCACTTTTGTATGGTGTAAAAATTTGGTCTTTCAGCGCTGCTACTTTCACAGTGAACTCTCTACATGGAACACGTACACACCCTAAAGTATTATCACTTATTTTTGTTACACCCTGTATAAATTTTACGGAGTTTGTAAATAAATATTAGTTTAAGTGACCAAATAGTATCACTTTTTAAGTATATTATTAAGATTTTATTTTTTTGGATATTCATCATTATTACAGTGGTTCCTTATTTTAGCTAATATGGAAACACATCGGTATCGTTTGGTAGCTGTACTAGTGTAAACTAGGAAACAGCTCCCTTTATATTGTAATAAAGGCATTTTATAACATAAACAACCAGATTTTGTTGGAGACCCAATCAGCGTGCATTCCGATAGCAAAGTGTTTCAACCACTGACATATAAGTACTACGTACTAGACTTGACACCGCAACGCAATGCTTGGTCACATTCATCATAATCTATATAGCCGCAGCGCACTTAGTCGGCCGCGAGCTCTTCTGCGCACTGGACGTATGACAATTATAAAAAAACAAAATAAAAGTCACAAAAATGCCTTGGTGTGTCTTAAGATACTGTAAAAATAATTCCAAAAACACTTCCAAATGCGACGGAATAACATTTCATCGGTTAGTATTCTTATTTATTTTCAATTAAAAAACGAACATTAAATTACTAGGCGAAGACGCGCGCCATTTCGCATTGTCATAGAGTAGTAGATTCAGAGGGGAATGTAGGCAGAATACAGATATCTATGATGAGACGACGATGAATGAAGTATTCACGTAGACGAGTTTGTATTTTGGTAATATAAATACGGTATTACGTGTACATTATACATTCGTACATTATAATTGTATTTATAAATATTTAAGTAATTTAAATAAGGTAAGTATGTAGTGGACTTTGGATCCATACTTATTATAATATAATTATTATAAATGCGAAAGTATGTCTGTCTGTCTATCCGTCCGTCTGTCGGTCTGTCCGTCCATATGTCTGTCTGTCCGTCTGTCTGACCGTCCGTCTGTCTCTCTCTGTGTCTGTTACCTCTTCACGCCCAAGCCGCTGTAACGGTTTTGCAATATTTTGGTTTTTGACCGACTTCCAAAAAAGGAGGTAATGCGTTTGGCTGTATATATGTTTATTTTTATTATTTTTTGTATGTTCAACGATTACTCAGCCGTTTGTGGTCCGATTTTCGAAATCCTTGGTACGGAGTTAACTTGACCTTTGAAATCGGAATTTTGAGGCTACGTCATATTCTATTCTCGGCAATTTGCGGAGTGTTTCTTCGGAGTGATGCCTTCAGAGTAGAGTGATGATGATGATGTTTTTAACTGACTTCCAAAAAGGAGGAGGTTATATATTTTGTATGTTCAACGATCACTTCGCCATTTGTGGACCGATTTTCAAGATTTTTTCGCTATTGTATCGGGTTTAATCCGAATTTGATACCATGTTCATAAAAAAGGTGACTTGATGATGGGATCCATAAGTAATCGAGGGAATTCCTCGCTATTTATACTAAAACCCCATTTATCTAGATGATATTGTGATTTTGATTCATAATCTGAATTCTGAAGTATTTCAAATGGAAAATTATAGTGATTTTGGATAAATAATTAAGTATTCCAAGTAAATCATACCAAAAAGTCAGATTTTGCACCAAAATATATCAAGGTTCGAAGGTGGTGAACAGATCTCCGGCCTCCTTATAGATACATGTTTGGGGGTTTCTACGTTATTTTAAGAATTGAAGGCATATGCTAATGGTACATAAGATCATCGTCAAGACACAAGTCTGTGCGTTCACCACTTAAAATTAAGGCCAAGTTAGCCTCGAAGAATCTCGATGTTCTTTAATAGAGCGAGACAGTATTTCAGTCCGGACCAACGCCTACAACTCTGTAAGGCGCAGGTTCGGCCTCATATTATGGTGCGCCAAAATACCAACTACTCCCTCTGGATCGTATCCAACGATGTACCCTGCCTAATAAGTGCTATTGTGTATTATTGTACGAGTATTGAATTTGAACGAAGGGCCGCTCGAATTGTTGACCGTCATAGTGTTTTAAACAGGCTGGACCTCTTGGAATTGTGCCGAGATGTAGCTTCGCTCTGCATCCTCTATCAGTTGTATCACGGGGAGTGCTCTGAGGACCATCCCATCACCTTGATAAGTGGCGGTCTTCCACCGTGCATTTTTCGCGTAACTTTCTTCCGCGCACTGCAATACTGTGGAACGAACTATCGCCAGAAGCATTTTAAGAAGAAGGCATATTCCCACGAATCTGCAGCTCTTCTGACGTTACGAGTGCCCATGGGCGACGGTTGTTGCTTTCCATCAGGTGACCCGTTTGCTCGTTTGCCCCGCTATTTTTTATATAAAAAATCTAATTAACTTCTTTGTCCTTGAGAAATCGTACTTGATGTTGATTAGTGAAAAAACCGTGTCTATATTTAGCGACTTGTTATATTATTATTTCGTTTATTTCTGCATGACTTAAAAGTTGGATTTCACTTAACTCTTTTTAACTGAAATCCAATTCTTTAGTCATGCAGAAATAAACGAAACTTTGTTTGTATTCCCCTATCTTAGATGAGCCGCCATATTGGATGTAGAATGACATTACATTCGTTTTCAAGTTATTCTCAAAAAGTTCTTTCATTTAATATCCATACTGTTATTATAGGACGGCATAGAAAATAACTATTCCGCCATCTTGGATGGTCGGTCATTTTATATTTATAGTGATGTCATACTGTATCGTGCATTGTTATTCAAACCAAACGTGTATACAAAATTTCAGCTCAATCGGTTAAAATATTATATGTACATACATACTTCGAAATTGAGTTCAAAAATTCCACCCGAACTTACATAATAATATGTACTAATATATTTAATAATATGTACATAATAATATACAGAACAAGTAAAATAAAAGCTTTTAATAATGTTTAGTAAAAATTTTTGTTTTATTTTATCCACTTACTCAAATAGAGTCTGCGTTCATTCGAGTGTAGGCACAAAACTTTGTCACTTCTGCGGTACTGATCTATAGCCATCACCGCCCCGCCTCTCACCCCGCTCATGCCTCAACTGTGACATGTTTTTTGTTTGCAATGGCGCCTCTAGTACGTAGTACATAATATCTCTATGGTTTTAACTGTTTTTATAATGCAAATACCGCAATACATTATGTAACATAGACGTTATTATGATTGTATTATCACATGTAACAATAAAACATAATATTCATAATATTACATTTTTGCATCTAAAATCTAAATAATGTTAATTTTACCTATTTCTGGGTGCGGGTCGTCTGCGCGCGCGCGCCGGCGGCTGCAGCGCCGCGCCCGCCTCCCAGTCCGAGTACGCCGACGACGCCGATTGCTTACCGCCGCTGGCCGACGAACTGCTAATGTTTTAGTTTTATTATTTTTTTTATTTTCTAACGTAATTTAAATTAAATTTTCTAATAAACAAAATTAGTTACAGTCTGTAACATTTAATGTAACTCGAGATAAGCTCCTCCGCCTCCACTATTTCTCCGTCTTCGTGCTTATGGTGTAATACACTTACCTGTCAGAATCAGAGTCTGAGATGTAGACGCTGGAGCGCTGCGAGCGCGTGGATCTCGTGTACCGCTCGGAGTGCGTGGAGCGGGACGACTGCGAGCCCGACAGCCGCACCGACTCGTCCGACGTGTCGCTCGACCCGCTCTCCTCCGCCTCCACTATCTCCTCTTCTACGCGCGGCGCCTGCGAATATTATTTATTTATTTAGTAGGTAAACCAACAGCTTAGTTTAAAGTAGAATAGAAATATAACTAGGTAACAAATTATAATAAAAGGTTATTATTAGTTCATAAATCCATCAATGAGTGTACGTCTTCAGTCCTAAGCTAATGAATCAATTTAGTTAAAAATTGTTATGTAGATAATTTGAGTCCCAGGAAATGACATAGCACAGTTTACAAAAACGTACGACGCTAGCGCGAGACAAACGAAACTCGGCATAACGAATTGGCAGACTATATCTAGTCTGTTCAGAAATGTGTTATGTATATTTTTTATTTGGCGATTCTCACCGATTGTCTCGGCGCGGGTCTCGCTTCGCGGGGGGCGCGGGCCGTGTGCGCCGGTCGGGGTCTCCTGCCGGGGCGGCGGCGTGCGGGGTCGTTCGCCCCGGCCGTGCTGATCATGACCGGCCGCCGCCGCATCTCGCGCCTGTACCAGCTCAGCTCCAGCTCGTGGAGCTCCGCCGCCGCCTTCTCTATGTGGTCGCGCACCGACTGCGGCAGCTGGGGTACCACCGGCCGCGTGCTGAGGGGCAGGTCCAGCGCCTGCCACGCCCCCGCCGTATGCCGCACCCCCTCCCCCCGCCACACCCCGCCACCGTGAGCCGGGGGCGTGGCCGGCTCGTTCGCTAGCGCCTCTATCATCGCGTCCAATCTGCTCCGCGCGGCGGGCACCAATTGATCCAGAGCCAAGTTCTCTCGTCCTGGAACAAGCCTCTGGTACTCCGGTTCGTGGGGCGCCCCCTCCACGTCCACTAGGAACGGCGGAGGCATCAGGTGCGGGGGCAGCTCCGTTTGCTCGTCCAATGCACCTCCGAGAGCATCGCGAACTGTGAGTAGTTCAAACAAAGTAATCTCGTTAGATGCTCCTACTAGATACTAAAACTTGCTACAACTGGACAATCGACATACCTAGGGGCCGATAGTCGGTGTGGAAAAATAGCTCGGTTGGGAGGCGAGCTAGCAGGGGATGTCCGGCCCCGAGCCCGAGCAGTAGCAGGTGGCCGTGGGAGTCGGCAGCGGCGAGGTGCCCGGCGCCCCCCCACTTCGCGTCAAATATCGCGCCCTCGCCCTGCCCCTCGATCAGATTGTGAAACCTCGCCAGCTCCTCCCCAGTTAGAGCGTCCCATACTAGCAACAGGCCATCGTGTCCCGCTGACAGCAGTACTCCGGGCAGAATTGGGTGAGCCTCCAAAACGTACGCCTCGTCCTTATGGCCGGACAGCGAACGCAATTGGGTCGCAGTGCGGGAACTCCAAACCTGTGACAAAATAATATAATAGTAATAATATCTATGACGCTTCACACCACGTCAGTCTGGCCCCATGCTAAGTACCTGACTTGTGTTACGGATACCAGACATCGGAAATATATTTAATACTTTTATACTATACATATATTTAACATTTTTATTATATGATACACATATTTAATACACATCCGTGACCCAGGAACTTTTTGAAAACTTTTTGTTCCGTCGGCGGGATTCGAACCCGCGACCCCCGGCTTGAGCTACCAACTGAGCCACAGAGGTCGTCAAAAATGGCACTTTAATTCTTTCTCCCTTGTCCCATTGTGTTGCATAAAATAAAACTTACTCGCACTGTTTGATCAGATACAGCAGTCATTATGTACTCATCACTGCAATCCCAACACACCATGGTCACCTAAAAAAAATTTACAACTTAAAAAGAATTCTATTGTTTTCTTTACGAAATTCAACTGTTTATTATCATCACCATACCAGTAAGAATATGGTTGTTGATGCTCTTTAACCCATCAAACCCCAAGTGGCAGCCGGCTGCCACATAACAATTGAAAATCTATTGTGTCTGCAATACCCACGATGGAGGTGTTAAACTAAGATGTTATGTTGAATAATCTATTGAATGTTGATAAATACAAAACAGAGTTTTTTTTATAATAAAAATATTACCTTCAGTTTTTTGCTGGTATCCTCAGTAGTTGCTTTAAGGAGAGTGTGTCTCCATTGCGTTGCATGTAACTGCCACAGAGCAGCCGTTCCGTCTTTACTTCCCGACACGAATCGCAAGCCTCTCCTCGCCCAGGCTAAGGAATCCACGGCGTCAGTGTGGACTGCTGCTTCTAACACTCTCTTTGGGCCACCCGCCCCGCCGACGCCCGCAGCATAAACTCTGACATGTTGATCCGCACTGCCCGCCGCAAGAAATGCTCCGCCGGCCGACCAAGCGGCACAGATCATGTGGCACGCTCCCGGCCGCATCCTCTCCACGTACTGTACAGGCTGAGATAAGAACTGTCCGTCGGCGGCGCACGTCCAAAACGCGACCGAACCATCTGTAGACGTGGAGGCCAAGAGGCGAACGTGCAAACCTCCGCCCAAAGGCGACCAGTGAACAGAGGTGATTGTGCCCGCATGAGCCGAGAGCACTGCCTTCGGCGCCCCAGTTTTCAGGCACCACACTCGCACTAGTCTCTCAACAGAACCGCACGCTAGTAGAGCTCCATCTGACGATGCGCAAACGTCTGTTATCTCTGCCCCCGCTCCTCGCAGTGTGACCAGCGGTCTCCCATCCATAGCACTCCATACTTTGACGAGTAAGTCATCGGCGCCAGTGACTGCGTATCTTCCAGTACAATCGAACACCAAGCAGTAAACGGCTGATAGATGTCCGAGTGTCCTTCTTTGCAACTGCAGGCCTTTGAGTATTCTTCTAGGAAATGGTTTGGGTGCGGTGGCCAATGCGTAGCCGTTACCAGCGCCGCCATAGCCGCCTCCGAGCTCGCGAGCTAACAACCGTCTCACTGTAACAAAAAAGACCAGTGAAGTTATAAGATTGGACTTAGAAGTGTAGGCCAAAAAATTGAATGGAAATTACTTATGATCATTTATTTTACAATGTATCTAGACAGTCCTGTATTTATTTATTTCATTAGTCTGAAATAACTCACCCAGTGTATGGTCTTCTTTAAATGATGCATACTTAGGCTTGTTCCTTACAAGAGATTCACTGAGAAGTGACAATCTAGCACTAAGCTTTTGCCGCTCCGTTTGTTGCTGTTCATTGTTAATATCCGGAGCAACAGCCCGGGACTGAGCCAAACGTAATGCCTGCTCACACACAGCCAATAACCTTTTTGAAGATACATCTGAATATTGAGAGTCCTGGGTAAACATAAAAAAATAATTATAATTTGAATGTTGGACCTGCATTTAAGAACACCTCAACCTAATAGGCTAAAACTAGTATTAAAATCAGTTCACTCCCTGGTTCGAATGGTGAACATTTTGAAAAAAATACAGGCAAAAGAGTAACATATTAAATTATTTTTTTTTTAAATATTAAAAGTTCAACAAAACATTATGTCTCAAGAAAATGTGAGCTCGTCAGGAAAATTGGGGCATCTGACAAGGCTGGTCATTACCTATTCGGACCTAATATTTCATTTTTGTCTTTAATTGAACTTGGCCCATTTCTTTACTTTACAAGTTACAACTAGATGACGCCCGCAACTCCGTTGCGCCAAAATTCATTTATCGCGCGGGAACCGTCCATTTTCCCAAGATAAAAAGTATCCCTTGTCCTTTCCCGAGACTCAAGGTATCTCGGTACCAAATTTCAGCAAAATCTGTGCAGCGGTTTAGGCATGAAGAGATAACAGACAGACAGACAGACACACTTTCGCATTTATAATATTAGTATGGATATCTGCTGTTCACGTTTGCGTAAATTTAAATTGTGGCGCGACTCCATTCGCAAATTTTCGTAAGCATTGAAACCAATAGCGAGCAAGAAAAACTGTCGTCGTTTATTAGAAAGAGACGGACTGTATTTAGGTACAAATCTACTGTACGTAAAAAAGAGAAGGAAGATCACAACTTACGTGAGCAGACAAAATGCCTTGAATGATAATTCACTTTTTACGAAAATTGTAAAAATCTTTAAAATAATCAATAAAGTGGCAATTTTACATAATTTACGACATTTTGTCTAATTTAGAAGTTCATATTAACAACATTTAAAATTAGTAATATTTTTGAATAAATTTGTTATTTCATGTTCTCTCGTCGCATTTTCAGCGTGAAAAAAGTAAATAAACACAATATTTCGCGCTAAAAGTATCAAACTTACCAATTCACTGTAAGCTTGCGGATGTTCGTTGCCTTCCCAATCAAGCCGTCTGGGCAGCACCTGCACAGTGAAAATTAAACAAATCCTTATCATAAAAACTTTCCTGAAAGTTTCACTGTCACTCGCACGTGTTTCCGCGATCAAAACAACAATAAGCTCTAAACCCGGTACTAGGAAAGCTCCAACTTACCTCTACGCTGTTCAACTCTTTCAGCAAAGTCTGTAAAAAAATAGCCACATGAGCATTTTATAATGTTAGAAATATTGTCAAATTGTTGTTTTTCAATATTTACCTTAGCAGTTTCCTTAAGAGGTCCTCCGGAAAGAAATTTCGCTATCAGAAAGTAGAGTTCTGAAACCGGGAAAGCTTCTGTTAAAACGACCTCGCACATAGGACACTCGCAATATATGCCTCAATTTTCGCACATAGCACTTACCTGGAGCCACATTGAGCTCCTCGTTATGGTCCTCCATGTCTACTTTTACTTATCAGGCTTTAAAAACAATGATTTTACATCTCAAACATTGATAAACTCGTAAAAACATCTCAAGTCGAACATTACATTGTTGACGAAAGATACTGCACCTCTCGCTATAATAATAGCAAAATGGCGTTAGCTGTCATGATAAAACAGCACATTACACAGATATGTCAAAACTAGACACAAATCACAATCCTTGTTAGTTTCATCAATAATCGCTAGATGGCTTTAAAATACGTATAATGAGGCATTTTCTTATTTTTTTAATTTGATTGTCAAACAGTTTTCATTTTAGTAACTAGATGGCATATAGGTAGACAACTATCGGTAATACCATCATTGATTACTACAAAACTGGGCAAAAGAATGTAAAACTTGATACATTTCAATTTGAAAAAATCGCGATAATATTCCAACGAATAGGATAATAAAGTTATTGTAACGATGTTTTAGTTAAAACTCACGGAAGAAATAGCCCTATTTACCGTTATTCACACCAAATGTCACAGGAATTATATATTTTGGTTTTGACAACATCTTACCTGCACTTCTGCAAGATAACGGATATTTATTGGCTAATATTTTACCAATAATGAACATCAAAAACCCAAATAACACAATTTGGGAAAAAATAATAAAAACCACACCAACAATAAAAAGTAGAAGAAGTGTCAAAGTAAAATGCCCGCCAAAACTCTTTCAGTTGTCAGTTTTCAGTTTGACAAGTATTATATTATGTCAGGGTGTTCCTAAACTGTTACCAGTATACTGGCCTAATCGCTTAGGCCAATGATCGCTTAGCTTTTGATTTATGTTACACTTGACAGTACACTGAGATTTTTTAGAAACACAACCCATATGTAGTCAGTGATGACAACCTGCAGATAATTTCAGATCGGTGGGGAACCAATAGAAAATCTAGAAGTGTCTATCGTCGCGCCGTCTGGTGGAGATCAAAAAAAAGAAAACAACCCATTCACTGACCTCCATTTTTTTTTTAAAGAAGGCAGGTCACTGCGACCCATGAGGATCTATTGTGACTCCTTCGCACTAGAGTATCATCCCCAACCCAATACTGCTCATAAATTGAACGATATGGTTGGGGTTGGTGTCACGAATTTCCTCTGTGGATGAGTATTCGTGGCGACCAAGGTGTCTGTTCCTGCTCTGTAGTAGAGCAGGACAGTCGAGGAGAAGGTGAATAGGTGTTTCATCCTCCTCCTCACAGAATCTGCAAGTCGCTGTGCTACAAATGCCCATTCTGTTTAGGTGTTTGTTGAGCTTGCAGTGCCCAGTTAGGCTTCTGGTAAGGATTCTTAATTGGTTCCTACAAATACAAGGTGAGCACTAATTCTGATAGTCCCTTATTGAAGCCAGGAATTAGTGCCTTGGAGTGTTCAAGGCCAGGGGTCTCAGCCCATTGCTTCCTGCATAGTCTGTGACCCCATTCCTTGAGCACTTGTTTTGTGGTACTGGGAGTTATACCACAGACTGGTTCTGGGCCATATATGAGACTCACGGCCCCAAGCCTAGCCAGTTCATCAGCGGTTTCATTTCCGGGGACGTCACTGTGGCCCGGGACACATACTAGGCGGATGTTGTTGTTCCTTCCCAGCATGTTCAACGTCTCAATGCATTCCAGAACTAATTTGGACGAGACTTCTGCGGCAGTCAATGCTTTAAGTGCAGCTTGACTATCGGAGAAGATAAAAACGTTTTTATTAACTAGGGCCATCTCCAGGCTATCTAGTGAACAACCGAGGATAGCGAAGACTTCAGCCTGAAACACGGTCGCAAACTCCCCCAAACAGGCGTATTTCCCTTTTGGTGGCCTGCCTTCGTAGAATCCGGCTCCCGCACGGTTGTCTTTCCTTGATCCATCCGTGAACCAAACTATGTCGCTAGGGCGGACATCGATTGGGATTTTTCTATCCCAGTCCTCCCTGGAAGGTATAAAAACCTGGTATAGCTTCGAAAAGCTGTGCACCTTGATCATGGCATCTGATGGCATGGCCATGACAGGTGATTCATTGAGAGACTGTTCCAGCTGTCGTCCTGGCCCAGAGAAGCCACCTTTTTGGCCTCCATCTGAACAAGCAGAGGAAGCGGAGTTAAGTTGATCAGGGCCTCGAGGGAAGCGGTGGGTGTTGACGAGAGTGCACCCGTGATTATAAGACATGCGCGTCTCTGTACGCTGTTTAGACTTTTATTACAGTTTACTTGTTCACCCTTTTTATGCCACACTACGCAGCCATATGTGGTTATCGGTCTCACTACGGCTGTATATAGCCATAGCATTGCCTTCGGCCGAATACCCCATTTAGAGCTGACAAGCTTCCAACAGGAACCCAGAGCACATCTAGCCTTTTTCGTAATAAGCTCGATGTGCCTATTCCAAGTGAGTCCTTTGTCTAGGATTACTCCTAGATATTTGACATCACCCGCAAACTTAATAGTTTTTCCGAAGAGTGTTGGGGGTCTTAGTCCCTCCAACTTTCTCTTTTTGGTGAAAGGTATCAAGACTGTCTTATCAGCGTTTACTGTTAGCTTGACCCTTTGGCACCAATCCTCGACGACTCTTAGTGCTGACTGCATCAACCAAGCGACCACCGATGCGCATTTTCCCACCACCATAATCGCCAGGTCGTCAGCGTACCCTTGAGCGTAGTAACCTAAGAGGTTCAGTTCCCTTAGTAACTCATCCACTACCAGGGACCATTCCAGGGGTGACAGCACGCCTCCTTGTGGGCACCCTTGTGTCAGCCTGATTTTGAGTGTCAGGTCCATAATAGTCGATGAGGCTACCCTGTTGTGGCTTTGATCCATTTCCTAGTAGTTGGATCTATATTCTTTGAAGCCAGGCCATTTGTGATAGAGCTGGTTGAAGTGTTGTCGAATACGCCTTCAATATCAAGGAAAACACATAACGCAATCTCTTTATCTTCAATTGCTCTATCAATCTACCATTCCGAATCCGATCTACCAAGTCCATTAGGGCCGTCTCGGTAGACTTGCCTTTTTGGTAGGCATGTTGTCTCTTATGCAGCGGCGTTTTAGTGAGATAGGTGTCCCTTATGTGTAGGTTGACCACCTTCTCCATTGTTTTAAGCATGAAAGAGGTGAGGCTAATTGGTCTGTATGACTTTGGTAGAGCTTTGTCCCTGTCCCCACTCTTGGGTATGTAGGACACCCTTACCTTTGTCCATGCCAATGGGATGTAGCCCCACGCGAAACTTGCTCTGAATATTTTCAGTAGCAGAGGAAGGATAATGTCCTTGCCCTGCTGTAGGAGGGCCGGAAATATATTATCCTCGCCACCGGTCTTGTAAGGCTTGAAACTGTCAATTGCCCATGTGACTCGGTCAGGCTTTAAGGTCACGGAAGCTCTCCTCCAATCGTCAACTGCTGGTCTCGTTTTAACAATCGTATGAGAGAAGGCTTCGTGATTTTCGAGATGGATACTGTTGGGGAAGTGAACTTCGGCTAGTAATCTTAGCGTTTCTTCCGCCGTTTTAGTATAAGTACCATCTGGCCTCTTCAGAGTGCTGGGATGAGAGCAAGGGGCCTTAGATATGGCTTTATATAGTCTGGAGGTTTGCGAGGTGTTATTCACTTCCTCACAGAACCTTGCCCAAGGCAGCTGTGCTGGCCTCCTCACAGTGCAGACGCCCCCAGGGCCGCCGCGTCCGCGTCCGCGTCCACCACGGGACTGTCCAGGCCTACCCCTACTCACAGTTGCTCCTTTCAGGGGAGCTTGAGGTCTGGGATTGGTCTGAGCAGCCGGGCGTCCGCCTCCCCTGCTGGTGTGCATGTGCAAGTTTTGTGCTTGCACGTGTGGAGTGTTGGGCTGAGCAGTAACAGTGGCAGATGATGTGCCGCTGCTGCCAGCTTGGGGCGGCGCCGTGCCTCTATAGCCTATTGGCTTGATAAGAGGTGCTGGCCGTCGTCCTTTATGTGAGGTGTGGGGCTGGGAAGTTGAGCCCAGCGGAGGTGTTGCCGTCACTCCGTCAGACCCTACGGGGTTTGACAGGAGTGCCGGTTTTGGTCCCTTCAAGCGAAGCTGAACCCGGTTAAACCCGAAGTAGAGCGGGATTTTCACGCTCGGAAAGCAGCTTGACCGCAGATTCGTCGAAGGAAAAGGTAAAAGACTGACCTCCATTATACAATTGTGTATAATGGAGGTCAGTGGTATAATTCAATAATTTATTTTTAACGTGTTTGGTTATTGGTAGGTACAGTTCGACAAGGCTTTATATGAACGTGGCGAGAAAAGGAACTAAACATGTGTTTGACAGTTCTCCTTTACCAGCAGCGCTCCCGTCAATGTCACCCACGTTCATTTAAAGCCTTGTCGAGCTGTAACGCAATGTACGCGGAACTTTTTTAGTGACCGACCGAAATTTCGGTTTCGGTTTCGGCCAGTTTCGGCCAAAAAATCTAGTTTCGGCCTTAGTTTCGGTTTCTGCCAAAATGTAGCCGAAACTTTCGGCCCCGCCGAAACTCGAGTGTTCGTGAATTTTCGTGCGTCGTTCGGTAAACTTCGCAGTTAACTCGTGCTTGCTCACCGGCGAGGCCTCGAAGTCCGCCAGATCGCCACCGTCGTGTTTTGAGGTTTTATTTGCTAATTAGTGCCAAATCACTAAGTATATATTTTGTTTTTATTAATACTTCGTTTTGTTAAACTTATTCTTATCGAATATTACATTATTGAATTTTAATTCTAAACGACAAACGCACGTTTATCCATACTTAATATAATAAATGCGAAACTGTGTCTGTCTGTCTGTCTGTTACCTCTTCACGCCCAAACCGCTGAACCGATTTTGCTGAAATTTGGCATAGAGATACTTTGAGTTCTGGGAAAGGACATACTAGGATACTTTTTATCCCGGAAAAATGTACGTTTCCCCCGCGATAAACGAGTTTTGGCGCAACGGAGTTGCGGGCGTCATCTAGTTTAATCCATATCCATAGTCCATACTAATACATACCTATTATAAAATATACGAAAGTGTCTCTCTGTCTGTCTGTATGTTACCTCTTCACGTCCAACCGCTGAACTGATTATGCTGAAAGGTATGGATATACCTTGAGTCCCGGGAAAGGACATAGGATACTTTTTATCCCGGAAAAATGTACGGTTCCCGCGCGATCAACTAATTTTGGCGCCACGGAGTTGCGGGCATCATCTAGTGCATGATAAATTGATTATATTCTGTGTGAACTTTATTTACTTAATAACTTTGATTATAAGATAATAGGAGTATATAGCTTGCGAGATTTATCTAGTCAATCATTTCGCTTCATTCTTTTACTTTTACCACGCGTTTTATTTATATTTGAATCGGTCATTTCAAAAACTTCTTATGTCACACAAACTAAATTTTTCGGGAATCAATAAAAACTGTTTTATGCTCAAAAAAATCGATTCATTTAAAATTAACCTTTAACTATGGACGCGCAGCCTTACAGACCGTTCCTACCCTACTAGAATCTTATCTACCCCACTTCAACGTAAGCTTCACTCTTGCGGCCCTCAGTATCTTCAGGTTTAGTTAAGTGGCAAAACGTCTCCTGTCAAAAAATGTGGCGCCAACTGTAAGTGTACGTGTCCCATACAAATAATATGACTGCAATTGATTGTTTTCAGTAGTCTTGAAATAACTTCTGCTCATGTTTTTTTAGGGTAATCCTTAGTTATAATACCTTTAAAACTTGGAATCGGGTAAGAAAACGGAATATGGTTCTGAAAAGTTTCTAGGGAACATATTCGAGTCTAAGATTATTGATTAATAATATTTATTTTAAGAAATGTCACAAAAAGTAAAAAATCCAGTTTGGCACTTTTTCATATCTGATAATAAATGGTAAAAAACAGTAAATTTCAGTAAATAATCGTAATTTTAAATGTTTTATCAAGATTCGGTTTCGGTTTCGATGTCGGCCGAAGCAGAAAGAAAAACCGAAAGTTCGGTTTCGGTTTCGGCTGAAAAATCGGTTTCGGTCGGACACTACTTTTTGTTACCTATTGTGGTCACTGTGTGCCATCTATTTTGTTTTGGTGCAACAGTTGATAAATGATAATAATGTGGCAAGAATGTTATGACTCATGCTAGCATAGTCGCCCATAAAAGGATTAGCTGTCATTATAATATTAATTTCATAATTTGGAGTTTTGCTGGGAATGTGAAAGAGTGATGTTGTGTTTTTCTATTATTTCCTAAAATTGTGTTAGTTGGGTTTTTAATGTGTAATATTGGTAGAATATTAACCATTAGATATTCGTTATCGTGCACAAGTGTAGGAAAGTGATGCAATATCCAGAAACGTGCTATTTTGTGTTCCCTCCAAAACTCCATCGAAAGTTTCAGTAAAGCGTCTACCACTTTACTGAATCGACAGACTTGACTTCTTGACTGTATTGACTTTTACTTAGACTTTGACTAGACTTTCGACCTGATAATATAGAAAAATGAAGCTGAAAATTGTATTATAGAATATTGTTTTCCCGCCATATTTATACTCGACACTGGCCATGGTTAAATAGCCGAAGTGCTATATATATATAAGAAAAAAATATATATATAAGAAAAAAAAAATGCATAATTGTCAACGTCAAAAGCAAAACTGTCAATCGCCCAATTTTGCTCAAATCTATTCTCAGGTTGCTAAAAAATGGTTAAAAATGCTTGAGTTTCGTTGTTTCTGAAAATCAAAACCGATATGAAATCAAAGTTTTGAGACTAACATTAATTTAGGACTTACGAGGGAAACAGTACATAGTTATTATTTAGTTAAAAACTTAGACGACAGTTACCTGTGTAATGAAAAGTGTTTTCAGCAGTGGGTCGGGAATTAAAAGAAAATATAATGTTAATTAATCCAATTTCTAAATAGTGGTTTACTTCTGATATTTTATAAATATTAAATAAGGTAAATATTTTTTGCTTTCAAATCCATTTCATTCTAATTCGTATCTATTTTTATTATACCAACATCATTTGTGTGGTGGTATTTCTTTCACATCAAGTTTATATAAAGCTAACAGATATTTTCTCACGATATTCCTTACAAATCAAGTACCTACTATTAACATATTTGCTTTATACTAAATAAAATGTTTGACTTTATAAATTTTAACCTTTATAATATTTAATTATATATTATAAAAATTATAAAATATAAACAGTCTAGTTTATATTATGTATTTATCTAGCTTTTATTAAAATCAAATACATAAGATTAAAAACTAGAAAAGAAACAGTCTAAAAGGATATTTTTCAAAATATCCTTGTTATCGGTGGTTTCTCCGAGAAATATTCACAAAGCATACTTTTGTTGCTGTTGTGTTAAGCCTGAACATGGCTACAGTAGGTACCCAAAAAATTATATCTATTTCAAAAATATTTCTATTTCAGACTTAGGATCATGTCTGGTACAATAGCAAGTGGTGCAGGCAGCTCGGGCTCGGGAGGTGCAAGTGGAACTGCCAGTGCTGGACCTTCCTCAACTACAGCATTAGGGGGTCTCGGGGGATCCCTAGAAGATAAAGATTGTGATCTCCTTTGTCCTGTATGCTTTGAACTAATCGATGAAGCCTATGTGACTCGATGTGGACATTCATTCTGCTACACGTGTATTGCTAAATCAGTCGAACTTCATAGGAGGTGTCCCAAATGTGGAGCCGCTCTGGGTGGCAGGGATCATTACTTTCCTAATTTTCTGCTTAATGAATTGGTGGCAAGACGCAGAATGAGAGTGCGTCCGAGTGGTCCCCCAACCGTTCCAAATGCACAAAATTCACAACAGGATGCTGAAAGACTGAGAACACTCCTTGCCAATGAAGCTCGGCATCTTGCATTATCGGATGTGGAAGGAATGTTAGATGTACTCACACGCAGAAAGAGACTGTTAGAAGCAGAATCTGCTGCGGCCCATCATAGATTGCTGTACGAGTTTTTGTCCCAACTTCTCCGAAATAGGACACATCAATTGGAACAATTGACAAGAGAAGCTGCTTTAGTAAAAAAGGTGAGATTGGGTGGGGGTCCTTTATGTTGAGAATATTGTGAAAATAACAACACTGATACAGCTATTTTTTAGGGATCCATAGCCGGACCCTTATAGATTCGTCATGTCTGTCTGTCTGTCCGTCCATATGTCACAGCCACTTTACTCCGAAACTATAAGAGCTATACTATTGAAACTTGGTAAGTAGATGTGGTCTGTGAACCACACTAAGATTTTGATACAAAAATGGAAAAAATTATTAAATATTTTAGTGGTCCCTATAGGTACAACTGAAACAAAAAATATTTTTTTTCATCTAACCTATGCGTGAGGGGTATCTATGGATAGGTCTTTAAAAATTATATTGAAGTTTCTTATATCATTTTTTTCTAACCTGAATAGTTTGCGAGAGAGCCTCTTCCAAAGTGGTAAAATGTGTGTCTCCTCCCCCTCTAACTTCTAAAGTAGGGGCATGATAAGTCTAAAAAAAATATATGATGTACATTACTATAAAAACTACCAAGGAAAATTGGTTTGAACGAGATCTAGCAAATAGTTATTTTTTTATATGTCATAAATGGTAAACCTTAATTTAACTTTCCTTAAATCAACTGAAATATAAAAATAAATCAAAAACCTTTTAATTTCATAAAAATGAACCTTATTACTGCTGCGGAACTCTGGAACTCTTCATGGACGAGTCCAACTCGCACTTGGCCGATTTTTTGTGATTTGTATAGGCAAGCTCCAGCTTCATAAATTTTTCCATCCAAAGTTGAAAATAAGTTACTCTTTCAGCGCTGCTACTTTCACAGCAAACTGTATAATATAGGGGACTCATACACACCCTAAAGTATTATCACTTAGGCCGGTATTTTTGGTCAGTACTCAAGATGCGACCCGGTCTCAAGACGCGGTTCGGCTCTGTGATTGGTCCAAATTTTGACAGCCAACCAATCACAGAGCCTGAACCGTGTCTTGAGACCGGGTTGCATCTTAAGTACTGACCAAAAATACCGGCCTAAGTTTTGTTACAGCCTGTATAAACCCACTCTTTAACATAGAACATTCAAATCACAACCCCACGCCACAGGACTACAGCATTCCGTGGATCGTTTAAGTATGCTGCCTCCCGCTGCTGGAACAACCTTCCGCCTCCTTTTAGGGCGCTGAAATCAAAATATTCGTTCAGTCGTCACTATAAGATTCACCTGCTTAAGACTCAAAAAGAAGTTATACATACCTGAGGTTTATGCACAACGTTCTGCAAGTAAGGTTATCCAACGGCGGGACGATCTTCCCTGTTCCTGGTGCGTGTTATGTGATTATGTTTGTCCAGTATCCACCTATTATTATCTCAACTTTTTCATTTTGATTCTTGTATTGTAAATAGTTGAAATATTAGACTGATTAGCATCATAACAATAATTTATAAGCCACGTCACAAACGTTAAAATGATCCATGTGTTTTTATTTTTATCCATCCATAGATTATAGACCCCTGTTGTAAAACATTTTTTTTTTTTTGGATATACATAGGCAATAACCTTTATTATAATGTACACCTGTTTTGTTACTAGTATTTCTTTTTTTTTTTTTTCTTTTTGTCTATTATTTTATTGTTGTATTATTGGTATAGGTAGTCATAAGTGTTGTTTTCCCTGTATGTTATGTGGTGAAGTCACTCTTTGGCCCTTGCAGAATACCAGTGCAGCGGGCTTGCTTGCTGCGTATAGCTGAGTTGGGGCCAATTTTGACATCACATAATATATACAAATGTAGCTTAAGTCATTTTTTCATTATTATTATTTTTTCTTCTGTTTTGTGTATGTTGTGTGTTGACAAAATAAATGTATTCTTATTCTTATTCTTATAGAAACATAACCTGCTTTTCAAGTGAGGTAAAACTATGCTCAGCACTAAGCTGTGCAGAATGTGAGTAATTTTGTTTGGAATTCAAGCATTGAGTAAACAGAAACTGAATAAACCTAATATCTTTGTCATTAGGACATGGAGCATGTAGCGGGGGTGCTGCGCGACCTCCGCCCCGGGGATGGCTCGTCCTTGTCCCCCGCCGACTCTAACGCTCCCACTGATGGCCCCAGGGATCTCGGAGAACTGCCAGAGGCGCCACGTAAGTGTATCTATATATAGATATACTCTATAGTATATTTGCGTTAAAAAAGTAAAGCTTTTTGGACAAACAAACGTGCACACAGTGAGTTTGGTCCACAGCCTGGCTGTAGTGATTAGTGATCTTCCGTATCGAATCATGTTTACCATCATATTGTCTTAAAAAAATTATTATAATGATTATATTGTATGTAATATTATGTATAATATTTTTGTGTCTTTTCAGGTAGCCCTAGCCAAGAAGAGGAGGAAAGTTTCGCGGGTGCGGGTACGGCGACGTCTGGGGACGCCCAGGCTGCACGCTGGAGGCGACTGGCTGCTCACTTTGATGATTTTGTACAGGTATATTCGAAGGAATTTTTATGATATGAGCCTATTGAATTATTTGTGTATTTTATATTTTACTTCAGACAAGGTTTTTGTCCATTAAACAAAAGTATTTGTTTATTTTTAGTGCTACTTTGCGCATCGCGCTGACGAACTGTACTTTCCGGGTTCCGGTGCGGTGACGCCGGCGGTGGCCTCCTCCGGAGACGACCTCGTACCGCAACAGCAGCCGCCGACCGGCGACCAACAGGCGCCCGAGGTGCAAACCAACCCGGATCCCGGCTTCGGAGGACTCGAAGCGTTCAGGGAGGACTTGGCGGCCTTCACCAGGTACCGAGCGTTGAGGCCCCTAGCGACGCTGTCCTACTGCAACGACGCGATCAACTACAGCACAATAGTGTCCACGATAGAGTTCGACAAGGACGACGAATTTTTCGCGATAGCGGGCGTGACCAAGCGAATCAAGGTGTTCGAATTCGAGTCGGTGATACGCGACGCCGTCGACGTGCACTACCCGTGCGCGGAGATGCAGTGCTCGCACAAGATATCGTGCGTGTCGTGGAACGCGTACCACAAGCACGTGCTGGCGTCGGCGGACTACGAGGGCACGGTGGGCGTGTGGGACGCGGCCACGGGCGTGCGGACGCGCGCGCTGCACGAACACGACAAGCGCTGCTGGTCCGTGCACTTCAACCGCGCCGACGTGCGCCTGCTGGCGTCTGGCTCCGACGACGCGCGCGTCAAGCTGTGGTCGCTCAACGCCGAGCGCTCCGTGGCCACGTTGGAGGCCAAGTTCAACGTGTGCTGCGTGCGCTTCAACCCGCGCTCCTCCTGCCACCTGGCGTTCGGGTCGGCGGACCACTGCGTGCACTACTACGACCTGCGAGCGCCGCGCGCGCCTCTGGCGGTATTCCGCGACCACCGCAAGGCGGTGTCGTACGTGCAGTGGCTGGACGCGCGCTCGCTGGTGTCGGCGTCGACGGACTCGCAGCTGAAGCTGTGGCGGGTGGAGTCGCCGCGGTGCGTGCGCTCGTTCACGGGACACACGAACGAGAAGAACTTCGTGGGGCTGGCGACGGACGGGCGGTACGTGGCGTGCGGCTCGGAGAACAACGCGCTGTATGTGTACTACGCGGGGCTGTCGCGGCCGCTGCTGAGCTACCGGTTCGAGGCGGTGCGCGGGTTCCTGGAGCGCGCGGGGCGGGACGAGGAGCCGAGCGAGTTCGTGTCGGCGGTGTGCTGGCGCCGCGCCCCCGACCGCCCCGTGCTGCTCGCCGCCAACTCGCAGGGCACCATCAAGGTCCTGGAGCTCGTCTAAGCGCCACAATGCTAAAACACGGGCGGACGCAGGCGCGGGCGCACGCGTCGGAAGACCGCCGCGTGCGAGCGGGCACCCGTCGCGTGCGCCCATCTCATTTAGCGCTGCTAATATAATTTTTATCTCGAGCGTGTACAGTTGTGTTCAGTAGATTATCATTTATTATTTACTAATTTATTATTTGGCAAAAAGACGTCAACGGAAACAACGTCGAATGCGAAAAGCGTGCGCCCGCACCGTGTGCCCGCCCGTCCGTCGAGCGTGCCCGCGTCCGTCGCCCGCGTCCGCCCTCCGTCGCACGCTCCTGCGCTGCTCATACTATTTTTCGTTTGTACACACGCGAGCGTGCGCCCGCGCGAGTTTTAGCGTTGGCCCTAAATGTTTATCGTTCGGGTCCGAGCAATCTACTGGTCTTTATGTCGAGTAATTGTTATGGGACTTTAAGAATAAACTTTTTGACGCTTACCAGAAGATTGTGAAATGTAAATCCCGCCCGCCCGATCCCGCCTGAGTCGATCTTGTTGCATACCCGTCGTAGTTTGTGACTTTGACGCGCTGTTTTTTATATCGATAACGGCGAGCGAGCTTTGAGAGTAAATATTACATATTACTCACTTTTAAGTATTAAGTACCGACATTCTAATGATTATGATTTATGAAGTATGCTGTATGTTTTGCTGTAAAGATTCGATTATCTCCAATCTATATTTCAATGTATAGTTAAAGTAGGTAGCTAATTGGTGGTAAACTCAAAACCGATGCATTTATTAACTTTAAGATGAAAGTCAGACGAAAATTTAAGAAAATGATAGAGCTTTGTCCAATATTTTAGTACTAAATACATTACATACATATTAATTGTCAATGGGTTCATTATTATTTTATTCACTAATAGTAAGTTGTTCTTCATACAGCTCAATAACTGCTGTGGAGAAATAAAAGCGAATAAATTAAAAACCTAAAAATTTTCCTAACTAAAAAAATAATGTGCCAGTAACAATTTTTTATTTGTAATTTTATTGTACCGTCCATAACAATTATCACACGTTAAATTATTTACAGTTTGTATGTTAACCTCTGAGAATGCCTTTAACTCCAGAGTATATGTGTATTATTCAATAGAATATGATTTTTGCGTAATATTTATTCAAATAAACAAAAATATTTTATACAATCTACCATAATTATCAGCTGTGACTACATTAGCCTATTTTCGTAAATGTTTAAAATACTACATGCTTACTCAATTTCGTATTCTAAAATGTATTATTATCTAGCAATAATAATTCGTATATCTAATAGGCATCCGATAACATTTTGTGGCTTTAGTGTAAAGAATGTGGAAATTATATTTTTAATGAATCATGAATTTACCATACACCTATCTTAATAATAAAATGTTTTATTGTATTTTGTAAAACTCTGTTGTACTTTTTATTTGTAAATATGTAAATAATAGACTTTATATTACTTTAATATTTTTAGTTTTATTTTGTTTTCCTTTTTACTTATACTTTTTGGTCCATTTAGAGTTAATTTTGTACTGCAAAAAAGCTAGTATTGTACCTTCCTTTTTTTCGTAAACATTATAATAACTTAAATTATGCTGTAGTATAAAATATATTATGTCACTTTACATTACTTGGATAGCATTTTGTCATAATTAGGGCATCGAGACCGGGTTTTCCCGAAACTCGAAAACCCGGGAAAACCCGGGTTTTTGGGATCACGAAAAAACCCGGGTTTCAAAAATGGAACCCGGTTTTTTCGAGCCTTTCGGGTTTTTCATTTTTTTGATTATTATTAAAGGCAAGACCTGATTTAAGGTATTTATAACAAACTAACATACACATTCTTTATCTTTATAACATAAGTATAGATTTAATTATTTCTATTATTCATAATTAAACAGTAAAAGTTTCGTTTTTAGAGCGACACAGATTAATTGTTACAAAAATATTTATTAATATTTTGAACATCCTAACAAAACTATTCAATGTAAAAAAGCAAAGTCTCTTCAAGCAATCTATCCATTGCAAAAAGTTTTCAAATCTCATAGAAGTGTATTTATTTTCAATCAACATTCAGTGACTGACCACAGTTTTCTTCATTTTGTGATCAAAGGCTTACGAAATAAAGAAAACAATGTCAAAAGAAAACAGCTTCAAAGGGTTCTAAGTCTGCTGAAAGTACCACTGAGGAAATTGATTCCTAGGCAGTCGACAGGCCAACGTCATTTGGTCGGATCATGTTAATTCAATGTTGATTGTGATCTGTCGGCTAGGTTTGACGTAACGCGACCAAACTATGTAGGTCCTCCATCTGTCTAGGAATCAACTTACTGATAGTACCTTAGACTTTTGATAATGGGCAAGTCAGCCGCTAGTTGGTAACAAAACGTTGTAAGTTGTAACTTGGATCGACCGTTGCTAATAAAATACACCCATCAACAAAGTCTCTATGAAATAATATCTAAAAACCTGTCAGGAATTTTTGAAGACAGTAAATGGAAGAATGATAGCTTATGTTTTGGCCTCTAATAATGTTTTATTATGTTTATTAAAACACTTTTCCGAATTTTATTGTTTCTAAAACAATCACAGATTTTTCTAAGGCCATAAAAAATCAATGATATGTCAACAAATCTTTATTTCGTTTTATAAACTGGCAATTTATTTCGAATAAGATATTTTTATAGCTGATTGTCAAATTTATAATATAATTTAATCAGGGCGAGCAAAGCGAGCTCTAGTATATCCCACAACCTGAGCATTTTTGTGGTACACTTTACCGAAACCCGAAAAAAACACGGAAAAAGTACCACGCCTATTGATTTAGATGTGTTATCATCGGTTAGTCAAGGTTTGGTTACTATTAAAATATATTTAAAAAAAAACTGCTTTAAAGATTATTACCACGGAAAAAAAACGACGCGAGCCACAAAGCTCGGCTTTTGGCTAGTGCTAATAATAATTGATGTTTACCTAAAAATACATTTTTGTGCCTTGCTGTGGTATGGGGCCCAGTCTTCTTTGCAATTTAAAGTCTTATTTTTCCAGTCGTCTCACTTACTAAAAAACCTCTTAAAGCTTTTTGTCGTTATTTGATATATATTCAGATTCACAATAGTCATAATCATATCAGATAACTGTGGACTTGCCCTAAGTTGAAATAATCTGGTTAAATTAACCCAATACCAGGAAAGCAGCCCCTAGAAACCGACAAAACCATCCAGAGGAGTTTCCATCAAGTTGGTTCTTATGATGTGAAACCATTTTATATTCCAGCATTACAGTCTGGCAAATGCGGCAGATTGCTTTTCATGAGCTTCGGAGACTGATGATGGTAACACACAATAGGTTGAATGATCTTTCCATAGCCGGCCGTGGATGGCATACTTACTGCGGAATTATTAATACAGTGATTTTAGTGAACCCAGATGAAATACAAGCCGGGGTTGTTATCAGCACCAGCGCCAGAGACAATTTCTTGTGTGTTGCACCATGAAACCATGGTTTATCTTCCAAACTCATTAAAAAAATCTTCCGCATTTGCCGAGTGGTCTGGTCTGGTCAACTAAATGTTTATCTGACATGAATTCTGTCACAATAGACTAGAACAAATAACGACAAAATTCTTTGAGGGATTTTCCAGTAAGTTAGAAAATTAACTTAAATTGCAATGAACAATCGACCTCATACCGTAGCGAGGCAGAAAAAAGCAATTTAAGGTAAAAACTATGGCTCAATAATTTAGTCACAGGTATAAAGTATACCAAACATCAATTAAGACTAAATAATTATTAATAATTTGACAATCAGCAGTAAAAATGTAAAAGATTAAATAAAGATTTGCTGGCATACGTTTTATATAAAAGTTTATTCTTCAATTTACTGTTGTGGGGTATGCGTGGTGGCCACAAAGGAAGATCTTCCGACCGAGCGAGGTGTTATGCTCGGTCAGGCCGGAGCCCACGTGATACATTTCAGCTGTCGTATATATACCGACGCGCTCAGAAAACATCGATAGCGCGATGCAGGAATGTTAGGCGAATTGTGGGTACCGCCACACTGTATTCAAAAATTCTTGATAGATTTTTATACATATATTTCATAAAATGCAAAATAATTTAATAATACATTTATCTTTGGGGGTGAACAATGATATTCTACTGAGTTTTTCATATTATATCACTGGGGGTGAAGATTGTTCTGACACGTAATTTTGGCCCGAAAATCTAAATTTTTAAGCTTTGATAAGATCCAAAATATAGAAGAGGTAAAATAGTCGCTTCAATAAAAGTATGATACGGCCGTGCCCGTTTACCCGAGACTTGGTTGGGCACTGCTGTGACCCGAAACTATGGTATTTAAATAGTATTTAACTGGGTAGGTGCTGGAAATCGCAGAAAATCATATGTAACGTATTTTCGCATTGTTAATATTTGAATAGTAAAAAAACCCGAAAAAACCCGAAAAACCCGGGTACCCGGTTTTCATTTAACAAAAACCCGAAAACCCGGGTTTTGAAAATTGGGTCCGGGTTTCGATGCCCTAGTCATAATATGATATTTTTACAGCTGATATAATATTTCTTAAAACGAAAAAAAAATATTGTATTGAATTTTAAGTATTATAAATCAAATTTTATTATGCCTATAAGTATAGTTATTTTTGGTAGCTATCTTTAAAGTTTTCATAAGTACTGCAGTCACAGGGTAGTGCGTACACGCACGCATTACGCGCATCTCTGACGCGGTGCGTGTACGTGTCACTACGAAAGAGTTATAGGTAATTCAATTCTTATGTATAAAACGCTTTTATCGTGGGAAGATTTCTGATGTATTTAAATTATGGTCTTCCTTAAACATCACATTAGATTTCAATAGTAACGTGTTGTTAATTTTTATGTTAGAAATTTTAAAACAGTAAATAAAATAAATACAGAATAGCATTAGAAATCTTTTCACGTAGTAAAATATTAACTAAAAGTTTTTACATAGTTTTCTTCACTTTTGAATTTTATTATCTTCTCTAGTTTAGTTTCTTAGTAAAATAATTAAATATTCATTTAGATGTTATATTGTAAATATTGAAATTTGTGGTTGTACAAGTATATTTAATCAAACATATTCTAAAATATTTCTTCATAGTTTTCAATTACTGAATATATTTTGATTATCTTCTATATTTTTAGAGTTCTCAATTCTAATATTAAGTGCAGTGTAAATAGTCGATAATGAATGATGTAGTGTAATGACTAATGGTGTAAAGTGTAAAGTGCCAAATGTGTATTGTGTGTGTAGTAACGTGTCATGTCGTCGTTAGCTCAGCTGTGATGTCGTCCACCTATTCCATGTGTTCCCAATAAACCGTAACCCTGATATTATGACTTTTCATTTCTACGAACAGGCGGCCTTACCTATTGTGAGGCCCCGGGCGGAAGGTCTTTGCGAGACCCTTTGTCTTACGAAAAAACACCTTGCGAGGCCCCTGCAAGAGCTAGGCCCCGAGCGATTGCCCTGTTCGCCACCCCCTACCCCTAGGGTTTCCACTATCTACGAATATGCCATCCCCTGGTAAAATGTAAAGTAACATAGGGTAAGATTAAAAAATGCAAATAAAATCCTAAGGTGTGACGGACTAAAATTAGATTAATGTATTAAAAATAAATGATAATTCCTTGGTACAAAAATTTCTATAAAAGATATAATAAAATGGGATATGAACGGAGGGCCCATAGACAGCTTAAATGAAAAAAGTGCGGCAACATTTAGTTGTTATTAAGCATAGCTTAGCTTAAAGTTAAAGCAATTGCACTATCATAACTTTTCTATAAAATCTAAATATTTAATTAAGACCCGTATTAATGAACATGCTCTTACACAATCCCAATTGTACCGTTACTGATACGCTTTCAGCTGAAAATGTGCATAATCTTAGTAGTAAGAGCTGTTTAATAATATGGGCCCAAAATTTTAAAGCCAAAAAACCAAATAATACAAATAAAATTATACATGGCTCATGTTTAAACGTTTATGTAAACTCAAAACCATAACAAAAGAAACATCTCATACATGCAAGTACACTGTACACAATATAACAAGTTAATGTAAAAATTGAGCCTGGGACAACATAAGCTGTACAAACAGCTCTTCTGCTTCTATCAAATAATAGGCTACTTGACCTACTTTTTTTCTTCATGCTAATCGCTTCTTAATCATTCCTTTTCACCAAAAAAACTAATATTTTAATATTTTAAACAGTAGAAACCCATAAAAATGTTGATTGAAAAAAAATGCCTTTTAAATGGCGCCGAAAATACTGTCCGCCATATTGTAACGTCATATTTTTTGTATTTTATACTTTTTTTATTGAAATTTTTAATGAGCTGAACGTACTAGTCTAAAAGTGCCAAAAAATATAGATAGAATTAAATAAGAAATGGGAAATCATTTGTAATGTTGAAAACTTTTGGCCATTTCATTTCCCAACTACAATAAATGGAAATAATATATAAAACTGATGTTTTATTTGAATTATTCAAGAAAATATATTTTACAAATCTTTCTAGGCTTATTCTTATTATTTATGTACAAATAATCTTACATATAACGAGCGCGTTAAATAAAAGATATTAAATTACTAGTGTGATGACGTCACATCCAAATCGGAAGTACCGCAAAACGTTTTCGTCAGTACAAGCTAAAAAATATAAAATCATATTTTCAAATCGACTTTATTTATCAATCATAAGGTTTTTTTTTTTATGAAATAAGGGGGCAAACGAGCAAAAGGGTCACCTGATGGAAAGCAACTTCCGTCGCCCATGGACATTCGCAGCATCAGAAGAGCTGCAGGTGCGTTGCCGGCCTTTTAAGGGGGAATAGGGTAATAGGGGAGGGTAGGGATGGGAAGAGAAGAGAATAGGGGAGGGAAAGGAAGGGAATAGAGGGTAGGGGATTGGGCCTCCGGTAAACTCACTCACTCGGCGAAACACAGCGCAAGCGCTGTTTTACGCCGGTTTTCTGTGAGAACGTGGTATTTCTCCGGTCGAGCCGGCCCATTCGTGCCGAAGCATGGCTCTCCCACGTTTTATTTGATGATAAGGGTGAAATACGGTTTCCTAGGCCAAGTTCTACTAGAAATATGCATTTGTTCAATGAAATTGAATGTAGGTTAAGTAGCCTATTGTGGCATTGTAACATTTGTCAAATTTAATTTTGTTATAATTGCATTGACTTCAATCTTGAAAAGTCTTGTCTTGGTCCCAATATTTAAACAAGTTATATAATATAATATCATTTTACTTTAAGAATCGGTATGCAGGATGTAACAAAACAAAATGATAATTTAGAGTATGTATGTGTACCTTGTATAGTTTACTGTAAAAATAGTTATTTATAATTTTATTTTTGTATGGGCATGACGTTGGGGCATTTCTAATAGAAACATAGAAGTCAAAAGTAACTCAATATATAAAATCACACATACACACCCAAGTATTATCACTTTTGTTTTGTTACACACTGGCCTATACAATATAATAAAAAACCACAACCTAACATAATATACTCAATAAAGAAAACAGTCATTCACATTCCAGAAACAAAAAAAACATAATTAATATTTTAACCCATCAAGCCCCATACGAGCACCGGTGCTCGCGACAACAATAGAATACAATAGCATTTCCAAGAATCCGCGATCGAAGAAAAAATTAACTTTTGCTATTACATCACTGACCTCCATTATACAAGTACGCTAGACTAATGATACCCTTTGAATTGACAGCTATTTTTTGTGCCTATTTGAAGCGGAATCAGCTCCCCCAATGTGAGGGATAGGAACTTAATTTGACGAAAAAATAACGTTTGAAAGTCGCCATATTGGCGCTGATAGCAGTAGTGGGAGTATTTGGAACTAATACTAGTGATGACAACCAATAACGATTAAGCGGCCATTTGCAAGTTACGTCAAATTTAGTTCTCTTCCCTCTTACTAGGGGCGCTGATACCGCTTCAAATAGGCACAAAAAAAAAGTGGGTATCATAGGTCCAGCGTACTTGTATAATCGTGGCTCACGTTAGCATCGATGCTGCATCGCGATTGCATCGATGCTGCAACGCGATTGCATCGATACTGCATCGCTACAGTTCAATGGCCAGCTTCTGTATCGCGACAGCATCGCTACTGTATCGCGACTATATCGATGCTTAAAGTAGCGCGCAAGTGTGTAAAGGTGGACCATTTGCGACTGCATCGATGCTGCATCGCTGATAAAAGTCGCAGTGTGTAAGGGGCCTTAAATGCGACTCTGGTTATATTATACAAACAGTATACGTAGTATCCCTTGGTAGTCTGTGCCAACAGTAAAATTAGTTATCAATTGTATTAATATGTCTTCTGCAATTTTTAGTCTGTTAAAACTTTCATTGGAATTATGGTGTTTACGTGACCCCAGGTCGTCGATTTGAGGATTAATACTGTTTCTGTGAAAACAGGATGATTTCAAATAGTGAAATAGTAAAAACAATATGATTTCAGTTAATAACAATTATTCAGGGTTAATTTCATATTGATTCGCTTCGGTAACAATAGTAGTAAGAGGAATGGAGTGAATAGTGATACATTTAAATAAAATAAAGAATTTTAAAATCGTCATAGATTTTCTTCATATAATAATCGAGCCTTTCATTATTTTACGCCATTACTTTTAAAAATGTATTCTGCAATAACATCGGAATAATTTTTATAAGTACACATTGCATGGCAGAAAAATATTTATTTTAACGATATAATTATCGGTACCATTTCAACAAAGCTTGCGATACCTCAAGACGGATCGCGTTTATGTCAGATGGCTCGCGGGTTGTACAGGCGGCGAGTTTTGGGTCTTTCGGGCGTCGCGCTCCTGCTTCTGAGGCGCTTCGATCGTCGTCTGCCGCTGAGCAAAGACGGCGAGCTTCTACTATCGTTCCTCGTCACTCTTTTAGTTTTGGCATTGTCGTCCGAATCGGCGGACGAGTCTAACAAGTGGGAGGTGTCGGACGACTCGGACGAGTCCCGGCGCTGCTGCTCGCTGCGAGCGTCGGGCGAGTCGGAGTGCGGCGTGGAGCGGTGGCGCGACGCGAACCTGCGCGTCAGCTCGGAGTACGTCAGCGAATCCCGACGGTCTTTCGCTTTAGGGGTCGGTAACGTCGGAGACTGAACGGCCGATGATCTGAGCTTGCGCTTCGGTGGAGCTCGATAGGCGCCTGTAAATTTTTTTAAATAAATAACTAGTGGTCCTTTTTAGCTTTAAATAGGTGACACCTGCGGCTAACATGCAATATTAATGTATGATTAATTATTTAATCACTGATATATAAACCACTCTGCCCTCCCTTTTGACGCCAAAAAAAAAAACAAGCACTGAATTTAGATTCCACAAGTACTGTACCTGAAGTATCGCTCGAATCGGATTCGTTCTCATTCGGCTGCTGTGCCGTTTTCGATGTAGACGCTGTGGGCGTCTGCGTACGATTGCGGAGAGATTGGGAGGTAATTGTTGGGGGAGTAGGGGGGCTTGCCTTGTGGATGGTGGCGGGAGGGGAGGACAGGGTGGGCGGGGAGCGGGGGACGGACTTGGGGCGGAGCGCCCACGCACTGCGGACCGGCGCCGACTTGAATATCGAGTTGTTCGCCGAGTTAGAATTGCTCCGCGACTTTATTTCACCTGAGACGCAAAATTTTTGGAATTCTTTTATGATTGAAATTTATGGCTTTCAACTGTAACTTTGATTAAATTATTAAAACAGTCTTTAAACTTTTCACAATTTTTACAATTATTTGCATAGGTGACTATTGAGTAATCTTGAGACTTGAAAAAAGATACACTACGGCAACGCAAAGCGATTATACCTTTTGCAGCGGCGGCACGGAGTTTCTGCGCGAGCGCGGGTGGCACGGCGAGCGAGCTGAGCGCGGGCAGGATGTAGCGCAGGTAGCGGTTACGCAGCGACTGCCACGGCCGGTCTGTGGACACACTATGTGTAAGGGCCCGTTTCACCACTTCCTGATAAAGTGCCGGATAGGCTATCCACAACTTATCTGACAGATACTCCATACTCCATCACAGGAAAGGACAGGAAGTGGTGAAACAGCCCCTTAGTATATGATAAACAATAAAGGGAGGTTGCTTTGAATGCGCACATTATGACGTATTACAAACACAATATTATGAGCAAGCCTCCCGATGCCGTTGGCTGTTATTGTTACAACTGTGTTATGTAGGTAACAAATATCTGTGTGTCCCTGTGTGGCTGTCTAACTATCTGTAGTGTAGCAGTCGATGCGGAGTCGTATCGGATCGGCTCCATAGAGAAACTCCCAGTAATGTTCATTGTTTTAGAAAGATAGATAAATAGATGACGCCCGCAACTTCGTTGCGGAAAAATTCGTTTATCGCGCGGAATCCGTCCGTTATTCCGGGATAAAAAGTATCCTGTGTCCTTTCCCGGGACTCAATGTATCTTCAAAATTTCTATACAAAATTTCTGAAAAATCGGTTCAGCTGTTTTGGCGTGAAGAGGTAACAGACAGACAGACAGACACATTCGCATTTATAATTTTATAGTATTTACTTACGGTGGCCAGTTGTCTTGTAATGCTCAGGTTTCAGCTCCTTCCAGATGCGATTGCCATTAACTAGGTTGGCCCGATCGCCCACCTTCAGCCAGGACACTATCGCCTCATCTTCCGCGCGGGAATATGCACGTATGGCTCTGGAATAGACATGCTGACTAAAAATTTTACTACGCTTAGGCGTTTTTAGTTTTTTACTCGACTATACATACGGCAAAGCCAACACTGAAGGTAGTGATTTTTCTATGTACTGCAGTGGTAGCAGCTAAACTACTGGTCCGATTTTAACAAATTATGTGTCAATAGATTAGTAATGTTGTTGCAGGTGAGAGACTTTTTTTAAATGGGTTTAGTCTCAGTTTTATGTAAAAATAAATCGTCAGTGATACATACCCTCTGGAAGATGTGTTTGGCTTTTGTGATGTTTTTCTATCATGTTCGGGTTTGCCATTTTGCTGTTTACTAGAAGTATCAGGCTGGTTCATGCCATTTTTACTTTTAGCCTTTCCTTTTGTTTTGTCTTCTTGAAATGTATCTTCGTCGGAACTTGGCTCAATGGGCAGTTCAGTGATTTTATTTCTTGTAGTCTTTGTTGGAAGAGATGCCGATAGTTGTTTGGTTAGTTTAATCTTATCAATTGCACTTTTTTTTGTTGATTCTTCCATCACCCGACTGAAAAAAAGAGGAAATCAAGTCATGCTCATTGTCATTGCTGTGTATTACTTGGACTAGTCATGTGTATAGTTGCCAGGTTTGGCACCCCATAGGCGGACAGAGCAACTAGTTTGGACTTACATCATATATTATTGAGAATGTTGCCAGTAAGCCAAGTTTTGCCAAGAAATAAAATGTAAAAAGCCTAAGTGAAACTATTTATAATATTTTATTTTGGCCGGACTATAACAAAAGACTGTTCCAGGTTTACATAGATACCTTGCAACCAAATGAAGAAAGCATGCATATTATAATATGTGTTTGTCTGAGCATATTGTTGTTTATAAGCATTTAATTTTTACCTCTTTTTGTCTTTGGGCACAGTAGGTCTGTCACTGTCAGTCACTGAGCCCAAGTTGCGTGACATATTCACTGAATTGTGCTTTTCTTTATCAGCTAAGCTTTCAGAATCAGAACTGACTTTAGTGGACTGATTTTTGTTATTGCTTCTTGTCAATAATGTTTTATCAGCAGTATGTCGTCGTGATTTAAGACTCTTATGCAATATGTTTACGTCCTCAGCATTTTTTTTGCGGTCATCTACAGAATCTCTAGCCTCAATTTCATTTATTTTTATATTTTTGCTAGATCGAAACCTGCGTCTCATGTTCAATAGGCTATTATTTCTAACACCACTTAATTTTCTCAAATCACTAGTAACTTTTAATTTCAAGGGTTCATAGAGACACATTTTCTCTTTATTTTGTATTTTATTATGTTTAGATTCTAAAAGAGATGTTTTTGTCAATCTCTTTTCTGCCCGGTTATTAATATTAGTTCTGCTAGTAGATGTTTTCATATTTTCTTTATCAGTATCACTATTGTTTATTTCATCTTCTTTAAGACTCTGATGGCTTTTACGCTGACGCATTTTGTATTTGCTACTCTTTGATACTTCATGGATGCTCCGGAGTCCAAGATGGGCAATAAATTCTTGTAGTGAGACACTCGAGCACTGACTAGGGGGACGAATCATTTGCGCGATCTGTAGACTTTTTTCCACTACTACTAGAGGATTTATTTTGTAAAATACTGATCTTTTGCAATTATCATCGGCGTCATAATCAACTAGTGATATGTCAAAAATATTTCTTCTGTCGTGTTCTATAAATGTTCTGACTAAAACAACATCATCTTCATCAATTATCAATTCCTTTCTAGGCACTTTGTGTGTTTCCAGTGGTTTAGCTGGAACAGGCTCACTCTCTTCTGTTTCTGTACATTTACCATTCTCTTCAGCTTCTGTACATTTCTCTGTTTCTTTTGTGTGTTTTTTACTCTGCTCTGTATGTGCATACTGTATAACTTCTACAGGGCTATCGGGAGTCAATACACACTGTGTGGCAGTTGAGCTTGTGTTTTGTTTTAATAATTTATTAAATAAAACATCGGTTGCAAATCTAAAAACAATAATAATTTAAGTGAGAATTTTGTAACAAAATAAATATACTGCTTTGGATTACTTTTTTGTGCCAGTACAAAAAGTTATATGTATAAGCCAAACAACACTCAAACAAACACTTTGTTTAAAATGTGTAAGATGTATTACATAAAAGAAAAAAATATTATATCAATTACAGTAGAAACTCGATTTTCCGGACCTCAGTTGCGTGCGTTATACGGATTCGCGATTATCTGGACTACCACAAGTTTTTTTTAAATATTAATTTTCAGTGTTTTTTTAACAAACACTGAATAATATGTACTGAAAATATGCATTTAACCTGCTTTTCTTCATACATTTGATTATCCAGATTTTCGAATATCCATATGCCTAACGACAACAAATAGTCCGGTTAATTGAGTTTCTACTATATTAAGTTTCTACTGAAAAAAAATGATTACTTTCAGCAGTACCTAAGGCCAATTTGAACATGTTATATTTAATGTGTTGATTAATATATTATTACGTCACTTCAAGTGATTCAGATTTCCGACTTATTGCAGACAAGGAAAAAACAATGTGGCAAATATGTATATTGTCAGTATGCACTGTATGTACTGTAATTATTTCCATAAAAGAAACTCACTGGTGATTGTGATGGAAGGCATGTTGACAGGTACAGCAGTTGCAATTTGTTGACTCAATTTGCTGAATCTTTCTCTCTTTCTTAAGTTTTGGTCTTAAAATAGAACATAAAAATTAATGTAACCTTACTCACAATACATTTCCATAGTAACTATAGGTCTACCAGAATCTGATGGCAAAAAGTGAGAAAGTAAATTGACTAGCAATACCGGGGTGATTGGAATAAAACATTTTGATTCTTTTTTTTCCTTATAGCGGCTGATTCTGTGTGTGAAACATACAAATATATAAATTTATCCAATGATCAAGGATATTTTTTGAAAATCTGCTGTCAAAATTTGCCATCAGATTCTGGTAGACCTATATATACTTAATGTAAAGAATTGAGAACACATACTTATAATCATAAAACAATGCTTACATAGTTAGTAGAAAAACTTACTCAACACTAGTAATGTAATGAATCCAAAGCTTTATAATGGGTTTTGTTTACACTAGCTATAGTTATTATTAGATGAGATATTCATGGAATAAGAGAAATGTTATCATTTCTCAAAGAGAAAAACTGAAATGTTGAATGTTATAACCAAAAACTGTTTACTTTATAGGTGGTTAAGACGATTAGTCAAAACATCAATATCATAACGCTCAGTCGTTATTTAGACAATATCCCTATAAGTACTGACCTGATTACTTGAAGTCTTGATCCATCTCTTACAGTAGTGGGTTTGCCCGCCAAAAGCGCTTTTAGTCCTCGGAGTACAGAATTACGGCGCGCGACCACCAAACGTCCCCGACTTAGATAGACAAATTGTATTTTGCCCCAGCCAGACACTCTACCATTATTTTCGTCAACTTCCCGCCACGTACCACCGCCATGTATAAAAAATTTTGTTCCAGACATGACGCCGCGTCACATCAAACACTTCAATAACAACTTCACTGTGTAATTACATCACAATTCAAAAGCACTGTAATTATCACAAGTGTAAAATATAAATATTATTACATGTTGAGGGGTAATAATAATTTCAAAATAATTAAACAAAAAGGATGCCGCCAGCGGCCATTCGCAAATACTTCTTCTCCTTCTTGCTGTTCTTTTTTTTTTCTTTTTCTTATTATGGCGCTCGGCTTTTTAGCCATGGCCAGTGTCAAGTATATAAAATATGGCGGGAAAACAATTTTCTTGTGTACAATTTTCGGCATCGTCGTTTCTCTACATCCTCAGGTCAAAAGTCTAGTCAAAGTCGGAGTAAAAGTCAATACAGTCAAGGAGTCATGTCGGTCGATTCAGTAAAGTGGTAGGCGCTTTACTGAAACTTTCGTTGGAGTTTTGGAGGGAACACAAAATAGCACGTTTCTAGATGTTGTATCACTTTTCGGCACATGCATGATAACGAATATGTTTAATGGTTAATATCCTACCAATATTACACATTATAAACCCAGTCAACACAATTTTAGGAAAATAATACAAAAACACAACAACACTCTTTCTCATTCCCGGCAAAACTCCCTTGCTGTTCTTGCTTCTTTGGTATGTGACCACAGATTACAGTCCGACAACTGACAAAGCTTTACAGTCCGACAAGGCTTTATATGAATGTGTCAAACTGTCAATGGGCGCTGCTGCTGCCAGCTCAGCGATGATGAATGAGTCAGTCAGTCAGGACATGTTATTTTATAAGTATAGATTTACATTTATATTTTATGTATATAATATAATGAGATTTTTTATGACAGAAATGTAATTAAAATTAAATAAATCAACTTTTTAATTAAAACAAATTGCAGCAATAACATTTTTATAGGTCTACCAGAATCTGATGGCAATTTTTGACAGCAGATTTCTAAAAACTATCCTTGATCATTGGATAAATTTTATAGTTGCATGTTTGACATAGGTCTGTGTGTTCAACACACAGAATCAGCCGCTTTAAGAAAAAAAAGCATCAAAATGTTTTATTCCAATTACCCCGGTATTGCTAGTCAATTTATTTTCTCACTTTTTGCCATCAGATTCTGGTAGACCTATGTATGAAATTATTCATAATGATCAAAAAATAATTTTTTGAATTTTATTTTATTTTTTCGATTTTTTGCATTTTCTGAGAAGATTTACTATAGTAATTTTTTTTTCACCATCGGAAAGTAGAGATTTCAACGAACAGAAATCATACTAACTTTTTGAAAAAACGTTCTGCAACGATTTTAAATGGGATAAAATATGTCATTAAAAAAAATAACACCCAAATTTTTTTTGGTTAAATGGACTCTCCTAATGATACCTAAGCCCTGGAAAAAAATTGGCAGAAAGGTTTAATTGCACCCTGTATATAGTTTTGGAATGATGAAATATTAGTCCTCCACTCACCACAGCCTTGTGATGCCTTGGAAACATTTCTTAAACACCAGAGAACAGATGACCTAACCTCGAAATTAAGAAAATTTTAAATACGAATTTCTCATAAACGGAGGGTCTCCTGAGGGTGGGAGTGGTACGGGGGGGTTTTCCTCATCCAATCCATCCCTCCTCAACCCATCTCACCACCAAAATCGTTGGGTATGATTCTAAACCTTAGCCATCATTTTTGCTCGACATAATAATAATGGTACGGAACCACAGAAATAAATAAAGAAATCTTGATTTATTTGTGTGTACGGAACCTTTTGTGCGCGAGTCCAACTCGCACTTGGCCGATTTTATAGACACTGACTTAACAAGTCAAGATGGTGCTGCAATTTGTGTAGTCAATAAATGCAGAAAATTATGCAAGGTATGTCCGTATTTATTTACTTCCTTTAATTGTGGCGAATGCGAAGGATGGGCAAAATATGGATAATCATATTTTGTATGTCATAGTTTAGAGCCAGTCCACACGGCGCGTTGTGTCAGCGTTTCGTCGACGCAGTGCTGCCGTTGCGTTGTTTTACATACAAATAACTAAGGTACACACACGGCGCGCTGCGTCGTCGCAACTGCTTCGTAATAACGCTGCGATGGCACAGCGCCCGTGTGGCCAGCTATGTGTTAAAATATTTGCGTTGCGACGACGCAACGCAACTCAACGCGCCGTGTGCACTGGCTCTAAACTAAGACATACAAAATATGGTTATCCATACTTAGCCCATTCCCCGCATTCGCCACAATTAAAACAAGTAAATAAATACGGACATACCTTGCATAATTTTCTGCATTCATTGACTACGCAAATTGCAGCACCATCTTGACTTATTAAGTCAAACTATCTATATACAGTGTTTTGCTTTTTACGGCCCATTTTTACTCCAAAACAATAACTAGTATTTTTATTATATTTTTTCTATGCATTAAACTCCTAAAAGTAGGTAAGCACAAATCTCGCAAAAAAAAACTCTGGTTGTTGAAGAAGAAAAGTTGGGCTACGAGTGAGATTGCTGAATGCTGATTTCGTGCATCTACAAACATTGAACGGAAGGTGTCGCGTCGAACTGGCAACGTCGCAATTCGCATACCAAAAAATACCGGTAAAAATAAAATGTGTCGCCTCGAGCTGGCAACGTCGCATACCAGAAAATATCGATATATTTACCGGTAAAAATACCGGTATTTTATAACGATATTTTTTTGTTATGTTACTATATATCGTTTATAAAAATACCGTTATCTGGCTACCATTATGAAAATAACGGTACGTAACGATATTTTTTCTGGTATTCGATAACGTTATGAAGCCCTGGCTGCTGGTAAGAACTGTCAAAAATGACGTTTTTGTATGATAGAAGCGTTAGTTCCTATTCTCGCCACGTTCATATAAAGCCTTGTCGAAGTTCGAACTGTACATTTGTATATATGAATGTGTCAAACTGTCAATGGGCGCTGCTGCTGGTAGGGAGAACTGTCAAAAATGACGTTTTTGTATGATAGAAGCATAGATAAAGTATTATAGAATAGATGTAATCTTAGCCCGTCATCGCGTGGCCATTTTGTGCTTATTTTCATACAAGTAGTACCGTAAAACTGGCTGAATAGGGACAGTTTTCAACTTTGAACTGAAAATACTTGTAACTGTATAAAGTATAGATTTCGTGCACTGTTCAAATTTTTGAATTAACTCATGAATTAAGCTACAATATTGTAAAAATGTGTTTAAGCTGTGCCGTTCTTGTAATATTAATAAAAATAAGGTCATCCCTGTTTATACTTCAGATGGCAGTTAATAGGGATGAAAGCAGGGTTATTAGGGAAAACTGTCAGGGTTATCACAATAAAGAAAAAAATAATCAGTCAGTCTCTGTATAAAGTATAGATCCGCCATCACTGACTCCGTCATACTTAAATTATATTTAAGTAAAAATACATAATAAAATCTAATAAAAAAAAATTGAACACACTAAGGGCCTGTTTCACTACTTCCTGATAAAGTGCCAGATAGGCTATCCAAACTTTTTTGACAGATTCTCCATACTTTATCAGCTGTCAAGTTAAGTTGTGGATAGAATATCTGGCACTTATCAGGAAGTGGTAAAATAAAATAAAAACATGGCAATAAGATAGAAATATATATATTATTTTCATTTGTAATTTTTTTTGTTAAATTTTGACAGCAACTGCTCATCAATCTCTAGAATCAAGATTATAGCATTCGTAGCATTCGTAGGTAATTTCTAAAGTCTGCTGGTTCCAAGTAGTTCAGAAAGTTCATAATTCATAATTTTTCGTGGAGCAAAAATTCTTTCAACCATTTTTTTCGCCTTTTATATATTTCGATTTTCATTGAGCCAACAGCTAAGCCTATGAGAAGACCAATTTTTTGTTGCTTTGACAGAACTCGAGCCATTAAGAAGACGTCTGCCAAAATCGCCGCGTGGTCACAACTGATTTAGTCACTAAATTTGGACAAGTGGAATAAGAAGCTTCTAATTAGTCTCCTTTTTAGGATCCTAGCTAGGACTTCTAAATTTAGTGAAATGGAATAAGCGCTTTAGTTAGGCTAGTTACATTTCATACTGCTTGGTATTTTCATGTCAACTTCTTTTTAACTGTGTGTTAACGTTTTATTTTGTAATGTAGCGTGGTGTAATGCTCAAAGTTCTTGAATAAATGTTTATAATTATTATAATTTGTTATTCGCTCGTTTTATTATTTCCCATTAAAAAATCGTAAATAAAACAAGAAAATACAACTTACAAATATAATAATTTTATGACTACATTTGGTGGATCACACACTTCACGACACTTTAGGGTTTCCAAAGTTTGAGTAGACCGTCCTCACCGTACGTCGCCAGCAGATTCTGATGAGGGTGGTGAGTCATGCCGATCACCGCTTTCTCGTGAATCTGTGAACAAATGAATTAAATCATATATTACGACGAACTAAAAAGAAGCATTCTTTTTATAAAAACGAACGAACGGATCGTCTGATGGACAACTATGGAATTAAAAATTATAATCCCTATTCAGGACACAGTGCACGCGACTAGAGAAATTAGTTTTTCTTGTGTTCTGTTCAATTCTGAAATGATTTAAAATTATATATGACGTAATACATAATTGTAGTACTCCCACTTGCATAACATATTTAAATGTATTTAATAATACTGTATATCAAGCTTTTCTGCTATAAAAATTATATAATATTGTTATATAATAACTTCATATTGAAGGTTTACAGAAGCGATAACCGCCGACAAATCCTGTGAACATAATATCACCATTATAACTTCGAAAAGAAACTCACGTTGATAGTCCGCTCCAGTTTGCCGCTGTTGGCGCAGAACGCGTACAACACTAGATCCTCGGCGGCGCAGTACACGAGGCGGCCGCGTGCGCCGAGCGCCGCGCACACCAGCGCCCCGCCCTCCGCCTCGCGCCGCCCACTCGAGAACGACCGCACGATCTGCCCAGCCATGTTCATGATGACGACAGTATTGGTGCGATTACACACTACGAAGTGCTCAGGGTTCTTGGGGGTCAGAAGCAGGGAGTTGACCGGCGGCTCGCCGGACCCCAGCGGCTTCAGCGTCGCCGTACATTCACCCGTACGTACGGACCACACCTGCAATCATTAAGTGCTGTAGGCGAAATATGCTTGAACACATGCCTCATTAATTAATGTGAATATTAATGTGAATAAAACCAAAGACAAGGTGGTTGTTTTGCAGTTAACACATTTAACATATAGATAATATCTATTCTATGGCTCTATGATGTGCAGTTCGGACGCACGTAGAAATTGATGTGTTTTTGACTTGAGTACAAATATGGGTAATGCGTTTCCACGAGGAGCAATTGAAATGTGTGAATAAGGCTGCGTTTCCACCAGAGGTGTGTTTTTGAGAACCAATAGAAACGCTTCATTGACGTGACCTCGCTCAGCGCAGCGATTCTATTGGATCTTAAAAACACATTCCTCGCAACACATCTCTGGTGGAAACGCAGCCTAAGAGTCATATGATGATTCACGTTTGTTTGTCAGTCATTCAGCATGTTTATTGTGCACATTCTCTGTAAGGGCCTGTCCGCACTGCGAATTTTATCCGCGCGGATATTTTCTCGCAATTTTGTAACACATTGAATCTTTTAGGAGTATCCGCACTGCGGATGATAAAATTATATTAATAAATTCGTGAGAATAAAAATCGCGCGGTGAAATTTCGCAGCGCAGACAGGCCCTAAGAGGCCCCGCAGACTGCAGACTTTGTATCGGCCGATAGTTTAGTTTGGCTCTTGATCAGTATGAAGCTGTATGGAAATGCGCATATTACAACATTACCGAGTCGGCCGATAATTAAGGTTGATGGGCTATACGATTATATGATATACTAGACGTTCCACGCGGCTTCGCCCGCGTTAATTAGATATTTCACAGACAAATCAGTCAATAAAAAATAGTCTATGATCCTTCACGTGGTCTACTTCTTATCTGACCCAAATAACAGAAAAATTGCTCTAGTAGTTCGTGAGATAAGCCCTTTCAAATAATTTCCCCCGTTTTTCCACATTTTCTTCTATTTCTTCGCTTCGTCTTAGCGTGATAAAATATAGCCTATAGCCTTCCTCGATAAATGGGCTATCTAACACTAAAAGAATTTTTGAAATCGGACCAGACCATTCCTGAGATTAGCGCGTTCAAATAAGCCCTTTTAAATAATTTCCCCCCGTTTTTTTTTTCACATTTTCCTCTATTTCTTCGCTTCTATTAGTCTTAGCGTGATAAAATATAGCCTATAGCTTTCCTCGATAAATGGACTATCTAACACTGAAAGAATTTTTCAAATCGGACCAGTAGTTTCTGAGATTAGCGCGTTCAAACATACAAACTAACAAACTCTTCCGCTTTATAATATTAGTATAGATATTACGAAACTTAACCATCGGCAAACTGTAGGCCGATGCTAAATCAATACGACGTTCTTCCACGCGCGCACACGACGCCGATTGTTTGGTCGGCCGACTCGGCAGAAATCCGAATCGTGTAAAATTTTCCATTCAAAAATTTATCGCCGTGAATGGAACCGTGCGAGAGCAATCGGCCGACTGTTGTCTAGTCTGCGCACTCACCACCAACCCAACTGTTCAGTTGGCGTAGTGTGCGCGCTAACAGCCCAACCCGACCAAACTATTGCCCTCTAGAAAGTCTGCAGTCTGCGAGAGCTCTAAATGTTATCGTACCTTGACGGTGCCGTCGGAGGAGGCGGAGAGCACGGCGTGACCGTCCGGCGTGAACACCGCCTCGTTCACGAACGACGTGTGACCGCGGAACTCCTTCAGCACCTTGCCAGACTTCAGACCGTGGATCCTGGGGGGAATATCACGTGTATAATATACGGTAAACGTTAGTTAGAAGGAGAAACTGGACTTTAGGCTTATTTAGTTTATATGAACACATGAAGCAGCAGCTTAGGTCAAACTGAGAACATTATTCTTTCATTGTATTGTGTCGCGAGTCGCCGCAACGCAGCTATATTATGAATAGCATTTGCCCGCGGCTTGGCTCGCGTTAAGAAGTATTATTATTATTTAGGTATCAAAGTCTCAGCCCGATCGGTATATCCTCTATTTTATCCCTTGGGGGTAGAATTGATCAAAATCCTTTCTTAGCGGATGCCTACATCATAACTACCTGCATGCCAAATTTCAGCCCGATCCATTCAGTTGTTTGGGCTGTGCGTTGATAGATCACTATTTCAATTGGTCACCTTTGAGTTTTATATATTATTTAGATTTAGTAAACAATTAAGTATTATTTAAATCATCATTTACTAATAGATCTAAACTCCCTCCCACACGCGCACCCCCGCCTTGGTGACGCCCACTTCGCAACGGGCCGTGCAGCAGAAATCGTAATATTTTAATTTCGCCATAACTTCAAAATCAAACGTCCAATTTTAATCATTCAAAGACCAAATATTATCTACATAAACTGTGCTTGGTGATGAAATAATTTATTTTGATAAGGATTAATAGCACGAGTAAAATAAACGCGTTTAAATGAAGTCAAAAAAAAAATCAAGATTTTTAAATAAAAAAATTGTTGTTGTGCCTCACTCGACATAGATAAGTATAGTGTGTCGCGGACTTTTTTGTAGATATTTATAAGATCTACAATTAATTAGAACATGATTCTATCTTTTATAGTTTAGGCAGCGTACGCAAAATAAGTAACTTTTCTGGTTGATTTTTACACCTTGTGTCCGAAAAACCCAAATATCTTACGGAACTCTATTTTTTTCCAAAATAAAATTTATCCTATGTTACTCGTGGATAATGTAGCTTTCGAATGGTGAAAGAATTTTTAAAATCGGTCCAGTAGTTTTTGAGCCTATTCATTACAATTAAACAAACAAACAAACAAAGTTTTCCTCTTTATAATATTAGTGTAGATGTAGATTATACAGTGCGTTATTCCGTTTCGACGACGACGCTACAGAATACAGGGTGTAACAAAACTAAGTGATAATACTTTAGGGTGTGTATGTGTTTCCTCCACTTCCGGTCCGCCCTGAGACGCGTCCTGCCCCCGCCAAAACCTCTACTGAGAAGAGTAAGGGTAAAGGCAAGGGCAAAAAGACGAGGGAGACGGAATGGACCAGCTTTGGACCTTCTGTCTCCAAACGGACGTCGCAGAGTGGAGGGTGTCCCGTGAAGAGTGCGCGGCAATCCCAGTTGCAGCAGGAGTCAGTGGTGCCTGCTCCACAGTCGCAGCCGAAGTCAGCTGAAGGGTGGTCGGAGGTTATCCGCCGCAGGGGGGCGAAGAAGAAGCTCAAGGTGAAGCCAAAGGAGGCACCGAAAAGTGTCCCCAAGGGCAAGAAATTGACACTCCCGAAGTCCGAGGCAATCATTATTAAACTGCGCCCGGAAGCCCAAGAATCGGGAGTGACCTATTGTGAGGTGCTCACAAGGGCTAGGATGGAGGTGGATCCGCAGGAGCTCGGTCTGGGATCGCTGAGGATCCGCAACTCCGTGACAGGGGCTCGCCTAATAGAGGTTCCTGGTCGAACGAGCCGTGATAAGGCGGACCAGTTGGCCCAAAAGTTAGCCTCTGTGTTGTCGGAGGTAGCGGCGGTAACCAGACCTGTCTTGACTGCGTGCTTCAAATTGACAGGCCTGGATGACACAGCCAATGCTGCCAACATTAAGGCGGCGGTGGCGAAAGAGGGTGGTTGCGATCCTGAGCGAGTTTGGGTGGGAGACATTTTTCGCAGTCCTCGCGGAATCGGTTTCGCGAGGATGTCCTGCCCGATCACTGCGGGTAAAGAGTTGCTGCGACGGGGCGGTTTTTGTGTTGGTTGGAGCCGTGTCAGGGTGCAACATGAGGGCATGCGACCCAGGCACTGCTTCAAATGTTTTGAGACGGGGCACTCAGCTATCATGTGCCCCTCGAAGAAAGACCGCAGCGGATTTTGCCGTCGCTGCAGTAAGCCAGGACACAAGGCCAACATCTGCTCATCGAAGCCTTACTGCGCTGCATGTGCAGATGCTGGCCGTAAGGCAGATCACGTAATGGGGGGGAAGGCGTGTAAACCCCCATCCACTCGTGGTAAAGCTCCCCCTCCAAGATCGTCCGGAGGAGAGCAGGAGGCGCCTGAGGCCGAGATGTCAGAGTAATGACAGGACATCTCGGCTTCTTACAGGCGAATGTTAACCACTCCGCTGCGGCTCAGGATCTTCTCCTACAGTCGATGGCGGAGTGGCTCGTTGATGTGGTGGTGGTAGCGGAGCCGTATTTTGTGCCTTCCCTGCCACACTGGGCAGGAGATGCGAACGGCTCAGTTGCCGTTGTGTCCAGGCAAGGTATCGGCCCCCCTCTCATACCGAAAGTAAAGGGGCCGGGGTACGTGGTGGTGGTCCGTGGAGAGATTGCCATAGTAGGAGTCTATTTCTCCCCGAACCAAAATTTAGCGGCTTTGGAGCGGTTCCTGGATGTTCTGGGGCCGCTTATAAGACAGCTGGCTCCTCTACCAGTGGTCGTGGCGGGGGACTTCAACGCTAAGTCCTCAGCGTGGGGGTCCCCAATCACAAATCCAAAAGGGAGGGAGGTGGAAGAATGGGCGGTGGTTACGGGGCTGTCTCTCATCAACCGAGGGACAGTCCCGACCTGTGTGCGATGGAACGGTGAGTCAGTGGTAGATCTGACTTTCGCCACGCCCGACATCGCACGCAGGATTGGAAGATGGAGGGTGGTCACGGAGTTGGAGACACTCTCGGATCACCGTTATATTCGGTTCGAGGTGTCTCCGCCCTCCAGGTCAAGTCCGGCGTTGTCCAGGGGTCGTAGCAGGTTCCCGCGTTGGGCCTTGTCTAAGCTCGACCGGGAACTGGCGGAGGAGGCTGCGATCGTCGGCCGCTGGTGTCTTTCGTCGACGTGGCAAGGTCAAGGGGTTGATGGAATGGCTGGCTGTTTCGGAGACGTACTCAAAAACGTCTGCCGAGCAGCCATGCCGAGATTGAATGGTCCACCCCCTCCACGTCGAGCGGTTTACTGGTGGTCGAGCGAGCTGACGGACCTTCGCGCTGCCTGCAATGCGGCGCGTCGCGCCTACGGACGCAGCAGGCGGCGCCGACCCCAAGACACGGAGCGAGATGGTCGGCTGCATAGGGCCTACGTTGAAAAGAGGGAGGTCCTGAAGCTGTCCATGAGCCGAGCCAAAGAGGCAGCATGGTTGGAGTTGATTGAGGGTCTAAACAATGACCCTTGGGGTCGACCATACAAGAGGGCGCGGGATAAACTCCGCGTTCAGTCGACCCCGTTGACGGAATCGCTCCAACCGGAGCTGCTGGGGAGCATCGTCAGGGAATTGTTCCCGGCCCCCCCAGCTGGATTTACTCCGCCTCAAATGGTTCGGCCGACGCCGGACTTGGCCTTGGAGGACGGTGTTCCGCCACCGGTCACCGACCAGGAGATGGAGATGGTCTTGTCCCGTCTCCGTGACAAGAAGAGGGCGCCGGGTCCGGACGGGGTGCACGGGAAGGTGCTGTCATTGGCACTCGTGCACCTCGAGGATCCCCTTCGGGAACTGTTTGACCAGTGTCTTCGATCTGGACAGTTCCCGAAGGGTTGGAAGAAGGGCCGACTCATACTTTTGCCTAAGGGAGGTCGGCCACCGGATCAGGCGTCGGCGGTAAGGCCGATAGTGTTGCTGAACGAAGTTGGGAAGGCGCTGGAACGTATTGTGGCTTCACGACTCGTTCAGCACTTGGAGGAGGGCCCGGGACCGAAACTGTCAAATCATCAGTACGGTTTCCGGGCTGGTTGGTCTACCGTCGACGCCATACGGCACCTACGGTCGGTGACGCAGGAGGCGGAACGCGAAGGGGATGTGGTGTTGGGGGTGTCGCTCGACATAGCCAATGCTTTCAACAGCCTTCCTCACAGCGTGATACTTGGGGCACTGGAGTACTTCGGTGTCCCCTTGTATATCAGAAGGCTGGTGGGAGATTGGCTCTCCGACAGAGAAGTCGTGTGGGAGAACCGGGACGGGGTCCTGGTGTTGGTGGAGGTCGACTGCGGTGTCCCACAGGGGTCGGCACTTGGACCGGGTCTGTGGGTCATCGGCTTTGACTGGGTCCTGCGATGCTGCCTCCTCCCCGGGATAGGTGTCTCCGCTTATGCGGATGACACCTTTATCACAGCCCGGGGGAGGACTTATCAAGAGGCGGCGCGGCTGGCCGAATCGGCAGTATCGCTGGTGGTCAGCCGCATAAGACGGTTAGGGCTTCGGGTCCGTTTTGAGAAGACCGAAGCCCTTATGTTTCGCGGACCCGGTAAAAGGGGACCTCCCCCAGGTGCACGACTTCGTGTCGGAGACGAGGAGATCAGGGTGAGCCCCAACATCAAGTATCTTGGGCTCACCCTGGATGGAAGGTGGACCTTCGGTCCCCATTTCCAGCAGCTGGGACCGAAGGTCATAAGAGCGGCATCCTCTCTGGGTCGACTCCTGCCGAATATAGGAGGGCCCAGTCAAGCCTGTCGGCAGCTGTACTCCGGGGTGTGTCGGAGTATGGCTCTGTATGGTGCCCCAGTATGGGTGGATGCTCTCACCGTGCGTAATAGGGCCCTGCTGCATAAAATGCAACGGGTCATTGCGGTGAGAGTCATCAGGGGCTACCGTACAGTCTCTTGGGCGGCAGCAACTGCTCTGGCGGGGGAACCGCCATGGGAGCTCACGGCGAGGGTGCTCGCCGAGTTGAACCTCCTCATCACTGAGGGGAGGTCGAATGGCGAAGCCCCTTCGTGGGAAGAGCTCAGGCGGTTCCGGAGACTCGGAGAGCAGTGGCTGCTGAGGAGGTGGGGAGAGGATCTGGCGCAGACCCGGTACGGTAAACGTACCGCTGAGGCACTGCGACCAGTAGAAGAAACCCCTCACCTTCCGCCTTACGCAGGTGCTCACCGGGCACGGATGCTTCGGTGAGTACCTGTGTAAGGTCGCCAGGAGAGAGCCAACGCCAGCCTGCCATGAGTGCGGCGCTGCGGAGGACACGGCCCAGCATACCCTTGAGGTGTGCGATCGTTGGGCCGTGCAGCGCCACGATCTCGTGGCAGTGCTAGGCGGGGACCTCTCGCTCCCGAGCATGGTGCGCTGCATGCTCGAGAGCGATGAGGCCTGGCAGGCTGCGGTCTCTTTCTGCGAAATTGTTATGTCGCAGAAAGAGGCCTCGGAGCGGGATAGAGAGGACGATCCCACCTCTCTGCCGCTCCGCCGGCGTAGGACGGGAGTGCGGAGGCGACGCTATGCGAACCTCCTAAGTCTCGTCTAACGGGGCCCCGGGAGAGGATGGGAACCTCCCCGGCTTAGCGAGTCCCGGCGCCGAGGGGAACGCTTCAGTTTGCCGAAGCGTTCCCTAACTTTGGTGAAGTCCGGTCCCTTCTGAGGTAGACCGGCCGGTCGTGGAGGGAGTCCTGTGTTTGTTAGATCCGGGACATCCCTCCTTTATACGGCTGAAGGCGAACCGCAGGTGGTTTTAGTGGGTAGGAGTCCCACATACCCCCGGGGTGCTTCAGCTAACTGAGGCACATCCCCAACCCGGGGCACCCATGATGGGTTTCCCCTGCGCATCAAAAAAAAAAAAAAAAAAAAAAAAGGGTGTGTATGTGTCCCTTACATAAAGTACGCTGTCAAAGTAGCAGCGCTAAAAAACATTTTTTTTTCTTTCATACATTTTTATTTCAATACCTTATCGTAATTTTTTTTGTCAACCCTAATACTACTACGAACGCGAGAGCGATGACCCTAACAGCTGACAGGGTCAGTAATAAAATAAAATTTATTTTTGAAAGAGAAGTTATAACTTTATAACATTACAGTTTAAAAAGTTTAACACATTTTCAAATTTATTTAATTTCACATTTCCATATTAAAATATTTTTAATAATATTCTTACTCGAAATATGTTTTATTATTTATTGTTGAATAATAAAATTAGTTCATAACATTAATCTAAGATAATAACGGTAAAAAGGACATTTAAAAAATTAAATACATTAAAATAAATGCAATATCCTATTTTTCTTGAGTATGTATGCGGAACCACTAAAATTAAAAAGTATTCATGCTTTTCAAAAGTGAGCGCTAGCTCCGCCCACTTTGGAAGCCATGACAAATTTTTCGATGCTTTAAGGCCGTTTCCCGAGCAAACGACCTTGAGGATTTCACTACCTCACCGCCCCGCCTCACCTCTACAAAGTTACGTAATTTTATTTAGCGACATCTATTGTAGACTGCTTGTACCAATATAAAATCGAAGGCGTTGTGGTGCCATCTAGTATTTATTTATGATACTAACAACAGACACGACTCTCTTCAGAAACCGTGTAAGTCAAATAATTGTGTTTTTGAGTTAAGTAAAATAAAAAAAAAAGAAATTATATTTAAAATATTTATTACGATTTACGAATATACTTTTATTTACAAAACATACTATTCACATTATAATAATAAAGAAGGAGAGGCATATCGTACCAAGAAATGGAGCACTTTATATTAACAAATTAAAGGGCTTGAAAAGTTGGACATTATATTATTGTATGACAAAAAATCTCAAAACCATAGACAATTATTTGTTGTATCTTAGTATAATACTAGCGACCCGCCCCGGCTTCGCACGGGTATAAAATACATAGCTCTGAAAAAATTATTAAAATCGATTCAGCAGTTTTGATTTATATTCATTATTACTACCCGTGGCCCGCATTGGTCGGTACCGCCGCAAAAGCTACGTCCCGCAATTTTTAAATCTGTAATATCTCCGAAAATATTCAATTAAATCATATGCTGTAAAGGGCCATATACATCTACATTAAATCAACAATGTATTTAAGGTATTTAATTGGATAAAAATTAATGCTGTATTTATTAAAATTGCTTCGAAAATTAGCCATTATTTGTCGTAAAGTAAATGACAAAAAACTGTTCTTGTGGGATATCCATAAGAGATAGACATATACCATCGCGGAGTTTTCTGTAGACCTTTTTAATGTGTACAATACTTGGTACATCATTTTGATAAATCTCGTAGGGTTCGGCCTGCGATGCAAGCAAAAAAAAAATGAAATTATTTACGACATCACATTAGAAACCCCAGCAATAACAGTATTTCTCCACTATTTAATGAATGTTATTATACTTATAAACCTTCCTCTTGAATCACTCTATCTATTATTTGGCATGGAGATACTTTAAGTCCTGAGAAAGGACATAGGATAGTTTTTATCCCGGAAAAATTTACGGTTCCCGCGCGATAAACGACTAGAAACAAACGATAAACTAGTTGTTTATAATTATAGCAAATAGTGCAATAATACAAGTGTGTTATTTTGCATGAGAATAAAAAAAACATCCTTTATTATTGCACCAGCGATAGCGATTTAACGGCTGGACCGATTTTGCTGAAATTCGGTATAGAGATACTTTGAGACTCGGGAAAGGACATAGGATACTAGTCCGGGTTCCGTAGAAGAATTTTTTTTATTACTATCAAGCTAATTTTTTGTGAGTATCTTCATTTTGATAAGACGAACAACAATTTTATTTGCGATAAATCTTGAAAGTGGTTTCTATCTCTGTTAGCTATCACTTTCAAGATTTCGCAAAAAATAGCTTGATAATAATCAAAAAAAAAAAATTGGTCTACGGAACCCGGACTATACATTTTGTCCCGGAAAAATGTACGTTTACTGCACAATATACTTTTATGATTTGTGCGTAAACTATTCAATCGATTTTGATGAATTTTGGTTTGGAGATACTTTGAGTCTCGGGAAAGGACAAGGGTTACTTTTTGTCCCGGAAAATGTACGGTTCCTGCACAAAAAACTTTAATGATTTTCGCCTATAAATTTGGTATGGAGATACTTTGAGTCTCGGGATTTCGTTTCGTTTTCGTTCGGGTTTCTAATGTGATGTCGTAGATAATTACATTTTTTTCCGCTTACTTTTTTTTCAGCCTGCGTTTGCAATGTATTGCAAACGCAGGCTGAACCCTACGAGATTTATCAAAATAATGTACTAAGTATTGTACACTATGAAAAGGTCTACAGAAAACTTCACGATGGTATATTATGTCTATCTCTTATGGATATGCCACAATAACATTTTTTGTCATTTACTTTTAACTTCAAATTATGGCTAATTTTCGAAGCGATTTTAACCAATACGGCTTTAATCCTTATTCAATTAAATACTTTAAATACATTATTGATTTAATAATATAGATCTATATGGCCCTTTACAGCATATGATTTTAAGAATATTTTCTAAGATATTACAGATTTAAAAATTGCGGGACGTAGCTTTTGCGGCAGTACCGACCAATGCGGGCCACGGGTAGTAATGAATATAATTCAAAACTGCTGAATCGATTTTAATCATTTTTTCAGTGAGTGACATAGGCTATATATTTTATACCCGTGCGAAGCCGGGGCGGGTCGCTAGTATATTATACAATAAACAAATATTTATATAATATATTATACCAATATACACATTATATTATATACTATATATTATATATATTATACCAATTCGAATTAAATAATCATCGTTAAGACAGGACAACGTCTGTCGGGCCAGCTAGTTTCTTTTAAATATTAAACAACAACATACAACACTTTCTTCTAGTTTGCATATACGATTACTTTCTGGTTCCTTAACGTCAACACTATAAATTGATGTACATAATACAGGATGTTTTTTGTATTTTTTTTTTATCTTCTACCCTCGTTAACATTTTTCTCCCATGGTTTAGAGATTTTAGTCATATATTAAAAAGCAAGTAAAAACTGATACCGATTAACTATATTATTGCTTCTTTGTAATAAATAAAGGAACTAGCCCTAGGGGTAAGCATCTGTCATTAATAAAAATCGAAAAATCTGGCTGGAATCTGGCAAAAAATTGGCTTCACCTTACTTCAAATAACGAAAGAAAAATATGGATATGCCTTTCGGTACACGTAGTTAATATTATGTATGCCACTATACGTTTTGGTTATAAAATTACAACTACTACCATCATAAGCATTTTCACAACGTTCTAACAGTAAAAGTACACAAAATAGTGAAAACATATTTTACTAACGTAATTTATCGATTAACAAAAATAAGTCTTATTTTTCTATACTAGTAATAACTAATAAATAAATATAAAAAACTAAAATATTTTGCAAAATTGTTTGTAAGAAGGCCACATAATTCTATGGCTTTTTATGAAAGTTTAGGTATAAAAGCGTCGGAATTTCCGATCTCCAGTCATTAATTACATTACAAGTAAAAAATCATAAAAATCTAAAAATCGTATCGTAATCGTAATCGTCGTCGTATCGTAGTAAAATCGTCGACTGTAAGCCATTTTGTGTTTCTCATTTATGCTGCATCCAAGTGGTCCATGATTAAAAATTTCTTGCAATTTTGAAAAAAGTGACTGACAGCGATAACTCTCCTTCCAATAAATTTTCCATTTGATTATTTGTCCTTTTTTTCGGTGGTATGCAACTGCACTAAAAAGAAATAAGTAGGTAAGCCTTTAATATATAATATGTGACTGACACACGCTTAACTGATAACCCATTATAAGCCTTTCGACCAATAATAATACCTCTTGATCATCTTTGCCAGTGGTTTCTGTTTTTTTTTTTAATTCTTTGATTTGTTGAGTTTGATCATCCATCGCAATTAACCTGAAATTAAAATAACTTTAAACGAAAGTTTCAAGTGATTTATGATTTATTTTACGCATAAAATGTATTCAAATAAGTAATTTATGGATGTTGTTATAACTGCAATCAACTCCCCCGCGGTTTAATCCGCGGACTATAGATTTTCCCGTGGGAATGACAATTTTTTTTTCACAGTAAAAAGTAGCCTATGTGTTAATCCAGGGTATGAGCTAGCTTCATACCAATTTTTATGAATTTCACTTCAGGCGTTTAGGGGTATAAAAAGTAACAAACATACACACAAACTGTCGCATTTATAATAATATTAGTATAATTAATGATTATGTAAGTTTAGTACTTACTCGTTATTACTTTCTTGACAAAGTTCAAAAATTGATTGCACGGGCAGTTGATCGGCTATCAAATGTTCTTGGGTTCTAAAATAAAAAAGAATCTTTAAAACTATAAGCAAATACTTGTTTTTACAAATACAGTACAGGTTCCCTAGAACATATATTTTTTGACTTGATTACAATCAAGCAAATTTTTTGTGAGTAGCTTAATTTTGATGAGACGAACAACAATTTCCTCTGCGAAAATTCTAGAAAGTGGTAGCTAACAGAGATAGAAAGGATTTAATATTTCGATTTGATGGTCCTAAAATATGGATTTTCCTATGTATAGGATAATGTTGCTGTTAAATGATATAACTATTAACCTATCAATATACAAAAAATCTGCAAAAAATATACAAAAAATTATTGTTCGTCTTATCATAATGAAGCTACTCACGAAAAATTAGCTTAATAGTAATAAAGTCAAAAAAATGTTCTAGGGAACCTGTACTTTGTTAATAAAAATTAACTAAAATTTGCACAATTCATTACATAGAAATCTACCATGTTGACACTTGACGTCATTTCTTCCACTTTTTTTATATAATAGGGATGGCGGTTCTATCTGAAGAAAAAAAAAATTAAATCAATTCGAATCATGACCGAATATCGATCCAAAAAAAAAGAGGCCAATAAGATCGATTTTTGAATAATAGATTTTTTCATTTTTTTTCGTCAGTTTTTTAATGTAAATTTTTTTTTTTTTTGAAAAGACTAGCCATCATTACATGGATCTAAACAAACTAGCGCCATTATTATCATAAAAAATGTCAAAGAAATATCAAGTTTATCAACTACCCTTGGATTATTATAGTAGGAGAGCCCAAGAGAGGGTTTTGCGACATGCTCGAGCGTGTCAGATTTAGCTTGTATAAGGCTTGCGACATGTGTCTAGTTATCATGGTATAGAAATCATATTTCTCACGTGGTGGGTTAAAAAGTTATTTTCTAATATTGAAATGTCAGCGGATCTGTCAGATTAAGATCGAAGATGTTCACTGACAATTTAAAGATTAGGTGAGCCTGTAGGGACATTTTAAAATACATATTAAAAATAAAGCTTCATATGTTCCTGATTTTCACAGGTATTTTATGTTGCACTAAACTAAATGATTTTTGTCCTTGTTGTCTAAAATCTTGTTAAAATTTACATAAATAAGCAATTTTCTGAATATATTTTCTTTTTCATAACTTAAAATGACTGCAGTCTCCATGACGCTCGAGTAACACGAATAGCACTCTGGGCTCCCCTACTATTATATGATTTGAAAATTTGAAATATTCGTCCCCCATCTTACACAATCTTGGTGTGCCTCGAAAAGACCGAGAACAGTCGAAACTTCAAAATTAAAAAAAAAAAGTTATTTATTCAAAAGGGGTTTACTCCTTTCAAGTTTCAACCTCCTCCCCTCACCAAAATTGTATATCTAAGCTTTTACCTTCGACCGATCTTATTACGAGCTTATTTTTCTTACCTGTTATCATTTTCTTTCGGTTGCAAATTGCAATGTTGATAATGACGACTTACAGGCTTCTATTTCACAAGCAGTTGTCTTTTTCTTGAGTCTAAAACAAATAATAATTTTATTAATACATCGATACAATTAATTGACATCACTGAAAAGTGCAATTTTTGACTTACAGCGTTTTTGTGTTTCGAACAGCTGTTCTTGTAGAACAGCTGTTCGAAACTGGTAAAATAACATGGCTATAAACTTTGCAGTCTCAACTCTCAACTCTCACCATACCTACATATTATAATATCATGTAATTTATAGTAATTAAATTAGGTATAATATTAATTAGGTAGGTACTTACATAATTTCGTTCATTTTCTGCGCATTCTCTTTCCTTTGCCGGATACGTCTTGCTTCGGCATTTTTACAAATAAAACGTAACACCACTTGAACATTTTAATTAATAAAAAGGTTAATTAATAAAAGAGCCCTTTTTCTTTTTTTTAGGTAATACACAAATAATAACACAATCACAAGGTTCAAGAATTCTCTAAGAGTCCTTACGCAATAGGTATTTGATATGAGCGTCTTTTCGCAGTAAACAACACAATAACAAAATTAAACGCCAAAACAAAATAAAAATATTATAATGTGAAGGCGCGGGCGCATTAACAAGAGTCAGCGGGTACGAGAGACACGGGTTCCCCGTCCGAGAAGTCTTGCGACACTGCCGCCCGTCGCCCGCGCACGGACCCGCAGTCTACCGAATTAAAGAGTTCGCACCGAAATTTTAAGTTTTTTAAATAACTTAGTTCAAAATTGACCAAAAAAAAAATTAAACCGTGATATATGTAGCTTATGAAATGGCCTATCTATTGGTGTGTGTTTCAAATAAACGTAATTTGTAACTACTAGGGAGATGCTGAAAGTATGCTTCAATTTTAATAAATTGGTATTAACTTTGGAAGCTAATATCATGAGTATAATAAACAAAAATAGAAAATTTAAACCGAGAAAAGGAATGTTGATATACTGAAGATTATTGCTGTATTTTTATTATAACTTGGTAGCTTTCAAATTATGAGTTTATAAGGCTCTAAGTACAGTAAATTACGGAATCTCCGTAGGGGAAGGCCCTTAATTGGTCGCGGCGCATACACATGCTGCCCGCGTTAGACCAATCGACGCGTTTGATTTTGAGTCTATGAATGAAAGTCCACGTTGACTACAGATAGGACTGTAACTCAAATATTTTTTTTAAATTTTCAAATTTGTTTTTCTCTAAAATCGTGTGGCTTACAAATGCTTAGCACATACTACTTTTTGGATAGACCTACACCCAAGGATTACCTCAGTTAATTTTTATCACTAAGTTTTGTTACACCCTGTATATTGGTACTTTAAGAATTATCCTATCGAAGTATCCTATTATTGGCATGCATGGTAATTTGTAACAGAAATCTCAAGAAGCAAAAAAGGGATAACTGTCAATAATGGGGTAGTTTATCCTAGATGGGAAACTCCTAGATATTTTAGGCATTACGGCTACCTCTATATCAGAGCAATGTGGCCTCTTACCTGATAGTGCGGTCGAAGGAGGCGGACAGTATCTGCGTGTTGTCTCTCGTGAACTGCAGGCACGTCACGCCCTTCGCGTGCGCGCGGTCCAACTTTCGCTGCACCTGACCCGTCGATACCTTCCACACCTACAATGATACATTGTAATTATGTACTGCAGGGGTGTTATGGGATTTACATTAGTGGTTATTGATTAAGTTGCAAAACTTAGAGTACGCACGTACTTACACACGCAAAGAAGTCTAACAAAAAAAAAAGTTATTTTCTTATGCAATCAAGTTTTGTGTAAAAATACACTCTATTTCGCGTGTGTTAGGGACGATTTGTGTCGTTATAGCATTCTGCAGCACAGCACTTCTCTAATACAATCTTTTATTATATTGTCGTGCGTCAACTCAACGCAGAAGCGCATAGAAATAACAATACGATATTCCGCTGTGTACAACAATAAAGATATTACGACAAGCAACTTTATTATTACGCGGTCAAGATATAATTACCTTAATTTTTCCATCGTTAGATCCCGCAGCGAGCGTGTCGCTGTCCCTGGCGAAGGCGAGACTCAGCACGGCCTCCTCCATACTCATGTACTCCTCGTGCGCCTGGTAGCGCAGATCTTTGCGGATCTTGCCCGTCGTGAAGTTCCACACCTCCACCAGTCCGTCCACAGAACCTGTCACTAGATACTGTCCGTCGGGTGAAAACCTATAAGTAGAATATAACAACAGTATCAGCAGAGAATGCAGCATTAGTACAAGAAAGTCAAAGTGTCGAGTATCACTTTGAGTTTATAAGAAGAGGAATGGTTTTATTTACAATGTTAAAAAAAATCTTAATTATTGTTTCTTACTTGGCACATTCCACATGCGACTTCTGACCAAACTTAATAATTTTGGACAGCTGTGTTGGGCACTGGTCATCTTCTTCATCTCTTATAGCAGCTTTACCACGGAAAAGATCGATTGTTGTACCTGTAAGAGGGAACAGAATTATAGCAATGCACTACCATAATGTTAAGCAAAAGTAATAAAAATTGTAAATTCTTAAATAAATAATAATATATTGTGTTATTTATAGTTCACTAGCTGACCCGGCAAACATTGTTTTGCCATATAAAGTTATTTCTAGTATCAATATAAAAATTAGATAAAAACCTATTCTCAGGCCTAAGGAATGTATGTACATACAAAATTCCATTAAAATTGATTGAGCCGTTTTGGAGGAGTTCGTGCACAAATACTGTGACACGAGAATTTTATATATTAGTTATTAGATATAACATAAACTGTAAATCTGTGGATTTGATCTTCTTACTTGATGTCTTACTTGATAAATTGATAAATTTAAAATAAATAGAGACAAAGTTAAAAGATGTTTCCAAAATCCCTGGGACCTGATTCATATAATGTATAATTCAACTTGGATTCCTTAATATAGCAAGCAATAGCTTCGACCAATAGCTGCAACGTTTTTGAATCCAAGTCAAAAATGAATTGTGAATAACCCTGCTGATTTTTTTTTTGTTGATTGCTTGATCTTGCAATCAGTTCTCGAACTATGAGCAGATTGATTGTGTGTCTGGAATTAAAAAATAAAGTTAAATACCAGGTGGCAGGAGCCCCTGATGCTGCTGCCACTTGAGCGCCTGCCCCAGCAGCGCGAGCAGACGGGAGGAGGGCACGACAGACACTTCGCCCGCGAGCGCCGCAGCCAGCGCAGCCCGCCGCCACTCCTTGCCGCCGCCGCCGCCGCGCGCGCCACCGTACGCCTCACGAGGATCGAAGTATGAACGGGCCAGCATATTCTCTGTGTATGTTACAAATTACAATCTTAATAGAATGTTGGGCATAATTAATTTTCTTCTAGCCTCTTATAAAAATTAACACAGCAAATACCTACACGAGCCCTGTCCAGTTTCTGTTTGGCAATTTGGAAAAATCACTTGTCAGACAAATAGACCTTGAAAAGTTATGGGGCGTATTGTGCTGTATAAATAAATATATATTTTTTTGTGTGTGTATATGTATGTAATACACCTCTTTCTACGTTAAAAACAAGTTTAATGTAGAAAGAGGCGTAAGACAGGGGGATCCGTTATCCCCTAAACTGTTTTCAGCCGCTCTAGAGAGTGTTTTTAGAAGACTAAATTGGGATGAACATGGCATTAATGTAAATGGCAAGAATGAAAAAACTCAGTCACCTCAGATTCGCTGACGACTTGGTGCTGTTAGAGTAGGATCCAACTAAACTAGAGCAGATGTGCAAGATGAAAGTGCAAGAATTGGGCTTAAAGTAAAACTTGAAAAACAAAACTTATGACTAACAGCACCGAGACATGCATAATCTTAAACAATGAACCTTTAGAATATGTGCAGGAGTGTACCTACCTTGGTCAGGTTATATCCTTGAGGGACCAAATAATGAAGAAAATCAACATGAGAATAGCTAATCGGCTGGAAAAAGTTTTGGTCCCTTAAGGAGATCATAAAGTCAAGAGAACTGGGTATGGCTATAAAGAAAAAAACCTTTAAGTCATGCATATTGCCCAGCCTCACTTAAGGATGCGAAACTTGGGCTCTTACTGCGTCCCAAAGATCTAAGCTTGCTAGGTACCAAAGGGCTATGGAAAGGAGCATGACCGGACTTAGGAGACAATATAGAGTGAGAAATATTGACCTTCGTACCAAAACAGGAATCACTGATATCCTAACTCGCATTGATCAGCAGAAATGGCGCTGGACTGGCCACATGTTACAGGACTCAAAAGGAAATGGAGCAGAGAGGTGACGGAGTGGTACCCAAGGGACGGTAGAAGAAACCGAGGAAGACAAAACCAAACATGGGAGGATGAACTAAGACTTACTGCAGGACCGAACTGGAGACGGGTTGCAACAGAGAGAAATCAGTGGAAGTTGTTGGAGGAGGCCTAAGCCGAGACACACTGTGTTAAGGGATCTTATTTAAAATGTAAACCACAAAATTTGAAAAAACAGAATAATGGGCTATTTTATTTATTTTAGGGTAGTATTTAATCGAGTGACTGTAAATTGCCGTTTTAAGTGTCAAAATTAATTAATTTGGGTTATAGAATTACTATTTGAGCGACTGACTATGAGTGACGAGAAATTAACGAAACAGCAACTTACAAATTATTTGTTTCAGTTACTTAAAATACAAAATGAGCAGCTTCATAATATTTGAGCGACCTAATATCTGTTTGAGTGTCAACGTTACGTCCTGCATTTTTTTCAATATTTGGCAAATGTATTTTTTATACTGAGCGGCATTTTATCTTAAATGAAGTGTTTCGAATACTAAAACCACTTTGAAAAATACACTAATGAGCAGAGTACAATGAGCTCATATTAAAATAAAAAAAATGAATATGAAATAACTATTTGATGAAACACTATTAATTAGGGATCCCTAAAACCATTTTTTTTTTTACTATCAAGCAAATTTTTTGTGAGTAGCTTAATTTGTCACAGTTCTAACATACTTTTGGACTTTCCGGATTGTTTGATTGATTGTTTTTGTTTTGGCGGGGGGCTGCGCCCCCTTTTACTTTATGACTTTATGGGATACAAGTGAAAGATAGTGTGCTAGTGTCATAATTAAATCAACCTAGTTCGTAAAAATCTTTATGAAATTTTAATAATAATACGTAAATACCCAAACGGAACATTTATAATACTGAAAGATGGATTCTTTCTACTCAGAAAATATTACTTTTAAAAAATCCAACTTAAGAAAAGCTACTTCAGAGCAAAATCTGATTTTGAATATCACAGATGATTATTCCTCTTCCACATCTGTATTGGATTTATCAACTGAAAGTCAACCAAACATTATACATAACACCTTAGAAGTAATATCCCTAAAATCAACAATAGAAAATTTACGAATGGAACTTACCTCAGCCCACGACGAAATTGGAAACTTAAACCTGGAGAATATGGATTTGAAAAAACAATTGCAAATATGCAATAAAAAGTATTCTATTTTGAAATCCGTCTCAGAAAATCAAAACATTACGCCAAGAAAATCACTTTGCACGCCAAATTCAGCTAAAATATTAAAAAAACACAAAAAATAAAATAAAACCATCACTCAAGAACACTCAAGATTTGACTGAAATTAATTACATGCTACGCAAAAAACCTATGGATTCGCTTATCAATGCAAATAACGACATCACGTCTCAAGGACGGGTCAGTACTGAAGGCAACGAATACTATACTCACAAGGAGACTGAAGGGCATTTCAAACGGAGTGAAGTGATATACATATTAGGCGACCAACAAATGACCAACTTAACAGTAGGCATTCATAATAAGCTGCATAATTTAAAAAACTTTTACAATAATTATACTTATAGTGTACAAGGAATTGTTAAGCCATATGCTACAGGAGATAAGATTTTACAGTATTGTAATTACTTGTGTGAATCTAATTTGTTAACCAAAAATAGTATTGTTATAATTGGTATTGGTAGTAATGACAAGAACCCCTATAAGCTGTTCACTGATATTTGCAATACCTTAAGCAAACTACCAAATTCACATGTGTTCATAGTTGGAGTAAAGCACAATCGTTACCTAAACACTAAGCTTCTTAATAACACAATTTGTTCATTAGTTAAGAATTATGATAATTGTACTTATATACATCCTGACAAATCAATTGTAAATTTAATGTCCATGAACAAATATTATGATGAGAAATTGCTGCACAATTTATGGTTAGAAATTAAATCTTTAATATTTAAAATTATATATATTAATAATAATTGCAAAAAAAATGAAAACTGTGATGTACAGTGTACACAGTCAGCACAAAAATCAGATAAAAAGCCAGTTAAAAAATCAAAAATTCATATCCTAGGAGATCATTACATTAAAGGTCTTAGTAATAATGTACACAAATATAGACAAAATACGTGGAACGATAAATATTCAGTATTGGGGACTATAAAACGAAATGCTACCTACTCGCAGTTGTTTAATATCTCTACTGACTCAGCAAGTCGGTTTACAAAGTTAGACTATGTTGTTTTAGCGGCAAGGGTTAACGAAAGGAACTTAGACTCGTTTATATCGAATATTACATACACGCTCGTGAAATTAGCTCAAACCAATGTTCTTATCGTCCCATATTCCATGAATAGTAAGTCCTATATTTTTAACAATATACAAACAAGATTAGCATCGACCTTCAGTAATTTTCCTAGTGTAAGGGTGGTTAATATTAGAAACTCCATATATCAAAAATCGTTTTTAAAAGAAATATGTGAAAAAATTAATGCAATAGCATTTCAAATATTAATAAGTTTCTCAACTGTATATCGGCACTAACATTTTCAGAGGTATATGAGAAAACTACTTTAAAAGAGTCTTTTCATGAGTTTCATAGCTTACTGTGTTTATTTTTTAACTTGTGCTTTCCTATTGTTAGAGTAAAAAAATATAATAAATCAAAAAATCAGACATCATGGTTGACTAAGGGACTCAAGAAGTGTTGCATTAAAAAAAGGGTACTATATCTTAAATATAGGGTAATGGGAACTGAGAAAAAGAAGAATGACAAGAACTACAAACATTACGCAAAAATACTAAAACAATGCATATTTAAATCAAAACAGCTGACAAACAAAAAATACGTCGAAAAAAAGAAAAACAAATGCAAAGCCGTATGGCAAATTATAAATGATAATGTTAATGAGACAAACCCTGACTCAGGTATAGATAAAATAGTACATGACAATAAAATATATACAGCTTCTACTGACATTAGCAATCTCTTCAATAATTATTTTATAAATATGACTAATAAAAATGACTTTAAATTTAATGCACATGACATATCAGATACTATGACTTCAAATAATAATATTTCAGAATCAATATTTTTAACGCCAACTGATCCTTCAGAGATACATAAAATTATTAATGGATTAAACAACACTAGCTCGGTTGGAATAGATAACATCAGCACAAAAATATTGAAGAGCTCATCAAAATTATTATCTAAACCTTTAAGCTACGTTATTAATATGTCCCTACAAGAGGGCTCTTTTCCAGAAATCCTTAAAACATCGGTTGTTAAGCCACTTCATAAAAATGGAGACAGAACAAACCCTAATAACTACCGTCCGATCACATTAATTCCAATCCTTTCTAAATTATTTGAAAAGGTTATGTTAAACCGTCTTGAGAGTTTTGTATACCGTCATAATATATTAACTAAAAATCAATATGGCTTTCCAAAAAATAGCAATACTACCTTAGCGTGTTTCAATCTTATAAAAGCAGTCACAGAAGCCCTAAATGATAGAATACCGGTTGCTGCGGTATTTCTCGACATGAGCAAAGCGTTTGACCTTGTCGATCATGCTCTCCTATTGTATAAATTAGAAAAATATGGCATAAGAGGCATTGCTAAAAATTGGATAAAATCCTATTTGTCTGACAGATACCAATGTGTTGAAATAAGTAGAATAATTTATGAAATTAAAGTTACCACTCGATCTAAGTTGCGAAAAAACGCATTCGGTGTACCTCAAGGGAGTCTTATCGGGCCTTTCCTATTTTTATTATATATAAACGACCTACCAAATATAACAAAATATCTAACAATATTATTTGCAGATGACACCACAATCATTGTAAAATGCAAGGACACGAACTCTTTTGAAGCGGAACTACATTCTACTTTATTAAAAATAATTAACTGGTTTAAAAATAATAATTTAAAATTAAATATAGGTAACTAAAACTCAACTAATCCAATTTCAAAATTACAGAAGTAAAAAAACAAATTTGAATATGCAATATGACAATACAAACATTTTAGAAGTCGACTCTGTAAAATTTCTGGGTTTCATGCTCGACAAGAACTGCAACTGGAAGGTCCACATCGAACAAGTGTGTAATAGACTAGATCGATTTGTTTATGCCTTGCGTAGATTGCGACAAACGGCAGGTAGTGAGGCAGCCCTAACCGCATACCATGGCTACGTATCCTCGGTCCTTTCGTACGGCTTGTTGTTGTGGGGTAATTCAGTGGATATCGAAAAAGCATTCCGTGTTCAAAAAAAATGTGTCCGAGCTATTTGTGGCTCCTGGTATTTGGAAAGTTGCAGACCACTATTTAAGAAGCTGCGCGTATTACCGCTAGCCTGTATGTATATTCGAGAGCTTTGTATGTTCGTTAGGTTGCATCCAGAATACTTTAAACTCAGTTCAGATGAAGGTCGGAAAAATGAGAGATATAAATTCAAACTTTATCGTCCTCGGTGTAATTTGAATATATACAGAGATAACGCATACATACAGGCTATACACATATTTAATAATATACCCAAACAATTTAAGGAACTACCCTCGAATAATAAATTTAAAAAGGAATTGACATCTTGGCTTATGGAAAATTGTTTTTATGACTTAAATGAATTTATGCTACATAGTAAAAAATGGTACTAATCTTGTTAATATTAAATGATAGAATAATTATTTTTAGGTTTAATTTTATTTATTATTTTTTGACACAATAATATAATATACTTACTTATATATTTTTTTGTTAATGAAATTTGACGTAATTTTAATTTTAAACTATTGACTACTATTTTTAATGAATTATATTTGACATTAGTTATTATTAATGATGTGCATTTTGACCCGAGAAATTTTATAATTATAAATTATTATTATTCAGATGTATTTTTATGATTTCTTTTAATTATATACTATTATTGTCTCTTTAAATAAAAAATGCACTGGTTGTTAACTTCATATTGACAGATATTAAGTAGGACTTAATTTTGTATTGCACACCATTTTAATATGGTAGAATGAAAGATTCAATTGTATAATATATAGAATTAAGACCAACCTGTACTTCATTCTGGCAATAAATGAATTATGAATTATGAATTATGACGATCGCCGGCTGCTGCCGCAGCACGCTCGCTGCGCTCGCTCGGCTCCCTCTGTGTTGTGGTCTAAGTTCTAACCTAACCTACTTTTGGACATTCTGGATTGTGTTTGTTTTTGTTTTGGCGGGGGGCTGGGCCCCCCGAGCCCCCTTTGGGGGGGCTGCGCCCCCCCCCCCTTTGGTAACCTTGGCCCTTCAATCGCGGATTCTTGGAAATGTTATTGTATTCTATTGTTTTCGCAATCACCGGTGATCGTATGGGGCTTGATGAGTTAAATAGGCTATCTGTTAAGAGACCAAAATAATTTTCTCATACGAAAATATATAACATGTTTGAGTTGTTTTTCAGCTTAAAATAGTAATTACCTAGGTTCCTGCACAAAAATTTACTACAAAATATTTAAACACTAAAAAATATTTTTTAGTGTTTAAATATTTTGTAGTAAATTTACTATTTATTTATATATTACGCACATTGCTGCCTGCGAGCCAGTGATGCAAGCGCATGGCAATTGTAAACACGCAACGCTATTTGTCCGTAGCCCAACTCACGTGACTGCAACGATTCGTCGCCCCGCTCCCATTCGAATTTGCGCGCATTTAACAATCTGTAGTTTTCATTAAAACACGTATCAAAATATAAAACATAAACCCTCAAATAGAATATCAGTAACAAATAATCATTAATAAAGTAGCTCACAAAAGTTTGCTCAAAGTGAACTTTTTAGTAGTTCGTAATGCATAACCTCACTTAGAAAAATTGAATCTATCTTTAATATTGAAGTTGCCCGCTATGTATTTCCAGTCGCTCACTTAGTAATACAGTCGCTCGGATAGAATTTTAATATCTGAAATAGATTAATCACAATCCGATTTTTGTAAGCTCGTTCTGGATTTTATTATAAATCAATATTAGTCGTTAGTTTAGTTTATTTTTCGCTTACTCAAATTCATACCGCTCAAGTTATTAAAACAGTATGTTCATCATCAGTCGCTAAATAATTTTTTATTCGCTCGTTTTATTATTTCCCTTTATTTTATATGTATGTAATAAAAATTTTTGTTTGTTTAGTGTGAATGTTGTTATAGAACACCTTTATAATAAGCTTTCCACTGTGTCTGAACTGAACTTGGTTAGAGAACAATATTATTGATACTATATGCTACCTAAATTTCAAGTATCATGAAAATTAAACAGTGTATTGGAAATGCACTGTTAAATATTAATTGAATTGCTTGCAAAATAGAAAATCATTATACTCTTTGCAAGCCATACTGTTGTCTTTGAACATTGATATATAAATATTTATTAGGGAAACACTAACCAAGATGCATATATCTATCAGTCTCCTGCTGTTTCATGAGCAGGCATGGTTGAGTCTGTCGTAGTAGTGTACGGGCAGCTCCTAGCTCTCTTAATTCAATCAGCTCAAGCACCACTTGTTCATACAAGTCCATCAACTTTTTGTCAGGTAGTTTTAAGGATGCCACCGCCTTCAACACAGTATCCCAGTGTCCATTGTTTATGTCAGCACAAAATCCGTCAACGCTGTCTACTGTGTTCAGTGATACTCCAGTTTCCTCCTGAAATATTTTTTCAACAAATAATATGAGTGAAAGGAAATATTGTTATTATATTTCTTAATAATATAATAAGTAGTTAAAAAAGTAATAGCAAATTAAATTCAGGGCAAATAATAAAAACTGCCGGAATATGTGGAACAATTAACCATACCTGCAATGTTTGCAGAGTTTTCGTCAAGTTTGATTCTTTTAGATATTGTTGTATGAGACGTATGACACTAAAACAGATACAAATGTTCACAAAAGGTAATTAATTAAAAGAACATATTGTTTTATACAAAATATTCCTTAAGTTAAAAATTTACTAACTCAGCAGACTCGATTTCGATAGACATTGTGTAAGCGTAAAGTATAATTTATTGTAATAAAAATGTACTTTATGATTGTTTGATTAACTCTTGTATCCTTAGTATTTATCTAATTTAGATACATTTTAGAATTTATTGCAATTTAGGCAAATAAAATAAAATTCGCTGAAAACCAAACAATTCACGCTTGTAAATTGTAAAGCTTGTTATGACATTTGACTTTGACTTTGACATATGATCATAGACCTTTTTTTTTTTTTGTTAATTCGTCCCGGTCGGGACAGGCAAAGGGAGCGTTGCCCATACAGCCATGACCATAGACCGTAGACGTGCCATAGATATTTAATACTTCTTGTCCTTTGCAAAATACGTAACATATGTCATATGCCTGCCCATTGTCCACAAATCACAATAGGAAATATTACTGCAATGTTTTCAGTTTTCACGTTCGACAGCACTCGGCAGCACCAGCACACACAGTAAAAAAAAAGTTTTGTTCTACATTTCACAACGTTTCTGTCAATATTCTGAGATGTGTGCAACATGTCGGATTTCGGTTGGATTATTTAGCGCCAGTATGTGCTAGTAGCGCCCTTTGCGTAATATTTCCTATTCAATTTGCCTTTTTCATTTCCCTGTGAGTATAGTATTTAAGTATACCGTACACTAAACACCAAACACCTATACTGATGCACAATGCATTCCAATGCCTGTTTTTATAAGAAACCATAGTAATCCAGGGCTGGATTCAAATTGTAGTCAACAAGACCTACCAAAACATTAAAAAAAAACATTTTTCTATTTTCAAACTTGGAGTCGTAGATGAGTTTTAAATAAGTTACTAATTCTTAAGGGGGCGACTAACCCAAAATTGTCGATTTTATAATTCATTTTTATACTTGAAAATAAGCTACGAATTGTTTCATTTTCTAAACACAGATACTACGAGCGAAAACACGATATCTTAAAATTTTCTCGATACAAAAAAATCACAATGCATCTAATTTTTACGAATTTTTTATATATTGCCATAACCGTGCATTAAACTAAGTTAATATTTTAACACATTGTATAAAATTCTATCATTGAGACACTGACCTGGCGGATTTTTAAAATGTTGTATATTTATCGAGTTATTAAGAAAAAACTAACTTGGTGATGATTCCGTGTCGTCCTTTTTCACCTGGCGTATGAAAGACGGGCGTGAGTGTGAAGAGAGAAGGTAAATGATTGATTTTTTGCGTTAGTCGCTCTCTTACGGCCGTTCCCAATATTCAATCTATCTCTGGTTTGACATACGACCACTGACCTCCATGTATAATGGAGGTCAGTGCATACGACCGATCGCAGGCCGCAGCCACAGGCCGCAGCTAACATTGAATTGACATAAAATATATGTCTATAATGTCTAATGAGAGCTATTCCTATCTCTAGTAGGGCAAAACCAGAGATAGATCAAATATTGGGAACGGCCGTTAATCTGTATTGGAGTCTTGTTTGTTTTGGTCAAGTTTTGACCTATCAGTAGTCAGTACTGTCTAATGCACAAACATAGATCGATAGATACCGCATGCCGCTCCTTTTGTATGAAAACGAGCGTGTCACTTTTTTCCTACCACTGTGACGTAGCGATGATAAGAAACGTGTCCATTATCAAGGCCAACGTTTCTATTTGAATTTCTACAGCTCAATACGGCACTTTTAGGCATTTAGGCATTTTTGAAATTCCGATTGACCTGCGATTCCGATAGCAGACTAAAGAACAGACTTTCGAAAGACGAGCATTGCTCGTCGTATGCGAATTGCGAACACGATATGGCACGCAAAGTACATACATACTTAAGCGGTATCTATCTAGATCTATGTTGTGGTCTAAACTCTAATGTCATAAATTTCTCTATGGTTTTGACACTTCTGAAAATTCAATAAAAACTTGATAAATAATTCAATAATAATTAATATTTTAAGGGCTTCTTCAGGATTGTATTAAGGTAGGTACAGTTACACATGCTTATTTCAAGCACGAAAGCATGTTTCAACCGAGCAGTTGCTACTTTCGAACACGTGTGCCCAAGCATTGCTCAAAATAAGCATACTTATTTCGAGCATGCTCAAAAATCGACAGGCGTGCGATTTTTGAGCATGCTACCTGCGGCGCGGGTGGCGGGGGCCTTGGTTTAAGCACGTGTGGACAGGTTTGTGGTAGTATCGAATATCGATCAGTTTTTCTCTTATAATAAGCATGCTTAATAAAAGCAAATGTAGAGTTCAAACAGCATGCTTGGTTTGCTATTTTTGAGTAACTGTACCTTTATACTTATCTGTGAGGATTGTTCAGGATCTGATAATGATGGGAAATAATGCAAGATGCAAAAGAAAGAAAAATAAAAACTTCGAAAAAATAAGAAACAAATTAAATATCGCTTTTATCAGTAAGGATGGAACAAAAAATAATAATGCTCCTGTGATAAAAAATAAGAACCCTTCTATTGAAAACCATTCCATACGCAAAAATGCTTTACAGACGAAAAGATTGAGATCCTCTGACTCAAATACAAAATATAATGCTATGGAAAATAGCTTTCAAAATAAGGACCAAGAGATTCAACATTCTGATGATATGGTTTGGAATATTCCATATGGTTCTGGAACTGGTGATATGGAAACTTTTATTAAATTTTATCCACAAAAATATTCTGTAACAGAAAGGAACAAGGAGTTAATGAAAATAATATCTTCATATTTAGTAGATGATGTTGATGATAAAATAAGTATGTCTAAAAGTAATATCTGTGTTAATCGAAAAGAAATTAAAAATACACATCAAATTCAAAATTATTCTCAAAGGAAAGAAAATGAATATTATAATCATATACCTACACAAAACAAAGATATGCCGTTTTCACTAGAAGATAACACAATATCTATATGTTCTGAAGATGAAGTAGAAGAATCCCCTATCTATACTTACTACCCACATAGGCTTTATCAATAAAATAACTAGCAACTATGAATATTTTATTAATCCATCTCTACCAATAACTTTATTCTAGTCTTATATTTTCCAAATCAGCAATCAAATCCATATGCTTAAATGAGTCAGGGCTTTTTGTGAATGTTTTAAGCAGATTGAATTTTGATTTATCTTTGCCATTGTAGTACATCTGAAACTGATTGGCCAAGCACTGAGCTTCTTTCCCATTAAGGACATTCTGAAAAAGGCAATACATGAATAAAAATAGGTTATTTCAGACCATGGATCCATAACCTAGTTAGTAGTATACAGTAGTTCTTATTTATATTTATTACATGCTAATTAGCCAGGTAATCAGGTATTTGTTGGAACTGGTCATAATATAATGTACTACAAGGAAATATAATATATTTTTTACCTTATCATATTCACCACGCATGAGCACTAATCCTTTATCACTTAGCTCCGTATAATGGACCATGGTTAAACATTCAGGTGCATTTTCTTTGTGTACCTGTAAAATAAATTTTGGTAATGTGTAAACAAACAAAAGTTATAAGAAGCTAGTAAACTACTATGTCTTTAAAAATGAAAATGTTTACCAATATAAATAAATATGTATTACCTGGAAAGCCAAAAGGGGTGTAAAGTGAACTGTGTGGTCATAATTTTGGCACATTATGAACTCATAGCCCTGTGATCTTGGTAGAGGAAAAAGGAAAGTTGGATGTTGTCTCATGTTTTCCAAAATAGTGGTAAATAAATCACATGGAATTGTAGCGGATATTACTTCTTTACTCTTGTGATACTCTTCCCATATTAGTTGGACTTCTGATGCATCCTTATCTTTGACTAGTTCCACCTTAAAAATTTCCTCAAGCTTCTTGTCTTTTGCACTTATATCAGCTTTAAGTGATTCCTTTGGATTAAGGACTGATGAAAACTGTCTGAAAGTTATATTTTTTGCATTATAGGCTATAACCAGAAAAATAATGTGATTGAATTTATTTTTCTGGTTATAGCCTATAATGCAAAATGCATACCAGAAAAATAATTTACAGCCTAAATTAAGCATTCAATGCAAGATGCATTGCTACTTTTTTAAACTATAATAATAATTATAAAAGGTACAAATTACTTATTTTTGAGATAGATTTAGAATTCAAGTTTTAGTAATCAAATCATAACCAAAAAGTATACATATAGCCAAATGGATAAAACCTTGTATCAACAGAGGAAAACTTCTTCTTTTTCTCTTCCTCTTTGGAGCTCTCCGCATTTTCTACTCTTTTAAGAAACTCTTCGGGTGATGTTTTTTGTAGCACGGCTATGCGATCAGCATATTTTTCATAATACGGGTTCTTTTGCAATTTTTCAATAGCCTTTTCACACTTTACATTCGACGTCATAATTTGGCGTACAGTGATGTTATTCAAACGAAAAACGCCCTTTGCTACTTTTAATGCTACTGCCATTAGGCAATTTTTATGTAACAAAGACAACTTGGTAATTTTTGCAATAACTTCAGGAAAGCTAGATACAGAAATCAGCTTCTTCTTCTTCTTCTTCTTATTTAATGGCGCCCATAGATGCAGGGGTGCATCAGCTGTTGAGCTAAAATGTAAATGTCAACGATGGCAGCTGCTGTTCAGTGTTGTTCTGACTTCTGTCAGTACAAAATGACAACTGTTATGTGGTTGTGGGACTCTGTTTCCTTTTTCATTGCTTGGGACTTAGAAAAAAAAAACCTATAGGAATTTTATTACAACTTATTTACAACTATATGGAATGTGAAAGAGTGATGTTTTGGTGATGTTGTGTTTTTGTATTATTTTCCTAAAATTGTGTTAACTGGAAAGTAATATTGGTAGGATATTAACTATTAGATATTCGTTATCATGCACAAGTGTAGGAAAGTGATGCAATATCCAGAAACGTGCTATTTTGTGTTTCCTCCAAAACTCCATCGAAAGTTTTAGTAAAGCGTCTACCACTTTACTGAATCGACCGACTTGACTTCTTGACTGTATTGACTTTTACTTAGACTGACTAGACTTTAGACCTGACAAATGACAATATAGAAAAACGATGCTGAAAATTGTATCCTCCATTATACAAGTACGCTGGACCTATGATACCCACTTTTTTTTGTGCCTATTTGAAGCGGAATCAGTGCCCCCAGTGAGAGGGAAGAAAACTAAATTTGACGTAACTTGCAAATGGCCGCTTAATCGTTATTGGTTGTCATCACTAGTATTAGTTACAAATACTCCCACTACTGCTATCAGCGCCAATATGGCGACTTTCAAACGTCATTTCTACGTCAAATTTAGTTCCTATCACTCACATTGGGGGAGCTGATTCCGCTTCAAATAGGCACAAAAAATAGCTGTCATTTCAAAAGGTATATTAGTCCAGCGTACTTGTATAATGGAGGTCAGTACTCAGTGGTGTGCCGTGGCCCGTGGCCCGTGTGCCAGACGCCTGTAGGTCTCGTGTCATTGCGTGAAATCGATATGAAAAAGCATTGATATAACAAAGGAACACACACAACCATTTCCTGTGACTTGTGAAACAAGATTGATTTCTTGTAAGGAGCACGCATGCGCGCCTACGTCCTACTCTTAGTAAATACCTAAATGTTTTTGAGTAAAGGTCTACCAGAATCTGATGGCAAAAAGTGAGAAAATAAATTGACTCTAGCAATACCGGGGTAATTGGAATAAAACATTTTGATCCGTTTTTTTTCTTATAGCGGCTGATTCTGTCTGTTAAACATGCAAATATAAAAATTTATCCAATGATCAAGGATATTTTTTAAAAATCTGCTGTCGAAAATTGCCATCAGATTCTGGTAGACCTATAATATCTCCTATTTTTTTCATTTTGATTTCTTTAGGATTACTAATTCTGGAACAATAGCTATGACCTGTGCAGTTGTATTATGATTGTGTAATAAAATAAAAATGTCAATCATTAATGTCAAAAAAGTGTCAAACGACGGCGAATTTTTTCCGGTTCATTTTTAGAAATAATGTATGATATGCTAAAATAACTAATTTTATGGATACAAAATGGAGAATTTCTCCAGAGTTGAAAAAATTGGTGAAGGCACTTATGGTGTTGTGTACAAAGCAAGGGATAGAATCACCGGGAAAGAAATAGCTCTAAAGAAAATTAAACTAGAAAAGTAAGTTTTGGCGCGAAATGTGACAGCTTTGTCAAATCTTCAAACCAACTTCCTAAAAAATATTATTAATAAATTATAAAAAATGTTTTAGGATTTGTTGGAACTTGGATGTTGATGATGTTTTGTGGATTGTTTCGTTGTTTTACGATTATAGTTACAAACTAAATTTAAATAATGTCTCAGAAATTTGATCTCTTACAGCCTTTTTTCTAAAAAAAATACAAACTATACAAGTATGTTAAAGTTTATTTAAACTTGCATTGTTTAACTTCAATTAACTTTCCGAAAATGTGTTAAGATGCTAATATTATTTACATTAAATGCATGTTCCCTTTGGTTTGTTTGAAAATGATTTTTTATTTACTACAGAACATTTTTCGCATAATAAGGAAAATCCATTAAAAATTCATTACTTTATTTTACTGCAGCCATTTCATTTATTTTACTGCAGCCATTTAAGCCTCGGAATTTAGATGCTATTTATCTTATGTACTCTCATTATAATATGTATTGTCTGGAAGAAACTCCTTTCAGCTGTAAGACCGCCTGTATGTACAGATTCTTATATTGTTTTATTTTAAATTGTAATTTAGTTTAGTTTTGTACAAATAAAGAATTTTCTATTCTACTCTATTCTATGTGTATAATATTGAAAGTATGCTTTACATTTTATATTTAATAATTTAGTATACAACTAAGATTTTATAAACAATACACATAATTTAGGTATAACCTAGCTAAAAGCATATAATCTAGGCTTACTTCCTCACTGATTAAAAAAAAACACCGATAGAGAAACACACAGTGTGTGAAATCTGTCTTTTATGTGACTTTCTAAATATATACGGTACAGGTTTCCTAGAACAATTTTTTTTTTATCACTATCAAGCTAATTTTCAACGTGGACTTATTGATTACAGAACCCTAAAACAGAACTCTAACCAGCTGATTTTTGTATATTGATAGGTTAATAGTTTTAAAATTTAAGATACATTGTCCTACAAATAGAACAATCCATATTTTAGGACCATCAAATTGAAATATTAAATCCTCTCTATCTCTGTTAGCTACCACTTTCGAGAATTTTCGCAGAGGAAATTGTTGTTCGTCTTATCAAAATGAAGCTATTTACGAAAAATTAGCTTGATAGTAATAAAAAAAAATTGTTCTATTGAACCTGTACTAATATCAGTTGAGGACAAAACATTGTATACCAACTATGTCTGGATCTTTTTATTAGTAAGGAAATATATTTTATGTAAACAGTCAGGGCTCTTAACTTTAGTTTATTTAATTTGTAGTGAACCAGAAGGTGTACCATCTACAGCACTCAGGGAGATATCTGTTTTGCGGGAGTTGAACCATCCTGCTGTTGTACGTCTACTGGATGTTCTCCTTGCTGATGAAACAAAGCTGTTTCTTGTTTTTGAATTTCTTCAAATGGATTTGAAGAAACTGATGGAAATCTCTAAGGGACCGTTAAGATTAGATCTAGTGAAGGTAATGTAGCTTTTTTCTTATTAGTATAATACAATGTCCCACTGCTGGGCAAATGCGTCTCCATCAGCTTCTTTGGTCTTCCATAGTACTCTTTCTGTATTTATGTAGTAATGTAGCTTTAAATCCTAAACTGTGCTGGATGTTTCAGCTTAAACGTTTTTTTTTTTTTAATTAAAATAATAAAAATGTAAACATGTTACAGACAATTTAGTTTAGAAAGAGAATAATTATCCAGATATGGTTCATCCTATGAAAAAGAGGCGTATTAAAATCTTTTTGCTATTTATTATTTTATTTTGTGTATGTGCCTGTTTTCAGAGCTACTTGCGTCAGTTACTAGAAGGCGTGGCGTACTGTCATTCGCGACGAGTGCTACATCGCGATCTCAAACCACAAAACCTACTGATAGACACTGTTGGACACATAAAACTCGCTGATTTCGGACTCGCCCGTGCATTCGGTATCCCAGTTCGCGCTTATACACATGAAGTGGTCACGCTTTGGTATCGCGCGCCGGAGATATTATTGGGCGCCAAATTTTATTCTACTGCTGTGGATGTCTGGAGTCTTGCTTGCATTTATGCAGAAATGGTGAGAATTTTAAGCAGATAGGGTTCTCTACTCTTGTCTTAGAATTTTTGAACATAGTCTACATATTATAATTTCGTCGTTTTATAGGCAAGCGGGCGCACTCTCTTTCCGGGCGACAGTGAGATCGACCAGTTGTTCCGCGTGTTCCGGGCGCTTGGCACTCCGGGCGGAACGGGGGAGGAGGATAGCGTGTGGCCGGGGGCGCGGCTGCTGCCGGACTACCGCGCTGCCTTTCCGCGGTGGCCGCGGCGGGACGCTCGACTCCTGCTGCCCACGGCCGTTCGCAACACACCTCACGCAGCCTCGCTCTTCGAAGGAATGCTACGATATGAGCCCAGCGAGCGCCTCTCCGCTCGCGCCGCCCTGTCACATCCATACTTTGCGGACGCCCCGCTTACACCCCCAGATCTCCCCCCAGATATTCCACCTGATCCCTGCTCGGATCCACCACCTTTGGGTCTTTGATATATGTGGATTGTTTTAAGTTTAAATTATTGTATGTCAATTTATAATAAAATTATGTCAATACTATGTGTTGCATTGTACAATTTCCATTTATATCATAATCTAATAGGAAATTAATATTATATTGCGTTTATATCCTTATTTAAATTTAAGTCTTGCTCATGTCATGCATCTCATGCACCAGGGTCGTCTCTAGCCCATGTGGCGCCCGTGTGCAAATATTACCCTAGCGCCCCCTAGCAAGCGCGCGGTCAAAATGAAATGGGTACAGAGTACAAGTACAGTTTAAGGGTGAGGACCAGTTCTGGTTCTAGTCATTTTCAGGTGGTGGCGAAAACCAAAAGTGGCGCCCTTCTAAATAAAAAAATCGGTCAAGTGCGAGTTGGACTCGCGCACGATTCCGTATGATTATAAAGCAAAGATAGGCAAAAAATTATGTTTTTTGTGGGAGCCCTTTAAATGTTTATTTACATTAAGTATTTTGTGAATATCTCAATTGCCTTCTTGTAGCCGTTATTGATATACTTAATGGCCAAAAAATTACATTTCTTGTATGGAATTGAGTCCTTAAATATTTAGTTTATTTTGTTTTTAGTATTTTTTATTAAAGAGGCAACAGAGAATAATATAATGAATGCCATCTATGACCTGTCTGTGACCAGAATAAATAATATGAGGTGAGCCGTAAGAACCTTAAACTGCCTAAAAGTTAATAAATGGTCTGATCTGGTAGGGGTCTGTTCTTGGCCCTTTTCTGTAGAACTTCGGCTACCATCGCATCCTGCGAGCGGCCTATCTCTGAGGGCTACGTTTGGTCTGCTATCCAGATGACACATACATGCTGGCCCACAGAGACATGTTTGAGGAGACAATACGCCTGGCGAGAGTGGGTGAGTCTCAGGTTGTGGCGCTTATAGAAGCTTATATAAGCAGTCGAAAAGACGTAGGCCATGTTTTTCTATGGGCACTGGAAGCACCGCCCCCGCGGAAGTATCACTGCGCATCGCAGAGATGTGGAGGAGAGTGTGCCGATAGGCGCTGAAATGCAGTACTTGGGTTTGGTCCTGGATTTTGAATGGATCTTTACCCCTCATTTTCGTCGATTGACACTAAAACTGAAGAAGATGGCCATGGCCCTGAATCGCCTTCTGACAAAATCTGTGGTCCAGGGCCCACCTGCAGACGACTTTATACAGTGGTCTTGTAGTCCTGTTTGGGCGGAACACATAGGCGCCCAGAATAGACAGCTGCTCAGAACTCAGAAGCCCGCAGCATGCTTTAGCGCTGCGGATACTACGCTGCTATCGAACCGTTAGCTGGCGAAGCGGCGTTGGCGCTGACAGGGTCCTCTCCGTGGGATTTGGAGGCTCGAGTGTTGTCGGAGGGTGTATTAGTGTGTTAATACACCGAGCCGAGTTTAAAAAGCGAGGAGAGCGAGTGCTACCAGACCTGGCAACCCGGTGGCGCCACCAGGCGCATGTCATTGCAATACGCACCTGGCAAGATCAGATGGCGGCCCCAACTGCCATCCGCCGGACTGTGAAATCGATCCGGTCGATACTACAACAGTGGATAGCATATTCAAGGGGCGCCCTTACCTTCGGTCATTACCTGGACCGACAGGAGGACAGACAGGAGGATAACATCGCCTAAGTGCCACCACAGCCTGATAAAGACGATACGGCGCAGCATACGTTCATTTAACGCTCTGCTTGGGCTGATATACGGGCTGAGTTTTGCGCCGTCGTTGGATTGGACCTTACTACTTGTCGGGAGGCAGTAGCTTATTATACCCTCTGCGAAACTGTTATGTCGCAAACGGAGGCTGCATAAAGAGAGCGGGAAACAAATTAATACGCATATCCCATGAGAAGGAGGCATGGAGGGCGTAGGCTGCACGGCGCCCGGTGCAACCGCAAGGGCGCCGTCAAGAGTACATTTGCTTGTGATTTAGCGGCAAAACCGCGCTCACGCACAGACGCATATAAATCTAGCCTGACGTAAGTCGCGCGGCTCTCATTTTAGCGCCCATCTTGACGACAAATATAATCTTCATTTATGTGTTTAATTTAAGGTACATTTCACGTTGAAAAATAAAGTTTATATTTATATTGCAAAAGCCGAGCCGCTCGTGGCACGTCTTGCTTTGCTGTAATTCGACAAATATAAGAAGAGCTCCAGATGCTACACAAAATGTATGCAAACTGGAGTTCTTTTTACGTTGGTTATTAAAGCGCGGCGGCTGGCCAACGCGGGCGCGCGCCGCGTGGGGCTCCCTTGCGAGCGGCGCTCGGCGCCCCTAGGGCCGCGGCGCCCGTGTGCAACGCACACCCTGCACCTAAGGAAAAGACGGCCCTGTCATGCACACAAAACACTATTACTCCTACTAGAGCTCATGAATCTTTCGAATTTAGCTTGGTAAGTTTGCTGTATCACTTCTACAGCCTACAGTCCTCTCAGCCTTATGTAATCTGTTTCCTACTCTACCTACACAGCAAAACCAAATTTACTTTGGCCTTTTTAATAGTTCTTTTTCTATTTGTGACTTTCATACTATATTTTATGAGAGGTTTTGCCGCCTCTACGCATTTATCCCACATTGGCCCGGTCCAGTCTGGTTTCTCTTTGTTCTGTGATTTCTCGACTGGCAAGCCTCGTCCTTATGTTCCAGTGGATCTATGTCGCTTAGTATTTAATAAAATGCATAACTTGAGGTTGAGCCACCCCGGCATTAAGTGTTCGGCTCGCCTCATAGCTGAGCGCTATGTCTGGCCGTCTCTTAACAAAGATTGCCGGCAGTGGGCTCGTACATGCGATGCGTGTCAACGCAGTAAAGTGTCGAGACACAATTCGTCTCCACTTGGTCAATTTGACACTCCGACTGGCCGATTTATGCATGTGCATATCGACATTGTCGGTCCACTTCCTCCTTGCAAAGGCTGGCGTTATTGCTTGACCGCCATTGATCGGGTATCTAGATGGCCCGAAGTCTGGCCAATGCAAGGTATAACAGCGGAGGAAGTAGCGGAAACTTTTGTTCGTGAGTGGGTCTCGCGCTTCGGTGTGCCATCGACCATTACGACTGACCAAGGTACTCAATTTGAGTCTGACTTGTTTCGTAGGTTGATGCAGAGTTTTTCCACTAAACGCATCAGAACCACCGCGTATCATCTACAAGCGAATGGAATAATCGAAAGGTTTCATCGACAACTAAAGGCTTCCATCATGTGTCGTGGGGGCGACTGGGTTACTGCCTTGCCTCTAGCACTGTTGGGCATCCGTTCTGCTTTTAAGGAGGACATTGGATCATCCGCCGCGGAGATGCTTTATGGTGAAACTCTGCGTCTCCCGGGCGAATTAGTAGTTCCCCCTATTCATCCTGTTGCCTCCAGCGATCCTGCTGATTTCGTAACGCGGCTTTGCCAGCATATGTCTTCAATTCGACCGACACCTGCTTCTCGTCACGGGAATAAATCTAATTTTATTTTCAAGGATCTAGCTTTAGCCTCGCACATCTACTTACGAGATGATGCTGTTCGTCGATTCAGCCACCGTATAGCGGCCCGTTTAAAATTTTGGATAGGTCCGCCGACGGTAAGACCCTTACAGTCTCTATCAAGGGAAAATCAGTCACTGTTAGCGTCGACCGAATAAAACCAGCGTACATAGTTCAGGATGATCCTCCTCCCTTAGTAGTTCCAAATCTACCTTTTCCTGACCCTGTCATTCCTCCGTCTACAATTTCTTATTCATCTCCTCAGCCCTCACCTTCTACTGATCTGCCCAAACAACCTTATACAACAAGATCTGGCAGACTAGTGCGTTTCAGAACTTTTGATTAGTTTGCCCCCGGGGTTTGCTTTCTCCGTGGGGGGGTGGTGTGGCGTCTCTGTCGCGCCTGTTAGCTTAATGTTAATTTGTGGGTATATACGAGGTGGCCACAAAGGAAGATCTTCCGACCGAGCGAGGTGGTATGCTCGGTCAGGCCGAAGCCCACGTGATACATTTCAGCTGTCGTATATATTATACTGACGCGCTCAGAAAACTTCGATAGCGCGATGCAGGAATGTTAGGCGAATTGTGGGTACCGCCACAAGGTAAAATAACTCAGAACGCCAAACGAACAGAACTCAGAAGTACAATTGCAAATTGCAATGTACCACTTATTACTTAATTAACATTTCCATTTGTGGCAAAATACAAGGGGAAAATTCCGATTTTTAAAAGCTTTACGACTTACGTTCTTGACTAACGTTTTATGAGTCTGAAAAAAACTTTCAATCAATCATACTCAAGTGTCAAATTAAAATCAGATGTACTTGCAGCAGATGGATTACATGAAGATTCGTATTTTGTAATATATTTTTAGTGTTTAGGCATGAACTAAATGATAATTTATTGTTACTGGATAATACGCTATTTATGAGAAGGTAATTATTTGGAAATTAGTACAATTTTGTGCAAACAATTGAGTGTGAGGACCATTTTAAGTGTTTCAATATTTTGTTTGATTTTTTGCCAATATCACGAAAGTATTTTGTTTTATACATACAAAAACTGTTAATTGTGTATTCTCGAAATATTAACACTAGGTAGCACACAAAATAAACTGTCGTACATTTATGTTTATGATATAGGTAGGTGGGTCTCCCTAATTAATTTTTGCATAAAATACTTTCCTGTGCGGGCTTTTATAATTTTAAAACAAAAGCATTAATTAAATTTCTATTAATTACTAAAATACATTTGTTTTTAGCAAGAATGTTAGGAAGGTTATTTTATACTATTTCCCATAACAAGTTTGCTAAAATAATATTATTTCATAATAACAATACATACAATAATTATAATTATACTCTATGACAATTTAAATAGTAATATAATATTATATATATTTGTTAATAATAAACAATAATCGGCCAAGTGCGAGTCGGACTCGAGCTCGAAGGGTTCCGTACCATTATTGAGCAAAATTAGGCCACAAATTGTGTTTTTTGTATGGGACCCCCCTTTATTTTTTTATTTTATTTTTATATTATTATTAAATATTAAAGTACACATATAACTAAGGACTTTGAGAAAAATTCAAGTACTTACCTGTTGCCATTATTGATATAGACCAAAAAATTCCAAAAAAATCAATTTTGTTGTATGGGAGCCCCACTTAAATATTTGTTTTATTTTGTTTTTAGTATTTGTTGTTATAGCGGCAACAGGAATATATAATCTGTGAAAATTTCAACTCTCTAGCTATCACAGTTCTTGAGATACAGCCTGCTGACAGACAGATGGACAGACTGACATCAAAGTCTTAGTAATAGGGTCCCGTGTTTACTCTTTGGGTACGGAACCCTAATAAATACAAAAAATAAAAATGCAAGAATTGAACAAGTCACTTTTCAACATGTTCTTAATATGAACATATCGAAAACCAAGCATAGCATGCTTGGTTTTCAACAATAATTATAAACTAAGTTTTTTATTTCTAAAACGTAGACTAAGCATTATTTTAAGTCCTCAAAAACCAAGCTACTATTAGCAATCAGCCTAATGACCACTCACTAAAGGAAATGTATACAATTCTTTCAGTTGCAGTATAATGTTATTAAGAGGGCGCGGCGGCGGGCGCAGGTAGCGCCATGGAGGCCGAGCCGCCCGCTGGCCTGGCCGATGCTGTGCTTCTGGCACCGCTCACAGAGGACTCCTTCCTACACAACCTGCATGTGCGCTACAAACGTGACATCATTTATGTAAGTATTGATATAGCTATAAATTAAGTAAATGTTTTGTCAAAAGATGCACAAAGCAAGCAAATAAAAATATTCAATCTTTTAAAATTAATCAACAAAATTCTATTAGCAGTAAAAGAGCTAATGAATCACAGTAAAAAACACTAAATTATATACTTATCTATATATAGCTTTTAAACTAAAAAAAACTAGGTCAAAATGCATTTTTTTTTTTGTTAAAGTACAGTCCCTTGTTTGCCCTCTTGTCACATACTTTATATAACATTGTTTTTTGTTTGGAGTTAAAAATCTATCAATAATGTTTGTTTGCAGACCTATGTTGGCAATGCCCTAGTATCAGTGAACCCGTGTCGTCCACTACCACTGTATTCTGCTGAGCTGGTGCGGACATATCTCGCACGAGCACCCTACCTACTGCCGCCGCATTTGTTAGTATATTTTTTTATCTGTTGTGAATTTCCTGTGGATTTTTTTTAACAATATGGTTTTTTACAGATATGCAATAACTGCCACAGCGTATAGATGGGTCCGTGACAGAAATGAGAACCAATGTATTGTTATTACGGGTATGTGACATGTCTTACTAGCAAACTGTGTTTTATTAAATTTGACATCTATCTTAATCTTATTAGTAAAGGGGTTAAAAATGCCTTTTTAATACCTATTTGTGCTTATGTGTTATCTTTACTGTTAATAAAATTTATATTCTGTTTAGATTAAATTTAATCCTCAATTTAATCCGCTAAGTAATCAAATTTTTTTAAAGATCATCAGCACATCATAAATACATCTATACACTATAATGTTACAAAATTTAATCTCTTTATAAACAAAAACCATATAAATGTTCCAAACATAATTTTCTGTTTCATATTCAAGGATAAGTAATTTCTCAGTGCCTTGTGCAAATATATATCATGTAGTTAGTCTCCCAAAGAGCGTCCGTGGCCTAATGCTTAGGTTCGCACTCATAGAGGGTGCGCAGGTTCGATCCCGGGTGGAGACGTGTACCAATGAGACATTTTCTGATCTCAAGTACATAATACGGACGCTCGTACGGTGAAGAAAAACATTGTGATGAAACCCGCACATAGTTGGTCCCAGACGTATTGACTACTTCTTTTAACTACTTCTTTCCTCTGGACTAGGCCGACTATGTTGCGAGAATGCCGTTTGCGCTTGGGCAACCATACGGACATTTAAAAATCTCGTCCCAGGCACTACAGTATCTGAAGAGTGGTTACTTCGCTCTGAAAATACTGTATAAATCATCCACAACGGATGCAAAGGCCTAGTTTTTAGTTAGTCTTCCATGTCTTTTCATTGTCGCATAATATTATATTTTTTACATTCTTTTTAACAGTTTTTTATTCACATTTTTTTTTTGTTTCTACTTAACAGCTTTCACAATAACTCATGATGTATTGTCATTTTTATATTATAAAGTAGTACAATAGTGTTACTTAGTCTAATTATGTCAGTAATATTCTTCATATTTTGCAAGTGGTTGTTTGAAATATAAGTGCTTGTTCAGACACAGCGGGAACCGCGCGGTTCCCGTACAGAAACCGAGCGGTTAAAGCTGCGCGTCCACTGGATCGGAATCGGAGCGTACGGAGGATTTCTATGGAACTGCATACACTGGATCGGCATTTCTGCGCCTGATACCGGTATTTATGCTGATGACGTCATCCGCAATGAACGCTTCAATCGAATTCCGAACGTTTCAAGTTCTGACGTAAATAGGCGATGACAGTTGCTTTACAAGAACCCAAATTGCCGATGCTGAATCCGAATGCAGTGGACGCACCCCATCGGCATTTCGTAAATGACGACGCTCCGTCCGCTCCGTACGCTCCGATTCCGATCCAGTGGACGCGCAGATTTAGTGTGAACGCTGTAATACAACGCCTTTGTAATAAGCTGCGAGCGGTTAAAATGCACGGGTCCAAACCGCGCGGTTCTCGCTGTGTCTGAACAAGCATTAATAGAACGTCAATCTTTTCGCTGTGCAGGCGAGAGCGGTGCGGGTAAGACGGAGGCAGCGCGAGTGTGCCTGCAGTGCGCGGTGGTGGCGGGCGGCGGCGCGGGGGGCGGGGCGCTGCCCGCCGCCGGCACGCTGCTCGAGGCGTTCGGTAACGCCGCCACCGCTCGCAACCACAACGCCAGCAGATTTGTGAGTTTAGGGCTCCCACACAAAACTACGAATTCGCATCGCATCGCATCGTAATGTCATTTTTATTATGAATTTTGTCGCAGATATTTGCGATGCGATGCGAATTCGCAGTTATGTGTGGGAGCCTTTATAGCCACGTGTAAAAAGAAGTTTATAGGCTAATGGCGAAGATGCGTTGTTTAGTCGGCGAGATGAATCTTCCGACAGCAATGCAATATGCGAAAATTGTACCATAGAAGAAATTGATACATATACAGTTGACGGACCTACGTCATTTGGTCGAGTAATGTCAATTCAATATTAGTCGCGAGTCGCGACTCGCGATCTGTCAGCTGGGTTTGACACAAGACGATCAAATTACGTAGGTCCGCAATCTGCCTATTACTCAACTTCTCTGATAGTACAATTGTATGTCGGCTGTCCAGCAAATCATCCCATGCATAGCCAATATAGCCATATCCATAATAGCCAATAGGGATGATAACAAGGTCAAAGATTAGCGAATTTTGTTATTAAAATAAAGAAATAGCGGTAAAAAATAAAGTGTTTCCAAAATTTCAGCTTGAAAGCTTTTGTATTTTTTTTTGTTATGCGCCTTCAAAGTTGGATTTTCAAGTCGAATTTTTTTTTTCAATAACATTTCTTAATATTTGTATACCATTCGATAACTTATGTAATTTAAAGCAACTTTTGTTATGAAACCACTTTCATAAACGCAATAATTAATATAGCTATCGAACAAAAATCTCCCGCGATGCCTACAAGCAACTCTAAGGTGACGTCATAATCGAGTAGCATTTTGTATGGAGCATTTCGGGAAGGTCGATTTTATGAGATGTTTAGATTGTCATATCTTGGTGAATGTTTAAGCTATCAGAGTCATTCTTTCACCTATGCTTCTATTTTTTAAGGCTCTTTCAATTACCAATAAGAAAAAAAAATAGTCATTATGCCTATTTGCAATTACCGTGTGTATAAAGAGAGACCAGTTATAAAAAAATTCTACTTATGTGATTTTAACAGAAATAGTATTAACAGTTTATGAAATTTAAATTTTTTAAACATGTATATTTTAAATATTTAAGAGGAAATTTTATTTGGATTTTTTTTTATTCTCATTTATTATAACAGGGCAAGTTGCTGGACATAGAGTTCGACTTCAAGGGTGAGCCGGTTGGCGGTCACATCACACACTGTAAGTTGCCACCACATTTTAATTATTGTTCTAGAATTTTACTTAACTGAGATTCATATTGTCTTGTATTTGTGCATGCAGACCTGTTGGAAAAGGTGAGTATTTTGTATGAAATTTGGATAAATATTTGTTTCATGTTACACCTTCATATCAGAGTATAGATACGAAAGTATGCCGTTCGATCCATTGTTACTTCTTAACGTGTAAACCACTTAACTGTTTTGGATGGTTATGGTCAATATTATGTTGCTTTGAGTCCGGGAAAGGACTCAAAGGATTGTTATATTGTTATGGTAAAATGTAGAATTCCGGGAATTTTGGCGCAACAAAACGGGCAATATCTAGAAAATATTTTATAAATGCATTCAGGTCAGGGCCAGTTGAGCGTAGTTATTATTACGTAATAACTATGCTCAACTGGCCACTTAAAAGATTCACCCTGTCTGTTGAGTGGGCCTTTGGCAACTTCTTATCTCAACACTGAACAATTCGATTGTGATCAAAGCTATATCGGCCTTCAAAAGCAAATCAGTACTATCTTCCGCCTAAAGGTACAAGTTGGAAGCCGACTACATGAACTAGTGATATAAATAAGTGTCGCTAGCTTCGTGCGTAGCTAGACGCAGGGTATTTCATAGAAATACATAGAAACCAGTAGTGTCGCGACGACACGTCGTCTGCGGTTGCTTCATGTCGCCCGCTGCCAACCGGTACCTTAACACGCCTAAGTGAGAGGAATACAGCTATATATGTTAACAAAAGTTCGTGTGCTCCTAACGTATTTTCTATCTTAACTATAGGTCTACCAGAATCTGATGGCAATTTTTGACAGCAGATTTTCATAAAATATCCTTGATCATTGGATAAATTTGTATATTTGCATGTTTAACACACAGAATCAGCCGCTATAAGAAAAAAAAAGGATCAAAATGTTTTATTCCAATTACCCCGGTATTGCTAGAGTCAATTTATTTTCTCACTTTTTGCCATCAGATTCTGGTAGACCTATAAAATGTCTCAATGTAAAGAGTACATCAGTTTACAGGAGCTTATGTGCCCCTGCAATATTTTCTGTGTCAACTAATAAGTAACTTCATACCTAGGCGTATTAGCCTCGGTATGAAGAGTGCAGCTATATCGGTTTATTGGAGCGCATGGTCTCCTGCATATGCTATAATCTGTCAACTAACATGCATCGGTGTGAAGAGTACAGCTATATTATTTTACAGGAGCGCGTGTGCTCGGTGGCTGAGGGCGAGCGCAACTTCCATGTGCTGTACCAGCTGCTTGCCGGCGCAGACGCGCATTTGCTCAGTAAGTTGGTTGTCTCTTTCACTTGCGAAAATAAACGAAACTCGGTAACTTAACTGTGTGTGAAAACCTTGTCTAAAGTGCTACACGCTTTTGATTGCTACACGCTTTTGATATGGATTCTTTTTATGATTTAATATTATCTTAAGACGATGAGAGCAGCAGCCAAGATTGGTATTCAGTAAGAGTATGAGTTGCATATTAATACGGCTCTTAAATAATATAGTGAGTACTATTTTTAACCTTTTGTTTCGGCTAAAACCGTATTTCGGTCGGTTATTACTAAATTTGTATTAAACATTTCCGGCTTTGACAGTAATTTATGTAGTGAATTTAGTCGCAGAACGATAATAATTACTATATCGCTTACAGAGCGTCTGAAGCTGCAGCGTTCTTGGGAACAGTACCGCGTGCTACGGGGCGGGGCTTGCTGCGGCGCGTGCGAGTGTGCGGGCGCGGCGCAGGCGGCGGGCGCGTCGTCCCCGCGCCGCGCTCCCCCCGCCGCGCCACCCGGCCCGCGCGCACCGCACGCTGATAGAGACCACTTCGCTTTTACCAAGGTAATATTATAGTATTTTTATTTTATTTGTTTTTATGTGTTGGTATAATAATGTAAGATTTCATTTATAAGTAGGTCTAAAGTTTGCCTTTACGATGGTAGTAAAGAGGTTGATGAGGGAAACCTGAGCCAAATAATGTCTGCGGGTTCGTAACACCAAAATTATTGATTAGTTTACTATACTTCCGGATTTGGGGGTTAACATATTTATAAGATCTGCAAGTGGTTCAAATGAAAAAAAAAAAAAAGAAACAACTTACGTAATGGTAATGTCAAGAAACTTGAAAATGTCGAATATCGATGGGTCGTAGTGATTATAAAAAAAAAAAATTATACTATGTAGTGATAGAGAACCATCGAAGAAATTGATTTATAGGCAGATGGCGGATCAACCCAAACAGGGTTATGTCCACTAACGGCCGTTCCCAATATTCAATCTATCTCTGGTTTGACATACGACCGATCGCAGCTAACATTGAATTGACATAAAATATATGTCTCTAATGTCTAATGAGAGCTATTCCTATCTCTAGTAGGGCAAAACCAGAGATAGATCAAATATTGGGAACGGCCGTAAATATATCTAAATATATATAACTCAAAGTTGACTTACTGACTGACATAGTTATCTATCAACGTACATCCCAAACCAGTGGACGGATCGGGCTGAAATTTGGCATGCTGGTAGATGTTATGACTTAGGCATCCGCTAAGAAAGGATTTTGATCAATACTATCCTCAAGGGGATAAAATAGGGGATGGAAGTTCGTATGAAACTTTGTCAATTTTAAACCGATCGGGCTGAGACTTTGATACCTAATTAATAATAATACTTCTTAACGCGAGCGAAGCCGCGGGCAAAAGCTAGTTAATCATAAACTGTAGGCTGGGTTTGAATGACAAAGGTCCGCCCGTAAATCAATTTCTCTGGTATTTTATACGTCATCGGATCACATAAAGTATACGTAACGTGACACTACTATCGACGGTGCGCAGGCGGCGATGGGCGCGCTGGGTTTCAGCGCGGTGCAGTGCGGCGCGGTGCTGCGCGTGCTGGCGTTCCTGCTGAAGCTGGGCAACGTGGAGTTCGAGCCGCAGCACAACATCGACGGCTCCATCGGCACGCGCCTGCACCATGAGTACGGTGAGCGGACAATTAATATCTTTATATGTTATGTTATTGTTTTAAAGAAAAAATAATAAAACTGACTTTGATAAACGGAGCTGCAAACTCAGCTATTTGGTATGTTTTAAAATAACTATCATAATATAAGGAACATTTAAAGTAATGAGGCAAAAAAATTCGTTAAGTTCCGTGAAGTTATAAACACGCAATGCATACAATAATCGGCCAAGTGCGAGTCGGACTCGCGCACAAAGGGTTCCGTACCGTTATAGAGCAAAAATAGGCCAAAAATTGTGTTTTTTGTATGGGAGCCCCCCTTAATTTTTTATTTTATTTAAATATTATTATTAATTATTAAAGTACACATATATTTAAGACCTTTGTGAAAATTTCAAGTGCCTACCTGTTGCCATTATTGATATCGAGCAAAAAAGGCCAAAAAAAATCACGTTTGTTGTATGGCAGCCCCCCTGAAATATTAATATTATTTTGTTTTTAGTATTTGTTGTTATAGCGGCAACAGATATACACAATCTGTGAAAATTTCAGAAGTCTAGCTATAGCGGTTCTTGAGATACAGCCTGGAGACAGACAGACAGACAGACGGACGGACAGACGGACAGACAACGAAGTCTTAGTAATAGGCTCCCGTTTTTACCCTTTGGGTACGGAACCCTAAAAATCATAGTAAATTTCGTTTTGGTAGAAAACGATACAAAACTTAAGCCGGTATTTTGCAAAATTTTCAACATTCACCTTTTCGATTGATATTCTTTCAAGTTTTACTATTTTATCCTAATAAAATGTTCTGTTCTTTCTTTGTTTATAATGTTTTTTATTCTTTCTGTATGTAGAGTTGCGTGAGGCGTGCGCGTTGGTGGGCGTGGACGCAGAGGCGCTGGTGTTAGCGCTGGGCGGCGCGCCGCTCGACCCCGTGCCACTAGGTAGGATCATCAATATTTTGTGTATTATATTTATTAATTTACCAAATGCAACATCGTAGAAATTGGTAAGACCTACGTATTTTCGTCGTCAATGTTAGACGGATGGGTTTGATGTAAAGTTGTTGTTAGATTCGCCAAATACATATAAATCAACTTACAGTTCTTGTCATAGATTGTAATCATTACGAACGCGACAATGTCGCTTCATTGAACTACTCACTAAGTTTAACAAAAACGTCTACTACAGTCTACAGTACATGATTACATTATAAATTACAAATAACATTACTGAGCACATTCCCGTCGTCGTAAGCCAACTTCAACTAATCAGTAAAGAGCCATGGATAATTCAGACAAAGGGTAAGACAATATCATATTACAGATGTCAGTGCATTTCAAATCAGAAAATTCATGCATCAGTAAGACGTGTTAAATGTTTTTTCTATCTTGTATGAAGATGGTCTAGTCTCTAGCTCTACTGTTTATTTACATCGGCTATAACCGAGCATTATCTTGCAGACGAGTCGTGTTCAGTGGAGGAGGAGTGCAGCTCAGAGGGCGGGTCGGAGGTGGCGGGCGGCGCGGGGGGCGCGGAGTGGGCGGGCGCGCTGCGGGACCGCCTACTGTGCGCGCTCTACTCGCGACTCTTCACGTGGCTTGTCACCGCCGTCAATGAAGCTATTAAGGTATATACAACACAAAATAACTTTTAAGACTCCAAATATTTCTGTCAAACTCTTTATTACATTAAAGTTAAGTTGTCATAAAAGTGTAAAGTAATAAAGTTAAACTAAGAAATATAAAAAAGCCCCCGATTTAAAACTTTAATAACTTTCAGGAATCAGGATGCAAAATATTAAATCGATCAAATCACTGAAAGTTCCTTACAAAATTTCTTGAATTAGATAAACTTTTTAGTTAAAGTAGATAAACACTGAGCGACTGTATGATGATTATGAACTACTGCTAAGAACTATAGTGCGTTTCATCGAATAGTTCCTTTGCCGTCATGTTGGCATTCCTGTCTGTCAATAACGTAAACACGGTAGACACGCTCTGCGAGTATTCATAAGTTTTACTGTGATTCCGTGAGAAAATCATGCCGAAAACATTAAAGAGTGGTGAAAGAATGATGGTGCTAAGAGTGAAAGAGTTTTGTGAACGTGAAAAACGTAACGAGGCCCCAATAATTCCATTAAGATGTGTACAAGCTCGGGTTGGCGCCATTACAGCTTAGTGAAATAGGGTTACCAGCATCAGTTTAATCACCCTTAAACACAGTAAAACTTATGAATATTCGCAGAGCGTGTCTACCGTGTTTACGTTATTGACAGACAGGAATGCCAACATGACGGCAAAGGAACTATTCGATGAAACGCACTATAGTTCTTAGCAGTAGTTCATAATCATCATACAGTCGCTCAGTGTTTATCTACTTTAACTAAAAAGTTTATCTAATTCAAGAAATTTTGTAAGGAACTTTCAGTGATTTGATCGATTTAATATTTTGCATCCTGATTCATTACAAAATTAGTTTAATATTTTGCATCCTGATTCCTTACAAAGTCACTTTCGCATTTATTAGCTAAAGCTAATAAATGCGAAAGTGACTTTGTTTGTTAGTTACGCCTTCACGCATAAAGTACTAAGCGGATCATCATGAAACTTTCATAGGTACACATTGTCTGGGGTATGGAGAAGGACATAGGGTACCTTTCATCCCGGGAAAAAGAACGGTTCCCGAGCGATACGTTAACGCAGGCAGAGCCACGGGCGAAAGTTAGAATTATATGAAATTTTCTTTAGGGAATTATTAAAAGTATTTTGTGATAATATAATATTATCTCCCCTAATTTAAGGTAGCACAGTAAGGGTAATGAAGCAACATTAATTTGCATTAGTGCCAACATGACGGCAAAGGAACTATTTGATGAAACGCACTATACTCTCGAACATGTCAGCTTTTAAACAAAAAAAAAACGAAATGAAATTGGTTTCACTCGTTGGGATGCTACGATGACACAGACAGTCAGATAAAGATACGTCAAACTTATAACTGCACATCTCTTTTTCAGACGAGAGTAAAAAAAAAGACAGTTACAAAAATATATTTATTTGTTTGCGCAGCCGGCGTCAGTAGGCGCGCGGCGTTCGCTAGGCATCCTGGACGTGTACGGGCTGGAGACGCTCGCGCACAACGGCCTCGAGCGGCTGCTGATCAACTACGCGGCCGAGCGCGTGCAGGCCGCCGTCACCGCCGCCACGCTGCGCCGCGAGCAGGACGAGTACGCGCGCGAGGGCCTGGCCTGGTCCCCACTGCCCTACGCCGACCACGAGCTCTGCGCGGACCTGCTCGACGCGGTGAGACGCCCTGTCCCCTCTCTCACTCTAGCAGTACGCGCGCGAGGGCCTGGCCTGGTCCCCGCTGCCCTACGCCGACCACAAGCTCTACGTGGACCTGCTCGACGCGGTGAGACGCCCTGTCACCTCTCTCACTCTAGCAGTACACGCGCGAAGGCCTGGCCTGTTCCCCGCTGCCGTACGTAGACCACGAGCTCTGCGCGGACCTGCTCGACGCGGTGAGACGCCCTGTCATCTAGACTCTAGCAGTACGCGCGCGAGGGCCAGGCCTGGTCCCCGCTGCCCTACGCGAACCACGTGTGGGCGTGGCCGCTCCGACACTCCTTTTCCTCAAGTTTGTAAAGCTAGCCACACAAAGTCAAAGTCGTCCTGTGTCAGTTCGGTCTACCGCAATGACTAATATTCGCGTAATGTAATGAAATTCATATTTCTGTCTTGTAAATACTACGAACATTTAGGGTTCCGTAGCCAAATGGCAAAAAACGGAACCCTTATAGATTCGTCATGTCTGTCTGTCTGTCTATCTGTCCGTCCGTATGTCACAGCCACTTTTCTCCGAAACTATAAGAGCTATACTATTGAAACTTGGTAAGTAGATGTAGTCCGTGAACCGCATTAAGATTTTGATGCAATAATGGAAAAATTATTAAAAATTTTAGGGGTCCCCATAGGTACAACTGAATCAAATAAAATTTTTTTTTCATCTTATGCGTGTCGGGTATCTATGGATAGGTCTTCAAAAATCATATTGAGGTTTCTAATATCATTTTTTCTAACCTGAATAGTTTGCGAGAGCGATTCTTCCAAAGTGGTAAAATGTGTCCCCCCCCCCCCCCTCTAACTTCTAAAGTAGGGGCATGACAAGTCTAAAAAAATATATGATGTACTATAAAAATAACCAACGAAAATTGGTTTGAACGAGATCTAGCAAGTAGTTTTTTTTATACGTCATAAATGGTAAACCTTAATTTAACTTTCATTAAATCAACTGAAATATATAAAAATAAATAAAAAACCTTTTAATTTCATAAAAATCAACCTTATTGCTGCTGCGGAACCCTTCATGGGCGTGTCCAACTCGTTCGTGTCCAACTAGGTGAAAAAATTTTTTTTTGTTTCAGTTGCACCTATGGGGACCCCTAAAATTTTTTATAATTTTTCCATTTTTGTATCAAAATCTTAATGCGGTTCACAGACTTCATCTACTTACCAAGTTTCAATAGTATAGCTCTTCTAGTTTCGGAGAAAAGTGGCTGTGACATACGGACGGACAGACAGACAGACAGACATGACGAATCTATAAGGGTTCCGTTTTTTGCCATTTGGCTACGGAACCCTAAAATCCTCCAACTTTATATATTCCTCGTGTAGGGTCCAGAGAGCGTGCTGGGCGCGCTGCGCGAGTGTTCGCTGCGCGGCGGCTCCGACATGCAGTTCCTGCAGCGGCTGCAGCGCCGCCGACACCCGCGACTGTTGGTGCTGCCGCCAGATAGATTTCAGTATGTTTTATCTTATTGCAGTTGTATTATTTATTTTATTAAACATAATATGACGCCGTAAAGTGAACTTATTATATTATAATTATTAAATAGACACATAAAGAAGGCTATAATAGTAGTAAACGTATTTAGTGTAAAACTTACTTTTAATTTAAGTCAAGGACGATGACAAATGACGTTTACATAATCTGCTAAGGATAAGTTAAGACGATATTATATACATCACGTTTATGCTAGGAGCATTCCTTCGTCAAGTTTTTGCCGATCACAATTGTTTTCTCAGTCTTGTCTTCGACATGGTTAATATTCTGTTTCCATTTTGCAAAGTCTTCATACACATAAATTGTATGAAGACTTGTGTAAATGTTCGTAGGATCGTGCACTTCGGCGGGCCGGTGGTGTACAGCGCGCGCGGCATCGTGGCTAAGAACCGCGATTCGGTGTGCCGACGCTGCGCCGCCGTGCTTGCCGCTGCTCACGAGCCGCTACTCGCAGCGCTGTTTGCGCATGGCGCCGCTGGCGTGCCCGCCAGGTGAGTCAATATTATTCTTTACTACTAAGTACTAACATTATACAAACTATATTTTCCTTAGTCTATGTACAAACTTACAATTTCTATATAAGAAAAAAGAGGAATGATAATTTTTACTGCCCATATTTTTATTGCGTAACGGATATGCGCATAATCAAGAGCAAAACCTGTAATAATAAAAATATTTTCGTTGATGATGACTTTTCTTTTTTGAAAATGTTTGTTCTATAGGTCTACCAGAATCTGATGGCAAAAAATGAGAAAGTAAATTGACTCTAGCAATACCGGGGTAATTGGAATAAAACATTTTGATCCTTTTTTTTACTTATAGCGACTGATTCTGTGTGTGAAACATGCAAATATATAAATTTATCCAATGATCAAGGATATTTTTTGAAAATCTGCTGTCAAAATTTGCCATCAGATTCTGGTAGACGACCAAAGTATAGCTTTGGTCGCAAAAAAGATACAGAAAGATCAGGTGAAACAAGTTTATGTTGGTAAAGACACTAAGTAGACCCCACCATGTATAAGACATCCGCTTTGCACATGAATCAGTACGAAAATTAATGTCATGTAATCCAGTGGTGGGTCCCCCCGGCGGCCGTGCGCGGCGGCGTGTCGACAACGTGCGCTGGTGGGCGCGCTCGTCCGTCGCCTGCCGCCCGCGCCGCGCCTCGTGCGCTGTTTGCGCGCGGACGCCGCGCTCCGCCCGCACCGCTTCGATCCCGCGCTGCTGCGGCATCAGATACGCACGCAAGGGTATGTATCTGATCTAAGGCGTATTAATCTGCGTCTCTAATCTCTATATTATTATTATTAGGTTTTTGTTTTAAATAAATTGAAGTTTTTATACGGGTACTAGCGGAATCAGCAGACGTTGTCCTGCTGGGCTGATTTGTGAATTTGTGAAAGTTCAGTGACATTATACACGTAGTATTAGTAGAATTTTATATATTTGAACATATTTTTAAAGCAGCTAATTTAGTGCTTTATACTTTATCATTTACGTTCCCGAAACTCCATAGTATAATGGACATGGCGCTGTTACGTCGTGCGGGATGGTGCGAGTCGCTGCCGGCTCGCGGCGTGCTGGCGCGCTACGGCGTGCTGCGGTCTGCACCGCCGCCCGCCGCCGCACCCGCGCCCGCCGCACGTGACGACGTGCGGGAGGCGCGCGCGCTGCTGCGTCTACTGCCAATACCCAGCGCAGAGTTCGCGTACGGACGGACAAAGGTGTTCATTCGCAGTCCTAGAACGGTAAGTTTGTAACATTGACGGTAAATTTTATTTGTATCGAGTAGCTCAATAGTTTATTAAGAATGTATTCTGTTTAATAATTTTTTGCTGAATAGATGATTACATTTACTGGAAAAACGAGACACAATAGCTTATCTATTGTTATCGCGGTCGCATTCGACCGTTTGGGGCTTGATAGGTTATTAAAAATATTTACAAAGCCAATTTGTCTGTAATTTTTTTTTCTGTAACAAAATTGTCTGTAGACTGTAATATTTCCAACGTAAAGACAAAAAGGGGGTAACGAAGTGGTAAACCTAAACACAACTTTGTCCCCTATAAAAATTATAACACGTTAGGTTTGGGAGTTGGAATCCTTGCGAGCGGCACGTGTAGATCGCCTGGTGGCTGCGGCGCAGCGCGCGTGGCGGCGACATCGTGCGCGACGCCGCGCTGCTGCCGCTACACGCATTGCGACGGCCTGGCGACGGCACCGGGTGAGTGTAAATCTATAAAAGTACCTATATGAAATAAATAAAATATGATTAATTCAGTGGGACTCCCAAACAATTTAATGTATAGATTAATAATAATACGATTAATACGAAAAATATTACGATTTATTATTTTGTAGGCAAGAAAAATATCTTCGGAAGCTCGTGTAGTGCGCCGTGTTGTTCCGGTATGTATAAATATTAATTGATATAATTATTGTTCTGTATATTCGAGGTTTTCTAGATTAGAACTGAGTATTATATTATACACCTTATCTGACTCGGTTTGAACAAAGTGGCGTTTCAATAGAACCATAAAGTTAATATACCTAGCGGAATAGAGAAACAAAGAGCTGAGCAAGCAAGATGTCTTTATCAGTAAAGTAACACTGCGTGGTAGAAAGAGTTACCTGATTTGAAGTGGCAGAACCCTTTTTTTCATCTGTTTTGACATTCAGTCTGCACTTATCGGCACGTTGACAATTTGAGCTCTAAGAAAAATGTATGTATGAAAATCATTTTCACGCACACGTAAACAGATTTGTACACACAGATGTAATTCAATTTTGGTTTCGTTTGACAGCTCGGGATTGTTTCTCTATTCCGCTAGGTATATTAACTTTATGAATAGAACTGATATTATAATATTATGAACACCTAATCCGTGTAACTAAATTCTCATGACAAAAGGCCCCAAGAGCTACCTTCAGCTGATATAAAGGGTGTCCAGCGAAAATTTTTCAACTTCAAACTGCAATTATCGAAATAATATCCAGGTGAGGTGAGCGGAAGGGGTACGATTGAAAGCGCTGTACTTGCGGATTTGTTAGTAGCTATGAGTCACTGGACAGGAGCGCACCGCTCGTTCGCGGTTGAGCAATATCTAAAGAATGGTGAATCGTTGATTCGCGCGCGTCGTTCGTTTTGTACTCATTTTAATATTCGGCGTTTAAGTGATGGGCCAAGCACGCAACTTATTTGGTCGTGGGTACAAAGATTTAGGGAAGAAGGGACAACGCTCAACAGAACTCCTCCGTGACCATCAACATCAGCAGCAACGCCCGAACGTGTGTCTGAAGTTCGAAATGAAATCATTAGAAATCCACGCAAGTCCATTAGGAAAATTGCAGCCTCCACAGGAATCAAAAAGTCAACAGTGCATGTTATTTTGAAGAAGAAATTAAGACTCCATCCATACAAAATGCAAATTGTTCAAGGTCTCAATGAAAGCGACTATCCTTTGCGAGAAACCTTCGCAAGAACAATGCTGGAACGCTTTCGAACACCTACCACGTTGGGAAACATTTTGTTTAGTGACGAAGCACATTTCCATATTGATGGATATGTAAATAAACAGAATATGAGATACTGGTCCCCGAACAACCCAAGAGAACCCCACCAGAAACGTTTACATTGCTTGAAAACCACAGTTTGGTGTGCCATTTCGGCTAGCGGTGTAATTGGGCCCTATTTTTTTAACCAAGGAGAAACAGTCACTGCTCCGGTGTATTGCCGTATGATAGACGAATTTCTGGTACCGCAATTGCAGCTGTATTCAGGTTACAACAATAGGACACAATTTCAGCAAGACGGTGCCACTCCGCATACAGCTAGGGTGTCGATGGAAAAGTTAAAAACAATTTTTCCAAATAAACTGATCAGCAAGTACGGAGACATCTCATGGCCGCCCAGGTCACCCGACCTCACGCCCTGCGATTTTTTTCTATGGGGTTACCTTAAATCGAAGGTTTATGAGAACAATCCCCGGACAATTCAAGCCCTGCAGGCCAATATTCGCCGTGAAATTCAAAGCATTACTCCAGAGCTTTGCCGTCGCGTGATTGCAAATGTAAGGGTCCGACTACAGGAGTGCGTACAAAAAAACGGCCATCATTTAGATGATATAGTGTTTAAGAAATGAAATCCGCATTAATGTAGTACATTTAATTTTAATAAAAATAAATAAAATGTTTGTAGTTTTCTTTATGTGAAATTTCAAAGTTGAAAATTTTCCACTGGACACCCTTTATATTGTTGAACGGCCTATAAAAAACATTTTCGTAAAATGTAGCCGCGACCGCCCGAAGTGGAGCCGTCTGTCAGCTCGGCGAGCGCGGGCGGGATGACGCGTGCGGCGGCGGCGCGCGTGATCTGGCGCTGGTGGTGCACGGCGGCGCGGCGGCGCTACCTGTGCGCGCTGTGGGCGCGGCTGCCGGCCCGCCACATGTCGCCCGCGTGCGCCGCCTGGCCGCCCGCGCCGCACCCGCGCCTCATCGCGCGCACGGACGCGTTACTCCGCCGGCTCCACCATCGCTGGCGCTGCTGCGTCTACCGCCGCGCGTTCGATCAGACCGCGCGCAATCGGATGCGAGAGAAAGTAAGTTGAACGTGAATTAAGTATTTACGTTCAACAATATACTTATATTTACAACTAGATGACGGCCGCAACTCCGTTGCGCCAAAATTCGTTTATCGCGCGGGAACCGTACATTTTTTCGGGATAAAAAGTATCCTATGTTCTTTCCCGGGACTCAAAGTATCTACATACCAAATTTCAGCAAAATCGGTTCAGCGGCTTGGACGTGCAGAGGTAACAGACAGACACACTTTCGAATTTATAATATTAAAGTATGGAAGTATGGATAGATTTAGTTTGTTACTATATCTGTATTTTGTATTTTCTAACTTCAACTGTAGTAAAGAAAATAGACTTTAGGACTTTTATGCACTTCTGGCTTATTTGCGTACTTTTACACCTATACTATGCTTATTCTTACTTTTACTGACAAACCAATTCCTTCACATTTTTGTTTCCATCTCAACACAAATGTAAACCGAACATTCTAATTTTGTTCATAAAAATTCACGTCAATTCATTCATAAAAATCATTCATTCATTCATCATTCAATTCATTTTCTCAGGTGACAGCGAGCGTGCTGTTCAAGGAGCGTAAGTTGTCGTACGCACGCAGCGTGGCGCACCCGTTCGTCGGCGACTACGTGCGGCTGCGCGCGTCGTCCGCGTGGCGGCGCGGGCCCGGCGCTGCTGCTGCCGACAGATACGTTGTCTTCGCTGACGTTGTTGGAAAGGTATATTTTTGTGTTTCATGTGCGGAAGCAAGATAAACTTATTAAGACCGACTAATTATAAACTTAATTCATTTTAGCCGATTTTTACAGCTTTATCCAAACCAAACGAATGAATTTACTAACATAAAGTCAGGATGTTTATAAATGAAGTAGAAATCCGGCTCTTACCTTTTCACTACATAACTGTTTCACTCGCGTACGGAAGTGACGAAGACATATATTATGTTGTAGACGAATTTGTAACAATTCAGTAAACGGTTGTAAAATTAAACGACAGACTCTTAAATGTCAATAGCTACAAAATGTCTACGAAAGGGTACAAAACAAAAGTAAGCTTAAGGATTGGTCGATCATAATATTTACTTATTCACTTATATTGTGTTACCCACAGGTGGCGCGGTCTAGCGGGCGCGTGGCGCGCTGCCTGGGCGTGGTATCGACGGGCGCGCTGCTGCTGCTAGAAGCGCGCTCGCTGCGGCTGAAGCGCCGCGTGCCCGCCCACGCCGTCTACCGCCTGTCGCTGTCGCCGTACGCCGACGACCTGCTCGTCGTGCACGTGCGAGCGGTGCGTAAATATATTATTTGTTTCTCACTCCCCGCGTTCATGTATAGAACTGTTTTATTGTAGAAACATAATAGGTCAGATTCAACACTGTACCTTTACAATGGCGTGCAAAATAATAAGTTAGTGTTATATTAACTTGTTACATTTAATAACCGTTACCCCAGTCTGTTTCGAATTTATGATAATAGTGAATGTTAAAAACAGAAACGTTTATTTTAGTGCGGTGCCCTAGAGAGTTCTACTGAAGAGATGTCGCAGTGTTCCTCTCGTGATCCCATGGACGCGCCTGGCTGCTTGTTCGGGGTATGTAGCTTTAAAATTTTAAAAATATATTAGTTTTAAAAATTCTGTTGTAATTGTAGCATCTATGTATTAATGAGAACTTATTAAATATAATTTAGTATTCTGTTCCTAAATTCCATTGTATCTGTTAAATTAAATTAAGGTAATAAAAATGCCAGCCTATATAAACCGTCTCGATTTTATTTGTGTGAGCCTTAGTTTTAAGTCTGGATCCAATCGTTTTGTTTCAGGGCGAGGGGGCGTGGCGGCGGCGCGGGGACCTCGTGCTGCGCACGTGTCACGTGCTGGAGCTGGCAACCAAATTGTTCCTCGTCGTGCAGAACGCCGTCGGCGCGCCGCCGCACGTCAACATCGCCACCGAGTGAGTACGCACCGTACGATAGAGACGACTATAGTTTGTAACCTTGTATAAAGTAGGATTTACGTTGCTACCCACTGCAAGTTTGCTAGAACTTGTATAGCACCGAATTAGTTATCATTGTTTTCCACTAGCAGCGCTGTTTCGATGTATACAAATCGGAGTTAACTTATTTACAGCGCGTTACAAAAACTTGGAACTCAGCAAGTAGCAATGTATCTTGCTTTAAGTTTCGAATTGTTTGTGCTCTTTTTACAGTAATATTTTTAATATAATAATATTAAGTTGCAAGATTATTATTTACAGATACCAGTATAAGATAACACATAAGACACCTGATGATGATTTTATCGAAACCGGTCGTGTGAAACATAATTAATTGTAGTAAATTAAATTAATAAAAGTGGAAAAAGTGCATGAAAAGTATATATTATTACTGTGAAGTATAAGATAAGTCAAAACTTAGTGTGATTACTGGTTAAGAAAAATATTTTTTTCAGGTTCGAGGCGAACTTCGGTCAGCAGATGGTGACGATCTCGTTCCACGCGCTGGGCGCGGCGGAGGCGGGCGGCGCGCGGCTGCTGCGGCGCGGCTCGCGCATGGACGTGCTGCTGTAGCGCATACGCTCGAGATCACGCCCACTTCCACGTGTACGCCCACATAAACGGGCACAGTGTGGTGCTTCTGGCCGAAGGGGCGGGGCAAGGCTAGTCCCGCCCATTACGCTCACGGACCTCGCACGATACGAACGTCTACGCTGTGTGAACATGCCAACTGAGATGCTCGAGTAAGAGTAGAAGCAATGACACCAAACGTGACGTAACTGTTTCAAACAAAATTGAACACCTGTTGTCTCGTGACAAATAGTATCATCATAATTTTATGTAAGTACGTGCTATAATGATTCCCCTCTAAATTTTGATCCGCACGGTCTAATATTATCGTGATCATTTCCCCATACTGTGTCGAGGTGCCAATACATTTCGCGTTGTATATTGACCTATGTCCCTATTATTTGAGGTCCGTGCCAAAGTGTTGTTAGATTACCGTCACCGACTAGTTGTTCCCGATTTTCTATAATGAGATTCGTTAGACGAGTTGTTTCCGTACGAGTATTCGATCGCGGCGCGTCCCCGCGCGGGGCGCGTGCGCGCGTGATGATGCCAAGTGCCAAATTTGTACGTAAGCGGCGGCCTACCGCCCAGCGCGCCCACGCCCGGAACACGACTGCCGTTAGTTGTGCAACACGAGATTCTAGAGCTTTCTAAGCATTTCTACGTTGAATTTTACAATAAAATACACTAAATCCTTGTTCGCATTGGGCCAAACGAGAATATATTTGTGCTAATTATTTTTCAGTCTAGAAAAGTTATCAGTCTGTGCGACCACTTCAAATACTATTCAGATGTGACAGGAAAAAGGAAAAACATATATTCTTGTTCGGCGATGCACTTTTTAATCGTGTACGTTTTTTGCGTCGCGTCGTGCACGCACAGCCAGTCTCTCCGTACTCGCTTCAACGCCTTAATACGATATCTCGTTAAATGTAATTATTCTCGTTACCTCCTCGTGAGCGAGCGTTTCGCTTAGTGTGCACGTGACCGCTGCGTGGTTTGTGTCGAATGTATGTGTCTAGCCCTAGTGTTTTGCATAGGTGAGATTGTGTGTGTCCTGAAGCGCCTTTGTTACGACAATGTGACGTCATCGTTCCGGCGATGACGTAAGATAATCACTGCCGTGCACAGTGTGCCGTACACAGTCGCAAATAGTTCCCGCGTTTCACATAACCGCAATTAGTGTAAGAATTGACGACTGTTTACCGGCCAAATTGTTAAATGTTTGCCCACTAGTAGGCGTCACATGTTTTGAAATTAGGCCGGGTCCTCGAAATTCTTTAACATAGGTGAGATTTTTGATTAAAATATGAGGTCGAAAAAATGCATTTACTACGTAAATATTTTCAATCGTATTAAATATGTTTTAGGTAAATCAATTCGTTGAACGGTTTGCGCAAAATCGAAACTGCCATGTTAGTATCGCGATCCGTCGGCGCGGACGCGGTCGGAGGGGGCGCCGGGTTCTATCGATAATTTTAAATTTTAAACGAGTAGGGAATTCGTTATATTAGTGCAATATCGAGTCGCTAGTCGCACCGCCGCGTAGCCGTAGTGTAGTGACTTATATCGTTGACGAAAACGGTGCGCAAAATATTATATTTAGGTAGACGAATATTAGACGTAAGGAGACTTGTTTTTTATGGTAGCCATTTTACAATTTCTGTTGAGAGATAATAAATACTAAAATAGTTAACTTACGATGAATTGAGTTGAGAATATTATATTTATACAGTTCTGTCGGAGGCCATTGCGACGAACGCGCGAGGTGTCGCGGACAGACGGACCAGTTCAATTATATATTACGATGAAAATCTGTTGTGTGTTATAAAATTTGTCGCACATAAAAATATTTAGATAAGTGTACGACGTATGCGGATATATGAATTTGGAGCGGCTCCTATGATTCCTTGGTGTGCTAAAATGTAATTACAAATATCAATACATAATAAATTCTAGTTTTTGGTGTAATGCGACGAAGAAATAATGTGGGAAATAAAAAAACATAAGTAAAAGTTGCTAATAATGTATACATCAATACATACATACATACAATACAATATGACGTTAGTGCCCACTGCCCTCTGTGTTTAGGGCTGAAACTTTCGGCTTATTTTCAAGGAGTCGTAGAAGCTGTGTCCTTAAAATTTGAATATGAGCGATTCCGATTCCGGGCTATAACGTAGTGTAAGTAGGAGTAAGTGTAAGGTGTAAGGCTTTAACTGCGCGGCGCCGGGTGTCGGGCCACGGGCGCGCTGCGAGCGGCGTGTTATGTTTTCAACGATTTATTCATATAAAAAGTTTTATCGTTTTTAATAAAATTTAAGGAAGTTTTTACATGTTTGCGTTTTATTTCGATCGTCGTATTTATTATAGTCTTATCTACAATTTGAAAGTAGGTTGTAGCGTAGATACAGATACCCACCTGTATCTTCGCTACGCGTTTATATATATGAAAAGGTGGAAAAAAATGTCCTGCAGGGCGATTCACGATTCCCGTTCGGGTACAGATTCGGAAACTTTGTCTTGCGGTCATTGGTCAATGCCTGGCGCGGCGAGCGTTTATTGAATGTCGCGCGATGAAGTTTCCGAATCAGAGTCGGATTGGACATTGTGAATCGGGGCCCTGGCATCCATGGAAAAATGTTTGGATGTTTATCTCAAAGCATAATTGCTTATTTTAACTGAGCAGATATTGTTTAAGAATTAAATAAAACAATCAAATACTATAGTCACACAAAATTTAATATCTACATTCAATAATAATAAAATATACTTAGTAAGAAATTTATAATATGAATAATACAAGAATTTACACATCAACAATTTAATACATCAATTATAAGGATGTTGACTATGTTTAATGAAAAAAATTGTTTCAATAAAAAAATCACAAAGAATCGAAAAGAAAAAGGTAATTTAAATATGCAATGTTATAAATATAAAAAACGCCTAAAATGCATGTAATAATCATTTATTTTTTAAATTTTAACAAAACCTATTGGTATCTTAAATAATAATAAAAATATAAATCGCAAATCACGTGACGAAACACCTGTTTTGTGACAAGTGATGTCATTGCTTTGCAATAGCAACAACAAGATTATGTTATAGTAACCTAATAAGAAAATAATCTTTTGTAATTAAATATAATTTTTAGATTAATATAATATAATGATATTTTCCAAAATTTCAAAAATATAATTTCAAAATTACAAAAATGTAGCCACAATTAATATATTATATAATATATAGGTTACATGGGACACTCTGAATGCGCTAATAAATACATCTTTTAAAATATAGTCAACATCCCTCGTTCTCAGGAACTTCTACGCCCTACACAGTACACGGACAACAGATCTTTTGAGCCCTTACAATTTACATCAACAGATGATTTCAATTATTTCTAAGAAGTCAAATAAACCTATAGAGGATACAAGTTTGGATGGAGATACGTTGGCCGTTGTAAGGTTGAATCTCACTCTACCCCAGGGGTTCCAAAAGTGTGCGCCGCGGCGCCCTGGTGCGCCGTGGAAAGGCAAGAGAACGCTGTGAGTCGATTCCCTATCCTTATCCGAAACCACAAATATTATAATTTATAAAATTATAATATTATTTACGTAAAGCAGGTAGGTGATTAAATATTTGTTTTTTATTAATTTACTTAATTTACCTGCTTTCAATTTTTTATTAACCTATCATTAAAGATTTTTACTTTTGTATCTTTTTCTAATAGCTAGGTAAAGTAGGGCGCCGTGACAAAATATTGTGACGTGTAACTGCGCCGCAGGCCAAAAAAGATTGAGAATTCCTGCTCTACCCTATGAATTGCGACTCTTTTGGACTTCTTTATGATATGACGTCTCATTTCTAGATCATAGGGACTATTTACTGTTTCAATTCATTTTGATATAAATGCAGGTTATAATGCTGACAATTTAAATTTTACATATTAACCGAATTTATAAATTAAAGAAATACGCTAATATATTAATTCGGTCGAGGGGAGTTTATTTTTTTTACTTTAACATCAAAATAAATTGAAACGAATATTAAAACTATCAACTTTTTGGCCAGTAAATTAAAATGGTGTATACCTACCAGTAAAATCGGTGCGTGTAAAATACGTAGGTATAAATAAAGTTGTCAAAACGGTAAAAACTTGCAAAACCTTTAAGTCTAAGAAATTTTGTACTAAGCATACTAATTATTATTACTGTGTTTTTTATTAGTTATTATCTGTGTTATTTGAGAGAAAAAAATATTACAATAATATTTTTAAGGTATTATTAATATTAGTTTCTATTCCTAAGGGAGCTATCAGACAGAGCGGTCACGCGGTCAAGCGTGTAAGCAGTCAGTTTTGCGTTCTTTGTGTTGTATCACGTTATACAAGGTGTAACAAAACTAAGTGATAATACTTTAGGGTGTGTATGTGTTCCTTGTACAGAGTTCACTGTGAAAGTTGCAGCGCTGGAAAACTATTATTATTTTTTCACTTTTGTATGGGGAAACTCATGACGCTGGGACGCTCGCCCATACAAAAGTGAAAAAAAAATGGTATTTCAGCGCTGCTACTTTCACAGTGAACTCTCTACAAGGAACACATATACACCATAAAGTATTATCACTTAGTTTTGTTACACCCTGTATAGAGATACTCACACAGGGGGCGTTCTGACCGCGTCAAAATTCCTCCTGTGTGACTGACCGCTCGAACGCAAAATGCGAACGCAGAACACTTGAACGCGTGACCGCTCTCTGTCTGATAGGTCCCTTATTAGCCAGATAGGATATCTCATATCATAGAATTATTAACTAAAAAATTACGCAGAACACTTGAACGCGTGACCGCTCTCTGTCTGATAGGTCCCTTAATAGGCCAGATTAACTAAAAAAATTACTTACTTTGAGTTTTTAACATGTCTACACCTACTATTGATAGCTAGAAAAACATATAATAAAACGACGAATGGTATTTAGAAGGTAGGACTTACAATAATCGGATAGGATACCTAACATGTTTTGGTCCAATGTGTGCCTATATGCATGAAAATAGTTTATAGTATAAGTAGCATCGAACATGATATTCTACAGGTAAATGCTATCATTTTGTTGGTTACATTTATACATTCAATCTTAGAAGAAACAAATACGATAGTTTAAACTAGATAAAGAAGCGTTAAGGCCCCCATATACGGTGAGGCAGACCGTTCCGGTCGGAATGATCGCAGGCCGTCCCGTCCGGTCACGTGCACACACACAAGAAGATACAAATAATCGGCCAAGTGCGAGTCGGACTCGCGCACGAAGGGTTCCGTACCATTATAGAGCAAAATTAGGCCAAAAATTGTGTTTTTTGTATGGGAGCCCCCCTTAATTTTTTATTTTATTTTAATATTATTATTAAATATTAAAGTACACATATAAATAAGTACTTTGAGAAAAATTCAAGTACCTACCTGTTGCCATTATTGATATAGAGCAAAAAAAGCCAAAAAAAACACGTTAGTTGTATGGGAGCCGCCCTTAAATATAAATTTTATTTTGTTTTTAGTATTTGTTGTTATAGCGGCAACAGATATACATAATATGTGAAAATTTCAACTCTCTAGCTATTACCGTTCTTGTGTTACAGCCTGGAGACAGACGGACAGACGGACAGACATCGAAGTCTCAGTAATAGGGTCCCGTTTTTACCCTTTAGGTACGGAACCCTAAAAACGAGTTCACCAGGTGAATTAGTATCTCGCGACAGCAATGCAAGAGGCGAAAATTACTGTCAAACCAAAAACATCTGCTGTCAATAAAAATACTATTCTCATACGAAATTTTTGATTGGCAGCAGATATTGTATAATATCTACTGTCACACGCCTGTTCCGCTGTTATCTTAACAAAATAAAAAAAGTTAAGTAAGGTCGGCCAGCGATCAGACTGACCGGAACTCTCGGCTGTGTATGAGGGTCTTTATGTCTATTTGTCTAGATCTATTTACATAGTTTAGTAACCTACTTGGCAGTTGCCCTTTTTGATATCTTTAACACAAGTCACATGTAACGATTGAAAACATTTAGTTAAAATTATCACTACGGACATGAATTTTGAACGGTAATATCGAATACGCAAAGCGCAATTTTGATTGAAGACGAGACGTTCAGTATCCATGTCGATAACTGTATATTATAGGTAAGAAATTGATTCATACGCAGATGGCGAACCTACCTTATTTGGTCGGGTTATATCAGGCCCAGCCGAGATCTGTAATCACTATAGTCCGTGTTTTAGCTGGGCTTAACTTAAACCAACCGAGTTAAGGTGACGCCTCGATAATTTGGCTGCAGCGATATCGATTTTTCTCAACAATGACTAAAGCTAAGAAATTAAAGTTCATTGTCAGTATTCATCATGTCTTTATCTTTGAATTACCCATAGCATAACATGATTGTTTAACTTTTATAACACAATAATTAATCAAAAAGACCTCTATAAAAACAGGGATTCTAATTTTGCCAACAGAGGAGAGTGATTTAGTTAAGCTTCCAAAATTTGTACATAGATTAGTTCAAGCATACACTATAATTTGTCTATAGCTTATATGAAACATATTTATGGTTTTTAAATTACGCGACAAAAACGAAGCGACAAAAACCATTTTGTCGCTTACGCCCTTTCTATTTCTTGCTGTTCCATTTCTTGTTTCTGTGAGACGCCGGCCCGGCCTCTCATAGAAAACAAGCGATCTAAAACATATCCAAAACGATTTTTTGCTTTAACGCGGCGTCACCTGAGTAGGTCCGCACTCTGCCTTTGAATAAATTTCTCAAGTAGTTCATTCGAAACATAGAAAATCAAGTCAACACTTCATTCAGTCTTCTCGTTTCACACAGCTCTCAATTCATCACCTGCTTCATCAGATTTACTCATAGCGAGCGTATAAATATTTTTTTAAAAGCTTTACATTAAAAGCATGTTTTAGGAAACTCAACACCAGATGGCGTCACCCTCAACCACTGACCTCCATTATACGAGTACTTGTATAATGGAGGTCAGTGCCCTCAACATACGAGACCAATGCTATCTATTATATTAGTTTTACGTATTCGATGAGTATTTGTAAATGATTTTGCTCAAAAGTGACTGTCCTGGATACAATAGTGTATCCAGGAGGATATAAAAGTGTATGCGTATATTATTTTAAAAAATATTTATACACTCGCTATCTCGCTGCACATAATATAAAGAGATTACTATGTTTACACAAATTATTACATTTAAAGAAACTTTTTAATTTTCATTGATATTTTTAAATAATAATAAACCAACCAATTATAAAGTATTTAAAACAAATATCGTTGAATATAAAAAAATACAAGTTATACAACCGAACGTATTATAACCGCCTCCTTTTTAGTCGTTCAAAAAAGTGCGTAGTAAGTACTTATAATAAAAAAAATATATATTATGGCTAAAAATTACTCACACGTCATAATATTACTTGTCCAAGGGAATCTAAAATTTAGGTCCAGTTTCACCAACGGTTGCTAGATGTTAACCGAATAATAAAACAGTCATATGACTATCTACCTTCTCTTTCTATATTATGAAGGACGAAAGCGACAACACGATAGTTCACCGATTAACCTTAAAACTCGTCTGTGAAACTGGTACTCAGATTATTGAAGGACATCTTTGTACTAACATTTATTCACAACACAATCAAACTTTATAAACTTTGGTTGTCTCAACAGCATTAGAATACCTTAAAGAGGTACTTAATTTAGTACACAAATAAATAATTAAGTACAATTAGGGCCTGTTTCACCACTTCCTGATAAGTGCCGGATAGGCTATCCACCACTTAACTTGACAGATGAAGTATGGAGAATCTGTCAAAAAAGTTGTGGATAGCCTATTCGGCACTTTATCAGGAAGTCGTGAAGTAGGCCTTTAATGTACGATTTACAACACCGAACTAACAGATATGCCTCTTTTGAGGACTAGACCGCCCCATAAAAGTTACAAGTGAGTCGACAATATTGTTGAGGTCGTAATTTGCTGCGCATATATTTTATAACATGTCTCATACCTGTATTCTTAGAGACAGTTTATATTGCAACGTGGGACGTCGATGGTTGCATCGTATTGACGATGCATTTTTAAATCGAAACTAAACTATCTGCTACATAAGAAGATATACATTAAGGCCATCCCCCGAGCAAACGACCTTGACCATACATTAGACGCGTTGCCGAGATCGCACAAAAATTCTATTTTTATACTTATCTTAGTTCAAAATTGATCTAAAAAAAATTTAAAACGGGGAATATGTAGGTAATGAAATTGTCTATCTATTGTCGTGTGTTTCAAATAAACGTTATTTGTAAATAATATGGAGATGCTGAAAGTATGCTTCAATTTTAATAAATTGGTATTACTTTGGAAGCTTATATCATGAGTATAATAAACAAAAATAGAAAATTTAAAACGGGGAAAGGAATGTTGATATACTGAAGATTATTGCTGCATTTTTATTATAACTTTGTAGCTTTCAAATTATGAGTTTATAAGGCTCTAAATACGGTAAATTACGGAATCTCCGTAGGGGAAGGCCTAGACTCGCTGCCGCGGGCCGGCGGTGTCGGACTGCATATTACAAAGAATGGCAAAACATCTTGCGACGTTGCAATATCAACTGACCAATACTATTCAAGATTTAAAAATGTAGTCTTGTTTCGTGAGCAACTAAACGCAAAGGTAGAAAACACAAGTCGTTTCAATTCTATATTGATTTTGTTTCGATAGATGAAAACTCTCATAAATTTTCCCTACATATTACGATATAAGTTGTTTGTAGGCCGATAATATAACATTATGTTTTGCGATACAAACGCGCAGATATGTCGCCAGCAGGCCGATATAGTTAGGTCCATTTGGGGTTATTTTGTTCAACTTTTAAGCCTTTTTTGTTTAATTTCTCTTACCACATAATATATTTTTTTAATTTTTTTTTTTACTGAATAGTCAAATAATTACAATGACAGGCTAAATATTTTAAACTGTTAATTTTAAATGCATAAACAAATTTTTAAATTTGTATTAAGTATCTAAATATTTTTTTGGGTTAACACTTAGTTAAAATTTTTAATTTAGGTATATATAGATTATTTTTATTAGGTACCAAAACATAAAAATGTTATATTTTCTAGGTATGGTTAGGCTGTTTGTTTGTGTTTAGTAGACTCTAGTATTCACTTGATAGAGCAAGCGAACTGTGCGCGAAGTCTCTGTAGAGATGAGCCGCTCTGAAAAAATAGCATTCAATGATACTAAAATACCATTCAAAGTATACAACTACGTTAAAGTTGCATTGCTATGATTAAAATACAGTTAATTACAGTTTGAAAGAGAGTACAAATCAGTTAAAATGCTTTTTAGAGCAGAAAAAAGGCGGATTGGATGAATGATGGTTTTGTGCAAGGACATAAACAGGGTGTAACAAAACTAAGTGATAATACTTTAGGGTGTGTACGTGTTCCTTGTAGAGAGTTCACTGTGAAAGTAGCCGCGCTGAAAGACCAATTTTTTTTTCACTTTTGTATGGGCAGGCGCCCCAGCGTAACGAGTTTCCCCATACAAAAGTGAAAAAAAAATTTGGTCTTTCAGCGCTGCTACTTTCACAGTGAACTCTCTACAAGGAACACGTACACACCCTAAAGTATTATCAGTTAGTTTTGTTACACCATGTATACTTACTGGACTGTTCGGTTTCCGCGAAATATAATTTTAGCACTAATAAAGTTGTGTTCAGCGTTTAGGATTTATTAATTGTAATGCTCCTACTCCACCTGCGTTAGCGTTAACGTTAACTTTATGCCAAACTGCGCCTCGCTTAATGCATTAACATAGCGCATTGGCTACATTTAGGCATTAACGCTACAAAAATTTAGGCATTAACGTTCCAAAGGTATGATTCTAATTGAGGAAATTCTAAAAAATCCAACGCTTTCTCAATGGACCACTCCATTGTCGTATTTCTTTCGCTTCAAAAGAAAGCAAACACATCGTTCCTTTTCGCATGCGTTGTGCGGAATGAGCCGGCATTTATGTAGCCAATATCCTCTAGCGCATTACACTGCGCGAGAATTCCCTTTGATGTGTTCAAAAAACCGACACCCGAGCTATCGCTTAGCGTTTAATGGCATTAATAGTGACGCTAGTACGTTAACACGTTAAAACGTTGGCACATTTGCGTACCATCCTGATTAACGTGCTAATTAAGGGTGAAGCCAAACGAGCGTAATTTGTGAGTTGTGAGTCGCAGAATTTCTGCCGGGCAGAATTCTGCTGCATTCAATTTCATACAAAAGTCCTGTTTGATTCACACGGCGACTCAAAATGAGTTGTCTGCCGGCTCACACGCATTATTCCGACCGAATTCAGTTCGCGGGGAGCGCGGGCAGTGTTGCCAACTATGGGGATTTCCTACTAAATTTATTAGGAAAAAATAAAAACAGTGGGTTTTTAGGGGGTAATTTGGGGATATTTTAGGGGTAAAATTTTTGCAGCGTAAATGTAATATGTATATTTATTTCGTTTTTATTACTATTATTATCATTTTTATTTATTTTATACTTACTTAATTATTCAAATACTACATTACCATTTTTATTATTATCTATACTAATATTATAAAGCGGAAGAGTTTTTTAGTTTGTTTGTTTGAACGCGCTAATCTCAGGAACTACTGGACCGATTTAAAAAATTCTTTCAATGTTAGATAGCCCATTTATCGAGGAAGGCTATAGGCTATATTTTATCAGGCTAAGACTAATAGGAGCGAAGAAATACAGGAAAATTTGGAAAAAACGGGGGGAAATTATTTGAAAGGGCTTATTTGAACGCGCTAATCTCAGGAGCTACTGAGGCCGGTCCCTTTCGTTAAAAACGATGACGAAATTCGTTATCAAAATGTATGGGATTTGACATTAATCTTCGCAAGCGAAATGTCATTTAGCGATGACTTATGTCAAACCGCATACATTTTAATAACGAATTTCGTCATCGTTTTTAACGAAAGATACTTTGTCTAAGGGGCCAGGTCCGATTTGAAAAATTCTTTCAGTGTTAGAATTTAGATAGCCCAGTTATCGAGGAAGGCTATAAGCTATATTTTATTACGCTAAGACTAATAGGAGCGAAGAAATAGAGGAAAATGTGGAAAAAACGGGGGAAATTATTTGAAAGGGCTTATCTCACGAACTATTGGGCATTTCTTCTGTTATTTGGATCAGATAAGAAGTAGACCACGTGAAGGATCATAGGCTTTTTTTTGTGGACTAATTTTTCTGTGAAATATCTAATTTATGCGGGCGAAGCCGCGCGGAACGTCTAGTATAATCATATTTTATTATAAATTTTCAAATTGAAATGAACCACTTATATCCTTATTAAGTGGATTTACCCAGCTTCTTTTTCTGACATTATCTTCTGTGTCTTCTAAATATGCTTCGTAAATGCACAAAATTTTCAACGGTTCCATTACACGACACAAACACCTGGTATAAACGTTGGACAGCAACTGAATAAAATGCACTCGTCTGGCAGCCCAACTTTCTGCGACTGAAATTCCGCGACTCACAACTCACAAAACTACGCTCGTGTGGCAGTCCAACAGAATTTCTGCTGGGCAGAATTCTGCCCGGCAGAAATTCTGCGACTCACAACTCACAAATTACGCTCGTTTGGCTTCACCCTAACGCCTAAACACGCAGATGGAGCAGGGGCATTACTAGATGACGCCCGCAACTCCGTTACGCCAAAATTATTTTATCTCGCGGGAACCGCACATTATTCCGGGATAAAAGTATCCTATATACCAAATTTCATCAAAATCGTTTCGGCGGTTTGGCCATAAAGAGGTAACATACAGACACACTTTAGCATATATAATATTAAGTAGATATGGATAAATTATAAATATTATTTCTTTTATTCACCTTGAGGTGCGTAGGGATGTAGTGGTTAGGAGAGGCGTTGTCGTTCTCATCCGCTTTCTCCACGTCGCCTGTAGTAAAATCTGTCGTAAAACAAAAGATGATGTAAGTAGATCACTTCAATAATAATCTTGCTTGATAACACATATAAATTAAAATTTAACTGCATTCATACATTCAACATAGTCAATGTGAGAAATTGATAACCTTTGTTACCCAACTACGGCGAAGCGAAAAGGAAGGCTGAAGATTTGAAATAGGTTGATAAAAAGGAAAACCCATAAATTCAAGAGGCATTATAGTCTACAGTCTACACTCTTCATCATCATCATCATCTCACCGGACAGTATGGGTGTGGAGGGTGTGAGGGAGACGTTGGCGTTGGGCGCGGGCGGGGAGTTGCCGTTGTCGTCGCGGTCAGACCGATCCCCACCGCTGTCCCAGCGTGACGACGTACCTGCAAATATTGTTTAATTTGCAATAATCAGAACACTTTCTAATGGGCCGTTTCCATTCAGCCTTGTCGGGCAGGGAAGCGGGCAGCGCGAGAATGTAAATAGTCATTTGTCTTGCCGCTGCTGCTGCCCGACGCAGCAAATATGTAGAGGGCTGATGGTAAATGCTCACTCGCATGACGCATCGATACTGCCGCAGAAGTATTCAGGGAAATATTTCCGGCTGCGCGAGGAGTAGCGGCAGTGGCTGAATGTAAACGACGCTATAGAGTGAGCACGAGCGTAGAGTCGCGGTGGTTTTAATTTAATCCTTCCCAAAGGACACAATAGTACTGTAGTGGGTAGATCCCACGTTTGGGGATTCCCTTATCTGCTGGGATGTGTAAAGCATGTCCCCATGTAAAAGAAAGACCTAAAATGTTTGTTAGCTACCATTATTATACTATTTACCATTTGATATTCAATAATGTACGATTACCCCCTCTGTTTCCTCAGAGTTTATTTTTGCAGTTAGGTAGCTATTGGTATATTATAGTTTTCGGGTAGACGTAAATTTTTACAATTTACGAGTAAAGCGCCATCTAGAATTACAAATGTTTACAACGCCATCTAGTGGAAATTCTACGTGTTCAAGGTTTTTTTATTCTTTTACGATTCACACATAATTTTTTCATTGGGTTGTATACTCATGGTAATGGTAAAGTAATACTGACTGTCACTCCGATCGGTGCGGTCGGTTCGGTCGGTCCTGTCGGTGCGATCGGTCCGGTCCGTACGGTCGGAGCGGTCGGTGGGCGTGCGACGAGACGGCGACGGCGAGCGCGACGACCGCGGCGCGTCCGACGAGTCCAGCTCCAGCGAAGAACATGAACTCGACCGGGGCGAGTCTGCCTCTTGCTGCATCACCTCCTCCTAGAAAATAAAATAGATATTGGAGAAATATCCAAAAAAGTTTTAGACCGGACTAAACAAAAATAAGTCTCCTAATTTTCGCAAAAATAAACGTACCCGTCTCAAATCGCACTCTGCGAAGAGACCCACACGAGGACTGTCGTCACTTGAGCTGGCCTCATCTGAAACTTAGAAAGTATAAATTAGAATCAATATTAGAAAATTAGGTATTTATTAGTTAGTGCTTATAGTTAGTTATTATTCTCCGGCATTGGATGTTTTAAGCTGCAAACTATAGGGCGAATTTCCCAACCGCATTTTTTACGCGGCTTCTGTGAAAATTTGGGTGTGAAATGGCTTTTTAGGGTTAAATAAAATTGTAAATTAAAATTGCTTCGAAAATTGGCCATTAATTTTCGTAAAAAGTAAATGACAAAAAAATATGTTATTGTGGGAAAAGTTTGTGGTGGTCAACCAAAAGAGGTGACAACACTATTTTCGCGTTATCTCGGAAACCATACGTCTTACAAAAATGTTTTAAAATCATAATTTGTTGAAAATTATTTTGCCTACAAATAATATGTTTGTATGACTTTTGACTAAAAAAAATTGTCACCCTTTTTTCCAAGATGGCAATTGGCAGCCCACCACCACCCCTATATTATTATGTCCCAAAAATAAAATTTCGTCCTCTAAAAAATGCAATATTCGGTCCTTAAATTGTAACATTAATGGACTGCTTAGAATTTAGAGCAGTTTGATTAAAACTTATAAACGCGCCGACGTACCAGCGCGGCGACGGCTACAGTGAGTGTGTCATGATAATATTTTCCAAGTCGAACGACCGGCTACCGATCTCATTGAGATCTTCCAAATACGCTAGAAAGGTATCCAAATGTGTGTTCTCTGTATTCCATCACTCTCCCATCAGGTGGAACGGCTGATCGACACGACAGGACATCGGTGAGAGAACTGTCAAATGACTGACTGCTTTGCATTTTCGGTCTACGCATGGATCGACTTTCTTAGAATAGCGAAACGAAGTTCTGGGGGTCAGCTAGTTAATTATATTTTGATACGACTTTAAAAAATTACTGATTGTTTATTTTTTTTTAAACCGGGATGCTTGTTTTGCAATCATGCTGTATACTATTTCGGTGAATTTACATTTCGGTGAATTTTTTTTTTCATCTCGGTGACTGACTTTTTCATCTCGGTGACAGCAAAAATAGAAATGTGTGTGCTTCGTTTGTTTACTATTTAAATTTTATGTCATTATTTTTGTAGTCATATAACATCAAAATTGAGAGGAAACTTCCGTAAAAACTCAAAAAAACATAGAAACAAAAAAGTTCACCGAAATGAAAAAAAATATCGACATGTTGAAATTCACCCTATAACACTTTAAAATTCAACCTCCGGTCTTTACGAGGAAGATCTTTATTTGAAAACTACAATTTAAAGTAGGTAAGCTGAATAATAAGCCTGCCTAGTGTTTTGTAATACAATGGTGATTAAATTTTTACCTGTTTTGTTCTGATTAGTCTGTACTTTGTGCTGCAGCAGCGGGTAGAACCCGCGAGCTGTGGTGTTGTGCGGCTCGTACTGCAGTATCAGATGACAGTACTTCAGAGCCTCGGCGTACTGACGCCTCATTATTGCAGATAGGAACTGTAAATATTAGTATAATTTTTAATGAACCTTTTACCACTATGACAACATGCTTATAAAGTGTAAAGTGCAACCACAGCTTAACTATTATAAAATTTTCGTACCCTTTGATCTTGATCAATTATAATTTCGTGCCGTTGTGTTTTAATCATGATAATGTGATACTTTTACAGCTCGGTGTCTAGACGCACTTTATATTTTGAGGTATATGCTTTACCTCAGCTAGGAATTCGCTCGGCGCCGAGGACGCGTCATTTCCGTCGGAGCACTCCGGACTCGTCGAATGTCTGTTCGCCGCCTCCATCTTGTGCGACGAGTTGACGACACTTCGGTGTAGCGAGAGCTGTGGTAGTGTTACTACGAGTCGTCGCCGATTGTTCGACGGTGGTCGGCTCGCCTGCTGCAAGCAGAGGGCAGCACGCGACGCGGTGTCAGATACCTATAGGATTGTTTCAAATAAAAAAACGGGACAATCGTTGGTTAGACAATTAAATGTTATGCTAGTGCTACTAGAAATCGTTTGCAGAAGGGGAAAGAGACGGGCGGAATAGAAATCAATACGAGACGTTCGTGATCTTTAAAAGCCTGACCATAGACGAGACCATTAAAAATTTTATCGCTGGACTGCAGCGCCTTTTGGATTACCAGACATTTGATATTACCTGCGGGGTGCGCGCAGGGGAAGGCCAGAAGCGGGGGCAAGTGGTCGGAGCGGTGCGGCGTGCCGGCTGCGGCCGGTACAGCCAAGAGTTGGGCACCGGTCGCCTGAAGTGCTTCCTGCGACCCGACTTGCGTTTCGCTCGCTTCTTACTTGGGGCTTTTAGGTTTGGGTAGCTATGACGAAAGAAACGTAAAATGGATTAGGAAAACAGGATGGTTCTTTATTTAGAATTAATCCTATAGCCACGCTCTCGTATGTTGGTGCTAGGTGCTTAGTAATGACTAATGAGGTTGTTTAACATGGGCAACTGAATATTACTCGACCATGAGGCAATTTTGTTCTTTTGCCCTAAGCTAAAGTACGCTAACGTATTTGATAGAGAATACAAAAAGTTAATGTCTGCTCGTTTAACCGACGTTTTGATCGATTTTCTTCAAAGTTAGTGAACTATGGTGAAAAAAAAAATTTCACATTCAACTTCTAGCATTCTAGTCTTGCAAAATACTCATACTCACAGCCGTGGATTCGGAGAATACCGAGGGTATCTGCGACAGGCGCGAGGAGAACTGAAGCCAAGAGGTGCGCCCAAGTCGATCACGTCCACACCTTCTTCTAGCCTGGAAAACATATGAAGCAACTTTAAAAAAATACATTTTACTCAGATAACTATTTAGTGACTGTTATATTCTAATCTGTGTCAGAGCCTCAGAGGGCAATAAGTGGAATGTTGCGCTTGTTACGCCTAGTTTCACGTCTGTCTGAGATATTGTAATGTTCCTTCCCCCTTACTAATAAACGCTGTATAAGCTTTGAATAGTTATACAGTGTTTTGTCTTCTTCAATCCAATTAAAAATGTCACTTGTGTGACAGGAACAAAACACTGTATAACTATTCAAAGCTTATACAACGTTTATTAGTAAGGGGGTAAGTATTTATACCAAGATAAATATATTTTGACAAACGTCTTTCATGTAAAATAAGTTTTAGAAAAACGTCCAGCAAAGATGAATATGATTTGTTCAGATATGAAGACAAAACAATACACATTGCTTAATTTAATAAATCAAATGCCGAATCAAATTTCAGGCGAATGGGGTCGCAAGCAATAACAGTATATTTAGCAATAAAACACGCGAAATAACAGTGGTACAGTCTAGTCGAGGTGAACGGACGGGATCGATGCGCTGGGTACAGTCGAGTACAGGGTGTTTAGTCAAATTGCATTCGCTAGTTTCGGATAGCCAAGTTAGATGTCAAAAACGTATAATTGACATACCGCATCGCTAATTAGTGTCATGGCGCTGTGAAAATGCATGGAATTTTTAACATCTAACTTCGCTATCGAAACTAGCGAATGCAATTTGACTAAGCACTCAGTACAGCCTGTAGTAGCGTGCTACCACAGTGGTCAGGCCGAAGCAGGAACCGGAACTGTCATGCAACTTAAAAAGTAATTGCATTTGTTACAATTGAATTTCTTGGTTTTTGGACGGAGTTGAAAAGTTTTATTTCGATTTTTACCGACTGTGGTGAAGGAAAAAATAAAGATTTTGATTTGTTATTGAAATGTTGAGAAAATGTGTGTATATGTATGTTTCTTCGGTGGGTCTAAACTTCTGATCTGATTTTTAGGGTTCCGTAGTCAACAAGGAACCCTTATAGTTTCGGTCTGTCCATCCATCCGTCTGTCTGTCTGTCCGCGGTTTTGCTCAGAGACTATAAGGCCTACAAAGCTGTAATTTGGCATGAATGCACATCTTAATGATGCCGACAAAATGGTATATAAAATCTTAAAAAAATATATTTTTACGGTACCTCCCCTACACATTAATGCGGGAGTGATTTTTTTTTTTCGCGCCCACCCCACCGTGTGGGGTGTCGTTGGATAGGTTTTTAAAAAATATTACGATTATTCAAAGATCATTTTCCGATTTAGGGATCCATTTGTGAAATATTAAGTTTTAAAGTGGAAAAAATCGTTAAGAGTCCAGTGTCCCCCCTTTCTACCAGCTAAACGGTTGCTTCTGGAAATGTGAAAAAATTCACGGGAGTAGTAAATATGCTGAATTTAAAAATAAAAACTATTACGGCTAAGAAGACTTCATAAGTTATTGAGTAATAATCAATCAACAAAAAAAATGTATTCGGAGAAGTATAAAGGAACTTTTCGTTCAAATTCCTTTGAACGTGACTAAGATGATGTTGTTAGTAGTGTAAAAGTTAAAACACGTTATAAATGTGCATTCATTGAACATACAAAAATTATCAAAAACTAGCGGTACTACAGAACCCTATATTGCGCGTGGCACACACACTTGGCCGGTTTTTAATAAATGCATGTTAATAGCTACGTTATAACGCCACGAGTTTAAGCTAAAAGAGGTAAGGCTTACAATTTGTACAAGCATATTTAAAATTACTTTCTCTTTGAACAGGGCTAGAGAGTATGATTGGAAATTATATCTCAATTCTCACTCAAAACGATCGACCTTTAGTTAATTGGGTTAAGAATACAACATGAGTTGTATCAGTAAAAAATCGAGTGCCATTAGCGGCGGGTCAAGCGGTCTGGGAGAATGGAGAGGCTTGAAGCGGGGCCCTCGTCACGCAAACTTCGCCCCACAATTTTAATATTACAACAAGGTTAAAAAGGTTACCGAAAATAGTGTAAATTTTTTAATAACATTAATCTTTCCTGTCCCTTTGTTTTACTGTTGGGTATTGAGACCCTTCGCAATGTGAGGAATAAAGATTAGTGTGACAAAATATTATATTGTAATGTAAATTGTTTAAGATAACTTTATTTCAGTTTTTTAATTTCGTAGCGCGTAGTAAGTTCGTCCCGTGCCCTAAATACGGTTCGTAGCACTTCTACGAGCTGTAGTTTGACTACGAATCGTAGCTCTTCTACGAGCTGTAGCTGGAAAACGAATCGTAGCTCTTCTACGAGCTGGAGCTCTACTACGAATCGTAGCTCTTCTACGAGCTGTAGTTCGGCTACGAATCGTAGCACTTCTACGAGCTGGAGCTTGACTACGAATCGTAGCACTTCTACGAGCTGTAGCTTGTCTACGAATCGTAGCACTTCTACGAGCTGTAGCTTGACTACGAATCGTAGCACTTCTACGAGCTGTAGCTGGAAAACGAATCGTAGCTCTTCTACGAGCTGTAGCTCGACTACGAATCGTAGCTTTTCTACGAGCCGTAGCTTGACTACGAATCGTAGCACTTCTACGGGCTGTAGCGTGACTACGAATCATAGCTTTTCTACGAGCTGTAGCTCGGCTACGAGACGTAGCTCTTCTACGAGCTGTAGCTTGTCTACGAATCGTAGCACTTCTACGAGCTGTAGCTTGACTACGAATCGTAGCTCTTCTACGAGCTGTAGCTCGACTACGAATCGTAGCTTTTCTACGAGCCGTAGCTTGACTACGAATCGTAGCACTTCTACGGGCTGTAGCGTGACTACGAATCATAGCTTTTCTACGAGCTGTAGCTCGGCTACGAGACGTAGCTCTTCTACGAGCTGTAGCTTGTCTACGAATCGTAGCACTTCTACGAGCTGTAGCTTGACTACGAATCGTAGCTCTTCTACGAGCTGTAGCTCGACTACGAATCGTAGCTTTTCTACGAGCCGTAGCTTGACTACGAATCGTAGCACTTCTACGGGCTGTAGCGTGACTACGAATCATAGCTTTTCTACGAGCTGTAGCTCGGCTACGAGACATAGCTCTTCTACGAGCTGTAGCTTGACTACGAATCGTAGCACTTCTACGAGCTGTAGCTTGACTACGTATCGTAGCACTTCTACGAGCTGTAGCTTGTCTACGAATCGTAGCAGTTCTACGAGCTGTAGCTTGACTACGAATCGTAGCACTTCTACGAGCTGTAGCTTGTCTACGTATCGTAGCACTTCTACGAGCTGTAACTCGACTACGAATCGTAGCACTGCTACGTGCTGTAGCTTTGCTACGACACAACTCTACGTCTCGTAGCCCGTCTACACGCGTAGAAGTGCTACGAGACTTACGCAGAGTGTCTGTTAAGGGCGTAGTTTGGTGTAAAGTGTAAACACTTGAGACTTGCCAACGTGTATGTTGTAAACAAGCCATAGGTAGACACTAAAGGTGAATGCCTTGTAAACTGTGGCGAAAATATGTATAATATGTATTTATGTTTCGAAACAAGATTATATGAATTTTATGCAACTTTCCAATATCGCAGAGTGCACAAAAGAATCAATCATTCGAATAAAGTGAATAAATCATAACTTTTTATTTATATCAGTTTATCTACTTTCTGCATGTGACATCGTCACGAACGTGCAAGGAAATTAATGCCGCACGAGGGCGGCCGGTGCATAATTGCATATTATTACGGTAAAATAGGTTGCACTTTCCGGACACGGCAGGAAGATAAAACAGTATATATATGCTAATATCAGCGTATCTACAGCTAGTTGTCAGTGTTTCCTAAATCATTATCATCACACCTTTGCAGCTCGTGTTGAGTTTTTGGCTGGCCGCATACACACGTTTTCCGCATACGATTATAATTTCCGAATTCGTTTTCTTTATTCGAAAATCCGAATGCATGGAATCAGTATAGAATACATTAACTGGCATACACGTTAGCTTTTTTCCGAACGGGACGAATTCCGCACGTACGTTTCAAGTGCAAGCCGGCACGTTCGCGCGTGTTTAAACGAACGTTTGCGCTAATCGCTTGAAATTCCGAATATGTAAAATGAATTCGGAAATCGAATACGGATAACGTGTGTACGTAGCCAGCTTTAAGCGATGCGCGTCGACATCAACGATTTTCGCGCTTCGCGCTTACAACATGCTAAGCTGTTGAGTAATAAGGTCGATGTCCTAAAAAGACAATCGAGGACATAAATCGAAGTATTATGATATTTGCCAGATTAATTTTTACTTGTAAATTAATGAATTTTACTACGTAAAAGAAAAGAGTTTCGGCACAGACTAGGAATAATTACTGAAGGGCAAATAGTGAAACGTTCCCTAGTCCCTACTCTAACTTTGCGTGTTCCACGCCCTAGGGAAACGTCGATCATTTCTTTTATTGCTTACTAATTTGCATTTAGAATACCTTTTTTTTATTTATTTGAGTAATACAATTATAACTTATGTCAACTTGAGATTGACCTAATTATAGAGAAGCCGAGGTTTTTCGGCGATAAATATAATTTAATAGTGTTGTAATAAGGGGGTAAGGAGGCAATGTCCCACTTGGAGCGGCGTCAAAAACACATCGAGAGGAGATCGACGTATTGCGACATTCATCCACACATCTCCGAATACATATCACGTATGTTACTGCGTGTTCATATTGTTTTAATCATCATAAACTATTTTAACAAAAAAACTTATGAATAGTCGGACTAACATTAGATGACGTCCGCAACTCCGTTGCGCCAATATTCGTTTATCGCATGGGAACTGCACATTTTCCGGAATAAAAGTAATATACTTATACCATACTAAACAGCAAAATCGGTTTGGCGGTTTGGGCGTGAAAAGGTAACGGATAAACAAGCAGACAGACAAACTTTTTACATATTATAATATTAGTATGGATTGAACAGGGAATTTCAGGCCCTTTAAAATATTTAGATAAGAAAATCATACTGTCCGAACGCAGAGGAATTTACTAAGTACATGGAATATTTACTTAACTTTCATTAAATAAAAGTTAGACAAACGTTCGATATATTTGCTCTATTAATATGAATAATTATATTAAAGTTAAGAAATTATTAAAATGTGTCTTGCGAGTGCCACCGTTAGTCTGAAAAGAAATCGACACGTTATTAGAGTTATCGACGAGTTATAAATATTTTCGTAATGACTAGAATATTTAAACTAAAGCAAATCCATATTAATATTTTTATAAACTCGAAAGTGTGTCTGTCTGTTCGTCTGTCTATCTGTCTGTTTGTCGTTACCTCTTCACGCCCAAACCGCTGAATCGATTTTTTGAAATTTTGTATGGATATACTTTGCGTCCGGGAAAGTACAATAGGATACATTTTATCCGGGAAAATGTACGGCTCCCGCACGATAAACGAATTTTGGCGAAACGGAGTTGCGGGCGTTATCTAGTTTAATCATATTAGTCTATGAATAGAACTCGGTGTTTGCGAACTATTACAAAACGGACTCAGTTTGTCCGATAAGAGAGCCTTCTGGGACCCTCGAGAGTGAGACTACTTAATTAAGGACGTATGGATCGAATCGAGTGTGAGAAATTAACTAGCGACCCGCCGTCCTTATTTTATTATATTTATACGTATTTTTTAAAGCTGTAAATAGCATGCGTTTAAGCTAAATTGTTTATTGTTAATTATTAACTAAATTGCAAATTCATTTACTCCGACTACGGTAAAAGGTAAAAATTACGATCGTGTCATTAAAATATAGGCATCGCGGCTGACTAAAATAATTTTTTATCGAATACTTTTTCGCGCCCAAATTATTATCAAGAGCTATTTTTATAGTAAAAATAGCAGCAAGGATAACTCTCAAGCCTGGGATAAACTGAATTATATTCTATGTGAATAAAGTGAAGAAGAAAAATAAAGTGCGAAAACTAGCATGACTTATTGCCATTTTTGCGTCGTACTCGAAAACTATCTTCTAAGTACTTACTTTTATTAAGCTTTCTAACAAAAATGCCACAAATGTGAGTTCCGTCCAGTTTAAATGGTACGCACTACGCACTCCGAAATAAATCCTCTACATAGTAACCAAAACAAATGCACATTACTTGTATCGATTGTGTGTAGAAGCAACAGTTTGTACTTTATTGTATTTCGCATTCGTACAGATAAAACAAAACATACAACTTACTGAACATCCGAAACGAACAAAGATCACTACCGTGGCCACATGCGCCTTTCCTTCGATTTAACTTAGCGGGTACCAACGTGGCACCAGCACGGAGTACGCTGTATAATATAATACGTGCGTGACTCGGGGAAGAAAGTCAACTTTGCACTTATCCACTGAATCAAATCTCTTCGCGCATGCTCTGTCTTAAACGAGTTAACCAGAGGTCGTAGAGTGGGATAGGAGCAAATCGCAATAAAGGTGTGTTTAAACCACTGACATATAGGTAATTGTACCTACTACGTACGTATTATTACCTCAGTGGTTTAAACTGATATTTAAAGCGTAATGGTCGATTTACACGGGTGACTAACGGGTCGGTTATAGTCACCCGGCAAGTCACCAGTCGAATCGCCACCCCATTTACACGGGTGACTTACGGGTCGATTTTAGTCACCCGGCAAGTCACCAGTCGAATCGCCTGTCCAAATCGAATCGCCACCCCATTTACAAAAATCGCCTGTGACTAGTTCATTCTGCGTGAAAATGTCGCGTCAAACAGTCGCATTGCATAGGGGCATTGAAGGAATTGAAGCGATCGCTTGCGACTGAGCGTTTGCACGGTCGATTTTAGTCACCAGCCGCATGCGGCCATTGGCCGCACGACTTTGGGGCTTGTGACTTTAGCCGCATGCGGCGTAGTCGAATTGCCATTTACATGGTCGATTTTCGCTGTGCGGCGTAAATCGTGCGGCTTTAGTCACCCGTGTAAATCAGCCATTATCCTTATATACCATTCTAGACGATGTTGGTAAGGTAGGAGTTACGTACGTTTTTCTATATAGTAGAGAGGATGTTACAAGCATGTTACAAGAAATATAACTTTAATAACTATTTACTTAAATAATATTATGTTGTTGTAACTATAGGTCTACCAGAATTTGATGGCAAAAAGTGAGAAAGTAAATTGACTCTAGCAATACCGGGGTAATTGGAATAAAACATTTTGATCCCTTTTTTTTCTTATAGCGGCTGATTCTGTGTGTTAAACATGCAAATATAAAAATTTATCCAATGATCAAGGATATTTTTTGGAAATCTGCTGTCTAAAATTGCCATCAGATTCTGGTAGACCCATATAATATGTAACTGTGTATGTATGCTATGCAGTTTCTACTTACTTATTGTATGTCTTTACTTTTCTTGCAGTTTGTATTACCATTATATCGATAAAATGTGTTAACTAGTAAATTTTAAAATTCATACATATCCAAATAATGTGATACATTTTAATTATGATTTTAAATGTCCAAAAGGAAACCGTCAAAATAAAAAGGAATACTAGTACCAACACTGACCTCCATTATACAAGTACGCGTACTTGTATAATGGAGGTCAGTGAGTACCAAGTACCAACCAAACGAGGGAGGTAACAAAAATGTTTTGCTTCAATATTCATTGATAAAAAAGATGCTGTCAACGTATTTTCAATGTCATTCGGTTTGACAAATGTCAAAAACATTAATTGTCATTGTCAAAAAAGATGAAAAATTCACAAACATTCACAAAGTAAAGTCATTCGCAGAAATGGCTGATTTGTTGAGTGTGCCGTATAAAAAATCATCAGACGTAGATATTAGTAAGCCTTTACTGAATTTAATTCAATCTACTTACGCGGATTCCAGCGATGATTACAGCGATGCCGTCAACGAACTCCACAAACTTAGAACACAAGCTATTTGGAAGCTGTTTGAGAAGTCATCTCTAGAAGTTATTTACAGGTATAATTGAATGACTCACAATCATTACTTCATGCTTAACTTAATGTCACTGCCGCCTATTGCCGAACCGGATAATGTAGGAAATAGTAAAGTAATCTAGCCAGAAAAGTAGTAATCTTGGCAAACTTAAATCTACCTTCACAAAATTTAAATATGGAATACCTTTTTACAGCTATTATGACCAACTGGTTGCATTGGAAAAGAAAATTCCTCCACAAGAAGTGCAAATTCCATTTAAATGGAAAGATGCATTTGATAAAGGATCATTATTTGGAGGAAGGATGAGTCTTAGTAAGTATTTTTTACTCTTATTTCATAGACATACAATTTTCTACAATAAAATATAATTAACTCTTCAACTCCCCAGCGGCCACATACGGCCGCGAAAACAATAGATTTCTAAGAATCCGCGATCGAAGAATTAAAAGAGAATTTTCAACCTTTCTAGATTGAAAGATACTTTACATTGTGATTATTATTTTTAATTTTCCTTACATAAAAATGATCTATTTTAGATGTAACAGTATACATTGTCTATTAAATTCAGCATTTTATATTCTTCATTGAATTACAATTATTGTAAATTAATTCAGTGCTTGTGTCTGTACACGGGTGGCGGACAAATTTAAACACACTCGCGTAAAGTCAATTTTGTATATTGAGTAAAACACATGAAAAGAAACACTAAATTAAAACAATGAAATAAAAATGTTAATATTAAACTCACAAAATTAAATAAAACTAATGCGAACAAAGTAAAACGCGCGGAGCTCGGAAAAATACTCTTATATTCTTATTCTATTTTTCATTCAAATTTTAAAATTCCGCGGCAACTCCTTCTTCCTCTTTTTTTAAATTATACAACAAAATCGTGCAAGTATTGTGGCATTACGGCTTTACGCCGTTCGCGTTGCCGTTCCACCCTTGACCCTGTACTATTATTTTCTATACAATAAGTTAATTCAATGTCAATTTTTCGTCATTTATGTTCTAAAACAAAACTTGTTTTATCATTTATTTGGTTCTACCAAGTTCAAGTATAACAGAACTGGCGAGCAGCACCGTGTGTCATATTACACGAACCATTTGGAGCTACTTTTGACCCCCTCATAATTCATAAACTATTTAACATAAACATGTCAAATTTGGCTCATATAATGAGACTTGCGAGATAAATATATGCTCTAAATTTTATAAACACATCTCAAATGGTTATTTAGATAATCACGTCCGAAAATCGACATTTTTATCACTGACTGACTGACTGACTTATAGATCAAAATTCTAACCCATTTCCAGATGACCTAGAAGGCTGAAATTTGGAATCCACCTCTGTCATTGTATGTAAGCTCAGGAAAAAATCAAAAAATAAAAAAAAAATCGGTATGATTATGAGCAAAGAAGGCCAAAAAATCATGTTTGTTATATAGGAGCCCCCCTTAAATATTTATTTCATTTTGTTTTCAGTATATGTTGTTATAGCGGCAACAGAAATACACAATCTGTGAAAAATTATAACTCTAGCTTTAGGGTCTTGAGATACAGCCTGGAGACAGACAGAGGGACGGACTTTAAAAAAGCCCAAAAATAAGTTATGTCTCCAATCCCCATACAAAAAACCCTGTAATACACCCTAACAACAGCCAACAACAGTCAACATAATAATACACAGAACAGAAGTGAATCAGTTAATTTACGTAAAAACTCTCTAGAGCAACACAATAACACACAATAATTTCATACTTTAATTCACACTACAATTACATACTAATATTATAAATGCAAAAGTGTATATGTCTGTCTGTTAGCTCTTCACGCCCAAACTGCTTGTACCGATTGTTCTGGGAATGGAGATATAGTTAGAGTCCTGGGAAAGGACATATAATTCTTTTAATCCCGGAAAAATGTACGGTTACTGCGCGATGGACGAATTTAGGGCAATGGACTTGCAATTGGGATCTGTCTGTCTGTCTGACATTCTGAGTATTACTGTACCTAGGCTATCCATTACTTATCTGACAGATGAAGTATGGAGTATCTGTCAGATAAGTTGTGGATAGCATATCCGACACTTATCAGGAAGTGGTGAAATAGCCCCTTCGGGTTGTGAGCGACTGTTGTCGAATATGTAAGTTTGAACTGGGAAGATTTAGGTATCTACACTTGCTCAGAAAGTTTTCTTTACAAAAAGTAATGATATCCCACCAAAAACATAAATATAAAAAAGGAGAGCCAAGTTCAATACAAACATTATGCTTGTCTATGGACTTAGCCGTAAAAAGAATGGAGATCTAAATGAGTGCCAAGTTCTATGGAAAATGTATTTACAGGAACCAAATAACATTATGAACAAATAATAAAGTATTTCTTTACTTTATAGTTTATTGAATATCTATAACAATTGCAATGTGAGATCTTATTACATCAGTCATTTCATAAAGTTATTGCACATTTTAATTCTGATAAAAACTGGCCAAGTCAAATCTAATCTACTTTAAGATCTCACATTATTTAAATAACAGAAATTGTTATAGATATTCAATAAAGAATATTAAAATATATTTTAAAAAAAATTAAATAAATTTATTATTTGTTGATAATATTATTTGTTGATAATATTATTTGGTTCCTATAAAATATAAATACATTTTTCGATTTTCCATAGAACTTGGCACTAATTTAGATCTCCATTCTTTTTACGGCGAAGTTCATAGACAAGCATAATGTTTGTATTGAACTTGGCTCTCCTTTTTTACATTTATGTTTTTGGTGGGTTTAGTTCTACTACATTTTATTGATAAATCATTATTTTTTGTAGCTGTCAGCTCCTTGGAATATGAAAGAATGTGCATTCTGTTCAACATTGCCGCTGTGATGAGCTCCCAGGCGTCCCAGCAAACCCTGGAAACTGAAGACTCCCTCAAACTAGCAGCGAAACTGCTTCAAGTATGGAATAAATTGTTTATAATCGTAGAGCCTTCTACTTGTAGTTTTGCAAAATAATTGTAAACAAACTAATTTCTTGAGTGTAAAATTATAGGCATAAAAGAGTGTTGTGTGAGTGAGATATGTAGTACAGTTGATGATATGAATTAATCATAATTATCAAGGATCACAATCCCATTTGACATAATATAATTATTTATGTTCTGACACTGAAAGCAAACTGAGATTTAATAGAAGTAATAATTATGAGGAATTTCTAGAGATGAACATAATCTTATTAATAGTTTTTACATCAATTACAGACTATTTGCTATAATTTAATTTTTAATGATAACCTTATTAAAAAATATCAATGCTATAATAAACTTTAATATACCTCTTCATATTAACAGCAATCAGCGGGTATCTTTGCCTACTTAAAAGCTAATGTGATGATGGCCGTCCACCGAGAAACAACTCCTGACCTCAACCCGGAAACTTTGCATGTGTTGTCGCAGCTGATGCTCGCTCAGGCTCAAGAGGTTATTGCCTACAAGTGTATCAGAGGTAGGACCTACATTCCCTTCAAAATTATTCGGTTTTACGAATTCATATAGAATACTTTACACAAATTTTCATATTATATAAACTAAAAACTAGCTGTTTGATTATTGATATTATGATATTAACTCATCAAACCCCAAGCAGCTCTCTGCTGCCGCATAACAATTGAAAATCTATTGTGTCTGTGATTCCCACGATCGAGGTATTAAATTGTACACTTGGTACACTGAATCAGACCTTAATGACACTGATTTGCTCAAGGCTGAGCTGTTATGAATTTATTTTTAGAAGATGACCCATACTATACTTACTTAATATTATAAATATGAAAATCTGTCTGTCTGTTACCTCTTCACGCTTAAACCGTTGAATCGATTTTAATGAAATTTGGTATGGAGTTACTTTGAGTCTTGCGAAAGGACATAGGATACTTTTCATCCCGGTAAAATGTACGGCTCCACGCGATAAACGAACTTTGGCGAAACGGTGTTGCAGGCGTCATGTAATACTCTCTAAGTGACTTTATTACAATTTGACTATAGGTTACATCAGACCACCAAAATAAGCTTTACATATAATATTATGCTCTACTAAAACGTTTTCATTAGAACATTAGGTTTTTTATTTGGTAACCTTAAACATTTCACTGCACAATTTTCCGCTTTAATGATTCATCTTGTTTAGTTACAAATATGTTGTAATATTGTTGATAAGCAAGATAACAGTTATGTTAAACATAGGAGGAAGCTATCCAAAAGGCATTTAAATTATATTTGATGTTGCACACTAAATATTGGCTATCACACTACTAATAATTTTAATTGCATAATTATAATGAGATATTTAAATTGGTTGCATTATATCAGGCTATACAAAGCTTCGTTTACATTAGGATCATTTCATTGCTCAAAGTTTATGTTTTTCTCTCATTGCCATAACACAAGTGAAATAAAACAATCATTCAAAGTTTTTTTTAAACAAAAATCTAAGTTACCTGCCAATAATGAGTTGACTGCTAATTGGGGTTTAATAAGGGTTACATAATGCCCCCGTGCGAGTTTATTACTCCTGTTCTTCTCGCCAGGTTAGTTCCCGAACCGGTGGTTTCGACGTTCAGAAAGAATTTTGTAAAAAAATAACTCCGAATAAAAGTTATTTGATTTTGATCCCATTTAAATAATCCATGTTCTTTATTATATTATGAATATGTTAATAATAATAACATTTTTTGTTTAATAGATGAGATGAAGGAGAACATGGTAGCTAAGGTGTGTTCCCAATGTGAGGAGCTGTACACCGACGCTCTTCGCGGCCTGCAGAAGCAGACCCTGCGCCCGCTCTGGGACAGCGAGTGGATTCCACATGTGAGAATAAATAACACCTTACTTATAAAACTATCTTCACAATAGACTATAGACAACAGACTAACAGTATCCATCTGAAACTTTTTTTTTTCGGATGTAGTCCATGTGTTAATCAAGAGTTTAAATTACAACCATGTCGAAGCTGATCGAAACCCCTCAGTAGTATTTTCTATAGTGTGGCTTATATTGATAATAAAATGTGATAATAAAAAAATCACTGTTGATAAATGATAATAAAAAAATCACTGTTTCTTTTTAACCGACTTCAAAAAAGGAGGTTATCAATTCGACGCGTATGTATGTAATATTTCCAGAACTGCCCAGTTTTCGAATATGTTAGTCTGTATCAGCGTCTAAACAAATGTGCCAAATCTCAAAAGTGTATGTATGTCTGTTTTTATGTTTGTGTTCGCATTTCCTGGAACTACCATTCCGATTTCAGTAATTCTTTTTTTGTTGTACTAGGTACTGGTCAACTTAGGGAATAGTGCAAGTTTCATCAAAATCGGTTCAGTAGTTTTGGAGATAGGGACTTTTTAATTCTCAATTACGTACAATTTTGAAGTCGGTTTTATCTTTTTAAAATACAGTTATAAAAAATATTCTTTCTACAGGTTCAATCGAAACTGAACGCGTTCCGTGGTCTAGCCCAGTACTACCAGGGCATGGTGTGCCACTCGCAGAAGGCGGTCGGGGAGGAGATCGCTCGCCTGCAGGTCAGTATTATTTTACAATGTTTATGTTCTCACGTTATGTTTATGCTAGAGTCATCGTCAAAATACACATGGACAGATAAAAACACTTTTGCATTTATAGTACCATCGAGGAAATTGATTCCTAGGCAGTGACAGACCAACATAATTACTCATGTGGTCGGATCATGTCAATTTAATGTTAATTGACGTAATCCGACCAAACTACGGAGGTCCCCCATCTGCCTAGGAATCAACTTCTCTGATAGTACAATGGTTTTTAGGCTGCCTTTATGGCCTAAGATCCGACCGTAAAATCCTGCATGAATCGTTTTTTTCGATGAAATATATTTTATAGTAATCTTTAGAACGTATGGAATGGATTAAGGTTGGGTTGCCTTGTTAAAAGTAGTCGCAAGTACCTCTAATTGAGTTAAATGTTCATGAGATAAATGCATAATTTGCATGTATATTTTTTTCAATAAATTTTACATCATTTGAAAGAAAATGACGTGACAAAATAAGGTATAAATGCTTGCCAGCTCTAAATCGGCCGCAACCTAGGGTTGCCAGCCCGTAAACATAGTTCTTCGTGAAAATTGAAGCATCGATTTTTTAAATAATTTTGATACAAAATTAAAGTTTTATGTATTTTGTACATGAATATCCATGGTTGCCAGTTGCAGAGTTCCAGATAGCCGCAAACTGCGGTTGCCATCACTTTTGTATACGACATCGCGTGAGGTTAGGAAGCGCAAGAGAAAAGAAGCACACATTGTTACGTGCGATAAATGAGGATATTGCATAGCAGCTGCGACACTGATAGCCTAGTCAACGAATATTTGTGGATGGAAAAGTCCAAAACAGAATTTGACTTAGGAATTTGATCGAAAAGTTCCTTTATACTTCCTATTTTTTTTGTTAAACGAGTATCCATACTATACACTTATACTACTTATAATATTATAAAAGCGAAAGTGTGTCTGTCTGACTATCTGTTGCTTCTTCAAGCTCAAATCATTGAACCGATGTTACTGAATATTGGTATGTCTATAGATACTTTGAGTCCTGGGAAAGGACAAAAATACTTTTTATCCCCGAAAAATATACGGTTCATTCGCGATAAACGAATTTTGGCGTAACGGAGTTGCGGGTGTCATCTATCTAGTTACTCAATAATTTATGAAGTATTCTTAGCCGTGATAGTTTTCCTTTTACCATATTATATTTTTTTAAAGATTTACCATTTTGTCGGCATCAATAATATGCGCATTATATGCCAAATTACGACTTTAAACATTAAAGGTCCTGTAATCTCTGAGCAAACCCGGGGACAGACAGACGGACAGACCGAAGCTATAAATTCCCTGTTGACTACGAAAACAGGGAAGATCAGATATAATAGAGATTTTTTAAGCATTTACTTAGTACAAAAAAAATATACCAAGTGCCGTTTTCAAGAATTAAATAAAAAATCGGTCAAGTGGGAGTCGGACTTATTCACGAAGGGTTCCGCACCGTTATAGAGCAAAAACATGCCAAAAATTGTATTTTTTGTATGGGAGCTCCCCTTAAATATTTATTTTATCAAAATTTTATCATTAATTATTAAATAACACATATAATTCAGGATTATGTGAAAATTTCAAGTACCTACCTCTTGCCATTATTGATATCGAGCAAAAAAGGCAAAAAAAATATGTTTGTTGTACGGGAGCCCCCCTTTTATTTTTAGTATTTGTTGTTATCGCGGCAACACATGTACACAATCTGTGAAAATTTCAGAAGTCTAGAGCCTATAGCGGTTATTGAGATACAGCCTGGAGACAGACAGACAGACAGACGGACAGACAACGAAGTCTCAGTAATAGGTTTTTACCCTTTGGGTACGGAACCCTAAAAATCACGTCTTCGAATAAAATTATAGCATATTTAGTTTATTCTTCGACATTAACAATGTTAAAATAATCGGCCAAGTGCGAGTTGGACTCGCGCACGAAGGGTTCCGTACCACTATAGAGCAAAAATAAGAAAAATATGAGTGTTTTTGTATGGGAGCCCCCGTTAACTATTAATTTTATTAAAATTTTATTAAGAATTATTAAAGTACAAATAAAACTGAGTAATTTATGAACATTTCTGGTGGCTACCTGTTGTCATCATTAATAACGAGCAAAAAATGTAAAAAAAATCACGTTTGTTGTATGGGAGCCCCCTTTAAATATTAAATTTATTTTGTTATTAGTATTTGTTGTTGTAGCGGCAACAGAAATACATAATCTGTGAAAATTTCAACTCTCTAGCTATTACCGTTCTTGAGTTACAACTTACAGCCTGGAGACAGACGGACAGACATCGAAGTCTCAGTAATAGGGTCCCGTTTTTACCCTTTGGGTACGGAACCCTAAAAAATACTAGTAGGTTTTATTGTTTATGCTAAATTGAATGTCGAATATTTTTGATTAGAGTTGAAACGTATTTAACATACAAGTTGTGGGTAGATTAAAAAATTTCTCATCTTGTCCGTCTGCCCGTCCGTCCGTCCGTCCGAGCCGATTTTGCTGAAATTTCTTATGGAGATAAGGATCCTGGGAAAGGACATGATATTTTTTTATCTCGGAAAAACATACGGTTCCCGCGCGATAAACGAGCTTTGGCGCAACAGAGTTACTGGCGTTATTTAGTGTAATTACTAATTATTATTATATTATGTCAGTCAAATTTAGTTATTTAGTTCAGTCCGTCCGCCCGCCCGCTCGTTTCTATGAATTTTTTTGCCTGCCTACCTGCCAGTCCGTCCGTCCGACTGTTCCTATGAAATTTTTTTGTACTACATAGTAAAACAAATAATTCTGTTTGGGACTTTTCCATCCACAAATATTCGTTGACTAGGCTATCAGTGTCGCAGCTGCTATGCAATGTACTCATTTATCGCACGTAACAATGCGTGCTTCTTTTCTCTTGCGCTTACTAACCTCACGCGATGTCGTATACAAAAGTGATGGCAACCCCAGTTTGCGGCTATCGTGCAACTGGCAACCATGGATATTCATGTACAAAATGCATAAAACTTTAATTTTGTATCAAAATTATTAAAAAAATCGATGCTTCAATTTTGACGAAGAACTATGTCTGTTTACGGGCTGGCAACCCTAGGTTGCGGCCGACTTAGAGCTGGCAACCATTTATACCTTATTTTGTCACGTCATTTTCTTTCAAATGATGTAAAATAAATTGAAAAAAAAAATTACATGCAAATTATGCATTTATCTCATGAACATTTAACTTAATTAGAGGTACTTGCGGCTACTTTTGACAAGGCAACCCAGCATTAATCCATTCCATACGTTCTAAAGATTACTTTAAAATATATTTCATCGAAAAAAACGATTCATGCAGGATTTTACGGTCGGATCCCATACTATTACATTAAGTCGCGACTAGTGCGGCAGCCGTGTGACTTCTATACTAAAACTGCACGGTCTGTACTTTGTGGTTTAAGAATAAGCTCTTTGTCATTTGTGTTTGTTTAATATTTTATTTTATTTATTAAGAGGAAAACTTACAGCTAGATAACATGGACATAATGATAAACAATTACAAGTTTTCACAGGTATACAACTAAATAACAATAAATAAACAGCAAACAAAATTATCATAATATTAGAAGTACAATTAGAAGGCGAAAATTAAGCTAGACATAAGGAGCTGAAGCTATAAATTTAAAGCAATGAAATATAGCAAAACATAGTAAGCACACTACTAAAGCTACAGATAAATCATAAAAGCAATACAAGCATAGGCATAAAGCTATAGTTAATTAGTTATATAGTGCTCTAATAATGCTAACACTGTATGTTTAAAATGAAAAAAAAAGTGCTGAAAAAGCGTTCACATAAAAAACGGTCCAGGCCCTCAGTCCGGCTCCCCGGGACCCTCAGTCGCACGCAAGTCGCACCTTGAACACCACCGCACGCGCTTGTGACACTTAAGTATAGAATGCTTCGACGCACAATAAGACTAACCGCCGTACTCAGAGACATTTAATTATGATTAACCTTCAATTTAATTAAGAGTTTGAAAGATAATGTATGGGGCTTATGTCAAAATTTTGAATTAATTACATTTAAGTAATTGATATTCCACTCTGAGTGCGGCAGTAAGTCGTGGTTTCATTTGAATTCTCTATATCTAGATTTTCTTTAATATTTCCTTTTCAGATAGCAGTAGAGGCGCTGAAGGGTCGTCAGGGCGGTCCGCTGGGCGACGCGGCGCTGCGGGCGACGCGCGCGCTGGCCGCCGCCACCCGCGACAACGACTTCATCTACCACGAGCGAGTGCCCGATGCCCGCGCACTCGACCCCATCCCGCGCGTGGCCGTCGCGCAGGCCCTGCCCCTGCCTGAGCGGTTCAGCAGCGCGCACAGAGGTATTCAACCATATGTAGTACAACATAAGGTCCATTATTGCGCGCGCTGGCCGCCGCCACTCGCGACAACGACTTCATCTACCGCGAGCGAGTGCCCCAGGCCCGCGCGCTCGACCCCATCCCGCGCGCGCTCGTCGCGCAGGCCCTGCCCCTGCCCGAGCGGTTCAGCAGCGCGCACAGAGGTATTGCACTTTATTTAGTACAAAATTAACTGTAATAATAGCTATTGCCTATACAGCACCGACGTGCAGTGAGAATGATGGCTCAACATCCTCTTGTCGCCGCGAAGTTCAAAGCGTAAGGTGACTTCCCCATCTTTGTAGTTTGTACTTTGTAGTGGCGTAGAACAAAATGCAACCTATGTCATAATTTGCCATTCCATTTGAATTTTTGAGCGGAACGCGCGTGCGTTCCGATTGACAAAAACGCGATAAAAATTATGTCATTTTCTCATTACTCGTATTTGTGATGGAAAAGGCATGCCGTTGTTGCACAGGGTTAACTTTAACTGTGATTGACGCAAGTGGGCGCCTTGACCTTTTGGCGTCATAATATATTTTTTAAAAGAAGTTAAAATAATAGGATGCCAGAAATAAAAATTAATAAATACAGAAAGATGGTGATGGTGTACCTCCGTATGTGATTCAGACTGCAGACAAGTAGCAACGGCGTTTAAAACATTATAACTTGTGTTCAGATCTGTTCGAGAAGCTGGTGCCGATGGCGGTGCACCAGGCGCTGCACGCGAGCGAGGCGCGGCGCTCCGAGATCGTCAACGCCGAGATCAACAAGCTGCGGGAGGCCACGCAGCTGCTCAATAGGTACCGTATAATCTGCTCGTGTTTATGTACCATCGAAGAAATTGATTTATAGGCAGTTGACGGACCTACGTCATTTGGTTGCGTTACGTCAAACCCAGCCATCAAATCACGACTAATATTGAATTGACATAACCCGACCAACTGACGTAGGTCTGTCAAATGGCTATAAATCAATTTCTTCCTTGGTACATACATATATAGTTTAAAAAAATCGGCCAAGTGCGAGTCGGACTCGCGCACGTAGGGTTCCGTACCGTTATAGAGCGAAACTTGAAAAAAAAATATGTTTTTTGTATGGGAGCCCCCTTAAATATTTATTTTATTTTTAATATTTATTATTAAAGAATACATATAATTAAGGATTTTATGAGTATTTACAGAGTGCCAACCTGTTGGCATTATTGATTACAAGCAAAAAAGGCCAAAAAAAACACGTTTGTTGTATGGGAGTCCCCCTTAAAAATTAATTTAATTTTGTTTTTAGTATTTGTTGTTATAGCGGCAACAGAAATACACAATCTGTGAAAATTTCAGAAGTCTAACTATAGCGGTTCTTGAGATACAGCCTGGAGACAGACAGACAGACAAACATCGAAGTCTCAATAATAGGGTCCCGTTTTTACCCTTTGGGTACGGAACCCTAAAAATGAGTACAAGGCGCGTGCATGAGGGTAAAGGGCGTCTGCGGGGGTAAAATTAAATCTATCTTCTCCACAAAGTCGGGACTACGTCTGGTTCACTTTTGCTTAAACTTGGATTTTTTACGTGCTCCTTAGTTGAGAGCCATGAAATGTAAATGGTGAACAACAGAAAATTTGATAATCTGTGTGCGATACATAATTTTTAAATATGAACACAATTCACTATTATAACAGCTCTAGTAAACGAATTGTTTCTTTTTTTCCTAGTATCCTGGCGTCGCTGAATCTGCCAGCGTGTATCGAGAGCGGCGGCGGCAGCGGCCTGCCCGAGTCCATCCGCAGCAAGGCGGCGGCGGTGCGCGCGGCTGGCGGGCTGTCGGCGCTGCAGAGACTCATGGCCGAGCTGCCCGAGCTGCTGCAGCGCAACCGCGAGATACTCTCAGAGGTACCATCGAGGAAATTGATTCATAGGCAGTTACCGGACCTACGTCATTTGATCGGATCATGTCAATTCAATGTTAGCTGTGATCGTTCGGATGGGTTTGATATAACGCGACCAAACTACGTAGGTCCCCCATCTGCCTAGAAATCAACTTCTCTGATAGAGCATTATATTAGACAGGTTGCTTAATAGAGAGGTAGACAAAGTAGCGAATGTTTCAGAAACAGTTTAATATGTGATCTACCTCTCGGACAATTCACAGACAAATACTTAGCTAGACAGACATCTCACACAATTTATTACAGTATTGCGGACTTTTCTGGCGAGACCGCACTAAACAACACTACATTACAGCGGAGCGGCGTGACACTTTACGTTTTGTGTTCGTCTAGTGCGGTCTGACCTTTAACCTAAACTTTGTCCTCAATCGATATTGAGCAAAATTAAGCAATTTACTATCATTAAGATAATTGCAATAAGCATTCTTACAAATTTACTCATATTAATGTATTTTTCAGGCGGAGCGCATGTTACGCGAGGAGGAGGAGGGTGACGCGTCGCTGCGCGCGCAGTTCGGCGCGCGGTGGACGCGCACGCCGTCCGCGCAGCTCACGGAGACGTTCCGCGCCAACGCCGCCAAGTACACGCAGATCATAGACAACGCCGTGCGCGCCGACGACATCGTGCAGCAGAAGTTCCGCACACACAAGGATGTATGTATAAAACTAGCTATATTGCATCTAATTTTTATAGAAACATAAATCAGTACAATTATAGAAACATAACTACTACTTGACCTACTTTTTAACCCCCGACCAAAGAGGGGTGTTATAAGTTTGACGTGTCTGTCTGTCTGTCTGTCTGTCTGTCTGTCTGTCTGTCTGTCTGTCTGTCTGTCTGTCTGTCTGTCTGTCTGTCTGTCTGTCTGTCTGTCTGTCTGTCTGTCTGTCTGTCTGTCTGTCTGTCTGTCTGTCTGTCTGTCTGTCTGTCTGTCTGTCTGTCTGTCTGTCTGTCTGTCTGTCTGTCTGTCTGTCTGTCTGTCTGTCTGTCTGTCTGTCTGTCTGTCTGTCTGTCTGTCTGTCTGTCTGTCTGTCTGTCTGTCTGTCTGTCTGTCTGTCTGTCTGTCTGTCTGTCTGTCTGTCTGTCTGTCTGTCTGTCTGTCTGTCTGTCTGTCTGTCTGTCTGTCTGTCTGTCTGTCTGTCTGTCTGTCTGTCTGTCTGTCTGTCTGTCTGTCTGTCTGTCTGTCTGTCTGTCTGTCTGTCTGTCTGTCTGTCTGTCTGTCTGTCTGTCTGTCTGTCTGTCTGTCTGTCTGTCTGTCTGTCTGTGACATCGTAGCATCCAAACGGGTGGACCGATTTTGATCTAGTTTTTTTTTGTTTGAAAGCTGACAGGATCGAGAGTGTTCTTAGCTATAGTTCATCATCATCAGCCTGCTCATTGCTGAAATATCACGGTTTATCTGGTTCGTGATAGGCCGATTAGCAAGTTGCAGTCGTTTGATGGGTTTATATTTTGCATTTTGGTTCGTGACACTTATGAATATATACATATTAATGGAAAGTTGACCCTGGTGCTGCAGCATCAACTGGTAATCAATAGGATACCCAACTCCTCACCAACTTAGAGCAGAGGTTTCGTGTTTGGGCTCATTTTAATTGCGAGAGCCAATAAGACGTAGATAAGCAGTAAATCATCACCTGGATTGTATAGGAGCCGAGCTCCGTATGAACCTAGGATGGAGGTTTCATGTTTGGGCTCATATTGACGGCCTCATCCAAGAGGATATTTATAGGTCGTATTCATTGGGATATGATCCTGTTGATAGGAACAATTCTGCACTATAACCAACACAAGTTTAAAAAGCATAAAATAAAATTAAATTAAGAAATTTAAAAAAAACCCCCGCCAAACAACTTTAAAAAGTAATGAAATAATATTTACTGACTTTAAGTTTAAATAATTCCTAAGTGTAAAGTAATATTTTAGTCCATAATTGTTGTCAAGGTGTGTCGGGGGACCGCTAATGTAGGTGTTTGATTTCACATAACATTATAGTTTAAAGGTCAGTTCATAGCGAACTGAATCGAGACAATCAGCGATACAAAATGCGAAAGTCGCTATTGTAGTTAACTTGGCGGTCCCCCGACACACCGTGACAACAATTATGGACTAAAATATTACTTTACACTCAGGAATTATTTTAACTTAAAGTCAGTAAATATTATTTCATTACTTTTTTAAATTGTTTGGCGGGGGTTTTTTTAAATTTCTTAATTTAATTTTTTTTCTTCATGCTAATCACTTCTTAATCATTTATTTTCACCAAAAAAACTAATATTTTAATATTTCAAGCAGTAGAAACCCATAAAAATGTTGATTGAAAATTATGCCTTTGAAATGGCGCCGCCGAAAACACTGTCCGCCATAGTGTGACGACATATTTTTTGTATTTTATACTTTCTTTATTGAAAAAATTTTTTATGTGCTAAACGTACGAGTCTAACATTGCCAAAAAATTAGAAAAGAATTTAGAAATCATTTGTAATGTTAAAAACTTTTGGAGAAAAGTTCTGGCCATTTCATTTCCCAACTACAATAAATGGAGATAATATATAAAACTGATGTTTTATTTGAATTATTCAAGAAAATATATTTTACAAATCTTTCTAGGCTTATTATTTATGTACAAATAAACTTACATAATATAACGAGCGCGATAAATAAAAGATATTAAATTACTAGTGTGATGAAGTCACATTCAAATCGGAAGTAACGCAAAAGCGATTTCATCAGTACAAATTAAAAAATATAAAATCATATTTTCAAATCGACCTTATTTATCAATCATAAGCTTTTATTTGATGATAAGGGTGAAATACGGTTTCCTAGGCTAAGTTCTACTAGAAATATGCATTTGTTCAATGAAATTGAATATAGGTCAAGTAGCCTATTATAAAGTTTTCACATATAAGTAACAAGAAAATAAGCATTAATATTATGTAACATGCACAGTTGTAACTCGAACATGAGAATAAGCAAAACAAGCAACAACACTCAACAGTCATTAACAACAAACAATGATCACTCACAAAATGCACTAATTAATTACTCATTGTAATTTGTAACTACTCAGTACCATAAATGTAACAATTTTCATTTTTCACTTTTAAATTACTCATTTGATAAAAAGCCTACAAATCTCGGATGTTTTTATTTTAAAGATGTCTTCAATATTTCTACCTGAGTAAAACCTATTAAAACGTGCAGTAGCTCTACACACAAACGCATTACGGTAAAACGTTTTATAGGGTGGGACATGAAATGGTAAATAATTACGAAAGTATCTACCGGGAACATTGAAATTAAATTTTGATAATAAATCAGGGGCATCAATGGCACTGTTGATAATCTTACATAAATAAACTAGATCTGAAATGTCTCTGCGATAATATAAGGGAAGGAAGTGAAATCTTTTACACCTTTCCTCATAGTTAGGAAGGTTAAGGTGGCACTTAAACTAAAGAAACCTTAAAAAGCGTTTCTGCATTGATTCAATTCTATTTTTATATATGTCATAGGAAGGATTCCAAACCTCGGAACCATATTCCAGGATGCGTACATATGAACAGTATAAAATTTTGATGGCCTTAATAGATTTAAAATTAGTTCTTGATCTGATAACAAATCCAAGTGCTTTAGAGGCTTTATTTACAATGTAATTTACATAATCATCAAATATTAATTTAGAATCCACTATAATTCCGAGGTCCTTTATAGAATTTTTGATTGTTATTTCCTTGTACGACCTCTGTGGCTCAGTTGGTGGGCTGTTGGTAGCTCAAGCCGGGGGTCGCGGGTTCGAATCCCGCCGACGGAACAAAAAGTTTTTAAAAGTTCCTGGGTCATGGATGTGTATTAAATATGTGTATCATATAATAAAAATCTTAAATATATGTATAGTATAAAAGTATTAAATATATTTCCGTTGTCTGGTACCCGTAACACAAGTCCTTCAGGTACTTAGCACGGGGCCAGACTGACGTGGTGTGAAGCGTCCATAGATATCCATAGATAGATATTGTTTTTAAGTTTATAAGTATAATTTTAATTAAATTTGACTTACGGCTGAATGTTACCGCATAACATTTTGAGGTCTAGTTTATTCCTAATGCAATAATCACTGAACCTATCCAAGTCTTCTCGTAAAAGATGGCAGTCAAGAGGTGAACTGACATTTTTCATTATTTTTTGTCATCCGCATATAACAGAAACTTAGACTAGCGGAAACACGTGTTGACATCATTAAGAAATATTGCGCATAGCAAAGGTCCCAGAAGTAAACCTTGCGGTACTCCAGAGGGCACCAATGTCCACCTTGACATGTATCCATTGATAGCAACAGCTTGAGACCTATTGGTTATGTACGAAGTGAACCATAGGTATAAATTTCCGTGGATTCCCGCAAGAAGTAGCTTTTGAAGAATAATCATAAGCAAGAATTAAATTAGATGTTGTGGACCGAGACTTTAAAAAGCCATGTTGCTCCAAGATAAACCAATGTCTAAGTGATGGGTAAATCGCGTTATAATACACAACTTAGATATTGGCCTATAGTTTTTTATACAAGCCTTGTCGCCAGCTTTATGCACCGGAGTGACAAATGCTGACTTCCAGATATTTGGGACACAACCTTCATTTAGGGACCGCGAATATAATATTGACAAGGGAGTAATTAAGCTCGAGGCACACTTGACAATAAACAGGGGAGGTATATCATCAGGCCCAGCGCCCTTATTCAAATTAACTGATTTTAGAAGTGTCAGTAAATTTTTGGGGTTCACTTCAATTTCCCCAATAAAACTATGATTTGGCAGTGCTTTAGTACTAATATTACCATCAAGGGAACTAGAGTTAAGAAAATTTGCTTGGAAGTATGAAGCAAAAAGTCACAAATTTTGTCACCAGAACTAGCTAACTCTCCATCATAGCTCATGGAGGAGGGAAAAGTTGATGAGGTTCTCGAATTATTTTTGATGAAAGACCAAAAAACTTTATACTGATTTAAATTAATGTCCTTTTGTATTATTACGTTTAGAAATAAACTGGCGACATAAAACAATATAACCGCCCACTACTTAGTTTACATTTAGATCAAAATAAATTAGCAGAGTAAACAAGTTAAACAATTACATGACAGTTACAAATAAAATAAAAGATATCTAACTGTGAGTATGATAAAACAAATGAATATATTTTTTAACAGATTTTAAAATATTGTTTTGGTTGTTGTAATATTATGTTAACTTATAAGACAGTGTTGTTACTTTTTAAATGCTTTTCGCAAACTATCTTACTAATGCCTATTTTTAGCAAAAAAAAATGCACACGAGAAACAATGAGTTGAATGCTATTTGTCCATAGAGTATAGAGATGCTGGGACGCAGCGAGGGCGAGATCGGTGCGGACGTGCCGGACGCGCCCACCGCCGGCGCGCCAGACTCCGCCCACGTCGCCACGCTCAGGCGCCTCTGCGATAAGGTACACTAATACACCTGTACTATGTTATCGTAACCTTTAAATAATATACTTTTATTCCTTCGACTCGAAAACTTACCGTGCGTAACTTACTTACCGTAAACTTACTAGACCAACGGTTACTTCTTCGACTCGAAAACTTACTGCGTTGTTGTTAGTCAACGCTAGACTCTTTTATCAAATCGTCGATTTCGAGTCGAATTTCACATTGTAATTAAATTAACAGAGATTTAAAAGATTTCTATTATAGTCATAGAAAATTGTCGTCCACAAACTTCTTCGCAGTTAGGCGATTTGTAATGTTTAAACTTTAAAATGTAAATATATTTTGAATAAATAAAATGTCTGCTACCAGGTGTCAGCTGTGAAGGCTGAGCGCGACGCGTTAGAGAGCGAGCTGAAGAGCGCCACGGTAGATCTACGAGCCAAGTTCCTGGAGGCGCTGGCGGCGGACGGCGCTCTCGACGAGCCCGCCACGTCCGCTGCCGCGCTCGGCGCCGCCCTCGCTCCGCTCCAGCGCCGCGTCGCCGACACGCTGCAGCAGCAGGACCAGCTCGTCGCCGACCTGCAGGTAATTATAAAAAAACTAGCTGACCCGACAAACGTTGTTTTGCCATATAAAGTTACAAGTATCAATATAAAAAGTAAATAAAAACCTATTCTCAGGCCTAACGAATGCACTATCAGAGAAGTAATTGATTCCTAGGCAGATGGCGGACCTAAATAAGTTGGTCGCGTTACGTCAAACCCATCCGACCGATCACAATTCACAGCTAACATTGAATTGACATAAGCCGACCAAATGACGTAGATCCGTCAACTGCCTAGGAATCAATTTCCTCGATGGTACATACAAAATTTCATTAAAATCGGTTGAGCCGTTTTGGAGGAGTTCGCGCACAAACACTGTGACACGAGAATTTTATATATTAGATTGCGGCAAATTAAAAAATACAGTGGCGAGTATGCAGCAAATAAAGAAATTTCAGTGACTTTTTTAAATTGCAGCGCAGCGAATTATTAAAACTATAACGGGGCAGCTTAAAACAATATGTGACATTTTACAGTAGTAGTGGTATTTATACTGTAGGTAACATAATCTACATATGTTTTTTTTTTTTTTTGTCGGATACGTAAGTTATATCATTTGGCAGATAAGAAACAGCCACTGCGAATAAGATGTCCGGGTAGACAGATAATTTACTATACTAGGTTTCGTTAATCAATTTAGGATCTTCTGGGCATCTACTTATGGAAAGACGTTTGGTTATAAAAATAATGGTTATAGTCAGTATACACTCTTCATTATGCGGGCAAATCTTTGTTTAGCAGAGTTGTTAACCTATTTATGACAAGTGTTTTGAGCGACATTTATTTTCATACTAGATGACGCCCGCAACTTTATCGCGCGGGAACCGTACATTTTTCGGTATAAAAAGTATCCTATGTCCTTTATCTCTACCAAATCTCAGCTAAATCGGTTCAGGGGTTTGGGCGTGAAGAGGTAACAGACAGACATACTTTCGCATTTATAACATTAGTATGGATTTTACAAACACAATAACATTTATCAGGAGGCGCACTCGGCGCTGATGGCGGCGCGCGGCGGTGCGAGCGGGCGCGACGAGATACTGGGCAAGCTGTGCGCCGCGCACGACGCCTACCAGGACCTCACCGGCAACCTCAAGGAGGGCGTCAAGTTCTACAACGACCTCACGCAGGTGACGTGTTAAACTGACCGGATAAAGTGAAACTGTACAACTGACTGACTAAGCCCCAATTTCACCGACTGTTAAAGTTAACGCTCTAATTTGAGCGTTTACTTTCGTTACCTCTTTCGTTTTTCATATGAATGAAAGAGAAGACATGACATTTTAACAAGCTGTTAACACTAACAGACGTCGGTGAAATTGGGGCTTAAGGTTGAAATGAACCTGTTAATCTGACAATTACACAAAGAACATGGTGTTTAAACCTAACCAAAAGGGATGCTATATTACGATTTACGTGTGAGTGATTGTGTGTGTGTGTGTGTGTGTGTGTGTTTGTGCGCGTGTGTTTGTATGTGTGTGTGTGTGTTGTTTCTAGCCGTGGCATCCCAGCTCCATTACGAATAAATCCATTTAATGTTTTAATCTCTGACTTGAACGAGAGTGTGAAACGATATAATAATCATTCTTTTCTCTATCACTGACAATTTAGTGATTTTTATATTAATAATTTAGCTGGCACAGTTTGTATAAATTATTAATAACTTATAAATTATAATATACTATGGAAATACATAATCCCAATGAAATTTTCCTCCACAGCTGCTGGTGGCATTCCAGAACTTCTGCTTCGCGCGCAAGACGGAGAAGGAGGAGCTTATGAAGGATCTGACGCAGGAGGCGGCGCGCTCGCCCCCGCGCCCCGCCCCCGCCCCGCCCCAACACCACGCTGACGCAGCCGGCGCCGCTGATGATATTGAGGTAGCCAAATTAATTTATTATTGGAACGAAGTTCCTTATCGCGCGTTGCAGAAGGGGTCTAGACGGAAAAAATTAAGACCAAAAGTTGTAACGACACTTTTTGCTATAGTTGTAACCCGTGCGGCGTATGCGTGTTTCTCTGTTTGTCTCTCTCTCTCTCTCGTAGAAAGCAACTTCGTTCCATCCGGGTGTCCCTTGACACCTCTCAAGTTTTTATTATTTACATTTTAAGTGTTCTAATCACAGTTCATCTTTGTGGTAACTGCATATTTAAATAGACATTTGATTTTTTTTTATAACACACTAGTTGATGCCCGCAACTCGGTTGCGCAGAAAGTCGTTTATTCGCGGGAACCATACATTTTTTCGGGACTGAAAGTAATTTCACAAAAATCGGGTCAGCGCGGCGGTTTAAGCTTGCCACTTGAAAAGGGAACACAGACAGAAATACACACTTTCGCATTTATAATATAAGTATGGATTTCCGTGCTCTAATCATAATTAATCTTGAAGGAATACGCATAATATTTAAATTGACATTTGATTTTTTTGTAATACATAAAAGGTTTAATTTTTCTGGCATATCCAATGTTTCGCCATAGCCATGCTTAAATATCTACATACACTTACACACACACACGTCACACACACACACACACGTCACACACGAACACACACGTCACACACACACACACACACACACGTCACACACACACACACACACACAAACACACACACACACACACACACACACACACATATGCATGTCCTAGTATAATATAATAATGTCTTATTTTAATTTAGAAGTATAACCGCCGTACTCAGAGACATTTAATTATGATTAACCTTCAATATAATGAAGAGTTTGACAGATAATGTATGGGGCTTATGTCAACATTTTGAATTAATTACATTTAAGTAATTAATGTTCCACTCTGAGAGCGGCAGTACGTCACTAATTAGTAATTTTTAATTTGGAACATCTACAGGGAAAGGGACTGTTAACCGTTACTACAGGTTTTTCAACCTATCAAGTGTATCAGACGTGCTTCACCCACCAGTGACGAGATTGTAATTTTGTAAACTGTGATAAGTTATTAGAAACATTTGTTGTAATCTCCATTTTCTGCACCAATAAAGTTATTATTAAATATTTTATAGTTCTCTCACTCTATTCAATAATTCTTGTAAAATGTGTTTGACATGTGTGTACTATTTCAGCCTCCTGTAGCGGCGAAGCGCGCGCCGCCCCGCCCCCCGCCGCCCGCCGCCGCGCAGCCCTCCGCGCTGCCCTACCCCACACAGCCAGGTGGTAATATCTTACCTCATTTTCCACAAAATTAAACAGTACACACACAAACTAAGCCGGCCCCTAGACGATCAATTGTAATGTGCAAATTGCAATATAACTCTTCAATTTTATTGACCAGTTTATTTGACAATTAGGTTGAAGACGCGCGATGTTCAATATCAACCCTAGACGGTCAATAATATTACGCAATACGTGATATTGCGCAATAAAATTGCTCGTCTAGGGGCTCGCATACACTGTTTTTATGTCGTAACATTTCATTTCATTTCATACACGTCATTTTAGACAACGTTGCGATTATGGTTACTCGCATGAGTTTAATTCGTTTTTTGATAAACAAAACTTTTGTGTGTCCAACATTGACAAATAAATGTATCAGGCACTGGTATGCCGCTGCCGTACGGGGCGGCACCGGCGCCGTATCCGGTGTATGCGCCGATGCCCGCCCTCTACAACCCGTACGCAACGCTGCCGTACCCGCACCACGTGCGCGCACAGCCGCCGCCGCAGCCCTACCAACCGTACCAGTACCCGCCCCCGCAGCAGCCCTACGCGCCCCCGCCGCCCGGATACAACCCCTACCAGCAGCAGTAAACACTAATTACACACAGTAAACACACACACACACACACACACACACACACACACACACACACTCATATACAACACACACGTGTAGTCGCGTTGACACAAATGCGCACATACACAAGATTACGAATGTAACTTCAATAAAAATTAAGTCGAACACGTATACTAGCGTTTCCATTAGTCGCGCTCAATCAAGATTCAAGATGACTCCAATAAAAATTAAGCAGCCAAATCTTTGAAATTATTGATTTTTTGATTCCAACTTCAATTGATTTTTTTATCATGAAGTAATGAAGCAAACAATCTCCACAAAATTAAAATTCTTAGTGCGTAATGCGTATGCGCTTAACTTTCAAATCATACCACAAAAAAGTTACTGCAACATTCAACAAAAATACTGTGTTAAATGTTGCAATAACCTTGGTGCTGCTTTTGATCATACTTTTATACTTTGCCTAGCAAATAAATATGAATACCAAATAAGCTTATATTTTATAGTTTAGCTCAGGACATGAAACAGGTAGGTTTTAAAAATTGCTTGTATGTACTTTTTTACACTTTCTCAATGCTTTTATAAATTGCTCATATGATTAGCTGAAAGAGCAATACTTACTTTATATTATAATAAATGTAATCAATATGATTAGTTGTATTAATATAATAAAGTTATTTTCAATCATTTAATATAAGTATGTAATCATTATAAATTATGTAAAGTTTGACGAAGGCCCTGCGCTCACTGATAAAAATGTAATAATTGCAAATGTGTATTTCTGAACAAGTGGTTATAGCTTAATACTTATCATCTATTAATAACTCGAATGCATTATCAAAGCTCCTTGAAAATGCATAAATATGTAAAATAATATTGTGTTTAGAACTATAACTAAATAATAATGTAACCATAATATAAAGTATTGAAAGAAATTGTTACCAGTGTGTGCATGGCCAAAACATTGGGGTGCAAAACGTTGTGATTAAAAAGATTGATATTGAAATGGCAAAAAGTTATATTAAATATGTAAATCATTTATATTTCTAGTAATAAAATCTTTTAGACGACAAGTGTTAGATGTTAGAAAAGTTAATAAGTAAACCATTTCAAATATTATGTTATGAGAAACCATATAGATGAAAACGAGTATAGTATGTATAAATTGTGTCTGTTGGTACAAGAATAAAACTAATCAATCCTAATTTTATTTTGTGCATCTTTCAATTATAATAATTTTATGAAAATGACTTTTTTCCTTAAATAAGTAGTCAACTTCTAAAATAAACTTACCTTTTTTATTTTTTTTGTTGTTATAAAAAAAATTATCACCATGTAGATCACCATAGTTATAGAAATATTAATTTTAAATTACGTTCATTTCAATCCTTTGTTTAGGCCTCAAAGGAGACGCAGAGAACTTAAACTGCTGCTCATATGAAAAATACATAATTTATGGTTTAACTTTAAAGTATTTTTAATCATTATGGTCTAATGCAGGTGCCGTCACATAAGGTGCATTTACAATAGCAAACAATGAAATGTCGTAATAACTCGATCGTGGGAATCGCAGACACAATAGATTTTCAATTTTTATGCGGCAGCCGGGTGGGTTAAATTATTATGCTATTGATGGAATTATTTTATTGTTAATTATACTATTATGGTTAATTAATTTTAATAAAATATGTATGTAGTTAATAAATATTATGTTTTTTAAATGTATATATTTTATTTCAACCTTGTCTAAACTCGATTAAGGAATACCACATATTATAATATTATGGTCAAGTGTCAACTGCCCTGTTTTAAGAACCTAGTAAGAGCTTAATGCTTAGGATTACAGAAAAATACATTAAGGGCCTCTTTCACCACCTTCAAGTAAAGTGTCGAGTAGACTACTCGCCAGTTAAAGTCACACATAACTACATGTGTCAATTATCATTAAGAATACGATGAAACTTTGAAAAGTAGTGTAAAAAAATCTACTTTTAAAACTACAAACCACTTAAGGTAAGACGTTTCCGTTGACGTCTTTTTGCCAAATTATAAATCGGTTTATCTCGAGCGTGTACAGTTGTCGAGTAGATTACCATGGATTATTTACTAATTTATTATTTGGCAAAAAGACGTCAACGGAAACAACTTCGATTGCGAAAAGCGTGCGCCCGCGCCGTGTGCCCGCATCCGCGCTCCGTCGCTCGCGCCTGCGCTGCTCATACTAATTTTCATTAAGACGCGATTCCACCGCGGCGTACGCTGTGCACGGCGGCCACGCGGTGCTCGGATTTATATTGTTTGACGTGCGCCGCGGTGGAATCGCGCCTTTATACACAGGCCAGCGTGCGCCCGCGCGAGTTTTAGCGTTGGCCCTAAATAATCCATGGTAATCTACACGACACAAATGTAAACGCTCGAGATAAAAATTATACTAGCCGCGCTAAATGAGATGGGCGCACGCGACGGGTGCCCGCTCGCGGATTCGTGGCCCGCGCCGGTGTTCCGACGCGTGCGCCCGCGCCCACATCCGCCCGTGTTTTAGCGTTGGCCCTAAATGATATGGGCGCACGCGACGGGTGCCAGCTCGCGGATCTCGCGTCTTCCAACGCGTGCGCCCGCGCCCACATCCGCCTGTGTTTCAGCGTTAGGCCTAAAAGTTTTTAAAATCAAGCATTCTAGGTTCTTACTAGGTATTGAAATAGCAAGTCACTTACTTGCTAGGTTATTTTTAAATAAATTATTAAATACAGCAACCTTTATAATATTAATAGGTAAATAAAACAAAGATAAAGTTATCACATATCTATTTGTTAAATAAAATCATCTAGGATAGTATATAAGTAATACATTGCTGATGACGTTCGTTAAACAATACATTTAGAACTTAGGTGCTGGGGACTCCTCCTTGGAGTAATCTCTGATTGGAGAGTAGAACTGCAACAAAAAAAACATGTTAAAACTAAAAGCTGAAGATGAGTTTCAAAGAATATTCGATTCTTTTGGATTGACCAACACATACTGTTGGATTCATTGGTACAGGTTTAACAACAAGTACTTTTTACCTGCTAACAGCTTAATTCCCAAACTATAGAAATAGAAAAAAATGTACCATTCGATTCCAGCAAATATACTGATAGCTTTGACATGAGTTGTTGAAGTAAATTTCTGCATTTTATAGAGAAAAAAATATTGTACACACTTTGTATTGCTTGTTCCTGTATTCCTGCCACGGTTCGGGGTTAGATTTCCTGTTCCAGCTTACGTCAGGGGAACGGGTGGCGAGTCTGAGGAGGTAGAACCCGGAGGCGCAGCAGCCCAAACCCACGCACACAAACAGTGGAATTAACTGAAAATTAAAGTACATCATGTTAAGTAAGCAAAAAAGAGTATTACCATATTAAGGCCCAATTTCACCAACAACTGTTAAAGTTAATGCTCAAATACGTATCACAATATTACCTCTTTTGTTTTTCATATGAATGAAAGAGAAGACATGAGATTTTAAGAAGCTGTTAACACTAACAGATGTTGGTGAAATTAGGCCTAAATATGTTACACTAACATTATAATCATGTTTTGACATTATATCTTGAAAATAAGGCCCGTATTTTTGGTCAGTACTCAAGATGCATCTTGGTCTTAAGACACGGTTCAGGCTCTGTGATTGGTTGGCTGTCAAAATTTGGACCAATCACAGAGCCGAACCGCGTCTTGAGACCGGGTCGCATTTTAAGTACTGACCAAAAATACGGGCCTAACATTTTGTAGTTTGGTAGGAAACTGAATGAATCAAACAAGGAACAAAGCTGCATTAACAATCCATAAAATAATAATAGAATCCAGGGACAGCCTAGTACATAGATTTTATTAAGATAACATTGATTCATTAGATAATAAAAAGTACTACAATTGTGATTAAGGAGAAGTTCAAAAATATTTACTGAATTTAGGAATTGTTTTACTTTTGTTTACTGGAAATAACCAAATTATCTAAATGTATATAGAAAACAGAGAAATTTGTGTTTATGGGTGGAAATACTCATATCATGGTCAAAAAAACCGGCCAAGTGCGTGTCGGGCCACACGCGATATAGGGTTCCGTAATATTGCTACTTTTTTAAAATTTTTGTATGGTCAATGAATGTATATTAAAATTTTATAATGTGTTCTACACTACTAACAACATCATCCTTATACTTCGCCGAATACATTTGTTTTAGTTGCTCGACTATTACTCAATAACTTAATATGAAGTCTTCTTAGCCGTGATAGTTTTCCTTTTAAATTCAGCATATTTCCTACTCCCGTGAATTTTTTCACATTTCCAGAAGCAACCGTTTAGCTGGTAGAAGGGGGAACACTGGACTCTAACGATTTTTTCCACTTTAAACTTAATATATGATAAACCTATTGTCTCAACTCCTCTAGTATTAACTGAGACCAACATTTATGGTCAAACCTAGTTTTTTATATTTTTATTTATCACTTTTTTTATTATCTTGCAAAATTTATGCATACTTACACATAAAGAATAATTCGATCAAAATGTTTGATGAGTAACCAACCTAAGATATATAGGGTCAGGCATATTTTTTCAGTAATTTATGTTTTTAGAAAATTAGTTTTATTGAAGGCATAAATTAAAAGTATGTTCAAAATGAATTAAAACAAACCAAAAATTAGAGACATAAATGTTTAAAAATATATGATTGGTATTAAAATCGAGTAAGCAAAATTGGTTAAGGTTACTGATTAGTTATGTAATTGTTTTGTTGTCAATATTATTTGTATTACTTACAGCCTTATGCTTCTTCAAGCTTTGAATGCTTAGCCCCTGCATATTTTGTTTTGTTATTCACTTTTCAAGAAAAAATCTGCTTTAACTTTGGTAATTCCAATTAATTCTGACGATCGAACCACAAATGCGCAAAAAATTATTTCTTGTCTACCTGTCAGCTGTCAAAAGTAATGTTGCCAGTGGCAACTTGCCACCATATATATTGTATTATCTATGGTTGCCACTATAATCAGGGCGAGCGAAGCGAGCCCTAATATATCCCACAACTAAGAGCACTTTTGTTCGTATTTTGTGGTACACTTTAAGCCGGGTCCGCTGCGCCAATTTAATAACAAAACATGTTACCAAAACATGTTAGCAAAACATGCCCGTCTGGTGCGCTCTGTTTTGTTATTGATTTTGTCAGTGGATTTTGTTTTATTATTATTTTTATAAAATTATTATCAATAAATACATTTATCTGTGATTCCAATTTATTTCAAAAATGAGTTTCGACAAAGAGGACGTACAAGCTGTAATAGCTATCGTGGATTTAGTTCTACAAAGACAAAACCGAAATAGATTTCGGGTTCGGCCCTATCTCCTACCTCGTTCCTTTTAAAAACGTTTTAAATAATATTATTTAAAGTACAAACGGATATGAAATAATCAAAACATAACCTAACTTTTGAGTAAACCACAGGTGACAGAACACAAAACACACAAAATGTGACGTTTCCAATACCTTAATCTGTGAGTTGTGAGTTGTGACCAATGATTAAAGCGCTTATTCCATTTCACTAAATTTAGAAGTCCTAGCTAGGATCCTAAAAAGGAGACTAATTAGAAGCTTCTTATTCCACTTGTCCTAATTTAGTGACTAAATCAGTTGTGACCACGCGGCGATTTTGGCCAGACGTCTTCTTAATGGCTCGAGTTCTGTCAAAGCAACAAAAAATTGGTCTTCTCATAGGCTTAGCTGTTGGCTCAATGAAAATCGAAATATATAAAAGGCGAAAAAGATGGTTGAAAGAATTTTCGCTCCACGAAAAATTATGAATTATGAACTTTCTGAACTACTTGGAACCAGCAGACTTTAGAAATTACCTACGAATGCTACGAATGCTATAATCTTGATTCTAGAGATTGATGAGCAGTTGCTGTCAAAATTTAACAAAAAAAAATACAAATGAAAATAATATATATATTTCTATCTTATTGCCATGTTTTTATTTTATTATGTTAAGGGCCTGTTTTACCACTTCCTGATAAGTGCCAGATATTCTATCCACAACTTAACTTGACAGCTGATAAAGTATGGAGAATCTGTCAAAAAAGTTTGGATAGCCTATCTGGCACTTTATCAGGAAGTAGTGAAACAGGCACTTATTGTGTTCAATTTTTTTTTATTAGATTTTATTATGTATTTTTACCTAACATAGTTGTGTTATGAGTTATCATCGGTCAGTCAAGGTTTGGTTACTCTTAAAATATAAAAAAAACTGCCTTAAAGATTATTACCATGCAGAAAAACGACGCGAGCCCTCACAAAGCTCAGCTATAGCTTTAATATAGTAGAGTAAATAAAATCTTACTAGTCAGTCACTACCACTAGTCAGTAGTCACTACTCACTACTCACTAATCACTAGACTCACTACTGAGTACTGACTACTCACTAATTACTTCCAATCTACACCTACCTACCTGAACTATCGACGTACACGGTACACCATCCTAATCGTTTTCTCATACGCAGAATTTATTTTTATCGTCTAATCTTTACAGCTCACAAAAAAAAAGTTATAAAAAATTTACTTGTTGGCCTACTAGATAGGCAAAAAAAACTAATGTCATCTCCAGCTTTTTTACTGTCAAATAATCTGCTCAAAGCACAATTTCAATTTGATTTGTGTGACAGATGTAAAAGAAATTTTACAAAATAAAGTGTTTACTTAGTTATTATTGCTTTTAATGGTTTGGTGCTACATTACTGGAATAAAGCTTAGAAAATAGGAATATTTAGATTTAGTGACAATGAGCTTTCTTTTGTAAGTACTACTAGCGGAATACGGATTCGTTTCTATAAATAACTAAAAATCTTCCACTTTCCTGGCTTGTTTATCTCTGTGGAAATGGGTCTGGAAATGGGGTGAAAATCTACCTCATGTGTGCTTTATAAGATTTAGAATGGAAGATACTCGCAAAAGTCTGGGGTAAACTATAAATTCATTTACCTATTTTTCAGTGGCAGTCGGTCTAACAAAACTTTTAAGCCTAAGAAAAATATACCCGAAGGAACCCACCAGTATGACTTGATGCGACACGCTGCAGCCACATTAGGGTCAGGAAATCTCAGGCTAGCAGTTATGCTCCCAGAAGGTGAAGATTTAAATGAATGGGTAGCAGTCAACAGTGAGTATCAAATTTTATGGTCTAATAACTTTTGGTAGAAGATACATAGATAAATGAAATATAAGTAAAAGATTGAATATGAGCTATATAGTACACCAATGTGTACCGATGCTTTAATTATATTTAATGTCTAAGCCCTATTGTTTTTAACAGTAGACAATGGTTAGTCAATCAGAATATGAGTCACTATTGGTACAACAGGAAATAATAGCACTGCCATCTGGGGCAAGCCACAATATGATTAATACTGCCATGTCCCATTTAAATATTTTTAATCATTTCAGCTGTTGATTTTTTTAATCAAATAAATATGCTGTATGGGACAATAACGGAGTTCTGCACGGAGGAGTCTTGTGCTGTGATGTCAGCGGGACCCAAGTATGAGTACCACTGGGCAGATGGGCACACTGTGAAAAAGCCTATAAAATGTTCAGCGCCCAAATATATTGACTACCTGATGACATGGGCACAGGACCAACTTGATGATGAGACTCTTTTCCCGTCTAAAATAGGTAATGGTTTATTTATTATAAAATATTTTTGTGTACTAAATTTGTATATCTACTGATGACACAGAAGTCCCTATCAGTTGATTTTGTCCAGAATCCAGAGGTCCTTAGGCATCCTTTTAAAATTGGCTAATCTTGTTCACTGCTCCATTCTCCTGACATTACTGTCAGGACCTTTTTGTAATCTTATTAGATTTCTAAAGCAATATTTTCTATAAAAATACATATTTTCTATGATAGTAATTGTAAATAGAGAAATTTCTGGCTTTGCTATCTAAAAAATGTAAATATAAATTATTATCCTTGTTTACATTATATCAAGCATGTAATGTTTTCAGGAGTTCCGTTCCCGAAGAACTTCCTGCCAATGGCGAAGACAATACTGAAGAGGCTGTTCCGTGTGTACGCTCACATCTACCACCAGCACTTCCCTGAGGTGGTGCAGCTGGGCGAGGAGGCGCATCTCAACACCTCCTTCAAACACTTCATATTCTTCGTACAAGTGAGTCATTTAAAGAAAACATTTTCTTTGGATCAATACAGTATGTATAATAATATAATGTTCTGATATAACTCCATTTTTATCCAAAATTTTTAACCTTACTTCAGCTCTTTGGTAAATAAATGGTAATTAATACATTGTAAAAGATGTATCTTCTCTCTTTACCACTAATATAATAATAGTAGTAATAGTTTAAAAATCTATACTAATATTATAAAGCGGAAGAGTTTGTTAGTTTGTTTGAACGTGCTAATCTCAGGAACTACTGGTCCGATTTGAAAAATTCTTTCTGTGTTAGATAGTCCATTTATCGAGGAAGGCTATAGGCTATATTTTATCACGCTAAGACTAATAGGAGCGAAGAAATTGAGGAAAATGTGGAAAAAACGGGGGGAAATTATTTGAAAAGACTTATTTGAACGCGCTAATCTCAGGAACTACTGGTCCGATTTGAAAAATTATTTCAGTGTTAGATAGCCCATTTATCGAGGAAGGCTATAGGCTATATTTTATCACGCTAAGACTAATTGGAGCGAAGAAATAGAAGAAAATGTGGAAAAAACGGGGGAAATTATTTGAAAGAGCTTATCTCACGAACTACTAGAGTAATTTTTCTGTTATTTTGGTCAGATAAGAAGTAGACCACGTGAAGGATCATAGGCTATTTTTTGTAGACTGATTTGTCTGTGAAATATCTTATTTACGCGGGCGAAGCCGCGCGGAACGTCTAGTATATATATGGCAGCCTTTTGACAAACTATATCATGTTGTTTTTTTTTTCAGGAATTTAATCTCATCGAGCGGCGGGAGTTGGCGCCTTTACAGGAGCTGATAGAGAAACTGACAGCAAAAGAGGCGCGATGAGGAATCAGACAAGTTATAACGGCCTCAGCTAGAAGCACACTTGACCAATGCGGTAAAAATAGTTATATATTTTGTACAAAATAGTCATCATCCATAATTACTTTGTTCCCATTGTTAAATTAAGAATGATCTCCCAGACAACATTAAGGCTCAACTCACACTGGCGCAGTCGAAGCGACGCGACGCGTCATATTTTTCCGCCTACAGCATATATATACTGGAGACAGAAATATCTGACTCTTGGATTGCAATAGAGTGAGTGCTTATTATTCCTATAATAATCTCCCTATGTAATCTATCTACATATTTATTATAGAAGTGTTAGACAAGTGTGTTTCAAGTTAAAACTACATCCTTCTATGACTCGCTAATTCACGCTCATCTTCCAAACTGTACATTATACAACACGGAAATGAGTCTGTTATCAGTAGATAAAACATATTATTATTCATATTTTTAAAATAGATTGATATATCTGTCCGAAATAATTGAACGACCTGAGGCCCGATTCTTATAACTCGAGTCGCTTCAATTTCCTATCATTCGTGAGTCGTGTGCGAGCGCGCGAGTAAGACAGTATGTAATCGAAGTGACATTCAAGGAATGTATTAGAATTGGCCCCCTGTAAATCTTAAGTTGCTTTTCATTTTCTTAAAAAAATGTGAATCAAGGGGTTTGAAGATAATATAGATGACAGACTTCAATTTAACAATAATATAATTATTATTAAATGGGTTTTATTGCAACAAACGGTTAAGTATAGTGTTTAAGTTCAGTTTATATTATAAGTAAGGACATAACGTTTCTCTTGTAATAACTGCAGACCTAGGAACAATATTGTTATAGAAGAATATTTTGTAATCAATACATTATAAATTATCATTAGTTTGTACAATGTAGAATTATTTTAAGATCTGATCTTATTTTGTAACAAAGCAATAACCAGGAGTGTTTTGCCTTTTGCTTGATTATATTGCAAGAACAATAATCGCCTTTTAGAAGATATAATTGGGATTTAATCATATTTATTCTGAAGTTGCCTTATTTGGTGACTTTACACTAATAATATTTTTCCAAGCCTTTCAAGAAAAATGTAAAGATCATAACTAAGATTAGGAGCCAACAAATTTTATGAAAAACTAGATTTGATACAAATTAGTTTAGGAACTGAATGCGGCACGGCCTAGCGGTTTTATACATAATATTATAATGGAACAAGTATTTTGATATAAGGAAATACAACCCTGTCAAAATATCAGTAGACAGATATTTTGATACGAGTAGTCCTTCATACTGACAAACATAATATTTACGCAGCATATAACTATTCAAGACTTGTTGTCTTTGTCTGTCACATGTCTTTTCTAATATGTTAGACAAAAACAAGCAGGCCTGCTGGTCTTTCTCTATTATATACTGTATAGTTATTTGCTGTGTAAATATTTTTTTTAGTAAGGGGCATGATTTATAATTTTGTGTCCTCGGTAACTTAACTTTATAAAAGACCAGAGGATGACATGTTGCTAAGAGCATTTGATTGATCTTATTTATGTTTCAGTTTTCCTTGCTTAATAATTTATTAGTATTTATATGCATTTCTTAAGGTGTAATATGCATTATAATTTAGAACTATTCATCTTAAATAACGTTATTTTGGGTAACTTTGAATTGCGGTTTAACTTTGAACAATACATTATTGTATTGTTCAAAGTTAAACCACTATTTATAGTTACCCAAAATGAGCGTACAGAAAGAAAGATATCAGACATGCTTTGGTTTAACTTTATTTGCTTTTATTATAGAATATAAATTAATTAATCATAAAAAGATAAGACCTGTATGATTTCTACTAGTCAAACAATTTGAAACTTGACTGGATTTAGTATTTAATAATAGAAATTAATATTTAATACTTAATAACCTACTCTTATTTTCGCGTAATTTTTAGTTACATTGTATTTTGCATATTTTACATAAATTTTTCTTCTACCGGAGAATCCTGTTTACTTTCTCTAGTGTGAGGCAATCTTTACTTATTTAAAAGATATTATTTATTTATTTATTAACGGCTCCAGCGTCTACGCACCAATGTCGCTGATACTAAGAGCACTTTACCTTCGCATTACATAATATGTGTACTGCTGGCTTCTATACAAAAGCCTGGGTGTGTAGACCTAAAAATAATGTAAAATGTATATCAATAAACTGCGTAAGTAGATAATCACAGGTGTGCAATTATGTTTGCATTTTTTGGTTTGTATTGATTGACAGACAATTTGTAATAAATTTTGTAATTATAATTAAAAATACACGATTTGGTAAGCACTTTTTTTTTCTTTTAAGACCTACCTTACATACTACTCTTGTCAATGCAGGTTAATCATATCCACGAATCGAAAAAAATCTGATCACTATAATTGATGTCTGTAATAATAATTATTATAGTAAGTAAACCAATAGAAATAAAACACAGAATAAGCTATCAACTTTTATTTCAGTGAATTTGAAGAAAAAGAATATAATTTGTCTAGTTAGTACCTATAAATAAATTCTAATAAAGACTGTTCGTAATTACAATTTGTAATCTAATGAAACAATTACACAATCACAATTAGGGAATGCAATACCGGGATCGCGCATTCATTTTGCGGGATTAATCCCGGTCAAAAATTTTGCGGGATCCCTCGGGACTGGGGGGATTATAAAAAAGCGTGATTCATACGTGTAACCCTGCGCGCAGGGGTGCGTGAACTGGCTGCAGGCAGCCCACTAAAAAATTTACCTTCAATTCACCTATAATTATTCACTTTAAATGACAATTGTACCAACCAGCGTGGAAGCTGAGCGAACTTTTTCAGCTGCTGGCTACCTTGTGTCGAATATCAGGAGCCGTTTGGCAGACGACACAATAATACATTAACTTTTTTAACATACTTTTATTTATGCTTGGGCCGTATGTATTTAACGGAATCTTTTAGCACAATTTTCCCTATATTTGGAAAAAGATAAATAATTTTAAGAAAAGATGAAAAAAGCGTGTTTTTTAGTTTTCTTAACTATTTTTTTTTTACGTAGCCATTTCCAAAAAAAGTTTCTAAGAATAAAACGGGGTCTATCAAGTAAAGTCATTATAACGACTTATTTTAAAAGTTTAAGTCCACCTTGCGGGATCCCGCAAATACCGTGATCCAGCGGGATTGTGATGGTTCAGTCCCGCAAATACTGGGATTGAAATTATCCTCCGGGATTGCATCCCCTAATCACAATAGAACACAAAATATATTCTGTCAAATACTTCATATCCATAATATTATTATGGAAATATAGTGCAATGTAGTGTTAAATTGATAATAATATTATTTAAATGCACTTTAAAAAGTCATCATCAGTTAGTTCAGCTTAATTAAAATTACGTTATTAATAACGCACAGGTATAAAATTACTATTTCACAGTTAAATGGCAGTCCACAGTAGTTCTGATATTGGACAGTCATCCATGATTGAGAAAATTTAAAAACATTATCCTACTTTGACATAATATTTTATGACTTGTTTTATTGCTGCAATAATAACTAAAAATGCATGCTATGTCATTAATCATTATACATAATAAAACAAAATTAACTCTAAAAATGTGCACTTACAAGTAATTTTGGTGTTGTATGTGGACGTTGCATTGTAAACTATGTATTTCTCAAATTTTTTGTTGAACTTAATTTTTTTCACTTACTTTTCACTACCCTTCAACCATCTGATAGTCTACTATGGCTAAATGTAATGGGAAATGTGTCAAAATGTAAACTACACATTATTGTGTGTATACTTTAATGTATACAGCCCCAGAAGTGGATCATATAATAGATAACGATTTGGTCCTTGGATTGTCCTATATTATTGCTTGTTAGTGTATTCTTGCTAGCCAGCCTATTATTTCTACGTCTTTACTAACTTCCAGCTCTAGTACGATTCTGTTTTAAATAATAATGCTCAGGTAGAGACTTAACCCAAAAAGATAGTGATTTTATTCGCGTTTAAAATGACTTTGTATGGTTAAGACTTAAAACTGTCTGTTTGTTTGTAAAAATTGTCGTGTTGTTTGTGTTGTATGTAAATTGTCGTCTGCGAGCGGTATATTGCCCTTAGAGTGCAGGTCACAAGTAATGGTGCTATGCGGAGGAGACGGGCGGCGGCGGCGGCGGCGGGGCGAGGAAAGGCGGCGGCGCGGCCCAGGGCGGGGCGAACGCCGCGCGCCACCCGCCAGCACCCCCGCCCATACCCATCATACCTGGAGACGAGGACACAAGATAATTAGATAAGTTCCTCCTTGCTTGGTCGACTGTAGTATAGCAAATACCATTGGTATTATTTCCGATCATTGGTTTTTTTTTTTCGAAAGGGTCTAAGCTACTGGTCTGGTTAAGACCATGGTAGTTTAATCGTGGCTATAACTAGTCTGTTGCTAGTTGGTTTGGAGATAAGCAATGAGGGGGCCTGGCCCCCTCCCCTAAAGTTACACGTGTGACATTCTAATCGGGCAATATTGGGGAGAGCTACGAAAATAAGCTATTTTTATCTGACGTGGGGACTCGGGTCCCCCCTGCTCTTAAGGGGTCTGACCCCTTACTCACTCTCTGACGAGTGAGGCTGCTCGCGCGCGGTAGCACTAACTAGCTGCGTACGAGTTATCGCGGTAGATTTGATGATTACCACGATACTATGAAAGTAAAGGCGGTATAGAAACAACTTTACTTACAAAAGCTTTAGCACAGTATAATATTACAATTCAATCGTGTTGCTATATTTATTAATCATTACATTTTATATACACAATTTGAAGACATACCTGGGGGAGGCGGCGGCATGTGCGGACCGGGGCCCATGGAGCCGTCACCCTAAAAACAAACATTAATATTAGTTATCCATCCATACACAACAGAGACAACTTTAACAATATGTTTCTTGAGGGACTTCCGTTTGAGGGGTTAAATCACACCGATTTATCTTACGAAAAACCTCTTGAAATAAAATGCGTTTTCTGTGTAGTATAAAAAGTTTAATCATTATCATAATGAAAATGTCATCATGTCGCGGTGTAAATTGACCGGTGTAAATACTATTAAACGATGAGAAGATGGATTTGGTGGACACCACTGTATTCTTAGGCATTACACTAGATAGTAAACTACAGTGGGGTCCTCATATTGCTACTTGCAGATAGGCTCAGTTCTGCAGCATACGCAGTCAGAAAAATACGGGAAATTTCTGATGAAGACACAGCAAGACTAGTTTATTTTAGTTATTTTCATAGTAGAATGTCGTATGGCATCCTCTTATGGGGAAACGCTGCCGACATTAATACGATTTTTGTGCTGCAGAAGCGAGCTATACGTTCAATCTATAAAATGTCAGCTTTTGAATCTCTGAGAGAAAAGTTTAAAGAAATTGGTATTCTAACTGTTGCTTCTCAATACATTTTGGATAATGTATTATATGTTAGAAAGAATCTTAGTAAATTTACAACCAAAAGTGACAGTCACGGAAGAAACACTAGTAAATAAGTACAAACTAGAAATACCGGTGATCAGACTTAGTAAAGTTAGTAAATCTTTTAAAGGTCAATGTATACGCCTTTACAATAAAATCCCAGAAAACGTTCAAAATCTCTCCATTAATAAATTTAAAAAAGTAGTCAAAGAGCGTTTGTGTGCCAAAGCTTATTATAAGGTCAATGATTTCATAAACGATGGCACATCATGGGAGTCGGATGGCTGCTTGCAAGGCTGCTTCTACATTATTTTATGACTTACAATAATTATGTATGTATGTTGACATTGTATAATTTTAAGTTACAGCATTGTAAACTTTATTTTAAAAGATTATTTTTTTTCTCACTTTTTTTGGTAAATAAAGAGGGCCCCGTGCGAGTTTCTTACGCCGGTTCTTCTCGCCGGGTTAGTTCCCGAACCGGTGGTAGGCATCATGTAGACTTTCAGAAAATATTTGCAAAAATTTATTCTGAATAAAAAAAATTGAGTTTGAGTTTGATAAAACATTTTGTGCTGTATTCATTCAATGTGTAAATATATTTTTTATTACGACGGTTCGTTTGTTTACCTGCATGGGCGGCGGCGGAGGGAAGGGTGGCGCGGCGCCGGGCGGCGGCGGCTGCGCGCCCACCGAGGCACCGCCTGTAATAATACACAGTAGCGTCTCAGTATAACAAATAATAAGAAGTTAAAAAAGCCGTATTTCTAATATAGAATGGACACCAACAATTCGGATACTGTAAGTACTTATATTATGTTCTAACTCACAAGGCCAGTCAAATAAGTTCATACTTTGATATCTAAATACATATGACGTTTGTGTCTCGCCTTGTGTTTGGATCATAAAAGCATGGACTTGGACTATTTTAGTGGACATGGACCTTAAGCTATTTTAGTTATGTGAATTGGAGTTTCGTCCGTATAGTTAAATTTTAAAATGTAACCATGACGTGTTCTTACCGAGCCATGGCGCAGGCGGGTGCGGGGGGTGCGGCGGGTGCGGGGGGTGCGGCATGTGCGGGGGGAACGGCGGCATAGACGCTCCCACACCTGTAGACGAAATATTATATTTTATACAAGTCCACTTGGGAAGGAAGGTTCATTGTAAATAAAATATTGTCTGTTTGTCATTATAAATCGGGAGCCTAGGCTAAGCCATACATCCGTTATAGTCTTACTGATAAAACATAATGCAAACAGACAAACAAATATTTTGTAAGTATTGAAATAATCCTTCTAAAGACTATCATGTCTCAATTGAACACTCTCCTACTGTAAATGTGACCTACGCTGCAGCGGATCGACGCAACACGTCACGGCCTCCTATTCTTGGAATGAAATATTACGAGCTAAGCCGCATTTTGCAGCAGCGGCGCGCATGGAACGTGAAGTATCGCGTCACTCCATCTCAGTTTAGTGTTGCCAAGTAACCAATCTCTATTAGAGCCCCGCAGACTACAGAATTTTAGTCGGCCGATAGTTTGACTCAATCGGGGTTTTAGTACGTTATTATCGGCCGATACAAATCGTTTAGTGTGCGCACCTTCATACATCTTCGTACTGATTAAGCTTTTCTGCAGTCTGCGGGGGCTCTTACTGTGACACGTACCTGGCGGCGCACAGATGGCGCGCGCGGGTTGGTGGGCGGCGAACAGGTTGTGGGCGGGGCGTCGCTGCGCCTGCCCTCCTCCCCCGCCGCCTCCGCCCGCCGGGGGCGCCGCCTCGCCCAGCTCCGCCATCAGCGACATGTACTCCTCGTCGATCTTCGCCTGGAGGATTACATAATAGAAGACGAAATTTAAAATTTCTGGTGATAATATTATGAGGTTGATACATAAATTGACAGATCTGGTCATCACACAAGAAGAAATTTCCACAAAAGACATTTTTATGAGTACGGAAAAATATTTTTACCTTGTCTGGGTTGAGCGGCGCGTGTCCAGGGCGACGCGCGCGACAGTCGCGGGCGATGTGGCCAGCGCCGCCGCACGACGAACACACGATACTGCTCGTCACGTTCGGCTTGTCCGGACACTGACGACATTACGCTTATTTAGTACAGCTAAACAAGTAACAGTGAAAATGCACATTGTACAGTTTGGTGTCATAGCGCGACTTCAATCGAGAAAGACTCGAGATTTTTTAAATCGAAACTGACAGTCTCTACAACTCAATTCTTTGAAGTTCTAGTTCACAGTGGAATACTTTCATCCCTGTGAGATGTTCTTGTTGTTGTGTGCTAATATACTCTTCACAGTGCCATTGAGTGCTTTTGTTGAGTTGAGTATGTCGAGTATTGTTGTTGAGGGGCAATGTACTCACGAGCCATGTCTTGTGGTCGACGGCGGAGCAGTTGGCGCAGCGCGGGCCGTCGCTCTCCCGCAGGGTGCCGTTGAGCTGCGCCAGCTCTCGCAGCTGCATGCGCCGCAGGTCGTTCTGACCCTCCGGCACTTCCACACCTTGGCGGATCACCTCCTTTATCTGATCAACAATAGTTAATTTGATTAAATGCAATACACGAAAACTTTGTCTTATTTAAGTTACAAAGTTATTAGGTATTTATGAAAACTTGAGCGATAATATTCAACTAGATACACAGTAATATTTTTGTACTTGTGTATTTATTATAATTTTCGACTGAAACCCAACGCCAGATCGTTTGTTTATCTCCAACAGTCCTACTAGACTGTTTGAATTAAACTATTACACACTTTAACTTACTCTTATTACTTGATGTGTGTATGTGTGTGTTTTAAAAAAAATATATTTCTTCATCAAAAACAGTACATAGTAGAATTACAATTTATATGTGTGTTTATAGCTTTATTTACCTTTACCTATGGATCGAAATGAATATGGATGAAATTATTGTTTGACAGCCATGTCTGTATGTTTACAGCTATATTATTTACCTTTGTTAATAAATCAAAATAAAACAGTAGTTAACAATAAGTACCTTCTCAACGGCCTTCTTGACGCAGTCAGCGCTCGTGGCGGTGATGTAGGCGTGGAGGGGCTCGTCCTCGCCCGGCAGCGGCTGGCCGTCCTTGCGCCCCACTTTGCCCTCCTTCACCGAACCCTTGCCGCGGATTATTATCTTCGCACCCGTCTCCTTCTCCATCGCTGTAAAGAACATCTAAATATTATGTACCATTGAAGAAATTGATTCATAGGCAGTTGACGGATCTACGTCATTTCACATTTGGTTGAGTTATGTCAATTCTATAGTAGTCGTGATCTGTCGGCTGCGTTTGACTTAACGCTACCAACTTACGTAGGTCCGCCAACTGTCTATGTATCAACTTCTCTGATAGTGTGTTATATTTAAACATGAGAATCTTGTCTTACTTGAACTGGCTGTATATTAGGTAAGTATTTATATTTATGTATAATTGCTTGGCAATGGTGCGAGTATTTCCATAAAAGGATTAAGCGGGTATCAAAGGAAATAGTATAATCTGTACTCAATCCTAAAAGAAATAGCAGTTGTGATCGACTAGAGACAATACTTTGAAACGTAAAAATTTATTTATTTATTTATTTATAGAGACAATACTGTTGATGTATTTTAACGTTTGGGTAAACTAAAAAGTTTTTTGAGTTTATTAAAATATAAAGAAGATAAAAATGTTACATGAAAAGATGACAACTATCAAAGACGAGGCACTAAACTTTATTTCGAAGTACCCACAATATCTTTAAAATTAATGTATTTAACCTTTCAATGTGTTTCCACGTGGGCCAATCAGCAGACCCACGAAGTTGATGTCGGGGTGCTCCTCCTGTGGTATCATCACCTTGTCGTGAACTCGGATTATTGGAGGCCTGGAAATATTACACTTTGTTCAGAACATGCTTTAGTGTATAATTTTCATTCTTCATTTATCATATTAGCATCTCTATATAATCCATAGCTACTTATTAAAACATTTGAGAATTCAAAACCATAAAGGTCAAACTTATGAAGAGTTTAGTTACTTCAACTCAATTCTTCACAGAATTATTATATAACCATAGAAATACTTTGGTACCCGAGTGACAAGTCACAAAACGTTTTATTAAATATCGAAATCTGTATAAAAATAATAACCAACTCGTCTGAAACTCTCTTGTGCCATAACAGCCATGGGTCAAAAAAACATCTCACTTGTAGTCCGGCGGCGGTTTGAACTCGGGGTTGATCTGCTGCATGCGCTGCACCAGGCGGTGTCGCTCCTCCTCCAGCTTACGGCGCGTGCGGTACTCGCGCGTGTTCAGTCGCTTGCCGTCCGTCGAGTAGATCGGCTCCGGCGACGGCGACCTGCACATAGATACAGTCAGCCCCCGACCTCGCACCCCGCGCCCGGGCGGGTCGAACTGCACACTCCGACCGCTGCGTTCGATACTAGTAACGAACGCGGCGGTCGCGTGCGTAAGCTAGAAAGTAAGTGATTAACCGAGCTCTATCTAACCTAGCGCCCTGAGAAAAAACAAAATCATCATTAATTAGTTCGTTTCAACCTGAAATTTGAATCGGTATTAGGGCTGAAAATAAGGTCATCGATTAACCCGACGAACTGAAAAGGTACTGATTAATGTGTCCTACTGCAGGCAGCGAGCTGCGGGCGTCGCGATACCCGGTGTATCGTTTATTATATTTAGAACCATCTACATATCGGTGATGGCCTGCAAACAGAAAAAAGATTATCGCGTTTGGCGCCGTGGGCGGGTGTAATAAAAGCGGGCGATACTCAGGGTGAATCGGGGTACCTCTCTTCCACGTTGGCGGGGATGCCCAGGTCGCCGGAGCGGAGCTTGCGGCTCACCTCCTCTATCTGCAGCTGCACTGTAAGGCAAGGGTTAGCGCCGGAGTCCGGCACACCACCATTAGACCACACATATGCTACGCTAAGCCACATGGGGACGATGACGATTACATTATATTCATATAAATCATGAGTAAAAAATTAAATAGAAAGAACATCCAAAATCAAAAAGATAGTCTTGATTTGTATGCTTTAAATTGATACATAACAGCATGTTTTGTCAAGAACTATGTAACATTATCAGTTCATAAGTATTTTCAAAAGAAATTGATTTAAAGTTCATCCTGTAGCTGAAACATTAACTATCAGTCATCATCCCAGTTAAACAAAATATATTGTTTGTAAATATGATTTATATAATAAAAGACACAAAATATAACTGTCAACCTAAAATTAGCATTATTAATTAGATGAAATAAAAATTAAAATAGCATATTGGAATAGCAATCTTAAAATATTTGATTAATTAGTAAATATCATTATTAAGAACCTAGAAACATCAAAAACTGTTAAGATAATAATTAATTTTGTAGTCAATTTGTATCATTTACTCACACTGAACAAGAGGTTACATTGTAATTAAATCTTATTCCTTATTGTATTTTCAAATTCATTTAAAAATTACTGCCATTATGGGAGACTTGTTGAATGTGAGCATACACCTTTAAATACTTACAATCCATAGTTCATTATAGACAAAATCAATGTAAACAACATTTTCCTTCCAATCAAATCAAACACAAAATTATGATCAGATTCAAATATTACTATTATACAAAACAACCATCCGGAGTGGAGAAGACATTATGACTTCAACCAAAATATCGAAAAAGAGCATAAAATGTAAGTGACAAAAAACCTGTCGGGGAACACAATTCCAAACAGTCGTATTTTAACAGCATTTGAATCTGATAATGCAGTAAATTTTGTTTACACTTGTCATAAGCTGTTGTAACCAGACAGATGTGGGACTCACGTAGATACTGCTCCTCCTGCTCCTTGGTGAGCGAGGACGGCAGGACTGTGGGCAGGCCGGGGATGAAGGTCTTGTCGTGCTCCGAGCCCATCCACCGCGTGCGGCGCCGGCGCGCGCGACGCTCCGCCGCCGTCTCGCCTGGAGGACCTGAACATAGTAAATTAAGTTATAGGAACTACAATGTTGGCAAAATTATAAAATATATTTTTAAAACTTGATATCATAATAAATTGTGTACAGTAATTTCAATGACAGTAAATTAAAATAGATAATATCGCACATCCGGTGCAAGAATGACACAATTGCAGTTTTTTGAAAATTTGAATTAAGTATGCCAAAAGTCTTGAAAATGTATTTTATATCCGGTGCAAAAACGACAGAACTCTAGTTCAACTGCTTACCAGCAGAGGGTAATTGTGCCATTCGGGAATCCCGCCAATTTCGCGAGTGGTGGTGACAATAACGCCCTATTGGTCAGTCGCGCGCGGGGAGCCGCCGAGAACGCTTGTGTCTGGAGCCTTATCGACGTAAAGGTAATTATGACAAAATATTTGTATTTTTATGGCGCAACAACGACGCAACTGTTATTTCTGTCGTTTTTGCATCATGTTACTGTTATTTAATACAGTGCAACAATGACATAAGTGACCATTGCGTTTATTTTGTACCTATGCCTATGCACCCTACGACGCAAATGACCTTCGTGTCGTTGTTTTCTTATACTTATTGCCAATGTTTACGTACTTACCTACATCTTATTTTACATAAAATGACGTTGCTTATTTCTTGAAATGAAATGTTATTGCCTTTCAGCTTAGAATGACGAGCCGTGCACAGCGATTAGCTCTATTAGGCAAGCAAGGTTATGTAGCTCCACTATTTTCACAATGTGATGCCGAAAACATCCCGCCGATAGATGATGAAACTCATAAAAATGGTAAGTCGAGTTAAGTTTTCATACTAACGTTAACGTTATTACGCATACAAATAAACATAGTATTCATAACTTAGTAAAGTCTTAGTGCGGGTCGGGTTATCTAGAAGTTAGCAAATCTAAATCCTCCCAAATTTCGCAAACAACTTTGGCATGTTATTTTACTAAAATAACGAAGTAATTGCAATACCACCATGTACTTACACAAAATATATAATAATAGTACTACCCACTTGATTATATGATTTCGGCCTAACCTACTTTTATATTATTTTAGACTTACAGACAGCGAAGCCGAAACCACAGAACTTCCCATCCACAGACGGCTCTTTGGAACCAACTGTGTCAAATACATCTGTACACTTTAGTGTTGAAAACGGACTAAACCCGGCAGTAGTTTTACAAAATAGCGAATCGTTTCTTGAGCTTGTTAATATGGAGCCAATAGCACCACTTGCAAGGCAGAAAAATCCTTTACAAGACTGTTCTGGAAATTATGATGGTATATACCTAACACTGAACAATATAGCATTTCTTTTATTTTTCATAAACACTCGCTCATCCCACAGCCATTCATCCATCACTTAAACTTTATTTATTTTTATTATTATTACTTTAGTGGGTACCTAATCCTTTGATTAGGTTAGCCATCGCAATAAGTTTTAGGAGAGTGATATTTACAACTTCTAAGCATTCTTTATTTATGTTTTAGGTTTAAGTTTAGGAAATATATCTCCATCAATGCTACAAGATACTAATGAATTTCCATTTGATATGGATACCGCCACTAGTAATATTTTACTTGATAAAGATGGTTCTGTTCAGGATGATTTTTCGCCATATGAAAGTGGTGATGAATATAAACCTGTAGAAAGAAAACGCAGACGCCTAATATCATCAAGCTCAAACTCATCATCAAGCTCAAACTCATCATCAAGCTCAAGCTCATCCTCTAGCACCAATAAATCAACTACTCAATGCAATGGACCAAACAGAAATGACAGAATCACTTCTGAAAATAGTCAACAAATTGAGACAAATAATAGTAACACTGATTCTAATATAGAATTGACATCACCAGTAAAAACAGGAAAAAAGAAGGCAAGAAATCCACATCTTTGGAAGAGAAATCAAAAGAAGGTGCTGAAAAATACAGGCAATGAGTATGAATCCAGTTCTGGCAAGACTGTTAATGCTAAAAGTATGAAACCACCGTGCACAGATAAATGCAGACTTTCTTGTTCTAAAAAAATCTCTGAAGAATCAAGACTTCAAATATTTAAGTCTTATTGGGACTTAGGATGTTTACAAAGACAGAGAGATTTTTTAAGCTCTTGCATCACACCTTTGATACCTGCTTGCCGACGTATAAGGACCGATGCAGTGAGACCAAGAAAAGCCAATTGTGGGTTCTATTTTATTAAAGATGGTAAGAGTATACGTGTGTGCAAGATGTTCCTTTTGAACACTTTAGGAATTGCAGAAAGAACTGTACGTACAGTTATTGACGCCAAAGTAAGCGATGTAGGAATTATTCCACAGGATAAAAGAGGCAAACACGGCAAACAAACTAAGATGGATGATGAGATTAAAGAATCGGTTCGTTTGCACATTAATTCTATTTCAAGAGTGGAAAGCCACTACCTAAGAGCAAACACTTCTCGAGAATTCATCGATGGTGGTTTAACTATTGCTCAACTTCATCGTCTGTACAAGGAGCAGCGGGCATCTGCAAATAAAGAAGCAGCCACTTACGATACATACGCTCGTATATTTAATACTGAGTTCAATATTTCTTTTTTCTGTCCAAAGAAAGACCAATGCGATCTTTGTGAGTCGTATAAAAATGCCGATGAGGAAGGTAAAAAAAAAGTAGAGCAGAACTTCCAAGAACATTTAAAACAAAATAGTCTAAGCCGGAAAGAGAAGTCAGATGATATAAGATTGTGTACGGAAACAGGAAGTAATGTAGTAGTCGCAATTTATGACTTGCAAGCAGTTATGCCAGTGCCGATAGGAGAATCTTCAGCATTCTTTTACAGATCTAAGCTCAATTGCTATAATTTCACGGTACCTAATTCAAATTCTTTATTTACACACACATAAAATATATACCTACAGACATTATTGATACATAATTAAATAATATATACCACGTCGATCTAATCCCGTGCTAAGTATACACTTCCTGCATAAATTCCTCCAAAACTTAGCCCAAAATAACCCAAATTGTGATGTTATATTTTATTCGGACAACTGTTGTGGGCAACAAAAGAACCGGTAAGCATTTAGAGATTAGAAAGTACTTTATAAATACTCTGCAGTAAAGCCTTTTTGTAGAACTATACAGGCTCGGGCTTAGGCAATCTCCTTCACTGCTTTTTCTCATCTGTGTCTTCTTACATACACCATACTATCATGACTAAAAGAAGCAATAATTTTTGTTTCATTATTGATTGTGTAAAATTTTTAGGTTCTTGATGGCCATGTATTACTTTGTAGTCAACACACTGCCAATAAAGTCGATAACGCACAAATTTTTAATACGTGGCCACACCCAAAATGAGGGCGACAGTGCCCATTCTATAATTGAAAAGTCAATCAAAAGGGCTAAGAAATCTGGTCCGATATATACGCCAGATCACTACGTACAGTTAATAAGAAACGCAAAAAAGACCGGAAAACCTTTTATTGTGCACGAACTTAATTATAGCGATTTCTTTGATCTGAAAGCACTGTCCGAAGAAATAGGGTTAAACACAGCAACGATAAAATTATCAGAGGTCAAACTTATTCAGTTTACCAAAGCTGACTTTTATACGTATAAGATGCGTTACGACGAAGATTGGACTCAAGTCGATTGCAAAATCGTAAAAGGGCGATTTTCTAATAAGAGGAGTTCAATTTTGATGAATCAAATCACTTTGAAACCAGCATACACTTCGAAGATCAGTGTAGCTGAGCGAAAGAAGAAAGATTTGCTGCATTTGGTGGAAACTAACATAGTTCCCAAGTTCTACGAAGGATTTTTTAAGAGCCTACTTTAATTAAGTATATTTAAGTGAGGTTGACCTTAGTTCTATTTTAGTTAAAGGTATAGTGATTTAAAAGCAAGATCTCGTAATTAATTAGTACTATTTTTAAAAATGTGATTTAAAGACCAAAGTTACTATTAAAATAAATGAGCCATAAAAATATTGGTTTTAATGTTTCTATCCATAACTAGCTGCTGCCCGCGGCTTCGCACTCCCTTATCCAGGATAAAAAGGATAGCCTATGTTTGATTCCAGGTCTAGTACATAGCTAGCTACATCTATGCAATATTTCAGTTCAATCGGTTCAGTAGTATTGGCGTTAAAAAGGGACAAACATCTATCCATCTATCCATCCATTCATCCATCTATCCATTCTAATAACTTTCGCATTTATAATATTAGTGTGATAGTGTGACTAGACACATCTAGACTAGTGTCTAGACATGTGTCATAACTGACTAACAATCAAAATCTTAGCACAATAACGACGCAAATTACCGCGGCAATTTTTTTAATCGTATTTTTTGGTATTATTAACACTAATATTTGACACTTTATCCAATTCATTAACAAGCGTATGATCCAAATCATCATTTAATCAACAAAAATAATAAAGATATTCAAGCAAAATAAAAATATTACTGTTCAAATCTTTATTTGCCTCTCCTGAAAAACCATGTTTACTACAATAACGTCATTCTTGCACCGGATGTGCGAATATTATTTCTTAAGCTAGATGTGGTTAATGACTTTGTTGTGCAGCAATTCTTTAATTGTGCAAGAACCTTGAATTTTTCTGTAATAAAATCTCCAGATATATTTTTATATTTTTAATCTAACTTGGTTCAGCAGTTTAAGCAGAGTATGTTTAATATAATTAATATTTAATTGAGCGAGTTGCAAAAATAACAAAATACAATCTCATAGATTACATAATTCAAGAGTATTTTATTCTAGCATCATTTTACCAGCAGACAAAACAACTCACCCTGTCCATCATCCTTATCGTCATCAGGGTGATGATCGTGCTGCTCCTCATGATCGTTGTGGTCGTGGTGTCGGTACCGCGATTGCAGCTGCTCCAGCTTCTGCTGCACGGAGGTGGGCGGCGGGATTGCCGTCGCTGCAGACAGCGCTGCAGCTGCTGCCGCGGCCGGCTGCACCGGCGCCGTCGCGCGCCGCTGAGCGACGAATGTCTGGTACATATTTAAATTTTTAGTATAGGAAATTATAGTTTGAATGAACACACTAAAGGTACACTGATAATGTGACAAGTTGATGTTTGACTTCTCAAGACTAATGTCTTGTTGTAAAAGTTTTAACTGGTAATTTCGCAAAATAATGTATTTAACATTTAATAACAAGTCATAGCATGTTACAAAAATTATTAATGATTGGTATTGAGTGAATACCTATAAAAATACCTGTAAAAATACCACCATGACTCCCCTAAAAATATTGCAATTCAAAGAACTTTGTAATGTCATTTTTGATAAAAAGAAAATAGGTATATTTCTCATACTTTTGCTTGTGTTAAAATTCCTGTCACAACTTAAGTAAAAATGTATCTTACCATAAGATTGACATATTTCTAGAAATAAAAAAATTCAGTCTTAGTATTTTCTATTGTTTTTTTCTAAATTTTTCTTCGTTTTCTGACGAGTATTTACCTGTCTTTCGTTTGCATTATGCTGAAAGATAACAATCTTTATTTTCTACAGTGTACAGTTTAGACTATGTCATAAACAAATGGGTAATAAATACTACTAACTTCTACACATGTATTTGGTTTAAAATTATTCAAATTTAATCAAATTATAAAAAGAGAGCAAAGAGAGGTAACATTTTTAACTTAAATATTTATAATAAAAAAATTCATAACGGAAAAATAACCATAAACAAAGACGTGAGTGGATGAACACAATAACTAACATTTTATAACATACAGACATTTACTCATTTTTCCCCATATAATTTGAACAAACCTTGTAACTTATCTACTTCATCACCTGGCTAATATAGGTATCTGGCAACACATAAAATGCACAGTTTTTAAACTTCAAATAATTTTTTGGGCCCTCAAGACTCCATTTATGCAAAAAAGGTATTTTTTTTTTACTGTTAGTTATTGTGTTAAATCCACTCACGTCTTCAATTATTTTTCGGTAAATGCTAGTTGTAAAATATTCTGAATAAGGTGATTAGTAGGCATACCTGTGCAACAGCAGCAGCAGCAAGAATAGCAGCTTGGGTAGCCGGGTTTATGGTAGTTGTGGTTGTCACCTGGCGAGCCATGGCTTTGGTAGTGGTCCCCACCATTTGGTCAAGTAGGGCTATTGTACCATCCCTGAAAAAAAAGAGAAGCTAGTGATAAACTTGCAATTTTTTTCCTAACATTTTTTATTGCCATGGCACAAATACGGTGAAAAGAAAAACAGTTTTAATATCAATATTACTGTACCTGTCTTTTGACTTTCGTCCCCTGCCTCTGCTACTACTGCGAGAACGACTGCGCCTCTTTTCTTTATGGCGACTCGGACTGCGCTCCCTCTCCTTATCTCTGTAAACAAAAACATATTTATGCTAGTAGATACCTAACAGATGCCATGGCTATCATGCCTCGACCTTTTAGTAGTTTCATTCAAGCCAAACACACCATGAATGGATGGAGTTAAGTTCTAGGTACTGCAAAGTACCATATTAAACAAAAATATGTGTACCTTTTTGACCGGTGCCTATCACGATCACGGTCTCTGTCACGATGACGATCACGGTCACGGTCGCGATCACGCGTGCGACCATGATCACGTTCCCTATCCTTATCCCGGTCCCGATCACGACCCTTGTCACGTTCCTTATGGCGTTCTCGGTCGCGCGATCTAGACCTACTCCTATCTCTGTGGCGAGAGCTCATGGTATTTGCAGGCACTCGAGCTCTAAATTAAGAAATGGAATTATTTCAACAAATATTTGGTAATGATCCTCGAAATCCAAAATTCTCTTGGTACTATGTCCAAAATTTACAACACGCAACAAACAAAATGGTGACGACTGACGAGCAACCGTTTGGCGTTTTGACAATGACTTTTTTTTTTTTTGTTAATTCGTCCCGTCGGGACAGGCAAAGGGAGCGTTGCCCATACAGCCATTTCTATGTTTTCTCTATTTAATGAATGATAGTGAAGGCCGAAGCCAATTCTTTGATATCAATAATATGAAATAAGTTTTTTCATCAGGCCGAAGCCATTTCTCATGTTTTGAATATTGATAGTATTTTAATTTGTACTGTCCCTTCTTCAATTTGACATATTGTCGTCATTGGTCGTTGTGTTCATCTTGACGTGGTCTTGACTCTTGACTCTTGACAGATGCCTAAAAAGTCTGCTAATAAACAGTTCAAAGTTATGTACATTAAATAATATTTTATTACTAAAACTAAGAAAAACGAGATGAAAAGCAAATATAAAAGAGAATTATTTACATTTGACAATGACAATTGACAGCTGTCCTTTTTTTTTTGAATGGGTTGTTTTCTTTTTTTTGATCTCCACCAGACGGCGCGACGATAGACACTTCTAGATTTTCTATTGGTTCCCCACCTATCTGAAATTATCTGCAGGCTGGCATCACTGACTTACAACAATGACAACATATGGGTTGTGTTTCCAAAAAATGTCAGTGTCCTGTCAAGTGTTACATAAATCAAAATATCTTAAACCTAATTTCCGTTAGCATAATATTAACATAAAACTGTATGTATTTATATAGTTCTATATATTACTATGCTTATTTGCTTCGTCCCTCTAGTTTAAATTTCACGAAGAACATACGTCTAAGCGATCATTGGCCTAAGCGATTAGGCCAGTATACTGGTAACAGTTTAGGAACACGCTGACATAATATAATACTTGTCAAACTGAAAACTGACAACTGAAAGAGTTTTGGCGGGCATGTTACTTTGACATTTCTTCTACTTTTTATTGTTGGTGTGGTTTTTATTATTTTTTCCCAAATTGTGGTATTTGGGTTTTTGATGTTCATTATTGGTAAAATATTAGCCATTAAATATCCGTTATCTTGCACAAGTGCAGGTAAGATGTTGTCAAAACCAAAATGTATAATTCCTGTGACATTTGATGTGAATAACGGTAAATAAGGATATTTCTTCAGTGAGTTTTAACTAAAACATCGTTATAATAACTTTACTATCCAATTCGTTGGAATATTATTGCGTCTTTTTCAAATTGAAATGTATCAAGTTATACATTCTTTTGCCCAGTTTTGTAGCAATTAATGATGGTATTACCCAAGTATTCTGTATTACCGATAGCCTATACGCCATCTAGTTACTAAAATGAAAACTGTTTGACAATCAAATTAAAAAGATAAGAATTTTTTTTTTTTTTTAATAAGATTTAATGGCGGAAGTTGGCGGGCTTTTTAAAAAGAGAAGTCGTATTTTTTCAACTTTTGCGAAATTAATTATTTAAAATAGTTTTTATAAGGAATTTTAACAATAAAACAACTCAAAACGGTACAATAATAGACGTCGAAATGGAGGATCCTGGGGGGACAACCCCTGGGAAACCCGGTAGAAAAAGGCCGCGAGGCCCTGATATTGACGACGACAAGGATGTTCTAGATGAGTCATTTTACATCCCGTATAGCAAACCCGGCTACAGACGCTTATTCCCTGAGAAGTCGCACTCTCAGGAGTATATAGTATATACAGAATCCACCCAAACTGATAGCAATATCGGCAACAAAAATCCACTGACACTAACATCCATCTTCAAAGAAGAAATTAAAGGAATAACCGGTATCAAACGAGTAGCAGCCAATAAAATAGCTATTGCGTTCTCCCAGGCAAGTTATGCCAATAATTACTTGCTTAATGAAACCTTCCATCTCAAGAATAATTTAAAAGCCTTCATCCCGGCTAGGAGCATCGAAAAAATTGGAGTACTACGGTACGTACCCACTAGGATTAGTAATGAAGAACTATTCAAAAAGCTAACTTCAGCATATGAAATTATAGGAGTGAGAAGGTTTACCAAAAAAGTAAATGGTAAAGTAAAACCGTTTCAAACGGTTTCTGTTACATTTCTTTCAAATATATTACCTCAATCTGTGTCTTTAGATATTTTTAATTATAAAGTATATGAATATAACCCTCCTTTGTTGCAATGCTACAAGTGCTTTAAATTTAATCACCATGCTAAGATATGTAAATGTGTCCAAAAATGTTCGATTTGTTCTAAGGAACACCATTATTCTCAGTGCCCTGATGATCAGGCGCTGCATTGTGCCAACTGTGGTGGACCACACCTTGCTATATCTAGAAATTGTCCGATTAAGCAAAAGAAAATATTGGAAAAACAAAATAAAATGGCATACGCAAATATAACTAAAAATACTGACCACACTTACAGTTTGGCACATTACAGTACTGATTTCCCGGCTCTACCACACAAAAAACATGAGATAACTAATGAGGAATTAATACAAGGTATAATAAAAAGCGACAATATTTTAAAGTCTTTAGTAGCAACATTAGTAAATTTAAGTAACAGTAATAAAAAAATGACAACATCAGTAATAAAGGAAGTATTATTAAATAACCTTAAACATGGATAGTAATTTTTTGAAAATATGCCAATTTAATGTTGAAAGTCTTAATAGTAAAAAACCTCTACTTATTACTTTCTTGGACCAAAATGACATTGATATATGTTTGTTAAATGAAACACATTTAAAACAAAACCACAATTTCAAAATAACAGGTTATAATTTTATTTATCAACATGGCCTTAATGGCCGAGGTGGAGTTGGCATACTCATTAGGAATAATCTCAAATACACTACTGTAAATCTACCTTTTTATGAGGATTTACAATCTGCAACTATAGTTCTTAAAACTGATATTGGTAATTTGTCTATCTTATGTACTTACAGTCCACCAAGACCAGGTCGGTTCAAATCAAGACAACTTAAACAAATTATTAATAGTTTACCAAAACCAATAATACTATCTGGAGATTTAAATGCTCATCATGTTGCTTTTGGATGTCTTCAAACCAAGCCTCGAGGTACAGATGTTTATGATTTAGTAGATGAATGTGACCTATGTATCCTGAACTCAGGAGCTCCAACAACAGTAGGTAGTTTACGTAATAGCCAATCTTCAATTGACATTACTTGTGTTAGCCCACAAATCGCTCCTCTATGCCATTGGAGCGTTAGTGATGATCCAATGGGCAGCTATCATTATCCCACTTTCACGTTTATTGAACTCCAACCACAAGATTTTGAAGTGGGTCAACCAATAGAAAGATTTCTGTATGACAAGGCAGATTGGAAACTCTTTGCATCTGAAACAGAAAAGGCATTCAGGTCATTTTCTATTGATTACAATGAACCTTTATCTACTTATGATAAATTTTGTGTTACATTAAATACAGTTAAAGAATCATGTATTCCAAAACTAAATATAACTTCCCCAACCATTAGGAAAAAACCAGTTCCTTGGTGGGATAATGAATGCTTAGAAGCAGTTAAAAAAGCAAAGCTGCACTAAATTTTTATAGAACACATCCATCTGTAGAAAATTTCATTGAATATAAAAAAATAGATGCCATTAAAAAAAAAATATTAAAGGAAAAGAAAAAGAATGGTTGGAGAAGCCTTTGTGAATCATTCAACAGACAAACACCTGTTACTGTCATCTGGAATTATATCCGCAGATTTAAAAGAGCTTCTTCTGTTAGTAGACCAAAAAACAGTGAATGGATTCCATCTTTTCTTGATAAGTATGCACCCGATGATCCACCTGAAAAATATATAGACACAAATTTATTAAATTCATATTTTGCCCAAGAAGGCAATTCTAGTAGCATATTTTTGAGTAATAATTTTACGTGGCAAGAATTTCAATTTGCTTTGAAATCTAGAAAAGACACTACTCCAGGCTTAGACGATATCCCTTACAAAATATTAGGTTACATGCATAAAGATGTCCAAAAAATTTTATTAGATATTTATAATTTATTATGGACAAACAATCTAATACCAAACTCATGGAAAACACAATGTATTATACCAATCCTCAAACCGGAAAAACCGGAAAGTGACTATAACTCATATAGACCTATATCTTTGTCATCTTGTGTTGGTAAAATATTCGAATACATGCTTAAAGTGAGACTAGACTGGTATGTTGAATCAAATAATATCTTACCAAAGGAGCAGTATGGCTTTCGTAAAGGTAAAAGTTGTGTAGAAAGCTTTGTCGCATTATTAAGGGATATTAAAGATTCATTTCAGTCATTTTCTTCCACTGTTTGTGCCTTTCTTGATGTCCAGGGGGCATTCGATAATGTTGATCCAACTATCCTTGCTGAAGTCTTGATAGATATAGGTGTCCCCGGAAAAGTCTGTGAATGGATTTTTAAATTCTTATTTAAAAGAACAATGTATGTCAAATTTAATAACATTTTACATGGACCTAGACATATATATAAAGGCACAATGCAAGGTGCCACTATCTCGCCATTGCTGTATAGCATATACACAAGTCAGCTGTGTAAATATCTTATAAGTTGTAATGTTAAATTTCTACAATATGCAGATGATATTGTTGTGTATAGTAGTCATAAGGATGTAAATATTGCTGTAAATATATTGAATAAGGCATTAGAACAAGTATATAATTATTATACTAGAAAATTAAAGTTATGGATTAGTTTGGAAAAAAGTACAGCCATGATTTTCTCTAAATCAGATCCAAGAAGTTTATTTAATGTTAAAATTCACAACAACAGTCTCAATTGGGTTTCGGAACAAAAGTTTTTGGGGATATATCTCGACAATAAGTTAAAATTTGAAAATCATATCCAACAAATAATCAAAAAAGCCTGTGGAGGTCTTAATATAATTAGATCTTTGGCAGGAGTACACTGGGGATCTGACCCTAAAACTTTATCTATGCTATACAAGAGTTTAGTTCGTAGTCACTTTGATTACAGCACCTTAGCATATTATAACTGTAGTTATAATTTATTAAGAAAATTGGATGTTATTCAAAATAAAGCTCTTAGAGTCATAACAGGTGCAATGTGCTCTACTCCTATACATATTATGGAGGCCGAGGCATGTATACCTCCACTAACTATCATAAGGTTAAAAATAGCAGAACGATTTTGCCTAAAAGTATTTGCCTCTAAAAATGATCATCTTTTAAATAGAATTCTTCCTATAGTTCCATCAAATAGTATGAATGTGGGTCCATATACTAATGTTTCTAACATTATTTCTAGAAAATTGCCAGAACTTTTAAGGATTATGATAAACATTTACTTAAATTTTGGAAATTACATATTTAGAGAAAATCATTGGCCTATGTATAACATTGAATATAATGCCTACATGCATGATGTAACAATATGTGAGCAACAAATAAGTAATCAAAATGATCTTCTCAACACTATAGATAATGAGTACAGAATTTATACTGATGGTTCAAAAACCTTAAATATTGTTACATCAGCCTACTATGATCCTCAGGAAAAAGTTAAAAAATGTTTAAAATTAGCAAATCAATGTAGTATATTTACTGCTGAATGTTATGCTATATATAGAGCATTATTGTATATATCCTCAATTAATCAAACCAATTTTTTGATTTTAACTGATTCACTTAGTGTTCTAACTGCTCTTAAGAATAGGGTTTTAAAGTTTAATACAAATTATTTGATATTCAAAATCAAGCAAACTTTGTACCATATGTATAATAATAGTAAAAATGTTAAATTCATTTGGGTACCTTCTCACTCTGGAATTACTGGCAACGAAGAAGCTGATGCAGCAGCAAGAGGAGATCCACACGAAGACCACAGTCAACTACAGCACATACCGTATACAGATATACATGCTCCTATGAAAGACTGCCTGGGAGAGTTGTTCAAGGCATACTATACCCAAACGTCATCTGAAAAAGGAAAATGGTATTACGACATACAAAAGGTCCCGCCCGCCAAACCGTGGTACCATAAGTTGAAAGGAATGTCTAGATCATTTATAGTTACTATGAACAGGATGAGATTTGGGCACTGCCAAGTTAAATCTCATCTCTACAGATTGAAGATGGTAAATACCTCACTTTGTGACTGCGGCGTTGAAGAGGAGACTCTTGATCATCTGGTCCTTCGATGTGGAAAGCATAATATAGCACGCTTGTTGATGTGTAGTGAAATCAGTGAATTAATAACAACGGACAAATATGACAGTGACAGTGATAATTTAAGCATAGACAACTTGTCTTTGAAAGATTTACTTCAGAAAAATATTTTATATGGACCGCTTTACAGCTTTCTAAAAAATGTTGGGAAAAAACTTTAATTTCGTAATGCTCTGTTAAAAACAATGAAATGTATTTTAAGGACTGGGCTAAAAGGACTAGAATCCAGGCCCGTAAAATAAAATAATAAAAAAAAAAAAAAAAAAAAAAGATTTAATGGCCTGGTAACCGAGACCTTTAAGCCAAGTCTTTTTAAAGGGTTTTCAATTTATTTTATATTTATATAGTTCCCACTGTATTTTTAATATATTTGTATATTATAGCACTATAACACTTTTGGTGTTTTAGGAAATCACTTAATTGGCGGCGGGAGGTATCACTTTCTTCAATAATTTCAGTTGCCAACACTAGTCTATGAAAGGTGAATCTTGAACAGTTGAAAAAAATGTGGTTCATGTCGGTGTTCTCTTCGTTACAAAAAGTGCAATTATTGCTGCTTATTATATTCAATCTCGCAAGGTGTGCAGGTGCAGTGTTATGACCAAATCTGAGTCTGTTTATTGTTGTGATAAAGTCACGGCTAGCTATCTTCAGTTCATTGTACCATGGATTTGTTGGCAATTTTTCTTGAATTTGTCCATACCACTTGCCTTTGAGTTTTTGGTCTTCTTTCCAAAAATCTTCCCAAACGTTTCTTACAGATATTTTCACATTACAATAAAAGTCGGTCATAGGAACATTTACATTACTTTTGACATCTAGGGCATTGACCCCATCATATGCAGTTTTATCTGCTATTTCATTTCCAGAGATACCTTTATGTGCAGGGACCCACATAAAGGCTATTGTTATACCTTTATTTTCCAGTCGCCACACAAAATCTTTGATAAAATAAATGATATAGTTAGTCTTAAAACTAAAATTGACATTCTGTAGACAATTAATAAGACTCAGAGAGTCTGTTAAGATCAGAAAATATTTACAATTATTTACACCGCTTATTAATTTTAAGGCTTCAAAAACTGCATATGCCTCTGCTGTAAAAATAGAACATTGTTTATCTAGAACAAAACTTTGAGCATAGTCCTTTTGAGAATCATATATAGCACTTCTCACATAATCATCACCCTTACTACCATCAGTATAGATTGTATAGTACTTGTTATTTTCTTCTAAAAATGCAAAGATGTCTGAATTGTTATTAATGGATTTTGTTATAACCAGAATAGGATGTATTATACTTCTATACGGATGCATGTAACATGACCAATGTGAATACTTTTTGATATTTGAATAAAGATATTGTATTTCCAGGAAAATCCGACACAAAGTTGGGGACACCCCAGTCAGAAGATCATGAGGTGAAGCTAATGGACCATCTGTGATGATTGGATGAGGTATGATTCTATTTATAATTTGGTAGTTATTTGATGAAAGTAGCTTAAGACAATATCTTTCCGCATGATAAAGACGCCTTAATATCAGGGGCATAATACTTGTTTCCACCTCCATGGCCCTTATGGGAGTCGAACACATTGCCCCTGATATAATCCTCAAAGCTCTATTCTGTATTACATCTAACTTATAAGTATGAGTGCTATTCAGATAGGCTAAAGAACTGTAATCAAAATGGCTTCTTACAATAGACTTGTACAACACTGAAAGTATTTTGGGATCTGCTCCCCATGAAACACCTGCAAGACATCTTAAAATATTAATACCCTTGATGGCAAATCTAGATATATATTTAATATGATCCTCAAAAGATAATTTCTGATCAATGTTAACACCTAGGAATTTATGTGAGGTTACTCTTTGAATAATCTCACCGTTATAAGTTACATTGTCAGCAGATGGTGTGTCTTTTCCAAATATCATCACATTACTTTTACTAGCATTAATTTTTAAATTTAATCTTTGCTGATAATATTTTCTCAATTGGATTAAACAAGCATTAATCTTTTCTATAGCTACTGATAAATTTACATCTGAACAATACAAAACTAAGTCATCTGCAAATTGAAGGATATTTACATTTTTAATATTTACATATTTACATATCTCCCATATATACAAATTATATAACAAAGGTGATAATGTTGCACCTTGCATTGTGCCCTTAGATACAATTCGGGGCCCATGTAAAATATTATTATGCTTAACATATAATACTCTGTCAGTAAGGAAATCATAAATCCATTTACATACATATCCGGGTACTCCAGCATTACTAAGTACCTTAACTAGTATACCAGGGTCCACATTATCAAATGCGCCCTGAACGTCTAAAAATACACAAACAGTATGTAATTTATTGCCCTTTGCATTTTTCAGATCGTGAATGAGAGAAATGAAGCTGTCTGAACAACTTCGTCCTCTACAGAACCCATACTGAATTTGAGGAATGATGTTATGAGATTCTGCGTACCAATCCAGGCGGTTCTTAAGCATATTTTCAAATATCTTACCAATACACGATGATAAAGATATTGGCCGATAAGAACTGGCCTGCTCAGGTGGTTTGTCTTGTTTAAGTATGGGTATCACACATTGAGTCTTCCATGAGATTGGTATCAGTTTTTTAAGCCAAAGACCATTTAAAATACACAGTAATATTTTTTGGATAGATTCTGGTAGTTCTTTTATTAATATATACGGAAAATCGTCCAAACCAGGGCTAGTATTTTTTCTAGATTTTATACTTGTTAAAAATTCCGACCATGAGAAAGGATCCAATAGAAATCCTGATTGCGGATTTTCATTGTTCATATTAAAATAAGTTTCTAACGAATCAGGATTAACTAAATTAGAATTATCTGATAATTTATCTAACAATGGCTGCACAAAATCATTTTGATATGACTTATTACTGGTTCTAATACCCTTAAATCTTTTAATAAGGTTCCAGATTTTACTTATAGGAGTAGTTCTATTGAAATTATTACAAAAACTGTTCCAACTTTTACGTTTTTCTTCCTTTATGGTGCGTTTTTTAAGAGCGTCTATTCTTTTGTACTTAATGTAATTTTCTAATGTTGGATCGTTTCTATAAAGTTTAAGTGCTTCATATGATTTAATAACTGCTTGTTCACACGTGCTATTCCACCACGGAGCGGGTGGCCTACTTCTAAAATTTGTTCTAGTAAATCTAGGAACTACCATTAGTTTAAGTTCATTAAGTCGGGTACAAAACTCCTCATAAGATTTCATTGGATCCTCTTCATTGACCATCATTTCATGGAAGACCATACTAGATGATTCCCTATACTTATTCCAGTCTGTTTTATGGTATAAAAATCTGTCATCATATTGATTTATTGTGTACCTTTCAATGCACATGGTAATGTTTGTTATTGTTGGATAATGATAGGCCATGGCATCATCATGTACAAACCATTCACACAAGGGTGCCAAGTGAGGGCTAACAAAACTTACATCTATTGCTGAAGGGTTGCGTGTAGGATAATTCACTGTTGTAAAGCTGCCATTATTCAAAATGCATAAATCTAATTCATCGATTATATCATATAAACTTTGGCCTCGACTTTTGGTGGATAAACATCCAAAAGCAATATGATGTGCATTGAAATCTCCACTAATAAACAAAGGTTTTGGTAGATCTCTTATGATATTGCGCAATCTATTCATTCATATGTGCCCAGCGGATGGAGGACAGTATACACAGAGAATAGTCAAAGATGATGTATTGTCTGTATATACAGATATGGCTATTGTCTGTATATCTTCATAAAAATTGGTATTTATAATATTGTACTTCAAATATGGTTTTACTAAATAAAATTCCTACACCATTACGAGGATTTTTAGAAATTTTGTTATAAAAATTGTATCCAGAAATATGAACAGACTGATGTTCTTTTAACCATGTCTCATTTAGTAGACAAATATCAATATCTTTATCGTTTAAAAATTTTGTAAGAAGAGGTTTTTTGTTATTTATCCCTTGAACATTGAATTGCGCAATACATAGAGAAGATATTTTTTGGGTTTGTGAATACATTATATTGACAGACTCTTAAGAAGAACATCTTTGATGAATGATGTTGTAACAGGTACTTCATCACTCTTATTTGCTACTTGGACCAATGTGTGTACCAGGGCCATTAGTACATCATCATTTCCAACTATAAGCGACTTTATGTTTGGTATATTTACATCTCTTGAAATAGGCTTATTATTTACAGGTTTATTTACAAATTTGGTTCTATTATTTACATTTTTATTTACAGGTATGGTGCGAGTTGGCAGAGGAGGGAAATCAACACTTTCTTTGGAAATAGCAACGCTTGCATATGATATTTTATTTTTCTTTTCTAATAATTTCTTTATCTTAACTGGACATTGTTTAGAAATGGCTAAGTGAGGTCCACCACAATTAACACAGCAAATCTCATTTGGCTTACTACATTCTTTATAAAAGTGTTCACCAGAACAAATTGAGCAGCGCTGCTTTCCGTTACATATTTTGGCTGAGTGGTTGAACTTAAAACATTTATAACATTGTTGTAAAGGGGGAACATAATCAAATACTCTATATGAAAATAACTCATATTGCACATTATCAGGTAAGCTATTTGACAAAAAAGTTATACTGACAGTTTGTGTACCGACTAATTCATTACCGACTTTTCTCATGAATCTTCGCACTCCAATTATTTCATATGTAGAAGTTAAATTTGTGAAAAGATCTTTATTCGATATATTCGCTGGTACAAATCTTATTATTCCTGTTTTTTCAATTTGAGCTGCTGGGATGTATGCCTTCATATTATATTTTTCAAGGAAGTTAATATTACTTATGAAGTTATTGGCCGTGTTATGTTGCTTAAAAATCACAACAATTTTGTTTGCGTTAATACGCCGAATCGCTACTACACCTTTTATGTTTGAGAATATACTATTTAAATAAATTGGGCTTTTATTTCCCAATCTTTCTTGCACATTTTTGCTTTCTATGTACACCTTGAAGTCTGTATTAATAGAATTTTCAGAATAATATAGTCTTTTATAATTTGGTTTACGAAATGGTAAATACATGTCCTCACCACCTCCGCCGCCAGCACTAGAAGCCCCAAGATCAGGGGGCCGGGGTCTTTTTTTGGAGGTAGGCGGGATCTCCCCGCCCGCCTCATCTCCGTCCATTTTTATTATTTACACACTATAGACAGTCTAAATAATTGTATTTACACAACTTTTAACAATAAATTATTATTATTTAATTATTTTTTCAATTTTGAAAAAAATTGGAACCGCGCTTTTTCAAATTCCCGCCAAGAAATCAGATAAGAAAATGCCTCATTACCAGAGACAAAATATTTGTTACAGTTCGACAAGGCTATTTATGAACGTGGCGAGAAAAGGAACTAACACTTCTATCATACAAAAACGTCATTTTTGACAGTTCTCCTTACCATTTTTTTTGTTAATTCGTCCCGGTCGGGGCAGGCAAAGGGAGCGTTGCCCATATAGCCATAGTTCTCCTTACCAGCAGCAGCGCCCATTGACAGTTTGACACATTCATATAAAGCCTTGTCGGACTGTATCGCTAAACACCAATGGCAGTATAGTAAAGAGTGCATTACACGGTTTGGACTACAATAATTTTTAGGTGTACTGTACTTTGTCTTTGTTGTAGTGTACCGTACTCGTTGAGACAACAATTTTGTTCAAAAATAAAACGTTTTATAACTTTGCTTACGCTTATACATGTTTTTCTTTGTCTGATTCGTTGTAAAAGCCACTCAATACGACAGCACCATTGATAGGCGAAATATTGAGATTACTGTATGTTTGATAGAAAATAATACTATCGAAGGAACTCCTCAGACTTATGGTGGCACTTCACATGGCTATTTGTATATTTTGCGTATTTGATGTATCCGCCAAACTATCACCATATTGTGTAGTATGTAGCCGGTATGTTTGACAAAGTATTGGCCTTATTTGCCTATTCGACAATACCAATACCAAATACACGTATCCGTACCTTTGTCGGTTTTTGACTCACATCAAGAGTCAAATAGGCAAGTAAACAAAATCAAGTAAAAATGAGTAAAAGTTTGGTAACTACCTATTTGACGTCCATGTGTGGAAGGCCGTATTTGCCTTTATTTGCTTGTTTGTGTATACGTCACTGATGAAAAACTCAAAGCAGATAATATGTTACTACCGCGCGCGTTGTGAAGATTCAAATACGGCCCAATTGGGTCGTCTGCTATTTAGTCTGCATCGAGCGCAGTCACGAACGTGCCGCGACTTGTCTTACCTAAATAAATTGAAAATAAAGTCGTGCGTGTTTCGAAAATGTACCAATTATGACTCAAAAGAAATCAAAACACATGGAATCTCTTACCACATGTCTTGATTGCAATAAATACCTCGATTATTTACATTTTCAATTATTTTTTCGAACAATCTGGAAAAAATCGAATTTTCGTCATAGCTCAGGCGAAGAAATAGACAGCGATACGATTGGACGTTTAAAAATAGAACTGTCTCTTTTATGTAAATGGTTTTTCGTATCTTTTGTTTCACTTATCTGTCAAATTTGTCAATGTTTGCAATTTTGAATTTGAAAATTGTTCGGAAGAGATTTAAGCCGGAAAATAGTATGGACGTAACAAATCTGTATAAGTAGAATATCATTGGTATACGTCGTTAATTTTGCCAAATGCAACAAATAGTCAATAGCAAAATACCAATAGCCATGTGAAGTGCCACCATTATAATTTTTCTACAAAGAACGTTATTTTTTACCCTAAAAAATTCTGGTTGTGGCCCGTATAAAAAAAAAAATCGGCCAAGTGCGAGTTAGACTCGCGCACGAAGGGTTCCGTACAATAGAGCAAAAATAGGCTGAAAATTGTGTTTTTTGTATGGGAGCCCCCCTTAATTATTTAATTTATTTAAATTATATTATTAATTATTAAAGTACAAAATATACAACTGAGTATTTCGTGAATATTTAGTGCCTATGTGTTGTCGTTATTAATATCGAGCAAAAAAATCACGTTTGTTGTATGGGAGCCCCCCTTAAATATTTAATTTATTTTGTTTTTAGTATTTGTTGTTATAGCGGCAACAGATATACACAATCTGTGAAAATTTTAGAAGTCTAGCTATAACTGTTCTTGAGTTACAGCCTGGAGACACACAGACAGACAGACGGACAGACATCTAAGTCTTAGTTAGGGTCCCGTTTTTACCCTTTGGGTACGGAACCCTAAAAAGGTCGAGTACCGCTGGACTAGACCAACCAGCCTGTTGATACATCATCGTGACTCGGAAGACTAGGCTTGTTTAACTTTATACTAGTGTATTATAGTAAACCAATGTGTCATTGGTTCATACACCATACCAATGATGGTTTACTAGTGTGCAGTGTAGTGGTATTTACTATACAGTGCTATACTAAACACGCCTTATACTTGCAAAAGCATGGGCTTCTGCTGCTATCAGTGGAAGATTCTGTACATCAAATTGTATGCCTAAATTTCGAGACATATAGGACTCGATAGGAATTCAAAATGATTGATAATAAAAAATCTTTTAGAATAAACAAACTTCAGTGCTTGCTTTATATATTTTAAAGATCAAAATACATTTCTTACAACTTGTAACAGTTCAATCATACTAAAATACAATTTAGAACATAATATACCATTGCTTATTACAATTGTCACTTAAAAAAAATACAAATGCTGCAAATAATATTATGAATGATAGCTTAGAGCTAAAAGAAAGTTACAATGTATCAAAATTATAAATCTGCCAGTATCATGGAGTAACATTCACAAACAGACACCGGCGGAATATAATTTTAAACTAAACACAATCCAGTTAATTAACTTTTCCCATCATATTTTATACCAAAAAAAGCCTTAATTCTAATACAATCATATTTATTCTCCTTAAAGCTAACATATTACTAGTACTTATAGCTACAAGTATAAGTCCGGATCAGTTCTATGAAGTCACACCACTGTCCACATCACTGCCTATATAGAAAACTATGTTTACCGATTGGCTAATGAATATTTTAGATGACCATTAGATCAAAGTCAAATGCAGTGAAAAATGTTGCTTGTTACCTGCTGAAACAAAATAATAGTCTTATTTAAAATATAATAGATTTTATTTCATGTTAAGGGTGAAGCCAAACGAGCGTAATTTGTGAGTTGTGAGTCGCAGAATTTCTGCCGCGTAAATTTCTTTTCATACAAATCATGACTCACAAAATTACGCTCGTGTGAATCAAACAGGCCTTTTGTATGAAACTGAATGCAGCAGAATTCTGCCGAACCGAAATTCTGCGACTCGCAACTCACAAATTACGCTTGTTTGGCTTCGCTCTAAATGTACTCAGATGTTTCTTGATGTCTAAAATCTTTTTCATCGTCTAAAAGCTGTAAACGACTACTACTAAATAAGTAAAAAGTTAACTAATTAGGTAACATTTTTACCTTTTAAACTGGAGCTCCTGGGCCACCCTTTTTGCCAATAAGTGACTTGTGGATGTGAGGAATAACACCACCACCAGCAATGGTAGCTTTGATCAGACTGTCCAGTTCTTCGTCTCCTCTGATAGCCAATTGCAAATGCCGTGGTGTAATACGCTTTACTTTAAGATCTTTGGATGCATTTCCCGCTAACTCCAACACCTAAAATCAATGAAGGCAATGACAATTATTGACAAACATTTTCCCGCCCTTTTGAGTAAACAAACAATTTGCTGTGCATAGTGAAGTTCAAGTAAACATAGTTCTGCTATACAAACAAAACAACAATTTATATCGTATGAAGGAAATTATATTATACAAAACCATTAGTTGAAAAAATTAACAGAAGTGAAACAAAAGCATTTCCCGCCAAAAATAACACTTTCAATTTCTACTTTTTCTACATTAAAATTCAAAGAAAATATATATAGAGAATAACTTTTTTGAACCGCATTTCATAATTATACAGGGTTTTTAACTGAATTTGCACATTTATTACGCTAGAAATCTAGAATGCCGCCATATTGACAAGGCGTCGCTTACCTCCGCAGTCAAATATTCGAGAATAGCTGCAGAATAAACTGCTGCTGTAGCACCTACACGCCCATGACTTGTGGTTCTATTTTTGAGATGTCTGTGAATTCTTCCAACGGGAAACTGAAAATACGTGATTATTTTTATTTTCCTATCATTGATTATTTTCCTACGGCACTGGCGGCCGCCATACTAGAGGTCATGCGTATTATTAAATTTTGTGAAATAGTGTAAAATTCAAAATTATAGGTTTTTATGTTCTTCTAAAATCACCAAATAATTTTTTAATACGATTCTACATACCTGTAATCCAGCTCTTGCTGATCTTGAGACTGCTTTTGCCTTAGCTTTTCCAGAGTCTTTACCCGCTTTACCTCCAGCCTAAAATTCATCAAAAATCCTGTTAATTTTTATGTTACGGAGTTGAAACTTCGCCAGGACGTGTATTACACGATTATCTTTCAAAATACACAAAAAATTTTACACAACACTCATTATTTTTCACGAAATCTTGCAAAACTCACCATTTTGAAACGTGTTACACACTATCACCACTACAGAGAACAACCAACACAGGAAAGGCGCCAAGCCAAAACGCGCAACAAAGATGGCAGCGGCGCGCCACTCGCTGATAGTTGTGGTTGGCCAATAGTGCTTCACCGGATATGGCGTAATAACAGTTTTGCTCTCTTTCTATCTCAATGTACTTGTCTCTTTCTCACAGGCGTGGCGTTGCTGCCGGGAAAAATGGCGCGTAGTTTTGAGACACTAGCGACGCCCAAGCTATGTCGTAATTTTTAGGAACTATTTGAGTATAGTATTCCATAGTATTCGTTGAGTCAACACTTTTATTATAGGGTAAATGGACGAACAAAATACAAAACTTAAATTTATATAAAACTTACAATACTTATACTTATTTATTTATTCGATTAAAAACTATAAATTAACTAAAGTACCTAATATGTAATAGTAAAAGCTTAACATTATGAGTTAGTACAGTCAAAAAAATATATTTTTTAGCACTGAATACTGGATTAGTGATTTGTCTCCGCGCGCGAGACCTATGACTGAATATTAGATCCATACTAATATTATAAATGCGAAAGTGTGTCTGTCTATCTGTCTGTTACCTTTTCACGCCCAAACCGCTGAACCGATTTCGCTGAAATTTGGTAAAGGAGATACTCTGAGTCCCGGGAAAGGACTTACTTTGGATACCTTTTATCCTGAAAAAATGCTGCTGCACCCCCCTGCCCCTACCTGGGTACGCCCATAGTAGCGGGCAACAACTAGCATTTATAAAGACTGCTATTTATTCCTTTGGTACTTATATTATTTATTATTCTTATTTATATTGTACTGTTTTTACTAATACAACCATAGTAGGTACTACCATCCTACTAATAGTACACTGCAATCTTTAATCTTTATTTTACTTTGCAACTGATTTTATTCATATAGTAACGAAAATTATTGCCGAGCACCATCACTTAACAGAATGGTCGCGTTGTACTTTTTTATTAAATGGTGATTATGGGGCGTCCAAGGTTTTTGGTGTTCTTAATGTTATTAAAAGCTGATTACACTGCGGTTATTGCATGATGCCTAAATTTAAGGATATTTTGTTTCTGTTGGGTAACTGGACACCGGATACGGATATTGAGTTCTCGCGTGATTGCCCTTCAAGGTTTTGAGGGTTGCTATTGAAGCGATTCTTACATCCCCAGAAGAGTTCAGTATCTTATGTCTGACAGGGGACAGGAGTTCAGGACTGTGAATGCCTCTGGCCTCGGAGGTTTAAAGCAGCTTGAATAGGATTTATTACAGGACATAATTTTGCCTAAACACGGACTGATGCACCAACTACAGTTTTTACGCATTGGTTACAACTTACAGCTAAAAAAATAAAACACCGTTTTAAAATATATTAAGTATTTATTTATCTAGATTCTAGTACATACTTAGGGTACGTTATTTGGTATCTAATCACAGACAATTGGCAGCTAGGGATGTCTGTTGACCGTTTCTAGATTGAAATGTTAGTACGTCGATAAATATCTAAAATATGGCAGTGATATTTCATATAATACCTCGTATGCTGAACTTCATCTTAAAACAATTAACCCTTCGATCGCGGATTCTTGGAAATGCTATTGTATTCTATTGTTGTCGCGGCCACCGGTGCCCGTATGGGGCTTGATGAGTTAAAGGCTTATAATGTAAACTAAAACAATAATTTGATCATCATAAGTACCCAAATTATTTAATTAATCAGAATGAATTAAGATAAATGTTTATTAATTAAAGTAGTCTGGCCTGTACAGTTAATATTAGGTACCTAACTTAAAACATGTATAAAATTATAACTTAATATTTATAATAATCTACGCGGTGTCTTCAGCAAGCTGGTCACAGCGGTCCTCCATTTCATACTGAAAAAAAATGAAAAGTAAAATTACTACTTGTAACCTACTTCGCTGACAGTCCACTTGCACCCAGTTGACATGATTTTTAACTCAGGGTTTACTTTAATCCAGACGGCGCAAGTGGGATTTAGTAGGTAAAGAAATTTGGTTATGAACCTAAAAGCATAATTGAATCGGTCATTTCAAAAACCCCATAAGTCACATTTTTTTCAAAATGCTTTTTTTTTACTGAAAATAGTTCCTTACAGGAAGATGCATATTATATTCTGGGTAAAAATCACACAAGTCAATACATTCCTTCCTATTTAAATAATACCACGAAAAAGACGTTCATTGATTAAAATACATTAGTCCAGTGATTTATAAGGTAAATAAATGATTTAAAGCAATTTCAGGACTGCATTTTGGAAGTCATTTTACAACAACATTTTTAGTTGAAAATAATTCAAATGGAAATGTATGGGGAATTTGACCGCGTACCTTAAAGTTATTAAGTGACAAAGTAAGTAATAGATGTAAAATGTTAAACACGGTTATTTTTAAGTGTAATGTTTAATAATAAGCATTAAAACAGAAAATTACAACGATTACTTTGGCTCACCCTATTTCTTGCTAAAACAACATAAGTCACAGTTTTTCAGGTTTTTTAAATTATTTTTATTAATTAACTATAAAGTTAGTCTCTATTTAAATTGTTTGCCTCCCAAATACTACATTCAGAACATAAAAGTTCTTTAAAACTCATTTCTTTGATCATAAAATAGTTTTTATTGATTCCTGAAAAATTTAATTTGAGTGACTTAAGAGCTAAATGACCGATTCAATTATTATGGTGGTCTAGCTCGGGAAGGTATAGACTATAACTTCCACTACAATTACAACTTTGAGTATGTAACATTCAAAATATAAGCATTTTATGTCGATCCACAAACTATAATATTATAATATTTCGTTACACGTAGTCGGTAGGTCGGTAATCTCTCCCTGCGCCATATATATGTCACGCTTATTAAGGATCCGTGTAACACTATGTTCGGTATCATATCACTTAGGTTTGAAAATCACACACACGCATTAAAAAACGTAAAATTCCAGTAACAATATTCAATCAATTTTAAATTCAGAACATTCACCTCGTCAAGTTGCAAGCACTTGCCCCACTCGGCGAGGGAAATGCGGTGGTCGTTGTCCTCGTCACACAGGTCGAGGAACGGCGCGATGCAGTGCTCCAGGGACATCAGCGGCGCGCGGATCGGGAACAACTCGTGACGGGATACGAATCTGGTTGATGTTAGAAGTTTGATTAAAATCAATGCAAGTCAGCGACAGAAATGGGAACTGAAGCACCAGTATACAGGGTGTCACAAAACGAAGTGTAAATACTTTAGGGTGTGTATGAGTCCCGTGTATACTAACCCTCTTACAAATAAAAAGTTACACAGCGTGTATAGAGGATGCATAAGATTTTTTCTACTAATAATAATTTTTTGACATAAGGCCTGTATAACGATGCTGTCATTTCCATACTAATTTCTCTGTATAGACTTTGTGTAACGTGTGTGTAACTATTCACACGTTGAACGCATGTTTAAGAAGTTTTTATTAGTAAGAGGTATAGAGTTCGCTGTAAAAGTAGCAGCGCTGAAAGAGCAATTTTTTTTCAGTTTTGTATGGAAACTCATGACGCTGGGGCGCTTGCCCATACAAATCACAGTGAACTCTCTACAAGGAACACATACACACCCTGAAGTATTATGACTTAGTTTTGTTGCAACTTGCACCCGTATACAATTAATGAAAGTCTAAACTAATACAACAGATCAGCATCATCGGCATCAGCAAAAGATTTGTTCAACTTTCAAGTTGCATTAGGACCATGAGTCATGACAGAGTGCTTAGTCAAGTTGAATTCGCTAGTTTCGATAACGAAGTTAGATGTCAAAAATGTATGGGATTTGACATTTAAACGCATCGCAAGCGCCATGACACTTAGCGATGCGTTACCGCAAATCCCATACATTTTTGACATCTAACTTCGTTATCGAAACTAGCGAATTCAACTTGACTAAGCACTCAGCTGGTCTTTTATTATCTATTTCGGTTATCATTAATGAGTTGTTTACTACCTGTCGTTGTCATGTGTGTCGAGGTCGCACCACTTCCAGATGGCGGCGTTGGTCCAGCGGCGCGTGAGGTTGGTCTCGGCCTCGCGCTCCATGCGCAGGTAGTGCGGGGTGAGCTCGCTGCGCTCGGCCATGTCGCGCATCACGTTGAACAGCCAGTCGCGCATGCGCCGCGGGAAGTCGGACATCTCGTTCTCGGTGCACTCGGGCATCTCCCGGCACTCGCCGTAGTACTCGATCTGCACGTGGTGGTACTGCGGGCCGCGGCACTGGTCAGAGCCGTCGAGGCAGAGGCACCGCTGCCGGTACACCTCGCAGTCCGACGACCACGTCTCGTTGTCGTGGGTGCACACCTGAAATAGTAACATGCTATTTACCTAGATTCTAGCCTATCAAGCCACCTAAACCTATTGACCACATTTCGAGCTTATCTTATTTAGCGTAGACTAGCATAGTAGGATGTGTACTATCAGGGAAATTCATTTGTAAGCAGATATCGTACGTATGTTGTTTGGTCGGAATATGTCAAGACTCAAGACCTGCCAAAATCACCACTGACATGTTTCATGATGGTACAAACTTAAACTACTATGTCTGTTTTACCTATTGTATATAGTAAAAGCAGTTTATCTAAATTTAAATAAGTAGATGCTCCAACTAACCTTCCTCCTGGCGTCGGTCTCGTAGGGGCACTCCTTGATGCAGTTGCAGGCGGCGTCGCCCAGCTCGTCGATCTCGCACACGCGCCCGGCGCTGCAGTGCACCTTCAGGCAGGGGTCTGCAGAACAGGGTAAAGTAGTTTTTTATAACCTTTCTTGGATGCATAACATATTTCCAGCTGATAGCTTCCTGCATTGCTCATTTTCAGATGGTTAAAAACCATTGAACCCGCGTTACTGTTTGGGAAACAGCTCATACAGCGTTCTGTGCTGTGTGTTTACTTCTGTCAGATCTTTGACACGTTCAGAGGTACGAGTACACTATGATCATTTTATTCTTCTTACCTATATTATAAGGGCAACAGCGTTCAGATAAGGATAAACGTAGCGTTACATACCGTCCAAGTTGATTTGATTGGTCTCCTCCTCATTTGAGTCGTGGTCCTCATTCATGAGCTCGTGAACTCGAGCCTTCTCCGACTCCTGTAATATTAAATGACGCATTTAATAGTTACGATGTCCCGAGACTCAAAGTATCTCCATACCAATTTTCAGCAAAATCGGTTTAGCGGTTTGGGCGTGAACGCTTTCTTAACAGCCTTTGTGAGTGCTTTTACTCACATAGGGCTGCTAAAAAAGTGTTAAAGAAAACGATCAATGTTCGACCGGCTTGTTCCACCCAAAATTCTAGTTTTTTTTAAATTCTACCTGGAATCTCTGCTCATCGAGACGCTCAGCCATGCCTCTCTCCAGATGTTCAGCATCAGTGTTCTGGTGCGGCTCGAAGGACTGGCGGGGGGATACGGTGGGGAATAGCCTAGCGGCCGCCAACATGGCTGGCTCTGTTGTGGTTGTCCGGAGGCGCTTGTGCTTGCGACGCTGCACATGAAGAAAGAAAAATTTATGAGGTGACTATAAATGATAGCATAAAACAGTACTCATTTGGCTCACTTTTTAAGCATACATGGTTGAGCTACGGACAAAGATATAATAAAGTTACCAAGAGGTATAACCAAGTACCAACCAACCAAAAGTTGCTAAATGCTAATATATAAAATTGTGACAAGGCACTTGGTGGTAAACTAGAAAGTAACTTACGACGGCTTCTGAAGAGGTGATCACGGCGACCAAAACCGCCAACACAAGAAGGCGCCTCATGATGACTGCCTCCTGCAATAAAAAGAGCATTTGTGAAAGTATTATCCAGAAGTTCAAAAGTTTGGGCTGTTGTAAAGCGTGAATTGATGGATTTCTTGATGAATAGTTATATAATGTTGATTACGATTAAGTGCAAGATACTTATGTTTTAATTAATCGTCCTATATCCGTATGGTATGTGTTCTTAGCGTGTAATTATTCTGTGGCTAGCATTGTTCTTGAACTCTGCGGGTCTTTGCCCGGGCGCAGATAGCATAATATGTGCCGCTTTACAGTAGGAACTTCCTGGGGCTTATCGGAATATACTGACTCGTATAATGTAAAAAATGTAACTATGTAATTATAATCATGATGGGAATATTTTCAAAGAAATTAAAGTGTTAGCTCAAATTATTTTTTTTTCTTTGTAGACCTGAGTTTTGTGAACCTCGTAAGGTCGTATCTATCAAATATCAAATCATATCAAAATATCAAAGGCATACCTACAGGCTACAAGTTGTTTTGTATACCCAGTATACCTATAGTAAAAAGCGTTGACCAAATTCTAAGAATCACTTTGTAATTTAAGCTTACAACGGTTGGTTCACAAAGGGAAAGTCGGAATTTAATAAACGGCACGTTCCTACGCACGTGTGGGCCTGTATCCGTTATGACCGGGTGGCGGATATACATCAAGATCAGTGTACTCGTATATTGGTCAAGCCACAGAATATATAATAGTACAAGGTCAAGCCTAGAAAAATATAATACCTACTTAGAGCTAAAACGTTATACCCATTACCATAAGTTGGAATTTCTCGAAACAGCTTTTACTAACTACCTACTACTTATTTAAAAATTTAAACGACTGGATTGGATAACGCAGATTCATTATAGCCAGCTTTTGTTTCATTAGGCAGTAGGCACAGAAGTAATAATGTAAAAAATGTAACTATGTAATTATAATCATGATGGGAATATTTTCAAAGAAATTAAAGTGTTAGCTCAAATTATTTTTTTTTCTTTGTAGACCTGAGTTTTGTGAACCTCGTAAGGTCGTATCTATCAAATATCAAATCATATCAAAATATCAAAGGCATACCTACAGGCTACAAGTTGTTTTGTATACCCAGTATACCTATAGTAAAAAGCGTTGACCAAATTCTAAGAATCACTTTGTAATTTAAGCTTACAACGGTTGGTTCACAAAGGGCAAGTCGGAATTTAATAAACGGCACGTTCCTACGCACGTGTGGGCCTGTATCCGTTATGACCGGGTGGCGGATATACATCAAGATCAGTGTACTCGTATATTGGTCAAGCCACAGAATATATAATAGTACAAGGTCAAGCCTAGAAAAATATAATACCTACTTAGAGCTAAAACGTTATACCCATTACCATAAGTTGGAATTTCTCGAAACAGCTTTTACTAACTACCTACTACTTATTTAAACGACTGGATTGGATAACGCAGATTCAAGATATCAAGCTTTTGTTTCATTAGGCAGTAGGCACAGAAGTGTATACTGCGGATAAGTGATCTCATGAAGGGAAAAATTAAGAGAATCTCAGAGACCAAGGCAGCTGGCTCTTGGTGCCCCGTGCCATATGTTAGTGTAAGCATTAGTATGATCATGAGGCTAGCAGTCTCATATTGTTTAAATTGGGTGCAAATGCATCAACGACTGTGCCTCGACCGGCTCGACCTGTGACGTAATCGTCGGCCTCTCGGGCAAATCTGAATTCTGATTGATCTAATGCCGACGTTATATTTCTTCCAATTCATCCTGACACTTAGAATGAGAAATAGATTAATTCGCGCAGGCGAGTGGCAAATTGCAACCGATAGAAGATTGTATGATGCGACAACCTAAGCGCCTAATTGTGCTATTTAAGTCAAGATATTGTGTGGATCAAACCATTCTAATATCAAATTACAAATCCAGATTGTGTTATTATGTTTTAAATTCATAACCACATTGAAATTATTTTAAATACTACAATCAAGTATTTTTGTGACAAAGGTTATCTAATAGGCCTCAGTGATAGGCATGCCCGCGACCTATTTCCCTAGATTCGTTCCTTGCTCCAATCCTCGTAATTGTCAAACTGAGGCGATGGTCGCCGCAGTCCATCGTCTCCATTGACCCAAATTCCTGTCATGTTACCTCGCGGTTTAATTTGCTTAAGTGAATGGACCACATATCGTAATAGAAATGATTTCAGATGCGTTTAACGATGAGAGAGTTTAAATTTGAAAGTGCTAACTGCCGATAAATACTTATATACAGAGCCGTCCAACAAGTTTAGATTCATTTAGCTATTAAAGCTCTTATATGTACCATCGAGGAAATTGATTCCTAGGCAGTTGACAGACCAACGTCATTTGGTCGGATCATGTCAATTCAATGTAAATTGTGATCTGCGGGCTGGGTTTGAGTTTTGACGTAACGCGACCAATCTACGTAGGTCCCCCATCTGCCTAGGGATCAACTTCACTGTCCAGTATCATATATAACTTTATAAAGTAGGTATAGATGAACACCCTTATAATTTACATAGCTTTGTCACTTTCTAAAAGCGTTTGGTCTTACTTTAAATACATATTTTAAGTAAAAATTTTAGTAGCATAGGAACAAAGTGAGACAGAGATCGCGATGACTTCATATAACTCGTATTGAATATTTTTGTCCTCATAGTAGTTATATCGACCGATAACCTGCGCCCCCGTCATCTGCGTTGCGCTCGATATATCTTTACGACTTCTCCAAAAACATTATACACTAAGTACTAACCATGTTCACTATCTTAGTTATTCTGAAATCTCAATACAATCAAAATTGATATTTTTGCAACTTCTTGGGTAACAGGGAACATTAAATTTCGTCCCGGGCAGATGAAATATAAATTTAATGGGCACCGGCATAGTAAACCGGTGCCCTCAACTTTCTTTTACTTCTGTCTGTGAATAATCTTAGCAATTATTAAGTTACTATTATATCGACCTATATGTCCTATTCGATCACAAATATCAAGTTTTACAGTTTTTGCTTGTGGGCTGAGATAGCGCGTTGTTAGTATTGAGCATTTGAGCCAGATACTCAGCTGCTTGATGCAGGACATGACGTGTAGATACATATTACCGTACATTTTTCTGGCATGGGACACATTCCGGAAAAATGTACGGTGTAATTTATGATCTGTCGGCGCTGGATCTAATGCCACTAGCTTCAGCTAACAGTAGCTGAAGCTAGTGCTACCAATGTAAATCACCACTTATATGGAAACAGTATAATAAAGCGTGACACAATATTTTTTCCTATCGTGAATTGCGAGAGGTCGCGCTATCGGCGGACATGTCGATAACCGCTTCCGACGGGCTCGCAAATCACCACCGCGCACGGGATAAGCAACAGTGACCCATATTGAATTATTTCAACAAAAAATAATGTATAAAGCGTTGAATTAAGAGGGCGACTAACCCAAAAAATCGAACATCGTCCTTCTCTCTTCACACTCACGCCCGTCTTTCATATGCCAGGTGAAAAAGGACGACGCGGAATCATCGCCAAGTTAGTTTTACTATAATTAAAATACGAACTATAATGATTATTAAAAATATTAAAGAAAAGACAGCAAACTTCGAAGATCCAAGCAAAAATGTGTCTAAAACAAGGTTTTTTGTAAAAAAAAAAAACTATCGAGCATTTTTAGGGTACCGTAGTCAACAAGGAACCCTTATAGTTTCGGTCTGTCCGTCCGTCTGTCCGTCTGTCTGTCTGTCTGTCTGTCTGTCTGTCCGTCTGTCTGTCCGCGGTTTTTCTCAGAGACTATAAGACCTACAAAGCTGTGATTTGGCATGAATGCACATATTAATGATGTCGACAAAATGGTACATAAAATCTTAAAAAATATTTTTTTTCATGGTACCTCCCCCACACATCAAGCGGGGATGATTTTTTTTTTCGCGCCCACCCCATCGTGTGTATGTAGTAATCGTGTTTTCGCCTTGAGCATTTAATCTTCATGAACTGAAGTTAGTTGTGTAAAAAAAAATCAGTTTTGAGATCTAGGTTTAAGTATGTAATCATGTTAGGGTCAGGTGCATTCTTAAGTTCACATACATTTACGAATAAATAGACGGCATAACAAATACCAAGGAAATAACAAAGCAATAAACACAAAGCTTTCAAACCTCGAGAAATGAGTCTAAAGGTGTACCGCAAGGGTCTTTACTAGGACACATATTTTAATACTTCTCTATTAGCAATATTTTGATCTTTTTAGTTTTATCTACAAACTAAATACTTATCATGATTAAATTATTGTTAAGCTCATAAACAAAATACGGTATTTTAAATTTTAAGTTATTTAGAGATTACTTTGGTTTCGTAGGTATACCTACTTAATATTATTACTATCCCTATTCGGTTAATTATTAGTTGAGCCGGAATTATAGCGCGAGAACCGCTCATTTTTCTTATCCCATGTACTTTTTCAGGACTCAAAGTAAAGTCATACAAAAAATAAAGTATGATATAATATTAAGTACCTATGAAATGTGAATTAAAGCTCTAGCTATACGCTGTTTCTAGGTTCAAACGTGTATTTATATTTGAGCCAGCTCTTGGGTTATTGCGACCGTTTCCCCTGGCCTATATCCGCCAGTTTTACGACAGTTTACTGTTCAGTAAACAGCATGTGAACGCATTCTACAAAAGCTCCAGTTGCTACATAGCCTATGTTGTGTATTTGTCGCAGCCAACTGGCTTAAATAGCCGTTTAATCAAACAGCTAGCCCTTTGACTGAACAACGCCATTCAATCACACGTCTAGCCATTTAATTAAATATTAAAGTCGCTCAAAACGTTCAACACTACAGCTGATTCAAAAGCCGCCGTTTGATTGAATTAGTTCAGCGCTCACCACCGCGGCGCTAGGTGCGTTTTGTTTACAATATGGCGTCAACTAACCGGTGTTTTGTGGTTTTATTAAGATATTTTTCATAAATATACGTTACAAGTATTATTAAAGAGACAGAAATTATGGGGGCACATACGAGTGAATCAAAATTTAACCTAATATTCGAGGAGAAATTACGAGATTATGAATCGCCAAGGTATTTATTGCAATTGTGTTCAAAATGAGTAAGAATACAATTAATCTGCTTGTTATCGTTACGCTTGTGTAATAATAGCACTAAACTAATGGTCACCTTAGTTAAATCTACCATTTAACCAGTTGGCTAAGCGTCATCTAGCTGTAGTGTTGAACGTTGCAGTCAACAAGTCGGCTAAACGTAGACGTATAGCCGTGTGATTGAATGGCGTTGTTCAGTCAAAGGGCTAGCTATTTGATTGAATGGCTTTTTTAACCAGTCGACTGCGATATATTCATAATATTAGTGCTCATCGAAATAGCCAAAAATATTTTTACTGGTGATGTTGATGAAAGTAGAATTCTGATGGTGGAAAAAATATCAAAAACGTACAAAAATTCAAACATTTTAGGTATCAGTACAGAAGTATAAATTTGAAATAAATTGACATAAAAATAATTAAAATAAGATATTTAGATGTAGTAGCAAATCTCTACATAATTTGAATACTATGCTACTCTCATATTATGTTATTTATTCCTTTAACTATACTCATCACTCATGTTATCAATATTCGTCAGCGAATACTTATACCTGCATCGTTCAGAAATATTTTACCTACCATTAACAGGACCTTACGCCGATAGCATAAGAGTCGCTTTTAGAAACTCAAGAGGTAAAATAAGTTTGAAAAGACTTGTGCCCTGTTACATAAACACAGCCAGGCTAAACTCGTTTCAGAACCACACAATATACAGAAACAGTATAGCTATAGTATGCCCTTGTGGAACTCCGAAAGTCCAAACTAAGATAGAATTTGGCCAAATCATTATGTGGAATATTATTTTAATAAATTATTTACCTAAATAATTTACGCACAAAAAGCTGAAGCTTACACAAATTATGGGTTTAAACATTTTCTGGTCTAAAAAAATATTTTAGGTTCTTTTAAAAAGAAAAGATAATAGATAATAAAAAGAAAATACACTTGATAAAAATCAAGTGTATTTTTAAATATTAAATATGTTTCACCAAAATAAGATACTTTTTATACAGATCAAGATCAAAAAAAGTACTCTCTACAAAAATATTTTAAGAGCTTACCGTATTCTTTCTCTGGACGTACGCAATGGTCGAGCACACGCCGCCAACTGCTTCGTATCCCGAGAGCTGCGCCAGCGCATTTTATGTAGCACTATGGTCGTATTTCGAACACACGCGATCGAGGCACAATTAAGCTGCAATTTCAGCACAGTTATAATTTAGTTCAGGTTACAGAAAAACAAACTATTTTAAATAAATTTGATTCTATTTCTTTGGAACTCCATGGCTTAAAATATTTTGAATGTCGACTGTTAAATGTGGCTTTTATAACTTTTCTATTTCAATTCAAAGTGATAATTTAAGTCTTTAGATACAGCAGGTTTTTATCAATTTGTTGCCTGTATAAAGCTGAAAGTATCAACTGAGTATAATCAGACAGAACATAAAATATACTTCGGGCAATATCCCGATTGGATATCAGATTCCTAGAATTGAATCATTTGACCCTGAAGGAGCCGAGACCAAGGAGGTGCCAAGGACATAAAATAAAACTGGATTATATTTCTAATTTAGGTCCTCATTATTTTTTCTAAATGCAAGTAGGTTCCTTAAAGTATTGTCTAAAAATACTTTTTAATTTTTATTAAGTAAAGCAACTCACTTCATTTTAATTTAAGTACGTAAATTTATTTAAAATATTCCATTCCAATATTCCAATTCTATCTTTGTTGACCTGCATATAATAATTCTTACTTTAACTAGGGGAATTAAATGGGCAGACCAGAAATAAAACGCACATTTGTTACAAAAAGTACATCTCTATTACAGAGGGCGGTGGCGGCGCCCCTCGTTGCACTCAGCGCTGCTCCATACAACTTTATACACCGATCTGTACATTTACACATTATTTTCACGTATGATACCTTTTAGGTAATTCCACTACTGATAGGACCTGCATGGAGACGATAAAAGGGTCACTCACATACAAACTCTGTGGCAAAATAGCCTTTGCGGACCATATCCGGTGTCTGGGTGGGTTGCACCAGAGGCGTGGTTATAGTTACAGTTATGGTCAAAGTTATGGTTATAGTTAAGGCTAACTTTAACTTTAACCTTAACTTTGACCACAGAATTTGACAGATGTTTGTTGCTGGTCCGACAAGGCTTTAAATGAACGTGGGCGGGGGCGCTGCTGGTAAAGGAGAACTGTAAAAAATTGCGTTTTTGTATGATGACAGCGTTAGTTCCTTTTTTCGACACGTTCATTTATAGCCTTGTCGAGCTCTATGGTTATGGATAGATATGGCGTCCATTTTTTACTTTAACCAAAGATTTGACATTTTGCATTGTAGTTATGGTTAAAGTTACAGTTATAGTTAAAGTTGGTGCAACCCACCCTTATTAATAAAAATATTTTCTTCACATTTACGCTTTCCCTTTTGGTCGTCATTGTTTTTCAAGTGGCTTTACCAACGAATCAGACAGAGACGGCAACAAACGTGAAGTAAATATTATTATTAAAAAGAGGACCTTTGTACAGAACTAAGCACAACGTGACGTCAGAAAAATGTACACATCGTTATATATCAGACAGCACGGACTAAAAGAGGATATATTTTGTTTGAATAAGCTTCAGACATTACCTTAACTTAATGCCGAGTAAAAAAGTATCCAAACACAAAATGTGTCCTCGTTTAATCTTCCATACAAACTTACAGGATGTAAAGTTAGCTCAAATATGGTTTGATGTCTACAGAGCAGCAAGATTCGTTAATCAGAAATAATACATGTCATGTAACAATGGGTAAAACCTTTCAATTATTTAGATCCTGTTGAAGACGCGCTTTCAGAATTGCCAGAGGAGAATTACCTTGTTTTGGATGGCTTTACAATATCCTAGGACACACTAATACTAGTTCGGGCTATTGCTGTTTATAAAATATCATGTCTTCTCTTTTACAAATACAAAGTATGAAAGAGATAACATGATGTTTAATTTACAATTAATTCATCAAGCCCCAAGCGGCGACATACGGCCGCGATAACAATGGATAAGCTATTGTGTCTCGTTTTTCCACGATCGACGGGTTAAATAACCCAGACTGGCACAAGGGAACCTAGTAATCAGTAAAGGCAAATCTAGTTTTGATAATCAACAAATAAAATATGCCAAAGGCATCGTCGAATTTCGTGCTGCAGTTAGAATCTGAGTTGATTTATCACTCTCGAAATTAAAGAGAACAGTCATTGTAACAGTTGAAAATTATTACAGGCAAAATATTTCATATTTTGTATAAAATAGTCTAACATAATATACGGTGATACAATACTTATAATATGGCAAGACGAAGCTATAATACGTTAAAGTTATACATACAGTTTAAGGTCATTTGCCATTAACAGATAAATAAGTAACTTAGATAATAAATAAATGAAATCATATAATATACAGCTGTAATATTCAGTTCAGAAATACAAGATTATTTTGATTGAAAATTATATAGAAAAAAATTGTTGTCGATTTTTGCGCGTCTTTAACAGGATACAAATCATTATATTTACAATAAATAAGTACATGACATTGGAATTGAGAGCTTTCGCTCACATTGTCATATTGGTATAACACCCGTTTTGTATTGTCCAGGGATTTATACTTCAAATAGTACATTTTATAAAAAAAAAACTAAACACATATCATGATCTAAGGATTATTTGGAGGTGCCAATGCAATATCACAATGTGGTACAACCTTAAAACTGAACGTTACACTATTATAAATTTAAATCACAAAAACAGAATACATAGGAAAACTATAATTTAACTCGCTCTCGAATTACAAATGAATTACATAGAAATACGTCTTACACAGCTACGATTTAGACGCCAGTGCGTAGAGTTAGGGAGAATAAATGAAATATATATATCGAAAACATACAGGTTTTATATATTAGGCCTCGTGGCAAAACAGAAAATATATTGTAAAACTAGAAGTAGCTATTGTTTTTAGAATCAGTCGTGTAAGACCCACTTGCTAAAAATCGTTTGTTAAAATGATCATACCATCTCAACGAGACAGCTAAAGTCCGGTCGCTGGATAAAAAAAACATTTGATCGATACACTTGTCTCTTTCAGCCGCGTGCAATTTTAACGTTTGTTTCCTCAGGCCGGCATAAAGACCGAGATAGCAATATTTTATAGCAAATAAAAGAGATAAGTAGCTTTTCATTCAAAATTTATCTCTATCCAGCCACCGAACTAAAACATATTTAATCCACGATTAACTGGCGCCGATGGGCCAAAGGGCCAAAAGTACCGCACGAGGGCCCCCTCACTACGCACTGGCAGCCAATGGAAGTGCTCAAGTAGTCTAGTAAATGCTTAACAATTATTGCATTGGAAACAACTCTAGTCAGCCGAGGTCGGGTATCATACGAACCTACTTTCGAAATGACGTCGCTAGATGGGGTTCATGTCGCTATGTACACGAATGACGAATATATTTCGCTTTATAACATTCTAGAAATTAATTTCCTTTCGTAATTCTAGGGACCACTTGCACGGAACTAGGTTTGAGTTAATTCTGGATGAATATAATATCATCGCTCTTTGAAATATGAAGAGTGACAGAGATGACATGATACCCAAGGGTCAACTAACCTAGATCTGCGCAGGTGGGCCTAACAAACGTTAATGAAATAGCACGCGTTAAAATGGACGCAAAATTGTTTTTAGAATTACGAAAGGATTTACAGTGCTATTATAGGGTATGATGATTTCGATTGACAACATAAATTTAGTATTACTAACGCTCGATTTTACCCCAACATATAAAACGCAGGTTTAAATTGAAAGCAACGCACAACTGCCTCTTCTAAGTTATAATCACCGTGTCTCTTACTTTTTTTTAATTTTTAGGACAAGAGACACAAGACGTTGTAGTCCATACAAGCGGCGCGACACCGCTCATTTAGAATTCTGAGTTCGATACTAAAAAAATCACTTCGGCGACATTTCACTAATACTACAATTTACCAAACAATGAGAATTGATAGGAATTAAACGTCCCATACATTTCTCTGTCGCCGTTGACGATTTACAACCAAACTAGGTAAAACCAATATTCCAAAACACAAACCTAAGCACTAGCCACATACCGAATCGTACCTTACAAATTTTCCTACCATGAGTGATTAAATTCGATTGAAAGCAATAAAAACATATTAGGACGATCATTTTTATTACATGTTGATAGTACAAAAAAGACATGTTTCAGAGATCATTAAAGTTACATGAAATGAATACCATTGACAAACACGGTTACAAAATGTCGACCTATCCAGCAAGTCGAATACGGCTTGGGGCGGAACGCGCCCGCAGACGTTGCGTGCACGCACGCATCTAACGTTCAAAATTAAGTTTCCGATATTTTTTTATGTATACGGAAAATATTGTATTTTGTAATACGAAATTCCGACTCTCCTATTTTTTGATGGCATACGTTTTACACACGCTGTGATACTCTTTGTATGTAAGTTTAATATGTATGTATGTAAGTTTAATATGTATATATTTTTAGTTAAAATTGGCTGATACTCACGTTATTATTTTAACGTCACAAGCATACATACAACCTACAAGGGAACCATCTAGTTTTCCATTAACTTTTCCCAAAGTAAAGATTATGTTTAGAAAAAACTTTGTAGAAACTTTTTTTATAAACATGATGTTACTTTGGTAAATGACAATGTCGATATATTTAATATAAATTACGTTTTTCAATGAGATACATACTTCAGAACTTTTTGTGTTATTTCTAAGTCAAATATTACCCTTCTTTCAACATTTTTGAAAAATAAAAATCCAGTAATTTAGGTATATGTGTTTACAATAAGTTACTATTTTGAGTTGGTTTGGTAATCACAATACATTTGTAACAAAATAGCTAACAATTAGCATACAAAATATAAAAAGATGTTAGGTCGGTTACAACGTCTTACAAAAATAACTGCTGACGCAAAATACAGACATAGATTAGTAGCAGTTCTGTAATATCCGATTATGTTGAATTGTTTGAAAATATAACCAATGGAATTAATGGTAACATATTATTTCTAATACCACAGTAGTATTACAAATTAACTGCAAAAATAACCTCATATTGCTTTGTTATGAAATATAAATGTTCGTGAAAATGAATGATCATGGAAGTTGCGAGCTTTTGATATATTATTATGACTTGTCAGTGACTCAAGTTTTCATTTTGTGATTAGACTAGAGAGCCACTTGAGGCATCATAAATAAAAACGTCACTAAAATACATATTATTACGATTAGCTATGAGTCTCTTCTTATTATTTCATATTAACGATCAAGTTGAAATGAAGTAAGATAGTTTTATCTCTTACAGTTTTTATGCGTTACGTGAATCTATTAAAGGTGAAATTACGTTGCATAAAATTGTTCAACGTAAAAATATGATACACACTTATAATTTGGACTGAACGACTTCGAGTACGATATTCGGTGGTCCTGTCGGGAGCCGGTGAGCCTAGACTAGATTTTAGATACACGGGTATTTCTATTGGTTATATTTCGAACAATGAGTGACGCTCGAAAACTTGAGTGCCGACAGAGCCGATACCACGTGACACAGGCGCTCGCGGCATCGGGCCCGGCGACACAAATTAATTTACTATCTAACTACTTAAGAAAGCGATATGCGAAGCGAAGGTAAACCGGGCGCGGGAAGTTACAAGGTAAAACGTCCCTCCATTGACACCCGTCCGGTCGACTCGCGAGATAAATTGAAAGAATCGAGGAACCTAAAATAATGCAGCGTCGACGAGCTAGGTGTCAACGGCCGGGTAGCTTTACGTAGTCGTGAACGTATTAATTACACGGGGCCGCGTCGCCGGCGACCGCTCACACACGCCAGCGCCGCGCCCGCACCTGACACCCACGGGTCTGGAACAACACAATACACATTCACGTCGATGCACCGATATATTCATATAGCAGCAATAGGGGTGTAGACAGTAAACGAAATATAACACAAATTATTGTTTTTTTGAGAGTTTGTATTAAAGAATTACCGAAAATGACATATTTTTACTCATTAACTTTATAATATTTTTTATTTTATTTTAATAAAAAGTAAATATTTAATCCGTAATATCACGTGATTACAAACAGCCATCACAGGATGTGACGTAACGATCTCCAAAACATTGTGTGTGACAGTGACATTTCGATGTCAAACCCATACAAAGACTTTTGTTGTTTATGGTTGTTTGGAGGACCGTGACGTCATAGCGACGCCATGATGACTTTAGCTTTTTAGCGGGAAATTTTGAAACGAAATTTAATAAGTGCTTTTTTAAATTTAAATAAGAGTGTATTTATTTTTTATATATATTTTTAGTTGTAACACATGTACATCTGTAAAATAAATATATTTCCTAAAAATAGTCTACACCCCTATTATAGTCGTACATGCATCAAAAAACCATAACTATAGAAGAGTAACTGAGTTAATGATAAGTTGCACGAAATAGACGCAAAGGTGTACTTTTAGTTGGTTGTCATACAATTTTCGTTACCCTAGCTTCGTTTTTATGACAACTGGGGCCCTAAATTGTGCGGTTCAATGTATGAGAGTTATGGTACTTTAAGTCAAAATCAGAACTAGCTCTCCGACTTGGACTTTAAAAGGTGTCGATTAAAAAACAGCTTTACCTGTCAAGTATTATTTTTAATAAAACTTTTTCACATCCACAACAGTTTCGTATAAGAACTGTCTGTATGTAGTTATAAATAAAAGTAATTTACAAAGTTTGCGTCCGCATACCGCACTCACAGATATTTAATTATTACTTAACTTTAATTAATTTTCAGACTAACTTTTTCATTAAGTTAAAGTTAAGTAATCATTAGTAATGTCTCTGAATGTGGCCGTTAAAGTTCGATCACAATCATTTTCTGTCTTAATTGACTCCATCTTTCTATACTTATATTATAAAGCTGAAGAGTTTGTTTGTTTGAACGCGATAATCTCAGGAACTACTGGACCGATTTCAAAAATTCAGATGTCCCCGAGTGCTATAGGCTATGTATGTACCACGGGCGGAGCCGGGGCGGACCACTATACTGTACTCGGCGAAACATGGCGGTGGGGTCATTGACTCCCTGTCAAAAACTTGTCATTGTCTATATAAACTGCGATTGACAATGAAGTGTCAGATGTTGTCAATCGCGGCTTTGTATAGAAAATGACAAGTTTTTGACAGGGAGTCAATGACCGCTACCGCCATGTTTCGCCGAATACAGTATAGTAAACTTGACAGGGACAGACCTGTGTGCGGGCGGCTAGCGGCGGTAGGGCTGGCGCGGCGCAAAGGCGGCGCGGTGCGAGGACAGCGGGCGGCGGCGCGGCGGCTCGCGGCCGCGCGCCTTCTTCTCCTCCACGTTCAACTTCACGGGGGCTTCGCCCTCCACCGGGAAGTACAGCGGCTGCAAAAGAACATAAACTAGTTGATCCTTTAAAATAAAGAATATAGGTGTGTGTGTAGTTTTGATGATGCTCAATGGATATCAGAATGAATTTTTGTATCGACAGCGGCGCTGAGGCACTCAGCAGCGGCCTGGGGCTATGTGGATTTAATTCAACTTCGATCGCGATCCGTTCTCTGAACAAAATTGACGACATGACCTAACGTCAAATTCTCAATCTCGGTTAGTTACATATTGAGCCACCGTATGATCGTGCGCTATTGTAGATGTCGGGAGTACAAAAAACGAATGAGATTGAGTTGAATCGATTCTTAATTCGAATCGGTTGTGTGGGAAATAAGAGGTCAGAGCACTGTCGTACGTGATGAAGCCTTAGTTAAGAGGGAGCTAATGAAGCCTTAGTTAAGGAAGGAGGACTTAGGAGCTGTACTCACCGCGGCGCTGAGGCAGTCGGCAGCGGCCTGCGTGGTCTCGTACGTGATGAAGCCGTAGTTGGGGTGGCGGGGGGCGCCGGGCGCGGCGGGCTTGCCGTGCACGCGCAGCTCGGCGACGGGCCCGAAGCGCGCGAACAGCGCCCGCAGCTCCTCCTCCGTCGCGGAGTGGGGCAGGTTGCCCAGAAACAGCTGCTGCGCGTCAGAGTAGCGACGCGACTCGCCTGAGGAGGTAATAATAATGATAAATTCTTTATTTGCACATATGAAAACACATAAAAAAAAACAAAAGAAACAACAATAAAAAAATATAAAATTATTAAAATGTGCAATATTGGCGGTCTTACCGCTTTAAGCGGTTTCTCCCAGACAGCCAATTAAAGGTAGTTTAAAAAGGGAACAAATATAACGACCACCAAAAAATGCTCAAATACCCTAAGCTTGTTTACCAAAAAAAGATACTTAACACCAAAAAAAGAAAGTCTAAAATTGCAATTCTACCAGCTATTTTAGTCACGACTACACTTCAAATTGTAATCGAACGCCAAATATAGTTGATCACCAAATCCTAGCGAGCAAATCAATGCGATATTTCTGTCCAAATAAATCACTACGATTGATAAAAAATGTAAGCATATTAACAAAAAAAGTATTATAACTCCATATTATGTTATATTGTCTCCGGCCTGCAGTCCCCTCCTACCGCACCGCAAGCGCCGAGCATGCCCGGACACGCACGTCCCACGTGTAAAATCGGTTCAGCAGTTTGGACCTGAAGAGATAACAGACGGACACCTACCCTTTCCAATTTAAAATATTAGCATGGATGATGAAAGTTATACATACTGATATTATAAATGCGAAAGTGTGTCTGTCTGTCTGTTACCTCTTCACGCCCAAACCACTGAACCGATTTTGCTGAAATTTGGTATGGAGATACTTTGAGTCCCGTTATTATTATATTATTAATATTATTAAATTAAAATGTAGTTCAAATTTGGTTTTTATTATTTATTATTTTCCGGTTAGTAATGATTTTTTTGGTTCATTTTTCTTTAATAGGATAGCAAAATGAAAATGCTTTGGTTATAATTTTATATTAAAATGCTAGTATAATGTTGGTGATCATTTACTTATTTTGGTGATCATCTACTACTTTTGGTTTAACAATGATTTATTTGGAGTCATTTTGCATTAACAGGATAGCGAGATGTTAAATCTTTGGTTATCATTTTACATTAAAATGCTAGTATAATGTTGGTAATCATTTACTAATTTTGGTGATCATTTACTATTTTTGGTTTAACAATGATTTATTTGGAGTCATTTTGCATAAATAGGATAGCAAGATGTTAAATCTCTGGTTATCATTTTACATTAAAATGGTGGTCTGTATTTTGGTAATCGTTAACAATTTTGTCTGTGAAATGTTACTATATCTGGTGGTCAGTTAATTATAAGCCGTTTAAAAAAAATAGTAAAGTAAGTTTTAAAAATACAGTACCCAGCTCCCTTACTACTAACATACTTAGACCCAGTTTCATTAAGCAATGTTAAATAAATAATGGCTTGTTAAATCAGTTAACGACCTGTTAGAGCTATCGAGCGTTCCACCATGCGCTAATGTCATATCAAATCACCTAACACGGTGTTAAATTTTTAATTCCTGCGCTATAGGTCCGTTAAATATTTAACCGGCCGTTATATTAGTCAAAACAACAACTGTCAAAGACAATATCCAATATTAATAAAAGAATCTGTTTTGACTTTTGTGTGTTTCCGCCATATCCTTACATATTATTTATTATTTTTTATGTGATGAATAATTATTTATTTCATTTTGACAAAAATTCAGCCCTCGGATTTTCCTTGACATTGCAAATACACTGACTTGTATCAAAATTACCATACCGAAATAAGTAAATAAAAGTTTGTATCATGATTCATGTTTTCAGCTTTGACAGATAATAATTTACCTGGTAAATTAAAAAGAACTATTGTAGTGTAACAATTGTATGCGATCAGCGATATTTTAATTTGGTCGCATTATCTACCAGATGACGTATTATACAAATAAGGAAGAAAATGACACATTGCAGCAAACATGTCGTATTAAATTCTTACTGTGGGCACAGAATATATATTAGTAGTACCTTGGTCGCATTATATACCAGATGACGTATTATACAAATAAGGAAGAAAATGACACATTGCAGCAAACATGTCGTATTAAACTTGTACATTGCAATTTCGTCGCCTTATAACAAGAACGAATGAATTGATAGTTGTTCACTAGTAGTTCACTTTACATTGCATTTACTAATCCGCTGTTAAATTCTTACTGTGGGCACAGAATATATATTAGTAGTACCAACAGAATTCCCACTCGCGAAACCCGCAAATGTACGATACAGAATCGGCCAGCAGGTCTATTATAATAAAGCGGTTTTTGTAATGATTTTATTAATGTTCACTTGCTTTGCATTTGTATAAAGTGCTACGATATTACAATAGATAACAACATAGTGGAGTATTGTGTATTCGAATTCATCCCTCCTCATACTTAGATATTGCCTACACTCTTTTTAAGAACCCTCTAGATTTAATTCAACAAATTCAACAAATCACCTATATTTTTGTACACTTATCAATCAACATTAAACAACGGTCATACCAGCATTGTTAGGCTGCGCGGCGCGCGGCGGGCGGGGGCGGGCCTCCTGGGCGGGGGCGGGCTGCGGCGCGGGCTGGGCGGGCGCGGGTGGCGGTTGGGCGGGCGGCGAGGAGCGCGTACCCGCCCCCGACCCCGACTTCAGCAGGTTCGCGTACGTCTTCGGCTCGGGTGGCGACTGCACCACCGGAGCGGCTGGAATCAAAAGCATTTGATTAAGTAGGGTTCATTTGGATGTAGATGATGGGCACTAATTTTCTAAATGGACTACTACTTGATGCTAAATGCAATGCAAACTTATTTCAACGAAATTCTTACGCAGCAATTTCGTTATTTTTATACACTCATAATTTTCACGAATTTTTCATATATTGCCATAACCGTGCATTAAACTAAGTTAATATTTTAACACATTGTATAAAATTCTATCATTGAGAATCTGACCTAGCGGATTTTTAAAATGTTGTATATTTATCGAGTTATTGAGAAATAACTAAATCCGCGTCGTCCTTTTTCACCTGGCATATGAAAGACGGGCGTGAGTGTGAAGAGAGAAGGACGATGTTTGATTTTTTGCGTTAGTCGCCCTCTTAATGCAAAGCTGAGTAGTTCAAACGCGTTAATTTTATAAAGTAATCTGTTGAATCTTAATTTATTTATCATAGTAGCAGACGTAAAAAAAGTTAGTTAAATTTTCAATCTACAACTCGACTAACTATGAAATTATCAACTATTTAAAATTACATATCATGCATTTCCGTGTTATTTCATTTCGTCTGTCACCACCAAAGCAAAGATCATTTTCGCCGCCCTCTACATACAGAAAACCAAATGTTATAAGCTAGCTTTTCTGGGGGTATAGAGGGGGAGGGGAATATTTAAGTAAAATACTTAAATATTTCCACTATTCAACGGTGGTGGACCGCGGGATGGCTAATGGCTAGGTTGCAAGATACGAATAACTCATTTTTGCCGCTCTGGGCAAATGCCCGGCTCATTCCCCATTAGATCGGGCCCTGGCCTTATACCATGAAACTGTTTTGAGACTCAAATAATCGGACGAGAATGCCGCGTCCTACTCTAACAAACGTGAAATGACGTTGTTAGAGCAGGACGCGGCATTCTCGTTCGATTGTTTGAGTCTCAAAACAGTTTCGTAGTAGGCCTACTGGTCACCACTGAATACTAACCGGGTTGCGGAGGCGGCGTCGGCTCGCGTTCCGGCTCCGGGTCGGCGACCGGCTCCGGCGCGGGTTCCGGCGCGGGCTCGCTCGCCGGCGCGGGCACCGCTGCACCCACACTCACCGCGTTTGCTGTAACACATGTTTATGTTATTTTTATACGAGTCTCACAAACTTTTTGAAAAGAACAGGTAGAATAACATGGAATAAAATAATTGTGAAAAAACATTTATAAAGTGTTTAGAGAAGAGAAACATGACACCTTTTTAATTTCAATTCTCTACAAATAAATTGTTAAGGATAACAGTATCAGAAAAACTAGATATGTCTTACTTCCCGTCTTCAAGTTTTTTGTATTTCAATAAAATCTCATTTTTTTATCATTTCAAGTCTTACATTGACAGGTCTTACGAGTACTTTTAAATCAACAACTAAGCATTTTCAGGCTACTCTCAGGGCATTTTGTTAGTATTTCTATACCTTGTATGGCCATCATCCGCTGCTCATCAATTGGCGGGTGTCCGTTGAGGTGCGGCGCGGAGGCGGGCGCGGGCGCGGGGGGCGACACCATGGGCGCGAGCGGAGGCGCCGGCGGGGCGGGGAAGGGGGCGGGCGGGAAGGCGGGCGCGAAGTATCCCCCCGCCGCGCCCTCCTCCTCCTCCGCGTCCGACCGACCCGACCCGGAACCCTCCTCGTCGGAGAAGACGAAGTCCTGGAACAATTTTTTATAATTAAAGAAACATGATAGTCGAATTTAATGTCTCATCAATATTTTCATGTAATAAACTTGTACATCAATCATCATGTAATAAACTACGCGTTTAAAAATAAAGTTGGCGGCAAAATGGTAATCCATTCAATTATAATGCACTAGCCAGGAGAAAATATTTCAATGAATGAAAAAGAGAAGGGTTAAATAATAATTAATTGTATTTAATGCTTACGCATTTCTCCATTTTGTTAGGCCTTCGGACCTCAATACTATTAATATTATGTAATGTAAAGTTTTAAAACAGATTTTTTACAATTTAAAGCCTATTTAATCAAATTCAATAGGCTCTAAATTCGCTTTTTTCAAACTTGGAAGTCAAAAACTCACAATCAAAATCCCCGAAAAACCTTGTACTTTATAATATCAACATGGGTAATTTACCTGGTAGCGGAATATATCATTATGCACGTAGTACTTCTTGGGCGACTGCGCGGCGAGCACGAAGGTCTGCGTGAAGCGGCGCATGGGAGCGCCCCCGTTGGACAGCTCGCCCGTCACTTGCACCACCACGCCGTTGCCGAGAGTCGCCTGCGCGTCCACCTGGAAAATATCAAACACTGTCAGTATAAACCTGCAACCTTGATAGCAGAGCAGCAGGAAAAACATGAAGCAACAAAAAAAAAAAAAAAAAAAACAAAAGTTATTTTTTCCTAGCCCGTAATGCATTTGTGATCATGCACTGATCTAGTTAACAATCACCCACATAAGATTAGGCATGCCAAAATGGTTATCCAGAATTTGAAAATACCATGTTACATGCTTTTATTGTTAACTGACATATTAATCAAATGAAATTAATGATTGATAAAATCAAGTTTTTGCAACTACATTTACACTTAGCCTTATTTGCAGACAGTAGCAAGTGCGAGCATCACTGAAATTCGGCACTGGATCAGCACTGAGTCAATGTTAGGTATAAGTAAGTAGAACTTAGAAGCTCTTACCTGACTGATCTTGGCATGGCAGTCGCGGAAGTTGAGCTGCTGTATCCGATTGTGGATCTGTTTCTGACCGACCACTGGTAGCGTCTCGCGGTTCGGCGCGTCCAGACCGCCGTGCACGAATGACGAGTAGTTGTTGTAAAACCTAACAACAAAACATTTTTTCTTATTAAAGCTAAAATTGTACAGACCAATGGCTAACATTCGTCTATATTCTATAAAATAACTCCCACACCGGTATCGGTGACGGTGGCAGAATCCATTGAAATCAGGCCAGTTACGCAGGAGTAATTTTATAGCAGTAGGAGTAGTTTTATAGGGTGTGCGCAGTACACAAGAGCACTCTATATTCCTTAACTCTCATAACCCAGAGTGATGGAAGACTGACACGGTGACACGACTGGCAAGAGATCAGGCGCAGGACCGACTTTTTACATGCACATCCAACGTATGGATCATCTTACTTGTCAGAACAATCAGGTGATCAGCCTGCATTGTCCTAACCAAACTTGGAAATAACATGTTTCCAACGCGGGAAACGAAACCACGACCTCCGAGTCAAGAGCCACACTCTAAGGTCTAAACCACTGTACAACAAACTAAAATTTTTCAAATGTTTGTTTTCCTGCCTAAATGGAGGCTTAAGTACCGTGAAAATTATTTGCAATCAAAGATGATCAAAGATGTTATGCAAATAATGAACATTTTCAAAAATGTTATTTATCTCATCCACTTATGTCTTCAATTGTCAATGACCAACATTGATTGTGCATGGTGCATGCTTTCGAAAGCTTCGCAATCATGGTGGTATTGATGGTTAATGGTAATATGAATAGTTACATAACATAGTCCATGGAGATGGAGCTTATAATTCACATAGCACAACCAAATTATGCCATAAAATGTTTTAAGACTGATGTCAACGAGCTATTGTGTGAAAAAAACACACACTATTATTCAAGTCAATATGAGACATACCTGTGCAGATGGTCGGGCGCCTTGTTGAGAAGCGTGTAGTATTGTCGGACGAACTCGCGTCCGACGCTTTGTGGTGACGGGGACGCCTCCATTACCATTGCTGTTGTTAAAGCTTCACCGATGCAGCCCTCTGCTATACGCTGCCCTGAAATGGGATATATAAAACTAATTATATTTGATGTGAATATTAGAAAATATTATTTAAAATAAGAATTATATTATATTATTATATTATATTTTTTGGAACGAAGTTCTTTATCGCGCGTTGCGAAAAAAGTTGTAACAACACATTTTTATTAGTTCCTGCGCTGTAGGGGCAGAGGGCGTTGATAGTATTTCTAGGCGTCAAGTAGATGGCGTTTTTGAGGATAAACAGCGATATCTATCGGACGGACGGACATCTACTATTTAAATAAATGTTATTACAATATCACAAAAGTGTCGTTGTTAGTATTCCTGGGAGTCAACTAGATGGCGTTTTTTTATAACTTCGTTCCATCTGGGTGTCCCTTGACACCTCTCAAGTTTTTTATTATTTTCAAATGGCTACATTACGGGCTTCGTTAATTTTCTCAATTATTGATAGATAGATAATCTTACATTATAATAAAATAATTATGTTTAAATAATCTTGCATATAACAATACACAAAAGTAAACACACATTTTATAGTATCATTATTCTCTTTTTTCTTCTTCATTTTTTGTTGTGTGCTTTTTAACTTGGTAGTATTATAACTCACACTGAACATTGTTGATCATTCAAGTCAAAATGAATTGAAACAAAGTATTCCTTCTTTTGCTCTTAGTATATCTGTGCCAATCTTCTTTAATTCTTCGATCGCGGATTCTTGGAAATCTATTGTAAATCTATTGTTCTCGCGGCCCAAGTGGGCCTTATCGGAGTTGAAGGGTTAAATCAATTTAGTATTTTCGGTCTTAACCCGGCTTAATAACTTACATGTGACACACACAAATAGTAAACACATATTTGAGTACACACAAATTAACCAGCAACTATTAATGAAGCACAAAGCACATTTAAAACTCTATTCCAGTAGTTGATAAGATATAAAGGTGTAAGGATACATTTTTGGGCTTTTTTGTTTTGAATGGAATAAAAATAGCAACAAAATTCACAGTTATACAAAAGTATTTGTATAACTCTATTGAGAGCCAACAATGCAATATGATATGTGATAATTTCTAACAAATTCACAAAGTGTTGAGTTGTTAGTCTTGTCAAAACTTCAGAACAGCTAAACCGACTTGGCAAATTTTAGTCTTGAAATATTTGTGGAACACCAGGGAAGGTTTATATTAGGAGGGAAGTGATACAAAGTTCACAGGTCATTTAGTAATATAATTATATTACTGTATGTACTGTATTTTATAATACTTAATAAACTTATTCCCACAATGTTGGGTCACCTGTGGGCTGTGACCCCATGCAATGCAATTTGTTCATGTGAGTAATTAGGGGTTAATAAAAAAGGTTTACAAACCTACCCCAATTTTTTGGTGCTCACATGGGTTGAGGAAGGATGTTTTGGGTGAGAAAAACCTCCTCATGCCACTTCCATCCCCGGAAAACTGCCCCTCCCCCCCCCTTTCCCCCCCATTTAGGAGAAATTTACATTTGAAATTTTCGTAATTTTGAGATAAGGTCATCTGTTTTCTGGTGTTTATGTGTTACTTACTAGGGAGTGCCTCCGCTGCCGGCGCCGTATGAAGCGCATCATTTTTATTTCATTTCATTATTAATGAAAAAACTTAACAGAATGCCTACTTAACCATGGATACCGAAGCGGGGGATTCAATTTTGGGGTAGGTTTCCAAACCTTTACCAAAAACATAATATTCCCATTGTGATATTTTTAGTATAAAGCGTAGTATAAAAGTATATATTTTTTATTATGTCTGAATTAACAATTACCATTCTCCCAAAAAGTTCATATTATTTTTTTATATTTCTTTCACTTTCAACCATAAAGTTAATATACCTAGCGGAATAGTGCAACAATGTCAAGCTGTCAAACGAAACCGAAATTGGTTTACATCTGTGTGTAAAAATATGTGTATGTATACACTTACACAAGCATGATTGAACATGAATTCATAATGAGATTAAATTGTCAACGTTCCGATAAGTGCCGACTGGACGTCAAAAAAAGAGTTCTGCTGTCATGTATTACCCGTCTCTCTGTACCACGCAGTGTTACTGATAGTGGCATCTCACTTGCTCAGGCCTTTGTTTCTCTATTCCGCTAGGTATATTAACTTTATGCTTTCAACACTGTATTTGGAATAAAATTTTAAGACTGTTTATATTTTAAGAAATATTTAGGAGGTAAGTGTAATAAGACCAAGTAAGAACATATTACCTAAGTGGTGGGTTATGAAACCTAAAGCAATAACTTTGGAATAAAAAGTAGTGTGAGTGCATAAATTTTATAAATAGTAACTTTTTATGACAACTGTATTTTTCATTATTATTAACATTAAGAGCTGGTTGAGTTTGAGTTGAGTGGAGGTGTTGTTAATTTTATTTCCAATATTATGATGTCCTATACATAATTGTTTGTTGTGCTTTTTTTGTATACTTGTTGCCTTTTATTCTTTGGATTAAACATATTACAAATATTCATTATGTCATCACTTTACTTAGATACTTTGTGTATAGTATACCATAAGTGTTATTTCTTGTTTATAAATACAATGTCAAGTATGATATTAAATCAGTCTAAAATTAACTACAGTCTATAGATATTACAAGAGATGTTATATTTTCGTTATTTTAATGATTTTCGGCAACAAGGAGTAAGTGACGGTGCAGAGCGAAACAAAATACCACGCTCATTGCAAAATGTTGTCCAGGACAGTGTCAAAGCACGCATGGCGATTGAGGACATCAGGTAGGGCTTTTGACTTATTCCTCTATTTTTATGGAAATTGGGAGCCGAAGTTAACCATAACTCATTGAAACCTTGCACTAAGTTTGTTTTGATCAAATTTCCTTATCACGATATTACTCACAAATAAAATTATTAAAGTTTTAACCTATTGAAGGATTTCTTTCTGCCGATCGTCAAAATACAGGGAATGGAAAAAAACAACTTTATGAAATATAATGCAATACATACCTCAGTAAATAAAAAGCATCAAAGAGTCGTATTTTGTAACAAATAGCCACAAAATTCACGGAATTTTCACATTAAAGTTCTGAAAACAGAAAAAGAGCCTACCTCACCGTTCGGTGTCAATTTTAATTTAGTGTTGCCATAAGTATAAACTATAAATATTCTTCTTTCATTACTTCATACTTCATAGTTCATTCTTGTTGCGCTGTTTAACAAACGTGTAAGTTTTACTGTATCTATTTTATCGCATTTTATAAATCACAGAAACAAATATTTTCAGCAACTTAAAAATATTTTAAAATAATTTACATTCAATCCATGAAACTGTGTTGCCACTCGGCATATATCATCCAAATCAAAGAAGGAGGATAGGAAGTAGTTTTATCTTCTACCAAAAAATCTACCTTTATTAGGGTTCCGTACCTAAAGGGTAAAAACGGGACCCTATTACTAAGACTTCGTTGTCTGTCCGTCTGTCTGTCTCCAGGCTGTATCTCTAGAACCGCTATAGCTAGACTTCTGAAATTTTTACAGATTGTGTATATCTGTTGCCGCTATAACAACAAATTAATACTGAAAACAAAATAAAATGCTCCCATACAACAAGCGTGTATTTTTCGGCCTTTTTCGCTCTATATCAATAATGGCAAGAGGTAAGCACTTAAATTTTTCGTACATTCTTTTGCTATATGTGTATTTTAATATTTAATAATAATATTAAAATAAAATAAGAAAATCAGGGGAGCTCCCATACAAAAAACACAATTTTTAGCCTATTTTTGCTCTGTATCGGTACGGAACCCTTCGTGCGCGAGTCCGACTCTACGACGTGGTTAAAACTAAAATGTTTATATGGACTGTCTTCCTTATCTTTTTAATTTTTTTGGAACGAAGTTCCTTATCACACGTTGCGAAAGGGGGCTAGACTGAAAAAGTTGTAACGACACATTTTTATTAGTTCCTGCGCTGTAGGGGCAGAGGGTGTTGATAGTATTCCTGGGTGTCAACTAGATGGCGTTTTTTGAGAATAAACAGCGACATCTACCGGACGTTTAAATAAATTCTATTACAATTCTACAAAAGTGTCGTTGTAAGTATTCTGGGCGTCAATTAGATGGCGTTTTTTTTATAACATCGCGCGTCGTTCCATCCGGGTGTCCCTTGACACCTCTCAAGTTTTATAATATCGATTTTCTACTAAAATCTACTAAAAGATTTTCTACTAAATGTGGTCACACTGTTGACGGAGCGCAGCGAGGTTTGCCGGGCCGTGTCGCATTGATGGAAATCTGCCGCGCAAAAATCCGCGCCGATGAGCACCGGCACACTGCACAGAGTGAGCAGATTGTGCCGGGGGTCAGCGTGTCGGAGCGCATCGCAAAAATCCGCCCCCATACAATTTGTATGGAAACGGATGCGCGTATCGCCCGGATGGAACGAAATTTAAAAAAAAACACCATCTAGTTGACGCCTAGGAATAATAACTACGACATATTTGTAGAATTGTAGTAAAATTTATTTAAACTTCCAGTAGATATCACTGATTGTTTTCAAAAACGCCATCTAGTTGACGTCCAGGAATACTATCAACGCCCTCTACCCCTACAGCGCAGGAACTAATGAAAATGTGTCGTTACAACTTTTCCGTCTAGCCCCCTTTCGCAACGCGCGATAAGGAACTTCGTTCCAAAAATCATTTTTATCTTATAACAGAAATAACCATAGCAGAATAGCTATTTTCTTTTTTTTAGAAATAGCGTGGAACATCATTGCAAGAATACCGACACTAAAGATGTATGCAACAGCTGTACTGATGATGGACGGCTAAGCAGTATAATGTGTGAGCTTTGTCCAGCTTCACAGTCCTGCACGGCGGATTGACATGCAGGATAGTGAATGGGCCCTTTATGTTTTATCATTATTTTCTGGCGATGTTGCCAGTTCGACGCGACACATTTTTTAAATATTTATACAAGTCTGTGGGTAGCATTTAAATATAGGTATAAAAATAACGTAATTAAAGTGCGTGCACGATAACTCTGTGCGCGATTGGCGCGACAGGTGACAGGTGCCAGCGTAGGGAATCATTAAAAAAATGGGTAATCCCAATGATATTTTTTTAAATAACATTGGTAGTTTTACTTTAATATCTTTATTTACTTATTCAAATTATGTATAGGAATAGGCGTATCGATTATCATGCAAACGTGGCGGCCCGACAATTAGTTCCGATTTCAGCCGCGCGCAAAGTTATCGTGCGCGCACTCTAATACTAATAATTTGATGATTTTTTTTCGCGTCCACCCCACCGGCTTTGTTGGATAGGTTTTTATAAGAATATTATGAGTATTCCAAGATCGTTTTGCGATTTAGGGATCCATTTGTGAAATATGAAGTTTTAAAGTGGAAAAAATCGTTAAGAGTCTAGTGTCCTTTTTATTACCATTCTACCAGCTAAACGGTTGCTTCTAGAAATGTGAAAAAATTGGCTGAATTTAAAAGGAAAACTATCTTGGATTCATGGCTAAGAAGACTTCATAAGTTACTAGCTGTCCGGGCATATATTTGCCATAGACGTAGGTTACACGGTCAAATTTTCATCAATCTGATCCATCAATCCGGTAATGCGTCTAACCCACGGATTGATGGATTGATCATTTTTTTAATATGTACTTTTTTATAACCATCAATATTCCGTTAATCATGGATCAGATTGATGAAAAATTGATCGTGTAACCTACGTAATATAAAGTATTTCGCCCGTATTATTTTATTGAAGTTACTATAGCAGCAGTATAGCGGCAGCCGCGCGACTCGCTTTAGTATGGAAGTCGCGCGGCTGCCACGCGGCTGCCGCAGTACTCGCGATGTAATGTGAAGGCAGCCTTAGCACATTTATCGTTATTAATTTCAACTTTTAACGTTATTTCTAGTATCGTTTTAATTTTTTATGTCAATGCGTTTTAATCATACCGTTATCAAAGCCCTTGAAGCAGTAACGTTACGAAAAGCTATAGTCTGTGGACATTTGACAACGCGGTATTTTATCGTCATGTTGGCAATGGTATTGATTTTCTTCTGTGTATCGTGCATCTCTTTTGCACTTACATTATAACGGTCTACTATCTCGCTTCATAAAAAAGTGCCATTGACCTCTCACGCAATCCGAACTCGTGATTGGCTGAAATTTTGGTAGGGATGGAACAATTTGCAAAAAACGCGTCTATTCTTGAATGGCCAACATCTAGAAATATTTCGCGCCGACTCACTCCAGTAATTTCCCGTCATTCTTCTGCATTTGGCATTCAACGTCGAAGGTCGTGTAGAGACCTTAGGTTATAGTTTTATAGTAATTAATTTAAGCCTATTTTAGTGATAATGGCAAATAACGATAACTTTGCACAAGATGTTACTGAAAATCAACTGAATGGAAATGGCGAGAACGGTGGAGGCGATGGACAAGAACACAACAGTGCTGAAGCCCCCGGACGCGATGACGACAGGTATAAGTCAACGATTTAATGTTTTGTACAGTTTTAATGTAAATGATTTACTTTGCTCCTATGTTTTTTAAGTTTATTATGTCTATATTATTTACTTTCATTGTAAATTTCCATGTAGGAACATTACTCATACTGCATACACAACCGCCGTAATGGCGGCGTCGGCCCGCTAACTTTTCTTAACGGCGTTTTTAATCTATTTTAATCTTACAAATCTGTTATAAATTTAATGTATTTTATTATAATTTGGGTTTGTCGCGTTTAATGTTTAGTCTCTGTTGTCATAGTTCTCCTTTCAGTATAATTTCCAGGTTATATCTCGTAGTAAATAATTTTTAGCCGCATCAAGTAAAATGGCGTCATGTGCGCGTCATTTCGATTTCGCCGGCGCGGTCCCGCTACCTATCGATTTTGCTTCAGAATTGGAAATTTCAACTCGCTTTTCGAATGTTACGGTTAAGGCAGGCTTGACCGTTCGGGTATTGAATAACGGTAGCGTTTTGCAAGATTTTAAATCGGTGTTAGTGCGTACGGCGCCGAGGTGTATGTAGCGCGTGGGGCGGCCGGCGGGCCCTCGGCGCCGCGGTCAGTTTGGAGCGCTACTAACGCCCTGTCTCTCTGCAGGTGTGAGCCTGCGCCGCCGCTGCAGCAGCCGCCGGAGGACGTCATGGTATATATCCGCAAGGGCTCACACAAAGTAAAACTACGACCAAACTGACTAGTTCCGTTTGTCTTGGCCACTTAACTTTGGGCCTTGTTCACACTTGCCAATTTCAAATCTTGCGATATTACTGTAACATTCTTGTTTTTCTCGTTGTACTTGTAATCTTAAATTTTTTGCAATTCTTTATACAGGTTTCTGAAATTCATTTGCTGCAGTGCTTGGAGTTTTGTTTTACCTTTAAAAAAGTAGCTGTAAAGTACTGTAAACAAGTACTGCATATTAGTATTAATAATTTTAAACTGTAATTGTTAAGTCAGTTTCATAGTCGCGAGTGGAGCGCCTTAAACTTGTCACTCTTGTTCTAAGTAGAGCTTTTGTATTTGCAGAAAACTTTTTGTGGGAGGATTGAGCTGGGAGACTATGGACAGTACGTATCCCGAATAACTTAAAAGATAACACTACTCTACACACAATATAATTTACCTAAATGATGAACATTTCAGTTCTGCTTCTGAAGTAATTTGAAGAAAGCTTTACCCACAATACTGAGTACTCACAACACAAATTCTGAAATGTATAAATCATAGCTCACTATTCTAACAATGCTATTTTCTTTCTTAGAGGAGCTACGTGACCACTTCAGTGCTTACGGTGAAATTGAGAGCATCAATGTCAAGACAGACCCTAACACTGGTAGATCCCGAGGATTTGCATTCATTGTCTTCAAGTCACCAGACTCCATTGACAAGGTGATGGCTGCTGGCGACCACATGATCAACAACAAAAAAGTAGACCCCAAAAAGGCAAAAGCACGTAATGGCAAAATATTTGTTGGAGGTCTAAGCAGCGAAATCTCAGACGATGAAATTAAAAACTTCTTTGGCAATTTTGGAAATGTAAGTATAGAAATGATCAAAAAATAATTAAAATAATATATTATTCTATACTAATTTAGTGATGAAAAATACGGTTTTGGTGAGATATTAATAACTAGATTAGCAGTGAAGATAAAACCGGGCCACTGATTAAATCTATAGCTTGAAAAATTTACTTAAAAAGTGCCTGAACAAACTTTAAATTTTTGTTTCAACATTTTTCAGATCCTCGAAGTGGAGATGCCATTCGACAAAACGAAGAACCAAAGAAAGGGTTTCTGTTTTATCACCTTTGAATCTGAACAAGTCGTCAATGAACTACTGAAAACGCCCAAACAGACCATCGCTGGAAAGGAGGTATGTACGAGGACTAATGAAATAATGTAAAATAGTTAACTTTGAAATTTGCAAATTGAAATCAATAATTTTTGTTTGTTTAACTAGGTGGACGTAAAGCGAGCGACACCCAAACCGGACGGTCCCGGGGGTATGGGCGGTCGAGGAGGTCGCGGAGGGCGGGGCGCGCGCGGGGGACGCGGCGGCCGCGGCGGGTACGGCGGCCAGGGTGGCGCCTGGGGCAACCAGGGCTACGGCGGATACGGCTATGGACAGGGCGGCTACGGCTCCGGATATGACAGCTACGGCTACGGATACGACGGCTACGGGGGCTACGGCGGATACGGCGGATACGATTACTCCGGATACCCCAATTACGGTAAACGTGGCAAGCAGCACTAGAGCCGGCGCACGCTAGCGTGCTCACCGACACATTACCTCGACTGATGTTACCTGATCCTTAGAATATAAATGTAGAGTAAGGCGGCGGGTGGTCGGCTCGCTCGCCCCGCCCGCCGCACTAGGCTAATGTAGCGGGTTGACCCTCCGTCCTCTGACTCCTGAACGATGTGTATATTTGATCGATGAGGAGAGATCGACGTCGCGTGAACCTTAGGTAATGACTTAGTGCGTAGAAAATATTTATTTTTCTATATAACTGCATATTTACATTAATATTCTATCGAGATAATGTGTAGTGAATGTTGTCGGGTTGTTGGTGGACACCTTGAAACCACCTCATTATGTAATTTACGAGTAATCATTTCAAATAACCTGTACAGAGGGATCATTTTAACTGTCATAATTTTGTTTATTTACACTAATATAGCAGCAACGGCGCGACTCGCGAGCGCATGCTTTCGATCACTCTTTATCATTGTTTCACTAGGTACTATGTTGTATATATATGTTACCGCCTTACGTTTTATAAGTGTTTATTTGTAATACCACTTTTGACATATGTAGCAATGTCGCCCGAGTTTTGTTTTAGTATTTTTTTTTATTTGACTTGACGCTCTCGCCACATGCTACATTTGGGTAATTGGGGTAATATATGGAGAGACATTGTGAAAATGATAAAGATAAGATGAAGCTTTAAAATAAAGCGCTGTTACCAAAAATCAATGTGTTTCCATATATAATCCCAATCCAAATCCCTACCACCCCGATCCGTCGCCAAGAGCCGCTCCACCGCTGCTTCGCAGCGCCGGCAGTCAGCGGCTCACAAGATGCGTGACACTAACAATGCATGCTTTGAGAAGGTCTTAGTTATTAATTTGGGTTTTATAATGGGCTTTTTATTTTCGGTTACCGCAGTAAGATTAGCGTCTAGTATAGTGAAATGTCCAATGAACGTTTAGTTTTGTTCAGTAATATAAGTTTCACAGCCGAGTTGCACATTTTAAAGTCACAGGAGCATAGCTCCAATTAGATGATGTTCATTTGATACTCTTGTAAAAATAAAAAAAAGAGTATTGACATTGTGTGCGGTGTCTGGGCGGGCGGACACTAATGGCTTTGTGTTGGGCAGACTACGGCGGTTACGGAGGGTACGAGGGCGGCTACGGCGCGCGCGCGGCTCCTCGCGGCAAAGGTACTGCCCTCACCCCCATACAGCTTGACCCGCGGAGTAGCTAGCACATGCAAATCCTATCCTACGAGAGGTTTTGCGGCGGTCAAGCTAGTTGGAAATTTACGCTTAACGAATACTTTTGCCGCAATACGCCTCGATTGACCGAATTTGCAAACAGGCACGGTATAAGCACGCGTAGAAATCTTACTCGTTTTGTCATTCATTGATACTTCGATAAATGTCTTGTTCAGGAAATGTGCTTATTCTGTGACATTTCGTAAATTAATTAATCTTAGATTAAAAAAAAGGGCCTGTTTTCATCGTTGTCTAGCATCGCTGTATTTACTTTTTAAAACATTATGTTGTAGCGACCTTGCTAGATTATGCGAACAAGCTTTCAAATTATATAGTCGCCTTTTCCATTTCAATATACATAATATGTAATATATCAAAGTGCTTACCTGCTAGGATTTTTCTAGTTGCCTTATAAAAGTATACTATAGAGCATGTTAAAATAATTATTGTAATGAACTAACAAAATTATTAGTTTATTCTTAACATGATTTGGACAAACAAAACTTACACTGACAACTAAACGCGTATAGATGTCCTAATTTATAGTATCATAATATTATGTAGTGTGCAATACTAAACCCGGAGGTGATTAGTGTGATTGGTGTTAACCAAGATGTAGAAGGAATGTACTATGCAAATTGTGTGTTCGCATGAGCAGTGTTTAACAGTAGTGGACTCGTGGCTGTGTTAGACAAAACTTACTTAGTGGGTGGTAATTTGCAGCGGGGTTCCAAGGCGGCAAACAACGCGGGGGAGGCGGCGGTAGAGCTAACCAGAGGCACCAACCATACTAGACACACACCTGTACCTGCCAATAGTCATCTCAGTCCAATAGTAAGGTACGTCAGCTCCTGTTGATTTACAATCACAATCATGCTGTTTTGGTAGTTTTTACGTTACACAAGTCTTATCTTTAACATTTCAAGTGATTTTCATAGAATTTTTCTCTATATATGACAATACTATAGGCCACTTTGTTAAGTCAACCTGATTAAACTCTTGTTGTATTCCAGGTTAAGAGGTCGGTGACGAAGTTCCCCGCGCCGTGGCCGCGTCGGGGTGCTCGTCATTCCATTCCACGTTATTAATTAAGAGAATAATTCTTTTTAAGAAAAAACGTACGTCGTACGTGACGTCGGCCACGTCTTAATGGTCGTTACTTTACATAAATTATAATATAGTATGGATTAAATAGATTAACTCGAGTATTATTGCTGAATAGATTCAATTGACATTATAGTTTTGAAATCATACCTTTTTGAACTGATCCTAGATTAATGATAATAATTATACAGAGTTAGTATAACTATAGTAGCGGTGTCGCGGTCGGCGCGGCCGCCGTCCCCCGCGTCCGTAGGTGTGTGTGCGAGTGTGTGCGCGCGTGTTTTGTTGTACAGCCGCCTCCAGCTATATTTGTTCTGGATCTCATTACACAAAATATGTTGTAGATTGTAAAATTAATTTTGGTAATCAAACCCAGAGGAAATCGAGAATCATGTAATTTTATACAAAACAGTTGTTTCTTCCATTGGTTAGGAATGAAGTTAGTGTAAGTAAAGCAGACATGAACAAACTGGAAACTTCTGGAGATATACGATGTGTATGTCTAAATAAATGATTATGTAAATAAAGTGTTGACTTTTTGTCTGTCTACCATCTAGGTGTTATTATTTCAGTGTGATTGTCTTGCCAATAGTAGAAACGAGTCTTGTTGACAGTTTTTGAGTGCCTCTTCATATGTCGCCAGTAGTGCGGCAGCAGCGACCTAATGTGAAGGCAGTCTTTACATACTAAAATAAGCTAAATAGGTACTATAAGTCTAAAATTAGAGTTTAGACCAGTGGTACTCAACCTTTTTTCATCCGGACCTCAAACACGTTTTGGTCTTGGTGTCGTAGGCCAAAATTTATTAGGGTTAAAAAATAACGTTCTTCAAAATTAGCGATGTAGTGGACATTTTACGATTTTTACTACGACTGCACTATTTTGCCGGTGGGCAAATGGTTCAATTTCATAGGGGCCACTGATAAAGTTGAGTTGGCTGAGTAGGCTGGTGGAGTACCTATAGGTGTTAGGCGAACTCTTCCATATTTTAAAAATTTCAAACTTATAATGTATCATTGAATACGAATATGTAGTTTCTTGATGACCTATATGCTCAATAGAATAATTAATATGACATTAAAAAGCATATTTTATATTATATTAGTAGAAATATATATATTTTTAACAAGGCTGTGCTCTTGCTGTTGCATGAAGAAGATCCAAACCATTACACAGCGCTCTGTAGTTGACCTGGAAGCAAGAAGAGTAAAGTGAACTGTTAAGTTGTAGCTTTGTAAGCAGTAAGTATTAAAAGTAGGTATTTAAAAGATTCTTCCTATATTGGCATAAAATTATACACTGGGCGCCATCTTGACTCTTGTATAGTAGCGCCATCACTGAACTCTATAATACACTGGACCGGCGATTACTATCAATAAAATGTTCCTATTTGAAAGTCGCCATATTGGCGCTGATTGCTATGCAAAAGCAGTAGTGAGTGTACTTGGAACTATTTTGCAAATGGCGGTTGTAATTTTCTATGTAATTAGTTCACAGTACACTCGCCGCGGCGCTTCAAATCGGCACAAGAAATAGCTGTCATTTTGTACGGCATAGCCAGTCCAGTGTATTATAGAGGTCAGTGAGCGCCATAGAAATCACGTTTCTGTATTCTGACGACAATAGCGCCACGGTGGCGGTGCATCCTACTGTTAAATACTGGGCCTGGGCAATAAGCCCGAGGTCAAACATCTAGGGCACCGTAGGTACCTACGTAAGAAAAATAAAATAGGTATATTCGCCTTGGTTCGGTCATCGGTGCCATCCATATTTTGATTGTGTGATACGTCAGATAACAATGAATAAGGCTGCCTTCACATTACTGCGGCAGCCGCAGTACCCGCGACATAATGTGAAGGCAGCCTAACGGGCCACTGCACAAGTGGCGCCACGAAAAAAATTTGGTCACAATAAAAAAAATTATGACACCTCATCATCGCAGCCCCTGCGCAGGGCGAAGCACTTGCAGACGAGGTCGAGCTCCCGCGCTGACAGCACCGCCAGCAGCCCGCGCCGGCACAGCGCGCGCTGCACGCACGACTTGCTCACCGTGCCGCAGCGTGCGCGGTCTGAATCCTGGGCCCGTATAAATAGTCAGTACTTAACACATTCAATGCCACCACGATTTTCTAAAAGTTCCCAGCGATGCCACCCTATTAAAAACTCAACTATGAAAGGTGTGCTCTCGGCATTGCAGGATGAAATTACATGGCACACTAGGTGTGTTCACTGGCACTGTAAAGAGCACTGTAAAAACTTCAAACGTGCTTATTCATTAGTCCTTCTTGAGTTACTGAAGATATATTTTGTTTTCTGAAGTGTTTGTGGTCTTAAAGGTTTAATTATGGCAGTAAATAGATTCCGAGGTAAGTATTTATCGTAATTTGATCAGTGACTGTCAACCTTTGGTTACTTATTTATGATTTTTTTAGACAATACAAAATATGAGCTAGAAACAGGGGAATATTATGATGATGATGCGACGCAAGCAGATAGTCCCCCATCAAATAAACGTCCACAAGTAGAAGGTGAGCCAAACCTTGTAAACTTGTAAATATAAGGAGTCAGGAGTTCCCTCAGCATCTTTGCAACAATGGTATACCTTGATGCAAAATCTTACTTTTTGGTAGTATATGCTTAGTATACTTCACATAAAACCAAAATCACCATAATATGTTTCCATATAAATTTTGAGGAGTGCCCTCGATTACTCATGGATTCCATCATCAGGTCACCACTTTTGTGAACATGGTACCAAATTCGAGTTAGACCCTATACAACAAAAAAAGAATTTTGAAAATCGGACCACAAACGGCTCAGTAATCGTTGAACATACAAAAAAATAAATTTATACAGCCGAACGTATAACCTCCTCCTTTTTGGAAGTCGGTTAAAAACATTTTTTTAACCCACGGTCCCACCATGTGAGAAATCTAATTTCTATACCATGATAATTTGTCGGAACTTGTGTCCGACACATGTCGGAAGCCTATACAAGCTTAATCTGACACGCTCGAGCTTGTCGCGAAATGCCATCTTCCCCTCCCTAACTATTAAAGACTTTTCAAGCCCATTCATTTGGTATATTATGTCTTAGAGTGCTACATAAGTGGGTACGAAATGCCCCTCTTTCTTTAAGTAAATTGACCAAACAATATAGATACCGTGCACCCAGATATAAAAGGTTGAGAACTCGTGTAGATGAACACACCTGGCATGTTCGCGGCATTACATAATAAACTATTTTCGATAACATAAAAAAAATATCAGATCATGGAACCACTTAAGAATTCATTAGCTTACGGCACAAAGTTTATGCTCTGAGAGTTTCGGTGAAAAAAACTGTCTTATCTTAGAGATATTGATGAAAAACGGAGAGCACGCCCGGCGTGCCAGCGGCATGGCGATAGAGATTAGTGTGGACACACATGGTGTGTTAAAGGCACTGAATGGGTTAAGATGCGACCCGGTCTCAAGACGCGGTACGGCTCTGTGATTGGTCCAAATTTTGACAGCCAACCAATCGCAGAGCCTGAACCGTGTCCTGAGACCGAGATGCATCTTGAGTAGGTACTGACTATTTATACGGGCCCTAGTGACAACAATTCTACAGATTACACTTACACTTGGTCAACCATCTGGCTACTAGCCAGTGGCCAGCGTACAAGATTTCTTTTAATTAATAATATTTTAAAGCCTATTAAGTTTATACTCATAATAATCCTACTAATATTATAAAGGCGAAAGTTTGGATGTGTGGATGTGTGTTGTGGATAATGGATATGGAAGTATGGATGTATGGATGTTTGTTACTCTTTCACGCAAAAACTATTGAACGGATTTTAATGAAACTTTACAATAATATAGCTTATACATCAGAATAACACATAGGCTACAATTTTAACCGACTTTCATAATGGAGGTGTGTGTGTGTGAGAATGTGGATGTTCGTTTTTTAGGGTTCCGTACCCAAAGAGTAAAAACGGGACCCTATTACTGAGACTTCGATGTCTGTCCGTCTGTCCGTTTGTCTCCAGGCGCAAGAACTGCTATAGCTAGACTTATGAAATTTTAACAGATTGTGTATATATCTGTTGCCGCTATAACAACAAATACTAAAAACAAAACATTATTAATATTTAAGGGGGGCTCCCATACAGCAAACGTAATTTTTTTGGCCTTTTTTGCTCGATATCAATAATGGTAACAGGTAGGCTCTTCAAATTTTCACAAAGTCCTTGATTATATTTGTTCTTTATTAATTAATAAAAATAATAAAATAAAATTAAAAATTAAGGGTGGCTCCCATACACAAAAACACAATTTTTTGCCTATTTTTCTTCTATAACGGTACGGAACCCTTTGTGAGCGAGTCCAACTCGCACTTGACCGATTATTTATGTTTAACGATTACTCCGCCGCGCCGTTTGTGAACCGATTTTAAAAAAAATTTCTTTTGGTGTATAGGTTATCATCCCAATTTGGTACCATATTCATAAAAGTGGTGACCTGATGAAGGGATAAGAAATCGAGGGAACTCCTCAAAATTTATATGGAAACATGTGGTGACTTCGGTTTCGTGAGCAGTATTCTAAGCATATGCTAACAAGCAAGATTTTGCACCAAGGTATACCATGGTTCGGAAGGTGCTGAGAGAACTCCTGACTCTTTATAGATACAAGTTTGGGAGTTTCGACGTTGTTTTAAGAACGGAAAGCACATGCTACTAATTACTATGCAAATTACATTCATCATCATCATCATCACTACCATAAACCATTGTAGAACCATGTATCGTCCCGTTTTGACCCTATTATTGATACTTTTCATAGTCTTTTATTATATATCACTTATACCGCGGGTACCACCGCGGGCCACAGCTAGTCGTAAATAATCATCAAAATCTAATCAGTGTTTTTTTGAAAGAGATGCAAAGTGCAAACTTCCGCACTCATAATAAAAATATTTTACAAAAGCATGTATGATGTAGGCAGTCACCAGGATTACCAAAATATATTTTTTTACTGCTTCACTACCTATATAGCAATATCTTTAAACATAGAGAACAGAAAAGTTGTGTCCAGTTTAGAGTTTAGACCCGTACAACAATAGTTCACGATTTTTATAGCCTGCCAACTTAGTACTTACGTTGAACACCTCGCGTATGTTGGACAGCTGGTCGGGGTAGTCGGCGAGTTTTGCCAGCGCCGCGGACACGATGGCTCGCTCCTCGAAGTTGAGGAAGCTGGTCTGCGGCACCGGCACGTGCGGCACCGGCGTCAGCAGCGGCGCTCGCTCCAGCCCCGCCTGCGTCAGCGCCTCGCCCACGCAGCCGCAGAACCGCTCGTACTCCACGTACCGCCGCCGACCCGGCGCACAGAAACTAGGTAGGTATAATCCAACAGTAGGTACTCACATTATACAGGTGTAACAAAACTAAGTGATAATACTTAAGGGTGTTTATGGGTCCCCTATATAGAGTTTCTTTGAAAGTAGCAGCGCTGAAAGAGTAACTTTTTTCATCTTTGTATGGAAAAATACATGTCGCACAGGCGCTTGCCCATACAAATCACAAAAAAGCTCTTTCAGCGGTGCGACTTTCACAGTGAACTATATACATATTGGATTGGATTAAGTTGAAGTATATACAGTGGATTAAGTTGAAGTTATTAAAAGAATAACTTCAACTTAATCCACATAAATGCTCAAAGTATTCCTGCACACTACTCCGAACTCCTCAATTACTTTGATTCTCAATCCTTTGTACATGCTATCCTTGTTTCCGAATCCTGGCTTAAACCTTGTCTGTCCTCTACATCCTATTCCTTACCTGGCTATCGACTTATCAGAAACGATCGAATTGGCAGACCAGGTGGCGGTGTAGCTGTATACCTCCGATCTAATATCGGGTATAAAATCCTTAAATCTTCTACACAACCACCACCTGCCGATGAGACGGAACATCTTCTTTTAGAAGTGACAAATGGTTTTTCAAAATTACTTCTAGGAGTGTTTTATAGCCCTAATCTTTTCGTAAATTACTTTTCTTCTTTTGACAACATCCTTGATAAATTTTCTCCTCTATACGACGATGTTATCTTGATGGGAGATTTTAACACATGTCTTCTTAAAGACGACAACCGGTCAAAAAACTAACTTCTCTAGTAAACTCTTTTAACCTTAATCTCCTTCCCTTACAAGCCACTCATCACTATCCCCACTCCACACCCTCTCTCCTGGATCTGATGATTGTGTCGTCTCCTCACCTTGTTGACACGCATGGCCAGCACCCAGCAGAAGGTTTTTCCTATCATGATTGTATCTTTCTATCGTACAAATGGCGAACAGCTAAAGCTAAACCCAAAGTTATTATGCAAAGAGCATTTAAAAATATGAATTTAGATCATCTTCGCGCGGATGCAGATAAATTTGATTGGTCTGAAATTTTCAACGCCCAGACGATTGATGACAAAGTAAATATTTTCAATAGCATTATTACTGAACTCTTTGACGAACATGCCCCCTTGCGACCTATTAAAATCAAACACTTACCTGCACCATGGCTAACTGAAGAAATCAGAACATTAATTAATAGAAAAAACAGAGCCAAAGCGAAATTCAAAAAATCTAAATCCGAATGTGATAAGTTACTTTACAATAAGCTACGAAATCGTTGTAACACTGCTTGCAGGGATGCGCAAAGGCACCATATTCATTCTTCGGTAGATAACGCTGACCAGGCCAAAGTTTGGAAATTTTTAAAATCTTTGGGTGTTGGCAAGGATGCAAAAGCATCGGTTCCTTCCGATTTAAATCTAGAACACTTAAATTCTCATTTTGCTAATACAACACGAATCTTCGATGCTCACAAAAAGGCTCAAACCTTACACAATCTGTCCACCTTACCTTCTCCCGATAATGCTCCTTTTTCCTTTAGAGAGCTGTCTACTACAGAAGTTAAAAAAGCTGTTATGTCAATCACATCCAGGGCTGTGGGCAGTGATTGCATAGGTCGAAACATGATTGTTCCCTTGTTAGACATTTTAGCTCCGGTTCTAACCCATATTCTCAATCACTCACTTTCTACCGGTTCCTTTCCCTCCTCCTGGAAAAGCGCTAATATTATTCCGCTCCCCAAAAAACTGAATCCTAAAAGTTTCTCTGACTATCGTCCGATCTCTATTCTTCCTTTCCTTTCAAAAATTCTAGAACGTTCTGTACAACAGCAACTTCAGACCTTCCTTAATTTACATAATTTATTAAACCCGCTACAATCTGGATTTCGTTACGGACATAGTACCTCCACAGCCCTGGTGAAAATCACTGATGACATTCGTCTGGGGATGGATAATCATCTTTTAACTATACTTACGCTCTTAAGACTTTAGCGATGCCTTCAACTCTGTAGATCACGATATACTATTACTTCTTCTCAGCTCACTCAACCTATCTCCTATCGTGCTCAACTGGTTCCGTAGTTTCCTTCAGGGACGCCGGCAACGTATCAAAATTGACAACACGTCGTCAAGTTGGTGCGATATCTTTGCCGGTGTTCCTCAAGGCAGTGTCTTATCTCCTCTCTTGTTTTCTATTTTCATTAATTCCGTTTCTCGACATATTTCCTCTTCCTATCATTTGTATGCAGATGACTTACAGATCTATACTCAAGTCCTACTTCCCTTACTATCCAAAGGTATTGCCCAAACAAACGCCGATTTAAATGAAATTTTGAGGTGGTGCAATGCCTTTGGCTTAGTCCTTAATCCTAACAAAACACAATGTATTATCATCGACAGTCGACAGTTAATAGTGAAAGTGGACTGGAGCACCTTGTCCAATATTGTCCTCGATGGGACTGTCATTTCCTACAGCTCCTCTGTGCGTAATCTTGGAGTTCACTTTGACCGCACTCTCTCTTGGAACATCCAGATCCAACAACTTCGCAAAAAGCTGAACGGTGCCACAGCTTCCCTCAGACGACTGAGCTACTTTTTGCCACTTGCAACAAAAATAAAACTTGTTACCACTTTACTTTTCCCTATTCTAGACTACGCTGATGTCTGCTACAGTGACATAAACGAAATTCTTCTTTCTTCTCTTCAACGCCTTCAAAACTTGTGTATTCGTTTTATTTTTGGCCTCCGAAAGTTTGTTGACCATGTTTCAAATTATCAATCTCAGCTCGAATGGCTCCCGATCAAGTTGCGTCGAAACTCTCACATACTTCACTTACTGTATAACATCCTTTTTAGTCCTTCTACTCCTAACTACCTCAAAGCAAAATTCAATTTCCTTGGTCACAACAATCCTATTCTTCGATCTGGAAACAAACTGACTCTTGCGTTTCCTTCTCACAATACTTCATTCTATGATTCTTCCTTCACCATCTCCGCTATTCGTCTCTGGAATTCCTTGCCCGATTTTATAAAAAAAAAACGGAATCAATTAATATCTTTAAAAAACGTTTAAAAGCACACTATCTAGAACAGGCTCACTCCACGTAAAACTTTTAGTGTTTTGGTACAATTATTATTATTTTAATGTATTTTTGATAAGTAGGTATATTATATAATTGTAGACATGTTTTTTATTTTTAACCCTTTTATATCTATGTAAATTTGTGTAGTTTATTGGATATTTTATGGTATGTAATATATACACATATATTATAATATATAAATTACTATATAATATTTTATAAACAATAAGGTTTTTTTTTTGTTTAAGTTCAGCATTTTTACATTATTTTCTGTTATCATATTGTGGTTGTCTGGAAGAAACCGCTGAAAGCGGTAAGGCCGCCTATTTGCTATTCCCTGCCTTTATATTGTTTTTGTTATTTAATATTGTTAATTTTTTAAGCAAATAAAGAATTTATAAATAAAATAAATAAATAAATATACATATAAGGAACACATACACATAACACACCCTAAAGTAGGTATTATATAACTTAGTTTTGTTACACCTTGTATATGCATTAAGCAATCGCATAATATACAAGTGTATTGTTACGAGTAAGCTCATCTAAAACCATTTAGCTGCCTGCAACTATTTTTACCAGACTACGAAGAAGCAAAAAGGAGGGTTATTGTGATTTGTATGTATGTATGTGGTTATCAGTGGCGTAACTATAGGGTGGCAGGGCTAGCCCTAAAAAAATTGGCCGGTAGGTTTAATTGCACCCTGTAGTGTAGCGACTAGTCTATACTCTCTCCTTACACCTCCATGAGCGTGTCCATCTCTAGCGGCGTGAGGCTGACGCCGGCGGCGGCGAGGCCGCGGTAGAAGTCCGCGCGCGGGATCACCAGCTCGCGCTGCTTGTCGAACTGCTGCAGGAATCCGCGCGGACGGATACCTTCGCGCACCATCTGGAGAGGCAATGAAAAAGTATGACCCTTCCCCAGACGAGTCTAGCATAATAGACGGAGAGCTGGCGACCAAATCGGTCACGTGACTTATCTGTATTAAAACTGCGTTAGCTACATCCCTGAGCAACCTTTTCTGATAATCTGGCCGTGGGCGGTGGGTGTAGTGGGGTGTCCACCCATTCATGTCCAGTGTGTCCAGTCCATTTTTCCCCACCCCACTACACCGGCACCCACCGCCCACGGCCTGCCAGCACGCAGATTATCAGAAAAGGTTGTTCAGGGAAGTAGCTAACGGAGTTTTAATACAGCTGAAGCTACATGACCGATTTGATCACAAGCTCTGAGACTATAAGGCTACCTTTTCTAGTAGATTTTTGAGCAATATTTTGGAATACAAGTTAATTTGCGTAAGGTAACTAATTTGAGAATTTAACTGTTTTGGACTTGCGTGTCAATCGATTTCAGCTGCCTTATAGTGAAAGTGAAAATAATTTGCCAGGGAATAACTATTAATTACTTACACAATTTACACATAAGCCCGATTTGTTCTACAGTTTACCTTTCCCTTGATCTTAGCCAGTATAAGGACGATGTTGGTCTGTTCCTCCGGCGTGGGGGTTGGTGTTGTCACGCGACGAGCGTGTGCCACCGCAGCTGACGGTGATGTCACACCCTCCGGCGGCTGCTCCTCCAGCTGGACACCAACCAGAATATTTGATTGTAATGTGTTACATTACAATGCTCCATTATTTTGACTACGATCCTAATTCCTACCTAACGACCAAAAGGTGAGTCGATGATATCTAGATCGTTGCCGGAAAGGGTCCAGCAGGCAGGCAGGCAGTAAGGTTTTATTTGAAACATAGACGTTACACGACTTTTTTCGAGCATTGTAATCGAACCGAAGTTCTACCACAACCAAATCAAATAATCTTAGAACGATAACGCGATTCCCATGCAACTAACCGTTTCATAGGTAACAGATTTGTATCATAACAGATACAAATATTTGATATTTGTACAAGTATTTGATAGGTAACATAACTATTTGCATGAAATCGCGAACTACCACCACGATCCAAGCGTTTTGTGGGCCCTCCAGCCTCCCAACCTCCACAGTCCACATACCTCCTCCAACAGCGCGAAGTAGTTGAACCCGCAGTCATCGAGATACCGGTCCTCGAGCGCCCGCAGCTGCGCCGCCCTCATGAGCACGCCGAGCCGCGCCAGCACGCGCGACACGTGCGTGCGTGATACGTGACCGCTCTTCAGACTACATACGCAAGGGGATTTACTGTCAGAGATACTGATTCATAGGAAGATGGCGCATCTACGTACTTTTGGATGATTATATCATACCCAGCTGCCAAATCACAATAGGGATGATGACAAGGTCTATAATTAGCAGATTTTTTAAATATAATAAAGATATAACGGTAAAAATTAAGTATTTCCAAAATTTCAGCTTGATAACTTATGTATTTTTTTTGTTATGAGCCTTCATAGTTAGATAGATAAGTCGATTTTTTTTACATAAATTTAGTAAATATTTATTTACCATTCGATAACTTATGCAATTAAAAGCAACTTTTGTTATTAAACCACTTTCATAAACGCAATATTTAATATACCTATCGAACAAAGTTCTCCCCCGATGCGTACAAACTACAAAAGAGTGACGTCATAATTTCGTAGCACTTTGTATGGAGCATTTCGGGAAGGTCTATTTTATTAGATTTTTGAATTGTGATATCTTGGAAAGTTTTTAAGCTAACAGAGTAATTCTTTCACCGATGTTTCTACTTTTGAATGGTCCTTTAATTACCAAGAAGAAAAATAAGTAGTCATCATGCCTATTATTAACATTGATTTGAAATAACCCAACCTATTAATGTACGTCCTTTATATTCTGCTTATGAACCAAAAACACGATGTGCCGCTTGGTGGCAATTTGGTGGCTTCGTGATTTTGAAAAGAATTCTAAAATTCTGATTAAGAATTTTCAATCAGTTTTCTAAATCACTATTCACCCTGCCATGTTTCCTCCTCCTCCCTCATAACATCCTCCAGGATCTAATGGATAAAGCAATTTGCCACAATCACCGGTCATGATCACCAAAAGCGGGTCTGAGATCAAGGTGCCGTGTGTTGCAAGTGTTGCGCAGGCGCAGCAGCGCGGCTTGTGCGGCGTCTAGCTGGGGCTCGGTCAGGCCGCCGTGCTCCTCCGCCGAGCCGCGCGCCGGGAGCGGCATCGCCGATGTCACACACAAGTCCGGATGCTTCTCTAGCTCCTTCACCGTGAACACTGAAATAAAACAAAAGAAATAGAGAAATTGCATTGTATGTTGAAATTAAAAAAGACGAATGATAAAACTTTAAACTTTTTTGACTAAGAAAAACCAGTTTGAAGTTATTGCGCCAGTCTGGGTTAGAGCGAATTAATATTGATTAAACATCATGACTGTTATCTTCCTTGTTTTTCGTATTTACAATAATATCTATAAAATTTTGACAAATATCTAGTTTAAGCTGGCCCTAGTGTTTTGAAGGATACATTCTTCCAACTCTTAAAGTTGTGAAGGTCTGTTTATTTCCTTCATCAGAATTTCCGTACCTTGATCACAGTCGTCCTCGAAGGTCCTCCAGCAGACGCGGTGCGGGTCGTTAGGGTCGGTGTAGTGTTGCGTGACGCAGCGCAGCTCCTCGCCGCTCAGTATGGTACTGACGCCCATCGCGCCCAGCGCCCGCACGAACTGCTGCGGCGTGATGCGGCCGCAGTTTAGCGGGTCGTAGTCCTGTAACATGGAAATTGGAATTTATATTAGTTGTAATAGTAACTCCTTAGCGAGTAATCTAAAATTTTACAATTATTTTAAAATTATCGAACAATGTTTGCAATACACGCGTCACTACAATATTGTGCCCTTTAAGTAAACAGCTAATTCTTTTCATTATTTAACAATATAATATTATGCTGAGCAGTATTATAACAATTTTCTCATAAGAAATAAAAAGATCTACACTGTGTAGGTATACTGACGTTATACTTATATTCTATCCTTGTCGGTCAAGCCTTTTCTAAGGACATTAATTGGTTGTCCAATTCAACATGACGTTTGCAAAATATGCGCTTAAAACCCAATTCCGTAAATGTAGGTATCCTCGCACTTAATACTACTCCAAAGACTTCGTAATTCAGCACCTCGACGAACAACCTTTGGTTTACCAAAATATGAACCAAAAACTCACCCTCAAAAACTCGGACACTCTCACTCGTCGTTTGAGCACATACTCCTGCACCCTCAGCATACTGTCTATGAGGGTTCTGGTGGGTTTGGGTGGGTCCAGCGCAGGATGGTGTGCTGAGGAACCGCCGAGTGGCCGCGTCGACATACCGGCCTCTATCTCCGGACGAGAGAGCTTGGGTAACGCTGTGTCGATCACGGCTTTCGGGTTGTTGAATTCCTAGTAATAAAATCTATACTTAATTCCGAAATACAAATATAGCTTTATAATTATGTCATCCAGGCGGCAGGCCACTATCACAAATTTATAATTGACATCTCATTCCTTATTATAAGCTGGATCGGGCTACGTTGGAAGTTGGAACTGGGACAACACCTTGCATCATAATTCATAGTACAGCAGACACTGTCCCAATGATTACTATTCATTTCGTTTTAGTCGGCTAGAAAGGCTAATAATACTTATGAAGCATGAAAATCGCTATGAATTTAGTCACATTTCAAGTCGGATATAACAATGCTACGAACTGCAACCTCTTTTTCTCACCCTTTGCGTCATTGAGAAGTTCTATAACCCAATTACCGGTCCCAATCCTCGGATGCCCTCCTTTCTGACAGCTTCCACAGCCTTGAGGAACTCGACGTAGTCCAGCGTGTAGGAGTCCCTGATGAACCGGCGCACCAGCAGGTTGAAGTCCTCGGGGGAAACCAGCACCTTCGCGTAGTTGAGGATCCTCGCGAAATGGGCGAACGTAATGCGCCCGTCGTTTTTAGCCACCTGAAAAATTATTTCTTAGGTCCAGTTTCATTTTGGGAGTATAAAAATGAAAATATCAAATTGGCAGCAGAGTATGAGATATCCGGAACGAAGCGCGTCACGTAGCCGTCAACACGTGACAAAGTGTAGTTTTTAAGTATATAATAATTATATGTATGTTAGTCCTTAAGGTATTTATTATAATATGAATATGTATGTTAGTCTGTAAGGTATTTGTATTATGGGCCTAGATGCCTGAAATAAATGGTAAAATAAAAAAAATATAATAATAATTATCCTAAAATTAGTTAATCAAAACTGGTTTAAATATATTTTTTATGCTGCTTATGGTTTTAGTCCATAGCCACTATTTTAACAATTAATTTGTTTATCATTAATTCACAGACATGAACATAGGGTAATAACAATGTTTTGATGTACCTAGTTCTATCTACTTAGCATTAAGATGGATCTAATCGTAATTATTCCTATTCAGCTGAATGCGTCAAGCTTTGATTATGCCAATAAATATATATACACTCGAAATACATAAACTTCTTGACACGGTCGGGTAAACGATTCTCACCAATTCATAATCCTGGAAGTAGGGTTTTAGTGGCAGGTCCCTCTGCGCCAGGGTCGCCAGCAGGCAGCAAAGGCGCCTCATCTGACCCTCGTCGAGCTTGCGGCACGCTGGCTCGGGGGGCGGCGGACAGGCATCCAGGATACACTCCGTGGAGGTCTTCGCCGCACCCGGGTCTAGAAAAATTAAATAATAGAAATAAATAAATAAGTAAAGTAAGTATTAAGTAATAATTGTACCTCCTTGCTAATAAAAAGATTGACATTATGTAAAGGCGTTACTGTAACACAATTTCCTTGTCTGATATGCTACCAGGCCATTTAGCCGAAACTTTTTCGGAATCGCCGATCTAAATGTATGGAATTGACATAAGACGAGTCGAACGTCAACGTCATACTAACGAACGCTTATGTCAATTCCATACATTTTCATCGGCGATTCTATAACGAAGCGAAAACGAAAAGATTTTGGCACACCCCCATATGTTAAAATAGTCGCTTGATAGACAAGAACAAAATTTTGTGTAACTTTAACATCTGTTTATTGTACACAGTTACAGAGAACATACTGTAAATCCTTTTATTAGCGAAAAAGTTATCTGCGAAAACTGTCAACTATACCTATTATTATAAGACACACAAGACACAACAGATAATTATATTATACCTAGATAGAATGTATGGAGTCATTAGTCAACCATGCTAAAAAGCTTATGAAACCTACTTGAAAACCTTAGAGCACCTAGCCAAATTGGCTTTGCTAATTACTATGACGAAGTGAGAGCTTCTCTAAATACACGCAAATTAACTCATAAATTGTACAAGATTAAAATGAGCGACAATTTCTAGATATAATGAAAACCACACGGACATTTTATACAATATTAAAATACTTCTGAAATATGTACATATCAAAGCACACTCAAATGAACATAATTTATTTAAAACATAAGTTTGCATTTCTGCGCCGGTATCAAGGAATAAAGTTTTACAAAGTTAAAAGGTGGATGTTCTATGTAGAGTTTTGCATTTGGTATTAGCTTGAACTTTTTTTTTACTGAGCCAGTGAGGTTATTAGAGGCTTAAGGCCCGGTAGTCCCTAAAATTAGCAGGTCGATGTCTGTCAGTACGAATATCGACGTAAAGGACATTAAAATAACATTCATATCAGCGCGCCTTGTACAGTGGCGGTTACGACGCTCGCCGCGTCCTTGATAGGGCGAAATAGGAGAAAAAAAACCTTTTGTTTTTAGTATAACACAAATCAAATATATCAAATGGTTTAGGTTATGTTATGACAAATGTACTACATTTTTTGTTTTCCTAGAAAGTGTCTAATTTAGCCATAAAATGAGTTAATTATGAAAAACAGCGTTAATAACAGTCATCTTTGAGATTTTTTTCTATCGAGCAGAATTTTCAAATTGTGTACTGATATATCTATTTGTATAGTAAACTTTCTCAATTTTAAAACGGTACTTTTTTCATACTTAAATAATGACATTTCCTTTAGAAAAAACATTATTTAAAAAACCCATTTTACGTAGTTGCAACAACCACTGCACCTTAAAGAGGATAATCATAATATTAAAAAGACCAGAAACGCAAGTGCGCAGACAGAACTTTGCGCCGCGCACTGTAAAACTCTGGAACGAACTGTGTCCAGCAGTATTTCCGGACCAATACGACCTGCTAACCGTCAAGATGAGAGTGTATTCCCTCTTAAATGTTATATGTGTGTGTTGAATAAATGTTTATTATTATTATTAAATGGCCGGAAACGCACCTGCCGCTTTTCTAATGTTACGAGTGTCCATGGGCGACGGTAGTTGCTTTCCATCACGTGACCCGTTTACTCGTTTGCCTCCTTATTTTATAAAAAAAATAGGACGTGTTTTTATTGCGGAAAAATGTACGGTACATTTTGCCGATCTCATATAAACGACTTTCAGTGCAAACGAAGTTGCGGGCATCATCGAGTATCAAAATATATTTGACACGTTCCGCTTGTAAATAACGTATATTCTCTTGTTCATTTTACAGTAATTTACTACGTGACCAACATCACATCAGAGCGAATGTGTTGTTATTGTTGTAAAGACAAAGATACATAAATGTAGCTTATTTTCTTTGTAAATAACAAAAAATAGATTTGAAAATTAGAAATCTACTTAGTTTATACGAATATTGTAAATGTGAAATTGCATCTGTTTGCCTCTCTAAATCGATTTTGACGGTATGGAGATACTAGAGTGTCGGGATAGGACACAGGATAGTTTTTGCCTTGAATTAATCTACGGTTACGCCGTTACGCCGAAAGTTTTAATTAAATTTTAACGCAGCTTTCTGCGCGCTACAATCTATTCTGATTTCAATGTATGAGAATAGATATCATGAGTGCGAGCGAGATCACCAGAATCGATTCAAAATTCGAAGTATGAGAATTGGACCCCTGGAATCCTACCCTCTCCATGCACGAGGCGGCACAGCTGTGTGTAGAGCACGCGGCCGTCCTGCGCGCGGAAGTACGCCGCTAGCTGCTGAACCTCGTCGTTCGACAGACCGACCACCGACCGCAGACCACCCGCCAGCACCGATACGAACTTCGACTCTGAAAAATATTTAGCATAGAAAAAATTAAGCGGGCCCCTAGACGATCAATTTTATTGTGCAATATCACGTATTGTGCAATATTATTGACCGTTTAGGGTTAATGTTAACCCTAAACGGTCAATAATATTGCACGCGCCCGCCTTTCAATCTTATTGTCAAATAAATTGTACAATAAAATATTTTCCAATTTTGATTGTAGATTTAAGGGGCGGCCGCGGCTGCCTATGGATCAATATTCAGAGCCCCTATGACCTATAGTCAAGAGTCGCTTTCTTTGTCGCCTCTTTATAGAATAACCGATCAAAATGTATGGAATTGACATTACACGAGTCGAACATCAGCTTTCTAATCATCGAATGCTTATGTCAATTCTATACATTTTGATCGGTGATTTGATAAAGAAAACGTCTTGGCTAATGGGCCAGTAGGGCTATTCATAATTTCCGTTCGGTTCGAATTCGGAAACGCACCGCGCTATTATTGGTTTGTGGTCGCTAAGCGCGGTAGGCGTTTTTTGGCTTTAATGCTGGAAAGTTTTGGAATCCGAGTCGAATAATTATGCATTATAATGGAAAACGAAAAAGAAGTCATATTTATTCATTTTAACAAACAATTACAAATAAAATCATCATAAGCCTAGTTTGTAGTCATTCATAACAATAATTATTCAACATCAATGATCAATTTCAAATTCAAGATCATTTAAAAACCAACATAACTTTTAGGGTTCCGTACCCAAAGGGTAAAAACGGGACCCTATTACTAAGACTTCGATGACCGTCCGTCTGTCCGTCTGTCCGTCTGTCCGTCTGTCTGTCTGTCTATATGTCTTCAGGCTGTAACTCAAGAACGGTAATAGCTAGTTGAAATTTTCACAGATTATGTATTTCTGTTGCCACTATAATAACAAATACTAAAAAACAAAATAAATTAAATATTTAAGGGGGGCTCCCATACAACAAACATGATTTTTTGGCCTTTTTTGCTTGATATCAATAATGGCAACAGGTAGGCACTTGAAATTTTCACAAAGGCCTTTAATATATGTGTAATTTAATAATTAATAATAATATTTAAATAAAATAACAATTTAAGGGTGGCTCCCATACGAAAAACACAATATTTGGTCTATTTTTGATCTATAACGGTACGGAACCCTTCGTGCGCGAGTCCGACTCGCACTTGGCCGGTTTTTTACATAATATAAGAGCAACAAAAACATTTATACTACGCTTTGCTACGGTGCTACGCCGCCCTATAAATACGTCGACGTAGTGATCTACGGCTACGGCCAGCGGCTACGGGACTGCTACGTCGTAGCTCGTAGCGCCGCGTAGCTAAACTAACGCCTGCAGCGATATCGGTAGCTATATCCCGTGTTAAAGTGTTTTATTGATAAGGTGAATACCTATTCGTGGTTACAATAAAATATTATAATTATTGGTGGAATTGTGATATATCTCCGAAAAGATGATGCTCGTTCAAGAAGCCTATTTTTTGTAAAATAAAGGAGAACCCACGGGTCGTAAGAATACAGCCAAATATTCTTTACATGAAGTCGCTTGGTAAGCCGCAATTCGTGGCAGTGACGCTACACGACACAAAACGTCACAAAACGTGAAGTGTCACGTCGCTCCGCTGCAGCGAACTTAACTTTAACTCTGGAACGAACTGTCACTAGCAGTGTTTCCAACTTGAAAAACCTTTAGGAAGAGAGCGTTTTCCCTCTTTAAAGGCTGGCAACGCACCTGCAACTCTTTAAATGTTGCGAGTGTCCCTGGGCGACGGTAGTTGCTTTCCATCAGGTGACCCGTTTGCTCGTTTGCCCCCTTATTTTATAAAAAAAAGAAGTGTTGTTTAGTGCTGTTTCCCATTAATATTTCTTCAATTGTCTCGTGGTAGTGGTTCATACCGGAGATGAGGGAGTTGCCCTCGGGGTCGAGCGGGCGGTACCAGTCCCACAGGTTGATGCCGACGCGGAACACGGCCGCGCGGAGCTTGTTGCACGTCCGCCATACGTCCGCCTGGCGGAGCAGCTGCACAGAGAATACCCATATTTAATATTATAGTTTAATAAATGTGGGAGTGTGGGTTTGTTTGCTACCTCTTTACGAGGAGTTCCGCTAGCTCAGGCGGACACCCGTCGCTGAAGGCTCGCGGAAAATATGTATGAACATGCGTGGACCGCGGTGGCGTCCTCTCGTCCGCCTCGCGAACTGTTCATGGATTTGTAAGATCATCACGAGCGTTTACGACAAACGTCCACCTCAGCGGGGGGCGGGGGCCCTTAACCGCTACACAAAATTTTGATGGAATTCAATATTGAGTTACTAAAATATTATCCGCGTCATATAAAATCGATAACGTTTAATTTAAGCCTGGGATCTGTTACGCAATAGCGTACGTATAAAATAACAACATAATATTACGTACAAGTTTTATGTGAATGGAAGAAAGGTTGAACGTAATATAAAACCCTCTCTATCCAACACTCTAACGAGGCCTTCAGAATATATAACTTACATACAACTGTTACTATACCTTGTCGTGCATACTGGATAAGAGAAGTTTCGAATTATTACACGAATAAAATTTTGTATAATTTTCTAATATAGGTACCTAATCTTTGTCTAATAAAAAAATTCTGTAAACGTAAATAATTGTAATTTGACAATTTGAATTGACAACTGTTTTAAATGGCAATTTGCTTGCAATTTGCAATTATGAGACATCTGAGACATATGCGGCCAGTGTCTTTTAATTTTTTTTTAGCAGTTTTAGGATAGCAAAAACTTTAAGCATACGGCATACCTTTTTTATCAAGCAAGCATTTAGCAAGAATTTTGTCCTGAAATAGTCGTTAGTAAATTATAATAATTATTAACACCGACTACCTACATCAGAAAGTTAGCACTATAATATTCCTCCTATGCGTATAATGAGCCAATCTCGTATCTCTACTCCATCTCTAGAATCATTATCTTAGTAACGGCTGGTAATATCTTCATGGGAATATATCTATGGTTTCATCAAAAATATCCCGCTCACAAGTCAGGTTATAGCTGGCCCCTAGGGCCTAGACCAAAGGCCTAGACGATCAATTGTATTGTGCAATATCACGCTTCAATTTTATTGAACAGTTTATTTGACACTTAGATTGAAGGCGCGCGATGTTCAATATCAACCCTAGACGGTCAATAATATTACGCAATACGTGATATTGCACAATAAAATTGCTCGTGTAGGGGCCCGCAAACATAACATATATCCCTAGGAAACAACGCTTTTTGACTTATTAATGGCATTCTCTTTCGAACTCCAAGCAAAGCTCAGTTGGTCGAGCCCGCTTAGCATGGTCTTTCCAGTCTTCGTAGAGAAGAATTAACTTCTTTATTAAGACTATTATACTAAACCTTATACCACGTAATGTATCTAGTAATGACCGCACCATTACTAACGTAAACCTAAACTGAATGTAAAGTCTACGACAGCTATTTCTTCCCCTATTTGAACCTTTATATCCTCTTCATTCGTTTATTTGGTCGTCAATGCTCATTAGGTTTTATACAAACGATGCCTTTTACTGGCCGACAGTAAAACATCACTGAAAGTCATCTACGTGACGTGATTCATATTATTCTCCAAGAGCATTATTCGAAGACATTACGAGATAGGAGTTATTTTTGAAAGAATAGAGTTTTGGTTATACATTATTATTAGTTAAAGAAACCACTGACAGAGATACATTTCTTAAATAAGTAAAAACAGTCAGAATTTGCTAAAAACGCTACAATGTATTTACTATTTAAGCATTTTTAAATTTTTTAATAGTTTTACAAATTTTGTAAAAATTAAATATTATCTCTAAACTTTAATGTTAAACAAGTCGTTTATTAACCGAAAGTCTAAGCAACAATACAATGAAAGCCGTCGTTTTATTTTAAAATTTCGACTCAAACTTGTGTTTTAAAATTACACACAACATTAACATACTGCCATTTTTACGTTCAACGCGACGGGGGACCAAATGAATTACAACATGAATGTATAATGGCGGTCGTGAACCGACCGAAAACGGAGCTACACACTAATGGATCCCTCGCACGCATGCAAAAGCGCTTCTTAAATATGTACCAGCTCCAAAAATAAGCCCACAAGTCCTAGACCCCAGATGAGCCCGGACCCCCGCTATTTTCGCCAGGCCCGAGCTACGTCAATCAATTTGTCAATGAAAGTACCAGCTCGTGTCACTCTCGCACCAGACCGAACCTTACACAAGGATTACCGAGCAGAAGGAGCTCCCGCATCCATCGAACGCTCGATACCGACGTTTAATAATAGCGGGGATAGAAACGAGCAGTGTACACAGCGGCCCCGGATCCGGCCGGCGGAGGCGGCTCGCGCGATGTGGGAGGCGCGGGGCATGCGCGGCTCGGGCCCGACCGGCCAATGACGTCAGGGGATCGATCGACCGCGGCGCGGCCCGCGGAGCTGTCACTACCACATGAAGATGTGGCCATCGCGGGTTATGTAACACGGAGCAGGACCCGCGGGTTTCATGTCTGAGGCCGGGGCCACGCGCGCTCATGTGCGGGCTAAGCTTTAGGACCAGGAATAGCCCTTCGCAGAAGACCTCCCTCCGATGGGGCGACAGCTGCCTGAGCTCGGTCCGCTCGCGAGTACCTCGTGAATAACATAGTGAATTTATATATTTTATGATGAATATATTTTTCTTCGTACTAAACTAAGGGACTATAAGTGTGAGGGAGGATCGAAGGTCTTTTCTGAACTGACAAGTAAGTTCCTTAGATATTTAGCGAATACTAAAAGTATAGATTCGATAAATAGATAATGTTATCTATTGCAAAACGATTACCTACTTAATTCTATGACGTCAGTACTGACTGTCGAAGAGAAGGTCTCGTCTTGTACCGTGTATCTCATGAATTATGGTATTATGGTAATTTTCGGCCCCCACGTCTCATGTAAGCTCGCGATATGTGTCACCTCATTTGACTACAATGAACCATACCTGACCTCATAGCTGAAGTGAGCCCGACTTCCGTGGCGCGGCAGGACCATGACCCTGGGTCACGGCCCCATTGGCCCCGGATTGTCTTCGGCCGTTTATTGGCCCGTTACAGCGGGACGGCCATCTTTATTATTACGATAAATATTCCGATTGCCTATTTGTTTGTTTAATCGTGCGTCATTATGTTACGATTTTCACGGGGTATTTTCCTTCATTGATCGCGTTTTATAAGGGTTTGTTGTTTGTACGACTTTCTAAATGTATTTAATGGTCATTTCTTATCGGTCATCTGTACTAGTATAATGAAGAGGAATGGTTCGTTTGTTTATTTAAATCGAAAAGGCTCCGAAACTGCTAGACTATTTTTAGTGTTTGTATGATTAGAACACGTAGTAGAATAAATTTTTATTGCACAATTATTTACGTTTCCCAAGAAATTTATTTTTGTTTGGACGAAGTCACGGTAAACATCCAGATAGTTCCTTGCATAAAAATATACTTCTGGAATCAATCTTTGTGAAGTTTAAATTATGAAAACGTAGCAAACTGTTAGAAATGAATCCGTTTTGAAGTTCCTATGGGCATATGCGCAGGAGCCTTTATTTGGAGGTTCTACAAGCAACTCCTGCGCACCTAGTAGTGTAAAGGAGATAGTACTATATTAGTTACAAGAACATGCCACCATGGAGTACATAAGAAGTTTACCTCTATATCAGATTTTCCGAATTATTTTGTATTATTTTTGTATCTGACTACTTTTGTCCCCATTTTTAAACACTAACCTTTGTTCTAGGAACCAATAAACCGGCAAGATGATCAACATAGCGGGCGTGATCTCTATAATACTGTTCTACGTGCTGATCCTGGCGGTGGGGATATGGGCGGGGCGGAAGAAGCCCGCAGGCAACGACTCCGAGGAGGAGGTGATGCTGGCCGGCCGCTCCATCGGACTCTTCGTCGGGATATTCACTATGACAGGTAACATTGAGACTTGAGTCTAAGTCTTACACGATCAGTCTGGCATAAGTTCAGTTCATCAGTCTCAGACTGACGCCAGAGTGATGGCCGGAAAGTACATAATAAAAAAATGATCAATCTGTCAATCACACGGTTACACGATCATTCTCCCGTCAGTCTGGATCAGACTGATGGACTGAACTAATGCCAGACTCACCGTGTAACCCTAGTCTATGCTAGCCTAGGGCTGTTCCACAACTTCCTGACAAGTGCCGGATAGGCTATCCACAACTTATCTGACAGATATAGTATGGAGTATCTGTCAGATAAGTTGTGGATAGCCTATCCGGCACTTATCAGATAGTGATGAAACAGGACCTTAATCCAAGCTGTCATCATGATAAGGAAGCCATACCAATATATTTGGACGAACCATCGCTTAGTGACGTTGACGATGCTTATGTATCTTTACGAAGCTTAGGGACCTATCAGACAGAGAGCGGTCACGCGTTCAAGCGTTCTGCGTTCGCAGCGGTCAGTCACACAGGAGGAATTTAGGCGCGGTCAAAACGCCTCCTGTGTATCTTTATATAACGTAATACAAAACAGAGAACGCAAAACTGACCGCTTGAACGCTTGACCGCGTGACCGCTCTCTGTCTGATAGGTCCCTTATACAGTCTCTCCATGTTGGCCCATGGTGGAGCAATACATTATCCAGGCTATGACAAATATTTAGAGGGGTATATAATATATTCATTTATGATTGCCTATGAATTATATTCGACGTCGATAGACTTGACAGCTTCCGATCATGGTGGTAATTATGGTTGTCCATCATGGCCCACGTTAGCTCAGACAGCTTAAAAACTAAGCTGCTATTTCAAGCAGGCAATTCTGATAAACGTAATAAAAATATTTTTGTTCCATACCAAATTAAGTTATTAATTGGAACTACGAGTATCTATCAAGTTCTAAGTTGTAACCTAATTCAATTAGTTCCAAGTTATATTCTAGTCCTATACTGTATTCGGCGAAACATGGCGGTAGCGGTCATTGACTCCCTGTCAAAAACTTGTCATTTTCTATATAAACCGCGATTGACAATGACGTATCAGATGTTGTCAATCGCGGCTTTGTATAGAAAATGACAAGTTTTTGACAGCGAGTCAATGACCGCTACCACCATGTTTCGCCGAGTACAGTATAGATGGGCAGGTTTTATATTCAGTCCATAATAAGCTATTTTCAGATGAAATAAAATCTAGAACGGGGTTAACACTTAACTGGATATTCTGATAGACTGAGCATATAATATTGATTTAATCAATAAGCTAAGTATAGTTGAAAATATACTCTAAACTTTCTATGGAATGAAATATCGTTTTTGTCATATCCATGCAAAGGTCAGTAAAAATAATTAGTGTCATTATTTTTGAGAGTTGTTTACGTAAACTATTGCAACTTATAATACGTTTATTGAAAAACATTTAAGCTTTTTGTTTCATAGTAATTTTAAATATATATAATAGTGTCTACTCAAACGCAGATTTTTAAGGATCCTTAGATATCATTGTTTTTTTTTTCAGCATTTCATCCTGAAAAAGTTTTGAAGTATTAAGTAGGACAATATATTTTAAGGACAGAAAATTGTACTTTTCGTTCAGAAAACGTGTGAATGTTAACTGTGTTATAGAATCTAATATCTATAGTGGATTATGTTCTTACGGTCTTTATAGCTTGAATACGTTTTACGTTGTTCTTCGCTTCGTTTTAAATGCAGATGCAGCTTTAATGTCTTTGCATAAAATGACACGACGAATGAATCGTTTTAAAGTCTTCACACTGAGAAAAATAGTTGAAAATGTTTTTTCTTAAATTTTCGATTTCGCCACACACCTGCAAATTCTAATATGTACCTTATTTATCTATCTAATATAATATAATTTTATAATCTGCTGGAATTTTAGACATATATACATAAATAATACCTGATAATATACTGGGTGTTAGGTTAGGTTAGGTTAGCCCGGTTGCCGATCCGGGCAATTTGTATGGGTATAAAGACAGCATTTTTTTTTGAGTTCCCAGCATTGTTCTCATAGAAAGAGTTGTTCATTTTGACGGGCTCATTTAATGGTTTTAAAGATAACGGTGTTAAGCCTAACAACCTGTATATTGAGGCAAAAAGCTTCTCTTGACCTTATCTACTTCATATACTGCCGCACTCAGAGACATTTAATGATGATTAACCTTCAATTTAATGAAGAGTTTGACAGACAATGTATGAGGCTTATGTCAAAATTTTTAATTAATTACATTTAAGTAATTATATTAATGTTCCACTCTGAGTGCGGCAGTTAGTCCTGTAAGTATAAAAAAAGTTTTCAGTAAAAATTAAAGATTTATTATCTGCTGTAAAACTTATAATACTTATTTTCCAATAAATATTATTAAAATATGACTTTTACCTTTAAATAACAATAAGTGTAAGTAGGCTTAGTTGTGGTACGCAATAATTGTGTTTTCCAAACATCAAATCCCCTATTTCCATGCGACAGGCCCCGAGCCGGTAATACTTGGGATACAATATGGAAATCACATAATTACAGCCATTATCGGAAACAACAATCTTATGTACTATAATATACTTTTATGTACATAGAAATATATTTTTTGTTAATTTTTTCTAATTTACATAAAAGTAATTGACAAGTACCTATATAAAGTAAAAAATTCTTAAAAATTTAAAAGTTTTGCCGGGAATGTGAAAGAGTGATGTTGTGTTTTTGTATTATTTTCCTAAAATTGTGTTAATTGGGTTTTTAATGTGTAATATTGGTAGCATATTAACCATTAGATATTCGTTATCGTGCATAAGTGTAGGAAAGTGATGCAATATCCAGAAACGTGCTATTTTGTGTTCCCTCCAAAACTCCATCGAAAGTTTCAGTAAAGCGTCTACCACTTTACTGAATCGACCGACTTGACTTTTTGACTGTATTGACTTTTACTTAGACTTTGACTAGACTTTCGACCTGACAATATAGAAAAACGAAACTGAAAATTGTATACTCGACACTGGCCATGGTTAAATAGCCGAAGTGCCATAATAAGAAAAAAAAAAGAATCGATTTCGAGGAAGTGTCATTTGAATATAGAACTATTACCACTTTTTTAATTTAAATTATCAGTGGGCTACAAAATTTTAACTTTGTCGTGCCACATAGACTTTGGTACCTAGGTACTTTCAGGTTTTATAATAATTTTAATAAGTGATCGTAAGTAGAAAAGAAGTCATTTATATTGTAAGTAGCATACATTAAATAAAAGGGATTAAAATATCAAAATATCCAATTTTGAAATACACCGCTCTATTTGAGGTGTAGGAAAATTCTGAAAGAGGCACTACTATATGAGTATTAATAATTATTTAATACTATTTAGTTCATTTAAGAATAAGTAATGTTATTGTTTTAACTTGGAAGTCGGTTTTAATGTTTTGGTAAAAATAATAATTTCACTCTTTTTAGATATTTATAAGGCTTTCTGTAAAGACTAATGTGTTCTGCTTAGTGACTTTGGATCCAGGATACACCTTCATAATATGAAAACTCATTATCTGAGTTCACACTTCAGAATTTCTTAAAGAACTTCAATAGCTGTTATATACTTGACTATCACCACTCCCAAAAATTAAAAATATTTCGTCATAGAAGTCACAATTCTGAGCTGGTACCGACTTCAAACTTGCAACTCTTCTAATTTTGCGAGTGTCAATGGGCGACGGTAGAATTGCTTTTCATCAGGTGACCCGTTTGCTCGTTTGCCCCCTAATTTTATAAAAAAAAAAATAACTGAAAGATGTGTGTGGGGTTAGTGCTACGATTTGCTTGCTACTGCGCGCTATAAGTATGTGGTTGTTGCAGCGACGTGGGTGGGCGGCGGCTACATCAACGGCACGGCGGAGGCGATCTACACCTCGGGGCTGGTGTGGTGCCAGGCCCCCTTCGGGTACGCGCTCTCCCTAGTTTTCGGTAAGTACTCATATCCAAAAATGTTAGAAATTATAACATTGTTCTTAAGTTTGGGGACAAAAATATAAAAAGCCAGTCCTGCACTGATCTCTGGCTAGTCGTGTCAGGGATTCGTCCCTCTGGGTTATGACAGTACAGGAATAGTGTGGATTTGAAATGAGACCGTATTCTGCGCCGACACTTTAACACTATTAAAGGGACTTCTAGACTTCGGCCTAGATGGCTAAGTTTACTGTCCAGTGAAATGTAATTTAATATCAGGAGGGGAATTTTACAGAATCGTTACTGGGCAAACTGTTAATTGATTGTTTGTCCCAGTAAAACATTTACAGTTATAGTTTTAAGTGCGTGTTTTAAATTTGACGCTGGGCGCGACCGATCCGTAGATAATTAAAATAAAATTATAAAAAAATTAAATAAAACACTCGGGAAATATCCATTTATCATAATAATGTCATTTGTTGCGTGTGAGAAGGTAAAAATAGCATTTTCACATGCATAGTAGATTCGCGTTGTTCAAATTAAGTAAAGTTTTTAAGCCCTACAAAAAGTTATAAATGGTAGCCTAAATGGACAAAAAATGCCCTAATTACAAGATTACAATAAACTTTTTTTTATAGTTTAAACGGTTTAACGCTAGATAGTTTATAATGTAGCTGTGTCGAGCGGACAAAAGCGGCTAGGTATGATGTAAGGCATTTTTACGCCGCGGTCGAGGGCCTCTTGACACATTTCACTTAAATCAAGTGCCCTTCAGTTACTATTTTTACAAAAAAAGTTGAATATTTGAGATGAGAATTTAATTAATAGATTTAAATTATTTGATATGTTGCGTGGTGGTGGAAGAATTACACTTGAAAAGTTGTTTTAATACGCTTTAGATAATTTAATACTGTTTGTTCCTCATGTCATTTATGGCAAACTTATTATTTCTACTACAACTTCTAGTATTAAGTGTGTCATCAGCCATACCTTCTTTAATGATCAAAATCATAATGTAGAACTGAATCAACCTACATATTTTCGCAAAGAAATATGAATACAATATTAAGAATTCACTAATTTGTACTAAATAGATTTCATACATTAAGAAATTGATTTCATTCCATTAATAATACCGACTCACGAGTTGTAGTAGTTAGCAGGTGTCTACTTCTTTAATAAAAATAATGCTTTTTTGGCTACCGGAGGTTTGATTCATAAGTGTGCGCCCTTGAGTATAGACTCTTGGACTTATGTATTCTCCCGTCTCCGCTTACCAACCCCTATCTTTTCTCGTAGGTGGGATATTCTTCGCGAACCCCATGCGCAAGCAGGGTTACGTGACCATGCTGGACCCGCTGCAAGACTCGTTCGGCAGCCGCATGGGCGGGCTGCTCTTCCTGCCCGCCCTGTGCGGGGAGGTGTTCTGGGCGGCGGGCATCCTGGCTGCGCTGGGTGAGTGGAATTTGAAGGTGGGATACTCCAAGCGAGTTCAACGGTAGGATTGGCCTGCTGTTGTTCCTGATCGCGCTGCGCAGAGAGATGTGGGCAGCACGCATCCATTTCTTCCCGAAAAATTAATGCTGGATATTGGCTGCTGTAGCTTTCGTCCGGCAGTCGCATGGTCAAACTGGGTAAGTATGCTTTTTCAGGTGGCAAATTCCCCGCGTGTACCATGTAAATGTAGAACGTAAAACTAAGAAATAAAATAACCCGGCAGTATATAAAACTGTCATGTTTACGTTACGCAACCATCTCGTATTACATTATAACCAGATTCTGCTATTGATTTTTTTCATACAATATTTATGAAATGTATCATATGTATTCTGAAATCATATTACGATCTCACGCAAAACATTTAACGATCCTTTCTCCGAAAATGATATACGGTTGGTAGCTGATATTACCGTTATCATATTTGTTTTGTATATTCATATTATTTTAATTAAGAATATACTTACCATAAAATTTAAAGTTTAGAATAACTTTGTTTGTAAAGGATATACAGGGTGCAATTAAACCTTCCGGCCCAATACATATATTGATCCTTGTTAAAAATAAAAATACACGTATTTTTTCTTTTATAATCACTCAGTACTAAACTGTTGAGAAATAGCTTCCGAAAGTTTTCCTAAAAACACTACTATTAATGGACACTACGCGTCGCCGGCGCGTGGCTCCTGCATCCCCCTAGCTCCACCCCCTGCGTCACCCCCGCTCTACCCACCGCCGCGAGTGACCGTTCTGCAACGATTTTAAGTGGGATAAAATATGTTATTGAAAAAAATTAACACCCTATTTTTTTGGTTAAATGGACTCTCCTAATGATACCTAAGCCCTAAAAAAATTTTGGCCGGTAGATTTAATTGCACCCTGTATAAAAGCCAGCTCCGGATTTATAAATAGACCGTTATACCACAGATTACGTACATGAGGCGGCGGAAATAAAATGGCTTTCTGTCATAAAAAATATAAATTCGGCACTGATAAAAGCACTTAATAGATAAATAAGGTTACCGTTACACAATATCTACATATAAAGTATAGACCGCTGCAGACGCCGAATTTTCTACTCAATTACACGTAACGATTTATCAAAGGAAAGTACTGAACATGTCGTAACGTTGCTTTAATGTCGAAGTACCAGGAGCATTCGATCAACTGCTACCACTTTTCCTTCGATGAATTGCTCCGTATGCTAAACCCTTTCATCATCACAGGTGCTACCCTGGCCGTGATCATCGACATGGACCACCGCACGTCTGTGATCTTCAGCGCGTGCGTGGCGGTGTTCTACACGCTTTTCGGGGGACTCTACTCCGTAGCGTACACTGACGTCATACAGCTCTTCTGCATCTTTATAGGTTAGTGTACCGTATTTCTATTGGTCGATTAAGTTAAATCTTATGTTTTCTTAAAAATATACTTTATTTCATTGGATTCTTAAGGTGATCGCACATTTATCAGTAAGCACGCGCCGTTTTTTAAAATTCGTTGAATGAAGTGTTGTGAAACCTCCCACACTCGTCACATGCGCGCGTTTGGCGCGTACGGCGCGTACAGTACTGACAAATGTGCGATCAACTTTAAAATAACACAGCTTCTATGTGGTTTTGTTTTTCGTAAGAAATGTTGAATCAATGACAAACAAGCAGTTGGAACCAAAGAGAATCAGATGCTAAGATCTGCTAACTTTTTGAAAAAATCAATATTATGTCAGTTTTTATAGTACTTTATAGGCACCAGATGGGATATACCTACACTAGTATAGTTTTTTGTGTGTCTTTGGTAATTACTGCAGGAGAGAAAGTAACTTTTTATCGATCCTAGGGCTCTGGATGTGTATCCCGTTCGCTTGGGCTAACGATCACGTGAAGCCGCTTAGCTCCATGGAGGTGGACTGGATCGGGAAGGTGGACCCGGAGTACTACTGGTTCTACGTGGACTATGGCCTACTCCTGGTCTTCGGAGGCATACCTTGGCAGGTGAGTAACCTCTTAGCTTGTTACAATAGCAAACAATACTTTACCAGCAGTTTTAAAATACTACAAGCGGCATAAAACATTATTGCTATTCTTTAAGCGTTTGAATGTTGTTTGGCAATCCTCTATTACTATTGGAAATTGCCAAAAACCGTGCCAAATGTAATCTAACTTGAGTGTTCTAGGCGCGTTTGCGGGATTGCGTTGGTTGTTACCTTTTTGTCTAAAATTATGCCATCTCTTTTATAAATACGAATAATGAGAAAAATAAGAGAAATCTTGATTAGACCTTCATCAACATTTCAGGAGTGTTTTGCTGTAGATAGGTAAGTTCATCGCAATATTGTGTGAAAAAACACAGTTATATCAGGCTAATACACATTAATAGATACGACGACGTACCTGTGTACAGGCTAAAAATATCGTTTACAAAAAAAACGCACTTTCGCAACAAAGCTGAAGACTAATTACTAACAATAGTTCTAGTTGTTCTAGTTGTCTAGGCATTAAGTCCTGGCTTTGTCCCTAGGTATATTTCCAACGCGTGCTGAGCAGCAAGACGGCCGGGCGGGCGCAGGTGTTGTCGTACGTGGCGGCTATCGGCTGCATCTTCATGGCCATCCCGCCCGTCCTCATCGGCGCCATCGCTAAGGGAACTGGTGAGATTATACTTGATGTATCTTCACATGGTTTTCTATGTGTTTTTAAAAGGTGTTCGTTTCATATTTTCTAATTACGGATCATCATTTTGGTAGGTAGATTATAAATGGTAGGAATTGAAACTACGAATTACATAAACATTACATACATAGTGTTAATAGCTTTATGATTCAAAAGTGTTACAAGATCTGTGAATACTAGCCAACGCGGCGTGCGTGAGATAGAGTTTACAACTTTACAACTCTTCATTAATCTTCTATGAGGATTCTGATCATGAGGATCTACTAATTTGTTCATGTTGGTGACTTGAGATTTTAAACAAAAGACACTACATGTTTATAACGACTTAATAGATAAATACTCTTGTGGCAACCCTGACCAAATACATTGAAGTGCCGTCTGCTCACATAAATTGTATATTATACCATTGCATCGTCCTGTCTGTGAAAGTCAGATGAGACACATGCGTGCTTCGCCTTGAGCAGGCCTTCGCACAATCACCGCTCGAATAGCTTTGATACTTGAAATTGACAATTTAGGAGCTATTTGACCATAATTATCGGATGACAATTTATATAATTATATACTAACACTTTCGACAGAGCTGTGCTCATCGATTATTGCTTTGCGCATCACGCCCGTGACATGTGTTTTGATACTTAGATGCCCAATAACTACATTTGGTAACAAAGACTTAACTTTGGTTGAATGATCTTTCAATAATGATTTACCAAGTTAGGTTTTTTATTGTTTGATAGTGTTTTTTACATTTGTCTTTACTTCAGTGTGATCGTTTTGTAAAATTACGTAAAACTGATTTATTAAGGAGTGATCGTTTCTACTCGAATGCACTCAAATTCAATAGCTCTCGTGGGTCGTGGCTGACCTAGAGAAATACTTGAAAACTGCCACTTATGGTCGCTCGATATTATTGAGTGATTCCTACCACGTATTGTTTTATTACTTTAATATTATGTATCTGCTAAAAACCTTCATTAATCAGACGTATGTATAATTAAAGCATAGATAATATAGCTAAACATTCATATGACGTGTACCAAATTCCGACGGCTCCAATACTTTTATCCGTCTGCAGCAAAATCGAATAGGACAATGATGAATGAATATCCTATTAGTAACAGACAAATTGATGTATAGGCAGCTAGATGACGGACCTATGCAATGTAAAGCACGTAATTTGGTCGGGTTATGTCAGGCCACCAAATAATAAATCAATGTTGTCACGGCAGTATCGTATTATGTCGTAATCATTGGCTGAAACTAATGAATAGGGTCTCAATAGATTTGTAATCATCTCACGGACTGTCGGACAACAAAGCTTATAGAATTTGTGCAGTCAGGTTAGGGTGCACATTACTAACTACTACATCTGTCTCTGTCTTACATATAGCATGGAACGAGACGGACTTCAAAGGCCCATTGACGCCTGACGGCGAGCTGACCTCGGACCAGACGTCGATGATCTTGCCGCTGGTGCTGCAGCACCTGACGCCGGACTTCGTGTCGTTCTTCGGTCTCGGCGCCGTGTCGGCCGCCGTCATGAGCTCTGCTGACTCCAGCGTGCTCAGCGCCTCGTCCATGTTCGCCAGGTACGCTCTTTCAGATAATCTGGTAAAAACCTTAAAGCCAAGGAATAAGGTCGAAAGATAAACTGGATCTGTACTGATCGTACGTGATACTCACGTGGTAGAAGTGCGGAAACCAATATTTTGGTGGGAAAAAGAAGTAGAAATGAGTCAATTATTAATTTCTACTTTACACGAGTCGTGTAAAGACACTCGTAACAAAAAAGTGTTGAAACCGAACGGAATGAATTATTATCATCATTCATCATCATCATTATTGCTCTTTCTATTTAAATAAAATGAACTTAATATACATCCTATTAGTTCAATAGAAGAGGGATTAAGATTTCATATTGGGAGAATATCTCTGGATTATAATATTTTCCTACTACTATGTCTTCACTGATCAAACCCAGTCTAACCAGTCACATTTTTAACCATTAACCAACTAACGTTTTATACAGGAACGTGTACAAGCTGATCTTCCGTCAGAACGCGTCGGAGATGGAGATAATCTGGGTGATGAGGGTGGCCATCCTCATTGTGGGGGTGCTGTCCACCATCATGGCGCTCACCATACCCTCCATCTACGGCCTGTGGTGAGTAGTTAGTGCCTAAGCCCAGTAACTAACGGCCACACTCGGAGACATTTAACGATGATTAAACTTCAATTTAATGAAGAGTTTGACAGATAATGTATGGGGCTTATGTCAAAATCTACATTTAATTACAGAGTAATTAATATTCGTCTCTGAGTGCGGCAGTGAGTGTAACACGCATGCCTGTGTAAAATAAATAAATGTGTTAAATAAATATTTAAGGGGGGTTCCCATACAAAAATACTTTTTTTTGCCTATTTTTGCACTTAAATGGTACGGAACCCTTCGTGCGTGAGTCCGACTCGCACTTGGCCAATTTTTTCCATTTTATTGAGGCGTACCGTCAAACCCTTACTCATGTGGTCTACCGCGAGGACCATACCTTTTGTGGAGGGACATAAGTAGCCCTAGTTTGATCGATACCTTTAACCAAAGCATTTGTCAATAACCTAGACGATCCTTGAGCCAACTGCAACAATAAATTGTAACACAGGACATTTAATTACATCCATTTTAACTAGGTTGACTGGTCTACAACGCTGAAAGGATAGGAGTAGCGTTGTAGAAGAGTCAATAACAGTAGCTAGACCTAACCTGCACAGCAGGCTTAGCATAACAAACATAGAAACGGGAAAGAATGGACATACTGACAGATTTTAGTATAGTAGGACAAAATGACGGCTTTCCTGTGTCTAACTGTCACTTTATCTATTCTTCCGTAGAAAGAAACCGCTTCTATGATGACCATGCTAAGCCTGCAGGTGTCCGCTACATAGCTGCAGAGTTATTCCCATGCGATTCTCCTAGTCTTCCTTTCACTTGGACCAGAGTGATTGTAGGGATTATAGCGATCATTAATAATATTGCATCTCAGCAATTTTAGTTTTATTACCCTAATGTCGACAACACGCGTATGCTCAAGATCAGTCACGAATCTAATAATGCTCCTTTATAGATTAGAGCGGTAGATGATCTAGTAGAGTGGCGAACCTTTATGCATCAACGTGGCATCTAAAGAAACGAGGGTCATCATATACACTGCGACAAGGCTAAATGAACGTGGCGAAAAAAAGAACTAACGCTGCCATCATACAAAAACGTCATTTTTGACAGTTCTCCTTTACCAGTAGCGCCCCCGCCCACGTTCATTTAAAGCCTTGTCGCACTTTACGTGCCTTTAACATTACCATATTTTTCTCATACTTACATTTAAGTGTAATTTTCCTTAGTAAATGTTTAATCCATACTAATATTATAAATGCGTAAGTGTGTCTGTCTGTCTGTCTGTCACCTCTTTACGCCCAAACTGCTGAACCAATTTTGCTGCAATTTGGTATGGAGATATTTTGAGTCCCGAGAAAGGACATAGCTGGTACTTTTTATGCCAGAAACATTTACGGTTCCCACGCGAAAAACGAATTTTGGCGTAACGGAGTTGCAAGATATAAATATACGTGCCATCAAATAACGATATTTTTCACACACACTTCAAAACCCTAAAAAAAGGAATGCTTGAAAAAATTGTGTCTAGCTCACATACCGCCATCCCTGGTCTAGTATTTCCACAGCGGGATCGCGATACTGACCACGGGAAAACCGCGACAATGAAGACGCGGGGTCACAAATCACTTGCGCAAACCCCGCAGGCCGCACAATACGTTCACATATCAGCCCCTTGCGACACTTATTGTTCGCTAAACACCCGATTTTTGTGGGAATATGCTAAGCTGATACGTTGCTTAAGCGCATAATTATGGGATATAGTTGATTTATCACTTCGATCATTGATACTTGGGTCAAACTATGCTACTTGAAGTAGTTCTGTAGGAAAATACTTGATACCACGATGCTTTGCACTATGCATTGCGTAAATAGTTATAATACATTGTCTTGCGTTTAACTGCATGTAGATGGGTAGATGAGAATAATGTTTTTTTATAAACATTTTTGTCACAAAATAAGTATTGAAGAATATGTTACACTAAACACTTTATTTTCATGCAGATTCTTAGCAGGCAATAACTATTTCGATGATTTCTATGATGAAGTATATAATATTTTAAAAAATGTTACTTGAATTTTCTTTCCGAACATGTCTGGCTCTTCTTAGAGCCGTATTAATGGACGTCGCGACTCGCGTAGCTAAAGCCCTATTTTTCGTATTCGGTGCGAGAATTTCGGTGATTTGCATAATATTGTAAGTGCTCGGGTTGAGTGTCGAATTAATTACTCGTCTTTTGACTTCCCCTGACCTTCTAGTTACAACATTGCGAGGGGATTAAGTGACTAAATATATTTTAGGGCCCCAGCTCGTAGGAAAGCACTTTTTAACTGTATTTTTTATGTGTTCAAAGACTTTTGTTTCTGTTCTGTTATTTTGGTTTAAACCAGTGCCAAGTCTTTCAATGTACCGTCGAAGAAATTTATTCATAGGCATTTTGAAGACCTACGTCATTTGGTCGGGTTATATGAATTTAATGTTGGATGTTATCTTTCGGCTAGGCTTGATATATCGCTACCAAATTACGCAGATCCCCAATCTGCCAAATGAATCAACTTCTTTGATAGTACGTCTTTCAAAGACACTATGTTTTACAAACTATATGCAACTAGCTAGTTAAATACCTACTCATTTTAACATTAATTATTATGAAGTAAACAAATGTGGCAAAGATGTGGTAGAGTCTATGAGAAGGTAACATTTTTCCATAAGGCGATCCGATTATTCATTAGCAATTGTCGTCGCCCCCGTTTAAAAAAATATTTTACAGAGACATACGACAGTCCAGTCCATCTCCTCTTTGTTTGCTTAAACTGTATCTTATAAAACTTTATTCCTTAGAGACTGAATATTATACTATCCATAGTATGTTATATGCGGTCTTTTAGCATTAACATATTGGTGGGCAGCGGCCGAATATTATCACTACATCTCGTTGCCTGGTCTAATTAGATAGAAACACACGATAGCATGTTGTGAAGCTGCATAGCCACTACTAGCCGTTGCTTAATCCCGATATAATCTGCATGTAGACCCACAAAATTACAAAGAAGCGTGATTCATACGTGTAACTCTGCGCGCGGGGGTGCGTGAACTGGCTGCAGGCAGCCCACTAAACAATTTACCTTCAATTCACCTATAATTCACTTTCAATGACAATTCACAATTGTACCAACCAGCGTGGAATCTGAGCGAACTTTTTCAGCTGCTGGCTACCTTGTGTCGAATATCAGGAGCCGTTTTGCAGACGACACAATTAATACCTTAACTTTTTTAACATACCTTTTATAAGCTTGGGCTGTGTGTATGTAACGAAATCTTTGAGCATGATTTTTACTTATAATATTTCGAAAAAAAAAGAATAATTTTAATAAAAGATGAAAATAAATAAGCGTGTTTTTTTAGTTTTTTTTATCTTCTATTATTACGTAGCCATTCTCGAAAAAAATGTTTAGTTTTTCTCTAATTTTTATATCTGAAGTCTGAAGTATTAATAAAACCTTGTAAAAAAGTGTCCGACAAAGTTTGTTTTATTTGATTTTCTAAGAATAAAACGGGGTCTATCAAGTGAAGTCATTATAACGATTTATTTTAAAAGTTTAAGTCCACCCTGCGGGATCTCGTAAATACCGGGATCCAGCGGGATTGTGATGGTTCAGTCCCGCAAATACCGGGATTGAAATTATCTTGCGGGATTGCATTCCCTACTCCTCTCCTTTCAATAAAATAGTTCTTGTATTAAAGCAATACTGAAAATAGCTTTAAAGATTAGTATTTAAAATAAGTATGAAATAACCTTTGAATTGAACGCAGTAAAAAGAATGAACACAAAATAAAACTTAGTTCGGGACTACGTGAATCCGTATTCGGATTCATTCAGACCGGAAAGAATATCATAGGTACAGCGCTTCAAATACAACTCTGTGCTTTTATAAATTAGCATATATCTACGTCTTTTCTTTATTCTTCAGTAAGTAATCGAATCTTACGGCCTATCAGAAGCTTGCGTGAACAACATTTTTAAATCACATTTCAAGAAGAACCATTAGATCGTCACTCGTTTTAAAAAATTTAGTTCAGACCTTTGTTTTTTTATTTTCAGCACTGAACGCTGTTCTTTTTCCTTTCGAAAAGTTTTTCTGATAATCTTATATAATACCCTATTATGTCTACAACAAAAGAATAATAGGGGTTTCAACTTTCAAGTAGGAAGTTTCCGAAAGAAGCATCGTACCTGCTTAAATATTTGGGGGTGAAAATATATTAATGTATGATCAACCAATTTTATTAAACCTATGATTTAACAAATTTAACAAAAGAAAATGTATAAAATGTTGACGCAATATGATTGCAAACGGCAGCAGGTGGCTAAAATTATAACGTTCTGTTACGTGCTAGGGTTCGAAGGATTTGGAGGAAAAGACCTGCTGACTCTCTTGAAGACTTTATTTACTAGCACTAGGTCCAACATTAAGCACTAGGTCCAAACACTAAGCACTCACGATGTCCTAGGTCGTAGCCAAGTCGTAGGTTTCATTGGTTCATTCACTATTGATCACTAGTGAAACTCCGAAGTCGCCTCGAAGATCGCTCAAACTGAACTGAACTGATTGACTGGCCCGCCTGACTGTGGCTATTTATATGGGCCGAGGCGAGTGCCAGAATATTCCAGAGAATTCGTATCTGACTCGCGTAAATATGGGTTGAACTTTTCTAGTAAATACGCGCAGGTAATCATATACCTAACGACATCTAGTATCGAGTAGGGGATTTATGTTGTCTGTGTTCCCCCGATAAGTTTCGCTGGTTTGACGCTAGATGGCACTATATGTCGTAGGTCCGTAACAGTTCTTACAACTAAAGTCTATATTCGCGTTCGAAACATAAATAAAAAATAAAAGAGCTAGAAAAAATTATCATTATTACTTTAAATTTCGTGATGAGAACTTGTTAAAGTATTTAAAAAAAATTGAGGTAGATCTAGGCTAGGGCTGCCATAACCCAAATTGCCTTCGCCGGTCAGGCACCACAAAATTACCGGACATTTGGCCGAAATGTGTTTATTTCCCCGGACACCTCTTAAACAGTATTTACGATAACGTCTTGCCAATTTTTGCTTTTCCAACAAGAATTTGTAAAAATCTGACTAACTCAAGTCCGTGCAAGAAACCGTGTGTAAGCTTAGCGAGTTTTTTATCTTTCGTTTATTGCTGCATGACTTAAAAGTTAAATTTCTCTCAACAAAAGTGTCTAGATTTCACCCGGACACTTTTGAAATACCCGGTCGGACGCACCCCGGACGCCCTTCAAACTAGGACAAATCCGGGGAAATCCGGGTGGATGGCAGCCCTCATCTAGGCCGATGTAATTAGCACGTCTCGACGCCTACGGACTTTGTATGTTAATGAACATAGTGCGAAATAAAGAATATGTAAGAATCCACAGCCTACATACTAAATACTAAATAGTTAAAGTAGTCGTTATCACTGCTGCAGGATGCGTCTTTGAAACCAAAAATTTCCCGCGCGCTTCTGTGAAATCAAAAGTAGTAGTGATTTTTGATATTGTATTTGTAAAATATGTATTATGTAAGTATATGTTTGCTACATCGTAACGCCTAAAGCTATTCATCCATTTTAAATAAAAGTGGTGTCAATAGACGTAATAATAGTTCGAGAAATATCCGTTCAAAAATTGCATTCTCGTTATTTGAATCGCTACCTTAAAAAAATAAAAGCCTTACAACTGTCAACGTTAACGAAATCACCAAAAGCAAATATATACTCCAGAGATTGGGGGACGAACCGACAAAACGTGTCGTATGTAAATATTGTATAAGTATTGGATACGGCGCGGGGGGGGGGGGGGGGGGGGGGGAGGCTGGCCCCCGGATAATTGAAAACTGATCCCGAGACCAACTGATTGTAGGATTACACGGGAAACATTATTCCAGAATTTCCAGATTAAATTCAATTTTACTGAACCAATTCTAATAGAATTGTAGAAAAAGTTCTAAAAAGTGGTTAAATTTCGTAACGATGAAATTGGATATCGAAAATAAATAAGATCTTTAGTCAATAGCCTGACTTGAGCCTGACGGCACCAGACCACTGACCAACTAACTGTAGAAATACGGCTATAGAAAAATCGTTTCAATTCGTCGTATTTGATTATAAGAAGCTCTTAAATCTGCAATAATTTTATTACAATAAAATTGGATATCTAAAATAAATAAGATCCTAAGTAAATAATGAAGGTTTTACTTAAAATATAATTCTATTTCGAAAGGTTTCAGAGACAAAATATTGTACATTTACAAAATAAATTGGATGGGATGGGCCCTGCTTGTATTAAATACAATTTGTTTGACTGCAAATAATATTATAGCTCCGCAACCTATTCGACCGATATTGATGAAAGACAAATAAATAGACTAAAGTCTAAACTGTAGCTGTAATGTAATAAGAAAATATATAACCCAATTTAATATTATAATTAACGTAGTCTTATTGCAACACTCGTTCTTATTACACGTCTCCTAAACACACCCTACATGGCGACCCACCAGGATGGGTTTGGGGATAGGGAAAAGGACTTAAGGCTGTGACCCCTGTGATTCCTTGGAGGGCGAACGAACTACTTTATTTTTTTATTATAAAATAAGGGGGTAAACGATAGCAACTACCGTCGCCCATGGACACTCGCAACATCAGAAGAGCTGCAGGTGCGTTGCCGGCCTTTTAAGAGGTATTTCCTTCTTGAAGGTTCGCAGGTCGTACTGGTCCGGAAATACTGCTGGTGACAGTTCGTTCCAGAGTTTTACAGTGCGCGGCAGAAAGTTACGCGAAAAACGCACGATGGAAGACTGCCATTTTGTTATACTTTATTATGTAAGGTGTAATAAAACTAATTAGTGATAATACTTTAGGGTGTGTATGTGTCACTTTTATAGGGCTCACTGTGATAGTAGCAGCGCTGAAAAAGCAATTTTTTTTATGATTTGTATGGGCAAATGCATTCGCGGCATGAACTTTTCCATACAAAGGTGAAAAAAAATTTTACTCTTACAACGTTGCTACTTTCACAGCGAAGGGGATCCATACACATTACACAGCCTAAAGTATTATCACTTACTTTTGTTACATCCTGTACATGCCACTTTATACCTACTCGATGCATCTCAAGTTGCCACCATTAACTGTGCCCATTGTCCGCAGGTCGATGTGCTCGGACCTGGTGTACGTAATCTTATTCCCGCAACTGCTGATGGTGGTCCACTTCAAGAAGTACTGCAATACGTACGGTTCCCTGTCGGCGTACATCGTGGCGCTGCTGGTGCGGCTGTCCGGCGGGGAGAAGCTGCTGGGGCTACCGGCCCTGATCCACTACCCTGGCTGGGACGCCGAGAACGAGGTCCAGCTGTTCCCGTTCCGCACGCTGGCGATGACGCTCTCGCTGTTCACGCTGGCCTTCATATCGTGGCTCTCAGTGTGAGTATTAGCTTTTTTCATAAAACTGTACTCCACCTTGCTAACCTAGCATACCTTCTGAAGTTCTGAGTACTAAGTAAATGGCATGCGACAGTTTGGACGGCGAAGTTATATATTGAAAATCATCGACCTGAAAATGTTTAGGATTGGATATCACTTCTGAACCATCGAATGCAATTTGGCTAAGTAGTAGGTACCCGGGGGGGCAACGAACATATCGCATAAGGATGGAAAGCGATAGAGCAGTCGCAAGTGCATGTAGGAAATAAAAATTAAGCGTTGTCAGTGCTTTATTTTTTTCAACTATTTTCATCGTTCATATATTAGGTATAGTGCGTGTGGCAAAGTGCGCCTATCCGGAGATTTTCAATCAGCAGTATGGAAAAACAGTTATATGGCGCACTTTGCCACACTCACTATATTTAAAAATAGTGAAATAAATTATGGCGGTGCTAAGCAGTTCAAAACGTAGTTTCTACATCAAACGTAATTTGAACATAGAGAGCCATTGACTGTTTCAATGTGAAATAAATAATACATTAGTGCGATGATGGATTATTTTTTAATTAATATTTAACTGTTAGTTTTTTTTTTTTATAAAATAAGGGGGCAAACGAGCAAACGGGTCACCTGATGGAAAGCAACTTCCGTTGCCCATGGACACTCGCAGCATCAGATGAGCTGCAAGTGCGTTGCCGGCTTTTTTAAGAGGGAATAGGGTGATAGGGGAGGGTAGGGATAGGAAGAGAAGGGAATAGGGGAGGGTATGGAAGGGAATAGGGTAGGGGATTGGGCCTCCGGTAAACTCACTCACTCGGCGAAACACAGCGAGAGCGCTGTTTCACGCCGGTTTTCTGTGAGAACGTGGTATTTCTCCGGTCGAGCCGGCCCATTCGTGCCGAAACATGGCTCTCCCACGTAACGTAATAATTACGTTACCTCTGCGTGTAATCCATCCATCTACTTTGTTCCATGGACCATGATGGGTCAATACATTTACGCACGTTTATATTCGTCTATGAATGCTCATAGTCAACGTCAGTTGTTTGTGCTAGAGGCAGTAATGCAATCATTGTGTTCCATCATATTATGCTAACCATAGAATTATAACCTTTAGAAGAGGCATTCCATACAATTGTCAGCGCGAAAATGTGTCACCCTCGAAATGAGTGAGCTCACTCATCTGAGAGCAGTGTGCCTTAGGACGCGGTGACAGTCGGACGTGTTTAATGCATTGATTACGTAAAATATGCATTGAAAGCGTGAATGAGTGAAAGAGAAAGTAGTATATGCTATTACTGTAAGACAAAAAAGGACGACAATATTTTCTCGATACACATTTTGCATGCAAAAACATTGCTACAGTTTTGATGGCGTATGCCATATCCAAGTATTGACATCGTTGATGCTAACGTGGAGAGGCGCCTTTATTAGTGAGTTTCACTGTACGTGTTCTTGTCTGAGGGTAGAAGGGTACTCTCAACAATAAATGATTAATGTGCCCTCGTCGTCCTCCGTGTTAATATTTAAATACCTCTAACTGGTGCAGGTCAATTCAACTATGACGTCAGAATACTACCTCTATGTTCATGTGTGTATATTATTTTTGTATATCAAAAATAGAAGGCAGAATAAACATAAGATTACAGAAAACAGAACCTTTTTCATGTAACAAAATAAGCTTTAATACCTTTTGATGAGCTTGATTGGTAATTTGTAAAATTATGATTAATGATTTTTTTAAAACTTTATCATACTAAGACTAATCGTTTTTAAAATCAGGAACAGTAATTTTAAAATGGAAGTAGGGATACCCGAATTCTACACTTAAATGCAAGAAAATTGCAGCTTAGTTCGTCGTTTGATCTAGTCCGTTTCCTACCCAAGTACAAAATGGTGTTTTTGAGAAATGTCCATTGTTCATTGGTCAACATTTATGAGAGTACTATTTATCTATTTTATATTTCATAATTTAGAATAATTTGAGGTTAAGGTCTCGTTTAGTACATTAGCCGATGTATGATTTCAATCGGCGTCCAATTATTGTCGTAATTGGATCTCGTGGAGTATTCTCATATCGCTCGGTCTGGGAAGTTGTGAAACTGGAGCGTACGACTACGAGTGGACTTATTGTACCAATTTGTTGTCTATTCTCGCTATTTTGTTAAAGGTCAGAGTTTCACTGTGTTTTCCAATTAATTATATTGAATGTTTTCTCAGAAACATATATTTGTTATTTAGTAGTACGATCAGAGTAATTGATTTATAGGCAGATGGTTACGTTATTTGATCGGGTCATGTAATGTCCAGTCTTTAACCAAGAGCCAACTGATCGCATGCCATATCGCGTTCTCAAACGACGAGCAACGCTCGTCTTTCGAAAGTCTATTTTTTGGTCTGCGCTCCACCGTAATCGTCAATCGGAATTTTAAAAATGCCTAAATGCCTAATTGTGCCGTATTGAGCTGTAGAAATCGAATAGAAACGTTGGCCTAGATAATGGACACGTTTCTTATCATCGGTAGGGTCACAGTGGGTAGGAAAAAAGTGGCACGCTCGTTTTCATACAAATGGAGGGACATGCGGTATCTACCTTGATCTATGTCTGTGGCTCTATCTATGCTTAAAATATGTAATCAAGTGTACTTAGGTAATTGTACTAAAAGTGTGCTCAAAAAGCACATTTTAAAGTAATAGTATGAGGTGCTTCTGAGCATAAGATCTCATCTCTCATCTCATCTCATCTTTGAGTTTAAACCTTCACTCATGGTTGCCATAAAAAGCTGTTAGCTAAGCTTTCATCTTGCTAGTTTTCTATAAGAAGTACATTGTATAGTCACCATTAGGGATTTTAGGAAACATACATGCTCTACGTCATACGTGACCTATTGAGAGTGGGAGAGGGTTTTCTAAGTGCTACGTTTAGTCGTTATTCGGTTACGTAACCAAAAGGGTAGGTTTTTGTTGCGTGATCAATATGGTTGAGGAAAATCCTGCACAACAACCTTAAATTACGTTTTCATAACATATATATTTTTAACCTGAAACTTAAAAAGTTTAGGAGAACTTGAGGCATTCCTGGCCAGCAAAATGGGGGTTTAAAACCATTTTAAACCCGATTAATAAAGAGGTCATAAAAGCGCCTCTATTGAATCAGTCATAATCAGTCTTACGTCACTACAGTTCTGTGACGTAACAGCTCGCGTGCAAACACTGACTTTGGCTCTGCGCAATCACAAATACTGCGACACGGCTCATATTACGCGGACATACAAACTGACCAATTTCATCAGAACACTATTTAACTTTGTCGTAACGTTTTATCTAATAGGTTTTTTACCAATGCAATCAGGCTTAGCAGAAACAATAATTGATAGAGCACGTTATCGTAGCGAAGAGGAGAAGGCGCAGGCGTGCAGTCATTCAAACAACCCGTCAACATACAATAAAGTGGCTGGCTGAATGTCAACTACAATAGCCAATTAATTTATTTATTTTAAATCGTAATGTAAATAAAGGTACAAAGGCGGACTTATGCCAGGCATTATCTACCAGTCAAATTCGGCATGTGATAAAGGCATTATTACATTGGTTAGCAAATTGTTGTAGATGGCTGCGACTTACAAGATGCTTTTGTCCCCAGGTTCTTATTCAACTCGGGCTACCTCAGCCCGGAGTCGGACTACTTCAACTGCGTGGTGAACATACCGGAGGACATCAGGCGCGTGGACGAGCCCTCTGAAGTCGGCGAGCAGATGTCCGTGTTGAGCGGAGTGCCCGGCAGATTGTACGGCGCGGCCTCCACCCTGGTCGGACCGGACGAGAAATCCGGCCGGATCAATCCGGCTTTAGAGGACGATGATGACCTCGATGATCCGAACGACGGACCCACACCACTATTCGGCACAAGCAACGCCCCCCCGCCGGTCCAGCCGTTCGGCAAGCAAACGGCCTTTTGAGACGACTACATCTACTACTAGTTGGGTTAGTTCAGTGTTAGTTTCAGGACTATAGCTCAACGACATCAGCCTTCCGACAGCACTTCGACGGCACCTGTTGATCTACTAGCCCTAGCATGGACGATTTGTGCTTAAGTACACGTTACGTATTGGAATAGAAGTTGTAGAAAATTCTGCTGAAATTCTTTTGAAGTTACGAAGCCTTTTCGCGAATCGTCCGTGCTCGGGCTACACCACACAGCGGTACGTTGAGAGAACGAAGTAAGCAATATTATTTTTGACATAGTCTAAGAGAAGTTTATTTTGTAGAGTAATTAAATTAACGAGAATACTTAATGATAATGAAACTCATACATATCAAATTGTGAAGTTCTTTGATAGATATAATGATATACATCGTTTATAATGATTCCTTATTTATGTCAATTACTGTAGACGAAAGCATACTTGAGTGCCACTCGGTGTAAAACTTAGGCCGGCTCTGCTGGGACTGTTTTGGTCCGAACTCCTCTTCGTAAAGTAATATAGTGCAGCGCCCGGAGGCTTTAAACCTCCGAAAATTGTAATAGTGAATGGATATTTGTTTTTGAGGTGTCATTTTCTTTTTTACACTATAACTTGCAAAGTTTACCAAAAATTTTGTTGTGCTTTCAATTTTTTAATAATTTCACCATAATATGACACCAGTCAACAAAAAACATTTTTTTCTTGTGAGTGTTATTTAGTGACTTTCATCCGATTGTTTATATTGAAAATTATCCAAAAATATAATTAAAAAAAAGTTTGCTTTTCTAGTCTAGGAGAAGCTAAATAAAAATATAAAATTTTTGCAAAGTTCTTAGAGCCTAACGCTCGTCGTAACCAAAATAAAGGAGTTTGTGAGGATATTAGGGTTGAAACAAAAAGTCTGTTACACGCACTTATTGTGCGTATTTAACTTTTAGAGAAATTATGAGTTCTTACTTTAAAATGGTATAATATCTCCAAAAATGTGTGAAATGGACGAAAAAAGTTTTGCTACATTTGTTGAGAATTTATTGAAGTAAGAGCTAAAAAATTACAACGCATCGTCAAATAGAAGGCTTTGTCTAGCCTATGAAATATATTTAAACTTTCTATTAAAAGCCAGAAAAAAATTAGGGTACTAGATATCTCACGTACTTACTCAAGACACATGCTGCAAGCTATGTTTGGAGAATGCTCATTTAAATACAAATAATATCAGTTCTTAACCTAATTTGTAATTTTTACTTCAGGCATGTTTTAGTGAATGTAATTAATAATAAAATATAAATAAAAAATAAACTTTATTCTGTTAATACCTAACTAAAAGAAATAAAATGCAGATTTTCTTCAAAATATATTATGTGAAAAGTTTTTGCTACAGAGCTAAAAATTATATAATACATTGGCATATCGAAGGCTTTGTCAAGCCTATGAAATAAATTTAAACTTCCTATAAAAAACCAAAAAAGAAGGAGCGCCATTTATCAGGTACTTACTGTCGAGGCATACAACAAGTGTATTTTGAGGTATGCTCATCTAGATACAAAAATGTTAATTTTTAAATCTAAATTATATATTTTTTCCACTTCTTTTATTTTTTTGGAATATATAGCAACGATATAAATAAAAAAATAGTAATATATTTTATTATTTTGCTACTTAACTGAACTGAAAGAAATGCAGGTTTTCTTCAAAATTTTAAAACTTATAAGTGTAACTGAAGCGGAAGAGAATAATTTAAAAATCAAAATCACAACTTTTCAATAGGCAAACTTTTTTATTTATGTTATCAGCTACACATTCCTTTTTTTCTTTTCAATTTTCATCCACTATTACGGAAATCGGAGGTTTGCATGATTTTTACGCTCTAGGCACTCCACTAATAGAGTAATTTTCAAAATGATTTTTTCATAAAACTGAAAGAACTCAAGCGTTCTACATGTTTAGGGTTTACTTTATTATGATAGAGAAAATAAAAGCTGTAATAAAATAAAAGCGAGTTATCAATATATTGTCATATTGTTAATAATATACATGACAATTTCGAGAAATATGTTGGATAATATTATATATCTGTATTTATCAAAAACAGGAAAAATTGTTTATTGTTTCAAATAAAACACTCTCAGCTATGCATAGATTGTATCTTTGTGGTGACAATGCAAAAATATTTAAACGTGACATACGAAGAGGCTTTTGACCAAGACACCCCTAGAGGACCCGGCGATGAATGTCTGTTTATATGAGGCACAATATCAAAAAGTGGGTTCTAGACATATAGAGCATAGTTTGCGGACTTCTGTTGTATACCATCTAGAGACCCGTCGAGAAGATGTCTCTCTCGCTAGAAGTCTCTACATGAGAGAAGATACGAGACCCTGTCCACGTCCTCGTTTCTCGATATTTCTCGGCGGGAATCTGGATGGACCTTTAAGTCACGCGTGAACGGGAGACAAAATTGTTTTTCTCGTCTACCAATTGAATTTCGATTATCGATTTTAAGTTACGTAAAATATACTCTCTTTCTCTACAAATATCGTTTCCAATTTATATGGTTGAGGCTTGCGGAATATCCATATCCATATCCATACTAATATTATAAATGCGAAAGTGTGTCTGTCTGTCTGTCTGTCTGTTACCTCTTCACGCCTAAACCGCTGAACCGATTTTGCTGAAATTTGGTATGGGGATACTTTGAGTCCCGGGAAAGGACATAGGATACTTTTTATCCCGGAAAAATGTACGGTTCCCGCGCGATAAACGAATTTTGGCGCAACGAAGTTGCGGGCGTCATCTAGTAAGCCTATATTTTACGTGCTAAAGGTTCAATTGGAATATAAATGGTGGACGACAGAGACTATTTAGTTGGCCGTCCGTGCCATTCTTTAGTTAAGTAGGTATACTGTGTGTATTACTGTCGCACAATTAGCGTACAATTTAGTGGCTGTCATAGTTTTTATCGCTTTTTATAGTTTATTAACGATATATTATTGAGTTGTTGTCTTTTGTGTGGAATTTAAGTATGTTGAACGCTTCCATCTCTAGGGTACGACAAATATTTTTCAGATACCTTATTATCTGCTGATATAAAACGTATTTTATCGTTGTTCGTTCGAGAGATTTATATAATAACGAATATTTTCTATGGAAATATATTGAAATATCTATTTATCTCGTAGTTAAAAAGTTTATATGGGAATGTACTCATTTAAAAGGCCCGAACGCACGTAGTGCCGGTCTGCCTACTGCCAGCTATTTGCACGGAACGAATAGATCAAAAGAGCTATTTGCATAAAATAAATGGCTCGACTCTTCGACAGAAATGGCTCAACATAGGCAGACGATTGTGATTTAAAAATTCGCACTTGCTCGCTACCAGCGGCAACGATGAAATCGCACAGTTGTTCTTAAGCGCCAACTCTAAAATAACAAAAAAATATTAAAAGATTAGTAGCAGCCGCGTAAAAGACGTTTGTGCATGGCACTTACGCCAATCCGGGCGCGGCGAAGCGGTTAAGTGTAAAAATGTATAAAATGTGTACACAGTACAATGTACATACTGTAAAAGAACTGTACAGTTTTATCGTTGTCCCCTGTAGCGTGTATTATAGACCTATATCGACAAAGTTGAATGTGTAGCTTGAGGTGTTGTAGGTGTCTAAGTAAGGGTGTAGCGTCCCCGGCGCGCGGCGGGTCCACGTCACGCCCGCGCCAGTCGCGCCTATCGATGTCACTTTTCCAGCTTTTATCATCAGTGTATCTATCTACTAAGTGTTTATCTAAGTGTAATCTATTTGTACCGTTCGGTGAATCTGACGAGGCTTTTCTGACAAATTTATGGTAAACGCATAGGTTTTTTAGAGAGACGTGTATAGTATAAATATTAATGTGATAGTCATCTGCCTATATACTACGGGAAGACTACGAGACACATATCACGTGTTACATACGTAACGTAATGTAAATGTAAACATATCACACTAACTGATACATATCAATATTTTTAAGTGTAGTTTTAGATATCGTTGTTGTTCTCCGACGGTGCACGTTGACGCCATTTCGCTGTACTTGTGTGTTGTACACACACACTAAATTAAAAAAATTCAAATTATCAGGGTAAGTTCAGATACAGGATAAGTCCAGATAATTCAAGTAACATGGCGCCGCGCTGCCAACAAAATGGCTTATCTCACCGTGGTGCTGATAAAGTGGTAAAGTGTTAACTAATTACATTATCTGAACTTACCTTGTATCCCAACTAACCCTAATTAGCTTCATATAGTTTTTACTATCACGTTTACTTACACATTGTGATGAGGATTATAACATACTTAATATTTATTTTTCTTAACTTTTTAGTAACTATTAAAATATCCCCTCTGTGAAGTATTTTAATAATGTATTTTCTTTGTATGTACTTGTTAGACTAAATTACGGATATAAAGTATGTTATTTTTATTAACATTTTATCATTAGAATTACGACATATAAATATATAAATAAGGTTTAATCCAGGCTTGAGACCGTTCTCTTTGAAGTTTCCTTTTAGCAAAGGTACGCCTTGCGGCTAGACGGTTCAAATAAACCCAAAAGGACATGTTAAAATAATGTACCCTGTGTTCTGTAAAAGTAAGATTATAATAATTATTATTGTCATATGACACAGAAATTGTACTCGAAAAGATCAAAAATTGTATAAGAATTTGTATTACGAACAAGTATACGTCTTTAATCAAAAATATTTATCAATTTGTGTACGATTTATTATCCAGAGGTTATATACTTTAATATAAAGTAAATTGTATAATAATTCTAAATATAGCCGAACACAGTCATTGTATTTTTGAGTAAGAAGTATTTATGGGTTTAGGGCCAACCACAACCACACGACATCGCAACGACAAAATGTCGTCGAGCAGTAGTTACGTGTGAATGGTGTTGCTGCAGCTTTTTGTAGTTGCGTTGTGGTACCGACAAAATGCCGACGTGGTTGCGTTGTCGCCAGTACGTGCAATGTGGTTGCGATGTGGTACGAAAGTCAATGAAACGGAGGGGGGGGGGGGGGGAGAGCGCGGGCGGTGTGCGTGCACTGTCGAGTGTCGTTGCATCGACGCAACGTTGTGGTTGCGATGTGGTCGGTATCACACAAGTGGTCGACAACGACTGCAAAATGTGATACGTGTGAATGGTCCAGTTCATTTACAATACGAAATATACGTCCGACCACGTGGTGTGGTTGTGGTTGTCGTGTGGTTGTGATACGTGTGGGTTGGCCCTTAGTCTTCTTTCAATACTAAAAAAGGTAAATAACACTACGTTAAAAGTAACCAACATGTGAAAGCTTTATATCATGTATTTGACGTTTAATAAATTAAAAGTAACTGCTATATATGTGAATCTAATGGTTCAATGGACGCTTATGAGTAGCCCTGTAAACTTGATTAATGTTATAAAACACTTGATACGAAGTAACTCTTTGTAAACTAGAATGTAATCAAAGCTGATGACGACGAGATGCCTACATTGAAAGTATCATTCTGTAAAACTGATTTATGAAAACGACGCAAAATAACAATGCATTGTAAACTTGATTAATGTAATCCAAGCTTAATAGTAACACTCTCTAAACTTGATTATTGTAATCGAAGCTTAAATTTTCTCGTTACAACGAATTTATCGTACAGCGCGGCGTCAGCGGGCACCGACCCTACTGTTAGCTAGTAGTATATACTATTGACTTATTCCTAGTTCTTGTTGAATATTGACATGTGGACAATGTGTAATGTTGTGAACCAGCGTCTCCTGCGACCTAAATATAGTACGTTGAATCGCAGACCTTGTTTTTGTTACCTTCTTACCCGGACCAAATAAAAAAGATAGAGTATAATACAACTGTATATTGTGAGGTGTAGGCTTAACAATAAATAGTGCCACGTACACATCACTAGCTTAACTTAAGGCCATCCCCCGATCAAACGACCTTGACCATACATTTGACGCGTTGCCGAGATCGCACAAAAACCCTATTTTTTTACTTATCTTAGTTCAAAATTGATCTAAAAAAAATTAAAACGGGGAATATGTAGTTAATGAAATTGTCTATCTATTGTCGTAAGTTTCAAATAAACGTAATTTGTAAATACTAGGGAGATGCTGAAAGTATGCTTCAATTTTAATAAATTGATATTACTTTGGTAGCTAATATCATGAGTATAATAAACAAAAATAGAAAATTTAAAACGGGGAAAGGAATGTTGATATACTGAAGATTATTGCTGTATTTTTATTATAACTTTGTAGCTTTCAAATTATGAGTTTATAAGGCTCTAAATACGGTAAATTACGGAATCTCCGTAGGGGAATGCCCTTAATAAGGCATAGTAGCCTGGAGACCAGTTTTTTGTCAAGATTTACTTTTATTCAGTCTGAACCTGCTTTTCCTTTATGATTTTTAGGGTTTCGTACCCAAAGGGTAAAAAGGGTCCCTGTTACTGAGACTTCTATGTCTGTCCGTCTGTCTGTCTGTCTGTCTGTCTGTCTGTCTGTCTGTCTGTCTGTCTGTCTCCAGGCTGTATCTCAATAACCGCTATAGCTAGACTTCTGAAAATTCTCACAGATAGTGTATTTCTGTTTCCGCTATAACAACAAATACTAAAAACAAAATAAAATTAATATTTAAGGGGGGTTCCCATACAACAAACGTGATTTTTTTGGGCTTTTTTGCTCGTTATCAATAATGGCAATAGTTAGGCACTTAAATTAATATTTACAAAGTCTTTAATTATATTTTCTATTTCATAATTAATAATAAAATTAAAATAAAATAAATGTTTAGGTGAGGCTCCCATACAAAAACACAGTTTTAGACCTATTTTTGCTCTACAACGGTACGGAACCCTTCGTACGCGAGTCCGACTCACACTTGGCCGATTTTTAAGCAACTTTTACAGCCTTGTAAAGAAAAAGACTTAGCAGCATTTTATTACGAAGAAAAGAATTCAACAAATCTGGATGGTGTGCCAAAATCTTTTCGTTTTCGCTTCGTTATAGAATCGCCGATGAAAATGTATGGAATTGACATAAGCGTTCGTTAGTATGACGTTGACGTTCGACTCGTCTTATGTCAATTCCATACATTTTGATCGGCGATTCCATAACGAAGTGAAAACGAAAAAGTTTCGGCTAAATGGCCAGGACAGAAACCAGGCAACTAAAGTGTTACATATAATTAATAGCACAAAGGACGGCAAACTCTAACCTACGCCTTTATGGTAGAGCGCACTATGAGTAAAGACTGAGGCGCCTACATAGCTTATACCTTTCTACGAGCTTTTGTCCATTGCTATGTTGAAGGTGTGTTATAATTTGGTATAACATGACCTGTGTAAGGCCACATCCTTAGGTCATGTTAAGCCCAAGTTTAGAGGTTTGGTTGAAATAAAAAAGTATATTTTTAAACAAAATATTTTAATTTATACAAAATATGTGACTTACCCTAATTTTTGTACAATTCATTAAATATAACTCTTACAATAAAAAATGAGCAGACGAGAAAAAATAAATATTCGTATTAACATATCGATAAAAAAATATTCTAATATTAGGGATAGTTACAGATAACATTATTAATTTGTTCTTACAAAGATTGAAGTTATAATTTATAAAGATTACATAATATTAAAATCAGTTTCAGTTCTAAAGTTAGTGCAACAGCGACAAAGTCAAGAGTGAGTCAGTTTTCTACTCCACTGGGCAAAAAATTAAGACCGACAGTGGGCGGAGATTATAATGCTAGTCACGTCCAGTCTTGGCCTCGTCGCATTTTGTTAGAGCTTATAGTGGATATAAATCCACCATTTGAATTTACATAGAGATAAAATTGTAGTATGTTTTAGGTTAACAAATTATATTTTCGTCTGTAATTTTATTTATCTCCTCTCGCTCATCATCTTGTCAAGATAAAGTTAAGTTCTTAACGTATAAGTAGGCGTCTCGTAATGGTAACTCTCTAGTCTTCTCACTTTCTGTGAGCTCGTCGGACCAAACGGGCAACCGTCTCGTCGGTTGGGGGACGTTTGGAGTGAGCTTAGAATACTGATGACTTTATAATACCTTACTGTAAGAATCTCATTGACTGACCGACCTCGTCCTAGTACACGTAACCGCCGTTGGAGTCGTAGCCCTGGCTGATGGTGGCCGGCACGCCGCCGGAGTAGCCGCCCGAGCCCCCGTGACCACCGCCGGAGCCACCGTGTCCACCGCCGCTGGAGTAGCCGCCGCCGCTGGAGTAGCCACCGGAGCCGCCCGACGAGTAGCCGCCTGAGCCGCCGCCGTGTCCGCCAGACGAGTATCCACCGCCGGACCCGCCGTGTCCTCCAGACGAGTAGCCGCCGCCGGAGCCTCCGTGTCCACCAGACGAGTAGCCGCCGCCGGAGCCTCCGTGTCCACCAGACGAGTAGCCGCCGCCGGAGCCTCCGTGTCCACCAGACGAGTAGCCTCCGCCGGAGCCTCCGTGTCCACCAGACGAGTAGCCGCCGCCGGAGCCTCCGTGTCCACCAGACGAGTAGCCGCCGCCCGAGGAGTAGCCTCCTGAGCCTCCTGAGGAGTAACCGCCCGATCCACCGCCAGATGAGTAGCCACCTGAGCCTCCGTGTCCGCCGCCGCTTGAGTAGCCACCTGAGCCGCCAGAGGAGTAGCCGCCGGATCCGCCGCCGCTCGAGAAGCCGCCGGACGAGAAGCTAGGTGTGCCGTAGCTGGTGGACGGTGGGGCGGCTGGGGCTCCGTAGGAGCTCGAGGGAGCTCCGTAGCTGCTCGACGGCGCCGGGGCGCCGTAGGATGACGACGGGGCACTACCGCCGAAACCGCTGCCTCCGAAACTGCTGCCCCCAAATCCTGAGCTTCCGAAGCCGCTGCTACCATGGCCACCACCGTGACCGCCTCCGAAGCTTCCGCCCCCGGATGGGGCTCCGTACGACGAGGAAGGCGCTGGAGCGCCATACGAGTCAGACGGTGCGGGAGCACCGTAGGAACCGGAGGGCTTGGATGGGGCCCCATAGGACGACGAGATGCCTCCGCCGCTACCGCCGAAGGAGCCGGAGCCGAACGAGCTGCTGAAGGATCCGGAAGAGGAGCTCCCGAACGATGGCGTGCCGTACGAGCTCGACGGGGTTCCGTACGACTGCGACGGCTTTGGGGCGCCGTAGGTGGTGGACGGGCCGGTGGGGACGCCGTAGCTGGTCGCCGGCGGTCGGGCAGGAGCACCGTAGCTCGAGGACGGGGGGGCTCCGTAGCTGGAAGACGGTGCAGGTGCACCGTAGCTGGACGAGGGAGCTGGGGCTCCGTAGCTGCTCGACGGCTTAGGCGGGCCATACGACGGTTTGGGCGGGCCATACGACGGTTTGGGCGGCCCGTACGACGGTTTCGGTGGGCCGTACGACTGTTTCGGCGGGCCGTAGGACTGCTTGGGTGGTCCGTAGCTGTTCGATGGCCGAGGGGCTCCGTACGAGGAGGAAGGTTTTGGTGGTAAGTATGATGAACTCACCGGAGCTGTAAAAATTGATATAATTTTATAAAGATCCGAAAATAATAGTTAAATGATTTCAATTCCGTTTTTAAGCAGCAAAAAGCTGTAGAAGATTCTCAAGTATACGAGTATTTTTTCTGTTTGGAACTCTTGATTGTTTTTTTTTACAAACTCGATTCAACTTTTCTCAGCTACCCAGATCTGTGTAAAGAAGTCGCAGTAACTAGTTGGTACAGCAAATAAACACGAAGAGCGATGATTGTAAAACACTTAAATATTACGTTTAACGTGGATTTTGCAATGAGTGTACATACTCGAGTATTCAGAAGCAGTTGCTGTTGTTTGCACTAACGGTTTATTGTAATGTGTCAGTGATATGTGCTAACACTTTTGACAAACGTTTTAGTCCAAACCAAAATGGGCTACTGGAATTTCGTATGCTATATTTTTAAGCAGACATGCATAAGCAACATCATTGCTGTCTAATAATGACTGATTTGAAACTGAGTTTATCGCAAACAGATGTTTCAAATCTTAAATCTTAAGTTTAGGGTAAGTATCCAGTGCAAATGCCAAAATTAACTGAGAACGCCTAATCTATGTTCAAAGTAACCAATGAAAATCATTTTGATTTTATTATTTACGTATTTTTTCATTTACCCACTACACATTAATTGCAAATAAGGAGTAGCTTATAAGAAGCCAGGGTCTACAGCGGTAAAACCGTTTTTTCATAACAATGACAAAAAAATATATATATTATATCTATAAATAATTGAATATAGTTACCATCACGTTTGTAATGCTTTTTCGGTGTAGCTGCCGTTAGCGTCACCGCCATTAGGACTCCGACCACCTGCAACAAATAAAATATAACAATTTATAGAACACAAAAGTTTTTGGGGAAAAAGATCGATATAATTATTTTATCCGAAGAAAGCTCAGTCTTTCATTATACTCCGAGTAAGGCCGTACTTATTTACATGGTCTAAACGCAAGTAATCGTTAGTTAAATTTAAAAAAAACTCCCATTTACAAGCAAAAAGCGGACAATAACTTCATACATAACATGTTAAACATGAGCATTATATATTTTAATGCGAAATGTGACTAAACATGTGAAAGTTTAAGAGGTAATGCAAATACTAATTGACATTGACCATAGTTTTTATTCAGCGCTTGTCTCCGAGTTGTGAAACCTCAAGGCTGCACTGCGGTCTTCCAGAACTTATCATTTGAGATGAGTAATTACAGTCTTACGAAATCCGACTCCATGGAATTGTTTTTACCTTCTATGTTGGACATGATTGTTTCGTGTAATTAAGTTTTAAATATTTGCCATTTACGAGATGAGCTTACGATGACTCGTAAAATATTTCTCTTAAGGCTTATCCCTTACTAATAAAACATTGTTTGTTGTGTGTATTTTATTACTTACATATTAAAATGATTGTAGTTCGTGACCAATCTTTTAATTTAAATCCATAAATTAATAATCCTAATCCAAACCCATCTTTCCATAATCATAATCTCATCGTATACTTAATGTATTGCTAGCTCTCCTAACTCCTTTAATAAATAATTTATGTTCGGAATGATTCTACAGACCGTAAGAACCCGAGTTAGTTTTGGGTTGAAATTGCTACGCTATCGTTAAAATTGAATTACTGTTTAAGTTTACCCCAAAGAAGTTTTGGGTCAATGGTTTCACGATCGAATAGTTTAAAATTGTATTAATATTGTAGCTCTTTAAATGAAACATAAATAATATTATCAACTTTCATATAAATTATAATCGATAAAACTTACAAATTATTATTACCATGGACAAATTACATTTGATCACGTGAAAATGGGCGAATATTATTGAAAATATTGTATGTAGTTTGTTTTAAAATGACATTAAATATAACCGTGCAGTAAATGGCTTACATAATTTGTTTTAATTAAAATAAAAATAATTATGTATGAATTTAATTAATTATTATTTAAGTACGCACTTAATTATTTCTGTGAGTAGTTCATTATAGTATCTATGGCAGATGTATTCACAGCTAAGCTTAATGTGGTACGTAATTATTAATTACTAAATGACTCCCGCAACTTCGTTGCACCAAAATTCATTTTTTTGCGCGGGAACCGTACATTTTTCCGGGGTAAAAAATGTCCTATAAGGACATAGGGACTCAAAGTATCTCCATTCCCACAAAAATTGGTTTAGCGGTTTGGGCGTGAAGAGCTGACAGACAGACAGATAGACACACTTTCGCATTTATAATATTAATAAAAGTGTGGATTGTTAATATGGCACATGTGATTTTTTTATGTTCTAGGTAGGTACTGCAGATTGCAGTCAAAAGTACATTTATTTTTAAGATTTAGATTTTAAAGTTACTGTACCTCTGACTGCTTCAAAAATAGTCAGAAACTATGCATTATATAAATAGATGTAAGGTATTATAAAATTAAAAGATAATGTGTCCTTTTTGTAGGCTGCAGTGAACTTTCGGTCTCTCGAGTTGAGAAGAAGGAAAACCTCCTTCCAAGTCATTCTTTTGTGAAAGTCAGAATTAGATAATGGCGGATGATGAGCGTTCAAACGATCACAAATCACAATGATCATGTGATCACTTAAAAGTTGGATCACGTGGGCACTTACATCTAATGTGAAAAAAATGTAGAGTCACCAAATTAACATAAAACTGTGGTTGCGCGCTCTATTAACCTCTTAAATACGAGTAATATTATGAAGAAGCAAAAAGACAAAGTGTACCTATTTAATAAATTATAGTATTATTGGAGTTTAACATAATATTCTATGAATATTTTGATGGCATTGTACTTATTTTATTTTTTACAATAGGTTTAAAAATAGAATATTAAAAAAATATTAAAAAAAATGTAGTAGCTTTGGAACTGAATTTAAATGCTAACTCTACATTTATTCAAATATTGTCTCTACAATAAATCGATTTGCTAATGGTTTTGAGAGACTTCGTTTTCATATGAATATCGACAGATAGTGTATTAAAATTGCAGTAGAAACTTTGCACTATAAATAATAAAATATAATATCTATGGACGCTTCACACCACGTCAATCTGGGACTTGTGTTACGGGTGCACCTATGTCACGACCGGATCTAGTCTAAAAATATAGAACGCTTTATGCAACTGTTTGCAAAACTCTGAAGTAACTGGAAACAATGAGTTCGCTATCAAAATGCAAATTCTCAACATAATTATATTTTCGCAGCCACTTTTATGTCGATTGTTCTGAAATTATCTCGATAGATACGGTTTATAGGGGTTCATAAATTTCGAATAGGTTTTTTATGTCTCATAAAAACCGACCTAAAATATACTTTCTAGAAAAGTCTAATAATAACTTCGAAAATTTTAGACCGTGCGTCGCATTTGTGCTGATGTACAAGTAAAGATTCTTTAAACATTACGATGTATAGACACCAGCAGAACCCAAGTTATTACTATACTGTAGCTGTATCTATACTTAATTAACATTAAATAACATTAAACAGAGTGAATGATACAAAATGCTGAAGCTGTGTTTTTAAAATCACCAATGATATCAGCATTACAACGTATCGGTGGGAGAGGAGGCGTAACTGGCGATGCATGAAGTACAAAATTGAAATGTCAAAATATCGGTGAAGGATATTGGACTATTTTCCTGGAAAATATACGGTTTACGCTGGATTTCTTTGAAGAAGGTATGCAGCGAAACTAGTGACACCTAGATATTCTTTCTGCGTTTTGCATTTCAAAACATATTAGGTTACTAGAAATTAGTTTCCCACATTTTTGTGTAGCATTACGTGTTTTAGCACGACCGCATTGTGTGCTAATTGTCACATCTCACGCACAATCTACCATAGAAATAAAACAGACGATTATGTGGAAGTTAACGTTAAATGATTAACTGCTGCACTCAGAGACGAATATTATAATTACTTTATTATTATAATGAAATGAAGTTTTTGACATAAATATATATTTTGTGAAACTCTTCAATAAGTTAACGTGAATAATAATAATCATTAAATATCTCTGAGTGCGGCATTTAAAGATCTTCATACCAGATCATAAGAAATAAACATAAAACTAATTTAACCTTTTGTTTACAATGATAATGCGAGATCTCAATAATTTACAAAAAATGTTAAACGTTAACGGCTCATTGTTAAATTAGTGTAAATAAAAGATTAACGGTGAGTTCGCACGAGTTCATTGTTACCGCTTCCTACTGCCGTCTGCCGTACTGATGGCTGATGAGTTCCGATTGCACAACCAAAGGTCGATGCAAAAACCTAATGTCAATGTGGATTATACAGATTGTGGGATTTAGTGCTTTCGCTGGCATTGTTACGAATTAGAGATTAATTCTTTTCGATACACGAGTTTATTTCATTCAGCATCAGCTAGCATGCTATTATATTTAAAGGCATACAAGAACTATTAATTATTCAATCTACATGATGGATTAATTATTATTATTATTGGCTTGTAGCAGTTTCTATCATACAGACGTAGAAAAATTTAGTTTTATTTCGATTTCGCGGGGCGTGGAATCCTGGAGTTCAAAGTTTTCTAAAGGTTGGAAATTGCTATTTTTAATATGTAATGACTAATGAATAATGATTTGACTCTACTACTATGTTAAATATTTGGATAGGTACAATACGCTATAAATTTTGATATAACGATGTTCTGTGTCATCATAATTTTGTATAATATGCCGTATCTGGCATACTGTACATTATGTTATTTAAAACACATAATATGACATGGCATATTATGTTGTGTATGTCAGCTAATGTTCCGAGTTAGTCACGTGCGAATCCAACCTTTACTTTACTTGAGAAAAGGCGAATGGCTGAGGGGTCAGTAATGACTAGTAGGTTCATAAAGTAATATTTTTTTGACATTTCTGCCTCTTTTCCTGTTTCTAGGCTTGTGAAAACCCAGCATGGTCACACTTATTGTGTAGGAGGGAAAAGTAAGTAATGTTATGACGTTTTTCATCCGGATTCTAAGGCGGAGAAGAAATTGTCTAAAACACTCAATCATTTTGGAACTATAAGACTGAAATTGATTCCATTGTTGTGTAATCTTATTATTATATCTGAATTTTTTATAATTTTTTATCCAGATTTCGGAGAACAGCAAGTAAACAAAGGTGCAAAATACAATAGTCATTATGCTTATCATTACAAACAAAATAGGTTTAGCGAAATGACATAACGGCGAAAGTTAGCGGCCGGCAGACGCTGCGCGTCGTACATGCTGCTTTCCTGTCGAGTCGTAATGTCAGCCCAATACAAATGCAGCGATGTACCGCGCTCGCGGCCATACCGTCGGGTTACATAACCCGTGACCTGTGGTTTTGACGTTTGTATGTCAACTCTAATGGCGGTATTAATTTTTGTACGAGAAACAATTAACTTTCACACACGCGTACTTTGCGGAGATAATGAAGGATAAACTCGGTTTAACGTACCGACAAAGCTTATTGTTATAATATGAGTCGATGAAGAACGTTTAAAGCTTCATGACCTTATTTCTTTGATAAAAGCAAACTGGATGTGCTTCACAGATACTCTACATTCTGCAATGTACAGTATACATTCCTACGTCGCTTGGTAATTATCGCTCTTAATAGTCAGTAAGCTACATTTCTGAATGCTAGTTCATTCAGAACTATAGCTTAGAAGCTGCAACAGTCTGAGATAACTCACTGAGGTAAAGTCTATTGTAATAGGATTAGGGTGAAGCCAAACGAGCGTAATTTGTGAGTTGTGAGTCGCAGAATATCTGCCGCGTAAATATCTTTTCATACCAATCATGATTCACAAAATTACGCTCGTGTGAATCAAACAGGACTTTTGTATGAAACTGACTGCAGCAGAATTCTGCCGAACTGAAATTCTGCGACTCACAACTCACAAATTACGCTCGTTTGGCTTCGCCCTTACTTTATACGTTAGACTATTGTTCATTTTATAGCATGCTTGATTGCTTGATTTTACCGACAACTTAAAGTGCGCCGAATTTTGTTTATTGGGTGCAATCGCACATTTTCTCTGTGATAAAAATTATCCTTTCGCGATACTCAAAGTATCTCCATACCAAACAGCAAAATCGGTTCACCGCCTTAATCGTGAAGAGGTAACAAACAGACACACTTTTGCATTTATAATATTATTATGGATGCTTTCAAATTGTCAAAGTATTCCTCAAAACAACGATTTCGGCTAACGAGTCATATTGTGTTAGAGTGGGTAGTTGTGGAAGATCTCCGTGAGTGATAACACGCGGATGTACACAGAAACTCTATGTGTTCTTGTTCTTCCTTTCTTTTGTTGTTCTCGTCATTATGCCTAATTATTATAAAAGTATTTTGTTGTATTACAACGTTATTTTATAAAGAGCCGTTCTCGAGGGTTGTTCTATAGCACTTTTAATATAAAAAAATAAACTGTGAAAATATTAGCACTAAGTATATAAAACTAGATGACGTCCGCAAACCCCGTTGCGCCAAAATTCGCTTATCGCGCGGGAACTTTAAATTTTTACGGGATAAAAAGTATCCTATGTTCTTTCTCGAGACTCAAAGTATCTACATACCAAATTTCAGCAAAGTCGGTTCAGTGGTTTTGGGCGTAAAGAGGTAACAGACAGACAGACATATATGTCTATAGACACATTTTCACATTTATAATGTTAAGTATGGAAGTATGGTGCCAACATTAATTTAATTGACTTTTTTTTTCAAAATTATTACCGTTTAAGCTTACTTCGCCAGAGCTTAAAATAAACCTAACTAACCTTATCGGCCCAGCTGTTTATTTTTCAATATAAGAAGAAAAAACTAAGTTCAAAGGTCTCTTGTTTTAGGTCACTGGCATAAGCTATTGCCATATGAACTTTGCAATAACAATAGAAAGTATTTAAGAACTCTTTAGCAATAAAAATCCTTGTAAAACTAGATGGTGTAACTCTCTTTATTAGATTCGAATATTAAAGAAAAATGTTTTATTAATAAATTATTACAATAACTTCAAATATTATTTTATTAAATAAATAAAATAGCTAAATATTTAAAAACATTATATAGCCTTTTTTCAGAAACTGAGTATTTATTCATGCGTAATTCTTCGCGCGAGTTTTGAGGAACTATAAAATATATATTTTATATTACATTTCTTTGTTTTAACAAAACTAATAGTACGGGAGCCCATAGAACATTTTTTTTTTGATAACTATCAAGCTAATTTTTTTGTGAGTAGCTTCATTTTGATAAGACGAACAACATTTTTATTTGCGAAAAATCTCGAAAGTGGTAGCTAACATAGAAAGGATTTCATACTTTAAATTGATGGTCCTAAAATATGGACTGTTTCATTTGTAGGACAATGGTACAAATGATGTAACTAATAACCTATCAATATACTTTTAATGTTGTTATTTTATAAACTTCCAGATTTCAGGTCTTCTGACCACCTGGAAACTTTTATAATTAAAAATATTACTTAATTTTGGTATCTTATGATCACGTCACATCTAAAACGCCCATGTAACTTACGCACACGTGATCGTTAGGGCGTTAGTTACGCGTATTGTGCGATTTTCTTGCGCATCGTGCGAGTTTAGGCGTAACGCGTAAAGCTCACGCACTTGACGTTGCGTCATCGCGTCATGACCCACGTGACCATATTTTCCTTACCAAAGTGGGACAAATACGGACTCGCGCTCAAAAGTCGCAGAACGCTGTAAGGACTGAGAATATTACCTAAGAACGCGGTATTTATTGTACAATTTATCTAATAGAGAATAGTGACTTCCCAGAATAAGGGAACCAGTCGAAAAAAGTGTTCTCTGGTAACATCTTTCGCTGAACGGAATATTGCGGTAAGTATCGAAAACGCAAGGTTCAAGGTGGTTTTATAAGATACTTATTTTTGCATTATTTTTATTTTTTAAATAAAATAAAAATAAAATAAAATATATTTTTATTCAAAATGGGTATCATGATACACTTTTTGAAAGTCGTAGAAAGAACGAAGAAACTACGTTGCCTACCACCGGTTCGGGAACTTTTTTTGCATTAATCTTGCTTTTTTACGAAAAACGGGACATTTTAAACCTAGTGGGGGACAGCGGGACAAACGGCCTAAAAGTCGAAAACGGTAAAAACAGAACAATCCTGCAGAAAGCGTGACGTATGGTCACGTAAGTTGTGACATGTCATGACGCGGAAGAGACCTTGACCCCTCCGCTTTCTATTCGTCAATGCTCGCGAGATAGTGCCGTATGTTTTGTAATAATTACTCCATAGTACATAGTGTACTTCAACGTATATAAAAAGTTGTTTCCCGCCGTCTGTTTTCATATGCTTAAATCTTTAAAACTACTGATTTTGATGAAATTTGTCGCAGATATAGAGTGAGGCGCATGAAAAGGCCGGCATTGATTAATTTTTATTTCGAACACGGTTCCTGTGGAATTATTTTGCACCAAAAAATAATTGGCTGTAAAAAACTCTGAAAGTGAAATGAAAACGAAGTAACACGGCCCTAAAAAACTTTACACTGCAATAATTATTACTCCAATTTTCACATTTCACTGCTAGCTCCTCAGTCTTCTTGCATACCCTAATAATGTGATTAGAATCTGTGGAGATATTTACGAGTGTCGGAGTGCAGTTCCGGGCGCGTCGACAATGACGTTGCGTCACGACGCCGCAGTTGCGTCACCGCGCCGCGTGCGGTACCGTGCCGCGGGTCAGGACTATATTATGGAAGAGTAACTGACTCAAAAAATACGTCCTAGCTTAGTGTTTATGACAGTATGGATCTATATTTGAGCAGGCAAAAGAAATTATAATTTTAAGCTGTATTGTATTTCGATGGGTCGGGCACACAAATGCAAATATTTTTATACTTACTGCAAAATGCCTATCATGGGTCAGGAATTAGCCTGGCGAGAAGAATCTGCATCGGAATCTGTGGATATCAGCTGATTTTTTGCGAGAAAAAAAAAAACTATCCTATGTCCCTTCCCTGAAAACGGAGCACCCCCAAAACAATTTCTTCTAAGCCCCCAAGGCCCAAGGGTTTAAAAGAAAAGAGGAAACAGACACATATTTACAGTACTTACCACTATGGATATTAGTCTAATTAATTTCAATCTTAATTAGATTGAAATTAAAAGTTTTCCTTTCTAATAATCTAAGAATAATAATTAGTCTGTAATGAGAAACTCGATAATTAGTTATTCCATCAATTTGGTATAATTCAATATACCGCCTCTTTGCTTATCGAAAATTGTTTCAGCAATTTCAAACAGAATAAATAATTGTAATTATTTCATTATATTTCATTTGTTTTCCAATAAACTTTCTTAATATCGATTTATTGATTAATACCGATAAGAAATTCAAGTACTCTCCTAAGCTTTAGTTTTGAAGTGCCTTTGAAAAATTTTAACTAGAAATAATAAAAAAACGATAGCTATCATTAGCGTACGCACGTGGTTACTGGTTAGAGCTAGAAAAGTTTAATTTGGCATAAACATCTGAAGTTCGCGATAATGTTGAGAGCCAGTTTTTAATGAGAGTCGATTTGGCGAAACTTATGTCACTCATTTACAAGTAATCTTCTTTTATGATATTTAGATACTTAGGCTGCTATAGCCTAAGTATCTAAATATCATAAAAGATGAAAAAACACGATGAAAAAATAGAGAAGGTATCAAAGCGCGATAAAGCCTTCTATGGGGTGTTTATAACTTATATCCATACTTCATATTATAAATGCGAAAGTGTGTCTATCTGTCTGTCTATTACCTCTTCACACCGAAACCGCTGAACTGATTTTGCTGAAAATTGGTATGGAGATGCTTTGATTCCCGGGAAAGGACATAATTATGGGGCAATGGAGTTGCGGACGTCATCTAGTTAGTAGGGTTATGTCAAGACCAGCGGACAAAAACATTGCATTGACAACCCGATCAAAAAAGGCCCCCATTTACGGAAAGGTCGATCGTTCAGGTCGGACTGACCGGACTCATTTTGTGTATTCCCGTACATGACTCCTAGGTCGTCGGCCTGCGACCAGTCCTGCCATTGATCGGCTTCTCCGTATATGAGGGCCTTAAAATCCGCCCTCTGCCTATGAAACAATTTCTCCAACACATTGTACAACTCAGTTATTTTGCATCCAGTTGCAAAAAGTCGGGTTCCCTGCCAATAAAGCATTCAGTTGAGACATCAGCATGTCGTCGTTTTTGCGCGGAGTCGATGGAATCGAGAACAATATACAATTTACGATGGGAGCGGTTTTTGTGCATTGACGTGTAGTTACTTCGCAATGCACTATTTATATGTCTGGCGGTGTAGTCAACTCTCGGTTCTGATATCGTCTGGTGAAGATTACCTGCCCTATTATTATAGTATCCTAGTATTCCAGATTTTACAATTCTACTTATATTATACAGGGTGTAACAAAACAAAGTGATAGTATGTTGTCTGGTGAAGATTACCTACCCTATTATTATAGGATCCTAGTATTCTAGATGTTACAATTCTATATTATACAGGGTATAACAAAATAAAATGATAATACTTTAGGTATGTATGTGTCCCCTATATAGAGTTTACCGTGAAAGTATCAGCGCTGAAAGAGATTTTTTTGTGATTTGTTTGTACTATCGAGGAAATTGTTTCCTAGGCAGTTGACGGACTTACGTCATTTGGTTGGGTTATGTCAATTCAATACTAGTTGTGATCTAACGGCTAGGTTTGATGAAACCGACCAAATTATGTAGGTCCGCCATCTGCCTAGGAATCAACTTCTCGAATATACAAGCGCCACAGCGCGGCCCAATGAATTCCCCATACAAATTTAAAAAAAGATAGTAGATGTTGCCTGCAAACTTCGTTAGCAATTCGTTCGTAAGGAGAGAACCGTAAATTTTTCTTAATATTGAAAACTTTCCTATGCCTTTTTCAGGGCTTTTCCACATATCGATTAAAAATGCAGTATCATGTGATAGGTAGAGTAGGAGCATAAAAAATGAAAATGAGAAATAAAAGATCCGAAATAACTCCAAGTAAAAATGTTCGTGAAAGCGGATATTTGTGTATTTCATTACCATTTTTAATTAATATTTGTTATGAATGACTGCAAGTGGGTCAGTTAATATTGCGACACCAGAAATTCAGTTATCAAACGTATCGTCAAAATGCGGGCATTTCGCTTTCGACATTACTATTTTATCAAAATCACTTTATTACAAAATGTAAAGTCTGCTCCATTTTTTTTTAAATTACATATTATCTAGTATATTATCATTTCAATTTTCGTTCTATCAATTGTGACCAATGTCTATCACTGCCTTGTTTTTATTAGTATTTTTCTATCTGTGACGACTTGTAATTGGCCTTTTCGTATTATAAATTTAAGATTCTATATATGTACCTTTATAAACTGTAAGTTTTCCAAAAATTAAAAAAATAAAATACAATTTTTTTAAATCGGTAGTCCATACAAATATTATAATAGCCAAAGCCTCTCTATACCATAAAGTCACAAAATCAATTTTGATGAAAATTGGTGTGGAAATGTTTTTCTCCGTAAAATAACAGGATAGTTATCATGACAAAATGCATGTGCACTGTACCTACAGATTTCATGAAATGAAAGAGAGTAAATTGGATAAAAAACACATGTACTATCAGAGAAGTTGATTCCTAGGCAGATGGCGGACCTAAGTAATTTGGTCGCGTTACGTCAAACCCATCCGACCGATCACAGCTAACATTGAATTGACATAAGCTGACCAAATGACGTAGGTCCGTCAACTGCCTAGGAATCAATGTCCTCGATGGTACATTACTTATTTTAAACATTTAAAAAAATAATAATAGTAATGTGCCCTGGAGGATGCCTTTTGTAGGGCAAAGGGCAAACAAGGAAAAATTTAATCATTTCACTTTTATTTAACGTGTGATAGTGTAAAGAATCCCAAAAAGGATACCATTTTCCGGACCGAAAATAATGGAGCTATAAAATCTAATAACGCTTAGAAAACTTTTCCAGCATTTTCAGTTTTCTTCTTTGGTCATTAAATTTTGAACTTTAACTATATTCTCTCAGGTATTAATATTTATTGACCACTTTGCAAAGTAAAAACTTAGTATTTTCTTTTACAAACTATTCTAGTGGGAGAAAATACTTTTAACAGAAAGGGAAGCGCTTTAAGAGAAAAGTTAGTTTCTGTATTTACATAAGTAATTTCATCATCATCAGAATAACTGCAAACGTTGCTAATTCCAAGGTTTGTTTTAGTATAATAATTTTTCTTTTTACTAAACAAGAAAAAAATCAATATCCGTCGTCGAGCGAACCTAACAAACAAAATAATTTAACTCTTTCAAACTCAAACTCAAACTCAAAATTTTTTATTCAGAATATTTTTTTTCAAATATTCTCTGAACGTCGGGACTATACTGGTGCCTACCACCACCACCACCACCTTTGTATGTAAATAAACGCTTCAATGCTTAATCCACACCAAATAATAAATGCGAAAGTGTGTCTATCTGTCTTATTGTCTGTTACCTCTTTACGCCAAACCGCTGAACCGATTTTGCTTAAATTTGGTATGGAGATAGCTTGCGGCCCGGGAAAGGACATAGGATACTTTTTATCCCGGAAAAATGTACGGTTCCCACGCGATAAACGAGTTTGGGCGTAACGGAGTTGCGGGTGTCATCTAGTAAATAATAATTATTATAAAGCTAAAATTAATGACAACTTAATTAAAATTTCAATAATTCAACTTTTAATTAGAGCTTACGCGCTTTTAAACGAAGCCTTTGAGAGAGGCTTATCTTCCTTTTTTATTTATTACGAAGTAAAAGCTTTTTAAAGTTTTATACGATGTTCAGCTTTTGTTGTCTTTCATGAAATTATAATGATTTTCTCATAAAAGGATTAAATTTCCATTGATTTTTTATTTTCATGCATCATGAACTTAATATAACATTAAAACCTTTAAAATGTGTTTTCATTCAAACATCAGATAATGTACTTTTAGCGATGGGTAGAACTTAGCTTTTTGAGTTTTACTTAAGTGTTCTGTACCTATTTTTCATTATCATTAAATCTACTATATTAACTGCTTGCATAAATAATTTTGATAACAGAAAAATCGTCAAGCTATACTTTTCTACAAAATTAAAAAATCCTATACCTACCCTGTTTATATATATTTTTTTTATTAAATAAGGGGGCAAACGAGCAAACGGGTCACCTGATGGAAAGCAACTTCCGTCGCCCATGGACACTTTTAAGAGGGAATAGGGTGATAGGGGAGGGTAGGGATGGGAAGAGAAGGGAATAGGGGAGGGAAAGGAAGGGAATAGGGTAGGGGATTGGGCCTCCGGTAAACTCACTCACTCGGCGAAACACAGCGCAAGCGCTGTTTCACGCCGGTTTTCTGTGAGAACGTGGTATTTCTCCGGTCGAGCCGGCCCATTCGTGCCGAAGCATGGCTCTCCCACGTATAAAATCTATTTCTCATAGTTAGTAAAAATGTTTTTTTTTAAATAATAAAATGAACTTACCAGGAGCTTAAAGCACGTCATGTTGTCTGCCCCGCGACCCCTGTAACACAGCCACTGGTATTATAACTGACTATAAGTAATCTCGCATCAAATTATCTACAACCTCACGTTCAACATAATAACTCGTATAAAAAGTGGGAAATATTGATTTCCTCAATGAGTTTAAAAAAAAAACCAAGGAATTCTCGATTTTCTGAATTATGAAAATTGAGATTTTTGTTATTGGTTATTCCGAAAAGGATTCCGTAAAGAATTCCGCAACTCACCGAGTAGGTGACGAAAACACGCTAGGTAAAAGCGGTACGCGCGGCAAAACTACTTTGCGCGCTCACTAACGCATCTTCACTATATATGTCCTCCCCTTCCCTTAGCTCTGATACAATTCTGATCATATACAATCACATCTCAAATTTTGCTAATGATCAAAATGAATATTAGAATTGTCTACTATGTCCTTTGCCAGGACTCTTAAGTAATATTAGAAAGTTATATTACTTAAGAGTCCTGGCAAAGGACATAGGATAGTTAGCATCTAAAAAAAATGTACGGTTCTTGAGAATGTAGGCGCAACAAAATTGCGGTCATAATCTAGGTACATAGAATACATATACATTTACGGGGGAGAGCCATGCTTCGGCACGAATGGGCCGGCTCGACCGGAGAAATACCACGTTCTCACAGAAAACCGGCGTGAAACAGCGCTTGCGCTGTGTTTCTCCGAGTGAGTGAGTTTACCGGAGGCCCAATCTCCTACCCTATTCCCTTCCCTACCCTCCCCTATTCCCTTCCCTACCCTCCCCTATTCCCTTCCCTTCCCATCCCTACCCTCCCCTATTCCCCTCTTAAAAGGCCGGCAACGCACTTGCAGCTCTTCTGATGCTGCGAGTGTCCATGGGCGACGGAAGTTGCTTTCCATCAGGTGACCCGTTTGCTCGTTTGTCCCCTTATTTCTAAAAAAAAAATACATATATGATAGAATACGTACATACATAGAAAAAGCACTGAACTTAATAATAGACTAATCAATGAAACATTCCACCAATTATCACTCATCTTTGAAGCAATTACAATTATTTTATTTACTTGATTTTGAAATGCTATTAAAATAATAGTTTAAATACTATTTATAATATGTGACATTTGTGCGCCAACGCATTTTCTTCAAAGGGTTCAAGGAAATCGCCGAATTTACGCCGGTTTTCAGTGAGGTCGTGGTATTTCTCCTGTTACGTCGAGTTGCAGGCATTAGCATGACTACAGAAGAAATGCGAAATATCAGAAGCACAAACAGATTTCAGGGATGGGGTTTTTTCAGAGAATGGAAACTTGCTGGGTACTTAATCAAATTGCACTCGATAATCTCGACAGATTTAATCTCAAACTTCTAAATGCTAGAAGAACATTGAAAGCTTGTTACTTAGTGACGCGTTGTGTAAAATCCTATACATTTTTTAGGGTTCCGTAGTCAACAAGGAACCCTTATAGTTTTGGTCTATCCGTCCGTCTGTCTGTCTGTCCGTCCGTCTGTCTGTCCGTCTGTACGTCTGTCTGTCCGTCTGTCTGTCCGCAGTTTTTCTCAGAGACTATAAGGCCTACAAAGCTGTAATTCGGCATGAATGTACATCTTAATGACGCCGATAAAATGGTATATAATATAAAATCTTTAAATTTTTTTTTATGGTACCTCCCATACGCACCAAGCGGGGGTGATTTATTTTTTCCACGTCCATCCCACCGTATGGGGTGTCGTTGGATAGGTTTTTTAAAAATATTATGAGTATTCAAGGACCATTTTTCGATTTAGGGATCCATTTGTGAAATATGAAGTTTTAAAGTGGAAAAAATCGTTAGAGTCCAGTGTCCCCCCCTTCTACCAGCTTAACGGTTGCTTCTGGAAATGTAAAAAATTCACGGAGGTAGGAAATATGCTGAATTTAAAAGGAAAACTATCACGGCTAAGAAGACTTCATAAGTTATTGAGTAATAGTCGATCAACTAAAAAAATTGTATTCGGAGAAGTATAAAGGGAATTTTCGTTCAAATTCCTTTGAACGTAACTGAGATGATGTTGTTAGTAATGTAAAAGCGTTATAAATGTACATTCAATAACTATACAAAAATTATCAAAAACTAGCGGTACTACGGAACCCTTATATTGCTCGTGGCCCGACACGCACTTGGCCGGTTTTATTTCTACCGACGTTGTCGAAATTATCCTAGTCACACACTCTGATCTTTATGCCAACGAAAACTTGTCTCACGGGTCTATTTCGCAAGCTAAATCTTATGGAATACCAAAAAATAAAAGGGCTATCAAAGCTACTAAAACAATTTATCAACAAAAGTAATTAATTGCCTTAATCAATTTATAATGAGAAAGATGCTGTTGGTAACGTAAATTAATTTGTTTTCTTATTTTTCTCGTTTTATTAAGTAAAATATAATATTATTTGTAATTCGATTAATTAATGGGAATAATCTTTTTGAGGAGCTCTAGAGATTTTAAATATTTAAATAATAATAATTTTGTTGTATCATGTTTTTGTACACGTAGAAATTAAAAATATGAATAAAAAGTATAATTTTTAAAATATATAATCTAGCTATACCTATTATACTACAGAGGTTCTCAACCTTTTTGGTGGCGGAATTCTTTAAAGAAGTGTCAATTTTATGATTTTTATCAACCAAAACATGTTTTGTCTTTGATGTCTAATTGCCTCCATGCCGGTGTTTAATGACATTCCTAAAAACAATTTACGTATCGCTCGCGGACCCAATACAAGGCCTTTGCGAAACCACAGGGCTCCGCGAAGCACACTTTGAGGATGTATGATCTTTATTTTATAGCATAATGATATAATGATTATTCTTAATTACAATTTTAAAAAAATACGTTTAATTTCGTGAATTGAAGGTATTCCAAGAAGTACGTTCTTTAGAGCAATAATTTTCCAAATGTCGATACTGAAAAAAATACCAACCCACTTTTGACAGGATCTGCCATTTAGAGATAATTTTCGTCAGGGCACATGTTACCCATTAATCACAGACCGTTTCTTACTTCTCAGTTTCCATGCCACGTTGGATTTTTTGCTATCATTACCAGTACATAATGTGCTCGATTTTTATTCTATTCACTCTTCTTACTCTTTCATAAATAGAATACTGTGAATAGAATATTATGAAGCAATGAATATAATATTATAAACCTTTTTGTTATGTGGATTATTTTGTCATTAAATAAAATATAATAAACAGTAGACCATCTTATACAAGACTGTCTGAATCAGGCACGCGCATACAGCATCTCAGATAACTTTAGAGAGCAGAACAATGCAGTATTACGATTGTGTGAAAAAATCGGCCAAGTGCGAGTCGGACTCGCGCACGAAAGATTCCGTACCGTTATAGAGCAAAAATAGGCCAAAAATTAAATTTTTATTTTATTTAAAATATATTATTATTATTTATTAAATTACACATATAATTAAGGCCTTTGTGAAAATTTCAAGTGTCTACCTGTTGCCACTATTGATATCGAGCAAAAAAAGCCAAAAAAATCACGTTTGTTGTATGGGCCTTAAATATTAATTTTATTTTGTTTTCAGTATTTGTTGTTATAGCGGCACCAGAAATACACAATCTGTAAAATTTTCAAAAGTCTATCTATAGCGGTTCTTGAGATACAGCCTGGAGACTGACAGACAGACGGACAGACATGGAAGTCTCAGTAACAGGGTCCCGTTTTTACCCTTTGGGTACGGAACCCTAAAAATCAACGAATTATGTAATATGTAGCCGTAGGGTCTATCGTGTCAATTGTCGTGTCAAACAGCTGTCATATGTCACGAAATAGCTTCCACATGTCACGATATAGCTGTCATATTATGTCTGTCTGACACGACATATTTTGACACGAAAGACCCCACGGCTACATAGCGCAAAACATCCCTCATTTCAAGAGTAAGGCTGATATGTTTATTAAATTGACGTTGACGTATGACGTTGAATTTTGCGTATGAGTTTTCCTAAGAAACAGATTGAAAATAGGTTGGGATGATGGTTAGCGATTATTTATCAGAGGCAACACCGAATTAGTTAAAAGTGCGTTTCTAATTTCTAAGACCCTTTAAACTCCGCCTAGGAGCAATGTATAATAGTTTGGGTCCCAGGATGGGACATAATATTGTGAAGTTACCGTTATAGATATTGTTTTTATAATTGTAAAATGTACGGTTACCGTGCCTTAAACGAACTTCGGCACAACGAAGTTGCGAAAACATCTAGTATAGTAAAAAAGTAGATCAGTGTACCATCTTGAATTAATGCGATTTTAATAGACAGGAAAAAACGAGCAAACTGTGTATCGCGGTTGAAAGGTTAGGAATGTTACTGTTGTGACGTAACGCTGAGACGGGAGCGCTCTGCGGTCATAGAGAGTACCGACACAGAAGTCGACAACTTTTGTTTGAGGCACTCGAGCAGGTGTTGTCAACCGGTGTTGCTTAATATCCATACTAATATTATAAATGCGAAAGTGTGTCTGTCTATCTGTTACCTCCGCACTCTTAAACCGTTGAACCGATTTTAATGAAATTTGGTATGGCTTTGAGCACCGGGAAAGGACATATGATACTTTTTATTCCGGAAAAATTTACGGTTCCCGCGTGATAAGCGATTAATCTATAATCTAGTTTTAATAAACCATAAAACTTGTAATGAAGCCATCGGATACAATTCGGATACAAATATTGTTTCTTAATATTGGCCGCAAGTCGCAACGGTTCGTATGTTACACGGTAATCGTATATCTTCTTACCACTATCCTTTTCGGTCCTTAACATACCAAATCATCCAAATAAGTTTAGCTTAAGATGAAATAGCTAACAGATATATACTTTCGCATTTATAATATTGTCTAGTAACTATAGTATGGATTAATATCTAGAACTTTTTAACTGTTAATATTCTAATCGCTGTTAAATTGACTTAGATAAGTCAAATTTACAAAATATATCGCCTTAAAGGTTGAGAACCCCTGCGTATTAGTACATAGTATGTTAGAAAAAATACGCACATTACTTCAGTAAATATTTATTTGATTAATGTTACGTTGGAGCTGTCTCTAATGACGAAACTGGTATAGGTCAAGTCTCAGTTTTACCACTTTTTATACAGGGGACAGCCAACATTTGGCCTTCGCAAGAATTTTTTTTTCGTTTTTTTTTTCTTTATTTCGGAAGAAATTGTTGCATAGCAATTAAGCCGCCTTTTGGATTATATTTAGTAAATAAATAGTTTAAAATTTTGATTTCTATGATACAACGTGTAAATGCAATTAAAGAATATTCATTTTTAGGTTCCGTACGAAAAGGGTAAAAACAGGACCCATCTATTACTAAGACTTCGATGTCGGTCCGTCTATCTGTCCGCTATAACAAGAAGTACCAAAAAAAAATAAACCAAACATTAACTTCCTTCCATTGGTACGGAACCGTTCGTGCGCAAGTCCAACTCGCACTTGGCCGATAAGATTTATTTTATTTTAGCTCATAGCTTCCATACCCAGCGTATAAATTGTGTACCCATGTGCGTATTTTGACCCAGACTCAAGCCCTTTTGATGTAATAGTACAGGTTCCCTAGAACAAAAATTTTTTTTATTACTATCAAGCAAATTTTTCGTGAGTAGCTTCATTTTGATAAGACGAACAACAATTGTCTTTGCGAAAATTCTTGAAAGTGGTAGCTAACAGAAATAGAAAGGATTTAGTATTCCAATTTGATGGTCCTAAAATATGGATTGTTCTTTTTGTAAGACAATGTTACTCTAAATATATAACTATTTAACCTATCAATATATACAAAAAATCAGCTGGTTAGCTTACTATCTCTGTTAGCTACCACTTTCGAGAATTTTCGCAGAGGAAATTGTTGTTCGTCTTATCAAAATGAAGCTACTCACGAAAAATTTGCTTGATAGTAATAAAAAAAGAAAATTGTTCTAGGGAACCTGTACTAAAAATCTACGTTACCTTTTGAAGTATATTACCAAAAAATATAGACAATATCTTTAAATAGAAAGGATGTGATGTCGATTTTTTACCCTTTTCCTTTATCAATGTCAATCCCGAAAAGAGAAATGGACTTCCGAGGACTCTATAATGATAGAGGGGCAAAATCTAAAAGCGATTCGTTTGAAATAATATTACATCTGTTGTGTACAGGGCCCGATCAAGCTATTTAGCCGCTCCGTGCAAAAATAATTTTTGCCTTCCTTTACATAATTATTATACAGAAAGCCATTGTCATAAGCTAGTTTTGTTGGGAATATATAAATAAAGTAGGTTGGAAGGTAAAATTCTCAAAGAAAAAAAGGGTGCTGGATGGCCAACAGCTATGTTGGAAGAAGAAGAAGAAGGCGTAAGTAAATTTTGCCGCCCCTCATTTTTTGCCGCTCTGGGCAAATGCCCGGCTCGCCCCCCCTTAGATCGGGCCTTGGTTATGTATGTAAATTTTACTGCATCGCATTATACATTACAATGTTAGAAATAAAATACAGTAGGTACATGTAGTACTAAATAAAGAAATAAATAAGTAATAAGTAATTATTATTATTATTGCGGTTACAATTTTCCCGGTAATTTTGGTCGACAAGCGGAAAATCATTAATGATCTTAAGATACGTGATACTATAGGTCTACCAGAATCTGATGGCAAAAAGTGAGAAAATAAAATGACTCTAGCAATACGGGGGTAATTGGAATAAAACATTTTGATCAGTTTTTCTTCTTATAGCGGCTGATTCTGTGTGTTAAACATGCAAATATAAAAATTTATCCAATGATCAAGGATATTTTTTAAAAATCTGCTGTCAAAAATTGCCATCAGATTCTGGTAGACCTATAGCTCCTGCTTCAAATAAATTATTATTGAAATAACTGCAACCTCGGTCATAGATGAAAATGTAAAACACGCTTTGTGATTCGTACGTTATAGTGGGTTTACATTTTTCTAATCCAGTGATCCAATCCAGCACTGGATTGATACAGGAATACTGTAAACGGATACTGGAATGAATTGGAAGACTGAATAGTTTTCTCGTTGCGTTGTTTGATTGAGTTGACCAGAGAAATTTACATATAACCCGACCGAATAACGTAGGTCCGCCGTGAATAAGCTATTTGATAATACAATAATGACTTGTAAATCCATTTAATAATGCCCAAACACGGTCGCAAACGCAATCTTCAAATGGAGTTTTGTTATTGTAATTAGCCGCTAACTCTTTGCGACACCTCTATTATTGAAGGGCATTGTTTATAAAGAGGATAATGATTGCCACATTATGTCTCTGAAGCCTACTTTCTAGTATCCCATAAGGCTCGATTTATGCGTCCGCGCGACAGAGCGGTTTGACCGCTACGCGACGCGACCGCACCGCTATTTACATACAATTGCTTGTGATGTCGTTGTGTAATGTCATAATGTGTAGCGACTAGCGACTAAACCGCTCGGTCGCGCGGACTCATATAAATCGAGCCTCAGTTAATGTTTCCAAAAATGATTATACACTGAACAATGTTAGTATCAACGAAATTGATCCATAGAAATATAGCGGATTTATGTAATTGGTCGGGTTATGTCCAGCTTCTCCACTGTTCATTACTAAATAGTAAACACTAATTTAGGTTTTTCTAAAATTTGCATTTTTCTATGATTCCCAGATGGAAATAATCCAATGTGTTGTAATAAATAAATACACGTGACATACATTTAGTATGATTAATATGCGCGGTGCTACAATCTAAACAGTTTTGCATGTATAAATTGATAAATTAAGTATATTTCTCTATGGACGTTTGTTCTGAATTTTTTTTTCATTTTCTCCACTATGTCATTTGATTTACAATCCCAGGGTTAATTATCAAGAAGACGTAAGAGGATAAAGTAGGTATAGGTCTACCAGGATCTGATGGCAATTTTTGACAGCAGATTTTCAAAAAATATCCTTGAACATTAGATAAATTTTTATATTTGCATGTTTAACACACAGAATCAGCCGCTATAAGAAAAAAAAAGCATCAAAATGTTTTATTCCAATTACCCCGGTATTGCTAGAGTCAATTTATTTTCCTACTTTTTGCCATCAGATTCTGGTAGACCTATAACAATTTGAATTTTTTTTTTTGCATAAATTGAGGCGTCAGGACTAGGAAAATTATTTAAAATCAAGAAAATGTGGATTTTATGCTTAGCCAGATGATGAACTAATAAGTTACAAGGATTGTTCAAATTATAAGGAAAACAATAATTAGTAATTGTCCTTACTTCTGTTATAAAATGTTAGCTATCCACTTCATCCCAATGCTTCATCCACTTACGTATTCAATTACCACAGACTAGCAAAACGTATCAGCAGAGAGAGTTTGCGCCTGTATAGGAGTTCGAAGGTGAGAGCAATAAAGATTTTTTTTTTTCAATGTTTTCTGTTTTTAGCTCAAAAGATCCGCGGTACAATTGATAGAAGCTCGGAGAGATTAGGTCAAGTGTTCTCCCGAACAAGAGCACGACACTTCTGGTGCCGAAATGTACTAAAATATTTAAAAAAAACCGGCCAAGTGCGTGTCGGGCTTCGCGCAGTATAGGGTTCCGTAGTACCGTTAGTTTTTGATAATTTTTGTATGGTCAATGAATGTACATTTATAGCGTGTTTTACACTAGGTACTAACAACATCATTTCAGTTACGTTCAAATAGGAATTTGAACGAAAAGTTCCTTTATAAATTATACTTCGCCGAATATTTTTTTTAGTTGATCGACTATTACTCAATAACTTATGAAGTCTTCTTAGCCGTGAAAGTTTTCCTTTTAAATTCAGCATATTTCCTACTCCCGTGAATATTTTCACATTTCCAGAAGCAACCGTTTAGCTGGTAGAAGGGGGGGACACAGGACTCTAGCGATTTTTTCCGCTTTGAAACTTCATATTTCACAAATGGATCCCTAAATTGGAAAATGATCTAAGTAGATGAATACTCGTAATATTTAAAAAAAACCTATCCAACGACGTCCCACACGGTGGGGTGGACGCGAAGAAAAAATATCATCCCCGCTTGATGTGTAGGGGAAGTACCATAAAAAATTTTTTTTAAAAGATTTTATATACCATTTTGTCGGCATCATTAATATGTGCATTCATGCCGAATTACAGCTTTGTAGGTCCTATAGTCTCTGAGTAAAACCGCGGACAGACAGACGGACAGACAGACGGACAGACAGACAGACGGACAGTCAGACAGACGGACAGATGGACGGACAGACCGAAACTATAAGGGTTCCTTGTTAACTACGGAACCCTAAAAAGGTAAATGTGTAATACAAAGTAAGGAATTTTGACGGCTCAGCAAAATTAGGAACAAAACTTTGTTATTTTATTAATATTATGGTTAGTTTTATGAAATTAGGTTTCGATATATTTTTAAGTGTTGGGAAAGAACGTAAGGTATTTTATTGTAAAAAAAAATAACAAAGTAACGAGAAATTACGATAATCTGTATATTTAGAAAATGTAAAGTTTCGATCGGATAAAAAATTTCTTCGTGACGAAATCGTACACGATCCTAGTTAAATTTTTATTTATTAAGAGGCTTTTATACACGTGTGTATGACAACCGCATCGTATCTTAAACGATTGTACATTTATACATACAGTTGCAAACAACTGCGAAACTGTAATAGAGCGAAATGCAATATAACGCATTGTCGTGTGGCGGATGAGACAGTAAATCGGTTCGCCGCTTTTTTTACAGTTCGCAGCGTCGGTGGACTAGAGGCGTTAAATACTAATTCGGGTCAAATCAGACCGCAACGCGACGCGTAGATGCATTTCTAAATTTGTATGGATTTGACAGATTTGCAAGACGTCTTAAACGTAATTGAAATCTGTCAATTCAGTACAAATTTAGACACTGGCGGGACAAGACCTAAATTTGATGAGGGCAAGATATATCTTGCGAGGCCCCCTAAAATATATTTTGCGAGACCCCCTGATGGATGACGCAAAAGGACGGATTTGTTGAGAAGAAGAATTTTCTTTTATTTAAATAAAACTTTTTATTTATGAATATTTGAGTATAATGCCTACGCCTTACGCCGCCTCTGAATTCAGAAATGCATCTACGCGTCGCGTTGCTGTCTGAGTAGTTAGTTACTTTGTAAACACGATATTGTAAGATTACAGCTGCACCAAGCTAAAAGGTTTTTTAAGATTTAGTTCACATGCATATTAATATTGTAGTTGTATACAATTATTTCGTCCATACCATACCGCACGTAACTCGCGAACTAATTACATTTAAGATAAAAGGAAAGTTGGAATAATTAAAACAAATTATGCGCCCAAAATGAAGTTACGTTACGTAAATGCTAAATGATGCTCTGAGGCATGTTTTATGAAACCGTTAATGTGATGATCTAATTACTGTTGTCTAATTATCGTAGAAATAATTAAATTATCTTACTAACTCATATTTCTTCATTAGTTTAGTACACGTCGTTAATATCAATGGAGAAAATTGCATTATTTTTTGCAAATATTAAATGGCAAGAGGAAATGATAGGCAGGGTTAATATAGAGGGTATATATAACTGAGGTTCTCTGACTGGAGTTTATCTGTTCACTAGTACTTTTGATTGGCTAAACGGAAACCAATTAAAAGGTTGAAAACGCTGAAAAGCACTGTCAAAAAGCCTCAGAAATAGGTCCTAAATCTTGCAAGGATGTTTTGGCGAAGTGTTGATGACACCGTCCAGGCTGTATGAGAAGCAGCTATGTTTGTAATGCAGTCACGTGACAAATAAAATTTATATGATGAAGTTTATTTAAACAAAGCAATTGTTTAAATAAACTTCTTGATTCTAAGAATTGCATTTTTCCATAATTTACAGCTTTTTGTACTTAGAGATCGGTCAGTGCGATACTTGTGGTCCTGTGAACATTATGAACTAACCCAGTTCACTGAGTTCCACAATACCATCTAGATAACAATTAACACCATAAATTGAAAATCACACGAAAAATAAGCGGTGATATTATCTGGGGTAGGGTTCGCAATGGAATTTTTTTTTAGAATACGACTGAATACAACTACGAAATTGATATCTTATATTGTTTTGCAAGCGACAATATAGAATGATAATTGAATGTTATAGTTCCTAATAAGGCATTCCAATAAACAAAAATTGTATATAATATAAGTAAGATTTTTTGCCCTTCAAAACTAAAATTTCCCTAGTCCAGTCACTCATTTTCCCTATCCTTGATTATGCTGACTCCTGCTACCTAGATGTTACCGAAGAATTGCTGATAAAGTTAGAACGTTTGCAAAATCTTTGCATTCGTTTTGTCTTCGGTCTTAAAAAGTATGACCATGTTTCTGCTTTTCGGTCACAGCTAAGGTGGCTTCCGATTCGCCATCGGCGAAATATCCATATCCTTTCCCTCCTTTATAATATCCTTTATAATCCTTTGTCTCCCTCTTACCCCGTAGAGCGTTTCAACTTTTCACGATCCTCAGACGTCCCTTGCAGATCTAATGTTAGGACAAACCTTTCCCTCCCGTCCCTTCGTTCCAACTTCTTTTCCTACTCCTTTACTGTTCATGCAGTCAGATTGTGGAATTCCCTACCCCACACCATCCGTGATAGTCCTACTATTACTGTCTTTATAAGACGCTTGAAGGAGCTCTACCTCAACACTGAATCCAACTATGATTAGTATTAAATATACATATTGTATGTATTTATTTTTTAGTATTTATAGTTTATAGTATAGTATGTACTTATTATAAAATTATAGTATATTATTATTATTAGTATAATGTACATAGTATTTTGTTGAACATAATTTAATAATAATTGTGTTACATAATAAGTAAGTAGTTATAATTTATATTTTTTCATTTCTGTTTTTATGCACGCCCTATCTGATGTTTGTAATCAAATTTCTCTTCTTAGGACTGCTGGAAGAAATTTCTTTAGAGATAAGCAGTACCTTTTGTGTCGTTTTTCTTTATAACTATAACTTGTTAAATGTTTTTGTGTGCAATAAACGGTTAAATAAATAAATAAATAAATAAGAATCAAGTGCTGAAAAGCTTGGGTAGTTTGACTTATGTCGCTATTTAACAAGCATTTAATATTATGTTACTATGCTATATCCTTTTCAATATGGTTATATCCTTGTGTAAAGTAAACGAAGCGAAAAAAAATCTATACTAATATTATAAAGCGGAAGAGTTTGTTAGTTAGTTTGTTTGTTTGTTTGTTTGAACGCGCTAATCTCAGGAACTACTGGTCCGATTTGAAAAATTCGTTCAGTGTGAGATAGTCCATTTGTCGAGGAAGGCTATAGGCTATATTTTATCACGCTAAAACTAATAGGAGCGAAGAAATAGAGGAAAATGTGGAAAAAACGGGGTAAAATTATTTGAAAGGGCTTATTTGAACGCGCTAATTTCAGGAACTACTAGTCCGATTTGAACAATTATTTCAGTGTTAGATAGCACATTTATCGAGGAAGGCTATAAGGTTATATTTTATCACGCTAAGACTAATAGGAGCGAAGAAATAGAAGAAAATGTGGAAAAAACGGGGGAAATTATTTGAAATTTTCCTGTTATTTGGGTCAGATAAAAAGTAGATCACGTGAAGGATCATGGGCTATTTTTTGTAGACTGATTTGTCTGTGAAATATCTAATTTACGCGGGCGAAGCCGCGCGGAACGTCTAGTATATAATATACTATACTAGATAGTATATACTAGATAGTATATAGTTATATTTATAGATTATATTATATATACTAGATAGTATATACTATCTAGTATATTATATATACTAGATAGTATATACTATCTAGTATATATAATATACTAGACGTTCCGCGCGGCTTTGCCCGCGTAAATTAGATATTTCACAGACAAATCAGTCTACAAAAAATAGCCTATGATCCTTCACGTAGTCTACTTCTTATCTGACCAAAATAACAGAAAAATTGCTCTAGTAGTTCGTGAGATAAGCCCTTCCAAATAATTTCCCCCGTTTTTTCCACATTTTCTTCTATTTCTTCGCTCCTATTAGTCTTAGCGTGATAAAATTTAGCCTATAGCCTTCCTCGATAAATGGAATATCTAACACTGAAATAATTTTTCAAATCGGACCAGTAGTTCCTGAGATTAGCGCGTTCAAACAAACAAACAAAGTAAAAAACTCTTCCGCTTTATAATATTACTAGACGTTCCGCGCGGCTTCGCCCGCGTATATTAGATATTTCACAGACAAATCAGTCTACAAAAACTAGCCTATGATCCTTCACGTGGTCTACTTCTTATCTGACCCAAAAAAAAACAGAAAAATTGCTCTAGTAGTTCGTGAGATAAGCCCTTTCAAATAATTTCCCCCGTTTTTTCCACATTTTCTTCTATTTCTTCGCTCCTATTAGTCTTAGCGTGATAAAATATAGCCTATAGCCTTCCTCGATAAATGGGCTATCTAACACTGAAATAATATTTCAAATCGGACCAGTAAGTAGTTCCTGAGATTAGCGTGTTCAAATAAGCCCTTTCAAATAATTTCCCCCCGTTTTTTCCACATTTTCCTCTATTTCTTCGCTCCTATTAGTCTTAGTGTGATAAAATATAGCCGATAGTCTTCCTCGATAAATGCGCTATCTAACACTGAAAGAATTTTTCAAATCGGACCAGTAGTTCCTGAGATTAGCGCGTCCAAACAAACAAACAAACAAACAAACTAACTAACAAACTCTTCCGCTTTATAATATTAGTATAGATAAAAAGTTATGTATGGCAAACAGCGAATAGCAATTATATTACCATATTTTATTTAATTGACGGCAAATTAAAATTTTATATCTGTTACGTACAAAAAATACACCCGTAGATTTGAAACTTCCTGTGGTTTTTTCATTAATTGAAAACATAAAGTTAATATTTAGCAAGTTAAACATAAAGTTATTTAGCAAGTAATATTCAAAAGCAGCAGTCTGCAAATCTAGTATTCTGCTGTCCATACGCAACGTCTATAGGTCGCACGTAAACCATTCCCATCGTATGCGACCCTAGTACATTACCATACCATGAGCATTCAGCGGTTGGCCAAGCTGCCAATTAGATGTTTCAACATCGACACTCATCACCTCACCATCGTCTGCGTGATTAGGGGAGACCCTGGAAGGAAGGTCATGGAAAATGTACAGGCAGTACTCTATAAATAGGTAGAGCCTAGAGCAGGGGTCACCAATTAGATTCGCTCGGGGTCCATTTTAAGAAATGAAGTGACCTTCGCGGTCCATACATTTTTTTTGAATTAAAACAAAGATAATTACGGAAATTACTAAGGTTACATATTTTATTTACATATCAATGAGAAAAGTAACAATTTTTGTTGCTTGTTAGGAGTGAAATTGGTGCAAGCAATTGATATTAAATCCTGGAGATGTTCAGTAAGTCGAGACCGAAATTTAATTTTTAACGAAGTTCATCTTCGAAAATGTGTGGTCCGCACACAATGGGTCGGCGGCGGTCCGGATGCGGACCGCGGTCTGCCATTTGTTGACCCCTGGCCTAGAGGGTCTCTGAAAGCAATGTTACAGGGTAAACATGGGATATTTATGTCTGTTCTTCTAATAAAGAAATTTTGAATTCTGAATCGCTGCTCAGCCAAAAATGATATTTTGCATCGAGATACTTGGTACAATATGAGATAGTTTTTATTGTAGAAAAATGTACAATAATCGAAATTTAGACTTAATAAAGGTGCGGGCAATATGTAGTTAAAATATTATTTAAATATGCCTGTAAAACAGTCACATATTTTTGATCGATAATATCAAGTAACAAAAATGTAAATCTATGTAAATATCATAATCGTCAATCGTCATGATGATGAAGTAGTGTACGTGGGTAGATCGTTAAAGTAAGTGCCTGTCAACACTAAATTAGTGACAAGTTGAATTAAGTGTCAAAATGACATTACAATGTCAAAATAACAGATTTATACTAAATGCGTTTCGCAGTTATTTTGATAAATTAAATGATTTGGGAAAGTAAATAAATATCAAACGCACATATAGTATATTCAGAAGACAAATAAAACGAAGAAATCTTTAGGCATTTAAAAATATGATGACGACAAAACATTACAATTGTAAACAGCTCAGCCCACGACTGTACTTTGATTGAAAGAGTTTTTATTCATTCAGAAAGTCTTTTGATCTTGTACATATAGGATTCTTTAACTTTGTATTTTCTAAAACTGTAGTCTTGGTTTACTAGAAATATCTTTCTGACTTTGATTTTATACGTTGTTATAAATAATAAACAAACCTTTATTTTCACTTTAAAAAAATTCTACACGCTAATCTTACATAATCACTGATCTCCACACTAGGATTCCCTCTGTCGTTGAGACCAGTCTCTTCCATCATGCACATAAACACTAGATACAATATACAATTAAGTAATTTTACTTATTTTAACCTGCTAAATACATATTTGTGATAAACTACCATAAAATATGTTCTAAATCTTTCTAATAATATAATGTATTTATAAGTAAACGACAATATTTTTCAAAAATTAGGTAACTTAATATTGTATTGTATACAATATACATATAATAGCATTACCAGATCATTACGAGCCACCGAAACCAGCTACAGTACGTGTAAGTTAGTGATGAGGTGAGCTACTTCCACATAAGACCTGACTATTATTGCAATATTATTTATTACATTGTGTGTGTGTGTATGATGATAGTGAATAGTGATCCTGCAGTATTTGTGGTGTGGCAGAGCCTCCTAGCTCTGCCACACCACTGTTATCTATGTTTTGTTTGTGATATGATACAGATAGATAGCAGAGACGATAGATTTATATCGTAAACCTTCAAGAAGACAGCGTATTTCCTCTTTAAAGCCGGCAACGCACCTGCAGCTCTTTTAATGTTGCGAGTGTCCATGGGCGACGGAAGTTGCTTTCCATCATGTGACCCGTTTCCTCGTTTGCCCCCTAATTTTATAAAAAAAGTAAGCAAGTAGAGTCGTACTAGTATGGGGAAAAATCGACAATATCCATGGTCACCGAGTACGTAGAATTTCGGTCATTGTCCTATTGCTACTTGTCTTCATGCACACGCGGAAATATCGGTTTTCTTCTAGCACATACGTGTAAAAATTGGATAGGTTCGCAATTAAAAGATGCAAAAGTATTCGGCCTCTTTCAGAATTGATAAATCTTTGGTATCTTATAGTTTAATACCTGATGAAAGACACAGTGAATGTCTGTTACATCGGTACTAAGTTACGTCTGCATTAGTCTGGTGCATTGTTAAAGTGATTTGTAAAGAAATATGCGAGAGGCAGAGGTCAGATGCTATGCTACTTCTTTCACTTTTGTCTATTACACAATGTTACAAGACTAGGAAAAGTAAAATACTTTTGACATGGACTGACAATGTTTTCCTGTTGTAGTAGTTTGAGCAGATTGAGCGCCTGATTGTAAGTATCTCTTATTAGCTGCAGTCCGTCCGAAATTAATCGAGAATTAAATATCATGTTATCACTCTTATTCTTACTGCTGTATTCAAAGACAAATAATAATTACTTAACTGTAATTAAATGAAGATTTTGAAAGATAATATTTGAGTCTTATGTCAAAATTTTCATTTATTTACAGTTAAGTAATGAATATTTGTCTCTAACTGCGGCAGTAAATATTTAAGAAAAAGAGGACATAATAATATAACACAATGCAATAACCTATACACTGCACTGGCGCACTTTAATACCTCAAAAGCGTATCCAATCAATAATAGTGTTAATTACAAATTTCATCAAAATCATTATAATCAACAACGTCATTAGTAAGCAGTTGTTTTATTAATGACCAAGGAGTTTAAGGCTAGAATCGTTTAAAAGTTACTCAAATGATAATGACCAAGGACGAATGTCTCTAGTGCTTACCTTCACTTGATGTGTTCGGTTTATGTCAGATGTAGAGTTAGGGAACTATAGACAGAACGTTGCAATTTTTTAGTTGCCATACTCCTCTGAAACGGTTGGGCTGATTTTGGTTAACTCTCTTAACTGAATATGGCAAAACTACAATAGCCGGATCAGCTTGTATTACAGTAGAAACTAGAAACAAAGCTTACATAATGAGGCAGATTAGATATACACTTCAGAACTTCAGATCTAGGAGATAGATCTGAAGTTCTGATGATTGTAGGTTTTATTTATTCTTTGATAGTATAAATATAAATTCCTTATTATTTTTTACTTTTTTTCTATTCATTTAAGAATATTATTTTTACTAAAACTCTAGTAAAAAAAATAATTAGTTTTATTTGTCTCTATTTTTTTTAAACATATATACATTTTAGTGACGGTATTCCTTTTTAGGGTTCCGTGCCCAAAGGGTGAAAACGGGACCCTATTACTGAGACTTCGATGTCTGTCCGTCTGTCTGTCCGTCCGTCTGTCTGTCCGTCTGTCTGTCTGTCTCCAGACTATAACTCAAGAACCGCTATAGCTAGACTTCTGAAATTTTCACAGATTATGTATTTCTGGTACCACTATAACAAAAAATACTAAAAACAAAATAAAGTTAATATTTAAGGGGGGCCTCCCATACAACAAACGTTATTTTTTGGTCTTTTTGGCTCGTAATCCATAATAGCAACATATAGTCACTTGAAATTTTCACAAAATCCTCAATTATATGTGTACTTAAATATTAAAAATTAAAATTAAAATAAAATATATAATTAAGGGGGGCTCCCATACAAAAAACATATTTTTTTCCTTATTTTCGCTCTATAACGGTACGGAACCCTTCGTGCGCGAGTCCGACTCGCACTTGGCCGATTATTTAAATTTTGGTCATAATATAGATTGTGGTGTTGTACGATATTTTATAACCTCGATAAGATTTTAATCAACTCAGATACGATTAAATCTTATCTAATCTAACCTAGGACGCATCTACTTATTTCTACTCTACGGTAAACTGATTATGGTGGAAATAACGTGTGTAAAAAGTTAATATTGTATGTGATGACTCGATGAGTTACAGATTGCCTGCCCCACGATATGTCATCAGGATCAAACCTAACTTGTTCCATTGATGTGCAAGAGAAGAAGCAAACCTTCACCAATACCCACGTTAAGAGTAGACTTGCTTTTGATAATCTACATCAGTGCTTTTCAACCTATGGATCGCGACCTCATATCGCAAAGCTTCTATAGGGTGGTCGCCAGAGGTAAAGAGAACAATAATTTCAATAAAAAATTGTAAAGATTAATTTAAAGATTCTAATCTCTGCAACCTAACTTCAGGAAATAAATTTGGCAATATAAATTCAGGAACCAAAATTCACGTTGCACGACAATATAGCACAACAATGTTGCAGTGTTAATTTGCCCGACAAAGTTGCCCGACAGGCGGCAGTGTTGCGTGGCAATGTTGCGCGGTAAAGTTGCACGGCAACATTGCCGTACTACACCGCTGTAGCCGCAACATTTAATAGAACATAAGTTCTATAGAACGATATGGACCTCTAGGATTCTTTAATGACAATTAAATGTTATGGAAGTTAAGTTTACGATCATGAAACAGAACGGATCAAAGATTCTCATCAGCAATGAATGAGATATGCCTCATCACGATTGCAACACCGAGCTCTTCCGGAGAATGCTATGTATCGAAAATGTCAAGCGTCGCAGATAATTTTCTATCACTTTTATCGCTCGTTATGTACAGTTACGTCACAGTGGGTACTTATATTGTCACACGTACCTGGCGTGCCTAAATTCGTTGTAAAGTGTGCCAGTGTGCTATGGTACGTTATTCTTCGCTAACTTTGGAACGGAAATGGCCAGGGATCAACGCCTGTGACCAAGCTACAAATAGAAAAATCTTTATTTCTACATTCATTAAAAAAAAAAAACACTCAAAATACCATACACACAGAAAGCTACAATAACAAAAATCTTTATTTCTACCTTCATTAAAAAAACTGAAAAAAAAAACTCAAATACAACATATTGTAACAGTGACTACTATAGAAGCTGTACGAATCGGCGGTCTTCCTGATTCAAATAGTTTTTTCCAGACGATCTAAGGACTTCACATTTACCTACTTACTCCAGCGTAAAAGACTTGCTCTTTAGCCAAGACATTTTCTTTATCGCTTCATTCTAGAATCGCCAATCAAAATGTATGAAATTGACATGTTATGTCCATTCCATACATTTTGATCGGCAGTTCTACGAGTATAAAGAAGCTATAAAGAAAACGTCTTGATTAGGGGCTCTGAATTTTAACTTTATATCAGCCTGTGTCGTTCGATCGAGAAGCATGAACTTTAAGACGGCGACTTGCTAATTACAAATACTTATATTAAGTTAACTTTTAATGCACAAATTACTTTTATAACTTTAACCTAAGTTGCCCTATACATAAAACTAATAGGCACCTTTGCATAAAACTAATAGGCACCTTTCTAAGTACATAACTTACATATGATTGACAAATAATAAATATGGTACTAGAAAATTATATTGAGACACAGATGATTGTAAAATATTACTGTACCTAGTACTCCTTTTTAGTTCATATCCACTTGAATGTTAACCAAATTCAGTATCGCTATAATGCTGTCGATTTAAATGTCACTTAATTGAAATAATAACCGCGCACTAATATAATAGAAATGCCACATAATTATAATATGGTCCAGTTTTGATACAATTTGATCTTTTACATCAAAATAATTTGAATAGTAATAATAATCAAAGATTACGTGTGCCAGATTCGTAAAGTGGAACATACCCTAAAGTTCCCAAAGTTTGGGTTTCGGCTCCCAATATTTCAAAGATGTTATAAAACTCCTTGAGAGCTGATTCACTCCACCCGATAATGACCACGACAAAAGGTCGGATGACCCAGTGCTTAACGGATATTTTCACAACCCAGACCTAGTTGCTATATCAAGGCTATGCGATTTAAATACAAACGATCGATATGATCGTACTTTGACCATACGACACGATGCGTAGAGCTACGACTGTCATGTTATATGGTTTTTATTACACTACGTACACTATTAAATTAAATAATATACAACTTAATTTTATGTTATTATAATCGCGGATATACCTACGAGATTGTTTGAAAGCAATACTTCTAAATTACATGCATTGGTATAAAAAAAATATATTTTTCCTTAGAACAAAAGCTCTTTCTTTTTTATGTTTGATGGCAAATAAGCCTTATAGGTTATTTTGATTATATTATGTAATAGGCTAATTAGTAAAGCTGGGACCTTAGTGATGAAATTCAAAGTGTTCTATGTTCTGTTTTTGGTCAGGAAAATGTCCAAAAAAGGTACTATGAATTTTTATATTCAAGTGTAAGTTCATTAGCTGTAATAAAACCATTATCAAAGTTTGATAATAGTTTGGGGGGGGGGGGGGGGGGTTATTTAAAGCTCCAATCCCTCCTGGCTTAATATCTAAGGCTTTAGTTATATTTTAACCTATTTGTTATATTTTAACCTATTTTCACTATTTGGGCCATGCTATAAAAACTTTAAAATTTAAAAATAATCAATAATTGCACAAATCAAGATAGTGTAATGTCGTTCTTCTAGAATTTTCTTTCAATGTTGTTTTTATCATCACACGATTACAGCTTGGCAAAGAAGAGTGTGGATTAAATGAGGGCGCTTTTCTTTAAATACAGGCAACCCTACGCTTCGCTTTTGAGTTTTGACACAATATATACTAGAGTTGACAAGTAATGTAGTGTTGTCATAAATAAAAACTCTTACTTCCAGCTGTCACCGCGTCAGACTCTTCTTTGCCAAGCTGTACAATATCACGTATCTTAAAGCTACTTTAGGTTACAGATGATACATATCACATTTTGCTATTATATTATACTAGCTAAAAGCCGAGCTTTGTGAGGGCTCGCTTCGTTTTTCTGCGTGGTTATAATCTTTGAGACAGTTTTTTTTTTTAATTTAATAGTTACCAAACGTTGACTTACTGATGATAACACATCTACATGTATAAATAAAAATTACTATGTTAAAGCACAAATCAATAGGCGTGATAGTTTTTCCGTAAAGTGTACCACAAAAGTGCTCAGGTTTTTTCACAACCTACTTAAATGCTTACAACGAAGGCAAAATTTATATTATGACGAAATGTTAAGCCGTCTTTAAACAAATTCCAAATATCGTGTCGTGAGGTGTAAAAAGTCGTCCAGTAATTTAGTGTGTATCTGGCAAGTTATTTCGGGTGTGGGACGCGAAGGCTTCTCGGGCGCGTGTGATCTCCATTCATGACAAGTTTCCTTTATTATCACGTTCAGACAACGATATAACATTATGTTCAGATGTTCACTGTAGAGTGTAGCGTATCAACAATAAACTCTTGATTTTATTAGTTGTTAGTTTTTGCTGTCGGGTTTATTATTCTGTCTTTATTGCTATAATAAATTTATAGCTTTTGTTGCGCAGATATAAATTTTGTATTCCAGCCCTTTTTCGAGCCCACATTAAAGATAACAGATAGCTTAAATTGACTGATTTACATCATACAACGCTTAGCAGCCTAATCATACAGAAATACTAAGTAGATTAAAACTACACATCTGATACAGCTCTATATTTTTCGAAGAATTGCCGTAAGACCCAATTAACATGTTCTTTACCATTGTCTAACTACAAGCAAATAACAAAAAAAAATAATAATATACGTATGGCACTCGGGGACTGCCGCGGTAAAGCTATTGCAGTTAGCTGTCTAGTCTGCAAGCATACGTCTAGTCGCACGTACACAAGTACCATGCTGAAATCTGCCGAACTTAAACGACGTGAGGATGCAGTTAGGTTTTTTCGTTACGGAATTTCTTGATTCGGTCGCCGCGCTCAAAGCCCGCGATAAAAGCTATGCAAATATCTTAAGGGCCTTCCCCTACGGAGATTCCGTAATTTACCGTATTTAGAGCCTTATAAACTCATAATTTGAAACCTACAAAGTTATAATAAAAATACAGCAATAATCTTCAGTATATCAACATTCCTTTCACCGTTTTAAATTTTCTATTTTTGTTTAATAAACTCATGATATTAGCTTCCAAAGTAATACCAATTTATTAAAATTGAAGCATACTTTCAGCATCTCCCTAGTATTTACAAATTACGTTTATTTGAAATACACGACAATAGAATATATTATAGACAATTTCATTAACTACCTACATATTCCCCGTTTTAATTTTTTTTAGATCAATTTTGAAAAAAAAATTAAATTTTTGTGCGATCTCGGCAACGCGTCAAATGTATGGTCAAGGTCGTTTGCTCGGGGGATGGTCTTAATAACGTGTTCTTGTTCATTGTTCAACTACAAGCAAATAACAAAAGTTAATTTTAGCGCTGTCTTGTTAAACACTGTTCTGCATGTGCATCGGATTTGTTTCTCGTTTAACAAATCAATACTGCATGATCTCACGTTTTCCTAATCCGCGGCCACTTGGCAGTCAGCTCACACGCCAGCGCTGGCACCGCATACGCGAGTGGGTTTCACATCGCTAGCATCGTGTAGAGTCGGCGTTTGAGATTCATCCCGGATTACCAGTGTTTGCTAATGTTTGACTGTAATTAAAGCGAGGTAGAAATTACGCAAATGTAGTGAAATAATAATAATTATTATTACTGTATTTGTTCAATATAATTAGATGTTGCCCGTTACTTGTTTCCCGTCCCGTCTCGTATATAGAGTTCCCTGTGAAAGTAGCACTGAAAGAATAACTTTTTTTTTTTCACTTTAGTATGGGAAAATTCATGACGCGGCGCCGCGCTGTGGCGCTCGCCCATACAAATCACAAAAAAATGTGTGGCATTAGGGGACTGCCGCGGTAAAGCTATTGCATACTATTTTTCAATTTATCCATTTATAATTCGCATACGTCTAGTCGAACGCACACAAACACCGTGCCGAATTCTGCCGAACTGAAACGACGTTAAATGATGCACGGCAACGCCGCACAGACCGGCACAGCGGGGTGTTAGGTTTATTTTCGTTACTAAATTTCTGATTCGGTCGCCACGCTCAAAGCCCATGATAAATGCTATAGCTTAAAAATTAGCTCTGTCAGCGCTGCTATTTTCTCAGTAAACTCTATACAGTATGTAACAAAACTAAGTGATAATACTTTAGGGTGTGTACGTGTTCCTTGTAGAGAGTTCACTGTGAAACAGCCCTGAAAAAACATTTTTTTTTGTGATTTGTATGGGCAAGCGCCCGGCAGCGTCACTAGTTTTCCCATACAAAAGTGAAAAAAAAAATATTTTGCTCTTTCAGCTTTACAGTGAACTCTATACACGGGACTCATACACACCCGAAAGTATTATTACTTTGTTTTGTTACACCTTGTATAAGTAATTAAAGTATTTCCCTATAAATCAATTTCTTTAAACTTGGTTCAGCGGATTAAGCGTTAGAGTCTAAACACACTAGGCCGAAAATACGCGGCCGAAGTTCGGCATGATTAAGCCAGCAATGCGCTACACATACAATATAACGCGACGTAATTTCGGCATGGTGTGTCATCAGTAATTTAAAATACATTGCAGGCGTAATCATGCCGAACTTCGGCCGCATTTTTTCGGCCTAGTGTGTTTAGACACTAAAGGGGGAAAACATACCGACAGTCAAACAAACATACACATTCCCCATTTATGATATTATACGTTAGTGTTGATTTTTAACCTTTTTATAGTTTATATTTAGCAATTGCAATAACTTTAGTTAACAAAATTTTAAATATTCAATTATAATATATCATATAAAATAATTCAATTTAGAAATAAATATTTTCATTTCATTTCATTGAAAAGTGGCATTTGAGGGATCAAACAAACCCTTTCTCCAAATGACTTAAACCTGTAAAAGATTAAAAGGTTTTCGTAGTAATAACAGGGCGTTGTCGGATTTGCATAAATCCTAATTATAGACTTAAAAATAAGAGATTTATGTATATTGCCGTGCTAATTTACGATAAAATTACGACATTTGTTCACAATCGTGAAAGCGTCAAGAACCTACGAATATCGCACATAGGCGCTAAATCAAAATATCAATCACGTTGACCGATTGACATTAATAAGGGGTTCTGTTTACGCAATGTGTACATTATCTAATACCTTTCTCGATAATGTTTCCATTATTAACGTACGACGCCGCGCGCCGCAAGCGCTTGCACAGACATAACATTATATTTTAAGAATCGTATATTACAAAGTTTTATCAGAGAAATTGATTAATGCAGATGGCGGACCTACGTCATTTAGTCGGGTTATGTTAAGTCAAGTCAATGTTAATTGTTAGTTGCTATCTATCGACTGGGCTTGACCTATCAAGCTATGTAGACCCGCTATCTGCCTAGGGATCAATTTCCTAATGGCATGTTGTTACAGTAAAATGCAATCATCAGGGTAAGGGCCGCCGCGCTACACCGGAATGGCAGCGGCGAGGCGAGCACTTTCAGCGTCATATGATTTTAAACTTTATCTTCATTATTATCGCTTGAGAAATCGCGGCCGCCGGCGGCCGCGAGCGGCCACGGGCGGCCGTAGACTTTGTCTGACAAGTAAGATGATCCATGCGTCGGAAAGGCATTTAAAAAGTCGGCCCTGCGCCTGATCTCTCGCCAGTCGTGTCGGTCTTCCGTCCCACTGGGTTATGACCATTGGTACATAATTTAAAAGATTACAAAATTAAAAAAATTCAAAACTACTAAGTACCTATTAAACGGTCGCAAACAGAGGCACTTCCCAATGAATATTAAATGAGACACTTTGTGATTCCATAATATCTGTCAGTCTTCATTAAAATATATAACCACTGCACAGTAATCAATAAATGTCTCTGAGGGTATCTAAATCACTCAAAGTAATTATTGATTAATAGTAATGAATATCGATTACTGTGAAATGGAAGACTTTCAGCAGATCTTCAGGCAGAGTATCGACCGGCCACGCCCACTCGTCCCCCGCCCCCCACCTCCCGACCCGCACCCCCTCCCACCGCGTCCGTCCCTCGGTCCCCAGGGCTGTCAGCTCTTGAAAAGTTTGTCAGTTCGAGCTGATCGGAAACTTTAGACCACATAAGTTATAATATAGGCCACATCAGCTACTTAGGGCTCAAAGTAATATTTGAGTAGTAAGTAGTAGCAGATAATAATTAAATTATACAAACCATATTACCACTATGCTATATTGAAAAGAAAAGGTCGGACAGGCCGGGAATGATCTGATTGGTCCGGTTTTATTCAGATGCCTTGGCTATTAAATAATGTCTGACATGCGAGCAAAAAGCATAATGTAAGTGTTGAGCCTGACTGTAGCAGAAATGCGAAAGAATAGATATGCTGACAGGCTTTAGAGACAAAATGAAAATATAATTATTATGTTACTTTATCTATTATATTTTCATGTTCCTAAGAAAGAAACCCTTCTTTTATTGGTTATGCAGCTAGTACCAACCCTAACGTCTAGTCTCAACTCACAGCACTAGAATTCACGAGTGGCCTCTGAATATATTTAAGCTCATACATGCCGTTAAAGAATTTCACTTAGTAAGAATTTCAATATCTTTTTTTTTGAGATTTCAGAAAGTTTTGTTTGGAACCAGTCCTCTGAATATTGGTATTCTAATCATCACTATATTAATTAAAGCTTGTTTTCTTAACAGGAGTTTTATCAATTTTATTTATAATTATTTTCATTAGCTAACGCTAAAACATTGATCAATCAGCAACGCTGTTTAATAGATACATTTGGTAAAAAAATCGCTGAAATCGGGCAATCATTTGAAATTGCACTTCCTCATCTAGCAATGATATTTAATTTCTGATAGATTATTTCCTTTATCACAGTACGATTGTAGCTTTATTGCCTATTTTTTTAATTATAGCTCTAGCTACTTCAAATTTAGAACAATAAAAATATTTTAATCTAAAAATTAAAAAATCTTTTTAGATGTCGCACTCGTATAGAGCTGACTCGCGTTGCGTATCCCTGCATGATGCTTGACGCTGACTAATGAGCAAACAGATTCTAAAAATGTATATTCGCCACCCCCGCTCGACCTCCACGATAAGGCTGGTAATACTTCACTTCTCAGAATGTAATCTCTGATCTTCCTTATTTTGCTTAGATGTTGCGATAATCCGTAGCTGAGAGCGTATTATTATTTTATAATAATTATAATAGTTACAAGGAAATAAAAAAAAAAAACCATTTCTAACCCTGATGATCACTATTTTTGACCGACTTCCAAAAAGGAGGAGGTAATACGTTCGATTGTATGTATTTTTTTTTGTATGTTTCACGATTACTCAGCCGTTTGTGGCTCGATTTTCAAAATTCTTTTTTTGTTGTATAGGGTTTAACTTGAATTTGGTACCATGTTCACAAAAGTGGTGACCTGATGATGAGATCCATGAGTAATCAAGGAAACTTTTCGAAATTTATATGGAAACATATAGTAATTTTTGTTTTATGAGAAGTATTCTAAGCATAATATGCTACTAAAAAGTAAGATTTTGCATCAAGGTATACCATGGTTCCGAAGGTGCTGAGAGAACTCCTGACTCCTTATAGATACACGTTTGGAAGTTTCGGCGTTGTTTTAAGAACTGAAAGCATATGCTGCTGTGCAATTTATATCCATCATCATCATCATCATTACTATTACACCATGCATCATCACATTATGGCCCTTTTATTAATACTTTTCATAATCTTTTAGACCGAGACGAGTTTTTCGAGCGATTCTGAAAATTATTTTGTTGTTTTAAAGTATATTATTGGCAATTGGCAATTTGATAATGGTATCGATGTGGTATGTAAGGAACTCCTCAAAATTTATAAGGAAACATATCATATAGATTTCGATTTAGCTAGAAGTATTCTAAGCATACCCTACCTAAAAGTAAGACTTTTCCACGGGTATACCATGGTTCCGCTGAACTCCTGACTCCTTATAGAATGAAGAAACGATGAATTAAGAAACGCAATTCAAGTTAAAAGCAGTGGTAGTTGCAACTACGTAAAATGGTTTTTTTTAATAATGTTTCTTCTAAAGGAAATGTCATTAATTAAGTATGAAAAAAGTACCGTTTTAAAATTGAGAACTATACGAATAGATATATCAGTACACAATTTGAAAAATTCTGCTCGATAGAAAAAATCTCAGATGACTATTATTAACGCTGTTTTTCATAATTAACTCATTTTATGGCTTAATTACACACTTTCTAGAAAAACAAAAAATGTAGTACATTTGTCATAACATAACCTAAACAATTTGATATATTTGATTTGTGTAATACTAAAAACAAAAGGTTTTTTCTCCTATTTCGCCCTATCAAGGACGCGGCGAGCGTCGTAACCGCCACTGTACAAGGCGCGCTGATATGAATGTTATGACAGACATCGACCTGCTAATTTTAGGGACTACCTCGCCTTAAGTGCAGTTAAATAGATGATAGTTTCACACCTAAGGGTGAGGCCAAACGAGGGAATTTGTAAGTCGTGAGTCGCAAAATTTCGGTCGGCAGAAAATCTGCTGCATTCAGTTTCATAGAAAATTCCTACTTCATTCACACGAGCGTAAATTTGTGAGTCATGATCTGTATGAAAAATAATTTACGCGACCGAAATTCTGCGACTTACGAGTCATGACTCACAAAATTACGCTCGTTTGGCTTTACCCTCAATCCTATCTATCTGCAACTGACAACTTATGTGTTTACTATAATGTAAATAACTAAAAAGAGTGAAATTATTATTTTTTAACAAAAAATTGAAACCGACTCCCAAGGTAAAAACAATAAGAATATCAACTAAAAAGTATTAAATAATTTTACTCTTTAATAGTGCTTTTTCCAGAATTCCTCTACATCCCAACTATTTCTGTACATATTATATAGTCTTCATTACTTTGGAGTCGGTACCAGTCCCAAAAATTTCAGATATTCTGACCTTGTCTGAACTCACGATTAAATTAGATGGTAGTGACTTCAAAATAGTGAAGACTATAATATGTACAGAAATAATAGGGATTTAGACGAATTCTGGAAAAGGCACTATTAAAGAGTAAAAAATATTTAATACTTTTTAGTTAATATTCTTATTCTTTTTACCTTGGAAGCCGGTTTCAATTTAAAAAAAAAATGAGGACACAATAATATTATGCATACAGCTCTATTGAAAGTTACTCACTATCTGGTGGTTTTTTGGTTGCACTAAGTACAATCGAATACTAATAAAAACTATGGGTAGACTTCTAATCTAACATTTCGTTGGTAGCGATGACTGGTTGTGCCACCATGGTGCTAGCGATGGGCTAGGACAGGGATGGCAAACCAATGGCACGCCTGCCACCAGTGGCACGCGACATAAAATGTAGAGCACGTCAGTGGTCCCAAAACTTGTATTGAAATTATTTTAACCAACAATGAAGGTTAAAGATCCACCTCTGCATAGCGAGCACCAAATTAGGTAAAATTTGAAATACTCTTGCCTTTCCACGGCGCACCAGGGCGCCGCGGCGCACAGTTTGGGAACCCTGACTTAACAGAAGATTTCTTCAGAAAAATATTAATACGAAAAGGTTTGCCATCCCTGGGCTAGGATGAATGAGGAAAGAAAGAACGTTAGGCTCAGCGCGGACAGAACGGAGCGCAGCGGAGAGGAATTTATTAACGCATTTGAAAATAAACTTTAAAACTATTACACCAAAGTGTGTTAAGGGATTCCCGTGTATCCTTGAGGATGCGCGAGAATTTTTTTGTAAGGTTTAAACATTTGTGCACATTTGTGTAATGATTTTAAAGTTTTTTTTCAAGTGCGTTAGTAAAATCCTCTCCGCTGCGCTCCATTCGCTGTACGCTGATAAGCTAAAAAACATCTGCAGGCTTAGCATGTCCATAGTAGAATACGAAAGAATAGAAACGCTGGCAGTTTTTACGGACAAACTGACAGATTTCCTTTGTTAATCTATCACTTTGTCTACCTTACCGTAAGAATAAACCTTTCTAGGGTGGCCATGTTAAGCCTGCTGGTGGAATGCCCCCAAATGTATAATAATAAGACGACCGACATTCAATCAATTTAAACAATCATTCATAAACAATACGTAGTATCGTACCTCATTATCTCATACACTATGATCGTTTCCGGGTCTAGGAGACCTCTATTTCCTCACACGTCACTGTGACAATATTCGCAATACTTACATAACACAATAATGTAGGACTCGTAATGAATTTGCTTTGTTGATTAATGATTACGATGATTTACGGAGTTCGGTAACTTTGTTTACATGTAATGGATTCGTGTTTACGAATATTGATTGCTATTACGAAAAGTTAATGCAATATTTTTACAAAAAATATACTTTTTTGGGGTGAGTCACGTAAATATTAACTTTGTCTTGGGCTTGTAGGGATTATAATAAGTATTATAATAAGTGTTAAGTTATTCCTCCTTAAAAGAGATATTATTTAATATTTTAATGTATCAGTCCAACTAAGACCATGGGAAAGGTCGAAGAACTTCGACGTTGGATCGAAAGGTCCGTTTTAATATTCCTAAAATATACAATAATATTATCATCCAGCTGTATTTTTTTTAGCACGCACCAAAACGAAGTCTTGTATACTCATGTAAAGACACAATGTACATATACAGTAGTATATGTACCATCGAGGAAATTGATTCCTAGGCAGTTGACAGACCAACGTCATTTGGTCGGATCATGTCAATTCAATGTTAATAGTGATTTGTCGGCTGGGTTTGACGTAACGCGACCAAACTATGTAGATCCCCCATCTGCCTAGGAATCAACTTCTCTGATAGTACATTGTACGTATATTAAAAATGCATTTACTACAAATACTTCTCCGGTTTTTTACTATTCTATCATATGAATCAGTAAGAAAACTTTTCACGATCCTACTAATATTATAAAGGCGAAAGTTTGGATGTATGTATGTATGTATGTATGTATGTATGTATGTATGTATGTATGTATGTATGAATGTATGTATGTATGTATGTATGTATGTATGTATGTATGTATGTATGTATGTATGTATTTATGGATGTTTGTTACTCTTTTACGCAAAAACTACTGAACGGATTTTAATAAAACTTTACAATAATATAGCTTATACATCAGAATAACACATAGGCTACTATTTTAACCGACTTTAAAAATGGAGGAGGTGTTATGTTCGTTTTTTTATGTTCAACGATTACTCCGCCGTTTGTGTACCGATTTTCAAAATTTTTCTTTTGGTGTATAGGTTATCATCCCAATTTGGTACTATATTCATGAAAGTGGTGACCTGATGGATGGATCCATAAAAAATCGAGGGAATTCCTCAAAATTTATATGGGAACATGTGGTGACTTCGGTTTCGTGAGCAGTATTCTAAGCATATGCTACCAACAAGCAAGATTTTGCACCAAAGTATACCATGGTTCGGAATGTGCTGAGAGAACTCCTGACTATAGATACAAGTTTGGGAGTTTCGACGTTGTTTTAAGAACGGAAAGCATATGCTACTATGCAAATTACATTCATCATCATCATCATCACTACCATAAACCATTATAGAACCATGTATCGTCCCGTTTTGACTCATCATTGGTACTTTTCATAGTCTTTTATTATATATCACTTAAACCGCGGGTAACACTGCGGGGCACAGCTAGTATTACTATATTGATGTAAACGCAACATAATATTATTACGTAGCACCTCAGCTGTGCCCTCTGGGACCCACTACTCACGAGTCACGCGCCCGCGGGGACTCATCACGTTACGCAGTAGTGTTTACGGTATTTGTTACACTACTGTTCATAAATTATAATTAAAGTGTAATTTATGATTATCATTATGGAGTACATCTTTTTAACTGAGACATTCAAATTTCGAACAGGCATTATAATACCACAGTTTAGTTGTTTTGAACGGGTCATTTTAAAATCCATCGCATTGCATCGGCGCGTCACATTGCAATATGAACTGACCCTAAAGTGTAAAGAGGAAACGAATCTTGCAATAGCTATCTTCCATATATTATGCGACGATATAAGAAATCATTATATATTCGATCGGGACCCCATGGTATCCTTTATCTGAATTTTCATCAAAATCGAAGCAGCTGTACCTAGTATTTGAGCAATCAATGCAAAATATAAGTATTCTAATATTTACAATGCCTACTGCGTTGTAAATATTAGACGTTGTAAAGATTATACTATAAAATAACTTAGAATCAAAAGCTAGACACAACTGAAATAATTACATTGTAAGAAAGCTACAACAACGATTTTGGTGTAAATTACAAAACAATTATGTACAAGAGTTGCGAAAAGCGTTGTTCTGACGTGGAGCGAAAAGTTGCAGAAGCCGAGCAATTAACTGTAGCAGGGCACTTAGTCACAATGCATTCGATTATTTAGACAGCGAATTTAGATATTCAAAAGAAAATATGGGGGTTGATATAAGTGACATGGAGCTGATTCCCTACGTCAATCCCAAACATTTTTTATTTCTTAGTTCCCTGTCGAAATATTGAATACAATTTGTCTAAGAACGCAGTTTCCAGTAATTAAACTCGGAGATCAGGCCTTTCAGACCTTGACCTTTATGCCAACGACATAAGGGTTACTCTCAAAGAAATTCCGAGGTAAAATGGCGCTGAACGAACTATAGTTATACGGTATACCCCGATTATATTATATAGTATATGGTATTGAAATAAAATTTCACATGCAGTTTCGTTCATCACACTAAAAAAAGCTATTCTTCAGAAGCGTGGCGTGCCATGGTAGGACCCGTAAATAAATTTGTTTGGGGCCCTCAGGGTAGACTATCGCTAATTGATACGGGAGATACCGCGGTTGCTACGCCCCTGCTATTCTTATGATGTGTCAAACCAATTACATTGATATTTCAGGTTATTACTATCTCTAATTTCCGCTCACAAAGACATTTAATGATGATTAAACTTCAATTTAATTGAGAGTTTCACAGATAATGTATGGGGCTTATGTCAAATTCTCTATTTAATTAGGTATAGTAATTAAATAATTGATATTCGTCTTTGAGTGCGGCAGTTAGTCTTATAGGAAAAGTTAATGTTGCAACATTAAATAGTACGATCAGGGTACGTAGGTAATTTCAAGTGACTCGGATTGCATAGATCGGTAGTTTAAAGTTTGATAATAACGGTCTTACCACAAAAAACTAAACATATGTTGAACAGTTGTTTTGAGACCATTTATACTGAATTTTTCTCTAATCAACTGTTCAAGGGTGATTCTTCGGAAAACGATTCTTCGTCTCATTACCATGGTCAATTTTAAACGTTACTTTTTTGACTGGAATTCATATTTTTATGATAATATAAAGGTCAAATAACCTACTTTTACTTAAGGGACTCGTTTTCATAGAGAACATTTAGTAATATCGAAGTTCAAAAATTTTGTGGCTAGGGTAATGATAATTGCATACATGGTAATTATAAAAGTAACAAAAAATTTAAAAAATATCTAAATAAAATATTTTTATTTAAAAATAATCGTCTTCTGACAAAAACTATAACATTTGTTATAGTTTTTGTAGCATAACATTTGTGTTATATGTTTGAAAACGACTTACATTCCTTGTATCATCCTAAAAAATAATAAAGTAACTAGTGATTATAGTACTCTTAGAAACCAGTCTTAGTTCAGTCTTGATAATTTAAAATTCATTTGCATACAAAACGTTTGATTTAAATTCATACAAAGTGATTTTTTCTTCTATACGAATATTATAAATGGGAAAGTATGTCTGTCTGTTACTACTTCTCGCCCAAATCACTGAGCAGATTTTTTTTGAAATTCAGTATGGAGCTACTTTGAGTCCTGGGAAAGTACGCAGGATAGTTTTTATCCCGGATTTTGGCGCAATAGAGTTATGGGCGTCATCTAGTAGTAAAATAGCACGATTATCAAAAGAAAAATCAAAAGAAGTATTTGTTTGGTTTTTGTACAAGAAGTTGAGTTTAAGTAATTCTCAAAATTATTTTTTGTTCCCATGGTCTTTTTTTACTGAAATAGAAGTCAGTAGCAAACATTAGCAACTTGAATAAATTTTTTTCTTCTTTTTTTGTTCTGAGACTTCTTAAAGTAAAAGATATCATTGGACTCCAAGTCTGAATGGCCAGATAGAATTGCTTTATGTGGAGAAAAAAATGTAGAATCTTAAAATCTTCACAATCATTTTTTTTCTGTAGGAAGAAGAATCCTTTCTGTAGATCGATGTTTCTTCCTACAGAAGAAACACTTTATTCAAATATTTCCTCCTTCTTTTCAGAATACATATATTTTATTTCTCCGTTAGCTATATTATATACACTGCATGCTTTTCCTGATCTTGCTTAGTTTTTTCTATTCTTTTTTTTTTCTCTTCTGTAATTTGTGACATCGTTTTTACGTTATTCTAATGTCTGTAATCATAAGTTACAAACAAGTTTTTATAAGGAAAATTTAAAAGAGTCTTAAGAATTAAAAAAACTTTATGCATGGATATTCAATAGTCGTAGTACTCTACAGAAGTCGTGAATCGCACATAAAACTGCATATTTCAGGACAAAATTAATATACTTTATGATTACCCTGGTCTTTTGACCAGGGTAATGAGACCCACGGAAATGAAAATTATGTCTATAATTATGCATAGATCATAATTCTTACAAGCACAGTTTTGATATTTTATAACATAAATATGTAACCCAAGAGCATCAGTTGACACGCAGATTAAAGTTTTGAAATAGTAAAATAAGCTAGATATAGTAGACACATAAATGATAAACTACGCGAACCAAACATAGGGTAATGATATATTTACCTTCCAAACACCGGGATAGAAATCAATTAGCCGCACATCCGCCTGATAGCTTCTTTCACATATGACTGGCTTGCCTGCATGCGGTAAGATACACTCCCATTGTTTTTACCAGAAAAATTATGATCGTTCGAACCTTGTGCCACAGGAATTATAACTTTACGTTGGACACTCTTTTCTTATTTATTTATAAGTACCGTAATGTAGCCATGCCTACTGTATTTATTTTTTATAACAGGTAAACTAATGTAGTTTCGTTATAATTTTATTTTGCATTGATTTGTCAAACAGGAAATGAATTATAGACGTTTTTGTTGAAGAAAATGGCAAGAGGACGCTCCATGGTAATGAGAAGAACGGACTTTAAGATTTTTTTTCCTATACTGAAACTACAATTATTAAAAAAAGACAGTTGTTTCTAGGTAGACACAGAGCTCAAGTATTTAAAAAAAATATTTTTATTGTTTGCTTTTGCCTGGTTACAGAAAAAAGTCCGTTGCCGTCAAAAATTTCGCCTCCGAAGAAATGCCCTCAACAGGTGTTTAAGTCTTTTGTAGTAAGACCGTAACTTTTTAATCAAAGTTTAAAATATCGTTGTGTAAAACCAATCTGCAAATAGTTACCTAGGGAAAACTATTGCTACATTGCCTGGGGTGGTAATTATTGTGGTGATTTAAAATATCCCAAATAAAATCAATGTGAATAACGTTTTATACACACAACTAAAAAACATAGAGGCGACAATTAAATTATTTATAAATAATATTATAACCAACTAGACTAGATGACATCCATATTTCTTTTGCGCCAAAATTCGTTAACCGCCTAGGGTTCCTTCCTAGTACATTTTCCGGTATAATAATATCGTATACATACGAATGTCCCGAAAAAGGACATGTCCTTTTTCAGGAATTAAGGTTTTTTCAGGTTTGGGCGTGACAAACAGACAGACATATTTTCGCATTTATAATATTTATTATAGTACGGATTTTCATAGCAAAATTCGATATCTATAAACGTAGAAAAAAACCCTTTGTTTTGAAACGCAATGTTTTTGTATTTTCCAATACAAAAAAAAAATAAGACATAGATTACTTGAAAATTAAGAATAAAACGAATTATAAGAAAATAAAATACAATACACAATTTGACTTAACGAGGGCCAAAAAAGTTTAACAATTCATTAAATTCTTTTCAATGTAATAATTATATCCTTCGTTACAAATTCTCTTCACAATTAGAAGCTTGAGGAAAATTCTAAGAGAAATGTAAAGAAAATGTAATAATTTCTTTTAGCCCCTAATAGCTTTGACTAACCATTTTTTCTACGCCTATCTCAAACACAAAGCCAATTTTGTTCTCAGCCTAGAAAAATAGTTTCCACGCGACAAAATTCAATCTTGTTACTCAAAAAATAAAGCCTATACTCCAATATTTCAGTAAAGCTTTAGCTTTTCTGTTTGCCTCGATCGATTTAGAACCTTAACATAAAGTTTTACGGTCTAAAATGTTGTACAATGTAAAAAAAAGAATCTTATGACTTAGGTGATGGGCTTACGGGGATGATGTGGTATCCGTGTTACATTTATCAACGTTCAAAAAACATCTGTTAGGATTTTTATGTCCACTTTTTCATGCGACGACGGAAAATCTAATATAACAATATTTTTATAGGAGTTAGAAATTTTAAAAGGTTTAAAAATACTTTATAGATCCTATAAAACCTCTTTTCCACGGGGAGAAAACGTGAAAATTATTTTAAAAGGTAAAAAAAAAAATAATTAATAATTGAAGAAGATAATATTATATACTTAAACAAAGATTTTTCATAGCGAAGTTCATAAAGACACTGACATAATGTATGAGATTTCAGGCTTATATACTATGGCATATGAGTCAGCATATTTCCCGGAAGCGAGCAAAATAAATTGCTTTTAAATTGATCGTGCCGTATCTACGTGTAAGTTGCAACTCTTCGTGTCTGTCAGAGCGCGTGCGCGGCACCATCGACCGCGGCCATATTTATAACTTCTGTCAGAGTTTTTGCTGACCCTACCGCAGGTGGGCGCCCAACATTATGCCGTAATAGTTTAACGATAACACGAATAATCCGCCCAAATGGGATTTATCGGCACTTCAAATAGAGTTAATATAGTATATCAAATCGTGTAAAAGTAGATAAGACCTAGGATTTTTTGGTTGTTACTCAGTTTGATTTTATAACAACTTATACTTAAAATTTTATGAAAATTTCCATAAAAACTTCATACATTGTTAGTCATACTGTTCATTAAAATAAATTTAAGTAATTAATATAAATATTTAATAAAATTTTCTGTGCAGCCGTTAGATTATGTACCATTACTGTTTTGATACATAATAATTATAGATTAAACTATATTGTTCGTAAAAGTTATAATAGCATAGCAACAAGCTACACTACAAGTACATGAAAATAATCTCTACATGGTGATGTGGGTTCACAAAATGATGCGGCTCCCTGAGGCCCGCTAAACATTTTCGAAAGGGTTAAGAGTTGTAACATTAAAATTTGCATTCTAAAGGAAGTTCCACCGATTTCAATATTATCAGAAAGCAATTTGTTTAAAATCCAAGTTTGTCCTCCTTAGGGTCTTGGCGGGTCTCCAGAAAGTTAAGGGGATGCAAAAGTTTGTCACTACTGTAGAGAAAGGAATATTAGAGGTGACTCGGACGTCTGTGTTGATATTAATAGGTGGGGTTCTTTGGTCTTTACCAGATCACTTTATCATAGTAACAAAAGGTGTCAAACCGTGTCAATTTTTAGTCACAGAGAATAATAATATGCTTTTGGACTCTCACATGATAACAATTATTCTTTTTTAATCAAGTTTTTCCAGCAAGTAGGTACTGTAGCAGAACTTCAGTGTGACAGAGAAGAAGTATTTATATCTATAGTTTTTCTCATTTTGTTAAAAGTTCAGTAGGTCTATATTTCTCTAGTCTGTGGCTCGAGTTTTATTCCGGACGATTTGGCTTCGGCCTCGCTGTGGCAGTTGTAATTTACATTGCAAATGAACTCAAATGAAGGCATATTCGTATCTTATAGAAAAATAAAGCAATGTTGCACTGAACCTGATGGTATTGGACACTATAATCCGCAAAAGTTTTTGAAGTCAAAACTTCTGTAGCGGCGTTTTTCACATTTTTGGGTAAGAAATGTTTAGGTTTCGAGTGTAATGTTGTAAATTTGAGTGGATTTTAACAACTTGCATTTTTTATATAATTTTGGTGGAAATTTTTGTTTCCACCAAAATTAGAGATTAGGTGTTTACGGGAAACTGGTACGACAACCACCACCTAGACGAGTTAGCTTGTGGCAGAATGAAGTGAATGGCGTATTTTTTATGCTTCAGGAATCAATGTTATTTTGTAAAAATAATGTTTTACACACCCTCTTACCCACCAAAATTTACCCTCCAAAATTGGAATTTGCGATAAAAATAATCTTTAAAAAAAAACTACGTGCACTAAAGTTATAACACATTAACTTAACTATAAACAAACCAAAACTCTACCGATATTCAAAATAACAACATGATATTATTGCCACAAGTAGGATAATTTAAGTACACCAAAATTGCATAAAATCGGGGGTTTTGTGATAAAACTGTTTTCTTTCATTTCTAGCTGGAAACTGGTACGACCCAGCCCACAGCCACCTCCTAAACGGGTTAGCGTATGGCTGAATGAAGTAAATCAATGGCATTTTGCAGAAACAACGTTTCATAAATGACACCAAAATTGGTAAAATGTCCGCGACAGACCTAAACTGTGTCATAAAAACTCAACTACAGAAATTAGTACAATGAAATTCACATATTATCAAGAGTCAACTATATTAAACGACTACATAAAGATAAAAATCCAATCCAGTATCAAGTTTTTTGTAAATCGGTCTAGATATTGAGTAAAATAGGTCGACGACAAGCCACCAAAATTGGAAATCACCTATTTATGTTTATTATCTTGGAAAATAATTATTATTTTTGAAAAATTACGACGGGGACAAATTGTAAGCATTATGTTTTAAAATCAAAAATTAAAACCTTATCTTAAAATATAAACAAAAAACTTTTTGAAAAAAAAAAAAAAGCTTTTATTTAAATAGTCTAAAAAGAAAAAAATAAATTTCTCCTTAAAATTTTTAACTATTAAGTTATAATCCTCAATATATTATAAAATTTGCATGATAATAAAAGCTTGTCGCGACTCGCGAGACTTAACAATCTATCAGTACTTGATAAATTTATTAAAATAAAAATATAATATCAATTTACTCAGTTAAATTGGTACTTACTAGTTTATTTACAAATCGCGCGACAAGCTTTTATTATCATGCAAATTGTATAATATATTGAGGATTATAACTTAATAGTTAAAAATTTTAAGGAGAAATTTCTTTTTTTCTTTTTAGACTATTTAAATAAAAGCTTTTTTTCAAAAAGTTTTTTGTTTATAACTTATTTTTTGTTTTTTAGTTAAATCTGGCTAGATTTCTTAGTCTGTTTGATAGTAATTTGTTTTGTTTCAATAATTTGTTAAAATCTGATTAACTTAAGTCCTTAAGAAATCGTACTCGACTTTGACCATTGAAAAATCTATATTTAGCGAGTTATTATATTCCGTTTATTTCTGCATGACTAAAAAGCTAAATTTCATTTAACAAAAGTGACCGGATTCAACCGGGCATTTTCTGAAACCCGGCTGGATTCGACTTGAAGTCACGTCACGTCATTTCACGTCACGTCACGTGACGTCACGACACGACACGACACGACACGACTTGATTATTACTTTTCAATTTACTCTCAATGAGCCCTCTTATTTGATACCCATATTGCAGAAGTGCTTTAGAAAAACTATTCCCCTATCTTGGCTAAGCTGCCATATTGGATATGGAATGACATTACATTCGTTTCCGATTTACTCTCAATAAGCCCTTTCATTTGATGCCCATATTGCAGAAGTGCATTAAAAATAACTATTTCCGTATCTTGGATGAGCCGCCATATTGGATGTAGAATGACATTACATTCGTTTTCGAGTTACTTTCAATGAGCCCTTTTATTTGATACCCATATTGCAGAAGTGCATTAAAAATAACTATTCCCCTATCTTGGATGAGCCGCCATGTTGGATGTAGAATAAAATTACATTCGTTTTTGAGTTACTCTCAAATAGCCCTTTCATTTAATATCCATATTGTAGGACTGCATAGAAAATAATTATTTCGCCATCTTAGATGGTCGGCCATATTGGATTTATAGTGATGTCACATACCATATCGTGCATTGTCATCCAAACTAAACGCGTATGCAAAATTTCAGCTCAATCGGTTAAATATATCTACTTCAAAATTGAGTTCCAAAATTCCACCGTAACACACATACTTACATACATACAGAGCAAGTTAAATAAAAGCTTTTAATAATAAAAATAGGATAATTTTCAGCCTTGCCGCGCAAAAAAGCGGTTTGGGAAATCCATTTGTAAGACGGAGGGTAAGTATAATCAAGAAATATATTGAATTAAGAGACACACCATTTTTGTCGGTATAAAGATGTCCTAGTCACCTTTGCACCGCGCTAGATGCAGACAAGCTAGTGAGTCGAAAAAAGAGTGTCCATAGCATATTCGTCTAGAATCGCCTTGGGCGTCGATTGCACACGATGTAGACCGCTGCGCAATCACGGTGCTGACCATATTGGTAACACAAAATGCCAGTTCCAGGTGTTTCCGGCCCCACTAGATCCACTTCCGGGGGTTATACAACTATAACTGTCAGACTACAAATCAGCTCGATACAGCGATAATGTCTGTCGCACCAGCACCTCAGTTGGACCCCGGCCAACGACACTTCAGCACAACCCACTTTCGTGGAATGGCCCTTATGTATTCATTAATTACTACAAAAATGTAGGCATTCATGGGCATTTTGAAAGATTGTCAGCTATAATAGAAGAAGTGAGCAGCTTTAGTCAGGGTTCCCAACCGTCCGGTTTTCGACCGGACTGTTGGGTTTTAGAAGGAATTGTTGGGGTCAGGTCACTAACTTCCGACCGGACTTTCCTACCCTACACCTATATTTTAGGTATTTATTATGTTGATATATCTTTAATAAATTTGTTGTCCGGTTATGGCGGCTGGAAAAGTTGGCAACCCTGGCTTTAGTGATAGCACATAGTACACTTACTATTATATTATGTGTCCCTTATACAGGGTGTAACAAAACTAAGTGATCATACTTTAGGGTGTATATGTGTCCCTTATATAGAGTTCACTGTGAAAGTGTAACGATTTTATTGTTCCTACAAATCTTATGAATGAGGTTGTATATGTAATTTTTTCTATACTGGCTGGGACGCCAAAACTGTTATTGTTTTTTTTTCACGTTGACATTTTGCTTCTAATTTTCTTCTGCTAAGAGTTACGAATAGACGAATTTGGGAAAACTTAAATAATTTCTCCACTTTTGCAGTTTATAAATAATAATATATACTATCCCCACTTGGGTAAGTGTTGCAATAATTATTTTAAGTTTACTTTATAAACCACTTATATTTTTACTCAATTTCATAAATATGACCATTCTTGGTAATGTAACTAAATGGGTATAGAAAGCTCTTGTAAATATTTATTTCGTTGTGTATCGGAAATAAGTCTTTTTTTACATTAATTAATAACTTGTAAGATATTATAATTTTCATCTTTATAATAATTATTCATCCTCAATTTTGTTATGATGATTATTATTTATTTTTCTGTATTTGCTTTTTATTTTGTGTTCTTTGACTGCCTCACCAATAATTACTAGCATGCAATAACTGTACTTTACAATCTTGTCTGGCTGGTAGTTTTAAAGATTTGATGTCGCAGTCAAAGTAAGAATCTGGGCAATTATAAAAATGTCTGGATGCTGATTCAAGGGATCACCGCGACGGGCATCACCGGGACGGTGATCACCGCGACGGGCATCACCGGGACGGTAATCACCGCGACGGGCATCACCGCGACGGGCTCTGCAGTCGTTGCGAGAGCTACCTACCTGCCTGAGTCCTTCCTACATTCTACCCGAATTCTACCTGCCTGCGTCCTTCCTACATCCTACCCGAATTCTTCCTGCCTGCGTCCTGCTTTTCCGCAACCTAACCATCTACAACTTACCTTCCGGGACTCCTCCACCTGCACTCCAGCCACCAGGAAAGTAAAGTACCATTGGTACAACAAGGTACATTCTTTGTGAACGACCGAACCACGATCCATGCTTCCTAAATTCTAATTTTAATTTAATCTATACTTATTGTAATATATTTTTAAGTTACTCACTAATAATTTTATTTAACACCTACTACAAGTGTTACATTGGCGCCCAACTATAGGTTCGTTCACATTTTTTGGCCTTGTTGTGCTTTAGTCATTCTAGTAATTTCATTGGTGTTGGCTAAAAAACTAGTTTTAATTAGACTAGGATAGTTTTTAAGTGATTACTTTGTCTTGTTAATATTTTGTTTTGTTTCTGTATTGTTGTAATTAACGATTTATAGTTTGCAACACATATCCAAGATGGCTTATCCGATTAAATTTTTATCTCTGCAAAAAGCAGAGCTTGAATATGAAGTCGAACTACGTGGTGGAACTAGTGATTCTGTGCAATCATTGCGTAAGCAGATTGTCAAGCTATCTTCGGACCTACCGTCTGAAGATATACTCGAATCTCATTTAGATCCAGCTGTTGATTTGAAATCAGTTGAGGAATCTCTTTTGAAATCACTTAATAATATTTCCTTGCTAAAAGCTAAATTCGATAAAAATCTTTTACTAGAACTGAAACATTGCTAAATCACATATAATTATATACAATACCATAGAATTAATAGGATAAATGCTACATCGGAGGTCGCTGATTATTACAAAGTTTGTGTCTCTAATTTTGATTTACAATATAAGGATTTAAAACTCATTAAGGCCACAAGTTTTGCAAAATGCTACTGTATTTGCTGCTCCTGGTGCTAGTGCAGAACCTACACCTATAATGGTTTCATGCGAGCGTGGTTCACCTAAAAAAATTTATAAAATGTAAAAAAATCTATAATAATGTAAAAAACTGTAAACAGGAACGTTTCCTTATTTGCTTTAAGTGTGGGAAAAAAGATGTGCGTTATCCTGAGTGCTCTAATTGTAATCCTACTCATTCAAAAAACTAAATAGGCAGGATTGGAAAAATAGTATTGGGAAGTCTTTAAAACGCTTTGACAGCGATGAATGGAAGGATTGGTTACTCTTTATTTCTAACTTTTTCTCTAACAATACTATCTCTCCAATCTGTGATTGTGATAAAAATAAAATTAATCAATCACGACCATATATTACTGTGGTTATTAACGACAAACCTATTAAAGGATTATTAGATACAGGATCTAGCGCAACTATTTTGGGAAATATGTCACATAAGTATCTTTTGGAAGCTGGTTTTACAGTGCGAAATGATGTACGTACTCATTTTGTTAGCGCCAGTGGTGAAAAATTAAACTCTAGTGGCATAATTGACCTTCCAGTTACTTTCGGAAATCTAACACGTACCCTTAATGTGTATGTAGTTCCTGCAATTACAAACTCCCTAATTTTGGGCATGGATTTTTGGAGAGCTTTTGATCTATTTCCTAAAATTTTAGATGATTCTATTTCTGCCATTGGTAAATCTAATAGTGTCTCAACAAGCCATATTATTACTAATGTTATAAATGATCGGCCAAATTCTATTTCTTCGTATGATCATTTAACACAAGACCAAAAAATTACGGCTGACGATATTATTTCACAATTTAGGGATATTTCTTATGAAAAATGTGGTCTTGGCCGGACTACTCTAATTACGCATTCAATTGACACTGGGGATGCTGCCCCCATTCGTCAACGATATTACAGAATGTCACCTGAAAAACAACGCATTCTTATTGAACAATTAGACGAAATGTTAAAAGAGGATGTTGTTGAACCTAGTAAAAGTCCATGGTCAAATCCTGTTTTACTCACACCTAAAAAGAACGGTGAGCTTAGGTTTTGTCTTGATAGCAGAAAACTTAATGCTGTCACGAAAAAGGATGCGTACAGTTTGCTATATATATCTGAGATCCTTGATAACCTTCGGGATGCTAAATATTTATCTAGTTTGGATTTATCTAAAAGTTTTTAGCAAATATTAATTAATGAAGCAGACAGACCAAAAACTGCATTCTATATTCCTTCACGGGGAACTTTTCAATTTAAATCCATGCCATTTGGGCTCACTAACGCGCCTGCAACACAACAGAGATTAGTTGACGCATTGTTTTATGGGCCTGAATTTGAAAATCGGGTTTTTGTTTCGTTGATGACATTGTAATTGTTTCAAACAGTTTTAGACAACATATTTTACTTCTTAAACGGGTTTTAGATAAATTAAAAACGGCTAACCTAACTATCAATTTTGGTAAAAGTCAATTTTTTAGGGAAGAACTCAAATATTTAGGTTTTGTGGTGGATTCAAATGGTTTGCTCGCAGATCCTCAAAAAGTTGAGGCTGTATCTAAACTTCCGACAGCAACTAATCGTAAGGAAGTTCATTGATTTATTGGTACAGCTTCGTGGTATCGTCGTTTTATACCCAAATTTAGTAGTATTGCGGCTCCCCTAAATAAACTAACTTCACAAGGGAAAAACGCGCCTCCTTTTGTTTGGTCTGCTGAGGCTAACGAGGCTTTTCTAACATTAAAAAAACATCTCGTTTCTGCGCCTATACTTACTTGTCCGGATTATACTAAGCCATTTGTAGTGCATACCGATGCAAGTGACTATGGTATCGGAGCTGTTCTTTCTCAAGAATTTAATGGCAATGAGAAAGTCATAGCATATATGAGTAAGTCACTGTCTAAACAAGAGCGAAACTATAGTGCTACTGAACGAGAGGCATTGGCTGTTCTTACTGCTGTTGAACACTGGCGATGCTATTTAGAAAACGGTTTAAAGTTTACCGTCTATACTGATCATTCCTCTCTTAAATGGTTTTTAAACTTAAATAATCCTACCGGGAGGCTTGCTCGATGGGGTGTTCGACTTTCAGCCTATAATTTTGATATTAAACATCGTAAAGGTACAGATAATGTGGTTCCAGATTCTTTAAGTCGCTCGATTCCAATATCTGCAATTGAAAACGACTCGCCACATCACACCATTATAAATTCTCCTAATACTAACGATGCTTGGTATCATAAAATTTTTCCCAACTGTCAAAATTCTTCAATGTCTTGTCCAAATTATAAAATTGTACATAATAAATTATTTCGGTACATAAAATCTAATAATCCTCTTACTAGAGAGTTTCAATGGAAAGAAGTAGTTCCAATGGAACGCCGTCAAGAAGTTATATCGCAAAATCATGATGAACCTACTTCTGGTCATTTTGGTATATTTAAAACGTTCAAACGTTTATCCTTAAAGTATTTTTGGCCAAGCATGCATCATGATGTGACTAAATTTATCACAAGTTGCGAAATTTGCCTTTCTCATAAACATTCTAATCACCTAACTTTAGGTAATATGGGTAGGCCTAAAGATTGCTCCAGGCCATTCCAGATGCTAAGCATAGATTTAGTTGGTCCGTTGCCTGTAAGCAGGAAACAGAATACATTTTTACTAGTCATTAACTGTTGCTTCTCTAAATATTGTCTACTTTTTCCTATACGCCGTGCTACTTCCGACATTATAGCTAAGATATTGGAAGATAGTGTATTTCTTGTGCATGGTATTCCTAGTACTATTTTGATGGACAATGGAAAACAATTCACTAGCAACATAATTAAAAATTTACTTGCTCGGTACAAAATTCCTAACGTGCTTTACACGCCATTTTACACTCCTCAGGTGAATTCTGTGGAGCGCTACAACAAAACTATTATGACAGCTGTCTCAACCTTTGTTAAAAACGATAATAGATCTTGGGACGTTAATATTCCTAAAATACAGTTTGCTATGAATAGTTCCGTCAATGAGGTTACTAAATTTACTCCTGCATTTCTTGTTTTTGGTCGTGAATTAGTTAGCTGTGGTTCTCACTATGTCGATTCTGATATTGATGAGCAAATCGTATTTTCGCCTCGTGATACTTATGCCGAAAATTTTGGTGAACTACGAAAATTCTTTGATAAGGTACAGCTTTCTATAATAAAGTCGCATTCTAGGAATAGTTCTAATTACAATTTGAGGCGTAAAAATGTAGATTTTAATGTAGGAGACATCATTTGGAAAAGAACTTTCTATCAAAGTGACAAAAATGCTAGGTTTTCTAAAAAACTTGCTCCTAAGTTTATAAAGTGTCGGATTATAGGTAAAAAATCTAATTTGGTGTATGATCTCGTAGATATGGCAGGTAATAATTTAGGGACTTGGCATGTAAAGGATTTTAAGTTAACGTAATTTTATATTTTTTTTGTTATATAGCTACTACAATGGTGGATTTATTCTAGGAAAAATCCAAATCTAAAAAAGGGGGCATGTAACGATTTCATTGTTCCTACAAATCTTATGGCTGGGACGCCAAAACTGTTTTTGTTTTTTTTTCACGTTGACATTTTGCTTCTGATTTTCTTCTGCTAAGAGTTACGAATAGACGAATTTGGGAAAACTTAAATAATTTCTCCACTTTTGCAGTTTATAAATAATAATATATACTATCCCCACTTGGGTAAGTGTTGCAATAATTATTTTAAGTTTACTTTATAAACCACTTATATTTTTACTCAATTTCATAAATATGACCATTCTTGGTAATGTAACTAAATGGGTATAGAAAGTTCTTGTAAATATATATTTCGTTGTGTATCAGAAATAAGTCTTTTTTTACATTAATTAATAACTTGTAAGATATTATAATTTTCATCTTTATAATAATTATTCATCCTCAATTTTGTTATGATGATTATTATTTATTTTTCTGTATTTGCTTTTTATTTTGTGTTCTTTGACTGCCTCACCAATAATTACTAGCATGCAATAACTGTACTTTACAATCTTGTCTGGCTGGTAGTTTTAAAGATTTGATGTCGCAGTCAAAGTAAGAATCTGGGCAATTATAAAAATGTCTGGATGCTGATTCAAGGGATCACCGCGACGGGCATCACCGGGACGGTGATCACCGCAACGGGCATCACCGGGACGGTAATCACCGCGACGGGCTCTGCAGTCGTTGCGAGAGCTACCTACCTGCCTGAGTCCTTCTTACATTCTACCCGAATTCTACCTGCCTGCGTCCTTCCTACATCCTACCCGAATTCTTCCTGCCTGCGTCCTGCTTTTCCGCAACCTAACCATCTACAACCTACCTTCCGGTACTCCTCCACCTGCACTCCAGCCACCAGGAAAGTAAAGTACCATTGGTACAACAAGGTACATTCTTTGTGAACGACCGAACCACGATCCATGCTTTCTAAATTCTAATTTTAATTTAATCTATACTTATTGTAATATATTTTTAAGTTACTCACTAATAATTTTATTTAACACCTACTACAAGTGTTACAAAAGTAGCAGCGCTGATCGAGCAAATTTTTTTTTGAGATTTGTATGTGCAAGCGCTCTCGCGTGAAAAAGAGTTACTCTTTCGGCGCTGCTACTTTCACAGCAAACTCTGTATAGGGGACACATACGCACCCTAAAGTATTATCACTTAGTTTTGTTACACCTTGTGTATATGGTAGCAGTGCCGCAGCTTTAGCGACGAGAAATTGCGATGGTATAAGGTAGTGTCCGACCGAAACTGATTTTTCAGCCGAAACCGAAACTGAAACCGAACTTTCGGCCTTACTCTCAGTTTCGGCCGAAACCGAAACCGAAACCGAAACTCGATAAAACATTTAAAATGACGATTATTTACTGAAATTTACTGTTCTGTAACATTTTTTAACACATAAGAAAATGTGCCAAATTGGATATTTTACTTTTTATGACATTTCTTAAAATAAATATTATTAATCTTACTCCAATAGCGCACTAGCGGCTAGGTAGTAGATAGATAGTAGATACCTTAGTATGAAACCGCCATAGACCACGCACACCTGGCCGCCACGCGGCCAGCGGCCACACCAAGCTCTTGATGGCCCCCGCGACCTGGCCGCTGCGGTCTAGCTACTAGTGCACTATTGCTCTTAGACTCAAATATGTTCCCTAGAAACTTTTCAGTATCATATTCCGTTTTTTTATCCGATTCCAAGATTTTAATGTATTAGAACGGAGGATTACCCTAAAAACATGAGCAGATTTTTTTTCATTCACTAAAACATTTTTTTTCCACAACATTCACTAAAAAAGAATTAGAAGGAAAAAATATATAAATTGGGTTTAAAATTTGATATTGTTTGTATTTAGTTGAGCATACTCCAAACATAGCTTGTAGCATGCCTCTTTAATAAGTACGTGAGATATGTGGCACCCATATTTTTTCTGGTTTTTAATAGGAAGTTTAAAATTTGTTTCAAAGGCTTGATAAATCCTTTTATTTGTCAGTGCAAGTAACTTTTTTGCTCTTACTTTAATACATTTTCCGCAAATACAGCAAACACTTTTTACGTCCATTTTACACATTTTTGAAGATATTTTTACGCTTTCAAGTACATAAAACTCATAATTTCTCTAAAAATTAAAGACGCACAGTAAGTGTCAGCGGCAAACTTCCCATTACAACTCTGATATCCCACCAAACCCCTTTATCTTGGTCACGACGAGCTTTAGTCTCTAAGAATTTTGAAAAAATCTTATAAGTATTTTTATTTATCTTCGCCTAGACTATACAAACTAGACTATGCAAACTTTCTTTTAATTTATGTTTGTGGTTAACTTTCAATGCAAATAATCGGATAGTAGTCATTAAGTAACAGGCACAAGAAAAAATATTTTTTGTCGACTTGTGTAATGAGGGCCGCAAGTGTGAAGCTTACGGTGAAGTGCGGTAGATAAGATTCTAGCAGGGCCAGGGTCGGAACGGTCTGTGAGACTGCGCGTCCATAGTTAAAGGTTAATTATTTTAAATATAAATAAAAAGCGTGGTAAAAGGAAAAGAATGAGGCGAGATGATTGACTAGAAAAATCTCGCAAGCTATATCTCATAGTCTAACAAAAATATTAAGTATTTATAAAGTTCACACACAATATAATCAATTTATCATAGCATTTACTTTATCGCTTGTTTGGAAAACATTGTTAAAATAAGAACATAACACGTAATTCACCAACAGTTACCTATATTAAATAAACGTGCGTTTGTCGTTTAGAAATAAAATTCAACAATATACCTCTAATGTTCGATAAGGATAAGTTTAGATAATTTGATGAAATAAAACGAAGTACTAATAAAAACAAAATAAATACTTAGTAATTTGGCACTAATTTGCAAAACATAATCTCAAAACACGATTAAATGGACGGTGGCGAAATGATCCGGGGCCTCGACGACGAGCAAGCACAAGTTAACTGCGAAGTTTACCGAATGATGTACGAAAATTCACGAACACTGGAGTTTCGGCGGGGCCGAAAGTTTCGGCTATTTTTTGGCCGAAACCGAAACTAAGGCCGAAACTAGATTTTTTGGCCGAAACTGGCCGAAACCGAAACCGAAAGTTCGGTCGGTCACTAGTATAAGGGGAGATCAATGTTTATTGTAAATAAAGACCGAAACAACGTATTGTCTAGCAGTCATAATTTATGCGAAATATTTTAAGTGATACTTTGCAAGATAGTGGGCATTTCTGATTTTGTCTACCAGCTAAAATTACAGTAGATTATATGGTCGCTGTTAAGCATTTGTGTATTGACCCACAATTTTTGTTGTTATTTATGAATGCAGTCTTGTTCCAAATCATCTAAAGAACATAAGTGCATTTATAACTCAATAAGTAATTTTTTGTGGGATGATACACAAATGCTTCACAGCGTCCATATATTATAACGATACATATTATATCATAATATTATGACGATATTGTAGCGATAGTAACGAATATTAATTTGTCGCACTGTTGGACGCTGACTTCTTCCTACGAGTAAAAAGACAATTGCCCAAAATTCAAAACCCATGAGCGTTGATTTTAATTCAAAATTCGACACCAAATTTGTTTGAAAAACAAATCATTTTATGAAATAAACATTTATGACGTATTGGAAAAGGATCGACGGCGCAGAGGTCCTGAACATTTTATTAAATAAATATTCACCAAATATTATCCTTATTTTTTTACAGACTTCTTTAATTATCTGTTACAGATCTTATTCAGTCTAATTTGACGTCTGAAGTGTAAAGTGAAAAGGGTGTAATTACATAACGTAGGGTCGTTAATATTTTGATATTTATGTACCATCAGAGAAATTAATTCAAAGACCCACGGTGGACTTACGTTATTTGGTCTAAATCGAGTCAGTGATTTCATAATCTGGCTGGGTTGATCTATAATTATGTAGACCAGCCTTTCCCAAAGTGGGCGATAATGCCCCCTTGTGGGCGCTGAAGGGGGGCGGTGTGGGACCCAGAAAAAAAATGGGGGCGTTGTGTAGAGGCTTGGGGGGTGATTTATTTCATCAGGATGCATTTTAAATTGAAACAATGAGGGCGCTATAATGTAATTTGTTCTTAAAGTGGGCGGTAGACAAAATAAGTTTGGGAACCTCCGATGTAGACCCTCCATCTGCCTTTGAATCCATTTTTCTGATAATATTCATTAGTTTACATATACTATGCTATAAATCCCAAAGTCCCAATCCCATATATGCCAACATGTAGAGTACCTCTGTGCGGCAGCGCCTGTCTCCATTATCGAGCAATACATCAATTACCGTACTGAAAGCCTTCACACATGCTTCACACTTTATACCAACATACATTTATTTTTATACTCTATGATCGATATCAAATTAACCGCAAAATTAAGGTTTTTTGCTGCCGGGTTTGTACTTATTTCATGTTCCACAGATTGCCACGTTTATCGTAAAGTTAAGCAATGTTTTTTTTTTTTAATGAAATAAGTGGGCAAACGAGCAAACGGGTCACCTGATGGAAAGCAACTTCCGTCGCCCATGGACACTCGCAGCATCAGAAGAGCTGCAAGTGCGTTGCCGGCCTTTTAAGAGGGAATATGGTAACAGGGGAGGGTAGGGATGGGAAGGGAAGGGAATAGGGGAGGGTAGGTAAGGGAATAAGGTAGGGGATTGGGCCTCCGGTAAACTCACTCACTCGGCGAAACACAGCGCAAGCGCTGTTTCACGCCGGTTTTCTGTGAGAACGTGGTATTTCTCCGGTCGAGCCGGCCCATTCGTGCCGAAGCATGGCTCTCCCACGTATATCTATAATGAAGTATCAAAATTTGGAAAAAGTTACAACTTGCAAATCCGTACGTTGTTATATACTCAGTAAACGTAGATAATTTCAAATCAATACTTGGCTAAGTAAAATAAGTTAATTCCTAGTATCTGAGACAGTGGCCACTGCGAGATATTTTGGTCTTGCCGTTCCACTGTCACAGGCTCCAGTAAACCTATTTTAAGGATGTATTGACCGTTAGTTTTCCATATACATAGGCATAGGTTTTGTGATAAGTAAAAACGTTATCCAGACGATCTGGCAAATCAAAAAACCCAAATGATAAATCTGCGTTGACAAGGAGGTTTTGTTTATTAATTAGTTTAAATCGAGTGATAACAGCCTAAGCGCGGCGTCGGCGTCGTATCGACCGTTTTTGTACCCTAGGGCCTATTTTTAGTCATCGACCTATTTCCCTCCCATACCTACTGAAATTCAGGCCCGCCCCATTGGTTAGCGCGACGTGACGTCACAATTCGCCGCCCGCCAATCGGGGGCGGAGGCTCCGCGCATGGCCGCAGAGCCTCCCGGCGGCCGCCGTCTGGGTCCGTTAGTCTGGGCTCGCGAACCCAGGTGTGCCGAGCTCGTGGAATCAAAACAAAAGGTTTTTACATTTTTCCTAGTAGTCCGCCATTTTAGAACGTTCCACGTTTGAAAATGTTCCGTTGTGGTATTTTGTGTCGGGGGGTGTATTTGTTGTTCCGCATGCATGTTATTGCATAACATAGTTGCGTAATATGTGCGAGTGAGACGGGGATGCTCCGCTTTGGGTGCGAAAGGGATGCCTATATCTAGTGATTTTAGTGCATATGAAAATTTTATGAGTACCCTATTGAAAGCTTTATTTAGAAATTAAGTGGTTAAGAATATGACGGTCTGATGATTACGATGCCCTAGTGCCAAATGTCAGGTCAGGTCATGTATTTCGATTCAGGATTATAGTTCGCAAAATATACGTAGTCAAATAACCTCCTGCTTTTTAAGTCGGTTAAAAAGGTTTGGGCGTTACATAATATCTTATTCAACTGAAAAAGCTCAAAACAATCTGAATCAAAGTCTCAATGGATAAGAAAAGCCTTAATTAGTGGTGTGTATCAACAGTCTACATATTACAAAAATAAATCTATACATATAATAAAATCGTAGAGGTAAAATTTTTGTACATTGAATAAAAACTTAAAAAAATAAGTCAGGGGCATTTTAGAAGAGTAATAGAACACATCTTAACTGTTTTTGAAATTTTTGTTTCTCTGTCTGTTTGTCGGTTTGTCTGTTTGTCTGTTTGTACAGGCTAATCTCTGAATCCGCTGGACCGATTTTAATTAAATTTGGCATGGTGATACCTTACATCCCTGGTCAACATTTTAGATAAAAAAAATAACCGACTTCCAAAAAAGGAGGACTTCATGTTGACTTTGCTGTTTGTGGTTCGATTGTCATAATTGTTTTTTTGTTGTATAGGGTCTGACTCGAATTTGGTACCATGTTCACAAAAGTGGTGACCTGATGATGGAATCCATGAGTAATCGAGGAACTCCTCAAAATTTATATGGAAACATATGGTGATTTTGGTTTTATGTAAAGTAATACTAAGCATATGCTACTAAAAAGTAAGATTTTGCATCAAGGTAGGTATACCTACCATGGTTGCGAAGGTGTTGTGAACCTTATAGATACAAGTTTGGGGGTTTCAGCGTTGTTTTAAGAACGGAAAGCATATATTATGCTACTGTGTAAATTATATTCATCATCATCATCAGATTATGGCCCTATATACCATGGTTGCGAAGGTGTTGACGGAACTCTTATAGATACAAGTTTGGGGGTTTCAGCGTTGTTTTAAGAACGGTAAGCATATATTATGCTACTGTGTAAATTATATTCATCATCACATTATGGCCCTATTATAAGTACTTTTAGATCGAGTCTCGCGTTTGACTAGCGATTTTGAAAATTATTTTGTTGTGTTAAAGTACATGATTCCAATTTGGTGCTACGGTTACCAAGGTGGCAATTTGATAATAGGATCCATGTGGTATGTAGGGAATTCTTTAAAATTTATACGGAAAAATATAGTGATTTTGGTTTTATTTGAAGTATTCTAAGCATATTATGCTATCAAAAAGTAAGATTTTGCACCAGGTATACCATGGTCCCAAAGATGCTGAGAGAACTCCTGACTCCTTATAGATACAAGTTTGGGGGTCTCGGCGTTGTTTTAAAAACGGAAAGCATATTATGTTACTGTGCAAATTATGTTCATCATAATTCAACAACAATATTATATACTGTCTATATGTAATAAATAACATATAGTAAGTCTGTAATGCATATTTAGGGTAGTGTATGGCTTTTAAGACATAAGACATAGTATGACTTTTTTAAAACCACCTTAGTAGAGTAATTAATACTGTATCCCCTGTCTCCTGTCCTGTGCCCCCTATACTCTGTCCACGCCAAGTCATTTACTAAGAAAGGACATTTTTTAAGGATATCTGTGGCTTGAATCCCGCCGTCGGAACCTACTTAATAGCCTTCGATGTTCCTGGGTCTTTGATGTGTATTAAATATGTAAATATGCGTATAATATAATATTAATCCTCATCCAAATAAATACGTTGTTGATTAAGAGTATTTAATTTCTTAATCTCGATTATAATAATACACATTCACGCGGACGAAGTTGCGGGCAACAGCTAGTAAAAATATAAAAATAAAAATAAATAACAAATACAAATATCTAATATATAAAAATAAGTCGGGTTTTCCTTCCTGACGCTATAACTCCAGAACGCACGAACCGATTTCCACGGTTTTGCATTCGTTGGAAAGGTCTCGGGCTCCGTGAGGTTTATAGAAAAAAATTATATCAGAAAACAGACAAAACAACATTTGCCGGGACAGCTAGTTTATTATATATATTTATAATTTATTACATAAATTGACCTCGATAGACATTGTTCTGCTCTTTGATAACATACCGTCCTATTATGCGGTTTTGACACCTCTATCGTGGGTATCGCAGACACAATAGATTTTCAATTGTTATGCGGCAGCCGGCTGCCGCTTGGGGATTGATGGGTTAAAGACCGCGGAACTTACTAACAATTTTTTTTAAAATTAGTCAAAACAGGTAAACACAAAACTTTAGTAATATAAATCATCTCTATCTAGATCTAAAGAGCTTCTCCTTCCTATCGCATATTTCTGTAAAATTTCATAAAATTTTAAAGCCTTTTAAGCCTTTTTTTTTAGCGTTCCGTACCCAAAGGGTAAAAACGGGACCCTATTACTAAGACTTCGATGTCTGTCCGTCTGTCCGTCTGTCTGTCACCAGGCTGTAACTCAAGTACCGCTATAGCTAGACTTCTGATATTTTTACAGATTGTGTATACTTATGTGTTGCCGCTATAGCAACAAATACTAAAAATAAAATAAATTAAATATTTAAGGGGGGCTCCCATACAACAAACGTGATTTTATTTGCTATTTTTGCTCTTAATCAATAACGGCAACACATAGGCAATTGAAATGTTCTCAAAATACTTAATTGTATATTTTGTACTTTAATAATTAATTATGAAATTGAAATAAATTAAATACTTGATGGGGGCTCCCATACAAAAAAAACAATTTTTAGCCTATTTTTGCTTTGTAGTGGTACGGAACCCTTCGTGCGCGAGTACAACTCGCACTTGGCCGATTTTTTGAATTTGGTTAAAAATAATGATTTAAGAAGTTGTTAAAGCTCAATGTCATGGGTGTTGGAAATGCTGGGCTTTCTGTCTACACTTCAGCATCGTCTCAGTAACTTAATATCAAAGAGTAAAGGAATTAGTATAATATTAGACGATACCCGCAAGTCGCAACTGCGTTGCGAAGTTATTCGTTTATCGCGTGGGAACCGTCTTTTTTCGGGACTCAAACTATTTCCATACCAAATTTCAGCAAAATCGGTTTAGCGGTTTAATCGTGAAGAGGTAACAGACAGACAGACATACTTTCACGTTTATATAGTATGGATGAATCGGAAATTAACCTATTTTTTTATCTAACATATAAAATTTTCGTGTCACAGTGTTTGTGCGCGAACTCCTCCAAAACGGCTCAACCGATTTTAATGAAATTTTGTATGTACAATCGAGGAAATTGATTCCTAGGCAGTTGACGGACCTACGTCATGTGGTCGGCTTATGTCAATTCAATGTTAGCTGTGATCGCGTCGGTCGAATGGGTATGACATAACGCGACCAAATTACTTAGGTCCGCCATCTGCCTAGGAATCAACTTGTCTGATAGTACATTCGTTATGCCTGAGAATAGGTTTTTATGTACTTTTTATTGATACTAGAAATAATTTATAAGGCAAAACGACGTTTGCCGGGTCAGCTAGTATAATATATAAGTTAATTCGTAGTAGAATTCTCTAAAATGCAATTCAGGCTTTCCAAGATTCGAATTTTTTAGCTACACTATCAAATAGTTGAGTAGTAAAAGTTATGTTCTTTCCCGAGTCAGTCAGTTTGATTCCCGGTTGGTAACTTCGATCAAGTTAGCAACAATTGAAATTCCATAAAACTCATAATACAGATTTAATTTTAAATCAAAATCGTTATCAAGAGGTGCGCTCTTTAAGGTATGTTGTCTCCTAATTTATTTTGCTTCGGTTTTTAAAATTCAAGTTTATAAAATGATTAGAATTGAATTATCTCTTTGTAGCGTATATTAGTAAAATTTGGACTTTTAAACTTGGACCAATAAATACATGTCCTACAATACTTGGTCCAACCAAAAATACATTTTTATTAATCTGTTTCTTCTGGTTATAATATTGAAAACAGTTGAAACGATTTTGATGGGATTTTAGCGATAGATAGATTATTAATCCATACTTATATTATACATGCGCAAGTGTGTAATGTGTATGTCTGTCTATTTGTTTGACTGTCTGTCTATCTAATACCTCTTCACGCCACTTCAAGGGGGTGACTACAGCAAAATAGATGATCTTATGATTCATTTTTAGGGTTCCGTAGTCAACAGGGCACCCTTATAGTTTCGGTCAGTCCGTCCGTCAGTCTGTCCGTCTGTCCGTCCGTCCGTCTGTCTGTCCGCGCCGCGGTTTTGCTCAGAGACTATAAGGCCTAAAAAGCTGTAATTCGGCATGAATGCACATCTCAATGATGCCGACAAAATGGTATATAAAATCATTAAAAAAATTTTTTTTTCGGTACCTCCCCTACACATCAATGCAGGGGTGATTTTTTTGCGCCCACCCCACCGTGTGGGGTGTCGTTGGATAGGTTTTTTAAAAATATTACGAGTATTCATAGATCATTTTCCGATTTAGGGACCCATTTGTGAAATATGAAGTTTTAAAGTGGAAAAAATCGTTAGAGTCCAGTATCCCGCACCCTTCTACCAGCTAAACGATGCTTCTTGAAATGTGAAAAAATTCACGGGAGTAGGAAATATGCTGAATTTAAAAGGAAAACTATCACGGCTAAGAAGACTTCATAAGTTATTGAGTAATAGTCGATCAACAGCTAAAAAAATATATTCGGCGAAGTATAAAGGAACTTTTTGTTCAAATTCCTTTGAACATAACTGAGATGATGTTGTTAGTAGTGTAAAACACGTTATAAATGTACATTCATTGACCATACAAATATTATCAAAAAATAGCGGTACTACGGAACCCTATATTGCGCTTGGCCTGACACGCACTTGGCCGGTTTTTTTAAACATAGATACTACATTATATTTGCGAGGGTACGTACAAGCGAAAACACGAATCTTAAGATTTTCTCGTTAGAAAAAAATCACAAATTTCACGAATATTTAATTTTTTTTCAAAAAGGTGCATTCAACTGAGTCAATATTCTAATACATAATGTAAAATTATATTACCAAGGGATTTAAAAAAAAAAGTATATTTATCGAGTAAAATAAGTAAAAAAATTTCGCGCCTATTCTGCATCGGTCTTTTTCACCTGTCATATGAAAGACGGGCGTAAGTGTGAAGAGAGAGGGACGTTTGATTTTTTGCTTTTTTCGCCCTCTTAAAAAACTCTGTTTCTACAGGCTGTAACAAAACAAAGTTATAAAACTTTAGGGTGTGTATATGTTCCTTATATAGAGTTCACTGTGAAAGTAGCGGGGCTGTAAGATCATTTTCGTGTGATTAGGAAACACATACACACCCTAAAGTATTATCACTTTGCTTTGTTACATTCTGTACAATATCGTGATTGACTTGAGCAGTACACTAGGATATAAATCTTATGTATCCCCTACATGTATTAAGACCTTACATGTATGGAGTCTCGACGAGGAAAAGTGTGAAAGAAATAAGTGCCTTATTTAGAAACCCTATATGGCGACCCCACATCTGTGCGTCATGACTTGGTGAAGAAAAGAAAATTCGTAATTACTTCCCACACATTTCAATTGAAAAACTTACGTCTCAAGTTGAGGGTAGTCGGAAGTGTGGCACCGGAAGTCGCTGCTCCGGCAACATCCGGCCGCCATCTTGCGAACGGAAGCGCGCTCGGGTTTACGACTTCCGTTTTTTTGCGCAAATGTAACTTTACCAAACGAAACCAACAGCGAAAATTACTTCTCAAACTATTCTTATTTTTGTAACGAGCACAATGTTTTGCAAGTCAAATTCTTTGTGGTGTGATTTTGATCACTAACATTAGTCTTAGAAGTCTTTTATTCCTTTCACTCTTCAATTCAAATCGAGATTTTATTCAAAACAAAACAAAGTTGTTTACGTTTGCACTAGAACACCCAAAAATATAATATTGTCTGCATTCTGCATAAAAAGAACACAAAAATGAGCTCAGACGTGGATAATCTATGTATTTGTTTTTAATATGTCTACAAACCACGATTCAACTGCGTTAAGCGATTTTAAATCATTTCTGCCTGAGCTTTAACTTTTTCGATTAACATAGTCCCTCTTACTAATAAAAACTTCTTAAACATGCGTTCAACGTGTGAATAGTTAAACAGGAGTTTTTAAGTTACACACACGTTACACAGAGTCTATACAGAGAAATTAGTATGGAAATGACAGCATCGTTATACAGGCCTTATGTCAAAAAATGATTATTAGTAGAAAAAATCTTATGCACCCCTATACACGCTGTGTAACTTTTTATTAGTAAGAGGGAGTGTATTTAATATTATGTTTAAACCTATTGAATGCTAAAAATAACTATCAAAATGATAATTTTTTTGTTACAGAACGACCTGGCGCACCATGAGCGGGCTCTAACGTCCAAACCAAAACGATACATATCAAAACACACTGAAACTTAGGATAAGACGTAACATAGGACCCTGGCCAATATTTATACAAAAAAAAAGTATACAAAGATAATTTGAATTCGAAATTGGAATTCGGTGTTCGATTTTCGTGGTCTCGCGGGGCAGTAGCCCCCAGCGTGTCGACCGTGGAGGACGAGGGCGGCGCCCTGCTAGGGCGGCTGCAGGGCGCGCTCCGGGGCGGCGCCGCAGCCGCTTCGCCGTCGCGCGTGGCCAACTCCATCAAGGGCTACCTTTCCAATAAGGTCGGCTCGCTGCAGCTGAAGGATACAGGTCAGTGCTGCTTAGTGCTTATTATGTACTATCAGAGAAGTTGATTCATAGGCAGATGGCGAGCCTTCGTAATTTGGTTGCGTTTTGTCAAATCCAGTCGACGCTGACGGATCACGAATAACATTGAATTAACATAATCCGATCAAATGACGTAGGTCCGTCCTATGAATCAATTCCTTCGATGGTACTTAAGACGAATAGCTTATATGGAAATTTCATTGCTGTTTACACAGAGAAAGCCAAAACATGCTAATTGCTAAGCTATTTGACGCTTAACAAAATATAACGGAGCAGACATAGATTTTTAAGAATAATTTAGGCGCAAAAAGTTAATTACAATGGTTTTGCATAGAAGCATTTGTATCTACGGTATATTAAAAATTCTACACTACGTTAAACATTCGTAAGGCATACAGTATACCTAAAAGCAACAAGTATAGATCACTGAATACAAGCTACTATAACCCCGATAGGATGAATGGAGACACACCCCGTATAAGACAAAAGACTAACAGCATCTTCCCATTGTGTCATGTTGTTCGGGGGGCAAATATTTGTGTGTCGTTAGCGTCGTCCCGCGTACAAACAGCGCGGGGGAAAGCGGTAATAAGCTTAGTTGTGTTTGTCGACATTACTCCTGGCGGGGACAGCTGTCGCTGGACTCAGCCGCGACATTGTTCAATATCTTTGTACGAGATGAGCTCGTGTATACAGGGTGTAACAAAACTAAGTGATAATACTTTAGGGTGTGTATGAGCCCCGTGTATAGAGTTCAAAAGTAGAAGCGCTGAAAGAGCATATTTTTTCATTGGCGCTTGCCCATACAAATCACAAAAAAAAAATTGTATTTCAGCGCTGCTACTTTCACAGTGAACTCTCTACAAGGAACACATATACACCTTAAAGTATTATCCAACTTTTACCAACCAACTTACCAACTTACCACCTGTATATTTATTTGGTATCTCGGCAATGGCTGCAAGTATTAGTGGGTATTGGGGAAAAACGATCTAGCTAGGTAGCTCTAGAAAATTGTGCATATTTTAATAATTTATGATACAATATACGCTATAATATCTTCCTTTGAATTGCAAGCAAGTTCGGTTTCCAAGGAACAGTGGTATCAGGTAGGCACGTTCAGAAAACATTAAAAAAAAATATTCTGAATAAAAAATTTTGAGCTTGAGTTTGAGTTTTAAGGTACTTATATTTTGTTATACCCATAGATTTTGAGGTTTCAATATTTTCACGTTAAGTTTGCAGTGCAAAATGTGCACATGTAGCTTGAGCTCGTCAAATACAAATACAATACAATATGCTAACCTAAGTTATTTGTATATTATTATCATACATAAATTACACAGCATAACCTACACGAAGTTTGTACCAATTATCGTATAATAATTGTAATAACCAGGGAATGTCAAGGCTAAAAGCGTTTTAGCTGAAATGCCCTACCTTGGGGCTGTTTCTAGGCATTTGAGGTTTGAAATTGTCGGAGTTAGGGTGACTTTTACTCGTAAGAAGATTTTTCAGAACGTTGCGCGCGTCGTATGTTGTCTTACAGGCTACAGCTTAGTTTGACGACAGTAAATTATTATAATCATAATATTATAGTAGATTATTTGAGCCGAGTCCTTGAATAATAAGTACAGCTCAACTAGAGATAAAGGCCATCTTGCTTACTCAAGTTAAGTAATGATATTATATTGTGATACTTGCTAATAATATGTGCGTATATATCAGGTTCGAGCGGCCTAGTATATGAAAGTGACTATGTTGGAAAATTTTAACCCTAACTTTTCTCGTTTATCCGTTATCAAATAACCTCTAAATAATGAACGTATTCCATCAAATACCCCGTCAATCGATATGAAACAGCCGCGGGCAACAGTTACCTCAGAGATTCAATTTGCCCACGTCACTCCCAGACCTCGGAGGGGAGAGTGCACCTGTATACTTGTATGCGACTGTCGATTTATGTTTTCATCACTTTGTACTTCATAAGAAGGAACTATTTTTCTCGAAAAGTATAGCGTCTTTCCCTGTGATAGGCTATATCTGTCAATGTAAACCCTTATCATAAATTAAATGTTGCCCACAACATCGTTGCGCAGCATTCGTATATCGCACGAGATCTGAACATTTTTGGGTTAAAAGCTATAAATAATATGTACCTTGTAGTATGGAGATACTTTTTGTCTCGGGAATATAAATCTACAGACAAATTTTCATTAAAATCAATTCAGCGGTTTAGGTGTGAAGAGGTAACAGACAGAAATACTTTTGCAATAACATAAAATGCTTTTAATTATATTATTAGCAAAATTAAATTTTAAACTATAGATAAGTTAAATATTATGTATGTGTATTTTAAACCACAGTTTCGTTTTCGTCTCGTTTAAAAGAAGTTTTCTCTTCAAAACCTAGTTTATATTTTAGCAAACCCGCAGCGAAGAACAAAGTCTCACTCCCCTCGTAATGGCATCAATTATGAAACCTCGTCTCGGTTTATTTGGAACAAAATTGCTTTGGGAATTTTACATTTCGCAAACAATGTAACGAACTGCTTTGTGCGAGCTTTCTTCTTGAGATGTTACTGAAATAATATTCAACGACGTAGATAAAAACATTTTGTCTTTGTGGTTTTGTCGCTAGTCGTAATAATATAACGAGCAACATAGCTTTTATCGTTCCTGCGCAAATTACGAGAAGTTTTTAGAGACTTGTCATGCACTCAGCACTAGTGGTTATATAACTATTTTTATCTTTCCTACCCAAAGCACGATAAGTTAAAAATTAAAGCGACTTTAAACTTCTAGAATTGACGGTATATTTTTTTGAAGTGTAGCATAAAATATACAAAACATTCCCAACTTAGTTCTATCACGTGTGTGTGGAAAGTTTGGCATCGCGTAGAATTTATTTCAGCCACCTGCATCGTATCACAAATATAGGTTTAGGGGAGAGCGGGGTGGAACGGGCCGTACGCACCAGTCCATGAATATTTGATGGCGCCCCCGCAGCGCCCTAGGAGCGCGGCGCCCCGGGCGTGGCGCCCCCGCCGTCGAATATCGTGTACCATGCAAATTCACGAACGAAAACTTTGACAATACCATTAATGGCTTTAGTACGTTAAGCCGGCTTGAAAAAGCGCTAGTTTATTGTTCTTATACAAAATATAGATTGTACCAAACTAGCACCTTTTAAAATATTGTCTTTATTTGTAAAATTGTAGAAATAAGTCTCATACATTCAATTAATACTCGTTACTGGCTACTTTAAGGAACAATATTATGAGTATGTATTGGATTTTCCAATAACTTTTAATAATTTTAAGCCTTCAATAACTTTAATATTTCCTTCCTTCGCCTTCAAGAAAATTTATCAATGTAGGTCTCATACACTCAAATGTTATTTCTTAGTTCTTACTTCTAGAGACCACAATAATAATTCTATTAACTATATTTAAGCTTTCAAGAAAACCTGACAATTCAATTCAAAGGGAAATATAGGGAACATATCATTAAAAGGCGATTTAACACTTACGGTCCTTGAGCAATTGTATCGATTGTGGTCGCGTGCCCACTCGCTTTGACATCGCATGACAAATTGCCACGCGACGATGTTACATGGTTAAATTGGGGTGCGCTATTTCCGAACATCCGAACTATAGTTTGCAAGAGGAAAATAATCGGAACTTTGGGTTTTTTTATAATATAAGGGGGCAAACGAGCAAACGGGTCATGGAAAGAAACTACCGTCGCCCATAGACACTCGGGACATTAAAAGAGCTGTAGGCGCGTTGCCGGCCTTGTTATTTCATAGTAACCCCCAAATACGATCGACAAAATTTGTTTATGGCGCGGGAATCATAAAATTCTCTTATGTCATCTCACGGAAATCAAAGTATTTTCATTCCAAATTTAATTAAAATCCGTTCAGCGTTAAAAGTGTAAAGAGGTAACAGATAGACAGGCAAACATAAACACTTCCATAGTTATATTATGAGTATGGATTGTAGAATGTAGAGTCTTGCATTAGTTAGGTTAATCAAGAACAATAAACTTGAAATCTGATTGAGTTCTCCATCAAAACTCAAAACAAAATTAATTTGCATTGTATGCATAATTCATTGTCTTTGTAACTTTCTTAATTTTAATTATTCTGGATTAACTTTCATTTTAGTTTCTGAATTCAGTATCTAGTTCTATCTATTTTAAGTAAGTACTTTAATTAATTCAGTATCTATTTTAAGTTCGTATATTCAATAACTTAATGATGCATTTACTGTTACTAAAGCTCTGAAAGGCTCTGGAAGGAATTATAGTCAATAATAATGGCCCTCAGGCCAATCAATGTGGTGTCCGCAGCTGATTTTTTATACTGCCAAAGTGTGTGCACAATAAATAAGGGACACATAATTGACTAACATTAGTTAGTCAATTATGTGCTTTTTAACCGACTTCCAAAAAGGAGGAGGTTATATGTTCGGCTGTGGATATTTTTTTAGTATGTTCAACGATTACTCCGCCGTCTGTGAACCAATTTTCAAAATTTTTCGTTTTTTGTATAGGGTTCAACCCCAGTTTGGTGCCATGTTCACAAAAGTGGTGACCTGATGATGGGATCCATGAGTAATCAAGGGAACTCTCTATATGGAAATATATAGTGATTTTAGTTTTTAGTGAAGGATGCTAGGCATATGCTACCAAAAAGTAAGATTTTGCACCAATGTATGCTATGGTTCCGATGATACTAAGAGAACTCCGGATTCCTTATAGATACAAGTTTGGGGGTTTTCACGATGTTTTAAGAACTGAAAGCATATGCTACTATGCAAGTTATATTCATCATCATCATCATTACTACCATCACACTATGCATCGTTATGAGTTATTGGTACTTTTCATAGTCTTTTAGATAGAGTCTCGAGTTTGTCGAGTGATTTTGAAAATTATATTAATGTTGTTACAGTTTACAAAGTAAATGATTTAAACTCGGTGTTGCGATTACCAAGTTGGCAATTTGATCATGGGATCTATGAGTTATGTAGGAAACTTCTTGAAATTTATTGGGACAAATATAGTTCTATTAATGTAATTTTAAATAGTTTAAGCATATTTTATTATGTTTAGCTGATGAGTGTCCATGCGGAAGTTTTATAATAGAACGAAAGCTAACTAACTGTAGAACCTTTAGAGATAGGCGTTTGAACATTTCAGCATTGCTTGATGAACTCTAAGCGTATACTCGTACATATATATACAGGGTGTAACAAAACTAAGTGATAATATTTCAGGGTGTGTACGTGTTCCTCGTAGAGAGTTCACTGTGAAAGTAGCAGCACTGACATACCAAATTTTTTTTTCACTTTGGGGAAACTCGTGACGCTCGGGCCCTTGCCCATACAAAAGTGAAAAAAAGTATTTCAGCGCTCCTACTTTCACAGTGAACTCTCTACAAGAAACACGTACACACCCTAAAGTATTATCACTTAGTTTTGTTACACACTGTATAATATGCTTGGAGTTCTTTAAGAAATTCTAAAGTGGTAGTGAACTCAGATACTTAATAAGTTTTCATATTATGAAAGTTTGGGAGTTTCATCGTTGTTTTAAGAATTGAAAACATGCTACTATGTAAATTGTATTCATCATAATTCAGTAATAATATTTTATATTTTCAAGTAAATAATATTATAGTAGCAATTTCATCACAGTTGAGTGCTTATTAGATTAAACAGGTATGTAGGTGTAAGGTCATGGCTTTTAAGACACAGTATAAAACTTTTTTGAAAACCGCCTGAGTACAGTTGAAAGCTGTGATATTTTCATGCCTGAATCCTATCTATCTACAACTGACTGCTTATGTTTACCATAAGGTAAATAACTAAAAAGAGTGAAATTATAATTTTTAACAAAAAATTAAAACCGACATCCAAGGTAAAAACAATAATAATATGAACTAAAAAGTATTAAATAATCTTACTCTTAAATAGTGCCTTTTTAGGGTTCCGTACTCAAAGGGTAAAAACGGACCCTATTACTATGACTTCGTTGTCTGTCTGTCCGTCTGTCTGTCACCAGGCCGTATCTCAAAAACCGCTATAGCTAGACTTCTGAAATTTTCACAAATTATGTATTTCTGTTGCCGCTATAACAACAAATACTTACTAAAAATAAAAATAAAAATTAATAACTATGGGGGGCTCCCATACAACAAACGTTTTTTTTGGCCTTTTTTGCTCGATTTCAATAATGGTAACAAGTAGACATTTGAAATTTTCACAAAATCCTTGATTGTATGTGTACTTTAATAATTAATAATAATATTAAAATAAAATAAAAAATTGAAGGGGGCTCTCATACAAAAAACACAATTTTTGGCCTATTTTTGCTCTATAACGGTTCGGAACCCTTCGTGCGCGAGTCCGACTCGCATTTGGCTGATTATTCAGAATTCATCTCGACAGAAATCTCAACTATTTCTGTACATACTACAGTCTTCATTACTTTGAAGTCGGTACCAGTCCCAAAAGTTTCAGATATTCTGACATTGACTGAACTCACGATTAAATTAGCTGGTACCGACTTAAAAATAATGAAGACTGTAGTATGGTACAGAAATAGTTGAGATTTCTTTCGAGACAAATTCTGAAAAAGCCACTATTTTAGAGTAAGATTACTTATTTAATACTTTTTAAGTTCATATTATTATTGTTTTTACCTTGGAAGTCGGTTTTAATATTTTGTTAAAAATAATAATTATTTAAAATTATGATTTTAATAATATTACCTTATCTACATTGTAACGGGTGCATATTGTTAGCTGCATCTTCAATAAAAGTGAGGGAGCCCGATCCCCTATAGCCATTACACGTTCTGGATGCAGCCGCATAAATTCCAATCACGTGCCTCCGGTAATCAGAGCCCTTTACCCTCGCAACGATTTATTTACCCGTAATCATCTCGTCTTATTCACGTACGTACCGAGGAGGAAACCAGCCAAGTAAGAGTCAAACGAATACGAAAGGTTCCGTACGTAAAATGGCAAAAATGAGCGTTTACTTTAATTCTTTTTGAAGGCAGAAATTTAATCAGGCTGTATCTTCTTAACTATGAGTTAAGAAAATACAGCCTAGTAACAGACAGACGGACAAACAGGAAAGCAGTGTTCCGTTTTCCTTTAAAGTGTTTAAGATATAAGCCCGAATGCTTATTATTTAAAACACAACTTTTTTTCTTTAAAATTCCTTTATCACGCGAGAACAACGTTCCAAGATAAAAATCATAAATTTTCTTTATTAAGCGTAAAGAGGTAAGGGACAGACAGACGTTAAATTTTATAGCAGTAGTTCGTCCTAAAGGAGAATGAACTAAAGTGGTCCAAATGTCCACCACTAACGAGACCCATATTGACTTATTTTTATCCATAAAATATAGAGTAATTTTCAGTATGAGACAAAATAAAAATAAGCTGTCAGAAAAAAGTTATGATCATATGAAAAATGATTTTTTTAATTAAAAATATTGATATTCATCTATTTCAGTGAAAATTAAATAGGAAATGCCAATCGGCATGGCATAACATAGATTAAGTAGTTAAAAAGTGCAATGGATCATATCAACACTATTTTATGGAAAAAATGGTAGAAAACTTTTTCATTCCGTCATAACTTTTTACTGAGGATATTTTTGGTTGTAGTCCAGTTATTATGATTTAGTATTTAGCAGACCATTACATAAACGTATCATTAGTGGTGGACATTTGCACCAAACTCAATACATTTTTATTACATCAACAATATTTTTCATACAAAATGGTAATAAACATGAATTTTCATTCAGCCACTACTTTTCACTAACAGGATATTTTTGATTGCGGTCTAGTTATAATCATTCAGTATTTAGTAGACAACTTTACTATATATGTCTCGTTGGTGGTGGACATTTGGACCAAACTCTATACATTTTTTGTCATACTCCTTAACTTTAATGACACTTTTATAATGAAAAAACCAACCTTCAATGAAAATTACATTCATAATTTACCATTGTTAAAACCGCATAAATCTTTCAAACGCTTAAACGGATGCACTTGAGCATGATTTTTATTCGTCCCTAATTGTGTCTGTAGCGAATTGAACAAAGGCCGAAGTATAAAAAGACCAGACGACGTCCCACGTCCCTCGCTGGGCTCCCCTATCCGCTCTCATTGTTGCGGCCGCGGTAAGCCCGTGGGGGTGAAATATTAACAAAGGGGAAACCGTGTTTATTAAAAGTGGGATTAGGTTTGTTCCGTGTTCCACCAGCTTCCAGAATGTTCATGTTATCACGTAGGTGACAATACTTTGCGAGTTTCGAATAAGATCATGTTGACATTGATGTCGTTAATACATTTTTCTTACATGAATTGAGTTCAATTTCAGTATTTTAGGTACTTATACCAATCACCAACAAAATACACGAGCACATAAAATATTGCGCAAATATACCAGTGTTCTAAAATCTGCGTATTCAAAAGAAATAACACAATAATATATTTAAATACTTAAATGTAGTTTTTTCATGCCCTGAAATTTCATGTCTCTAAAAACGCCTAAAAATATATTATGTTTATTTTCTACTCGTATAACGTTTCATTGAACAAGTGATAAGTCGACAATAAATGTGTGGTTCCGGCCGCTTGTAACGTAATGATGCGTGAAACTTAACGTATAGAATATCATGTCCTCGTTGATAAACGGTTATCGACGAAATGCAGTGGCGTAGCTATTTAGGGGCAAGGTGGGGCGGCGCCCCGGGGCCCCAAGCTCAGGGGTATTCTCCAACCTCCATCTCTAATGCAGTATGAAATTAAGATGTTTTTAAGCTGCACCAAAATTTTCTCTGTGGTGTCTTTTAGATCGTAAGTAAAGTAATAATTAGTTTTGTAAAAGTTAATTACCGTGGGACGTCAAATTTCCAACATTTGAGTCTTCGTGTTGAGTCACCATTGGTTGGAGCCGTACGTTATTTTTTGTCCCAGGGCCTTCGGTTACTTAACTACGCAACTGACGAAGCGTGCTCGGTCTCCCTTGTTCATACAAAAGCTATATTATTACTGTATGAATAAACATTATTACTTCATTCTGGTCACGTTTCCATATCAAATTATAATTTACGTTCTTGTGCTAGGGTTATGACTGCGAATTCAGCTGAAGGATATAAAAGTAATAAGAACAAAAGTTTTGTCTAAATAACTTATAAGTTTATAATCAAACACTTTCTACAATTCAAAATGATGTAGTGTACATGATTTCCTTACAATTTCTTAATGTTACTGAAACTCGATTATCGCGCGGGAACCGAAACGTTAATTCCGCGATGTCTTTTCTAGGGACTCAAAATATGCCCATCAAATCGTTTCAGCAATTTAAGCGTGTCTTTTGAGAAAGACATACAGACAACACTTTCACATTTTTCATAATGTCTATTCATATACATCTACAAATTATTTTATTTAAAAATTCAAAACTTTTCAGATTGGTTCAAATCTTACTTCTATCGATAATATCAAATGTTATTTGTCAGCCCTACTAGCCCCTTCTATCAGAGATAGGTCCACGTTAAATTAGCCATCAGAGGGGAGACCGGCATGATTTGTGTCCGGCGCGATAAGAGACCGCCTAATATGTCCCACCATCCCGTGCGAAATTGCTGGAGATTCTCATCTTTGGGGTGGCCTAGCTACTAGCGCCATGTTTCACGCCAAATCATTGCGATACTGACAAATTTGCTGATTATATCAGTCTGTGGTATTCAGAGAATAGTTAGTGATGTGTTTGCGTATTACAATATTGTTTTTGATAAAATGTAACGGGGGTGTGCCAAAATCTTTTCGTTTTCGCTTCGTTATAGAATCGCCGATGAAAATGTATGGAATTGACATAAGCGTTGACGTTCGACTCGCCTTATGTCAATTCCATACATTTTGATCGGCGATTCTATAACGAAGCGAAAACGAAAAAGTTTCGGCTAAATGGCCTGATTAAAATATTTTTTGAGCAATATTTGAAAATGGGCGAAAAAATTATATCCTTGTGTATAATATTTATATGATGTTTTTGATGAAATGTAGCCAGATTTAGATATTTTTTGAGTAATATTTGGATTTGGAAAGTGGTGAAAAAACACACAATTTTATAGTACACATTGGTTTTTAATTACCTGTAATTTCGCCATTTGCCACACCTATTACAAGAAAATGTTGCACTATTTCGGGTTAAAATATTCCCGGCATCCTTTGCCAGTATCTTCATACCAAATTTCTTTAAAAATTATTTTGTTGTTTAAGCGTAAGTATGTAATAGACAGACATATACACGTTCGCATTTAGAATATTAGTATAGACTGAGGTATAGACACATTGTAATACGCATGTAATAGTACGTCATAACTCATTTTATTGTATTTAAAAGTAGTCAATAAAACAATATTACTTTTTCTGTCAGCACTCAGCACACATGAAGTGTAAAATATTAAGGGCGGCTTGCATAACGTTTTGTTTAAATTGTTTTAAATTGTAATTAGTTAATTAGGTTTAACCACGTAAACGTATTTATCCAAAATGCATTTAAAGTTGTCTTGCACGAAACGCTTTCGAATTCTGTTTAGCTAAACTTGTTTAGCGCAAGCACTAAATTTACTCGTGCGTTGCATTTGACGCACAGAGTGGCAGTGCATCAAGCATTACGGAATTTGTACACATTTTACGTAAAATGGACTTCTTCTTCTTTAATATGGCAGTATCAGTGAGTTGCCAATGTCAGAGTGTATCAGATAGACTTTAATAATCATGTTGTCACTGTCAATTATGTGTCAACTGTCAAACTCATGACACTTCGTGGTAATTTATTGTAAACTAGCTTTTGCCCGCGGCTTCGCTCGCGTGGAATTCAAAAATCGCGTAAAATACGAATATTCTTGTAAACCTCCTTTAGAAACATGATGTTTTTCCAAGACCAAAAGTAGGCTATGTTACTCTCTATCCTTTCAACTAAGTATATGCCAAAAATGTTGCTTCATTAGGCCGTGAAGGAAGGACAAACAAACAAACACACTTTCGCATTTATAATATTAGTATGGATAGTCATGAAAAGCTTATAACCAGCAGTGGACGGTAGATATACAGGAAGTATAGTGATACAGTATACTAATCAAACAACGAAAAAGTGTATGTTAAGTTTAGGTTAGAATAAATTCAGTTGTAATTATTAACTTACTTTGTTCCTAAAAAGGAGAATTACAACGCAACACTGAGGCCGCGACACCGTTTTGTTATAAGCAACATTTCCAGGGGGGGGGGGGGGGGGGGGGGGGTGCAGCAAATCCCAGGCAAATAAAAGGAAAAAGAAGGAGAAGAAGAAGCCAAATATTTATTAGTGCGGGTGGCGGGTTATTAGCCAAAGTCTAAACCCATATCATCCCCCACTCATCACAGCCTTGGGATGCCTTAAAAACACTTCGTAAACATCAGAAAACAGATGATCTTATTTATCTATCTGAAGATTACGAAAATCTCAAATGCGAATTTCTCCTAAACGGAGAGTTTGCTGGCGGTGGAAGTGAAGTAGGAGTTTTTCTCACCCAAAACAACCCTCCTTAACCCATGTCACTAACATTTAATTGATGTAGGTTTCTAAACCTTAGCCGCTGTCTTGGTGCGATGGGCCGGTTTAAATACATCATAATCTCTTCGTCATCATCGGAAAAATTCAATAAGTCGATCAAATCCATCGTTAATTCGCACAGAAAGCAAATAAATAGGTAGAGGTACACAAAATAAGTCCAAAAATTTCAACACAAGCTGTAGTCAGCCAGACACAAGCCGACAAAAACAGATGGCAATCCAAAATGACACTCGCTAAATACAATTAAGAGTCGCTAAACGCTCATTCCAGAGCGTTTAGTTTTGACAGATGACTAAACATGTTTTAGAGCTTAATTTTTGTTGTGCAAGATGAAAAACGTAATTAGTTGCTTAAATACATTTAGTGAGTGTCTAAATAAATTTAAGTATCGTTATGCAAGCCGCCCTAAAAGTAATCCAATATCATGTCACATTTTAGGCGCTTTGGAGGGATAAATGGCGGTAATTCTATTAACATGTCAGCTAATGTCAGACCGAAATTTTGAAAAAAGAATAAAGTGAACATGGCGTCCACAAAGGGAGGCGTGGGTCGGCCATTTGCTGACATATAGTGCTACTTTATTGAGAAAGGTAACGTTTTATTTTAACTTTCATATTTTTTGGGTAGTTATTTTTAGGGATATTCAAAAAAGGATCCAGCTAGGTCATGTTAAATTACTGGGTTTTAAAGTAAAGTAGTATAAAGCAATAGATTTGTTTATGCTACGTTATGTACTATCAGAGAAGTTGATTCATAGGCAGATGGCGGACCTACATAATTTGGTCACGTTACGTCAAACCTAGGCGTCAGTTCACGACTTGTATTGAATTGACATAACCGGACCTACGTGTCATTACACGTAGGTCCGTCAACTGCCTAGGAAATAGGAATCAATTTCTTCGATACAGTAAGTACATATAGTAGAAATATAATATTGTGTGCTCGTATTGGCATATCTTTGTTCATTAGTTACTGATTTAATAGAAACTGTTCAAAATATTTCCACTTTATCCCATTCGATGAAAATCGCGCACTCATGTAGTGGAAAATCGTTTAACCATGTCTGCGACCCTAGCATGGCCACAGTAGAAATGCGAAAGTATAGAAAAACTGTGGAAATAAACTAGGTACCGTTCCGATCTATACCGCGGCTAGCCGCGACCGACAAAAAATCAAATATAATGCCACTTTATGACATAGACCATAGTCCTAAAAATTCAAATAAAATCCTACTTTATGACATAGACTATAATCTATGTCATAAAGTGGTAAAGATCGGAATGGTACCTTCCGTTTATCTCCACAGAGTTTCTATACTTTCGCATTTCTACTGTGGCCAAGCTAGGGTCGCTGCAGTCGTTAGGGTTACTTATTTCTTTTCAAATATATTCGTACAAAATCTAGTGCAACGGTAAAGATTTGAAACTAATCAGGCAGGAATTTTGTTTATATTATGGTGTTACACTAAAAAAATTTAGTAATAAATACAAATTTAAACATACACAGGGGCCCTATACGCACTATATAGTATCATCACTTAGTTTTGTATACAGCCGTACATAAAACCACCACCTGAATTAGAAGGCGGTTAAAAATATATATCGACAAGTCATACAGAGGCTAGGAAAACCTAAAGGACAGGGAAATGGTAATAAACTAAGATTGCTCCGTCCCCAGTCGCACTTCCCATTCCACTTGACGTTTCAATTCGCTGTCAAAATAAACAAAAAAACAAATGCGTGATATTTGCGCACGCCATTTCAAGGGACGACAAGGGTTGTTTTAAGTGAGGCTTGTTCTCGTGACAGTTAGGTACGCGCAAGTTATGTGGGGCCGCAGCGGGGCGGGCAATTTTATTTTATTTTTAACACGCTTTTATAAGCTTGGGCTGTATGTATGTAACGGAATCTATAATCACGATTTTTACCTATCTCCAGTAGTCTAATTAATTCGAAACTTTGCATACGTAGAGCCAATGACAATGCAATAATTTGTTAAAATTTTTGAAATAATTTTAAATAAAAAACGTTTTTTTTAACTATTATTATTTCACACTTATATGGGTGAAAAATGAATGGTCAGAACGGTAAAGATACGATTAAAGTTTTGTTGTTCTTAGATAAATTTTTATGGTCTTTCGCACGTTAACAAAAGCGTGAAACCTACTTTTTATAAAAGTTGTCGTAGCAAGACGGGGCGTATTTAATTTCTAATGTATACTAATTCTGCGGCCCGACATAACTTGACCGACATTATTCCTGTCCGTTCCCTATTTTGCCTCTGAAAAGGACGATATGGGGCATAGACCTTTATATGGGCAACATAGGGCTCACTCTTCTATAGAACCTCCGAGAAATTCGGTCCATTGTGAAGTTTTCGTCGTTTCTGAATATTTTATATATTTTGTGCCCTATTTTCAGTTGTCACTGTATCTTACAATATACAGCACGTACATTTTTAAACACTCGCCAGTCGCATCTGTCTACAGACAACGTTTTCCCGAAAATGACTTTCCTTATTTGTAAACGCAATACGTAAAATGAAAACAAAACAGTAACGAGCGAATATTTTGCTTATCTTCTTGTGATAAAGTCTATTATTGTTCGCTTATGTTAAGAGTAATGGCTTCATTTGTTCTCCCCTGGTGTAGTCACAATTACGGTGTCCTGTTGCCATGTTCTCGTCTGCCCATTAGGACCGTGTGTTCTCCGTATCATATACAGTAATTAAATTACCTGCAATGTTTTGTGCAATGCTAAACTTACTGCCGCACTCAGAGACATTTAATTATGATTGACCTTCAATTAAATGAAGAGTTTGACAGATAATGTATGAGGCTTATGTCAAAATTTTAAATTAATTACATTTAAGTAATTAATAATGTTCGACTCTGAGTGCGGTAGTTGGTATCTATTAACGTCAATTCATATTTATATGTATAATAAATGTGGAAGATGTCTGTCTGCCTTTCTTTCGACAGAATGACAGACGTCATGTCAAATAACCTTCTTATGCTACAGACATTGTATGTTATCATCGACTCACATCAGAGGACCAACATTAAGCAGAAGCTTAATCTACATTATCTGATATCACTAGTTTGAATAAAGAAAGAAAGATGATTGTGAACTGCACACACACTTACTCCATAAACAATTCTACATACCCGGTCTAACGACAACCGAAAACGACGATGTAGGAGTTGGAGGGCTTATGTACGATCTTCTGAACGAAACTTTCTAAATTATTTCCTATTTGGCTACAGCAAACGACAAAAGTTATTCGCGCCTTATCCCAACTCGTGGAGATTGACTTAGGCCATTCTCCCCTGAGCTAGAGTCCCATTCTCCCCTGCAGGGCAGTCCCGAGGGCCCGGCGATATAATCCAGTTTTCATCCGCCCTTAGCCCTGTGTACAAAACCAATTTATTTTATTCGCACTTTTCACTGAAAAGTTTCAGTTGAGTCTGCGAGAAAAATTATTACGGCGGCGTTTTTATGAAATCGCTCGTTTAACAGTTAAAATACTTACTATCGCACTCAGAGGCGAATATTACTTAAAGTCTGTAATTAAACAAAGATTTTGACATTTATAAGCCGAATACATTATCTGTTATCTGCATGTGTGATTGTCTCATTGATGTCTATTACATGTTATAACTTCTATTGCTGTTTTGACAAAAACTAAAAACAAGCTACAAATGTAAAGATTCCTTTTTTTCAGTTTTACATAAAACTGTATAATTTTATTTAGCCATACACACGAAAAAATAAAACACAGCAAACTAAAAATGGACGCTCACAAACGCTTAAAAATCGCATTTATTCAAGCGTTTTATTTATCCTTTTATGTTAGATTCGTTCTGAATACAAATAAATGTAGATTTCTGTCCAATTGTAAAGCCCCCCGTCTGAATTTGCGTTCGAAACCTCTTCACTACTGAGGGCTGAGCCCTGAGCCCTCTAGCGACACAAAGGTCAAGCAGCCCTTCGTGCCCTATCGCTCTACACGCTTAAAAATATCTCGCATTTGCTTAAATTAAGCGTTCGGCTATCGGATACAGAGAAATAGAGTTGACCTTTAACTGCTTGAAAATATTGGTATCTTGCTCACATAGCGTGTGCATGAAAGTTTCAAGTTACCAATATTTCCGTGTGTACAAAAATATAATTTAAACTGATATTTCAAACGCCAAATTTCTGCTTATCTTGTGACGGGAGTTTAGTAATATTTAATCATGACTATATTTTAAATCATAGCCCAGGAACTTTGTCAATATTCTTTTTGATCTTCTACAAGTGCATTATTATAAAAATGTGAAACATAAATCATCACGTTTTTATATTTTTAGTTAGTACAACTTTTCCGTTACATCATGACAGTTTTATTTTTTCACTATTTACAATTGAGGCCGTCTATGGCCTTTTCACCCATGTCCTTACATCACGACAGTTTAATCACGATTTAGAGAGAGTATAATTAATTACTTAGACAACTATAGTCTATAGTTATCTGTTGCACAAAGACCACGCCTGTCTGATGCAATAATCTGTCAATATTAGAACAAAAGGTCCCCCAGTATTGTGTTGTGTTTAGTTACAATGTATTACCTTGTATGTCATATTGCATCAGACATATCACAGATACAGGGTGTATAAAATAACAAGTTTGATTATTTATGTCCGATTTCTGATGATTTTCGACAAGATCTATTCCACAGACTTGTTGATAGGTTGATGCTTTGACATAAGGCAATCATAAGCGCTAGATAGTGAAAATCTAGTCTCTCAAAAAACCTTTTAAAAAATCAGCTTACTCGATTAAGCCACATACTTACAAATGTATCCAATGTATCGTAAATGCCCTTTTAATAAATGAATGAATTACGTCTTTTTGTTTTTTGGTGAACTTTGGCTGATAGTTCTTACTCAAGTTGCGTTTGACAATTTTGACGGAGAAGTTAGATTAACAAAAAATTAAATTATAGATTCAGTGCATCGTTAAGATATTCCGCTAGCGTGCTTAGAATTAAGACCCTCAAGTATTTAGCCCCTACATAAATAAATATCAATCGCTAAAACAATATCTTTTTAAGAAAATTTCTATAGCATCATTCCATCCAAAACCATTTGGACTAACGTTTAGAACGGAATAAGCTTTTACAACAGTTTTATGATATCCAGACAAATGAAAGTAAACTCAATCTCGTTAAAAACAGAGTTGAAATTGACTTGTACTTTATTTGGGGGTTTTATGGTAGACAGGTCAGTGCTCCCCTCCCCCGGGACCACACCCTATATCACCTCACCCCAGCCCACCTGCTCTTTGAAGACGCCGATTGCACACCGGCACGGGATATCGTCTTATGAATCATTTTATCATGTAGTCCTTTGAAAATATTTCTTTCATCCTTTTAACAATTATTTATCCTTATTCATTTATAATTTAAAAATATTTCGAAATAATATCTTAGGATTTCACATAAGTAACTGAGTAGCAACTTCTTTAAAAACATTGTATCAATCAATAAATGTCACCAAACGTAACACACATCTTTTCTTAAGAAAACCTCCTTAAGGCGCGTTAAAAATGCAATTTCAAAGGCGCGTCATAAAAAAGAAGTTTGAAATAATATTTAATAATATTGAGTCACAACGCCGCCGCTTCGATTTTGACAAAAAACGTGTACTCTATACACACGCTCTTTTTTCATTTTATCACACGACTAAGGGGCGATTTCACTAAAGAAATGGAACGCGTTCAATGCACACTGAACCGATTCAAAACTTATAAACGCGATTATAACATCGAATTGCATTTCACCAACATAAACAGAGGCCGTAGCCAAAGTCCCTTTCGTTAAAAACGATGACGAAATTCGTTATCAAAATTTATAGGATTTGACATTAGTCTTCGCAAGCGAAATGTCATTTAGCGATGACTTATGTCAAACCGCATACATTTTGATAGCAAATTTCGTCATCGTTTTTAACGGAAGATACTTTGTCTAAGGGGCCTGAACGCGTTCACAGCAAGTTTCTGAGTTTTATCTTCTGAACGCCCAATGTCCGAAATTTAACGTCATAAAACCCGTTCAAGCCCTGTTAGTGTAGTGTCATGGCGGAATGAAAAACATAGACAAAAGAAATGACAAAATGGCAGTTTTGACACATGCGTTTGGTTAGTTTATGTATTGTTTCTTGGTATTTTTTGTTAAATTAACGTGACAAGGCTCCAAAGTGATGAAAACATTAAAATTAATCGCGTGACGTCACGTAAACTTAGATTTATTAATCACGATCAAAAGAATTTTGTGAAATTCATTTGAAACAGAACGAGATTTACGTCGCCGCGTGAACGCATTCAATGAGAAATAAGTTTTATAAAACGAAGTTTTGAGTGTGCCTGGTGAAATCCCACTTTAGTCATTTAAATAATAAATTATTTTTTTCAGTTGCGCATGCCTTATTTATCCATAACATTTTACCGCATACAAAATCTCCTGCAGGTGTGCAGGCGGGGTGAGCCTCGCCCATAGAAATTGCAATTTCATTTCATTTTAATACGTCTGTTTACCTTCTGTATAATCCATTTAGGGCGCTCCTGGGCGCAGGGCGCAGGGCCACGGGGGCAAGTAATTATTTATATTTATATCACGTAGGGCACGGAACCATAAAGTGGAACGACTCTTTGAATTACTTTAATAATGCCCTTTGAATTCATGGTATTAAGGCGTGAGGTAGTACGAGAGAAATAATGATTACGATTTGTAATTTATTTTTATCTGATTAATCCTAAAGGAAGGTAAATGTTTATTCCGTCAGATAGTCTAAACCAGCGGTCGGCAACCTTTTGGCAGGCAAGGGCCACAAGGTGGCAAAACAAACTAAAGGCGGGCCGCAGGCCTACTCGTATTATTCTTAGAAGCCCAATATACCTAAGCACAATGAGGGCTTTTCTAGACCACAATAAAAAAAAATCGGCCAAGTGCGAGTCGAACGCGCCCACGAAGGGTTCCGTACCGTTACAGATCGAAAGTAGGAAAAAAATGTGTTTTTTGTATGGGAGCCCCTCTTAAATATTTATTTTATTTTAATTATTAATTATTAAAGTACAAATATAGTTAAGAATGCTGTTAAAATTTCAAGTGCCTAGCTGTTGCCATTATTGACTACGAGCCGACCGCTGGTCTAAACTACTGATCCCATTTTAACAAATGAAGTGTACAACAAGTTATAATACGAGCCTTATATAATTTTAGTACCCAATGAGATTATTATTATTTTGCGGTTTCATAGGAAAAGGTCAAACAAGAAATGTTTTTAAATTTTAATTTTAATATGTTAGAAGTAGTTATTACCCAATATCTGAACATAAAATATTGTAAATAAGTACCTACCTAAATAAAATCTCAAGCTACTGAAATGAATTTCGTGCTGAGCTAACTATAGCTATCAGATTAAGTATGTTTTTATGGTCCTAAACAAAAACCTTGCGAGCTACACGCTACTCTAAGTTACATGTCAACAATTATTATTGTTGTAATAAAATCTGGAATAGCCACTTTTAAGTCAACATTTTGTATACATTCGTGAGTGAGGTCATGGGAGACTTTATCCAACATATTAATATTAAAAATGTAAAAGTAGGTCTGTCCGTTCACTTAATCTGCTTAACTGATTTCCATGAACTTTGGTATGAGGATACTTTGAGTTCCCGAGCGATAAACATTTTTTGGCGTAGCGAAGTTGCGGGCAACATTTGGTATAAGTACAAAAGCTACTTTTTCATCCAAACCATAAAATTTTATTGTCTTGTTTTGTAAAGTATATTCAGGCGATAGTATGAAGCAATACACTTTGTTTTTAAAAGCTTTTTTTATATTTACAACTAAATGATGACCGCAACTCTGTAGCGCCAAAATAATTCCTTTATCGCGCGCGAACCGTACATTTTTCCAGAGTAAAAAGTATCCTATGTCCTTTCCCGGGACACAGAGTATACTCCATACCAAATTTCAGCAAAATGTGTTCTAGGCTATAACACTCTTTCTAAAATCTTATATCATGGAGGTTTAAAGTGAGATTAATTAATAAGCCCTTACTAAATTTTTAAGGGCACGTCAGCATAAGGGCGAAGCCAAACGAGCGTAATTTGTGAGTTGTGAGTCGCAGAATTTCGGCTGGCAGAAATTCTGCTGAATGCAGCAGTTTCATACAAAATCCTGTTTGATTCACACGAGCGTAATTTTGTGAGTCACGATTTGTATGAAAAGATATTTACGCGGCCGAAATTCTGCGACTCACAACTCACAAATAACGCTCGTTTGGCTTCACCCTAACCCAATTACTTTGTTATATAACGCAATAAATTTAAATTATCAACTATTTTCGAGAAACTAGTTTTCTAAATTATGTAAGGAGCCAGTTACTTTGATTCTAAAAATAAGTTTACGTAATAATTATTACGTAACACATATACGGGGTGTTACTTTTACTACCAAAGGACTATGTCACTTTTTTAAATTGTTATAATATTATGTGCAATATTATGACGTTGAAGCGTGTTTCATAGAAACATGGAAATTATAAGCCACTCTTTCAGCGCTGTTTTTTTAGTAAACTCTATACAAGGGATACTTTACACAGTACACTCTATAACACACTCTTATTATTATCATTTTGTTTTGTAACACTTTGTATATATGATTTTTGAATTATTGTTCTTTACTAAACGGACAGCTGTCTAAAACAAAATAGTGATATGGCTTTGAAACGTATAGGATAGGGTAAAATAAGCACGGCTTACCAAAATGTCCTCAAATAATCCAACCCTGTTTCATCTGATGGTGCGTAAAATGGCTAGTTCGGTCACGTAGCTCGTTAGCGGCATCGAGGGTCCCCAGTCTCCCCTCAACCCGAGGGCACTTCCTTGTATTTGTACTGCTTCCTACCTGAGATTAAGGATTGAGTTTATTTCATCATCTGGCAAAATTACAATTAAATGTTGAATTTGAAGCAGACAACGGATATACATATATCATGTTTTTGATTTGTTATACAAACATTTGACAAAATTAGTACGGGAGCCCTAGAACAAATTTTTCTTGATTACTATCAAGCAATTTTTTTGTGAGTAGTTTCATTTTGATAAGACAAACAACATTTTTATTTGCTAAAAATCTCGAAAGTGGTAGCTAACAGAGATAGAAAGGATTTCATACTTTGAATTGATGGTCCTAAAATATGGACTGTTTTATTTGTAGGACAATATTACTCTTAAATTATATAACTATTAACCTCTCAATATACAAAAAATCAGCTTGTTAGGGTTTCGTTTTAGGGTTCAGTATTCAACCAAATTTTGTTCATTATAGAACCCTATGACGGAAGGTTAGCTTGATAGTAATAAAAAAAAAATGTTCTAGGGCTCCCGTACTGAATTGTTAGAAATCTCTATAAAAAAAATTTCACCAAACAAAAAAGTCAAGGAAAAACATAGAAAAATACACAGAAAGTGCCATAAAAATGTAGGCTCTTCTTTAAGATAAAACCATAAATATTCAATCTCATGATTGAGAGCGTTCGATTTGTACACGCTGAGATAATGACGTCTCGCAAATTGGATTGGGCCCGTTTGCCCCGTCTCCCCTACACCGAATTATTTTGCTTAAACACCGCACCCATTATAGCTATTAACGACAGCCAGACGACAGGAAATGTTAATTATGTTATTCTATTAACTTATTTACTGAAATATAAACTAATAATAATATTTATACATCGTAAATGACACCATAATTTCTTGCCTTTTACGTGTTTCGCAGAACTCGTAGCGGCCGTAGCTTAGCTGCTACGGCGCCTGCTACGCCGTATGTACGTGACGCGTTCTATCGATGAAAATAAAAACATAATAAAAATATATTTGTAACTATAATACATAAAATCTATTAGTACTTTTCAACTTTTTCATGAAAAATTATATCATTAAATTTATTTTTAATCTTGTTACTTATTGTATTTTTTATAATATGAAAGTAATTGTGTATGTCTCTTTTGTAGTGGAGTGTTCAAAAGGACTCTGAATCGTCTTTGCAATCGAAGATCTTGGATCTGTTCGTACAAAGGGATAGAGGAACCATGTCAACCAACAGAAACAAAGATCGACTCATATTCCTTTTGAAACTTGACGCTCGCGCCGCCGAGCCTTCCCACTCGCCCGAGAAATGATATTAAAGTGATCATTTCTGTTTGTTGTCAGGTTCCGAAGTCCCATACGAGGGTTGCGGCGGTCTTCGCGAGACGAATGGTCAGTAAGCGGGACGAGGTCGTAGGGTGGACGATGGTATATACTAGTGAACGATAAACGGGCGAAACACAAAACGCAACGATGGCCGAGGGACCGCAGACCATTTGGCAGAAGATCGACGCCGCGGTCATCCCCGTCGTCAACCTGGAGGTGCGGGAGGTCCGCGAGATACTATGGGAGAAGATCCAGGAGCCGACATCGCAGCGGAAGATCATCCTGGTGATAGTGTCCATAGCGCTCCTACTAGATAACATGCTGTACATGGTCATCGTGCCGATCATCCCCGACTACTTGAGGTACATCGGCGCGTGGGGCGAGGCGGGGTACGATCACGTCGTGACGCTGGCCCCCATCATAGAAGGTAACAGAACTATAATACCGACTAAAATCATTCCCGCGTCCCACGAGGGCCAGGACTCAGCTACGGGCGTTCTCTTCGCTTCGAAAGCGATCGTGCAGCTGATGATCAACCCATTCTCTGGTGCCTTAATCGACCGAATAGGATACGACATACCTATGATGATCGGACTCATCATCATGTTTCTTTCCACCTCCATTTTCGCTTGCGGCAGGAGCTACGGTATGTTGTTCTTCGCGAGGAGTCTTCAGGGCGTCGGATCAGCCTTCGCAGATACTGCGGGTCTCGCGATGATAGCCGATCGTTTCACGGAGGAATCTGAGCGATCGAAAGCACTGGGTATAGCTCTCGCGTTTATCAGTTTCGGCTGCCTGGTCGCCCCGCCTTTCGGCGGAGCGTTGTACCAGTTTGCGGGAAAAGAAGTCCCGTTTCTAATTTTAGCTCTCATATCCTTAATGGACGGCTTCATGCTGTTGCTCGTCATGAAACCTCTGAAGACTCAAATGAAAGAGGCTAACACCCCGAAACCGGCCGGGACGCCGATTTGGAAGCTGCTGATGGATCCGTACATCGCGGTATGCGCGGGAGCCCTGATGATGTCGAATGTAGCTTTGGCTTTCCTCGAGCCGACCATATCGTTCTGGATGGAGGATAATTTGACTAAAGACAATTGGAAGATCGGGATGATTTGGCTGCCCGCATTCTTCCCGCACGTCCTGGGGGTAATCATCACGGTGAAGATGGCGAAACAATATCCCCAGCATCAGTGGCTCATGGCCGCCGGGGGCTTGGCGCTGGAGGGCCTGTGCTGTTTCATCATTCCATTCGCGAACTCCTACAAAATGCTGATGCTCCCCATCTGTGGAATCTGCTTCGGTATTGCGCTGATCGACACGGCACTGCTACCCACTCTAGGGTATCTGGTCGACGTTCGATACGTCTCAGTCTACGGCAGCATCTACGCCATAGCTGACATATCCTACTCCTTCGCTTACGCCGTGGGACCGATCATAGCCGGCGAGGTTGTGGAAGCGATAGGATTCACCGCCCTGAATTTCCTGATTGCGTTTAGCAATCTCCTGTACGCCCCCGTGTTGATGTATCTCAGGCACATCTACGATTTCAAGCCGTTCGAAAACGAGGCCAACATCCTGATGGCCGACCCGCCCGACAAGGAGTACCAGACGTACACTATGCAGGATCAGAGACCCGTGAACGGTGAATTCAAGAATCACCTAGAGTATAGCAATGTTTCCGGCCAGAACGAGGGCATGCAGGAGTCCAACGTGGACAACGCGACCGGATACGAGTACCAGGAGAGTTACCAGAATTATGCTCAAAACTACGAGCAGCATAGCTACCAGCAGGAGAGCTACAGCCAGCCACAGGCGCGCCAGTTGCCGGCGCAGCCGCAGCCGACGGCCAGCAACCCGTTCCGCGCCAGCACCTCCGCTCCCCCGCAGCCTGCCCCCGCCCCCGCCCCCGGCCCGGCCCCCGTTAGAAACCCCTTCCGACAAGGCTTCTAGAGCTATCAGTGTTGTTATTTATATTTTGAATTTACTTGTTGTGTAATTTTAAAAGTCTTCTAGAATTTCGATCACTGAGCCGAGACTGGCGACGTTAAGCCTCCCACTTCGCTTGTGATTATTTTAGTAGCGTGACTATGTACAAAACATTATTATGTTCCGTAATATTACGAGTCAGCATTCAAAATTATGGAGCATGTCGATGTTTTGTACAAAGAATAATTCCTTGTTGATACTCTTAAAAGCTGTTACCTTCTCTCTTATATATTTATAATAGGTAGTGTTTTGGATTCTATAGAATGAATCTCGTGAAATTTAGAGTACACAGAAGTTTATAAAATCCATATAATATGTAACAAAATATAAAAATATTGTTAGAAGACATATTGTGTATAAAATTTGGTATGGTATATACTATATTATATCATATTCGATATACTACAACATATTAAATAGGCATGTAAAGTTAATTAATTTTGCACCATAGAATTAGTGAGGGCCTAAGATATTAATTTGAAAAGGCACTTGCGACAATTTCGAACATGTTCTATTAATTATGTATATTCTGTACATTAAACGTGTCATTAATTTTTCATCGTCGAAACGGTGATACTGATCATGTAAATGGTGTTTTAGATGTAACCTCGGAGATATTTTAAGATTAATTATCTTCCTAGAATGTTAGCAATAAAGTAAGTAATGTCAATGCATAATCAACTTATATCAATTGTAAATCAATTAGTAGGTAAGACCAACTTGTGATAAGTTGCAACCAAGTAACGAAACATATCAGAATCTTTTGATTCACCCTAGCTTAAGGAGATGTAATATTTTTGTCTTTAGCGTAAGTTAGTCGGTTCATGTAAGTAAGTGTTTGTGGTTGTATTGTTTAGCTGTAATGTGTTTATTTCAAAGAGCACAGAGGTTCTTCGATGGGTATTGGTACGATTAAACACATTTGAAATTTTAACGACAATTGTGTAAAATCAATTAACAAGAAATCAATAACATATCATATTAATATGAGGATAAAATACAATATATTATATACTTGTAAGTATATATCACAAGTCTGTGTAATGTTATATAAAATGAAACACAAACTAGTAGGTACATACGGACAAGGAACTTCAATGCGTATTCATATGCCGTCATATTCTTATTTGGTAATCAGCCAAATGAATATTACGAATCAAGTACCAAGACTCATCGCGAAGACCAGATAGACAACGTTCGCAGACACAAAGTATCTATAATTGTACAAGAAATCGTGACGCGCCCGACATGTCAATTGAAGAGTGTATAGAGTTATTATAATTCTTGGCTTGGAGTATAAGTTGCGACCCAATGGGAGTAGTGTACTTGTATATAGATATATTCTTTAAGGTAAGCACGTACTAGACGAGAGAAGTGACGCAACGACTCTAGACAACGGAATTATCGCCTACTATTGTCTACAAAATGCGCGCTGAAAATCTATTGACATGCGAAATCGCACTATCTATTATTATGCGAAACGTTTAAGAATTGCCTACATATTTAATGCAAAATCGTGACAATCAACGTAATTATTTTTGTCGTATTTCGGTACATAACATGTCAGCGTTTTTGGTATCGTAACACGATAGCTCGCTGCGGTTTCCTCGTCTAATGCGCACTCACCTTTAGCGTGTAGCCTGCAAAGTACAATAGCATAGACATGAAGCACATTTTTTTAACGACGCACAATGAGTCGATGGTGTCATTTCGGCAAGTACAAGTCAATAAAATATTAAAACTATAATAATTCACTTGTAAACCATCGTTTTGCAGGAACTAAATTATTAATTCAATATACTACATTTATGAGAAAATGTTATATTATTAAAGAATTATTGAAAAACATCCGTCTAAAAACAAAAACAAAATTTTACGAAATAGCAAATATCAAATTAAGAAATGTATTTACTGTCAGAACACGGACTACTTTTTAATGCCAAGGATGAAGACAAACAAAAGGCACATAACATTATTATTATATCAACTACAATGTCGCTGCTTAGAATATCTTTACTTATCGGCCGCATTACTATACTGTACTCGGCGAAACGAGGCGGTAGCGGTCATTGACCTTTTTAGTCTAGGTGCTAAATTAAAAATGCTCGCACTGTATTTAGAATATTTAAGTATAAAATTGACCTCTTATAAAGACACAGATTATTACAGATTCATCGGAAAACCTCTCTGGTAACTCTTAGAATTATAATCTCCAACTTTTTATGAGTTCGAAGTGATATGCTTCATATTCAGTTCACATCGAGTACCTATACAAAATACGATTAGACTAGGAACATCTGACACTTCATTGTCAATCGCGGTTTATATAGAAAATGACAAGTTTTTTGACAGGGAGTCAATGACCGCTACTGTCTCGACTCCCCCAGTACACCTTAGCAAATGATTTAAGTGGTCTTATAACCGATCAATTATTTAATCGTAAGTTAAGTCAATTTCGTGTCAAATTCTCCCGAAATTCAATTAATTAGTAGAATATCGTCGCTGATCGTCGCGCGATCGTCGCAAGGCTTCTTAGATGTTGTATCGTGAATTTAAGAACCTTTAAGGTGCTCCTTCACCGGGAGAATTCGCTTGAAATGTAACATTACAGAGTCGAGGATTACATCAGTGAGGGAGAAGAACCGAGCATTACAATGCGCACCTTGTAATGATACAATGTGTAATATCTTGATACAACTTTAACACCAATGCTACGTGACAGTGAAGTCAACTTGCTATGGAATGCTCAAAGTCGAATCTATACTAATATTATAAAGCGGAAGAGTTTGTTAGTTTGAACGCGCTAATCTCAGGAACTACTGGTCCGATTTGAAAAATTCTTTCAGTGTTAGATAGCCCATTTATCGAGGAAGGCTATAGGCTGTATTTTATCACGCTAAGACTAATAGGAGCGAAGAAATAGAAGAAAATGTGGAAAAAACGGGGGAAATTATTTGAAAGGGCTTATCTCACGAACTACTAGAGCAATTTTTCTGTTATTTGGGTCAGATAAGAAGCAGACCACGTGAAAGATCATAGGCTATTTTTTGTAGACTGATATGTCTGTGAAATATCTAATTTACGCGGGCGACGCCGCGCGGAACGTCTAGTCTATAATATTACTTTACACGCGAATGCTCGTCAGTCAGGGAGGTAGTATTGTAATGTAATGTTCAAATTCGAATCTATAATGTTACATTACACGCGAATGCTCAAACTTAAAAATTAAACCTTTATGTCGTTAAAGCTAAGGAACACACTTAAAACATAATATATATATTAAAAGTTGACAATCTTGCATCAATAATTATCAAAATCTTTTTTATGTTATTCAATAATTAAATTAAAAAGATTCAAGCATGTCTAATAAAACTAATGCAAATAAAATAATTTATGTGACTTATATAAAAATACATTTTTTGCCTTAACGTTTTTTGCTCTATTTAAGCATTGATTCATAATGATGTTGACAGAGGAGTTGTTCCAGAAATTGAAGTTTGTTGCACAAATAACACATCGTGGCCTAGTTATGTCTCTTCTATTCACGATACGAAACATAATATTATTTTGCTGTGAAATTCTAAAAGAAATATATTGATATATCGATAATTTTAAAGTATCAGCAATAAGGAAAACCTATATCGCATACATATCATTAGATGTAAGGATATACACAATTTTGTGCTGACTTTATAATATTATCTTTTAATATAATATTGTATAATGTATATTACTAGCCAGTAAGATATAATATTTACGCACAATTATTGCTTATCATTTTTTGTTTATTACAAAATTAGATTGCGTATTGCACATATTTAAAATTAACATATTTTTGAATCAATGATTTTGCTAAATACAAAATGTTATACAAGTATAAATTCAGTAAAGTATTCATAACTTATACATCACGATAATGCCTGATTCACAAGTTTCTTGTAGTGGACAAACAATTTTTGTCAAGCATATCTTAACATTGATCGTGAGTTTTTTTTTATTTAAATATATTTAGCAGGTAAATATATTTTCGTAGAGGTATTGAGCTCTTTATTTATAAAAACAAGTCAGCTAAGAGATGATTCTGGGAATACCTACATACTTGATATATATCAAGTAGTTTTATAAAACTAAAATATTAGCATCATCATTATCATTTTTCAAATTTTGCTATTTCAATTATTATAATGTTTAGAATTTTGCTTTTGCACAAACCACGAAATAATCAAAAGTGAATTTAAGTTTAATATTATTGATATTAATATGCAAATAATATTATATTTTACAAAAATGATGTCGTCTATTCTTATGTGATTAAAGTTAGCATATTAGTTGTTTCTGTAATCTTAGGTATGTGTGAGTGAGAGAAACATATCGTGTGTGAGAATGTGTGAGTGAAAATCTTTCCTTTCTTGGAAATGTAACTGCAGTGAAACAAATAACATACACGTGTAAACGGGGCTTAAAATGTAACTGTCAAATTACTCAGACCCAAAATTTTAAATAAAATTTCACTTTATAACCTAGGCTATAGGTTTTATATTGCTCTATACCACTACAAAGCAGCGGCGGCATGGGTCGGTAGACCAATGTCGGTAGAAAATGAAACCTATAGCCTAGGTAATAAAGTGGCATTTGATTTTATTTTTTGTCTTTGGCGATCGCAAAGTCAGAAAACCACCTGTTGAGAGTGTTTTAAATTATCATGAAGTGAATAAAGGTCAGTAAGAGTGAAAAAGATTTTAAATCGAAAGAAAAAGAATGAGATAGACTGCAGTTATATTCCCAACGTACTTATGTCGACTCCCGTCCGCTAGATCTATATCTCCACTTGTACATCTTCTCTTATCTTCTTTATCCCTCGTAGTAGTGTTTATAGACCCTTAGGCTCGATTTGTATTCGTCCGCACGAACGAGCGGCTTGGCCGCTACACCATGAGATGGCAAGCAATCGTATGTGAGCAGCGGCGCGAGCGTGTTGCTATTTAAATAAATCGTTACATACAGTTAGTTACTTGTAATCTCACGGTGTGTTGACGTGAATGCATATAAAATATAAATCGACCCTTATATTAGCCTCATATCGTATAGGTAGAGTTCGACTTTTCTTCTTCCTCTTTAAAGTAAAATAATGTTTTGGTTTGTGAACTTGATTTGAATTCCTTAGTGTTAAATACAATATCCTTAAATTAATTTTAGAGAATAGGTTATGAAATAAGATTAAAAATTATAAAATAATATACATTGAATAAACTCATATAAATAATACGTTAGAAGGCGTACTTAGCAGCATTTACGTTTACTATAAATGACGGATACTTCACACTACATCTCCCAATTGTATAATATTATGTAACATTCAAATATCACTAATAAATATAAAAAACAACCGAGCAAAAATTAGTCAAGCTAACTAATCAGCGAAGCAAAAATCAGTAGGCCGTTTTAAATACGGCAGTGAAATATTATTATTCATCTTTAATTAATAAGGGTAAGTCTACACCACGACAAAATAGAAACGCAACGCGTAGTACCGTTGAACGTAGTACTTTCGTAGCACTACGTAGTACGGCGTAGCGCTACGTAGCTCGGCGTAGCACGGCGTAGCGCTACGATGCCCGTCGTAGCAAACGCGTAGCACACCACTTCACTTCATTAAAATAATTAAACGGCCACTCAACTCATTTTCTGTCAAACAGTTCTTTATATTAGAGTTGAATAATAACAAAATGTCTCTGATTGAGGCCGTAAATTATTCTGCTTATGATTAAAAATATTGTAAATAAAAAGTTTATCGGATACTAAAGAAAATACCTCATTTAAATGTGTATAGCTTTGATTTTTAGCTTTAGTCACTATAAAGTTTAGCTTGACTAGGTTTGAGTTAGATAGGCGTCTTTATTTCTGTTTTGTGAATGTTTCAATTATATTATTATAGTTATTCATCTGTAGGGTACGGTAGATTAAATAAATAATATATAATCAAAGCTATTATTCTTGATCTGATATGATCATAATTTTAAAATATTAATATAAAACAATATCAAATAAGTAGAGTTAGTAGGTATTATGTATATAAATTATTAATATTTTATGTTTATATTTAGAATATTGTTTTTATGAAGTTTGTGTTTAGCTCCCAGTATTGTTGTGAATGTAAATGGTTAAGCACAAAAAAAAATACCAAAATTGGTTTATTTCGTTTTTTGTTATAATATTGGATGTTACAAAATTAGCATTTCCTTGTAGAAGGTTAGTAACTAGTATATATATAATGCTACCAATTATTCATGTATGTCATAGTAAATTTTATATTAGCTTAAACTCAGGTTTAATAAAGATTAGTAAGAGGAAAGAGAGAAATAATTAAATATATTAAATATTAAGGAACGCTCATTTCGGCATAAATATAAAGGAGCGCGCTTGCGAAGCAAAAGATCTACAAAGTGAGTCATCTCTACACACTTTACAGAATTTTTGATCTATAAAACGCATTGAGAAACGCGTAGTACTTGCATAAAAGTATGTACCAGCTCTTATTATATTTAAATATCGAAAATATTTATAAAATATTAGTTTTACTTTCATAATAAATCTTTGGTTGAAGATGTATCGTATTCGCATTAATGGTATGAATTTAAAATATCTTCGGTTGAAGCCATGACATAATATATTGTACAAGTTACACTTATATAATATATCCAAACTTATATATACAATTTAAGATTTAAAATACAATGTGTGTAATATATCTAACATACAAACTAGCTTTAAATGTGGTTAAACCTAGTTTTGTCATTTTAACGTTGTATAGACTTGAATGTAGTGATTTGTTTAAATATATTTTACACTTGACATAGTCGAGTCACTTGACATTAGTCAAGCGTAACATTGTCATGTGTTGAAATAGGCTTGATTTATATGCGTCCGCGCGAAATAGCGGTTCGGCCGCTACACCGTGAAATCACAAGCAATAGTATGAAACGATTTATTTAATGTGCGGCGATGTCGCACTGACATTTAGTGTCTAAACACATTAGGCTGAAAATACGCGGCCGAAGTTCGGCATGATTAAGCCAGCAATGCGCTACACATACAATATAACGCGACGTAATTTCGGCATGGTGTGTCATCAGTCATTTAAAATACATTGCAGGCGTAATCATGCAGAACTTCAGCCGCGTATTTTCGGCCTAGTGTGTTTAGACACTTACATACAATTGCCTGTGATCTCGCGTTGTAGCCGCCAAACCGCGCGGTCGGGCGGCGTATAAATCGAGCCTTAAGAGATTGTGTAATCATGTTTAAATTATAGTTACTGTTATAAGTAGATTTTATTGTAGTACTCGCTGGTGTCCGTTGTCTTACAGTTTTAAACCGGAGATCTAATTCTCGTAACATATCCGTAAATAACCAAGCTTCACTCTATATCGCTGTCTCTCTCTCTCACGTAGCGTGTAAGTGAGTACGACATCGCGAACGAAACTTGATTGTATCATAAATAGTTACGAGAATTAGGGTTCATATTCTTAGTATATTCTAGCAGATTTCCACTCGTTCAAACATGTCACTGTCTTTTCGATAAATTCAACTTTGTCTCAAAGATAATTATCGAAAAGACAAGCTCTTATATTCGAATTCGTTTAAAGCAGTCAGACAAACACAATCTGCTAAACTCATATAACGCTTTTAATATAATTATTATACAATAATCAATGTATTTTATACCACTTCAAGCTAGTCTGGTATAAAACGCCTTGGTTGAAGCACAAGCACGTAGCATTTAAGTGCAAAATATTCAAATATATTATTATAGTAATGTACCGTGGTCGAAATTAATTCAGTGATCGAATATACTTGTTACATTACACTTGTTTTTTATTACTACCAATCTTACGGCCGCTCTCGAAGACTTTTAATGATGATTAAACTTTATGTTAAAATCTTCACTTAATTACAGTTAATTAATAATAATTATTCGTCTCTGAGGGCGGCAGTTAAAGTCAACTACAACGAAACGTAATTTAAAGTAACTATAATAATTTGAATAAAGTAATATTAATTTAACAATCTGTCGAATTAAATCTGCTGAAAATGATAAAGAAGACAGGGCCAGTGCACTTCATTTTTTATAATGTAAACTATTCAAATTAATACTTGCAAAATTACAATAATTTATTTCAAGTTTTTGGATATACAAATTCAAACTTAATAAGACAGTTGAATAACTTTTCATTTCAAACAACACCTAGATTTTTATTAAGGTATAAATTATACCGTTACACTAGAGCACAAATTACAATGTAGCTCAAAGGGCATACCATTTGCTACTTGGTATTCATCTTTATTCTCAAGTAATTAAAGTATAAATTCCTTTGACGGCTTGTACGTGGGGTAGATAATTAGTCAAATTACTCGGGGCCTCGTAGTTATGTTTTCTCTGATTGTGTTGAGGCATGTTCATCAGATAAAGGGGAACCTTCAGTGCTTATTCAGTGGGGTATTTTGGAGTACACAAATAATGTTTGTCAATAATAATAATAATTGTTAGCTGAAACATCCTTTTCCGATTGTGTGAAGGTCGTTTTGTGTTAGAAATTAAATTAAAGAATAAGCGTACCTTATATTTTGCAATAATAATATTTTATAATAGAGTGAGACATTTTACAATCAAATAATAGTAGTAACAGATAGATAATTTTTTACTACCAAACTATGTACTGCATGGATGTATACACACGTCTGACATCAAACACTTTTTTACAGATTTGGAAAGAATTACGAAAGTACAACATACTTCAAACAAACAAATACGAAGTCACTCGTATTTCCTAACAAAATAACTACTCTATAGAAGCTATCATCAAATCGATACCAACATGTATATGTATATATACAGCCTGCAAACTTTAGGGTTTAATATAAATTGTCAATAGTATACGAGAGCAAATACAAAGAAGGTATATTTGCTCGGCTCCAATTAATGGGGGAATCGCCGGTACGAGGCCAAAGGATTGGGGCCCTGTTTACTGTTGACTCAGAATTACACCCCGCTCACTCAGATCAACTCACTCACTCCACTTAACTTGACTTACTAATTGGCTTTCGCATTCTGAAAAGTCGAGCAAATGTATTTAAGAAATATATGGCCATCATAAGAATGTGAAATAAGTACATCGTATTAGGTAAGTACATAAGAAGTGAAATTATGAGGGTGTAACACAAGTAAGTGATAATACTTTAGGGTGTGTACGTGTTCCTTGTAGAAATTGTTCCGTGTTCATTGTGAAAGTAGCAGCGCTGAAAGACCAATTTTTTGTCACTTTTGTATGGGCAAGCGCCCCAGCGTCACAAGTTTCCTCATACAAAAGTGAAAGCGCTGCTACTTTCACAGTGAACTCTCTACAAGGAATACGTACACACCCTAAAGTATTATCACTTAGTTTTGTTACATCCTGTATTAAAGCGACAGTATGATAATAGGTGTAAGTGTCTCTGTCTGGAATCGGTTCAGTGGTTTAAGTGAAGAAGTAATTCAGTGACATTTTCACGCATAAATCGCAAGTTGGAAGTAAATTTTTAAGTGTGGGCTTTAAGTCCCAGAAAAGAATTTTAAATAATTTTAATCCTGGAAAAATGCACCCGCAAGATAAAGGAATATCAGCGACACATCTAGTTGTAAAGTAAAAACTTCTGTTCAATTCCTATAATTTGATCAGAAGGCTACACAGATACTGGAAACGGATGAGTGGCAGTCTTCCACCGTGCGTTTTTCGCGTAACTTTCTGCCGCGCACTGTAATAATCTGGAATGAACTGTCACCAGCAGTATTTCCGGACCAATACGACCTGCTCACTTTCAAGAAGAGAGCGTATTCCCTCTTAAAAGGCCGGCAACGCATCTGTAGCTCTTCTGATGTTGCGAGTGTCCATGGGCGACGGTAGTTGCTTTCCGACAGGTGACCTGTTTGCTCGTTTGCCCCCTTATTTTATATTTAACCTTCAAGCGGGCGCGCGCTCTTTTGTTACAACAGTGGTCGCGCGTAACCCAAAATACGTCTTAGATAAATCTGAGAAACAAAACACTTTTGACTCACCATTATTTATTATTTCATAAAATATATAATTATTACTCTTTAATAAAGTAATTAATTCTTTCATTAAATTAAATGTATTTTTAGTAAAAACTAAGATATAAAAACGGGTTTCCCAAAGTAGCTTATCTTGCATGCAGCATGAACAGGGGCAGAAAAAGTGGTCAGAATTTTTTGACACAAGTTCCGATTTTTTCTTACTACGTAATAATACTCGATGTTATCGGTCATCGACGATTCAGTTTTATAATTAATAAAACATTTAGTGTGCCTCAATTATATGAAACCTACATATAAAATAATAAGAGGCGCGCGGCGTCGAATCGATGCCGGTGCCGCAACTAAAACAATTGAGCTCCTTGCTGCAAAGGATTTGCGGAGAGCAATTAGTGTAAGCCGTTTATTTTGCAGAGAGATAAATTATAACAAGTTACTCAGAGAATGATACGAATTCAACGAGACATTTCGATAATATCAGCGAAATCGTATCGAAGGGAGTCGATTCGACGTCGCGCGACCGCTTGAAGGTTAAAAAAAAAACTACGCAATACTCGAAACACGTGTAGGTACTAATATTTCTCAAGACAGATCTACGTCTACATCATGAAAGCTCATGGAGAAAAACATAATATTATTCTGGTTTTATATTATATCTAAATTTCAATTTCTGTCGACGATATTATATTACGTGTAGCTCCCTCGAAATTGTAACGTACCTTTCACACTGACGATAAAAACCATACCCAAGGGAAGGATAAATGTTTTATATCGTTCATCGTTCAAGTAAAAGTGATGAAAAATTTAGAAACAGACAGATAGAGAGAGGCTTTGGGTGAGAGACATAGTCATACAGTCTACTTATTCAATGGATTATCATAATAATTACTAAACTTTGTCCTTCATTTACCAGATTAGCTATGTCCCTTGTTGGATTTAGTCCGTATTCTAGCAAACAAAATGGTATTCTTATGAAATATCAATGTCGTAAGTTTGATATTTCATATACCATAATATACCACTTTGTACTTTGGTACCATCCAGCAGATCCAGCAAAGAACGAAGCTGCATAATGCATTGTTGCATAAAATAATACAATCGGGGTTTTAAAAATTACACATTTAAGTGGGCCCCTAGACGATGAATTTTATTGTGCAATATCACGTATTGTGCAATAGTATTGATCGTCTAGGGTTGATATGGAACGCGCCCGCTTTTCAATCTTATTGTCAAATATATTGTTCAATAACATTGTTCAATGATATTGCATAATAAAATTGATCGTCTAGGGTCGTCTAACACATTTTTTTTTTTAATATAATACGTATATATTTCTGAGCTCGTCGTGTATTGGCCAATAAATCAGTTGGCCTTCTAGGCCCATTAGCAGCACGATGTTGCCCCACAATCAGCTATTTTATGTAACGAGGGCTTAAATATTTTACGGGCAGATATCCGACCCCACGGCGTGCTTGTTAAATTTTCATGGCTCCGTGCCGTCTCCCCTTTTTAAAAGTGCAAAGTTTGTTTATGCGTAAAAATCCGAGTACGTCGTCTGAATTTTATTTCTTTAAGAATCCTTTATAATATTCGGATTATTAAGAAGGAAAATTCTTAACAATCTTCGGGGACGATAATTTTTGAAATGTTGCAAGAAACTAAAGGTTCTATAAAATTTTTACTTGACTGTAGTGAAACCCAAAGAAAGCTAATGATAAAAATGCGAGCCAATCGGCCAAGTGCGAGTCGGACTCGCGCACGAAGGGTTCCGTACCATTATTGAGCAAAATTAGGCCACAATTAAAAAAAAAATTCAACTGTCTAGCTATCACCGTTCTTGAGATACAGCCTGCTGACAGACAGACGGACAGACGGACAGATGGACATCGAAGTCTTAGTATTACTAAGGGTCCCGTTTTTACCCTTTGGGTACGGAACCTTAAAAATCTACAACAAAACTAAAACAACATTTGATAATTAAATATGATCACTGTACTACCCTTTACCAGTACGCTGACGTGATGGGTCAAAATACCCTTTATGCTCTGACAAAATGTAATTTCGTCTAAAGTCTAGTGCTCCGTACTCAACGACAATTGCGAATCAACTAGATCGAGATAGAACACGAAAGGGTTTGGAGAGCTCTACGACCCCACTTCACCGGTCGTGACTCTGGGGACATCGAGTCAGAGCTAGTTTTTTAGGGTTAGGTCGTTTTGTCCACCGCCACCGTCACGGCGACGTCACCAACAAAAATTCAAATAAAATGACACTTTATGACCTACTTTAGTTTTCATTATCTACCGATATTGGTCTAGCGACCTATGCCGCCGCTGCTTTGTAGTGGTGTAGAGCAAATTGAAACTTATAGCCTAGGACCTAGGTCATAAAGTGGCATTTTATTTATTTGAATTTTTGTCGGTGCTGTGCAGGTGACGGTGGCGGTGGACAAACGGCCTTAGAATAATTTGAAAATATTTTGAATAACCCTTGTTTCTAAGGGGGGAAAACTATTTTATCAACAGGATCTGTGCGTGTGTAAATGGGATTAATTTTAATGTGTCAGCGCAAACTTGTAATTATTTTCATTGTACAGCTTCTAGCAACGTACGATATTGACCTAATGTAGAAATTTATTAACTGTCTGTCTGTCCGTCTGTCTGTCCGCGGTTTTGCTCAGAGACTATAGGGCCTACAAAGCCGTAATTCGGCATGAATGCACACATATTAATGATGCTGACATAATGGTATATAAAATCTTAATTTTTTATGGTACCTCCCCTACACTTCAAGCGGGGATGTTTTTTTTTTCGCATCCATCCCACCATGTGGGGTGTCTTTAGATAGGCTTTTTAAAAAATATTACGAGTATTCAAAGATCATTTTTCGATTTAGGGATCCATTTGTGAAATATTAAGTTTTAAACTAGAAAAATCGTTAGAGTCCAGTGTCCCCCCCTTCTACCAGCTTCTGGAAATGTAAAAAAAATCAAGAAAGTAGGAAATATGCTGAATTTAAAAGGGAAACTATCACGGCTAAGAAGACTTCATAAGTTATTGTGTAATAGTCGATCAACTAAATATTGCATCCTCAAAGATCATTTCTTTGATGTCGATCTCCAGAAATATAATATTAGTCACAATATTCAGACACGACATAAAACAAAAAACAAACTAAACATACCAAGGGCAGTAAATGTTTATGGAGAGAGAACAACCGATTATATTATACCCCGATTAATCAACAATTTGGACCAGACAATTGTAAACCAGATTACTGAAAAGAATATTAAATATAAACTTAAAACATATTATTTAAATAAAGTGTTAAATGAGCATGACTAAGAGGATATGATATAATACTTGTTACTTGTTTATTGTTAATTGTTACTATTGCTTTATGTAATATTTCTCTTATATTTTTTTAATATTTTGTTTTCTTAATTTATGATTGAGTGTTACATGTTTAATTTTGTATGTGTAAAATAATATTTAATTAAGTTTCCTAAGAATTGTAGTATTATAAAACAACAGTACTCTCCGGACAAACCTTAGTGGTTTATGGAGCGTAACTATGAAGAACTGTTTTTTTTTTAAATAATAAATAAATAATAAAATAAATAACTAAAAAAAATGTATTCGGAGAAGTGTAAAGGAACTTTTCGTTCAAATTCCTTTGAACGTAACTGAAAAGATGTTGTTAGTAGTGTAAAACACGTTATAAATGTACATTCATTGACCATACAAAAATAATCAAAAACTAGCGGTACTACGGAACCCTATATTGCACGTGGCCCGAAACGCACTTGTCCGGTTTTCGTGTTCGATGACAAGCCTTTATCCACTATCAAACTAGGTAGCGAGATTATAATGAGTCAAAATATCGAGAACTCATGAAAATTGATTCAGGTAGATGACGCTCCTATAGGCTATGTCATTTACGGCCGTTCCCAATATTCAATCTATCTCTGGTTTGACATACGACCGATCGCAGCTAACATTGAATTGACATAAAATATATGTCTCTAATGTCTAATGAGAGCTATTCCTATCTCTAGTAGGGCAAAACCAGAGATAGATCAAATATTGGGAACGGCCGTTAGTCGAGCTATGTCAATTAAATAGTGATATTATGTCGGCTAGCTATGACATAAAGCAACTAAATTACCTAGGTCCACCATCTGTCTATAAATCCATTTCTCTGATAGTACCTATACTTTTTTTCAGTATATTGTTCTGACGGTGGTGATGATGAATCCGCATTTATATATTCCGCAAGCATAAATCATTACGAGGTAACCTTCACAGGGAATTATTATGCTCATCAAATATTCAGTGCCGTTGTTTGAACAACAAGCCTCAATTTTGTTTCATTGTTATATAACCCGCATGGGTATCGGAAAGTAGAATTTTTATCAAATACTAGCTGTCCCGGCAAACGTTGTTTTGCCATATAAAGTACTTCGCCCATATTATTTTATTGAAGTGACTAAATATGTATGTCACCATGGCAACGTCCATCGCTATCCAGTCGCACAAACAATGGTTGCCGTCAGTCTCTAGTTGTAATAATTTACTATTATTTATTCAACAAATGCACTTATCAATATAAAAAGTAGATGTTGTCCGATTCTCCACCCTAGCCGATATGCTCACTAAGATTCATGAAAATCGGTCGAGCCGTTTCAGAGGAGTTCAACCGTGACACGATAATTTTATATATTAGATAACGTAAGGTTTCTATTTCCCAGGTGAACCAGCGTCATTTATAAGCACCAAACTTAATATTGTAGCTGATCGGTGAATCACAACTAAATATATGGCCCCATTCAGAGATATTTAATGGTTATTAAACATGTATTTAATGAAGAGTTGGATAGAAAATGTATGAACTTTATTTCAAAATCTTCATTAAATAAAAGTTAAATTATTATTAAATGAGTCTGATTGCAGCAGGCATTAAATATGTCTGACCTTTAGCTCTGACGCTGCAAAGTCCTTACTCCTTACAGTCCTACAGTGAAGTTAAGGCGCGTGGTTAACATCGGAGCCAATCTGCCGTCATGTTAATTGTCACTTGATAGGCAGTTGCGAACAAAGTTCACCCTTGATAATGTCATTCAATCTATACTTATAATAAAATCGTAGAGGTAAAATTTTTGTACATTGAAAATAAACTTGAAAAAACGAGTCAGGGGCATATTAGAAGTGTAATAGAACACATCTCAACTGTTTTTGAAATTTTTGTTTCTCTGTCTGTTTGTATGTTTGTCTGTTTGTCTGTTTGTACAGGCTAATCTCTGAATCCGCTGGAGCGATTTCAAAGAAATTTGGCATGGTGATACCTTACATCCCTGGTCAACATCTTGGATGCTTTTTTTTAACCGACTTCCAATAAAGGAGTAGTAAATGTTTACTTTGCTGTTTGTGGTCCGATTGTCAAAAATCTTTTTTTGTTGTATAGATTGTAAACCCGAATTTGATACCATGTTTAGAAAAATGGTAATTTTTCACTTCTTTTAAGTAAAATAAACATAATATGCTACCAAAAAGTAAGATTCAAACCAAGTCATATCCTAGGGTAATGGCTTCGGAAGGTTCCGTTGCTGAACGGAACTCCTGACCCCTTATATTTTTTTAAAATACTGGAAGCACATGCCATATCACCACCATAATTACACCATCCATAACCATATTATGATGCTTTTGTTGTTTTTTTTTAAGTATTCTTTTGCATTGAAAGAATCAGAATCGAAATTGATAATTATTTCGCCGTTTCTGTGCCGATTTGTAGATTTCTAATATATCCCTTAATAATTTGTATTTGATGCTATGGTCGCGAAGGTGAAAATTTCCTAATGGGATCCATGTGTAATGGAATTGAAGAAACTCCTCTAAATTTACAACGACACTCAAATTTATTATCAATTCCAGCAAAGGTCGACATCTTTATAACTTTTCCCTAATATTCATGAACGATTAACCAAACACTGGATGGATATTGGCCACTGCGTATCTCAATTCCTTAACGGCCATGGAATTTTAAAGTCAAACTTTACGGATCTAAATTAGTAGATAGCATCAGGTGATGCTATCTTCTAATTTAGATCCGTAAAGTCGAGCACATAGGTATGTGCTCGACTGAAGGCAGTATGTTTGAACAAACCACTCATCATGTTCTCTGGGAGAGTTTTTTCCTGGCAAGACGAAATAACTAGAATGCTAGACAACCTACATTGTAAATCTGATGTCGCATACTACGGTGATATTGGGACAGTGCTAGGAACTTCCGTGCCTACAAGCGTTTTTGTCACAATTATTATTAGCAACAGTCTAACACATTACACAGCAAGTTCTAATATTAATTTAGATATTATAGCTTAGTAGTCACAATTATTACAGTTTATATTCGTGGTGCTCCTCCTTCAGTGATTTGACATTCAGTCACTGCAACTTTGTGCTATCTCAGCTTTTAATGGGAAGGGGAATTAGAATTCTTCATACTTCTATTTTCTTCTGATTAATTTCGTTGCGAGTCCCAAACCAGTTTGAGCATATCCTTCGGGCTCCCTAAGATCATAATATCAAATTTTAGGGAAATATCACGATTCTTGACCTACAAGAGCAAGAGGTATTTAAAGTTAAGGAGGTATAGATGTCTACATTAAATATCCCGTCTTCTTTCGTCTATCCTCTGTCTCCGTCACATGTTCCTGGCCCCTGTTGTCCACGCCAAGCGGTCTTCGAAGACAGGATTTTTCAAAACGATATCTGTGGTTCAAGCCCCGCCGACGAAAGTTGCTTAAAAGAGCTTTCAATGTTCCTGGGTCTCTGATGTAAATTAAAAATTTCGAGTGTATTGTACCTAATATTAATCCTTATCCAAATAAAATAGTTTTTGATGGGTATTAAATTTTCTTAATCTCGATTATAATAACACACATTCACGCGGACGAAGTAGCGGGCAACAGCTATTACAAATATATTTAATACTTTTATTTATATGTACATATATTTAAGATTTTTATTATATGATACACATATTATTTAATAACACATCCATGACCCAGGAACATACGAAACTTTTTAATCCGTCGGCGGGATTCGAACCCGCGACCCCCGGCATGAGCGCTGACAACTCGCTCAACCAGTGAGCCACAGAGGTCGTCAAATTGATTCACTGACCGTCAGCAATTGCATCTTATTTCGTATGTCCGCTAAATAAGTATACTTTACATGATATTTTTGCAAGGTACAATTTTGTCACATAAGCGTGCCCAAGCCAAAAGAAAACGTTTTCTATTTCTTAATATAGGGCGGCTAAGGAAAATCACTAAGAAAATTGCCTCTTGCCATAACCGTAGCACGAAGCTAGGGGAGAGTGGCCGCTGGTCGGCCCCTTTGATTTACCCTGAATAAGCACAATTAGGCGCTGTATAAAATTGTAATTGCTATTTCGCGTGCACTGTGTTATATGTATAGCTGAGTCAACTTGATTTGTTTTAATGAGCACAAACGGGGCTTAAAAATAAATTAACATATATATTAATTATACGCGAGCGAAAAACTTTGGATCCCTTTTGACGAAAAATGCGGAAACGTAGGTGATTGAAATTTTGCACAGTTATAGTTTATATGGTGAAGGAGTGCATCGAGCTAATATTATTTTGAAATTATGCTTTTATCATACATTTTTTTAACAAATAAAACATTACTCACACTACAACACACACACTAGGAGATATTGATTGACAAGCCCAAGACAAGCCTATACACACGAATTGTACTCTGTTATTTATGGTTTAAGTCTGTTGTCAAATTGAAAATAGATTTAGTTTTTTTTATTGAATCTTAAATACTGTTAGATACTTATTACACGGCCAGTCTGTCATCATTTGACTTTATTAATCTGAGACTGTCGCAGGAATTATGTCTAAAATATAATAAAGTCAATATTTTGACAATAGAATATCAATTGAAAAGCGTTGAAATTTGAAACTTATAATATTTTAATTTTTTATTTGAGGTTGAATTTCGACCATTAGGCGATCTCTAGTACTAATGTATTGTTAAACAACTGTACACTACTAACTACTAGTCTACTACAATCTTCAATGAAATAAAAAAAGTAAAAGAAAAAGTAGGTAAAAAATACAGAGTATTTTTTTTTATTTTACAAAGTCAATATTTATTATGTTTAAGTTATTTTTAACTTTTCTTATATTAGAGAAGAGTCATAAAAAATAAAACTGTAACAATAATTGTTCTGAAGCAAGTACAACAGTCAACATAGTTTCAAAACAATTTTGATAACGGATTCACAAGTAACAGGTACACGATGAAAAAATGGAGTTACAAGAAAGCTGTTATTACTTACTATACTGCTGTTGCCTCTACGAATAATAAAAACTAAGGAAACGTAACTCCCATACTTCAACCGTTTTGAATTTGGTTCCTTTTTGCACGCTAAAATATGGTATTAGCAACGAAACACTTAACACTCACGAAATAAAGACGTTGACATTAATTGTCACTTCTATATTTACACAAAATTGTGTACCGCATACATGCATAAAGTACGCATGTATTCGGGTCACATTTTGTAGACTCGTGGACAATTTTTTTTAAACAGTTACTCTTCCTTAGTTTTTATTATTCGTAGTGTTGCCTGTACTTGCAATAAAACAAGCGAACATTAAAGAAAAAAAATCATTTTTTTATTAAATAAACATACAACACTCATTTGCAATTAGCGTTCACGTATTGCTCCTGTAACAGCATTACGGACCCTAAACGAGGGCTCTAATGACGTCGCCGCGGTCGTGTTATCTCGTTACCCTGTTACCCTGTTACCCTGTTACACTAGATACTGGTGTTACCCAGATGTTACCCCCTTACTTGTGTTCCTAATGTAACACTAAAACAACTTAAAATAATAGACTAGTTTTGATGTTTCTTATCGGTAGTGGCGAAAATAGTTGTTGAAAATAAAAGGTTTGAAAGAAACACAAACTGTAACGTCGTAATATCTACTGACACGGTTATAAATAAATACGGTACTGTCAAAACGTTTTACGGGCAATTTCATAAGAACTAACTTTTATAGAGATAAAAAATGTAGGATACATTTTGTGAAAAAATATAACACACATCACGTTATCTCCTCGACAAGTTAGAAGTTATTTAAACATTTAACCATCGTCTGGCCCCTAGCTTTAGCAAAATATCGTATCCCAAGGGAGGAGAGATGTAAGTAGGAGAGATATAAAGTAGGAGAGATATAAAACGTGAGAGATATGTATAAATAGTGTGGTGCAGCGCACACCTGGCTCGATCGATGCCGCACCTGCGTAGCCATGGCGACGACCCGCCCCGGCTCTAGGGATGACCGAAATGTCGATGAAATTTGGGAAAAATTCAGTAAATCAGAGCCTTTAGAGAAATAATCCATACTGCACTATAATAGTGCATAGCAAATGAGAAAGTCTATCTATATCAGCTATCTGTTTGTTTCTTGACGATGCTGAACAGATTTTTATTGTTATAGAGATTTTTGGGTCCCTGGAAAATATGCCTACTGTATTTTATTACAGGAAATGTCTGATTATTGCTCAGTAAAAATATGTCTGATCTAACAATTAATTTGATTCACGATTCACGAAAAATTCGGTGCTTTTAATTAAAAGTTTATCGATTTCGATATTTTAAATGCAGACCATTTTCACCTCACTACACGGCCGAGGTCACACCGCTTTTCAGACTGAATCATAATTGAGAACTGAAATATGGCGACGGCGGATTCCAACCAAATAAATGTTAATTTATGTATTTAACACCGCATAAATCTTCTCTGTCTTGCGATATTTAATTATTACTTTGTATATTATGTTATGTCATTCAGTATAACATAACACCTGGTTTTCCCGAGCCAAGTTGGCAATACTGTTTTTTTGATGACTAACCTGAAAACAATTATTATTTTTAACAAAAAATTAAAACCGACTTCCAAGGTAAAAACAATAATAACATCCTTTGAACTAAAAAGTATTAAATAATTTTTCCTATCTAATAGTGCCTTTTTCCGAATTCGGCTAAACCTCAACTATTTCTGTACTCAATCTTCATCATTTTGAAGTCGGTACCAGATATAGCTGAATCTTCAGTTCTCTGACAGAATAGGTATTTGAAACTTTTGGAACTGGCACCGACTTCAAAATTATGAAGATTGAGTAAGTACAGAAATAGTTGAGGTTTAGCCGAATTCGGAAAAAGGCACTATTAGATAGGAAAAATTATTTAATACTTTTTAGTTGATATTATAAGGATGTTATTATTGTTTTTACCTTGGAAGTCGGTTTTGTTAAAAATAATAATTTCACTCTTTTTAGTTACCTCGATTGTTTTTCTTATTCCTATTACGATGTAGATTGTTTTCCTATGTAAGTATTTTCATACTAAGGGTTCAATTTATTACCTCGATCGTGGGAATCGCAGACACAATAGATTTTTAATTGTTATGCGGCAGCCGGGTGCCGCTTGGGGATTGATGGGTTAATAGTTAAACTAGTGTAGTACCTATCGAAGCAACTTACTTCTCTTTTTTCTTTCGAATCTCAAAAGTAATGTCAAATGTGTGCCTTACGCTCTGGAGTTAAGGTTGACTTTGTTATGTTCAATTTTGCGGTACATAAGTCGCTTAGAACTTGAATCATTTATTTTGAAACAACATTATATTTTTATTAAAATCGCTATGAAAAGTACCAATTATTATAAGGAAATAACGTGATGATATAATTATGGTGGTGTGGTAATTATGGGGCATATTGTATCCATATACAACCATGTGACTCTGGTGACCCTGACGTGGTAATGATGATGATGATGATGATGAATGTAATTTGCATAGTAGCATATGCTTTCAGTTCTTAAAACAGTGCCTAAGCCCCCAAACTTGTATCTATAAGGAATCCGGAGTTCTCTTAGTATAAGGAACCATAGTATACCTTAGTGCAAAATCTTGCGTTTTGGTAGCATATGCTTAGGATACTTCTCATAAAACCAAAACCACCATATGTTTCCATATAAATTTTGAGGAGTTCCCTCGATTACTCATGGATCCCATCATCAGATCACCACTTTTGTGAAAATGGGACCAAATTGGAGGGAAACCTAATAGAACAAAACAAAAATTTTGAAAATCGGTTCACAAACGGCGGAGTAATCGTTGAACAAACAAAAAAAAATAAAAAATTAATAATAAAAAATAAATAAATATCCACAGCCGAACATATAACCTCCTCCTTTTTGGAAGTCGGTTAAAAATGCATAATTAATTTGAGTTAAGCATCAGATATCGAATCTGATACCGTTTAGTTACATGTCGTCCTTAGCGTAGAAATAAAAGTAAAACAAAGTTTGATTATAATACCTAACATTATTTGGTCTAATAAATATAATATTTTAGTACTTACGTTTCACGGTACATAAATCGAACAGACTGGATCCCAGACAGCCGACAAGTCTCCACAATTATTAGTTTGGAATATCCTACAATGTGTCTTGTGTCACATGAGAGACAGCTCTATACCCACGCCCTCTTGTCTATTTCATCTATGTATTTTCTTCGTGGTCGCCGCTGATGTCATTTGAGTGACAGCTGATTCATCCAACATAATATTATCCTTGTAAGTCAATTTATTATGAAAAAATGTTTATGGGTGACAGCTGATTCATCCACGCCCCAGTGACTATCATCCAAAATATTCTAGGTCGGTTTATTAGGAAGTAAAATATGACGTCATCAGTCGCGTTAATAAAACACGGTAAAACTCTCTGTCTGGTCCCCCGGGTCTCTGCCAATTTAATTACTGTCCCCTATACTTGGTTCGAAGTTATTTCACCCCTGTCATGATCTTTATGCCAAAGGTATAAGGCTCATTCCATGAAACTCAAAGTATATTAACACTGAAAGAACTATATTTAAAGTATGAATGTAGCTTTGAAACCAACTCGGCATACAGAGAGTACTGCGACATTTGGCTAATTAAAACTATTACGTCACCATATTTACTGTAGGTAAATTTTGTTCTGTAATATGGGTGTCGATGCAGTCTCGATATAAAACGAGTAAATGGTAAGTAATCTTAGAAAATTGATTTAAAGTTTTAAAATAGTCTAATAATATCAAGGCAGTAATCTAATTGTATAATATTATAACAAAATAAATAAGAAAACATAATTTAAATATAAACTGACTATACGCCGCTGAATGTGAGCAGGCTCACTGTGAGCCCCAGTGTGAACGTGAAAATATACGGTATCGAATGTCCGCGCCTACGCCTAGCGTAATGGCGTATTGTCGGTTAGGTGTGAACGAAAAAGTGAATATGTATGGAAATACGATAAACTGCGTAACGTTCGCTCACATTCGGCGGCTCACAGTCGGTTTGGTGTGAACACGGCCTGAGTTAAAACACTAATTTTCATATCCATATCCAATACTTCCATATCCAAACTAATATTATAAATGCGAAAGTGTGTCTGTCTGTCTGTCTGTTACCTCTTCACGCCCAAACCGCTGAACCGATTAAGCTGAAATTTGGTATGGAGATACTTTGAGCCCCGGGAAAGGTCATAGGATACTTTTTGTCCCGAAAAAATTTACGGTTCTCGCGCGATAAACGAGTTTTGGCGCAACGGAGTTGCGGGCGTCATCTAGTACTTACATAATAGAGTGTTGTACAATTAATATTTGGGTGTCGATTGTGGATTTGATAACCACCGATAGATATCAAAATCGTTCTAGGATACCGATTTATTAAGTTTCCACAAGTCTTAGGTTTTATGGTAAAGACATATACGTAAAGTTGTAAACGCATGACTAAAAATACTAGTCTCAAAATACCCTTAGTACTTACCTACTACATATAGATCTTAAGAATACAATTTCGAAACACAAAGGAATGACAGATATTAATAGCAATTACATAATATCAAACTAATATCACCTATTACTTAATCATAACACGTGGATTTCACTTTATTATATAGTATTAGGTATGACAAAATTACAGACATTTCATTATGTCACCAAATTAAACTGGTAACATAAATGGCTGAGACAACAGACGAAATTGAGGCAATAACGGAATTGATATAACGTTGTTATTTATTCAATGTGTGACTCTTCTAGTTATTCTATTGCGATTCTATTCCCTTGAGATTTTGTCAAACTATAGGCTTTTTCTTCTCTTCCTTTACTACAAAGTGTATTAATATTATTATAATATATATAAGGACCGTGGACCATGTAAGGCTACTCTAACGGGAAAATACTTTTTATTCGTTAACTAACTAAATAAATTAAGGAAACAAATCATCAAGTAATGCTCTGTTTTATCAGGTATCATAATATTATAAATCACTTTTTAACCTAGCTTGAATAGCCATTTAATAAACTTAGTTTTTGTTAAGCTGTTCCAAATGGCCTTGCAAGGAACACAGCTCCAAACAAGCCAATATTATACATCAGTCGTTTAACTTGAAAATAGAGTTACAAGTGTTTATTTATCTGCTTTTACTAAAACGATATTATATTCTCTTTCAATTAAGCAACACATGAAATGCTCAATATATTTATATCATGTAAAAAAACTTTTAACGAACATTGCTTGAACATCACGTTCACGTTATTTGTATGGGAGCCCCCCTTAAATATTAATTTTATTTTTAGTATTTGTTGTTATAGATTGATATACATAATCTGTGAAAATTTAAACTCTCTAGCTCTAGCTATTACCGTTCTTGAGTTACAGCCTGGAGACAGACAGACAGACAGACGGACGGACAGACGGACAGACAACGAAGTCTTAGTAATAGGGTCCCGTTTTTACCCTTTGGGTACAGAACCTTAAAACGTTACGGTTTACGGTACCCTAAAAACGTTACACTTACACTTAGCAGTAGCATCGATTTTCTCGCGTTGCATGGGGGGTTCCCGTGGGATGCGACACCTGATGGGGTGCCTTTTGTTATTCATGTAAATTTATACAGTATCGACCCACTCTGTGCATGATATGAAAAATAATTTTAACCGACATCCATATTTTCTCATTTGTGTTTCCGTTGGCATTAATCCCACGGATGTAGCCAAATTTTGATTTTGGTGTGAAGGGAGCCAAGGTGATATGTTAAAGAAATACATTTTATGACAAAAAGCATAATGTAAGTACAAGTGGCCAAGTTATGTCTTCACTAAATTGATTATTTAAAATTCAAGAAGGCAAAACAATTTCAAATTACATAATTTAAGCAAAAAGCGCAAAATGTTTCATAAGACTACTTCAAGAGGCTTTAACAAACTAGGAATAACAAACTCAGTAACACAGCGTCCAATTTCGTTTTAAAAATTGTTGAAAGGTGAACTAAAGCGCAATCTCGGCTCCTCTTTCGCTCGTTATTTTCACTTACAAGGGAGCTATATTAAATTTAAACCTAGACTCGTCTTACGTCCCAGGACTTTTCGAGATAAATCTAGGGCTTAGAGTTATATTACTGGAGCGAGACGGAGTTTGTTCTGTGAAAGTAAATTAGAGTGTTGCAGCAGGTGCTTTGGAACTAGGTTTTACGTGCGACTCGCGGGCGAAACCTAGTTTAATTACGTTTCCTCTTGGAAATACTATAATTGTTCGGGTTAAAAAGTAGCCTAAGCATTAATAAAGAGTAAAAAACTACTGCCATACTGACCAAAATTTATTCTGTAATTTTTTCGTAAAGAAGTAACAAAACATACAAGTACTTAATATAATATTGAATGTACTGTAACTTCTTGATGAAAATTCATATTTTACAGTAATAAATATACACTTTTCTTGCACTTATTCTACTTTTTTTATAAATATTTTACTTTTTTAATATTTTATACGAACGGTTTCGATAAAATCATCCTGTAGGTGTAGTCATAAACAAAACATACAAGCTCACAAGCTCAATATGTTTGTGACTATTTGTGTGAATTTTATTAAAGTGTAATCATAATGGCACTTTCTTATAGACAGCGTTGATTGTCCAGTGACACCTTGGTATTTTTTTAACTGACTTCGAAAAAGAAGGCAGCTATGTAAAAGGAATGCTATCTTAGAAGGAAAGGGGGACAGCTAGCTAATACGGTTTTCTAGCACTTACTTTTGATCCAACAAACAATGAATCGAGGTATCGATGCTGATTTTTGCTTTTACTCGAGGAATCAGTTGTAATAAATTGTTTTTCACTCGACGTTGAGGGATGAGCCAATTTAGCTCTAGGGAAATAGGACCACCCCTATATTGTAACGATAGAGCCCGACCCGACATCACCGGGAATAAATCCATTAGCGCGGAATTGCTTGTAGTGGCGGTCGCTATTAAGCTCCTTGCTGAAATACGGTATTGATATTGTCGTAATCGTAATTTATTAATTTGTATGCCTTGTCCCGTACTGAAGTAGTGATTAAATAGTGTAATAGATTTTTTAACTTGGAGATTGTTATTTGGTTCGGAAACAAAGGCATTAACACGAGAATTGCGCGATTTCTGTCCCGTCTGAAGTAACTTGGAAGTACTTATAATCCTGGCATAAAATATTTCGATGTTTTACTGTGTTTATGATTTTATTTTGTTTTTCAGGATGGGGCGAATCTCTGCTGTCGCTGCCGAAGAAATGGCTCAGCACACAGGTGTACGGCTCCGAAGAAGAGGACTTTCAGGTAAAAACTATTAAATAGTTTTTTAAATGATTAAGTACCAAAATAGGAGGAGACGTGTTTGGCTGTTATGTAAATTTTATTAACCGCCATTTTTATTGTTTAACTTTAAATCCAGGTTCTTAATTCACATTTCTCAAGAAAAATCTGAACGCTTTGCATGCTATGCTACGTAACACATCGCGTGTCGGTTGCCATATTGTATTCCCACGGCATTCAAAGGGGTAAATATGTTACCAGGTCGCCAAGCTACCTGTGCCGGATCTCCAGGTGACCCTGGATACATACCTGGAATTCGCCTCTGTGATTGTGAGCCCGAAGCAGCTGGAGAAGACCCGGGAGATTGTCAGGAAGTTTGCAGAAGACATGGGGCCGAAACTGCAGGATATACTGCTGGAACGACAAAAAGAAATGAATAATTGGGTAAGTTTATAGTCATCATATTTTATGAACCTCAAACCTATTTAGAATAAGTACATAAATAGCGCTAAAATGAATATAATATTATCATAATGTTCTATTAGTATTACAAAGAAAAACAAATGGAAACAATAGCCAGCTTCACACATAACAAAGTCAAATTTTATCGCTTACGAAAAGTTTTCGTTTAGAAATTCATAACAAATAACAATGCTATTATGCGCGGCGCATTGTTCACGTTTTCTGAAAAAAACTTTTGCGAAAATGACGGGGAAAAGTAGAGTCGTATTTTTTAAAATATGAATACCAAAACTGTATTTATACTTTTCACGTTTTACCTAATCCAGAATTGCAATGGCGAACAAGAAATTTCAGATATAGCTAGTGACGAAAACTCTTCAGAAAAATATAGTGTGCATTTAGAAGAATCTTCGAATGATGATAATTTATTTAATACGACGTTACAATTTCTTGAACGGTTATGTGTGTGTCTTAATAAAACGTTCTTTAAAAGTGATTCTACAGTTTCTGAAGATCATAAACACAACATCTCATCAAAATTTATAGAAAATGCTGACGTTCACAAAAATATTAATAATTTTACTTGTCATGACATCAAAGATAATGTAATCAGAAAAATAAAAGAAATGAAAGCAGCAGATAAGCTCTCAGAAGTAATGGCCAATCATAACAAGACTGAATTTCAAGACGTTTTATATACATCATTTATCAGGACGCAAAATATTCGTACATATTTTATTTATGAATATAGTATTACGAAGAAAACTTCAGATTTAGATACCCAAGATTTTAGTACAATAGTTATCCTGACAATAAATGATACGCCGTTCAACTCACAATCATTAACCAATACAAAAATTACAAAACAAGAACTTTATAGCACATTGCTCAAAAATAATACTATGTATATTGATATAATTAGTACTAAAAGTAATAGTAAAATTCATAATCAATCAGCACAAACTAAACCTTATAAGGCGCAGCTTTGTAATATAAATTCTATCTATACTACCATAATGAATAGTAAGAATGATAATAATTTGAAAAACTACAAAATATTACGACGACAAAATTTCATAAAAATTTATATAGAAGTATATAACATTAAGGACCAAGAAAATCTTACAAAGCTATGTTGTAAGGATGATAATTCTATAGAAACCTGCAATCATTCTGGTATAGTTATAAAAAGTAATAAAAATTTTGTGTCACAGAAAAATGATACCACGAAGACGTATAGAAGTATAATTTTAAGAATAAAAAACCTTATCAAACGATACTTTGGAAAATCTTACAGAAAAAATGAATGCTACTTAGTAGATCGGAATAAAAATAAATTAGGTGTGATTGTTAAGAACAAAAATGTATCACTTCATTCAAATGAGCTGAGTAGAATAAAATACGAAAAGTGTTTGGACACAAGTTGTGAAGTTTTTCATTCTAAACGAACATCTGGACAAGAAGAAGATAAGAGATTAAAGAGTGTTGCCACCTCGATAAATAATATTTTGAATAATAAAATAACTACTGCTTTAATACAAGCACCAAACGATTACGGAAATGTGAGACAAGTTCTAGGAAATTATCAAAGTAATTTAAACGAGGAAAAATATTCTGCAGAACTGCATATTATAACTGAAAAAATAATGAAATTACCAAACATGGTAGTTAAAGAAGATGTTACGAATTATTTCAATTCTGCAGCTGTTACCGAAGTAACAAGTACAGCTGATGTCATATCGTCAAATATTATGAAGGAACCAATTGATTTTGATGTCATTCTAAAGAATGAATCTTACACCCTTGTCAAAGGACAAGAAGAATCAATTAAAAAATTAAATAATACGATATATGTGAATCAACGCATATCAATTAAACCTTCTAATTCATTGACAACATTAAAATTTATTTCTGCAAGTTCCACACGTTATGGTAGCGGTAATAACAGTTTAATAATGACCAATGAAGCTAATGAGAAAGCAGCATCAATTAATAATGTTTTACACCAAAGTGATTTTAAGCTATTAAATACAAGTATCTTACGTTCTCAGTCTATGGAAAGTCCAACAACATCGACTGATTTGGGAGACTTAAGCAATCAAACCATCTCTAGTCATGTTATTAGGCCCTCAACAAATATTTCTATTGGACCAAATACCTATGTTGCATTACATCAATTTCCACAAACAGATGTTAATATCAAAGCAGATAAGGATAGTTTACGTTCCACAGTTTTCGTTGGATTAACAACTTCAAGTGGCACACTATTTCCTGAATCAGAAGATGTTGGATTTGAAGATATTTTAAATAATTTGTCGGAGAAACCAAACATGTCCGAAATTATTAACAATAGTATAGTTATGAACAACCGTTCGTTAGCATCACAAGAATTATTCAGCTCAACAAAAAATTTTGGTTCAATGCATCAGAGTTCAAATGAAAACGAGGAGTCTGCAACAAATGATGAATCATTAAATACTTCACCAAATAAGTTATACCTTCAGTCTGCAGATATACTTACAATTATGGCTCATGTAAGAAATTATACTAAAAAAATAATCTCTAGTAAAGATTTAAACGCTAACGCTACGAAAAACTATAGAGAAAGTTCCACTTATACAAACAATGAGAAACAGGATATGTTACAATTTTATAAAAGTGCTTTTTCGAAACATGACTTATATATTTTGAAAGATGTTACGATTGTTGATAAAACACCGAATGTTGATTTCGCAGTGGTAACAAATAAAACGGTAATAGTTCCTCCGAGGCTTGATACAACTATATCACCTTATACAGAAAATACTTTAAGCACAAGCCTAAATGCTATCCAACCAAATTCTTTACTTACTAACTATCCTTCAGCCTACACAGAAAAAACAGAGTTTCAAAAAAACATTATTAACGAATTGGCTCATAATAATGCGACTACTGCAAAAGAAAAGGTATCAAAAAATAAACCAAAAGTAAACGAAGAAGTGTCGCAATTGAAAATAAATATTTTCAATAAGCGTGAATTATCCAATACTATTCTACCAATTACTATTCAAACATCTTTGTTATCTGTTAAGGGCAGATTACAACCACGAAACCGTCATGAACCAAGAGTAACCTCAGTTCATGAGGATTCACCAGTAATATCTCAAGTGTATGTTACAATGTCCCCGTTAATTGACATACCAGAAAATTTAAATGAAGAAAAAATAGTGTTCCAAAGAAGTAAAGAGGAGAATAACAGTTCAATGAATGTTGTTGAAAGTAGTACTACAGAAAATGAATACCAATCATTTACAGCTGTTAGTCCAAATAGGATCTTTTCAATAGCCTCTGAACAGGCGGGGCTACAAAAACAAGACCGACTTGAGAATGATGAAAACAATACTTTTTTAATTTTTACAACAGAATCTGACTTTAATTTACCACCAATTAGAGACAAGCTAAATGTGCAAAATAGTGGACGCTCATTTGCTAATAAATATGTGTCAAAATATTCAAAACCTGCTAAACAGGTAACGAATTATTGGCTACATGGAAACAATTCACGCACAGTTAATTTAACAAATCAAGCAAGCAAAAGTTTATCCAAAGATACTGTGTATTCTACAGAATATTATAGCGTAAAGCCAAATAAAGTAAGAAATAACAAACTTAATTACTATGCAACTACAGAAAATATTAGTAAAACATTTGATTTTAATTTAAATAGAAGTACGTCATCGATTGCAAATAGCAATTTTGATTCAGAGCATATTAAGAAAAATAATAAGACAATACTTTTAGAACCTAATATCAAATCATGGGTTAATATTCAGTCTAACTTATCAAAACCATTATTTAGTCCAATAACCTTAAACAGTGTAGAGGAGGCAACAACAGAAATAAGTAATCTGACCTCAAATACCATAAAAATTGTTAACTATCCAAAATTAATTCATGTTTCTGAAAAAATAACTACGCATTTAACAGATTCTGCAATTGTTCCTAAATATACATCATATAAAGTAATAAGCAATTCGACCAGTAATGTTGAAGCGAATACAAATAGAAACAAAAATAATAAACAAATTAGTACTTTGAAAAATAAAACTAACCCTACTATGCGTCAAGAAAGTACGTTACGTCAGTTAGACAAAGTTGTAACATCAGTTAATATATTACAAAATTATTCGAAACTAACCAAATCTGTCTTCGATTCAAAGTTTAGGGTATCAACTATAAAATATTTTACAGAAACAACTAAAGTCGTTGAAAATAAATTAACCATTCTCACACCTCAAATAAATACTGAAAGCAATACTTTGAAAGCTATCCCTAAGTCATCAGGTCAGCCAGTAGATAAAGTAAATAAAAAAATAAAATACAACACTTATGAACCATCTAGCTACCATATTGTCAGAAGAGATCCAGTTACTGAAAATTTATCTTTAAGACGTACAACTACATCAAAGTTTAAAACACTACAAATTAAGATACAACGTGATTATAAACAAACGGCTAAAAATAAAAGACCTAGGAATAGTAACAGAAAAAACATAAAACTTACTTCTCGTTTACCGAGGCCAAATAAAAAGGAGAAAAATTACACTTTTAAAATAACCAAGCTTAATTCTTATTTGGTGACTCGATCTCATAAAATGGAAAAATCTACACCTGCATATATACCATGGTCTTTATTGAGAGAAATAAAACCAAAAATCAACCAACTAGATTATTATTACCTAAAAAGAAATAGCAAAAAGCCATTTTCCGACTTCGAACTAACAACAACAATTAAACCAAAGAAATTCAAAAAGAAAATAAGGCTGAAACCGAAACCCAGTTATTTCTACTACCTTAATGACGAAGGTAATTTTAATTACGATAGTGACATAATGTTAATTAACAAAGAAGGCGTATATAAAGAGACTACCCAGAAAATTAATGGTCCAGAAAAATTTGAACTAGACCAACAATACCAACAATACTCTAAGCCAAAATATAATCAAAATAGAATAAACTCCATTAAAAAGTATCTTTATAACTCTAAATATATTAAAACAACCCCATCCGTAAACACTTTCATTCGAGAAAGGAATAATATGAAATATTACAATTCTTTGGAAGATCCATTTAATTATTACAATACCGAGAATAGCAAATATACAACGACAAATGAAACACAGGGGGAGAGACGAACCTTTATTAGACCAACGCGAGCGTACAAACGTTATTTTTAATGTAAATGTGGAATTGTAATAAACGTCTGTTCTACAATTTATGATTTTCAATTTTACCTGTGAGTTTATATTTTATCTCAGACATTTGAGATAGATTACACAAATATAATAATATTAGTCTGCTTTGCAAATTTTGTTTTAGTAACAAATAAGGAACGATGAATTTTAATAAAAACACACCTAATTACAAATTAGTATACAATAAAAGAGAGACCTATAATAGTATTATGTTACTACCTTGTTGACGAGAGTTGAATCAATTGGTGACTAAAGTTTATACTTAATAACAAAAATTATACTGTGTTCAACTGTTCTTATACTATGGTCCAACCCAATAGACCTAAACGAAGTCACAAAATTTCGTACAAATTTTGAGTATGATGTTTTGTTTAGTTCGTCTTATGGTTTGTATCAAAAGTTAGTTTGTATTGTTGTTTACGTAATCTAATTTCATCTAATTTTGGCGATAAGATTATTGATTAAATATAATATAAATAGGTAAGGGATTGGTGGCTGGACGATATGTACCTGAAGGTGCGCCTTCCGCTGCCCATCAACTCCAACCCTGGGACTGTGTTCCCGCGGCGACATTTTGCCAAAATGGATGAGGTGGCCGACCTTGCAGCGCTCTATATTGATGACCTTCTGGATTACAAAGAAATGCTTGAAAGGTAAAGAATCATACAACAGTTTGCATTGTGTAGCTTTCTTTGCTGGAAACACTGCGTGAAACACTTGAGCTCTTTTACTAGATGCATTCTATAAGTTTTAAAATGCTGTAGCGAGTGTGAGAGACTGAGAGAGTGTGTCTTTATCCTTCAATTATATAATATTTGGTTTCATCAGGGGTGAGCTGCCTCAAGAACGTGCTACTAGTCGTGAAAAGGGTCAACCTCTATGCATGGAGCAGTTCTATAATCTGCTGGGTGTCTGTCGGATCCCGGAAGTGGGCAAGGACCGCCTGGAGTTCCCTCAGCCGTCGCGCGAGAATGTTGACAGTGAAGAGCTGGTGATAGTTGCATGTAGAAATTATGTAAGTATTCAGGATATTATATTACTGTCAGAATTGAATATAAACACAACAACATGGTTTAGGGATATTTCAATTAAACCTAAATAACTAAAATTCTATTAACTTTTTGTTAAGACACCTACACATTAAAAGTTTAATGGCCTATCTAATCTGATATAAAACTATTAGATAAAGTTAAATAAATAAAAAAAAAAAAAACTTAGAAGAAGAGGAAAAATTCAGACAAAATTTCTATCTCAACTTTATTTTTGAAACATCAAAACCTAAATAAAACAACTATTTTTTATAAAAATTGTTGAAAACAAACAAACAAGACAACAATACAAGGATCTACCTAAGACTCTCCTGACAGTTTACACATCTGCAGCGGTACTGTATACTCAAAACAAGGGTGTCAATATTCTGTTGTGGAATGCTGTCCCATGTCCTGCTAAGATGCAAGAAAAGCTGGTTTTCATGCACAATATCTTGAGGGAAATTCCTAAGAGCTGTTTTCTGAAGCATATCCCAGGCATGCTCAATAGGATTTAAGTCAGGGGATTGTGCAGGCCTGTCTAAAGCTTGGATATCATACTGTTGTAACCAACTTGTAACGATACGCGCCGTATGTGGAGGGGCATTGTCGTGCATTAGCTGGAAATTTTGTCCCATTTGCTGTCTGTGGGGCAAGATTACAGGCTCTAGCACCTCATCTCGGTATGTATTTTAGAGCAGTCATATTGCCTTGTATCCAAACGAGGTCCGTTCTACCGCAGAGACGAATTCCTGCTCAAACCATAATCGTACCACCTTGATATGTATGAACTTGATGTGGGTGCTGCAGTCGATTCCAATGTCGAGGTTCTCTCCAAACGCGTAAGTACTCTTCGCGAATCAGGATGAAATCCAAACTTGGATTCATCAGTGAAAAGCACAAGTGACCATTGAGAACGGTTCCAGTTTTCGTGTAGCCCATTGTAATCTTCTTCCTCGATTGCCTCTCCTTAGCGCTGGTACCCGAAGTGGCCTACGAGCACGTAGGTTGACTTCATGCAGTCGTCTTCTCAAAGTTTGACTGCTTACCAGCAAACCATACTCTCTCTGTAGCCTTTGATCAAATTGCATCGCCGTTACGTTTGGTTGACTTCGTGGAGCATTTACTATGAATCGGTCCAATACATGTGTTGTAATGCGTTGAGGTCCTCGGTGCTATTCCACTACTTCCCCCGTGACACGATAACGTGACCAAAGGCTGGATATAACTGTCTGACTTATGGCTTCAGAAACCGCAATTTGGGTAGCGCCAGCTTGAATCATGCCCACTGCTCTTAACATTAATTCGTTCCCGGTCAAGTGTCTACGTGGCATGATTAAATGAACACCAGAGATGCGTTTGACAACAATTTTTATAAAAAAATAGTTGTTTGGTTTAGGTTTTGATGTGTCAAAAATAAAGTTAAGATTGAAATTTTGACTACCTTTTTCTCTTCATCTAAGTTTTTTTAAATTTAACTTTATCTAAAAGTTTTTTATAAGATTAGATAGGCTATTAAACAAAGTTTATCTTAATGTGTAGGTGTCCTAACAAAAAGTTAATAGAATTTTAGTTATTTAGTTAGGTTTAATTGAAATATCCCTTGACCATGTTGTTGTGTTTACCGTAGTTACAACTTAAAATAATAACAGCATTTTTCAATGGGCACATTTTTTTAATTTAAAGATTAAGGTAAGTAAATAAATTGTAAATGATCAATAATCTGTGTTGTAATAATTAATTTAAGTTCGCTGCCATTTCATTAATATATTATTTAATCAACCTTATCCATAAAAATCTCGTCTGTCGATTATTCTTTCATTTTCTTTTAGCACTATATCGCATTGTTATTCATCAACAAAACTTTTTCAATCTACCCACATAGTTGCATACGAGCTGTCAGTTTCCGTGGGATCTATAACTGATATAAAGTAACTCGGCGAACTTAATTACGGCGCTTCCCAACTTCTCCCTCGGGATTGCTCGCCGATAGTTAATTACATTATTTTCTGACAACGACATAACGAGTTGGAATTACTTTGACAAGATGGCGGGTTTAAGAAACTTAGCAAGAAGAAAGACTTGTGGTTTGATCGTTGTTATTTTTAAATCGTCTCCTGTATTACGTGTATTAGTTACATGTTGGTAACTATATTCCATCCACCGGACTATTACTTCACTTTTACATTCAAAAGTTTAAACCAAAAGTTACATTTTAACAAACTTCCAAAAAAGGAAGTGGTTATATATTATTCGATCGTTTATATTTTGCTAATGCTTAGCTTTCCTTTTGCTAGTTCTACCCGATCCCCATAAAAGCGACGGACCGTGGTCGTCTGACTGCTGGCGAGATGCAGGCGCAGCTGCTGCACGTGCTGGTGGACGCTGCCGGTGCTCCTCCAGCACCCAGGGTCGGCCTGTTCACCTCCATGAACAGGGATCAGTGGGCGATGGCAAGGGAACAGCTTATTAGAGGTTCGCTTAAATGCTAATCGGTAACGTTTTGAACAGTTTCGCGATTTTAACCCATCAACTCCCAAGCGGAACCCGGGTGCCGCATAACAATTGAATATCTATTGTGTCTGTAATTCCCACGATCGAGGTAATGACTGTTTCAATAGTACGGGTGAAACAAATACTTGTACTTAAAGATACAAATTGAACCTTACCTAATGACTAGTTGGTACGATCTGTTGTTTTATTGTTAAAAATTAGTATTTATATAGTGTTTTATTGAACATTCTCCTTTAAAAAGTTTAAAAAATCCTAAATGCTAGTTCCACATGCGCGTTATTATCTTTACAGACGATAACAACCGTGCCAACTTGGAGTTGATCTCGCGGGCTCTGTGCCTGGTGTGCCTGGACGAGGCTGGTGGGGACCGCGGGGACGTGGACGCCGACACCAACGCGCTGCTCCGCACCATGCACGGTGGTGGGACGAGATACCACTCCGCCAATCGGTGGTTCGATAAAACTGTGCAGGTTAGCCGCAGTAGCTGTATATTATTATTCGACATCATTGAATCTAAAGTAAGCGTAGAAAAAATAATGGACAAAAATTATTACTCACATCTAGGGCAGTGGCGTTGTTAGGTAAACAGGGTGAAAAATCCGTCCAACCAGTGTTGATGAAAATAACAAGACATAATTTGTATGGGGCGACCCGCTCTGACGTCCCGTGCCAATTGTAATTTAAAATACCTCACTTATTAAATAATAATTGACTGTATAGGTCTTAGCATAACATAGACACTTTTTTACAACAGTCAGTTTATACTTAGAGTCTTCTAGAAAGAAAGTTACAACAAACCTACCCAAAGAAAATCTAATCTAATATATTATAAAATTCTCGTGTCACCTTGTGCGTGGTTGAACTCCTCTGAAACGGCTCGACCGATTTTCGTGAATCTTAGCGAGCATATCGGCTAGGGTGGAGAATCGGACAAAATCTACTTTTTATATAGATGAGTGCATTTATTGAATAAATAATAGTAAATTATTACAACTCGAGACTGACGGCGACCATTGTTTGTGTGACGGGATAGCGATGGACGTTGCCATGGTGACATACTTATTTAGTCACTTCAATAAAATAATATGGGCGAAATACTTTATATGGCAAAACAACGTTTGCCAGGACAGCTAGTCTAATATATAAAATTGTCAGAGAATAGGTTTTTATCTACTTTTTAAACGCTTTATATTAGCTTCACTTATAACTAAGTTAGTTACAAGTGAAGCTAATATAAAGCGTGTAAAAAGCAAAAAGTAGATAAAAACATGATAAAAACCTATTCTACTATGTATGTAAGAAAATCTTGGAATCTCAATTTGACCCACTTCCCGATCTTCGATTAGGATCAAATTTTGCATACGCTCTGAGTTCTGAGAACAATTATACATGACTAGCTAAGAAACGTCATTACGAATCCAATATGGCGGCCTCCCCAAGATGGCGGACAGGCTATTTGAAATGCACCCCCATGATATGGGTATCAAATGAAAGAGTTTGCTGCCAGGAATACGAAAAAAATAGTCACGTGACTTAAATCCAACATGGCGGACATCCAAGATGGCGGATTGGCTTTGTGCGTGCTAAAAGCGTGTTTTTTAGTTTTTTAAACTATTAATTTTATATTGATACTAGTTATACTAGTAATAATTTATATGGTAAAACAACGTACGTTTGCCGGGTCAGCTATTATCCTATAAATACAGCCTTTGTTGTTGTAGTAATATTTTGTCTGTTACCTTTCTTAATCATCTCACTTTCCGTCTCCCCCAGCTCATAATATCATCAGACGGCACCGTGGGCATGTGCTACGAGCACACCCCAGCGGAGGGCGTGGCGGTAATCAGGCTGGCGGAGAGAGCTCTGGCCAGGGCCGAGGTGTCCGACCGTCCCACACCCCCGCCGGTCCTGCTGCCCGCGCCTCAGGCCATGAAGTGGAACCTCACACCTGATCTGATGAAGACCATCGACACTGCTGCTAGGGAGATTGATCGGTAAGGAGGTTTACGAATTAACAATGGCTTAAATGTATTAAAGGAACTTGAATAGAGTTGGTAATAGTAGTGGGCAGGTTGCAGTCTTGATTTACAGACTTTTCTTGCAGACATAGAGCATAAGGTGGTATATGGGCAACTTTTGGCAATTTTATTCATTCAAAAGTATTTAAAAATCCATTTTGACATAACTTTGTTCTCAAATCCAAACCCCAAACCACTCATGAGTAGGTAACTTAAGTAGGGTCACCATTCACGTCTATAATATGGTATGTATTTGGTTCCAGGAACATATCTGACCTGGACCTGAAGGTATACACGTACCGCGGTTACGGGCGCGAGTACATGAAGTCATGCCGCACCAGCCCCGACGTCTACATCCAGCTGGCGCTGCAGTACGCATACTACAAGTACGTTGAGTCTCCAATGAGGGTTGTTGAAATTCTATTTGCCACCAGGTGCCGCGATATGTAGCCGTCAGGTCTATCGTGTCAAACTGCTGTCATATGCCACGATATAGCTGTCATGTGTCAAGATATAGCTGTCATGTGTCACAATAATATGTCTATTTGACACGATAGACCTGACGGCTACATCGCGGAACCTGGTGGCAAATAGAATTTCAACAACCCTCATTTCAACAAGTTTGAAGTGACGTCATCAGTGAAATGTCATTAATTTTAAAAACCACTTTTATATTTTGGCAATTTTTCTGCAAATAAATGGAATTAAGCTATTTGGTTGTTCGGAAAGTAATTTCGTTTTTTCCCGACAAAGGATTTAACTGTATTTTTTTGCACCCAACTTCACATTTAAATAAAATCGTTTATTTCAAATTTAAGCCGCATCGTTTTTATATGATTTGAGAGCTCATATAGCAAGGCTTGTATGTGAATTCATTCTACGTAGTAGTTTTTGGTTTGTGCCCTTTAAAATATGGAGAGCAATGCAACTTACTGTTTTTTGCCAGCAAAGACCAAAATTTTATGAGCGTGGTATTATGCTACTACCAGAAAGATGGCAAACGTTGTTGGACCATAACGGCCAATATATAATTATTTAGTAAAGTATTTGTTTATTTAAAAACTGTCTTTCAATTCCACAAAAAAAAACAACGAAATTACTTTCCGAACAACCAAAACAACAACAACATTATTTTTCTCTATGAACAACATTTTTGACATAGAGAAATATAATACATAAAGTGCGCGCACGATAACTTTGCGCGCGGCTGAAATCGGAACTAATTGTCGGGCCGCCACGTTTACATGATAATCGATACGCCTATTCCTATACATAATTTAAATAAGTAAATAAAGATATTGAAGTAAAACTACCAATGTTATTTAAAAAAATATCATTGGGATTACCCATTTTTTTAATGAATCCCTACGCTGGCACGCCACCTGTCGCGCGCAGAGTTATCGTGCGCGCACTCTACACATTTTATAAATAAAACAAACAAGACAAACATTTGTATGCAGACGATCTACAAATTTATACACAGTCGACTTTGGATACATTACCTGAAGCAGTTGGGGTTATGAATAGAGATTTATCGGCCATTTGTGATTGGAGTAAGGCATACTCCTTTTAAGGTTTACTCCTAAACCCTATAAAGTCACAATCAATAATTATTGGCAGTCCGGGGCTTGTTTCCAAAATTAACTGGAATACGTTACCACCAGTGCTCATCAATAATACAGTAATACCCTATAGTAAGGTAGTTAAGAATCTTGGTGTATACATTGATGAACACCTGTCCTGGTCTCAGCATCTGAAGGAAGTAAGTAGGAAAGTGTATTCCACGTGGCACTCTCTAAAAAGACTGAGATACGTTTTGCCGATTCCCACAAAAGTAGCCCTAGCTGAGTCACTGTTTTTGTCACTCCTAGATTACTCTGATGTCAGCTTCATTAACTTAACTGAGGACAAACTGGACAAACTTGAGCGCCTTCAAAACTTGTCTCTAAGGTTCATCTTTGGATTACGCAAATTTGATCATGTTTCAGAGTTTCGCAATAAGCTGAAGTGGTTGCCGATACGTGACCGTCGCAATGCTCGCGTACTTTCACTCCTTTACACTATCCTTTTTGATCCCAACAGTCCGCAATATCTTAAAAAAACCTTTACATTTCGCTGTCCCGAAAGGCAAGAGCTGAGGTCATCGACCAATCTCTTACTAGATATCCCAACTCACCGCACTAAGTTTTTCCACTCGTCCTTCTCCGTCCAGTCCATTCTCCTCTGGAACTCCCTACCTACACGAATTAGGCAAGCCAAAACTTTAAATATATTTAAGTCTTCTTTAAAAGACTATTATCTAAGTTTGAGGTGTCAAATTTAAATTTAAATTTTTAAAACTGTATTTTATAGCAATAATATTTATATATACATTGTACATATTATATTTTAGTATTATAATATTATTATATATTATATATTATATATTATAACTTAGTACGTATGTATCTATCTATTTATAAGTATAATTATTATGATATTGTTTATGTAAGTATATTTATTTTATTTTATTTAGTAACTTTTTATACTTTAAGCACTATACCCATATCCAGCAATTTTATCCTCTCGCTCAACAAAGGTTGCCTGGAAGAAATTGCTGCTTAGTAATAAGGCCGCCTTTGTGTACCTTCTTCATAGATATTATTTATATTATTTTAAACTTTTTCTTTGTATTGAATGTGCACAATAAAGTATATTTTCATTTTCATTTCATTTCATTTCATTACAAACAGTCTGTAAATGCTCAAGATGTGGGAATGCTTTCATAGACCCATCATAAAGTCCCTTAATTCATCAAGCCCCAAGCGGCCACATGCGGCCGCGATAACAATGGATAAGCTATTGTGTCTCGTTTTTCCACGATCGACGGGTCTGTAGTTTTAATATGATGTTAAGTATGTCACACACTTAACACGTTAGGTGCGAAACAGGGCTTGAAACACCCTGTCCATGTCTCGTCGTTATAGCGGTAGGAAAAAACTTAAACTTCTCTGTCGTGCGGGAGGCATAACTTCCATCTGGTTCAGTGTAGGAAAGTGATAACTATATGTCTGAGATGTGCTATTGATTCCTAGTTCAATGGTATACCGACCTTAATACCGGGTTTCTTAGACCTTGTGCCGCACTGAACAAATAAAAATTCTAACACAGTGCGGAACGAGGTTGCGAACACCTCGTACCCCCGCGCACCTCGTACCGCACCCTAAGCTAGCTTCACGCGGTTAGTGTTGTGCAACGCATTCGAGACTGAGCAGACTATTTGTGGAACAACTTATTGAAGCTTTTACAAAGAAGGACTTGGATGTGGATACAGGTAATTTTCAAACATCCTAACTACTCGTTATAATAAATATCGTTAATAGAAACGTGAATGTGACATGTTGAGTAACTTTATTCAAATAGGTTGATAATCATGATTACTATTAGTGTGTTTGTACATTGAATCAACTAGCGGCAAATCCAAAACACCCGGCAATCGGTGTATGGCTCATCAAAATTTAACTTTTGCCCAAGTCAACCCCACTCTTCCCTACTCTAACCAACTTAACACAACTCTTCTCTACTCTAACCAACTTAACACAACTCTTCTCTACTCTAACCAACTTTACCCAACTCTACCCGAGTCTATCTAACTCTTACCCTAATTTACTCAGCTCGACCTTACTTTTCCGAACCCACTACAAACAAGGCACATCATCTCGAAAAGGGATCAAAGAAGAGGAGATGTGTAGGATGTTACGAAAAACTCCGCACCTTCTTAACAAGTCGTGAGGCCGACAAAAAAGTAAAGAAAATTCTCACAGAATGCACTGGTTGCAAAAAATATTATTGTTTGGCCTGTTTTAATGAAAAACATCCATAAGTTTGATAAATAAATACAATTAAATAAAATCGATATTTCTTTTCCCATCACTAAATTATATGAAAAACTGCTATTGTTCAGTGCGGTATGGGGTACATCAGACCCCACATTTTATTTTACCCATAGAATCTAAACTAACTAATCTAACCACGGGCGGCGGTAGATTTAGGTTAATGAACTCATTGTTAATAATAATCACGACAAAAGCCGCACACTTTGTCTTATTTGGCGCCAAAAAAAGGATTTTGGTCTCCTACGGGCGGTGGGGTTTAATATGCCTCGTGCCGCCACAATCTCTGGTATAGGACAAGGTTTAAAACGACCCGTAACGCAGTAATGGAAAGTACAGATATATCTGTGCCGCTGGGAACGTGTTAAAACCACACATTATATTCTGCTAAGTCTACAGCACCCAAAACCTAATTCTCTTACCTGTTGCAGGATGTACGGACACCTCGTCTCCACATACGAGTCAGCCTCCCTCCGTCGTTTCCGCGGCGGTCGCGTGGACAACATCCGCGCCGCACACAGTGCAGCACTAGCCTGGGCGAGAGCCATGTGTGCGGCTGACACGCCTCCACCGCCACCTGAAGATGATTCCCAGAAGAAGGTCTCTTTCAATCTGTACGGGGTGAGTAGAGAGATTTTCTAGAGGTAGTAAAGGTAGAGAATAGTAGAGCTTAAAAAATTGGGACAGCATTCCCGATACGTTGTAATGGAGTAGTGTTGAAAATGTTTATAAATAAGATGGGGCTCCGAAAGCGCAATACTACAAATTATATTATTACTAAAGCCCTGCAAAGACAATATAAAGTGCTCTTTCAATAATTGTTAGTTTTATTCTCCCTACTAATGAATTTATTTGTTTTTTAGGGTTCCGTACCCAAAAGGTAAAAACAAGACCCTAATACTAAGACTTCGTTGTCTGTCCGTCTGTATGTCTGTCTGTCTGTCTATCTGTCACCAGGCTGTATCTCAAGAACCGCCCGCTTTAGCTAGACTTCTGAAATTTTCATAGATTGTGTATATTATCTGTTGCCGCTATAACAACAAATACTAAAAACAAAACAATATTAATATTTAAAGGGGCTCCCATACAGCAAACGTGATATTTTTGGCCTTTTTTGCTCGATATCACTAACGGCAACAGATAGACACTTGAAATTTTTACAAAAGCCTTAAATATGTGTACTTTAATAACTAATAATATTTAAATAAAATGAAAATTTAAGGGGGGCTCCCATACAAAAAACATAATTTTAGGGTTCCGTAGTCAACAAGGAACCCTTATAGTTTCGGTCTGTCCGTCCGTCTGTCTGTCCGCGGTTTTGCTCAGAGACTATAGGGCCTACAAAGCCGTAATTCGGCGTGTATGCACATCTTAATGATGCCAACAAAATGGTATATTAAATCTTTAAACAAATTTTTTTACGGTATCTCCCCTACACATCAATGCGGGGGTGAATTTTTTATTTCGCGTCCACCCCACCGTGTGGGGTGTCGTTGGATAGGTTTTTTAAAAATATTATGAGTATTTAAAGATCATTTTCCGATTTAGGGATATATTTGTGAAATATGAAGTTTTAAGGTGGAAAATTCTTCTGGAAATGTGAAAAAAATCACAGGAGTAGGAAATAGGTTGAATTTAAAAAGAAAACTATCACAGCTAAGAAGACTTCATAAGTTATTATAGTCTATCAACTAAAAAAAATGTACCTATTCGTAGAAGTACAAGGAAACTTTTCGTTCAAATTCCTTTGAACGTAACTGACATGATGTTGTTAGTAGTGTAAAACACGTTATAAATGTGCATTCATTGACCATACAAAAATTATCAAAATTTAGTGGTACTGCGGAACCCTATATTGCGCGTGGCACGACACGCACTTGGCCGGTTTTTTTATTTGGCCTATTTTTGCTCTATAACGGTACGGAACCCTTCATGCGCGAGTCCGACTCGCACTTGACCGATTATTTGCTTTGTTGGTTATGTACTACAGCACTTGAATTCAAATCAACAAACCAGACTATTGAAGCCTGAAGGCGTTATACTCCTACTGCCATAAATTCATAAATCCTCTTCACACTTCACAGAAGAAAATGGAGCTGTTCCAAGAAGCAGCTCGGAAGCAGACGGCAATCATGGAGGCGAACATCCTGGGTCACGGCATCGACAACCACCTGCTAGGGCTGCGCGAGGCGGCGCGGGAGCACTACGGCGAGCTGCCACCGCTCTTCACAGACCCTACCTATGGGCAGATGATACAGTTCAAGTTGAGCACTAGTCAGGTATGTGAGAAGAGTTTATTGAAATAATGAGGATTCAGTTCTTTGCGATTAGTAGGCTTCACTGGAATTTTTATAAGAGGCTTTATATTTTGTTGAACGGCACGTTCTCCCAAGCATGGAGAAGTAGCCATCTACTTTTATATTGGAAAGAAGCGGTAGCGGTAAATCGAAGTAAGCGGAATTTCCTTTTGTGCTTGCAAAGTCACGGAATACACTTTGTATAAAATGCTATTATATTTTAACCCCCTTACTCTTCGATCAAGAAATATTTTGATCATGTTTTGCACGGAAGATTCAAGTTAACTCCTACTAGGCACAATCAAAATATTTTTAGCCTTGAATCCATACTTCCATACTAACATTATAAATGCGAAAGTGTGTCTGTCTGTCTGTCTGTTACCTGAAGCCAGTTACCCAAGCCGCTGAATCGATTTTGCTGAAATTTGGTATGGACATACTTTCTGTCCCGGGAAAGGACATAGTAGGTATACATTTTAATCCCGAGAAAATGTACGGTTCCCGCGCGATAAACGAATTTTGGCGTAACGGAGTTGCGGGCGTCATCTAGTCAATCATAATATCGTGGTAACCTCAACACGCAGGTGGCAACCACGGTTGATGGAACATTCATGGGTTACGGCGCGGTGGTCCCAGACGGGTACGGCTGCTCCTACAACCCCAAGAAGGACTCCGTTATCTTCTGCATATCCTCTTTCATCTCCTCCAACATCACCAGCACAGAAGACTTCCAGCAGTCCCTCGAGGAAGCCCTCAACTCCATGAAATTAATGTTTCAGAATCAGAACCGCAAAGTCGAAAATTAACAGGCTAAATGTTCCTAACGTCTCAAGTTATTTTACTGGTAAGGGATATGAATGAAGAGACTTTTATGAATTTAGAAGATATTATACTTATTATGAATTATCTTTATATGATGGAATATATTTTAGCGGATAAATTGAATAAAAAAAAAATTAAGGTCTCTCTATTGTTACTTTTTAACGCTGTTATATTTTAAAAATCATATTTATATATTTATTTGTCTTTGTTAACAGTGGCTTAAAAAGTTTGTTGGGTGATGTAATACAGGTATGAATACGGTGAGAATTAAAGTTTAAAATTTTGCGTTATTTGTAATAGCTAGTAACACAGCTTTATTTAAAATTTATGATCTCAATTATTTACCTATATTTAAGTACCTAGTCAATTGTTTTAAATTAAATATACTTATATACAATCTACATATTTATATACTTACGCACATACACTTACGAGTGACGTTACGATACATATCAATGTTAGTTATAGAGTTTATGGATCTCAGTCATCAGTGTCTAAATTATTATGCTCTAGGTATGGAATAGGGTGTAAGATTAAATATGAAGTTAATACTAAAATTATTGGCACTTTGGTACATGTTGTAAGTTGGTAGGATATCGCTGTAACTCTTGTTGAAGAAAAACCTTGGAAAGTAGACATATGTATTTATTAGGTATTATGTATTTCAATTTTCAGTAGAGTTATTGCATACGACTTAACATACTTATAATAATGGGTTCTATCGACAGAGTTCCTGCTCGAACAGACTCAAAACTTTTCAGAATCGCAACGATAAGTAGAATATAATTAATTTCATTAACCTAATAGTATGTGTGTGTGCATGATTCAACGGTGCAGCTTCTAAACCCGAATTACGTCGAGCGGCAACTTTGTCGACACACATTGTGTGAGTTTACCTATAATATTATAATAACGTGTATGTATTTTGTGACATTATGTCTATTGGTATCTTGTACCTTTTTAAATAGATAAGTTTATTACCATCCTTTTTGAAAAGTTTTGGCGATTATTACCATCCTTTTTGAAAATTCTTAAAACTTAAAATACTATCCTACCTAAGTAGGTACAATTTTTTTCTTCATGGGTACAAGTAAAATGAAAATTTAAAACTTCTTAAAAAACCATAAATACTTACATATTTAGGTAGCACGGGCGTAGCCAAGAATTTTTCTGTAAAATGAAAAACAAAAATCCGTACCTATTGAATTGAAATAATTAATTATAACTTATTAATTCAATAACTCAAGTCCATGATAGGTAGTAAGTAGTTTAGAAGATAAGTTGCCTCTGATATCAATGCTGTGGTGATAACAAAATAGTAGATTTGTAAATAAAATTATAGACAGAGAGCGATCATGCTTCTCTTTGGTAGAAATAGTGACTTAAACGTCGATGTATTTTTAAAATATGAATTAATATAAACTATCGTAAACTTTAATTATATCTATAGCTTGACAAACGAATTATGCTATAGTTATTTAAATAATATTATTAAAATTACTCATGAATCTCAAGAAATTATACTTTTAGGGTTCCGTACCTCAAAAACAAAAAAAAAAAGATAACTTTGCTGTCCGTCCGTCTGTCTCTCTCTTCCTACTTAATTTGATCTAGGATCCCTAGTAAAGAAATGATAATATGCCGTTGTATGCTCCAAAACACCGTTACAGGTACTCGAATCATCGGAAATCAAAATTCAATACGATGTAATACTAAAATTTTACGTAGATACTATCTACAACAGCCTTTCCCAAAGTGGGCGATAACGCTCCCTTGTGGGCGCTGAAGGTCTGAAAGGGGGCGGTGTGGGACCCAGAAAAAAATGGGGGCGTTCACTTTTGTATGGGGAAACTTGTGACGCTCGGGCCCTTGCCCATACAAAAGTGAAAAAAAAATCGTCTTTCAGCGCTGCTACTTTCACAGTAAACTCTCTACAAGTACCACGTACACACCCTAAAGTATTATCACTTATTTTTGTTACACCCTGTATATAATAATAATAAGTAATAATTATACTTATTATTTTAATATTATAAATGTGAAAGTAAGTTTATTTCTTTGTTTCGTTTTCACGCCTTTTACTTTTTTATTTCGAGAATACCCATTAAAAACTTTTTCTTATCCACATTTACAAAGTAATTATAAGCTGTGGATAAATATACCTATAGCTGCAGCTTTTAGCGACTGAACATCCATTTTGAATCCGTCCGCACATTGGCGGTCATACTGAACGACCTTCCAATGTGTGGATTACTCACAAGCGCGTTGGCAATTGTCCTTGCCTATGTGGAGAGGTGACATAACCTATACGTGTGGGGTATCTATGGATAGGTCTTCAAAAATGATTCCTACAAGCTATAACACTTGTACCCGTACTTGCCCGTTTGGAGGTGAGTCTGCTATATTAACTTTGAGTCCGACTCGGTCTCGCCCACGTTGACTTCAGTCTTCACGGTACTTTCTGCAGTTTCTGAACTTCGCAATCTGCGCTTAGACAACTTAAGCCTTTGTTATAAAAAGTTCTATAAATTGTTATAAATTATAATATTTATTAATAATTATTATTTTCATTTTTTTTTGAAAATTTGAGATTGTATTAGAAGTTAGAACTTAAGGTTTTTATTTGTACTGCTGTTGCTTATGCACTAGCTAAAATTTTTATAAAAAATATTCTACCCCTACCAGCTATACCTAGGTAGGTTTTAGAATTTAGGAGTAAGTAGATTTAGTATAAGGAAACTTTAACATATCGTTATGAGACTGTCATGTACAGCATGGCCAAGAATATCAAAAACATATCAAAGATTAACTTGAAGGAATATTTAGATGTAAAGTAGTTAGTTCATAGTTGTAAGCTAGATCCAAGTCTTAGACCAAAATATTATAAAGTGTTGATTTTTTTATTTTGGTCTCAGGTTTGACAAAAATACACAGCAGGTTTTCTTTACCTTTAGTTTTCAATTTCAAAATTAATCCACTGTGTAGTGTGTGTGTACTATGTTATAAACTTACGAAACTATAGAAAATAATAACAATTAGATAATAATATTGTTGCTGTACCTACCACAGACCTTAGTGTCAGCTTGTAGTAACTACCCATGATCCTTATGCACTAAGTACCAGTATTAAAAATACCTATTAAATATTCATAACACTTATCTATTTATTAAATTACGATTTCAGTGTATTGTAAAATAAGGTATATTGTTCTCACTAAGTAGAACATTTATGTACGTTAATTATTAGTCAAAATTAAACAAAATATTATGGATGTTAGAGATTAGTAAAATGTTATCAATAAATGTATTGGGATATTTATGAAATTAAGATGTTTAGAGTGGTTTTAAAAATTATCAATCGATCGAATCGAATATTGAATATATTTATTATGTACGTTGAAGCACCACCTTGGCGCTTTCACAACACGCTTAAAAGCTCTAGTCGTTATTTATATAAAACATATAATGTAATATTAATGTTACGTTGTCTTCTAAGTTTATAGGTAAATTTATAAATGTGATTAGAAAAAAAAATCATAAACTTTAATTTCTTAGCAACGTTATTATATAATCAATATGTTTGTTAGTTCTATTGGTAGATTTTAATTGAACTAGTCATTTTTTTTCCAATAAAATACATTATTATATTTAAAAATATATATAAATTCATGTTGTTTTCAAGAATTTTTATTGAATGTTATTATTAGTAGGTGAATGATACTTTGGTGCGCTCTATGTAGTGATTCACGAGCTACCTGTTACCTATAGACTATAGACTATAGACTATAGACTATAGACTATAGATTATAGACTATAGACTAGTATGTGTGTAATGTGTAGAGTAGATATACTGTGTCAAGGACTTCACTATTTGTGAGATGTAACGTATACATATCAGTAGATAAGTCTGTTAATGTAAAACTCAAATCATTATTAATATGAGCCAATTGACGAACTACAGTGTTCGTGTGTGTTGAACAAGCCACCCCTAGATGTTTTACCGGTTAATATAATTCTGTATGTCAATTCGATGTTGCTATTAATAAATATTAAATAAAATGTTGTTTTATTTCCTCAGCCTTTGTTGTTGTTGTTTGTTCATTCTAACTAAAAAAATCTTGGTACCGTTTTTTCATTCTTAAAATTTACAACAACAACTTTATTTCATTTTATCTAGGAGACGTCTTGTATTATTTCAAATTTTAAACCAATATTAAAAAATATATTTTTTTCTATTATGGTAAGTAATTAATACAGCAATTAAACGATACAACTTGTATATTTCGATACAGTAAAACAACAATAATACATAATATTTACAATTCATAGTCAAAATTATAATCTATTAAACAAATTCATTAAATTTTTTCCTTTGTTACAAAACAGTTTTTTGAACAAAATAATAATTTTGGACTTTTTAAATTATTATTAATACATTACTTTCCCCGCAATCATTTACACCGGGGTATATTTCATAAGATACAGGCGTTTACATAATATGTTGCGTTACATTATTTATTTGTGTAAGTACGTCATAAGGATACCCGCTCCGACAATTTTAACTATAAGACTGCCTTCACATTAGGTCGCCAGTAGGGCGGCAGCAGCGCGACTTCTATACTAAAAGGAGTCGCGCGGCTGTCGCGCTGCTCTTTTTAGTATAGAAGTCGCGCTGCTGCCGCACTGCTGGCGACTTGATGTGAAGGCACTCTTAAGGTGATCGCACATTTATCAGCACGCACGCGCCGAACGCGAATTCATTGTATGAAATGATGTGAAACCTCGAACATTCGTCAGTACCGTACGCGCCGCATTTCGTGTACTATGTGGTGCGTTGGACGCATACAACGCAGACACAATCTAGAATAACTATTACAGAGTTTGTAAGTAAGTAATAATTGGAAACATGAGTGGACAAAGTAGGTAACTAATATTTTACAAAATAAGAGCAATTACTCATTTATCCTTTATAATTTGAACAAACCTTGTGACTAAAGGTGCTCCCACACAGCAGTTATATAAAGTTAGATACTGTTACATAACATTTGTTGTCTAACTTTTTTTAACAAATTATAACAAAAGACACGTTTATTTCTTGGCATGTTGTAGCGTATGTTACACGCTGTTATAAAATGTTATCCTGTTACACAATGTTTTATAACGTTATATTATACAGGGTGTAACAAAACTAAGTGATAATACTTTAGGGTGTGTACGTGTTCCTCGTAGAGTTCACTGTGAAAGTAGCAGCGCTAAAAGACCAAAAATTTTTTTTTTCACTTTTGTATGGGGAAACTTGTGACGCTGGGGCGCTTGCCTGTACAAAAGTGAAACAAAATTTGGTCTTTTCACAGTGAACTCTCTACAAGGAACACACACACACCCTAAAGTATTATTGTGACACTCTGTATATAATTGTTGTGTGGGAGCACCTTTACCTACTTCATCATCTAGCTATGTATGTAGCAAATACATCTTAATAATATTTCTAGCTATACATAGAATTCACATTTGTGTTTAATTTAAAACCATATCCCGGTCCTAAAACTTTTTATGCAAAATTTCAAGTATGTCTTCAATAATTTTATTTTATTTACACACAAGACAACAATGGCACATTTACTACAAAAGCAACATTCACTTAGCTGCTAGAAAGATCATTATATTACTTTGAAAAAAGTTTAAATTCATCTAATAATAATTATTATTGTATAATAATTATATTTTATTCACTATCAATTCATTAAAAAGGTTAACACCTATTTCAAGTAGAATTTTCATAATTATTTGCGACATCGTGTATCACATTATTCAACAATGATAAAAATAGCATTCGCTACAACATTTTTTTTTTCAATTTTGTATTTACAATTTTATTTTCGTATATAAAAATTATCTTCAACTTAATACTAAACAATTGTGCTACAATGCATTTATAGGTAGGTAGATTTCAATACAGTTTATATACACATTTTTCTCCAAAAAATATTTTACATAACAATACACATTTTTAGGTTATTGACAATAATTACAATGAAAAAACCGGCCAAGTGCGTGTCGGGCCACGCGCAATATAGGGTCCCGTAGTACCGCTAGTTTTTGATAATTGTTATATAGTGAATGAATGTACATTTATAACGTGTTTTACACTACTAACAACACCATCTCAGTTACTTTCAAAGGAATTTGAACGAAAAGTTCCTTTATACTTCGCCGAATACATTTTTTTTAGTTGATCGACTATTACTCAATAAGCCCCCGTTTAGTTGGTAGAAGACGGGGACACTGGCATCTAACGATTTTTTCCACTTTAAAACTTATATTTCACAAACGGATCCCTAAATCGGAAAATGATCTATGAATACTCATAATATTTTTAAAAAACCTATCCAACGACATCCCACACGATGGGGTGGACGCGAAAAAAAAATCATCCCCGCTTGATGTGTAGGGAAGGTAGGTACCATAATTATAATTTTTTATGATTTCATGTTCCATTTTGTCGGCATTATTAATATGTGCATTCATGCCAAATTACAGCTCTGTAGGTCCTATAGTCTCTGAGCAAAACCGCGGGCAAACAGACAGACAGACGGACAGACAAACAGAGGACGGACAGACCGAAACTATAAGGGTACCTTGTTGACTACGGAACCCTAAAAAGCTGCGACTTCGAAAATATACGTTTAACATTCATTCATTAAATTCTGCAACTTGACAAAGAACAGTTCTAGCAAATTTTTAGCAGTTTGTTGCAGATTTTGGAACGAAGACCAACATGAAGTCTATTTGTACTTTAAAAGTTGGGAAATATCGTCATTTAAAACGATAATAAACAATTACAATGCGACACATACTTTCTTTGTATACAACATGAAATGTTACACCATACAATATGTTTTTTTTGTGTACCATCGAGGAAATCCTAGGCACTTGACAGACCAACGCGCAACGTCATTTGGCCGGATCGTGTCAATTCAATGTTAATTGTGATCTGTCGGCTGGTTTTGACATAACGCGACCATACTACGTAGGTCCCCCATCTGTCTAGGAATCAACTTCTCTGATAGTACATCATACTCTGTTAAAAGTTATTTAAATTCCTGACAATATTATTTAGGACTCTCATTTAAGACTATTTTAGAACACACTACACATCCATACCGCAGCTTAGGTGATTAGGTAGCCCGGTTGACAGTTGCACTCATCATCTGACTTTACCTGAAATAGACAACAAGTTTGATCACTTATACACTGTAAATATTATAATAGAAAAGGTGGAAGTCTCTTTGCGCCTTTTATTCTAGTATTTATTGGTTAAGCACATAGTGTGCACATAGTAAGCCACTTGAATTAATTAAGACATCTGAATGATAATATAGTAACTATGATATTTTGAAGTGAAAAATTTTCAACGCTGTATTTGTCAGTCTATCTCTTATCTTTTCACGCTCAAGCCGGTAAACAGATGAAGCCACTGACCTCTATTATACAAGTACGCTGGACCTATGATATCCACTTTTTTTTTGTGCCTATTTGAAGCGGAATCAGCGCCCCCAGTGAGCGGGACTAAATTTGACGTAACTTGCAAATGGCCGCTTAATCGTTATTGGTTGTCATCACTAGTATTAGTTCCAAATACTCTCACTACTGCTATCAGCGCCAATATGGCGACTTTCAAACATAATTTTTACGTCAAATCATAGACAAATATATTTGGTCAATGGTCAAATTTAGTTCCTATCCTTCCCATCGGGGGAGCTGATTCCGCTTCAAATAGGCACAAAAAATAGCTGTCATTTCAAAGGGTATCATTAGTCCAGCGTACTTGTATAATGGAGGTCAGTGGATGAAGCCCTTTTAAAGGCCATATAAGACAGTTTTATCCCAGATAAAGAAACGTTTTTCGCAATAAATGTATCCTGCGCTAACAACAAGAAATTGATTTATAGGCAGATGGCGGATCAAAAAGTCTATGAAATGATAGCATACGGGCAATTATCATACCAACCGCGCGGATCACCGCGCGCGTGTGATAATAAAAATGACAGAAAAAAAGGCCTTTAGTCACGACTTGATATCAACTTGAAAATATTCTCACCATAAGGAAGTGGTGTAGGCTCAGCGCCTCCGCTCGCGGGCGCTGCTCCGGCGCGTGCGTGAGACACAGGCGGCAGAACTCCTGACCTTCGTCCGAGAGCGACTCCGGGATGCGCGGCCGGTCGCCCATACCCACCACGAACATGATTTGATAGTTGCTGTCGTATTCCGAGAACGGACGCTGGAAATATTCGAGAATAACTTGAATATAGTGTGCGGTTTGGTTCTAGATGAACATGGCAGATGGCGCTACTTGTACTTAAGTGTTATTTGACGTCTTCCTTTGATATATCATTGCCAAACACTTTGTAAAGTAGTTTAGGTCGTAACTGGACATTGAAATGCTGGTACCGCAATTTGTGCACTACCACTATTGGATGCAAAAAAAGATTATAAAAAAATATAGATGGACAGACAACGTTGCTTATGTAAGAAAAAAAATTGAGATTTCATGTTTATTAAACACCTTTTTCCGATTATGTTTTTGGAGAGAAATATCTTCAGTTGCTGTTGTTACATTATAATATGTATCAACTAAACGATCCAGCCATCGACTTGACTCGCGAGTTTAAATTCAATGCTGCTGCAACATTACCTTGCCGCTCGCCATCTCGGTGACGACGCAGCCGAGCGACCAGATGTCGGCGGCGCGCCCGTGACCCGACGACTACAACATTACCTTGCCGGACGCCATCTCGGTGACGACGCAGCCGAGCGACCAGATGTCGGCGGCGCGCCCGTGACCCGACGACTACAACATTACCTTGCCGGACGCCATCTCGGTGACGACGCAGCCGAGCGACCAGATGTCGGCGGCATGCCCGTGACCCGACGACTACAACATTACCTTGCCGGACGCCATCTCGGTGACGACTCAGCCGAGCGACCAGATGTCGGCGGCGCGCCCGTGACCCGACGACTACAACATTACCTTGCCACTCGCCATCTCGGTGACGACGCAGCCGAGCGACCAGATGTCGGCGGCGCGCCCGTGACCCGACGACTACAACATTACCTTGCCGGACGCCATCTCGGTGACGACTCAGCCGAGCGACCAGATGTCGGCGGCGCGCCCGTGACCCGACGACTACAACATTACCTTGCCGGACGCCATCTCGGTGACGACTCAGCCGAGCGACCAGATGTCGGCGGCATGCCCGTGACCCGACGACTACAACATTACCTTGCCGGACGCCATCTCGGTGACGACTCAGCCGAGCGACCAGATGTCGGCGGCGCGCCCGTGACCCGACGACTACAACATTACCTTGCCGGACGCCATCTCGGTGACGACGCAGCCGAGCGACCAGATGTCGGCGGCGCACCCGTGACCCGACGACTACAACATTACCTTGCCGCTCGCCATCTCGGTGACGACGCAGCCGAGCGACCAGATGTCGGCGGCATGCCCGTGACCCGACGACTACAACATTACCTTGCCGGACGCCATCTCGGTGACGACTCAGCCGAGCGACCAGATGTCGGCGGCATGCCCGTGACCCGACGACTACAACATTACCTTGCCGGACGCCATCTCGGTGACGACTCAGCCGAGCGACCAGATGTCGGCGGCATGCCCGTGACCCGACGACTACAACATTACCTTGCCGGACGCCATCTCGGTGACGACTCAGCCGAGCGACCAGATGTCGGCGGCATGCCCGTGACCCGACGACTACAACATTACCTTGCCGGACGCCATCTCGGTGACGACTCAGCCGAGCGACCAGATGTCGGCGGCGCGCCCGTGACCCGACGACTACAACATTACCTTGCCACTCGCCATCTCGGTGACGACGCAGCCGAGCGACCAGATGTCGGCGGCGCGCCCGTGACCCGACGACTACAACATTACCTTGCCACTCGCCATCTCGGTGACGACGCAGCCGAGCGACCAGATGTCGGCGGCGCGTCCGTGACCCGACGACTTCATGAACACCTCCGGCGCCATGTACGCTATTAATATAATTGATATTATTACAAAAAAATATACAAATTAATAGTAAAGATGATCGCACAATTATCAACACGCACGCGCCGAACGCGCCGCATTTTGGAAGTCGTTGTATGAAATGATGTGAAACCTCGCACATTCGTCCGCACCGTACGCGCCGCTTTTCGTGAACTATGCGGTGCGTTCGGCGCGTACGGTGCTGACAAATGTGCGATCAGTTTTACACGTATCTCAGTTGTAACTCCCACTTTGACCTATTTCCACTTATCATTTTCATTCGCACACGAAAATATTTCTTGTCTGTTTCTTTGTATGTCTGTTGAAACGAGATAGCGATATATGCTTGCACAAATTAATGTAAATATTTTATTAGTAAGAGGGTTAATTTGTATTTGATAAATCAAGCGACTAAAAATTCATGTAAATTAATATAAATTAAGTAAATATAGTGGAAATAGTGCAAGTAAACTGTGTTTCATTAATGTAAAATAGAGTTTTTCAACTTTTTCAATGGTGTGGTCACAGAAATAAATCAAGATAGAAAGGCTAAGCGGGCGGAGTACGCGTGTCTTGCAGTATATTGCAAGATTCGTTGAACGTTCATTGAGCAGTTGTGCAAAAATGCCTTATTGTGCAGTGTGTAATTGCAAAAAAAAAAAAAAAAATAGTACGAAAGTGAATCGGTCAAAAGGAGGTATTTCTTTCCACGGGTAAGTCATTTGTTTTAACTAAAATCGTGATTTAATGACAAAAAAAAATGAAAATACAAAAGGCTACCACGATTTTCAATGTAAAACGGCAATACGACTTATTCGTATCCATTACGTGTTTCAAAATATTTTCTAGACCTCGTTTCAAGGGGAACGCGCAATGTAAATGAAATTGTGCGATACGAACGCTCTACTAGTGTTGCGTCGACACTTGAACTAAGACTATCTATAAATATCGGTAATCTCCGTTCAAATGACGTTTTATAATACATAATTTGAATTTTATTAATACCGAAAACTAATATTAGGAACGCTATTTGACTCCAAGAAACGATAACGTCACATGCTCGCTATTTACATCTACACTCTACACTACATTAAGTATATTATTATATTATTATTATATTATAATTTAATTTAAGTATATAATTTAAATTAAGTATATTATTATATTATAATCCGCCGAAAGTGTAACATTACGTGCTAACTAAATAATTCATAATTAATCATTAAAAGTGTTATATGCGCATGGAATTAGTGATACAAGTGCGAGGAACTTAATAAGCAATCATTGTGAATATAAGTTCAACAGAAATAATCGGTATTAAGGTAACTTTTTCCCAAGTGAACACGATTACTTTACTATACGCGTAAGCGCCGCGTATCTCCCTGGCACTTAAGACCTTTGGTTCGCGAATATATCGTGTGCCGATTTGCCGAGTTATCATAAAAGGACACCGAAGACCTAGTATTTTCTAATAATTATGATGGAATGCAAAATATGTGTTTCTAATCTCAGTATTGAAGAATGCCTTAAATGTGCATCTTGCAAAGCAGTCTATCATTATTTTTGTGTGGGATTGAATGACGTGGATTATAAAAAGATTTTGCCTATGAATAAAGCGAAATGGAAATGTTCTACATGTAAACAACCAAAAAGGGTGGCTGAAGGCTTGGGAACGAGCCCAGTAAATAAATGTACCTTGTCTACTACGGAAACATCAGCTGATCAGCCTCAATCTATTATCAATATTGATGCCAATTCTTTAATGTCTCAAATAAATCTCCGGTTCGATACTCTCTCAGCTGCTATTGATTCGCTAAAATCTCACTTTACTGAAAAGATAGAACATTTTTCTGCCATTATTGGGACCTATGAGTCAAAAATATCTACCATGGAGGCCGCTCTTGTCACTGCCCAGGAGCAAATTAATGAGTTGACCACAGAAAAATCAGCTCTCAAGTCGGAAATTGAAAACCTAAGGTCTAACATTGCCAACATTGCCTTATGTAATAGTAGGAATGAACAATGGGTAAGAAGATCTAATATTCAAATAAATGGAGTTCCCGAACGCAGAGATGAGAATTTACTTAAGATACTTAGAAATCTTGCTGAAAAATCAGAATTCCAGCTAAACGTTGAGAACGATATTGACTTTGTCACACGCATTGCTGTTAAAAATGATTCTAGCGATAAGAGGCCGAAGCCAATCATAATTAAATTTTTGGCTAGATATAAGAAAGACGAGTTCCTATCCTCTGTACGTAAGCTGAAGAATCTCAAAGCAAGTGATATAGGTTTTGTTGGATCTACTGGCCGTATTTATTGTAATGACCATTTATCTCCTACAAATAAAGCACTGTTTGCAGAGGCAAAAAGAAGAGTAAAGGAAAAAAAGTGGGCTTTTATTTGGGTTAAAAACTGTACGGTCATGGTGCGAAAATCTGAAAATTCACCGGTATTTCATATAACCTCAGAGGAATGTTTAAAGAAAATTACATAAGAACTATAAAATACGTTGTTTTATGTTCAAAGATAGATTTAATAAAATTAACACATCTTGGAGATATTTTAACATATTGTAGTATAAGTTTTACTGTAATTTATGTTCTACTTTATTTTTTGCGAAATGTACTTGTTATAACTCAGTTTCTGCTACTAATAATATGTATTATAAAAAATATATTTATAAAAATATTTTATTCAAAATTAAAACTCAGTAGAACGTACATCAAATTTAATTGTAATACTTGTTTAATTAATATTATATTAGGGTTTAACGTCTGGCACAAAATATATTTTGTAAACACTCAGTTAATTCTTGTAGATTTTTGTAGGTTTGTATTTGTGGTTACCTTACTTTTTAAGTTAGGTCTATCTAAGAAATATTATGAAAGATATTATGGCAGCCATGGCAGCAAGAAAATAATTCTTAGGATATTGTGTTGTTGTCGGCAAATTATAATAAGTTATTTTGTTTTTCTAACATTTTGGTATGGCAAATTGCTATTTAGTGAAACCTATAATTATTCTGAATTGCACAAAAAGTATAAAAAGTACTATTATAGTCTTACCTGTATATTATTTGTTATTGTTACTCGCTTGTGGCAGCGACTGGATACACCAGAACAGCTTAAGTTTTTACTGTTTGAATATGTTTTCATACACATCTCACACTTAGGGTTGGTAGTTGCAGTTTCTATTAAGGCAATAACTATACTGACTTACTATGAATGTTAGCATCTATTATCAGAACGTACGAGGTTTGCGATCTAAAACAAGCCAGTTGTACAGGAATATACTAAAAAATAACTACGACATTGTTTGTTTAAGCGAAACCTGGCTACTCCCGGGTATATTAGACTGCGAGCTAGTAGATCCTAGGTATACAGTGTATCGTAATGATCGGGATTACGAACGTGTAGGGCTAACGAGAGGTGGCGGTACACTGATAGCCGTCCGCAGAGGGCTAACTGTCGATATGCGGCGCTCGCGACCATTACCTGACCTACCTAATGCTGATATAACCAATGTCGTTATTGTACTGGACGGGAGTAAATGTTTAAGATTGTTTTGTTGTTATTTCCCTCAGAACCGGCATCATGAATCATCGTGTCTTACATTTTACGAATATATATCGGACTTAAATATGGATTTTACAAACGATTCTTTTTTACTGGCGGGGGACTTTAACATTAAAGATGCGATGTGGAGTTTATCTAATTCTGAAAAAAATGATTTACTCCTTCAAAATCCCACAAATAGCACTATGGTAACCCATTTAATAGCATTCATGGCGTTCAATAGCTGGTCCCAATATAATGGCATTAAAAATAAAAACGACAGATGTTTAGATCTTGTCATATCTAGTCATGTATGCGAGGTTGTACGTGCGGAGCCACTTTGCCTGCCAGAGGACACTCATCACCCAAGTTTTTATATCTCAATGAATTTGCAATCAACCTGTAATTCTTTGCAGCCAGCCTCACGAATTGTAAAACGTTTTTTTAGTGCCGACTATGACACCATTAACAAGGAGATAGCTAAAGTCGATTGGCAATCTTGTCTATCGGCAGAAAACTTAGATTCAGTAGTAGAAGTTTTTTATGCAAAAATTAATGATATTATCAATTCATTTGTTCCGTCGAAAAATGTATCAGGCTCAAATCGCTATCCAATATGGTACTCTAGACAACTAATAAGAATGATAAATAAAAAATTTAGGGCCCATAAAAAATGGAAAATTTATAGAAGGAATTATGATTATGATAATTTTTGCGAGTTGCGTCGTTGGACTAAATCTCTTGAAGAGACTTGTTATAATACTTATGTATCAAAAATTGAAACTAATATTCGATTTAGTTCTAAACCATTCTGGACTTTTATTAATTCAAAGCGATGTGCGAGTGGACTACCAGATACAATGTACCTGGATGATGAAGTTAGTTCCGATGGACCTCAAATATGTAGTATGTTTAATTCCTTTTTTCAGTCAGTATTTGAGCGTGACTCTGATGCCGTACAATGCGACTTCCCCGAGTCTAATAATGTTAATGTCATAAACACTGTACGCATAACGGAGTTTAAGGTACAAAAATATTTAAAAAATCTAGACATTAATAAGGGCTCTGGACCAGATATGATTCCCCCATGTTTCCTAAAAAATACCCGTGAATCAATTTCACTTCCTCTTTCTATAATTTTCAATAAGTCCCTCAAACAAGGTGTAGTACCATTTGTCTGGAAAAGATCTCTAGTAGTTCCCATTCATAAAAATGGTGATAAGCATAACTGTAAAAATTATAGAGGCATTTCTAAACTTTCTGTTATACCAAAGCTTTTTGAAAAAATAATTTACGATTCAATCTCTCCCATTATTAGGCCCCACCTTACCGTCTCCCAGCATGGTTTTGTTAGTGGAAGATCAACTGAATCTAACCTCAACGAATTTATAGACTACGTCTGTATGACCATGGACAAGGGTTACCGCGTAGATGCCGTTTATACCGATTATGCAAAAGCCTTTGATAAAATTTCTCATAGGATACTTATCAAAAAATTGACTCACTTCGGTATTCACGGTGACCTCTTGCGATGGATGGAATCTTACTTGCGTAATAGAAGCCAAGCTGTTGCAATTAAAGGATACACTTCTAATTTTGTTCCTATTACTTCAGGGGTTCCCCAGGGATCGCATCTGGGCCCATTGATGTTTAATATTTTCATTAATGACGTAGTAAACTGCTTTAAGCACTCAAGAGTTCTTCTATATGCTGATGACAAAAAAATTTTTTGTCTGGTTCAAACTATAAGTGACTGCATTAACATGCAAAAGGATTTGGATGACTTATGTGATTACTGCACTAAAAATAAATTACATCTTAATGTTGATAAATGTCTAACTATATCATTTTCTAGGAAAAATAAAGTATCACTTTTTAATTATTCACTTTTTGGTAAAACCCTCAAGCGTGTCGATGAAGTCAAAGATCTCGGACTAATTCTGGACCGTGAATTAACTTTTGCAAACCATATAAGTTATATTTGTAACAAGTCATTCAAAACTCTTGGTTTCTTGTTTCGACAGGCTAACGATTTTAAACAACCAACAACATACACTGTACTTTATAATTCGCTAGTAAGATCAGTGCTTGAGTATGCGTCAACTGTTTGGAATCCCTTTTATTCGAAATATATTGACATGTTAGAAAAAATTCAAAACAAATTTCTAAAAAGATTGCAATGCAAATTTACAAACATTAACAAAACAAAAATATTGTCCTTAGAAAAGCGGAGAGGCTTAAAAGATGAACTACTCTTATACAAAATTATCCACAACATGATATATTCTCCATATCTTCTAGCTCAAATTCTATTTAGGTGCCCGTCGCGTACCCGTAATAACTCAACATTTGATACAGCTTTGTGCAGATCAAACTACGCAAAGAATCGCTTTATTGTGAGAGCGTGTGAAAAACATAATCTTTATTTTAATGAAATTGATATATTCAACTTAAAATTTAAAACTTTTGCTGCCACAATCAAGGAAATGTAGTTGTTTTTTTTTTTTTTTATGTATATTTTCTCTCTTTGAACATCGTGTTATAATTTATAGTTATTATTGATTGTCAAGCATTACATAAACCCACTGTTAACTTCTTGTGTCACAAATTGTTCCATGATACTGTTTAACTTTATTTGTGAAAACTTTATTGGCTCATATGTGCTACTTTATTATTTATTAATGTTACAATATGTGTTAAAATGCTGTTTGTTTTCCAATAAATAAATAAATAAATAAATAAATTATCTACACTATTATATAAAGAGAAAAGATTTGATTGTTTGTTTGTTTGCATTCAATAGGCTCCGAAACTACTGCCCGTGAATTGTAATATTTCGTTTATGTGATAAAATAAACATTGTCTAATATGTTGTTATTTTATTTATAACGTTAATAATTACTACACACCTAATACTAGTATATCTACTGACTCGGTAAAACACCGATTTCGGTTACTGTTTATCGATAATACCGATGTCTCCGATTTTTTCAGTGCGTGTCACATCACTATTTCCTTATCAATGGGAGCGTGGCTTATGCATAAATTGACACGAGCGATTCCTTAGCTACGCACGCGCGTCATCGTTCTATCTTGATTTATTTCTGTGGGTGTGGTATAAAAAATATTTCGCGACCCTCCTTTGCATTTTTGTGAAGTATGTATGTTTAATGTTTATGAATAAAATGTAGGATACGTTGTTAAAATTTTCCTACTTAATATATCAATCTTTTTTAATTTTTTTACTGAAATAGTTCTCGCACCCTAGCTTTGCGGCCCCCACCCACAGGTTGAAAAGCACTGATGTAAAACAAGCAGCTACCTTGCGTCCCGACGAATCCCTGCAGCTCGCCGGGCGCGGTGGTGTTGGCGCGGATCTTCACCGCGCACCCGAAGTCGCCCAGCTTGAGGCAGTGACCTTCGTTCGTTAGGAATATGTTGCCGCCTGCAATCACAATGTTTATTTCTGTAGAGCAGTTTGGAGTGCCAAAACGAGATTTTCTGATATTTAATGCTATTCATTTATTGCCAAAATAAGTATACGTTTGTTTGCAAAAGGGGCGCCGAGCTGTACAGGGCGTAGCAATAGGCATGATGACTATTTTTTTTTTCTTATTGGTAATTGAAAGACCCTTAAAAATAGAAACATCGCTGAAAGAATGACTCTGATAGCTTAAAAATTCACCAAGATAATATGACAATTCAAACATCTCATAAAATAGACCTGCTCGAAACGCTCCATACAGAGTGCTACGAAAGAATGACGTCACTCTTTCGTAGTTTGTACGCATCGGGAGAGAACTTTGTTCGGTAGGTATATTAAATGTTGCGTTTATGAAAGTGGTTTCATAACAAAATTTGCTTTTAATTGCATAAGTTATCGAATGGTATACAAATATTAAGAAATTTAATTGAAAAAAAAAAATCGATCCCACCAAAAATATTTCATGTAAAATGTTACCTCGACGACCACAAAAGGTTTGCCCTGTGAAAAAGACATCAGATCTAATGTGGAGACAAGCTTCTGAATATACACGGCCTAACTCTATCGACCCTAACTCCAACAAATTCTACATATCAGAAAGTATCGTCGTCGTGGAGGTGAGACGAATATTTAGTTTCTGATCTAAAGTAAGTAACGAAACAGCCAAACCATACATACTTACTGATATGTAGAATTTGTTGGAGTTAGGGTCGATAGAGTTAGGCCGTGTATATTCAGAAGCTTGGCTCCACATTAGATCTGATGTCTTTTTCACAGGGCAAACCTTTTGTGGTCGTCGAGGTAACATTTTACATGAAATGTTTTTGGTGGGATTTCAGTCCTTTTTGTAAGTTGCTACTTGCTAGGCAGTATTTTAGTCTTTTTTTTATATCTTTAATTAAGAGGGTTTTAGTTATTGTCTATCCCGTGTAAACTTTCATGTCCTAATTCATAAGATTGGTGAAAGTCTCATATTTAAGCTTCCATTACCCCAACTAAACTTATTTTACGGCGTAACCAAATTTCGGCGTAATTTAGATATCAATAAAATCTAAAGTATTAGACCTATTCAATTGAGACGTTGTATGTTTAATAAGTCTATTATTGACATCATATCCTGAGAATATGAACTATCTGCTATATTGGAAACCAACTCTATGAGTGTCAACTTCCACCCCCCCATTTTAGGGGATGGGGGGCGAAAATTACAAGTTTATGAATTTTTTTGTTGTTTGTATACTAAACTTAGATTACATACCAAATTTCGGCTTTCTAGCACTTCAGGAAGTAGCCAAACATTTTGATGACCATCAGTGTGTCAGTGACGAAATCGGCGTATTTTAGATATCTATAAAATCTAAATTATTAGAGTTGTTCAGTTGAGCCTTTGTATGCTTAATAAGTCGATTGATGACATCATATCCTGAAAATATGAACTATCTGCTATAACGGAAACCAATTCTATGAAGGTTCAAAAAAACAGCGAAACACTTCGAGAAAATGTAGGTAGTGCCCTTGCGCTTCGCTTGGCTCGTCTCGGCGGGGACACTACCGTGTCCCCAGACTTGATTATCCAACTTTGAAGGCGCATAACAAAAAAAATACAAATGCTATCAAGCTGAAATTTTGGGAACACTTATTTTTTACCGTGATTTTTTAAATAAAATAAAGATATAACGTTAAAAAATAAGTGTTTCCAAAATTTCAGCTTGATAACTTTTGTATTTTTTGTTATGAGCTTTCAAAGTCAGACAGACAAGTCGATTTTTTTTAAATAAACTAACTTAATATTTATTTACCACTAGATAACTTATCGTCTTGTTCAGCGCGCTACGCGACGGAAAGTTACGTGGAGTCGTCGTTAATCTGTGTCGACACTTTATGGTTTGCGGTTGTAGTGACGTTCTTACTGAATTGATAATAAAAAATAGATTTAACTAGAATAATTATAGAGGGCTTGGAAGAACGCCCGCCGCCCGCCGAACTTTCGGTCGCGCAACGCGTCGCGTGAGGTGTCGCCTGCTATGCAAAATACATCAAATGCGTTTAAGCTGAAAAAATCGCCCGACGGAAGATTACGCGCTACGCCGAGCGTGGCGTAATTTACGCTGATGTGTCATAGAGAACTTGAAATACATTGCGAGGCGCGAGCGTATTGAGCCGAACTTTCGGCACCGTACGTTCCGCAGATGTGTCGCGACACTTACAGTTTTTTCATTTTCATTCACTCACCGATGTTTTTATTTTTGAGAGATCTTTTAATTCTCAATAAGAAAAAAATTGTCAACATGCCTATTGTCGAATTGCTACGCTCTGAACATTCGTGCTCATGCTTCTTGTAGCAAAATAAAGTTTAAATTTAAAATAGGCTACTTGACCTACTTTTTTTCTTCATTCTAAACGCTTTTTAATCATTCATTTTCACCAAAAAAACTAATATTTTAATATTTTAAACAGTAGAAACCCATAAAAATCTTGATTGAAAAATATGCCTTTTATATGGCGCCGAAAACACTGCCCGCCATTGTGCCGCCATAGTGTGACGTCATGTTTTTTGTATTTTTATACTTTCTTTAAAGAAAAAAGTTTTATGTGCTAAGCGTTGGAGTCTAACAGTGCCAAAAAATTAGAAAAGAATTTAGAAATCATTTGTAATGTTGAACACTTTTGGAGAAAAGTTTTGGCCATTTCATTTCCCAACTACAATAAATATAAAATATATAAAACTGATGATTTACTTGAACTGTTCAAGAAAATATATTTTACAAATCTTTCTAGGCTTATTCTTATTATTTATGTACAAATAAACTTACATATAACGAGCGCGATAAATAAAAGATATAAAATTACGAATGTGATGACGTCACATCCAAATCGGAAGTACCGCAAATGAGTTTTCGTCAGTACAAATCATATTTTCATAAAATCATATTTTCAAATTGACTTTATTTATCAATCATAAGCTTTTATTTGACGATAAGGGTGAAATACGGTTTCCTAGGCCAAGTTCTACTAGAAATAAGCATTAGTTCAATGAAATTAAATATAGGTCAAGTAGCCTATTAAAATCTAGACAAATGTGCATCGCAGTAAATTTTACTATCCGTCTTGGTGAGAGCTGACGCTAAATCTATAATAGTGAAGTTAATATTGAAATAGTGAAGTATATATTATTTTAAACTTTTTCTTTGTATTGAATGTGCACAATAAAGTATATTTTCATTTTCATTTCATTTCATTTCATTACAAACAGTCTGTAAATGCTCAAGATGTGGGAATGCTTTCATAGACCCATCATAAAGTCCCTTAATTCATCAAGCCCCAAGCGGCCACATGCGGCCGCGATAACAATGGATAAGCTATTGTGTCTCGTTTTTCCACGATCGACGGGTCTGTAGTTTTAATATGATGTTAAGTATGTCACACACTTAAAACCACACATTATATTCTGCTAAGTCTACAGCACCCAAAACCTAATTCTCTTACCTGTTGCAGGATGTACGGACACCTCGTCTCCACATACGAGTCAGCCTCCCTCCGTCGTTTCCGCGGCGGTCGCGTGGACAACATCCGCGCCGCACACAGTGCAGCACTAGCCTGGGCGAGAGCCATGTGTGCGGCTGACACGCCTCCACCGCCACCTGAAGATGATTCCCAGAAGAAGGTCTCTTTCAATCTGTACGGGGTGAGTAGAGAGATTTTCTAGAGGTAGTAAAGGTAGAGAATAGTAGAGCTTAAAAAATTGGGACAGCATTCCCGATACGTTGTAATGGAGTAGTGTTGAAAATGTTTATAAATAAGATGGGGCTCCGAAAGCGCAATACTACAAATTATATTATTACTAAAGCCCTGCAAAGACAATATAAAGTGCTCTTTCAATAATTGTTAGTTTTATTCTCCCTACTAATGAATTTATTTGTTTTTTAGGGTTCCGTACCCAAAAGGTAAAAACAAGACCCTAATACTAAGACTTCGTTGTCTGTCCGTCTGTATGTCTGTCTGTCTGTCTATCTGTCACCAGGCTGTATCTCAAGAACCGCCCGCTTTAGCTAGACTTCTGAAATTTTCATAGATTGTGTATATTATCTGTTGCCGCTATAACAACAAATACTAAAAACAAAACAATATTAATATTTAAAGGGGCTCCCATACAGCAAACGTGATATTTTTGGCCTTTTTTGCTCGATATCACTAACGGCAACAGATAGACACTTGAAATTTTTACAAAAGCCTTAAATATGTGTACTTTAATAACTAATAATATTTAAATAAAATGAAAATTTAAGGGGGGCTCCCATACAAAAAACATAATTTTAGGGTTCCGTAGTCAACAAGGAACCCTTATAGTTTCGGTCTGTCCGTCCGTCTGTCTGTCCGCGGTTTTGCTCAGAGACTATAGGGCCTACAAAGCCGTAATTCGGCGTGTATGCACATCTTAATGATGCCAACAAAATGGTATATTAAATCTTTAAACAAATTTTTTTACGGTATCTCCCCTACACATCAATGCGGGGGTGAATTTTTTATTTCGCGTCCACCCCACCGTGTGGGGTGTCGTTGGATAGGTTTTTTAAAAATATTATGAGTATTTAAAGATCATTTTCCGATTTAGGGATATATTTGTGAAATATGAAGTTTTAAGGTGGAAAATTCTTCTGGAAATGTGAAAAAAATCACAGGAGTAGGAAATAGGTTGAATTTAAAAAGAAAACTATCACAGCTAAGAAGACTTCATAAGTTATTATAGTCTATCAACTAAAAAAAATGTACCTATTCGTAGAAGTACAAAGAAACTTTTCGTTCAAATTCCTTTGAACGTAACTGACATGATGTTGTTAGTAGTGTAAAACACGTTATAAATGTGCATTCATTGACCATACAAAAATTATCAAAATTTAGTGGTACTGCGGAACCCTATATTGCGCGTGGCACGACACGCACTTGGCCGGTTTTTTTATTTGGCCTATTTTTGCTCTATAACGGTACGGAACCCTTCATGCGCGAGTCCGACTCGCACTTGACCGATTATTTGCTTTGTTGGTTATGTACTACAGCACTTGAATTCAAATCAACAAACCAGACTATTGAAGCCTGAAGGCGTTATACTCCTACTGCCATAAATTCATAAATCCTCTTCACACTTCACAGAAGAAAATGGAGCTGTTCCAAGAAGCAGCTCGGAAGCAGACGGCAATCATGGAGGCGAACATCCTGGGTCACGGCATCGACAACCACCTGCTAGGGCTGCGCGAGGCGGCGCGGGAGCACTACGGCGAGCTGCCACCGCTCTTCACAGACCCTACCTATGGGCAGATGATACAGTTCAAGTTGAGCACTAGTCAGGTATGTGAGAAGAGTTTATTGAAATAATGAGGATTCAGTTCTTTGCGATTAGTAGGCTTCACTGGAATTTTTATAAGAGGCTTTATATTTTGTTGAACGGCACGTTCTCCCAAGCATGGAGAAGTAGCCATCTACTTTTATATTGGAAAGAAGCGGTAGCGGTAAATCGAAGTAAGCGGAATTTCCTTTTGTGCTTGCAAAGTCACGGAATACACTTTGTATAAAATGCTATTATATTTTAACCCCCTTACTCTTCGATCAAGAAATATTTTGATCATGTTTTGCACGGAAGATTCAAGTTAACTCCTACTAGGCACAATCAAAATATTTTTAGCCTTGAATCCATACTTCCATACTAACATTATAAATGCGAAAGTGTGTCTGTCTGTCTGTCTGTTACCTGAAGCCAGTTACCCAAGCCGCTGAATCGATTTTGCTGAAATTTGGTATGGACATACTTTCTGTCCCGGGAAAGGACATAGTAGGTATACATTTTAATCCCGAGAAAATGTACGGTTCCCGCGCGATAAACGAATTTTGGCGTAACGGAGTTGCGGGCGTCATCTAGTCAATCATAATATCGTGGTAACCTCAACACGCAGGTGGCAACCACGGTTGATGGAACATTCATGGGTTACGGCGCGGTGGTCCCAGACGGGTACGGCTGCTCCTACAACCCCAAGAAGGACTCCGTTATCTTCTGCATATCCTCTTTCATCTCCTCCAACATCACCAGCACAGAAGACTTCCAGCAGTCCCTCGAGGAAGCCCTCAACTCCATGAAATTAATGTTTCAGAATCAGAACCGCAAAGTCGAAAATTAACAGGCTAAATGTTCCTAACGTCTCAAGTTATTTTACTGGTAAGGGATATGAATGAAGAGACTTTTATGAATTTAGAAGATATTATACTTATTATGAATTATCTTTATATGATGGAATATATTTTAGCGGATAAATTGAATAAAAAAAAAATTAAGGTCTCTCTATTGTTACTTTTTAACGCTGTTATATTTTAAAAATCATATTTATATATTTATTTGTCTTTGTTAACAGTGGCTTAAAAAGTTTGTTGGGTGATGTAATACAGGTATGAATACGGTGAGAATTAAAGTTTAAAATTTTGCGTTATTTGTAATAGCTAGTAACACAGCTTTATTTAAAATTTATGATCTCAATTATTTACCTATATTTAAGTACCTAGTCAATTGTTTTAAATTAAATATACTTATATACAATCTACATATTTATATACTTACGCACATACACTTACGAGTGACGTTACGATACATATCAATGTTAGTTATAGAGTTTATGGATCTCAGTCATCAGTGTCTAAATTATTATGCACTAGGTATGGAATAGGGTGTAAGATTAAATATGAAGTTAATACTAAAATTATTGGCACTTTGGTACATGTTGTAAGTTGGTAGGATATCGCTGTAACTCTTGTTGAAGAAAAACCTTGGAAAGTAGACATATGTATTTATTAGGTATTATGTATTTCAATTTTCAGTAGAGTTATTGCATACGACTTAACATACTTATAATAATGGGTTCTATCGACAGAGTTCCTGCTCGAACGGACTCAAAACTTTTCAGAATCGCAACGATAAGTAGAATATAATTAATTTCATTAACCTAATAGTATGTGTGTGTGCATGATTCAACGGTGCAGCTTCTAAACCCGAATTACGTCGAGCGGCAACTTTGTCGACACACATTGTGTGAGTTTACCTATGATATTATAATAACGTGTATGTATTTTGTGACATTATGTCTATTGGTATCTTGTACCTTTTTAAATAGATAAATTTATTACCATCCTTTTTGAAAAGTTTTGGCGATTATTACCATCCTTTTTGAAAATTCTTAAAACTTAAAATACTATCCTACCTAAGTAGGTACAATTTTTTTCTTCATGGGTACAAGTAAAATGAAAATTTAAAACTTCTTAAAAAACCATAAATACTTACATATTTAGGTAGCACGGGCGTAGCCAAGAATTTTTCTGTAAAATGAAAAACAAAAATCCGTACCTATTGAATTGAAATAATTAATTATAACTTATTAATTCAATAACTCAAGTCCATGATAGGTAGTAGTAGTTTAGAAGATAAGTTGCCTCTGATATCAATGCTGTGGTGATAACAAAATAGTAGATTTGTAAATAAAATTATAGACAGAGAGCGATCATGCTTCTCTTTGGTAGAAATAGTGACTTAAACGTCGATGTATTTTTAAAATATGAATTAATATAAACTATCGTAAACTTTAATTATATCTATAGCTTGACAAACGAATTATGCTATAGTTATTTAAATAATATTATTAAAATTACTCATGAATCTCAAGAAATTATACTTTTAGGGTTCCGTACCTCAAAAACAAAAAAAAAAGATAACTTTGCTGTCCGTCCGTCTGTCTCTCTCTTCCTACTTAATTTGATCTAGGATCCCTTGTAAAGAAATGATAATATGCCGTCGTATGCTCCAAAACACCGTTGCAGGTACTCGAATCATCGGAAATCAAAATTCAATACGATGTAATACTAAAATTTTACGTAGATACTATCTACAACAGCCTTTCCCAAAGTAGGCGATAACGCCCCCTTGTGGGCGCTGAAGGTCTGAAGGGGGGCGGTGTGGGACCCAGAAAAAAATGGGGGCGTTGTTTAGAGGCTTGGGGGTGATTTATTTCATCAGGATGTATTTTAAATTGAAACAATGGGGGCGCTAAAATATAACTTGTTCTTAAAGTGGTAGACAAAATAAGTTTGGGAACCTCAGATCTACAAGTACAATAAAAATATGAATCATAAAAAATTGGGGATCTTATTGTAAGAGGGTGTCGAAATAATAAGTCTTCTGAAACTACGAGGTGCGGAACGTTCGGTGGGCGAGTCCGACCATAAAGTTAATATACCTAGCGGAAAGCTATCAAAAGTGCTAAAAAATAAGGTTCTTGGACATGCTATTTTCCTCACGATGTTTTTATTTCCTCACGACAATTACATCGTGATAATGATAATAATAAGTAATAATTATACAGGATGTAACAAAAATAAGTGATAATACTTTAGGGTGTGTACGTGTTCCTTGTAGAGAGTTCACTGTGAAAGTAGCAGTGCCGAAAGACGATTTTTTTTTCACTTTTGTATGGGGAAACTTGTGACGCTCGGGCCCTTGCCCATACAAAAGTGAAAAAAAAAATTCGTCTTTCAGCGCTGCTACTTTCACAGTGAATTCTCTACAAGTAACACGTACACACCCTAAAGTATTATCACTTATTTTTATTACACCCTGTATATATTAAAATAAGTAATAATTATACTTATTATTTTAATATTATAAATGTGATAGTAAGTTTATATCTTTGTTTCGTTTTCACGCCTTTTACTTTTTTATTTCGAGAATACCCATTAAAAACTTTTTCTTGTCCACATTTACAAAGTAATTATAAGCTGTGGATAAATATACCTATAGCTGCAGCTTTTAGCGACTGAACATCCATTTTGAATCCGTCCGCACATTGGCGCGATCCAAAGCATACTGAACGACCTTCCAATGTGTGGATTACTCACAAGCGCGTTGGCAATTGTCCTTGCCTATGTGGAGAGGCGACATAACCTATACGTGTGGGGTATCTATGGATAGGTCTTCAAAAATTATTCCTACAAGCTATAACACTTGTACCCGTACTTGCCCGTTTGGAGGTGAGTCTGCTAGGTATATTAACTTTGAGTCCGACTCGGTCTCGCCCACGTTGACTTCAGTCTTCACGGTACTTTCTGCAGTTTCTGAACTTCGCAATCTGCGCTTAGACAACTTAAGCCTTTGTTATAAAAAGTTCTATAAATTGTTATAAATTATAATATTTATTAATAATTATTATTTTCATTTTTTTTGAAAATTTGAGATTGTATTAGAAGTTAGAACTTAAGGTTTTTATTTGTACTTATAACTGCTGTTTATGCACTAGCTAAAATTTTTATAAAAAATATTCTACCCCATACCAGCTATACCTAGGTAGGTTTTAGAATTTAGGAGTAAGTAGATTTAGTATAAGGAAACTTTAACATATCGTTATGAGACTGTCATGTACAGCATGGCCAAGAATATCAAAAACATATCAAAGATTAACTTGAAGGAATATTTAGATGTAAAGTAGTTAGTTCATAGTTGTAAGCTAGATCCAAGTCTTAGACCAAAATATAAAGAGTTGATTATTTTGGTCTCAGGTTTGACAAAATTACTTGAAATCTAAAAATGTTTAACATTAAAGGATATAATATATTATTATATTGATATATACCTCTATTTATAAAATAACTTATTAATTACTTACACATAATATGACATAACTTAGTAGATACCCACACAAAGCAAAACCATACGTCGAATAGACGTTATTATGTGTAAATGATTCAGGACAAAAATACACAGCAGGTTTTCTTTACCTTTAGTTTTCAATTTAAAAATTAATCCACTGTGTAGTGTGTGTGTACTATGTTATAAACTTACGAAACTATAGAAAATAATAACAATTAGATAATAATATTGTTGCTGTACCTACCACAGACCTTAGTGTCAGCTTGTAGTAACTACCCATGATCCTTATGCACTAAGTACCAGTATTAAAAATACCTATTAAATATTCATAACACTTATCTATTTATTAAATTACGATTTCAGTGTATTGTAAAATAAGGTATATTGTTCTCACTAAGTAGAACATTTATGTACGTTTAATATTAGTCAAAATTAAACAAAATATTATGGATGTTAGAGATTAGTAAAATGTTATCAATAAATGTATTGGGATATTTATGAAATTAAGATGTTTAGAGTGGTTTTAAAAATTATCAATCGATCGAATCGAATATTGAATATATTTATTATGTACGTTGAAGCACCACCTTGGCGCTTTCACAACACGCTTAAAAGCTCTAGTCGTTATTTATATAAAACATATAATGTAATATTAATGTTATGTTGTCTTCTAAGTTTATAGGTAAATTTATAAATGTGATTAGAAAAAAAAAATCATAAACTTTAATTTCTTAGCAACGTTATTATATAATCAATATGTTTGTTAGTTCTATTGGTAGATTTTAATTGAACTAGTCATTTTTTTTTCCAATAAAATACATTATTATATTTAAAAATATATATAAATTCATGTTGTTTTCGAGAATTTTTATTGAATGTTATTATTAGTAGGTGAATGATACTTTGGTGCGCTCTATGTAGTGATTCACGAGCTACCTGTTACCTATAGACTATAGACTATAGACTATAGACTATAGACTAGTATTTGTGTAATGTGTAGAGTAGATATACTGTGTCAAGGACTTCACTATTTGTGAGATGTAACGTATACATATCAGTAGATAAGTCTGTTAATGTAAAACTCAAATCATTATTAATATGAGCCAATTGACGAACTACAGTGTTCGTGTGTGTTGAACAAGCCACCCCTAGATGTTTTACCGGTTAATATAATTCTGTATGTCAATTCGCTATTAATAAATATTAAATAAAATGTTGTTTTATTTCCTTAGCCTTTGTTGTTGTTGTTTGTTCATTCTAACTAAAAAAATCTTGGTACCGTTTTTTCATTCTTTAAATTTACAACAACAACTTTATTTCATTTTATCTAGGAGACGTCTTGTATTATTTCAAATTTTAAACCAATATTAAAAAATATATTTTTTTCTATTATGGTAAGTAATTAATACAGCAATTAAACGATACAACTTGTATATTTCGATACAGTAAAACAACAATAATACATAATATTTACAATTCATAGTCAAAATTATAATCTATTAAACAAATTCATTAAATTTTTTCCTTTGTTACAAAACAGTTTTTTGAACAAAATAATAATTTTGCACTATTTAAATTATCATTAATACATTACTTTCCCCGCAATCATTTACACCGGGGTATATTTCATAAGATACAGGCGTTTACATACTATGTTGCGTTACATTATTTATTTGTATAAGTACGTCACAAGGATACCCGCTCCGACAATTTTAACTATAAGACTGCCTTCACATTAGGTCGCCAGTAGTGCGGCAGCAGCGCGACTTCTATACTAAAAGGAGTCGCGCGGCTGTCGCGCTGCTCTTTTTAGTATAGAAGTCGCGCTGCTGCCGCACTGCTGGCGACTTGATGTGAAGGCACTCTTAAGGTGATCGCACATTTATCAGCACGCACGCGCCGAACGCGAATTCATTGTATGAAATGATGTGAAACCTCGAACATTCGTCAGTACCGTACGCGCCGCATTTCGTGTACTATGTGGTGCGTTGGACGCATACAGCGCAGACACAATATAGAATAACTATTATAGAGTTTGTAAGTAAGTAATAATTGGAAACATGAGTGGACAAAGTAGGTAACTAATATTTTACAAAATAAGAGCAATTACTCATTTATCCTTTATAATTTGAACAAACCTTGTGACTAAAGGTGCTCCCACACAGCAGTTATATTAAGTTAGATACTGTTACATAACATTTGTTGTCTAACTTTTTTTAACAAATTATAACAAAAGACACGTTTATTTCTTGGCATGTTGTAGCGTATGTTACACGCTGTTACAAAATGTTATCCTGTTACACAATGTTTTATAACGTTATATTATACAGGGTGTAACAAAAGTAAGTGATAATACTTTAGGGTGTGTACGTGTTCCTCGTAGAGTTCACTGTGAAAGTAGCAGCGCTAAAAGACCAAAAATTTTTTTTTTCACTTTTGTATGGGGAAACTTGTGACGCTGGGGCGCTTGCCCGTACAAAAGTGAAAAAAAATTTGGTCTTTTCACAGTGAACTCTCTACAAGGAACACACACACACCCTAAAGTATTATTGTGACACTGTGTATATAATTGTTGTGTGGGAGCACCTTTACCTACTTCATCATCTAGCTATGTATGTAGCAAATACATCTAACGAATATTTCTAGCTATACATAGAATTCACATTTGTGTTTAATTTAAAACCATATCCCGGTCCTAAAACTTTTTATGCAAAAGACGACAGATTTCAAGTATGTCTTCAATAATTTTATTTTATTTACACACAAGACAACAATGGCACATTTCTACAAAAGCAACATTCACTTAGCTGCTAGAAAGATCATTATATTACTTTGAAAAAAGTTTAAATTCATCTAATAATAATTATTATTGTATAATAATTATATTTTATTCACTATCAATTCATTAAAAAGGTTAACACCTATTTCAAGTAGAATTTTCATAATTATTTGCGACATCGCGTATCACATTATTCAACAATGATAAAAATAGCATTCGCTACAACATATTTTTTTTTCAATTTTGTATTTACAATTTTATTTTCGTATATAAAAATTATCTTCAACTTAATACTAAACAATTGTGCTACAATGGATTTATAGGTAGATTTCAATACAGTTTTTATACACATTTTTCTCCAAAAAATATTTTACATAACAATACACATTTTTAGGTTATTGACAATAATTACAATAAAAAAACCGGCCAAGTGCGTGTCGGGCCACGCGCAATATAGGGTTCCGTAGTACCGCTAGTTTTTGATAATTGTTGTATAGTGAATGAATGTACATTTATAACGTGTTTTACACTACTAACAACATCATCTCAGTTACGTTCAAAGGAATTTGAACGAAAAGTTCCTTTATACTTCGCCGAATACATTTTTTTTAGTTGATCGACTATTACTCAATAACTTATGAAGTCTTCTTAGCCGTGATAGTTTTCCTTTTAAATTCAGCATATTTCCTACTCCCGTGAATTTTTTCACATTTCTAGAAGCCCCCGTTTAGTTGGTAGAAGACGGGGACACTGGCCTCTAACGATTTTTTCCACTTTAAAACTTATATTTCACAAACGGATCCCTAAATCGGAAAATGATCTATGAATACTCATAATATTTTAAAAAAAACCTATCCAACGACACCCCACACGATGGGGTGGACGCGAAAAAAAAATCATCCCCGCTTGATGTGTAGGGAAGGTAGGTACCATAATTATTATTTTTTATGATTATGTTCCATTTTGTCGGCATTATTAATATGTGCATTCATGCCAAATTACAGCTCTGTAGGTCCTATAGTCTCTGAGCAAAACCGCGCGCAAACAGACAGACAGACGGACAGACAGACAGAGGACGGACAGACCGAAACTATAAGGGTACCTTGTTGACTACGGAACCCTAAAAAGCTGCGACTTCGAAAATATACGTTTAACATTCATTCATTAAATTCTGCAACTTGACAAAGAACAGTTCTAGCAAATTTTTAGCAGTTTGTTGCAGATTTTGGAACGAAGACCAACATGAAGTCTATTTGTACTTTAAAAGTTGGGAAATATCGTCATTTAAAACGATAATAAACAATTACAATGCGACACACACTATGATTCTTTGTATACAACATGAAATGTTAATATACACCATACAATATGTTTTTTTTGTGTACCATCGAGGAAATTGATTCCTAGGCACTTGACAGACCAACGCGCAACGTCATTTGGCCGGATCGTGTCAATTCAATGTTAATTGTGATCTGTCGGCTGGTTTTGACATAACGCGACCATACTACGTAGGTCCCCCATCTGTCTAGGAATCAACTTCTCTGATAGTACATCATACTCTGTTAAAAGTTATTTAAATTCCTGACAATATTATTTAGGACTCTCATTTAAGACTATTTTAGAACACACTGCACATCCATACCGCAGCTTAGGTGATTAGGTAGCCCGGTTGACAGTTGCACTCATCATCTGACTTTACCTGAAATAGACAACAAGTTTGATCACTTATACACTGTAAATATTATAATAGAAAAGGTGGAAGTCTCTTTGCGCATTCTAGTATTTATTGGTTAAGCATATAGTGTGCACATAGTAAGCCACTTGAATTAATTAATACATCTGAATGATAATATAGTAACTATAATATTTTGAAGTGAAAAATTTTCAACGCTGTATTTGTCAGTCTATCTCTTATCTTTTCACGCTCAAGCCGGTAAACAGATGAAGCCACTGACCTCCATTATACAAGTACGCTGGACCTATGATATCCACTTTTTTTTTGTGCCTATTTGAAGCGGAATCAGCGCCCCCAGTGAGCGGGAAGAGAACTAAATTTGACGTAACTTGCAAATGGCCGCTTAATCGTTATTGGTTGTCATCACTAGTATAAGTTCCAAATACTCTCACTACTGCTATCAGCGCCAATATGGCGACTTTCAAACATCATTTTTACGTCAAATCATAGACAAATATATTTGGTCAATGGTCAAATTTAGTTCCTATCCCTCCCATCGGGGGAGCTGATTCCGCTTCAAATAGGCACAAAAAATAGCTGTCATTTCAAAGGGTATCATTAGTCCAGCGTACTTGTATAATGGAGGTCAGTGGATGAAGCCCTTTTAAAGGCCATATAAGACAGTTTTATCCCAGATAAAGAAACGTTTTTCGCAATAAATGTATCCTGCGCTAACAACAAGAAATTGATTTATAGGCAGATGGCGGATCAAAAAGTCTATGAAATGATAGCATGCGGGCAATTATCATACCAACCGCGCGGATCACCGCGCGCGTGTGATAATAAAAATGACAGAAAAAAAGGCCTTTAGTCACGATTTGATATCAACTTGAAAATATTCTCACCATAAGGAAGTGGTGTAGGCTCAGCGCCTCCGCTCGCGGGCGCTGCTCCGGCGCGTGCGTGAGACACAGGCGGCAGAACTCCTGACCTTCGTCCGAGAGCGACTCCGGGATGCGCGGCCGGTCGCCCATACCCACCACGAACATGATTTGATAGTTGCTGTCGTATTCCGAGAACGGACGCTGGAAATATTCGAGAATAACTTGAATATAGTGTGCGGTTTGGTTCTAGATGAACATGGCAGATGGCGCTACTTGTACTTAAGTGTTATTTGACGTCTTCCTTTGATATATCATTGCCAAACACTTTGTAAAGTAGTTTAGGTCGTAACTGGACATTGAAATGCTGGTACCGCAATTTGTGCACTACCACTATTGGATGCAAAAAAATATTATAAAAAAATATAGATGGACAGACAACGTTGCTTATGTAAGAAAAAAAATTGAGATTTCATGTTTATTAAACACCTTTTTCCGATTATGTTTTTGGAGAGAAATATCTTCAGTTGCTGTTGTTACATTATAATATGTATCAACTAAACGATCCAGCCATCGACTTGACTCGCGAGTTTAAATTCAATGCTGCTGCAACATTACCTTGCCGCTCGCCATCTCGGTGACGACGCAGCCGAGCGACCAGATGTCGGCGGCGCGCCCGTGACCCGACGACTACAACATTACCTTGCCGGACGCCATCTCGGTGACGACGCAGCCGAGCGACCAGATGTCGGCGGCGCGCCCGTGACCCGACGACTACAACATTACCTTGCCGGACGCCATCTCGGTGACGACGCAGCCGAGCGACCAGATGTCGGCGGCGCGCCCGTGACCCGACGACTACAACATTACCTTGCCGGACGCCATCTCGGTGACGACGCAGCCGAGCGACCAGATGTCGGCGGCGCGCCCGTGACCCGACGACTACAACATTACCTTGCCGGACGCCATCTCGGTGACGACGCAGCCGAGCGACCAAATGTCGGCGGCGCGCCCGTGACCCGACGACTACAACATTACCTTGCCGGACGCCATCTCGGTGACGACGCAGCCGAGCGACCAAATGTCGGCGGCGCGCCCGTGACCCGACGACTACAACATTACCTTGCCGGACGCCATCTCGGTGACGACGCAGCCGAGCGACCAAATGTCGGCGGCGCGCCCGTGACCCGACGACTACAACATTACCTTGCCGGACGCCATCTCGGTGACGACGCAGCCGAGCGACCAGATGTCGGCGGCGCGCCCGTGACCCGACGACTACAACATTACCTTGCCGGACGCCATCTCGGTGACGACGCAGCCGAGCGACCAGATGTCGGCGGCGCGCCCGTGACCCGACGACTACAACATTACCTTGCCGCTCGCCATCTCGGTGACGACGCAGCCGAGCGACCAGATGTCGGCGGCGCGCCCGTGACCCGACGACTACAACATTACCTTGCCGGACGCCATCTCGGTGACGACGCAGCCGAGCGACCAGATGTCGGCGGCGCGCCCGTGACCCGACGACTACAACATTACCTTGCCGGACGCCATCTCGGTGACGACGCAGCCGAGCGACCAAATGTCGGCGGCGCGCCCGTGACCCGACGACTACAACATTACCTTGCCGGACGCCATCTCGGTGACGACGCAGCCGAGCGACCAGATGTCGGCGGCGCGCCCGTGACCCGACGACTACAACATTACCTTGCCGGACGCCATCTCGGTGACGACGCAGCCGAGCGACCAGATGTCGGCGGCGCGCCCGTGACCCGACGACTACAACATTACCTTGCCGCACGCCATCTCGGTGACGACGCAGCCGAGCGACCAGATGTCGGCGGCGCGCCCGTGACCCGACGACTACAACATTACCTTGCCGCTCGCCATCTCGGTGACGACGCAGCCGAGCGACCAGATGTCGGCGGCGCGCCCGTGACCCGACGACTACAACATTACCTTGCCGGACGCCATCTCGGTGACGACGCAGCCGAGCGACCAGATGTCGGCGGCGCGCCCGTGACCCGACGACTACAACATTACCTTGCCGGACGCCATCTCGGTGACGACGCAGCCGAGCGACCAGATGTCGGCGGCGCGCCCGTGACCCGACGACTACAACATTACCTTGCCGCTCGCCATCTCGGTGACGACGCAGCCGAGCGACCAGATGTCGGCGGCGCGCCCGTGACCCGACGACTACAACATTACCTTGCCGCTCGCCATCTCGGTGACGACGCAGCCGAGCGACCAGATGTCGGCGGCGCGCCCGTGACCCGACGACTACAACATTACCTTGCCGGACGCCATCTCGGTGACGACGCAGCCGAGCGACCAAATGTCGGCGGCGCGCCCGTGACCCGACGACTACAACATTACCTTGCCGGACGCCATCTCGGTGACGACGCAGCCGAGCGACCAGATGTCGGCGGCGCGCCCGTGACCCGACGACTACAACATTACCTTGCCGGACGCCATCTCGGTGACGACGCAGCCGAGCGACCAGATGTCGGCGGCGCGCCCGTGACCCGACGACTACAACATTACCTTGCCGCTCGCCATCTCGGTGACGACGCAGCCGAGCGACCAGATGTCGGCGGCATGCCCGTGACCCGACGACTACAACATTACCTTGCCGGACGCCATCTCGGTGACGACGCAGCCGAGCGACCAGATGTCGGCGGCGCGCCCGTGACCCGACGACTACAACATTACCTTGCCGCTCGCCATCTCGGTGACGACGCAGCCGAGCGACCAGATGTCGGCGGCGCGCCCGTGACCCGACGACTACAACATTACCTTGCCGGACGCCATCTCGGTGACGACGCAGCCGAGCGACCAGATGTCGGCGGCGCGCCCGTGACCCGACGACTACAACATTACCTTGCCACTCGCCATCTCGGTGACGACGCAGCCGAGCGACCAGATGTCGGCGGCGCGCCCGTGACCCGACGACTTCATGAACACCTCCGGCGCCATGTACGCTATTAATATAATTGATATTATTACAAAAAATATACAAATTAATAGTAAAGATGATCGCACAATTATCAACACGCACGCGCCGAACGCGCCGCATTTTGGAAGTCGTTGTATGAAATGATGTGAAACCTCGCACATTCGTCCGCACCGTACGCGCCGCATTTCGTGAACTATGCGGTGCGTTCGGCGCGTACGGTGCTGACAAATGTGCGATCAGTTTTACACGTATCTCAGTTGTAACTCCCACTTTGACCTATTTCCACTTATCATTTTCATTCGCACACGAAAATATTTCTTGTCTGTTTCTTTGTATGTCTGTTGAAACGAGATAGCGATATATGCTTGCACAAATTAATGTAAATATTTTATTAGTAAGAGGGTTAATTTGTATTTGATAAATCAAGCGACTAAAAATTCATGTAAATTAATATAAATTAAGTAAATATAGTGGAAATAGTGCAAGTAAACTGTGTTTCATTAATGTAAAATAGAGTTTTTCAACCTTTTCAATGGTGTGGTCACAGAAATAAATCAAGATAGAAAGGCTAAGCGGGCGGAGTACGCGTGTCTTGCAGTATATTGCAAGATTCGTTGAACGTTCATTGAGCAGTTGTGCAAAAATGCCTTATTGAGCAGTGTGTAATTGCAAAAAAAAAAAAATAGTACGAAAGTGAATCGGTCAAAAGGAGGTATTTCTTTCCACGGGTAAGTCATTTGTTTTAACTAAAATCGTGATTTAATGACAAAAAAAAATGAAAATACAAAAGGCTACCACGATTTTCAATGTAAAACGACAATACGACTTATTCGTATCCATTACGTGTTTCACAATATTTTCTAGACCTCGTTTCAAGGGGAACGCGCAATGTAAATGAAATTGTGCGATACGAACGCTCTACTAGTGTTGCGTCGACACTTGAACTAAGACAATCTATAATTATCGGCAATCTCCGTTCAAATGACGTTTTATAATACACAATTTGAATTTTATTAATACCGAAAACTGAATATTAGGAACGCTATTTGACTCCAAGAAACGATAACGTCACATGCTCGCTATTTACATCTACACTCTACACTACAATAAGTATATTATTATATTATCTACACTATTATATAAAGAGAAAAGATTTGATTGTTTGTTTGTTTGCATTGAATAGGCTCCGAAACTACTGCCCGTGAATTGTAATATTTCGTTTATGTGATAAAATAAACATTGTCTATTATGTTGTTATTTTATTTATAACGTTAATAATTACTACACACCTAATACTATTATATCTACTGACTCGGTAAAACACCGATTTCGGTTACTGTTTATCGATAATACCGATGTCTCCGATTTTTTCAGTGCGTGTCACATCACTATTTCCTTATCAATGGGAGCGTGGCTTATGCATAAATTGACACGAGCGATTCCTTAGCTACGCACGCGCGTCATCGTTCTATCTTGATTTATTTCTGTGGGTGTGGTATAAAAAATATTTCGCGACCCTCCTTTGCATTTTTGTGAAGTATGTATGTTTAATGTTTATGAATAAAAGTAGGATACGTTGTTAAAATTTTCCTACTTAATATATCAATCTTTTTTAATTTTTTTACTGAAATAGTTCTCGCACCCTAGCTTTGCGGCCCCCACCCACAGGTTGAAAAGCACTGATGTAAAACAAGCAGCTACCTTGCGTCCCGACGAATCCCTGCAGCTCGCCGGGCGCGGTGGTGTTGGCGCGGATCTTCACCGCGCACCCGAAGTCGCCCAGCTTGAGGCAGTGACCTTCGTTCGTTAGGAATATGTTGCCGCCTGTAATAACAATGTTTATTTCTGTAGAGCAGTTTGGAGTGCCAAAACGAGATTTTCTGATATTTAATGCTATTAATTTATTGCCAAAATAAGTATACGTTTGTTTGCAAAAGGGGCGCCGAGCTGTACAGGGCGTAGCAATAGGCATGATGACTATTTTTTTTTCTTATTGGTAATTGAAAGACCCTTAAAAATAGAAACATCGCTGAAAGAATGACTCTGATAGCTTAAAAATTCAACAAGATAATATGACAATTCAAACATCTCATAAAATAGACCTGCCCGAAACGCTCCATACAGAGTGCTACGAAAGAATGACGTCACTCTTTCGTAGTTTGTACGCATCGGGAGAGAACTTTGTTCGGTAGGTATATTAAATGTTGCGTTTATGAAAGTGGTTTCATAACAAAATTTGCTTTTAATTGCATAAGTTATCGAATGGTATACAAATATTAAGAAATTTAAATGAAAAAAAAAAATCGATCCCACCAAAAACATTTCATGTAAAATGTTACCTCGACAACCACAAAAGGTTTGCCCTATGAAAAAGACATCAGATCTAATGTGGAGCCAAGCTTCTGAATATACACGGCCTAACTCTATCGACCCTAACTCCAACAAATTCTACATATCAGAAAGTATGTATGGCTTCGCTGTTTCGCTACCGTCGTCGTGGAGGTGAGACGAATATTTAGTTTCTGATCTAAAGTAAGTAACGAAACAGCCAAGCCATACATACTTACTGATATGTAGAATTTGTTGGAGTTAGGGTCGATAGAGTTAGGCCGTGTATATTCAGAAGCTTGGCTCCACATTAGATCTGATGTCTTTTTCACAGGGCAAACCTTTTGTGGTCGTCGAGGTAACATTTTACATGAAATGTTTTTGGTGGGATTTCAGACCTTTTTGTAAGTTGCTACTTGTTAGGCAGTATTTTAGTCTTTTTTTATATTTTTAATTAAGAGGTTTTTAGTTATTGTCTATCCCGTGTAAACTTTCATGTCCTAATTCATAAGATTGGTGAAAGTCTCATATTTAAGCTTCCATTACCCCAACTAAACTTATTTTACGGCGTAACCAAATTTCGGCGTAATTTAGATATCAATAAAATCTAATGTATTAGACCTATTCAATTGAGACGTTGTATGTTTAATAAGTCTATTATTGACATCATATCCTGAGAATATGAACTATCTGCTATATTGGAAACCAACTCTATGAGTGTCAACTTCCACCCCCCCATTTTAGGGGATGGGGGGCGAAAATTACAAGTTTATGAATTTTTTTGTTGTTTGTATACTAAACTTAGATTACATACCAAATTTAGGCTTTCTAGCACTTCAGGAAGTAGCCAAACATTTTGATGACCATCAGTGTGTCAGTGACGAAATCGGCGTATTTTAGATATCTATAAAATCTAAAGTATTAGAGTTGTTTAGTTGAGCCTTTGTATGCTTAATAAGTCTATTGATGACATCATATCCTGAAAATATGAACTATCTGCTATAACGGAAACCAATTCTATGAAGGTTCAAAAAAACAGCGAAACACTTCGAGAAAATGTAGGTAGTGCCCTTGCGCTTCGCTTGGCTCGTCTCGGCGGGGACACTACCGTGTCCCCAGACTTGATTATCCAACTTTGAAGGCGCATAACAAAAAAAAATACAAATGCTATCACGCTGAAATTTTGGGAACACTTATTTTTTACCGTGATTTTTTAAATAAAATAAAGATATAACGTTAAAAAATAAGTGTTTCCAAAATTTCAGCTTGATAACTTTTGTATTTTTTGTTATGAGCTTTCAAAGTCAGACAGACAAGTCGATTTTTTTTAAATAAATTAACTTAATATTTATTTACCACTAGATAACTTATCGTCTTGTTCAGCGCGCTACGCGACGGAAAGTTACGTGGAGTCGTCGTTAATCTGTGTCGACACTTTATGGTGTGCGGTTGTAGTGACGTTCTTACTGAATTGATAATAAAAAATAGATTTAACTAGAATAATTATAGAGGGCTTGGAAGAACGCCCGCCGCCCGCCAAACTTTCGGTCGCGAAACGCGTCGCGTGAGGTGTCGCCTGCTATGCAAAATACATCAAATGCGTTTTAGCTGAAAAAATCGCCCGACGGAAGGTTACGCGCTACGCCGAGCGTGGCGTAATTTACGCTGATGTGTCATAGAGAACTTGAAATACATTGCGAGGCGCGAGCGTATTGAGCCGAACTTTCGGCGCCGTACGTTCCGCAGATGTGTCGCGACACTTACAGTTTTTTCATTTTCATTCACTCACCGATGTTTTTATTTTTGAGAGATCTTTTAATTCTCAATAAGAAAAAAATTGTCAACATGCCTATTGTCGAATTGCTACGCTCTGAACATTCGTGCTCATGCTTCTTGTAGCAAAATAAAGTTTAAATTTCAAATAGGCTACTTGACCTACTTTTTTTCTTCATTCTAAACGCTTCTTAATCATTCATTTTCACCAAAAAAACTAATATTTTAATATTTTAAACAGTAGAAACCCATAAAAATCTTGATTGAAAAATATGCCTTTTATATGGCGCCGAAAACACTGCCCGACATTGTGCCGCCATAGTGTGACGTCATGTTTTTTGTATTTTTATACTTTCTTTAAAGAAAAAAGTTTTATGTGCTAAGCGTTGGAGTCTAACAGTGCCAAAAAATTAGAAAAGAATTTAGAAATCATTTGTAATGTTGAACACTTTTGGAGAAAAGTTTTGGCCATTTCATTTCCCTTGTAGTTGGGAAATAATATAAATGGAGATAATATATAAAACTGATGATTTATTTGAACTGTTCAAGAAAATATATTTTACAAATCTTTCTAGGCTTATTCTTATTATTTATGTACAAATAAACTTACATATAACGAGCGCGATAAATAAAAGATATAAAATTACGAATGTGATGACGTCACATCCAAATCGGAAGTACCGCAAATGCGTTTTCGTCAGTACAAATCATATTTTCATAAAATCATATTTTCAAATTGACTTTATTTATCAATCATAAGCTTTTATTTGACGATAAGGGTGAAATACGGTTTCCTAGGCCAAGTTCTACTAGAAATAAGCATTAGTTCAATGAAATTAAATATAGGTCAAGTAGCCTATTAAAATCTAGACAAATGTGCATCGCAGTAAATTTTACTATCCGTCTTGGTGAGAGCTGACGCTAAATCTATAATAGTGAAGTTAATGTTTTTGATGTTTTTTTACGGTTTCTATTTCTTCTTTATCATCAGCTAATAGAGAACTTAGCGGCGCTATCTGCTCTCCTATATAGTCTATAGAACTCACTTTACACGACACATGTAAAAGAACAAGCATAATTATACAAGTGTAACAAAACTAAGTGACAATACTTTAGGGCGTGTATGAGTCCCAATAGAATTCACTGTGGAAGTAGCAGCGCTGAAAAAGTAACTTTTTTAAACTGTTGTATAGGAAAATACATGACGCTGGAGCATTTGTCCATACAAACGCTGCTACTTTCACGATCAACTCAATGTAAGGGACACATACACACTCTAAGGCCCTTTTCACATGCATACGGTTGCGGCACGGTCGCCATGCCGTACAAAGTAGAAATGTATGAGCTACTTAGACAGCTTTCACATGGCACGGCGACCGTGCCGTGACCGTGTGTCACCCGTGTTTACCCACTACAAACGCGGTTCCGGCGCGGTAGTCGTCTTTGCAGTCATGTATGGACAAGTATAGACCTGTTCACATGACACGAGTGCAACACGGCACGGCGAGCGCGGTGTGTCACCCTGTGAGCGGTTGAATGGTATTCCATTCAACCGCTAACATCACAGGGGCTCGGACGTTTTCCGCAGCATGAATACTGCTACCGCCACCCGCCGCGTTGCTGGGTGACCGTGCGAAAACCGTGTACATGTAAAAGGCTTAGCACGGCACGGCGCCGGGCCGTTTAGACGACAACCGTATGCATGTGAAAAGGGCCTAAATTAATATCACTTAGTTCTGTTACACCTTGTAGAGTCTATCTCACTCACTCTTTATATCCCTGTGCGCGATAGAGCGCGAGTGCAGCTCCTGCACGGCGCTCAGCAGCTGCTTGGTGTAGCGGCGCGTGGTCTGCTCCCCCAGGGGCCCCGATGTGGCCACCAGCGCCTCCAGAGAACCTTCCACGCAGAGTTCCATGAATAGCAGCATTTCCTCCTAAGAAACATAAAAAGTATATGATGTTTCTACTTACTTGTTACGGTCTCTTTTACTTGCCCACTAATATACACAACAACATGGTCTAGGGATATATAAAACTTTTTTAAATAACTTAATAAGTACTGGCCTTACAAAAAAACTATTGATGACAGATTATAAAAACATTATTAAGCTCCTTTTTTAAATTCAAATTTGTATATAAAAGGTTTTGTTTGCAGCATCCACAACAAGTTCATGCATATCAATGTGGCACGATTATGGTTTGGGCAGGAATTCGTCTCGGCGGTAGAACGGACCTCGTTTGGATACAAGGTAATATGGCTGCTCTAAAATACCGAGATGAGGTACTAGAGCCTGTAATCTTGCCCCACAGACAGCAAATGGGACAAAATTTCCAGCTAATGCACGACAATGAACGTCCTCATACGGCGCGTATCATTACAAGTTGGTTACAACAGCATGATATCCTTTAGCTTTAGACTGGCCTGCACAATCCCCTGACTTAAATCCTATTGAGCATGCCTGGGATATGCTTCAGAGAAGAGCTCTTAGGAATTTCTCTGAAGATATTGTGCATGAAACCCAGCTTTTCTTGCATCTTAGTAGGACTTGGGACAGTATTCCACAACACGATATTGACACTCTTGTTTTGAGTATGCAGAACCGCTGCAGATGTGTCAGGAGAGTCTAAGGTGGATCCACGGATTATTAATTTTAAGTTTTCAACAAATTTTATCCTGAAGTTTCAAAAATAAAGTTAAGATTGAAATTTTGTCTGAGTTTTTCCTTTTCTTCTAAGTTTTTTTTAAATTTCACTTTATCTAAAAGTTTATTATCAGATTAGATAGGTCATTAAACTTTTAATGTGTAGGTGTCTTAACAAAAGTTAATAGAATTTTAGTTATTTAGGTTTCATTGAAATATCCCTAGACCATGTTGATGTGTATATATTGCTATCTCGTATACACAGGTGCGCGATAAGAATGCAATGGCAAAATTGTTGTCATATTTAAATATTTGGCTATGTGTGCACGTGTGTCTGCTATGTGTGTTGTGATACGTTTGATATCTATACGCTCCCTTTAAAATGGCTGACATTTCACGGACGCTCGAGCTGTCATTTGCTGAGCCTCTCATCCCTATAAGCTGTTGTTATTCCTTGAGGCGGTGACTCACCCGGTGCAACTCGCAGCCGTAGTACCGCACGAGGTGGGGGTGCAGCACGCCCTCCAGCACGCGCAGCTCGTTGGCGGCCCGCTGCACGGCGCGCCGGTCGCCCGCCGCGATGCTGATCTCCTTCATCGCCAGCACCTGCCCACTCGCCGTGTTCACCACCGTGTACACCTTGAATAGGAGATGATTAGTGCATCAAGTGGATACAAGTGTTTTGGTAAACATATTAAGTCGGTTTTACGCAAGTAAGCGTTAAAACGCTCTGGAAACCTGCATGAATTTGCGTTTTTATTGCGACTCAGTGGCGCAGTGCCGAAATGTGCTAACGCTTAATTGGAACGTGAATAAGTTTGTGCGTTGCTGTAATTAAAACATTTAAAGTTGAGTCCATTATGCCGCATAATGCGCTCTTGTGCTGCAATAAGAAAACAAGATGAATGAACATTACGATGTTAACAGTTGTCACGAATCATAAAACGTCATAAAACGTAATAAAACGTCATACATAACATATCATTTCTACTTATGCTTTATATCTGAAAATATACCTTGCCAAACGTCCCCGCCCCGATCTTTAGACCTCTCTGCCACTTGAAAGTGAGCTGTCGGAGCTTGGGCTCGTAGCTCCAGACCTTGGACTCCAGCACTTTGCCCACCGCCTTCGCCTCTTGCAGCTGCTCGTCACGCGCTCTGTCCAGTGTCCGTATCGCTTCCATCACGCGCTTGCTGTGGTTACCTACGAATAATATTGTCTAGTAATATATGAATATACTAGAGATTTTGGCACGACAGTGTAGAATAGTAAATTTTACCGCCTTAAAAATAGTTTTTTTTAATGAATAAGCAAAATAACAAACTCGTCATCTAATGAAGATAAGGATTTTAGTATACAACCAAAACTAGTTACTAGAGTTCCTATTTCTTATATTACTTCAGATAATATTGATATCATGTATAGTATTGTATAGTGTATAAGAGGACATTATTTGCAACTTGTTGACAGTCAATAGTTTCACTGTAACCTTTTTTAATATAAAATATTTAGAATATGATTAAAATGTGCCACTTACTAGGGTAGTCAATTTTGGGTGAAAGGGCAGCGTCCACCTCACTCGGAGGCGTGGTAGGCGAGTGACCGTCTTTACTGCTACTTGACACAGGACTCTGAAAGTAAAACATACCATATTGTTATTCCCTATAATTTTTATACGGCATCATACATTTTAAAACAGAAAACATCAGAAAAATAGTCTCCATTGATAATATAGTATTTTAACTTCCAATAAAATACATATTATAGTCAGGGAGCCCTAGAACAAATTTTTTTTTGATTACTAACAAGCTAATTTTTTATGAGCTGCTTCATTTTGACAAAATCTTGAAAGTGGTAGCTAACAGAGATAGAAAGGATTTCATACTTTGATTTGATGGTCCTTAAATATGGATTGTTCTATTTGTAGGACAATGTTACTACGGTGTTATAACTATTAACCTACCAATATACAAAAAATCTGCTAATTAGGGTTCCGTTTTACAGTACCGTAGTCAACCAAGTTTTGTTGATTACAGAACCCTAACCAACAGATTTTTTGTATATTGGTAGGTTAATAGTTATATAATTTAATAATTTTTAGGTTAATAGTTATCTACACTAATATTATAAAGAGGAAAACTTTGTTTGTTTGTTTAATTGTAATGAATAGGCTCAAAAACTACTGGACGGATTTCAAAAATTCTTTCACCATTCGAAAGCTACATTATCCACGAGTAACATAGGATAAATATTATTTTGGAAAAAAATGAGGTTCCGTAAGATATTTGGGTTTTTCTGACACAAGGTGTAAAAAATCAACCAGAAAAGTTACTTATTTTGCGTACGCTGCCTAAACCATAAAAGATAGAACCATTTAATTATAGATCTTATAAATATCTACAAAAAAGTCCGCGACACACTACATCTATCTATGTCGAGTGAGGCACAACAACCATTTTTTATTTAAAAATCTTGAATTTTTTTGGACTACATTTAAACGCGTTTATTTTACTCACGTAATTAATCCTTATCAAAATAAATTATTTCATCACTAAGTAGAGTTTATATAGATAATATTTGGTCTTTGAATGATTAAAATTGGACGTTTGGTTTTGAAGTTATGGCGAAATTAAAATATTACGATTTCTGCTACACGGCCCGTTGCGAAGTGGGCGTCACCAAGGCGGGGGTGCGCGTGCGGGAGGGGAGTTTAGAGCTATGACTGCTATGAGTAAGGTACTTTGATACCTTATTAATAATAATACTTCTTAACGCGAGCGAAGCCGCGGGTGCAAAAGCTAGTATATTATAATATAATTATATGTTAGATAGGTAAGGGCGCCATGAGGTGGGTGAGTTGCGAGCGAAGAGACGTCCTATTCACGCACAATCTATTCAACACTGTGGTTTTAAACACGTTTAAAACAGTGTAGCTGGCAACGCGCAAGTCCGTTTTTGTTGTTTCAAACCGTGTATCAAGCGCTTTAAACTTGAAAATTTAAATATGTAGCGGCTGCTCGATTTGAAAAACGATGCAACATTGAGCAAGATGGCGGCTTGAAATTTTTCTAAGTATTTTGCAGCGAGATCACGTGACCGTCGAAAGCTGGGAGCAGTCAGGTAACGGATAGCGACATCTAGCGGCAGTTCGCGAAAACACAACGGTGTTCTTCCATGAAGGACCTCGGACGTTAACGGAACATATAATACAAGGAGTTTCATCGGTGATATTAAATAGTGATACATTCTAAAAACCGTCCAGTATTCTGCTAATTGCCAGTTTAAGAAAAGCATGATAAACAAAAACAGATCAACTTGATATATTATATGACTTGATATATAGACTTATGATATACACTGAGTAAATATAATCTTATTAGTAAGAGGAATTATTATAATTATAATATTATAACAATATTAACTGAAACGTACGTGTAGCCGATGTCTTTGTCTATGCGCGGGCGCAGGGCTGGAGGGGGTGGATCCCAGCGCCTCCTTGGCGAGGGGGCGGGACCCGATCACGTGGGATATACAGTTGTCCATCAGGTGCTTCATTTCCTATTGACATAATATTCAACAATTATGATTCATCAAATTAACATAAGTTAATACTTAACTTGAAGTAATGGTATATGGCTACCTCAAACTCTTCATCTGTCAAGTGTTTTGTGTTACAGGGATCGCAGGCTAGCATCAGAAATTCTAATCCTTGACTTGCCCATCTGTAAAAAATATTATATTGACATTAATTATAATAGTACAAGGTTATTTTTTTAAGTGTATTTTGTCCGTCTCACAACAGAATATAAAAAAATGAGCGAATAAAAAGAAGATATACATTTAGTAATTTACATTATATTACATTTTAATTGGGACGACCGTTTACAATGCAATGTAATGTTAATTCGTGCGTATAATAGAGACACGTCACGAGAGGTGACTTTACAATTTTTTACGAGTTATGCGATCAGATATAAGATTGTAGTAATATATAGGTAAGTTGTTTAAAACACATACCGTGGCCTCAGACCTCGACCTCTCTCGCACCGTTCTACGACGAACTGCATCCAACATTTAGCGAACGCGATCGTCGCTCGCGCAACGCGTTTTGCCCACTCCGCCTCCTCAGCTGACTTCTGCACTTGCTCGGGTAGTATTGCATTCAACGTGTTCACGCCAGCTTGAGATCCAGTGAGGAGGAGCGCTAAGTCGTGGTGACTCTGAAAAAAGGATTGAATATAACATTTATACAGACCGTCCGAAAATTTTACTTGGGAGTTTTGGTGAGTCCTTTAAATGTAGTTGACATAATAGTTAAAAGTAAAACAAAACTGACTGGTATATAATAAGTTACGAGAAATTGAAAAGTTATGTAGGAAAGAGCAAGACGAATAAATAGAGAATAATTAACTTTGTGTCGTGTTCTAAAATCTCCAAATGTTGCGAGAGCACGTCCGCATCGCATGCGACAATGTCACGCAGTCACAGACATGGAAAAAGGGTTAGAAAGAGATAAAATAGCGCAGAAAAACGCTCACAGAATTAGCGTTGAATTTATCGTTCGGCAGTTGCGAGCGCACGCACGCCTCGACCTCATCGCCGATGCTCTCTGAGCGCATAAGACGCGCACGCGCCGCCACGTTGCGTGCGGACTTCGGCACGAAGCTCGGACTTGCCGGCGTATCGTTTATAAATCGCTGGAGCTCCCTGTGCACCTATAATGAAAGAAGTTTGTGAACGGTAATGCTTATTATGTTATGGTATATAAGCTGTAACAATACTAATACATAATATATTTTTAATATTATGTGCAATATATTATTATTATAAGAAACATGCGATGAAACTATTGATTTTTTTACTGACAAATAATACGAACATAAAAAGCGTTAAACTATCAAGCCAATTCTAATAACATTCATAACATTTTTAGCATTATAATATTCGACGTCATAAGAACTTGTTCGAACATCAGAACGCAAAAACATGTAAAGCTTCGTCCACATTTGTATCATTTGCGCGATCAGATCTACGATTAGATCTCCGTCGCGATCATCGCGCCGTATCAAGTATGCGTATCATAGTGTGGACGCCTATTTTTGTCATCGCGTATCATCTCGCCGATCCTCGTATCGATCTAGTGATTCATTCAGTCAAAAACTCCCAGAGTGCAGATATCTCTAGTCTTAGTCCTAACGATGGATGGGATTTCTCCATAATCCATAAGTATTTCTGAATGATGGTCGGTCGGGTCGGGATTTCCCTATATATAAAGTGTTGCCCTAGACATTGTTGAAAAAATTTTTTTCGACAAATATGCTAAAATAATGCAATATGCTAAGTTCCAAATTCACATGCTAAATAAGGTGAAAATATTCCAAATTTAGCATTAAAAATGCCAAAACGGCAACACTATAATTATTTTGATGATCGGGGGAAACCGCCTCGATCACGTGACATAGCCGTATCATGACACCGTATCAAAATGCGTCCACAGATCATTCTGCCGATCATGATACGCGTATCAGATACGTGGTTAATAACGATCGGGGCGTATCATGATACGCGTATCATTTTGATACGCTTCGATGATACGCGACGGAGATCTGATCGGAGATCTGATCGCGCAAGTGATACAAATGTAGACGCACCTTTACACGATGGCATGACACAAAGAAAAAATATAGACATTACCTACACCGACCGATGAAGAAGAACTTCGAAATTGCCAGAACAATACACAACACAACATTATATATACGGCACGGACACACAAATAGGCAACAAATATGTAAGAAAGAGACGGCACGAACGCACAAACGAGACGCATATATACCATGGGATTAAAGGACTCGTGCAAGACTACGGTGCCGGGACGACGGGGGCGCGGCGCGGCGGTGGGGCGGGGCGGCTGCAGCGACGCCGGCCGGCCCCGCCCACTCTTGCGCGGCACGTACGTGAATCGGTGCAACTCCATGTGCAGCTGCGGAGCATGCGAGCGTCACGTGATACTATGTGTTTATATTTTTTTTAATACAGAAAAAATACACTTGGAAACTATCGATTTGTAAATGAAAAATTTGTGGACATGATATTTGCACGAGATCATTCAAATGCCATTTTTTAAATTTTACACTATTTTGCTGCACCATCATTCATCAGTGACAGTTCGCATATTTTTAGCGATATATTGTGCTGTTATTGAGACATATCGCAGCCAACTGTTTAAAGCCGTTCAATCAAACAGCTAGCCCTTTGACTGAACAACGCCATTCAATCACACGGCCATACGTCGTTTAGCCGACTTGTTGACTGCAACGTTCAACACTACAGCTAGACGACGTTTAGCCAACTGGTTAAATGGCAAGTTAACTAAGGTGACCATTAGTTTAGTATGTAGTTTGAAAGAATAGGAAAACTTTTTGTAATTTCTTGGAAGATTATTCTATTGCAATAAATACCTTGGTGATGCATTTCATAATCCCGTAATTTCTCATGTCTCAGAAACTATGGATTCTGTCTCTTTAATAACACTTGTAACGTATATTTACTAATATCTTTCCGAAAAATATCATGAAACAACCACAAACACCGGCTAGTTGATGCCATATTGTAAACAAAACGCACCTAACGCCGCAGTGGTGAGCGCTGAACTAATTAAATTAGACGGCGGCTATTGAATCAGCTGTAGTGTTGAACGTTTTGAGCGACTCGAATATTCAATTAAAAAGCTAGACGTGTGGTTGAATGGCGTTGTTCAATCAAAGGGCTAGCTGTTTGATTGAACGGCTATTTTAACCAGTTGGCTGCGGCATTATTGTGCTGTTGTTGTATGTTAGATAAAGTGCTTAGTGAGTGAGATGAAGTTGTATTCTAAATGTGATAGATATATAGTAAGATGTTAATAAGGTATATTAAAACTAGTATCATGCATAATAATATTATTAGTTCTAATATACTTACCACTCCGAGATTTATAATTCTTAGGGCCTTTCATTACTTCCTGATAAAGTGCCGGATAGGCTATCCACAACTTATCTGACAGATACTCCATATCTGTCAGATAAGTTGTGGAAAGCCTGTCCGGCACTTATCAGGAAGTGGTGAAACAGGCCCGAAGTCTTACCTCGAAGCCCAACTTGTAAGCCTGCAGCAGCATCTCCCTGGAGCGCTGGTTCAGCGCAGCAGCAGGATCTCTGGTGACGTCCAGCGTCTGAGGCATACGGCTGTGCTCGAATATCTTCTCTGTTTGCTTGACTAGGGTCGACCGGAGCGCCATTAGGCTTTCCTAAAAGGAGTATTGGATTATAATTTGAATTAGGTTAGGTTAAAGGAATCTTAAGAAAACTTAAAGGATACTATTTATAGAATATAATGACCCTTACAAAGTAAATTAAAACCCTCTTAACATAAGTGATAATAATATTTACGCATCGTCATCATATTTTTTCAAAGTTCCGCTGAACTTGTCTTTCATGTGGCTTTTTCAATATTTTCAATATGCCAGATAAATACAAGGAGAGCTTATATATAGTTATTTGCTGTGTTAATATTTTTATTCGTGAGGGAGTTTGTATGAGGCATAGACCGCCCGGCGTAACAACACAGCAGCGAAGCAACGCGACGGGTCACGGACCACGGTTTAGTGTTTTTTTTTCATTACGCACAAGTGGATTCAATCACCGCGGCTTATTAGTTCTATTGATTGTATCGCGTCTGCTTTGACTGCCGCTAAGTGCAGTTTTACCTTAGCTCTTTCAGTGTTGCTACTTTTACAGTAAACTCTAAGGGACACATACACTTCTTAATTATCACTTTTATTTGTTACATCCTATAGCCATAATTAATATAAATGCGAAAGTATGTCTGTCTGTCTCTTACCTCTTCACGCCCAAACCACTCACTGATTTTGCTGAAATTTCGTATGGAGATACCTCGAGTCCCAGAAAAGGACATATTATGATACTTTTTATCTCGGAAAAATGTACGGTTTCTGTGCGATAAACGAATTTCGGCGCAACGGAGTTTTGGGCGTCATCTAGTTACTACAAATTATAAAACAAAGTCGTTTTTTTTTACTCATGTACACTGGAGGAAGTTGATTCCTATGCAGGTAGCGGGTCATCTTAAACTGGTCAGTTATATTGGTCGGGAAAAAGAAAAGGACAGAATCGTATTTCTATCATAAAGTTAATATATCTAGCGGAGCGCGCATTCCGCTAGGTATATTAACTTTATGATTTCTATATTTCCATCTTGATCATCTTGTGTTTGCCAAAATATCAACATAGAGATCTCCTTAGCAACGATAGGTTTATTGGTCACTATCTGTCGGCTATGCTCGTTCACGATAAAATCGTATTTTTATTGGTCCCATTGCTTTTGACAAATAATCTACTTAGCAACCGCCCTAGCAACAAAAGTATTTACTTACATTTTGAAGTTTTTGACACGATCATCTTCAAAGATGTTTTTCAAATATTCGGACTTAATATATTTCATTTCTTATTTGGCTTATTTTAGCAAGTAAAATGTGTTTATTGAAACATTGTAATCCATCCGACATGTGCTACAAAAACAATGGACTTATTAACAGCAAATCGTTGAGCAGATCAAACCATCCTAATTCTACTCCTAATATCTTAGTCAAATATTATGACTTGGTTAGTTGGAAAAGGCTACCCAGAAGCATTAAGTAACACTTATGTTTTTGAATTATATTCACATTGCTGATCATTATAACAACCCAGAGTTCATAATAATACATCAAGAAGAATAAGAGTTCATAATAATTTTATAAGTTTTATGATATTGTTTTAACGCTCAAATAAAATATTATCACGATATTAAACTTGTGTTGTGATTTTTATAAAAGGTTCTTGTAGATTAGGAAGATGTTAATAGACTTTAGAGCGTTTTTACATTACGCAAAACATAAAAATGAATAGTAGTACAGATTCCCTAGAACATTGATTACTATCAAGCAAATTTTTTGTGAGTAGCTTTATTTTGTTAAGACCAAGAAGTTATATAGTATAATATAAGACGAACACCAATTTCCTGTGCGAAAATTCTCGAAAGTTAATACATATTTCGATTTGATGCCAGTCCTAAAATATGGATTGTTCTATATTTTGTAGGAAAATGTTACTGTTAAATTTTATACAAGCTATTAACCTATCAGTATACAAAAAATCTGCTGGTTAGGGTTCCGTTTTAGGGTTCCATAGTCAACGAGGACTTGTTAATTACAGAACCCTAAAAGGGGTGACAGACGTGCGTAGAAGTACGCGGACTTATCGCTCGACGATCTTTTTCGCCTGTGTGTCACCTTAAAAGTACGCGTTTTTAAGGCGAAAAAGATCGTCGAGCCAAAAAACAATATAAAGGTGAGCGCACATTTATCAGCAACGTACGTGCTGCACGCGCCACATTTTAAAATTCGTTGTATGAAATGATGTGAAACCTCGCACATTCATCCGCAGTCCGCACCGTACGCGCCGCATTCGTGTATTTATGCGGTTAAAATTCGTTGTATGAAATGATGTGAAACCTCGCACATTCATCCGCAGCCTTACGCGCCACATTTCGTGTAGTGTGCGGGTGAATGTGCGAGGTTTACAACAAACGAGGCCATACAACGAATTTTAAGATGCGGCGCGTACTTAGCTAACAAATGTGCGACCACCTATAGAAATTTATAGGTAGGTATCTGAGCTCAAATTACGACAATATTATTTTATGACTACTATAGCGTCACTTGGGTTTTAATCGCCTACTATGTGTCTGAAAAACTCATATTATAATGGTACCAAAAATTTAGTCAGCGCTTAGATTTTAAGTGACGTATTATCATATTTTATAATTAAAAATTTAAACACCGATTTCAAAATCGACCACTACTGAGAGCAGTGTAGCCATAAACATTATTTTTCAGATCTCGTGGACCTTAGACTTCTGATAGAGTTGTTCCATTGGGGCAAACACATAAAAATATGTAGGTAATACCTGTCCTTACTTCGGAAATACCTATACCATGTAAGCACAATATAGATATTATATTAATTTCACCAGTTTGACTGCAATGCGACGTTGCCAGTTCGAACACATGTACCGTGCGAAAAGGCAACAGCGTACGTATGTAACATATGAAAATGACTGAATATCAAATAAAATGCTACTTTATGACCGATGCTATAGGTTTCATTTTGCTCTTTTCAAAGTAGCAGCGGTATGGGTCGCTAGACCAATGTCGTTAAAAATGAAACCTATACGGTATGTTATAAAGTCGCATTGTATTTGATTTTTTTGGTCGCGGCCGCTTGCGACAAGAATCAGAAAGTCATCTTGGCTTGATTTATATAAGTACGCCCGATCGCGCGGTTTTGTGGCTACACCGCGAAAGAAGCAAAATATCCGCGCAACCATTTGCGTATATTGGCTTGCAATGTAGCAATATCGATATAGCTGCTAAACCGCGAGTTCGGGCGGACGCAAATTTTAAAATGACTGGTTAAAATATAAACAAAACGATAAAAGTATTATCATAATACATATTTATTTGGATATAAATAAACATACTTAATTTAAAAAATGTTATGTCCTTGGCGAACTGCAACGTGAATTAACCCAACAGAATTCGGTATCCTTTTTCCACTCTTTACAGTTTAAGGCATTTTAGAGTTCTTCATTTTGAAGCGAACTGAATTTATTATAATATTATTGTAGCCGCCGAATTCATCATTCAGTGAATATATTGCGTTGAGACTTCATGCATACCTAAACAAATAATTTATCACGAATAGCACTTTCGGACTTTCATGTTTTGCACAAAACACATAGCACATGTTGAAAAATTTCTGAAAATGTGCCTGACCATAAAACTATTATATTTTAATATGCGATACACACGCGATTAACTTTATGTTTATAATCATTAATTTTTTTGACCATACTGATTATATTCTCTTTGTTCTTGACAAAATGTAAATAACTTCGTTGCTAAGGTGGTTGCTATGTTTTTAGCAAACACGAAATAACCAAGATGGATATATAATTCTGTTATACTCTCTTTGCCGATCAACCGGCCCAAACTAAAAAACCTGCCACCTGCATGGGAATCAACTTCCTCGAGTGTACCTTTGTTCCCTTTAATCTTTAAAACTACGCAACGGATTTTGATGCGGTTTTCTTTAATAGATAGAGTGATTCAAGAGGAAGGTTTATAAGACGTGAATAACATTCATTAAATAGTGGAGAAATACTGTTATTGTTGGAGTTTCTAATGTGATGCCGTAAATAATTACATTTTCTTCTGCTTACATTGCAAACGCAGGCTGAAACCTACATAATTTATCAAAATAATGTACTGAGTATTGTACACTATGAAAAGGTCTACAGAAAACTCCGCGATGGTATATGTCTATCTCTTATGGATATCCCACAATAACAGTTTTTTGTCATTTACTTTTAACGACAAATAATGGCTAATTTTCGAAGCGATTTTAACCAATACTGCATTAATCCTTATTCAATTAAACACTTTTAAATACATTGTTGATTTAATATAGATCTATATGGCCCTTTACAGCATATGATTTAAATGAATATTTTCGAAGATATTACATATTTAAAAATCGCGAGACGTCGCTTTTGCGGCGGTACCGGCCAGTGTGGGCCACGGGTAGTAATAATGAATATAAATCAAAACTGCTGAATCGATTTTAATCATTTTTATATATTTTATACCCGTGCGAAGCCTGGGCGGGTCGCTAGTAAACTATAAAAACACGAAACTCACAAACAGCCGTTTAGAGTGCGCGCGCTGCGGCAGGCGGGCGGCGAGCACGCGCGCCCACTGCGCCGCCTGCAGCGTGCTCTCTCGCTCGCTCATATAGATGTCCTGCGCCTCGCGACACAGCGCGTACACTATGTACCTGTCCAGTAAACTAGTACAATTATTTTTTTTAACAACTAACAGGCCCGACAGACGTCGTTCCGTCACTCCATACGCCATTTGAAATATATGGTATACTTCAAATGGCGTAACCCCTTTTGTCAATTTAAATGTTTAGTTCTATATAATGGTAAAGTACTCTTAAATTTTCTATTTTTCCACAAGAGCGTTTAAAAAAACACTATGTAGAGACGTAATAATATTATGTTTTATCCTAGTCTATCAAGCGACTTTTCCAACTTAAGAGACAAGGACAAAACACACACAATCTGTCAAAACATTCAAGTATGAAGGTTCACTTTAATTAAATGTAAAAATGAAAGCAAATTCTACTGTAACTAATAATAGTTAGTTACCTATCTTCTTCCTCGTCAATTTCGCCATTCGCTTTTTCTATAACTTTCTCGAACTTTTCGTTGAATATTTTCAGTTGACGGTCTATTTGATTGCAGGCTATGTCACTGTAAGAGATACACAAAAACTTATTAGTAAAAAAATGTAACCTAAACAGTAATTACCATCAATATAATCGAAAAAATAGGGATCAAACGTTATTACTTTGTAATTTAAATTAACAAAATATATTCTTGAGAATGTTTTGTTATATTAAATCAATTTAATCCTAAAATCAAATTAATCCTCATACCATGATATTATCGCTGATGACAACAAAGTAGGAGTAAATATTTTTCGCATGCATTAGTGTCGAAATGTTTTCGCGGGAGGTCAAAGTGTGACAAATTAGCAGCATGTAACGTCGATATAATATTATGTAAGTACTATCAGAGAAGTTGATTCCTAGGCAGATAGCGGACTTAAGTACTCGTAATTTGGTCGCGTTAAGTCAAACCCATCCGACCGATAACAGCTAACATTGAATTGACATAAGTTGACCACATGACGTAGATCCGTCAACTGCCTAGGAATCAATTTCCTCGATGGTACATTAGTAAGTTTGAACTTAAACATGAACTCACACAAACGCCTGATCCGCGTGTTTGGATGTGGCGGGCACGCGCGAGGACAGGCGCGCTGCGAACGCCAGCTCGGGCGCCAGCCGCGCGCGCGACAGCGTCTCCGTCTCCGATATCTTGCGCAGGTACGACAGGTATCTCTGAAAAGATAATTCATTACTTCCACTTTTATTTCACTCAAAATCACTTTAGGATAGTAGGCTATACTCGAGTGTAATAGGTGGTAGACTTAAGGTACAGTTGAAGTTAAGGTATCGATACTAGCATACTCAATAAGCAAACCTGTTCACACGCGGTAAAAGCACGCCCCCTTCCACCCGCGCTGCCGGTAGGATGCGCAAAAATCGAACGAGCATCGATTTATGATTTGAGCAAACACGAAAAGAGCATGCTCATCATTAGCGATGTTTTGACACACATACTACTAAGTAGCAATTACTTAATAGTGGAATGCTTTCGTGCTGGTAATGACCATATTATGTAACTGAACCTTTATAGTGGGCGATAAAGGTCACAGCACACATATCAACTCGGAAAGGGATCGTCACCGTATCGCCTTTCGTCTCGCCGTCAACCAGGCGTCAACCTAACGTATGCACGTAACCAAAGCGTATCAGTAGCGCCTGCACGTCAACTCGGCTACGGCTAGGTGACGCCTCGCTTACGGCTCGGGGAAGGGGAATGGGGCAAGGGTGGACGAAGAAACGTAAGCTTGAGTACGGAGAGACGTAAGCACGGGACGACGAGCCGTAAGCGGGGGGACGACGAGCCGTAAGCGGGTGGACGACGAGCCGTAAGCGGGGGGACTGCTAGTTGACCACGCGCCGCATCCCGGTTCGGAGCCTGTTCCGAGGCGAAGCGATTTCGTTACGGTTCCGCTTAGTGTGCGTTGCAGTAGGGAGTTTCATACAAACAATATTGAACGGCTCGAGGCAATACGGTGCCGATCCCTTTCCGAGTTGATATGTGTGCTGTGACCTTTAGACTGCTCACCTTTATAATACTGCAAGGTCATAGTATGAAGTATCAAACATCACCGGTATGGTTGATTGACAATACCGTACCGGTCTCCACAGTCGCGTCAAACGTCTGCAGCAGCAGTTGTAGTTCGCGCGCAATGTACTCGACAGTACCCGTTCTTTGTCTACTTGTGTATTCAACGGTACCTGCACAGCGGTCTCCACAGTCGCATCAAAAGTCTGCGGCTGTAGGTTGCATATTCATCATACAATATCCTCGATAGTACTACTTGAGTGTTCGATAGTACTCATCTATTTGTGTACTCGACAGTACCCGTTGTTTACCTACTTGCGTACACAGTACCTGTACAGCGGTATCCACAGTCGCGTCAAACGTCTGCAGCAGCAGCTGTAGGTCGCGGACCGGCGGGCGCGCGGTGTGGGCGGCGACGCCACGCAGCGCCATCGTGACGTCACCCGCGAACGCTGCGCGAACCTCCGTCGCGAAGTCCAAGCCCTCTTTTAGCTCGTGGATTAACTGAAAGGGGTAAACATATTTTGTTGTACAGTCGATGATATTACTTGTTTATGGTGAACTTATTGGTAATTATAGCCGTTTTTCATAATATTATATTATATCACGTACATAAAAAGAAGAGTTAATTATCGTTGGCAGATTAGTAACTTAATACACGTTAATTTTTGCCTACTTATGAATCGGCACTTACAATATAATTTTAGTATCTTTGTTGTGTATTTTCATAGCATCACAATTTTGACAATATTAAACCTGACGCCTTAGTCTCCGATTGGGTTATCAGGATTTCGTCACTGCTAACTTTATACTGAGCGACAAACACAAAACATCAGTATAAGTTATCAACCGTTCATATACAGTTATGTGGGTCCCAAATATTACAGTATAGCCAATAGCCATTTTTCAACACTGGTAGCTCACCTGTTTGATGGTCAAGCAGGAGGGATGCTCGGGGCTGCCCTCCATCCGGAGCGAGAGGTAGTCGTGTACCGCCTCCATGCAGATGCAGTTCAGCAGCAGGAAATGGTTGCGGTAAGATGGCAGCCGCATCGACTGCGTCTCCTCGGACCAGCACCCGTATCTGGAAATCACTGGTATATTATACGGGATAATAGTAATGGAATAAAATGAAAAAGTTTATTTAATCAAGTAACATAGACTCACTTTTTAGTAAAGGCTTATAAATTATGTTAGTAACAGCATCTTTTAGGTTTAAATAAATAATATAATGACTAGATTATGCATCACCTCTACTTCATGTCTTTAGATATGGCGCAGCAGTGACGCATCGATTTAAAATATTTTTATTAAGGGGGCGACTAACCCTAAATTGTCGATTGTATAATTCATTTTTATAAGTACTTGAAAAAAGCTCCGAATTGTTTCATTTTCTAAACATAGATACTACATTATATTTCCAAGAATTTGATCTGAGCGAAAACACGATATCTTAAAATTTTACCGATAGAAAAAAATCACAAACAGTTTTACGTGAGCGATCATAACGGACGCGCGTGTATCACTCCGCTTACCGTGTAGTAGGCATTCGCGACCGGACTTGTTTACGTTCACAGTGATAAGGAATATACGAGTACTTTAGTGAATAGGGTATCTCCTGGAAACAGGAGACCCTTTAAAAATTTCAATAAACCCCAAGTTATGTGCCAACCCAACGTCTCAAATTAACCCTCAGTTACCTACTAACCCAATGTCTCAAACAAATACAATGTCTCAGTTACCTACTAGTCAATCTACAAGTTACGCGAACGTGACGTCATCTACCTATTACCCCAAGAAGAATCAAGCGATAATATTGGATTCAATAGAAGGAATTCCATTAAGAGAATACATTGTTGCCTTAGCTACGATAGTTCCGTCGACGGCTATCAGATTTGTATCCCGTATTTCAAATGCGCGAGTATGTGTATACTTGGACAGTAAGAAAACAGCGGATAATTTGATTGATAATAATAAAAGAATCAATGTTCAAAACAACTACCTCGAAATTAAACCTTTCATAACCAGAAACAAAAGAATAGTCTTATCCAACGTATGTCCGGTTATACCAAACTCGTTAATAGAACAAAAATTCGCAGAACTAAATATTAAAATTATGTCTCAAATAACATTTATGAAAATTGGAGCAACCGAGCCTGGGTTTTCTCATATTTTAAGCTTCAGGAGACAGCTTTATATCAGCAACGAGGATGAAATTTTGCTTCCCGAATCAATCCAGATCGCGTTTGAAGGGACTAATTACTGGATATATATATCTACTGATTCATTGAAACGTTTTACTTGTAACGCCTTGGGTCATATAGCTAAGAACTGTAAGCAAAGTCTTACTATTTCTCAAACTATTGAAACCGAATCGCCCCTTGTCGTCGAAGACAATACCAATGATGACATTACGAACCCCGCCACAGTTTTGCCTACTGCCCTGGATACTCCAAACCCGCAGTTTCAAGACCACCAAAAGGGAATAAAAAGAATTCATTCGGCTACCGCTAGCGAGACATCGAATATAGAAGTTCCTAAGAATGACAAGAGAGAAGAAGACAGTGAAATCATGGATGAAACTGACGAATCCAGTAGCAATATGTCTATTGAGGAAGGAAAAACTAAAATCAAGAAGAAGATAAAAAGAAGTGATTCAAGAACGGACAAGGAAGTATGGAGAACTATTGAAAGCTGTATAAATGAACTGAACAAGGATAAGGACTTTCCGATTAATTTAGACCAATTTATTAGCCTACTTGATAATTCACGTGGTAAATTGCATATAAAAGAAATAGTTGGTTCTTATACTGATAATGTTAAGGATTTAATCAAAATGTGTAATTTACTTCATTGTAAAATGAACAAAGGTCTTAAAAATAGATGTTCAAGACTAACTAGGAAATTACATGAATTGTTACGGGAATCAACCATCGAAAAATAAGTATTATTTACATATACATACGTTTATTTATATATATTTTTTTTGTGTACAACTTTTATTGTTTTGTTATATTTATTCTATTATGGACATATTACAATGGAATGTAAACGGATACTTCAGACGATTAGAACATATCAAGTTGTTAATAAGTCGTGTAAATCCTACTTGCATCTGTTTACAAGAAACTAACTTCAGTAATCATTGTGCGTCTCTTCAAGGATATCATGGTTTTTTCAGGAACAGAACATCGGGTAATAGAGCGAGTGGTGGTGTTGCTATATTTGTTAAGCCACACACAATCGCGGAAGAAATACAATTAACAACAAATTTCGAAGCTATAGCTATAAAAGTTAAGGTACCTTTATCCCTTACAATATGCAATGTTTATCTCCCTAATAGTCAACAACTTAACTTACATGAATTAAATGTATTGATAAGACAACTTCCGATTCCATTTATATTATTAGGCGATTTTAATTCACATCATTTTTATTGGGGTTCTCAAAAATGTGATACTAGGGGTAGGATAATAGCACAATGGATTGATGATAATGACAACATGTTTTTATTGAATAATGGACAGCCTACACATTTTGATAGTAACACAGGTCGCACTAGTATTATAGATTTAGCGGTAGCTTCACAAAGTATAGTATCATATTTTGATTGGAACGCTATTGACGAGCTATATGACAGCGACCACTTTCCAATTTTGATTAGATCTCGTACGTCAGACTTAGATTACGTGAAATGCCCCAAAAAATGGAAGTTTGATAGATCTAACTGGGAAAAATTTCAAGATGAGATTAATAAAAGCATAAATAAATTACCGTCCTCAAATGAATTCAATAATAATTCAATTAATAATATCATAGATAATTTTACAAACTTAATACTAGAATCAGCTGATAAATCGATACCTAAAACATCTGGAATTATAAAGAAAAATAATCTCCCCTGGTGGAACGAAGAATGTAAAAAAGCAGTAAAAGATTATAAAAAAGCATTCAGAAAATTTAAAAAACATGCTCATAATTTAGATAACAACATTACATACAAAATAGACTATAAGAAAAAAAGATCACAGTGTCGAAGAATTCTTAAAGAAACTAAGAAAAAATATTGGGAAAATTGGGTTTCATCGATTACCCCAAAAACCTCAATAAATGATATATGGAAGAAAATTCATTGCTTGGATAAAAATAAAAAAAGAATAAATACAATTACAGTAGAAAAAGAAAATGGTAGTTTCGCGTCAAGTCCCACTGAAGTGTCAGATCTATTAGCTAGAACCTTTTCTAGTAATTCATGCTGTAATAATTACGACAAAAATTTTATTACTTACAAAAATAGTCAAGAATCGTTATTTAACTTTAATACTTCGGATAACCTAAACCCAATTAATAGGGAGATATATTTACATGAACTGTTAACGGTACTCTCCAAGGTTGGTAATTCTAGTCCAGGCCCAGATAATTTACCCAACACTATAATAAAACATTTACCAAATAGTGGAATTCAATATTTATTACAAATCTATAATCATATATGGACAAAACAAGTGTTTCCAGATAATTGGAGAGAAGCTGTTGTTATTCCGATACTGAAGCCTGGTAAAATACCGACTTCAACACTAAACTATAGACCTATTTCATTAACATGCAATTTATGTAAGATTTTGGAAAAAAATATTAGTAAAAGGTTAAGGTGGTATCTAGAAATTAACAACTACTTATCTCAATATCAGTACGGTTTTAGACAGTATCGATCAACATATGACCATTTAATTAATTTAGAATCTGAAACATTAGATAATTTTGTAAATGACAACTATACTATTATTATAGCTTTAGATATAGAAAAGGCCTATGAAATGGTCTGGAACCAGAGAATATTAAAATTACTGAATGATATGGGAATAAAAGGAAATATGTTAGCTTTTATCAAAAACTTTCTTCGCGACAGAAAAATTAGAGTCAGGCTAAATGAAATTTTATCTGATCCCCAAATGTTAGAAAACGGTTTACCTCAGGGATCTGTATTAAGTGTTATTCTATTTTTGATCGCAATTAACGACGTTCTTTCTTGTTTAGTTAGACCGGTAAAAGGTTTTCTATTTGCGGATGACCTAACAATTACCTGTAGTGGTCGATCTCTAGAACCAATCATAAAACTTCTTCAAAATGTATTAAATAGGCTACAAGAATGGGCTATGAAAACAGGATTCAAATTTTCAAAAACTAAAACGGAATTTCTAATAGTAAGCAAAAAGAGGAATAAAACAAGGAACATAAATTTAACATTAAATGGATTTAAAATTAAAGAAGTTAAAAACCTGAAAATTTTGGGACTAACTTTTGATAAGAAAATGACATGGATTGATCATATTAATAACTTAAAATCGGAATGTTACAAAAGATTAAATATTTTAAAAGTGCTGTCATCAAAAAAATGGGGAGCTGATAGAAAATGTTTACTACAAGATCATCAATCTATAATCAAACAAAAAATTGATTACGGGTCTATAATATATGATTCCGCTCAAAAACGTGCTTTGCAGTCATTGGAAGCGATTCATAATCAAGGCCTTAGACTAAGTATTGGTGCATTTAAAACAAGTCCAGTTAAAAGTATTTTAGCCGAAGCTGAAGACATGCCACTTGAATTCAGAAGAAAAGAATTAGTTATTATGTTCTCAATGAAAATTTTATCAAGACCTCAAAATCCGACATACAATTACTACGTTAAGTCATCGATCTTAGACTCCCAGTATGAACTTAAACCAAAATTAATACGGCCTTTTCGTATTAGAGCTGCTAAGTATTTGAGTGAGCTTAATATTGATGTCCCACCAATCTATACGGAAACCATATCTCCTCTTAAACCTTGGGATAAGCATGACTTACCAATAAACCTCGAAATGTCAAAATACCAAAAAGAACAAACACCACAGTACATATTATATAAAAATCTATTTCACGAACTTAATAATAAATATATTAATCATATTAAGATTTATACTGACGGTTCGGTTATGAATGAAAGATCTGGATGCGCTGTAGTATTTGATAATGAAATTTACAGATATAGATTGATGGATTTTTTCTCGGTATTAAGTTGTGAAGCAACGGCGATTCTTAGAGCTTTAAAAATAATTAAAAATAGTTCTAATAACCAAAACTACATAATATATACTGATTCAAAGTCATGTTTGACGGCAATAGTTAATGATACTAACAATACCCCTATTATAAAAGAAATAAAATTATTAATTATTTATATTTTAGAAAATAAATATAACTTAGAATTAATATGGATACCAAGTCACCAAGGTATATTCGGCAATGATAAAGCAGATTTAGAAGCTAAACATGCTACAAACGAAAATATTATTTGCGGTTCTATCAGCTCATCCTTGTTTGATTTAAGAAAACATGTAAGATATAAAATTAAAAATTTATGGAATCATAATTGGAAACTAAATAATACAACTAAACTATTATATGTTAGAGACTCAGTTTTTGATAAATCACCAAGTTCATTTACCTGTAGAAATGACCAAACAGTAAGAACTAGACAACGCATCGGTCACACAAACTTAACACATATACATTTAATTACCAAACAAAACGTAAACAAGTGCAAGTGTGGATCTGATTTATCAGTTTTTCATCTACTCATTGAATGTGTAGAATTTATTCTACAAAAGAGATTAAGTAATCTACCTGATAATTTAAAAGAGTGTTTGAATGGTAAAGGCTGTAATTGTACTTTAATATATTTGAAATCGACTAATATGTATAAATGTATTTGAGCTAAAATTATTTGTATTTAAGGTGGTCGTTTAATGACCTTGATGTTGAAAACGACCTTAAATAAATTAATAAAAAAAAAAAATCACAAAGATGCATCTAATTTTCACGAATTTTCATATATTGCCATAACCGTGCATTAAACTCAGTTAATTTTTTTAACACATTGTATAAAATTCTGGCGGATTTTTAAAATGTTGTATATTTATCGAGCTATTAAGAAAAAAGTAACTTGGCGATGATTCCGCGTCGTCCTTTTTCACCTGGCATATGAAAGACGGGCGTGAGTGTGAAGAGAGAAGGACGATGTTTGATTTTTTGCGTTAGTCGCCCTCTTAAGGTGATCGCACATTTATCAGCACGCACGCGCCAAACGCGCCGCATTTTAGAATTCGTTGTATGAAATGATGTGAAACCTCGCACATTCACCCGCACCGTACGCGCCGCATTTCGTGAACTATGCGGTGCGTTCGGCGCGTACGGTGCTAACAATTAATGTGCGATCAGCTTTAATGGTCCATTTCATAAAAATGTCCAGAAACGAGTAGGCGTAAAAAAATTATCCAGTAGTAGCATAGTATGTTTGGGACTTTCATTGATGGTAGCCAGTTGCATGGAAGGTAGGACTTTACAGTACCAAAAAGCGTGCGTCACAGACAAAAATAATTCACTTAAGTACAAGAATATTCTCTTTTAGACTGCTTACAGTAACCCACCTTTTGAACTCGTAAATTTCTCGCCCTTCATCAGTCTTAGCAGATTCTTTCTCCTCGCCGAAAGTGTCCTCATTCAGATCTCCCGCCTGAATCAAATAATAAATAAGTACGAAATAACCTAGCTCACAAAGCAATAGTATTTAAAAAATATGTTATGCAAAGTAAAGTACCTCAGGTTCTTGTAATGTTAGGTTGACACAGTCTAGAAGTTTTTTCCTCATTTTGTTCATGAACAAGAAACATCTTCGTACGTCTTGAGTCTTCAACATGTCAATGTGGTAATCCCTAGAAACAAATGTGTAATTATTATTACTATTATCTTATATTGAAGTGTTATAGAAGCAATTTGTTATTTTAAAACTATGAAACAGTGTTTGGTGCTATGGTGTTTTGACACCTTTATAAACTAAGAATGTCACACTAATATTTTTGTACCCATTCCTTTTATGTCCCGACAGTACACAATAGGCTACTTGACCTATATTCAATTTCATTGAACAAAAGCATATTTCTAGTAGAACTTGGCCTAGGAAACCGTATTTCACCCTTATCATCAAATAAAAGCTTATGATTGATAAATAAAGTCAATTTGATAATATGATTGTATATTTTTTAATTTGTACTGACGAAAACGCTTTTGCGGTACTTCCGATTTGGATGTGACGTCATCACACTAGTAATTTAATATCTTTTATTTATCGCGCTCGTTATACGTAAGTTTATTTGTACATAAATAGTAAGAATAAGCCTAGAAAGATTTGTAAAATATATTTTCTTAAATAATTTAAATAAAACATCGGTTTTACATATTATCTCCATTTATCGTAGTGCGGAAATGAAATGGCCAAAACTTTTATCTAAAAGTTTTCAACATTACAAATGATTTCTAAATTCTTTTCTAATTTTTTGGCACTATTAGACTCGTACGTTTAGCACATAAAAAATTCAATAAAGAAAGTATAAAATACAAAAAATATGACGTCACACTATGGCGGTTAGACCGAATTTAGCCAACGAAATTGTGACAAATGTGCTTACCTGAACAGCGAGACATCAACTCGGCCCAGCAGCCTCAACTCAGTGACGTCAGTGAGCGGGCCGATGTCGAACACGTCGTCCGTGTGCAGCTCCTTCTCGCTGCCCGAGTTGTAGCCTAGAGTAGTCTAGTCTAGCCTAAAGTAGTCCCTTACCTGAACAGCGAGACATCAACTCGACCCAACAGCCTCAACTCAGTGACGTCAGTGAGCGGGCCGATGTCGAACACGTCGTCCGTGTGCACCTCCTTCTCGCTGCCCGAGTTGTAGCCGCTCTCGTTCGTGTCGTACATGCTGAACGCGTCCGACACTACGATGTCCGGCTTCGAGTCTTCGGGGTGCTCTGAAATGATAGACATCATTTCATATACTAAAGGTTTTCATATACTAATGTATATGAAAAACTTTCACCGGCCATCCAGAATGGAGCAAAACGCAGGTAAACGTTAACTGAAGAATTATCATCTCATAGACTTTTTGTAAAGAGAAGGCGTGGTATTTGAATAAATATTATTGATGACCTATTAAAGTAAGTTCCGTCATCAAAAAGAAAGATATTTTGAACGAGGCCCAACTTTGTGTCTACACTTTCACTTGAAACATTGTTATCTGGGCCTTTACACCAAACTTTGGAAGCATTAAACTGCTTATTACTAAATATCTTCTCAAAACTTCTTCTGGTTATGTGATCAAACTTTGCTAATATTTTTTTAAAAGGCTAATGCCATAAATAATAACATTTATGCAAAGTGAAGCCATATTAAACAATACTAACGTAAACATCCTAATTATCGAATAGAGAGATAATTTGAAACATACCTTGTCTTTCCAAACCACTATCCACGACGTCACTATTCTTCCCACCAACCTCTGTTTCCTTGGTATCTTTATGAGTTTTTGATTCGCATGCATCCTCACTTTTATTTTTATTGTCAGTCTCATTTTGACTCTTATTATCACTTTCATTAGGCTCATTTTCGGATATTTTAGTTCCTGCAACTTTATCTACGGGTTCTTTGGGATCATCTCTGCCTTCAGAATGTCCGCTTGTATCGCTGTTGTTAGAATCACTGGTGTTGTTGCTGATTTGGAAGCGAACTTGGCACGGTTTGGGCGGGGTACATACTGACGATTTTCTGAGGGCAAAATATATTAACATTTAATTTTGAAAGTATCGACATGATTCAAGCCCACTTTTTGTACGCCAGAGTGCGTGAAAAATAACATTGATCGTGCAAGTATTGTAGTTAAATAGATAATAAGATATCTGCTGTTATGTAGGACGATAGAAAGCTTGGGATTTGTCTTGCAGTAACACAAAAAGATAATATGCATCTGTTGTGACTGAACTGTGCAGTTTTAACTGTTCTTTTGCGGACTTTACTCACCGACTAACCGAAGACTCCGTGGAGCTGAGGTGGTCGAGCGTGCGGCGGTTCTTGTCGCGTACGGTACGCAACATACAGCGCACCGACAGGATCTTGAGCCGCATGTGGTGCACCGTGTTGTACCATAGACACATGCTCTGTGAAAGATGAAAGATCAACTATGTATATATAGGTGTTAGTAATTATATTTTAGCGCAAGTTCCAAAACTGTAGAACATTATTAAGTAGTTATTGTAGTTACTTATACCATCTGTCATAAATATAAGAAACAAAGGTCGCCGAATCTTAGGTATGCGCTTAAGAGTTCTGAGGCAAAGCCCACAGCGTAAACACGCCTCATAATTCGCAAAAGTCAACGTATATTTTAAATCGACTTCAAAAAAGGAGGAGGCTTCTAAGTTTCAACGTTTATATGTTTTTTAAAAGGTGGTTCGCGGAAAACTTTGTCTCTTATGAACCGATTTCGATATATATATTTTTTTGTTGGCAAAAACACATTCCAAAGGTGGTCCCATAATAAGGAAATACTGTTTAAAGTCGTTGTTTTAGGCCCGAATAATAGTCAGTACTTAAGATGCGACCCGGTCTCAAGACGCGGTTCGGCTCTGTGATTGGTCGAAATTTTGACAGCCAACCAATCATAGAGCCTGAACCGTGTCTTGAGACCGAGATGCATCTTGAGTACTGACTATTTATACGGGCCTTAAAGTCGTCGAAGTTTTTTCCGTTAAAATGATAGAAACTCACCCTCAATCTAGCGTTCAGTCGAGGCGACGACAGCTCGGGATGATCAGCGGACGCCGCGCTACTCGACGGATATAGTTCTATGGCGCCGTCGTACGCACTCAGCAGTTTCAAAATCTGACGCATGGCCACACCCACCGCGCGCGAACACGCCTCGCAGCCGAGCGAGAGACAGAGGACTTCTAGGGATAAAATAGTATATTAATAGTGCTATAGATATATGTATTAAGTTAACATTTTCGTTTCGAATACAGCGTTGGAAAAGTAGTATACGTTTGTTTTGTTCAGGACAATTTTTTTAAAGATTATTCTTAAATGGTCGCTGTTAAGCACTTGTGTACACTCATATTATTTTTTGTAAAATTATGAATGCGGTCTTGCTCTAAATTATCTAAAGAAAATAACGGCATTCATAACTCAATGCGTTTTTTGTGAAATAATACACAAATGCTTTACAGTTTACAGTGTTCAAATATAAAAAAAGTTATAACAATTATTTTACCTCCATTGTCGATATTCTGTTCTTCTGAAGCCGCGTTCACATTTTCCGTAGAGCCGTTAATGACTGACAGCTGGCGAGATCTGTTTCTGCACGTTTCTGTATTTACAAACCTGTAAACGAATTGTAACGTTGTAATGCAATGCGACTCGTTATACACTGTACATTTTTAATTTTCAACTTTGTTTAAGGTCCAAACAATAATTCCAACTTTTAAAATTAAGCTCATTACTTCTGATGTTATTAAACCAGTGGAAGATATATAAAGGATTTATTTTACTGAATAGCGAATACTATATTATAATATTAGTTAAACAAAGCACAGCCACCATTTCTGTCACAGATAATAGAGAGACAATAGACAAAGAGTAAGTACTGCATAGTTGTACCGCAGACAAGAAACTAACTTAATTTATATTAAGTTTTGTATCAGTTCCGACGTATTTTAAGCGTGCAATAGTCTGAAGTTGTATGTGGATTTTCGATTTGGAATTCCGTGAGACTAGCGCAAACGTTCGTTTTTTTTTTTTACTCGCGAACGCATTTTGCACGGCTTGCACTCGAAACGTACGTACAGAAATCGTCTCGTTTGGAAAAAAGCGAACGCGTACGTCACTTAATGAAAAAAAATCTCCTGATTCTATGCATTCTGATTTACGAATACGGAAAACGAATTCGGAAATCGTATACGGAAAACGTGTGTATGTGGCCAGCCCCAGAATCAACAAAATGCCATACTTATAGTCTAGGATCCTCTGTACGATTTGCGGCACGACCTCCCGCTGGGCGCACAGGTAGGCGTCCTGCTGCGCCAGCGTGCGGTCGGAGATCCTCGCCTTCAGCTCCAACCAGATCAGATCTTTCAGCTCGTTCTGCCACACCTGCTCCTCGCGACTTATCTGTAATTGTAGCGTAGTCTCAATAGGTGTCCGTAAAACATGCTAGTTCAACATAGTGTATTTGGTTTTTTAGGGAACAACCCGAGACAACAAAGCCACATCCATGTTTCTGGTTCTATATCTACGTTACTACATGAGTCATGACCGAGGTTTAATTAGCATGTTATGACAATATGGCGTATGTATATTGTGTCGTCACTACACTGTAGTGGCACACACACACATTGTTGAGCATGTCGTCTCGCGTCATGTTGCTTCGCTGCCGCGTAGTGCAGTTTTGCGTTAAGAGGACAGAATTCAATGGCTTCATAATAACCCTGTTACTTGCCATCCTTACAAATATTGTAAATAAAAAAGTGTGTCTGTCTGTCTGTTATTTCTTCGCGCTTAAATGCCAGAGCCGTTTTAAGGCACTTTAAGAGGTGGGAAATGACATCTGAATAGTTTCGGCCGCAAAAATTTTTTTTGGTTTATCTAGTTGGAACTAGCTAATTTTTATTATTATGTCTGTCTCGTTCCTACAATACTCTAGGATCCTATTGCAGGACTTCACCACTCACCGTCCTCCTGCAGCCCTTCTCGATGTTGCCCATGTTGATGAGCATGCTGAATGTGTTGTGGAAGTTGACGCGGCTGGAAGGCGCCTCCTCCTCCTCCTCCCGCGTCTCCACCTCCTCGCACTGCTCCCGGCACTTCAGCTTGGAGGTCAAGGACATGAACCGGCTGCATGACTCCACCTGGTACGACTTCTAGAATTATCTTATATGTTCTACAAGGAAATTTTAATATACTGCGGACTTTAAGATCGCTCGGCAAAAACGGAACGGGAAGCAATGTTCAATTTTGAGGTATCATTGGTGGGGCGAGGAGTAAGTGGGGCGGCGCGCTTGTTATTACGTAAAAATAGCGATCAACAATCCACTAAAGCAATAATCGCGCGATCGATTGCTGGGTATAAAAAACAATGGTATCATGTAAGCGATCGATTGCAATCGTATTGTTTTGGCTGATACGTGATACGAAATTGCGATTTTGGAGGCAATTATCGCGCAATAATTGCTATCGCATTGCTCTCGTAAGATACGTGATACGGCTATACCTAATATAGTTAACATTTTAAAATATTAATTGTTCTGAAATACATAATAATTATATTATGGCAACACACAAAAATTTTATTTATTTAATATGATTTTTTTTGACTGTGAACCAACATAGTCCAAGATGTAATAAGAGTACTAGGCGAGACATGTAGTCTTATTACAACCCATACAATAGGCCCAATCTGAAATTTTATTCCGCTCATCCTGTCTGGCAGGTGACAACGCGTGGTCAAGTTATTAAACTTTGTTGAATGTATGAACGATAACGTTTGTATTTTTAGGAAACTATTTTTATTTAGCTTCTTTATTCATTGAATTTTTTTCTGTTACTTCAATTTTTAGCAACTCACCAGTATCAACATAGCGGCTGATATGGTTGGGCTAACGATAACATTTACAATATTATGTCTAGGAAACTTTTTTGATATTCCTTTTATTTGTCAATTTCCCTTCCTGCTTTTCAGAAAATCCTCAACCCTTTTTAGTAATGGCGCTGAAGTTTCTAAAAATTTTCTAAAATTATACAGCTTTCAGCAACTCACCAGTGTGGGCACAGCAGCTGAGGCGGTGGGGCTGGGCGAGGGGAGGGAGTCAGCCTTGCTCTCTCTGTCCCTCCCTAGCTTCCAGTCTCGCTCTTTGGATCTCCGCAGCTTCAGTGTGGAACGCTTCTTGAGCCGTTCTGGGGAAAATATTCATATTTAAGCCCCTGCTTTCGGTTTTAACATTTATGACTCCGAAATTCATTTATGTGATGTAACTGCAAATTTTCCGCAACAAAAACTTTCGTATGACCTATTCATTTTAAGCGGAAAGAGGTACAAGACTGACAAACAAAATTTCGCATTTATAATATTAGTAAGGATGTTTTAGGCTGCCTTCACATTAAGCCGCAGTACTCGCGACTTAATGTGAAGGCAGCCTTAAAAGCATGATGTTAAAGGTGAGGCCGCACTAGTCGTAACTGCAGCAGAACGACGTGATACTTTGTATGAAGCTGTATGAGCTAAGCCGCACATGCGGCAGAGAAGTCGCGTTGTGTCGTTCGACTGCAGTGCAGTTACGCTATGTACGGTCTAGCCCTTTTTAAAAATTGGTAGAATATTATTTTCACGTTCTACCAATGAAGTTTTGTACGCGATTCCGCGATTTTAGAATGACCATACCCGGTCATTACTTTTTTCAACCCGTCAAGCCCCATTCGGCCCAAGTGGGCCGCGATAACAATAGACTAACAATATATTTCCAAGAATCCGCCATCGAAGGATTAAGGCGGGCTGAAACCCCATTTTGTTATTTCTTGATACTTACCCGATTTACCTAGTTCCAATATAATAACGAAATGTAAAAAAATATGAGATATAGAGCACAATATTTAAAAGGGTTTAAATCAAAAACATTTTAATAAAAAATAATACTTTCGCTCTAATTAATTTACAAACTCACCTCCGACAAAACTCTTTGTCATCGAAATATAAGTATTAACAAGAATAACTTACATTTTTTTAAAATAAATTGTCAATGAATCTATTTTAAAAAGGTCTGAAACGAATAATCTTTTTTCTTAATATTTATTTCGAAAGATAGGTATTGAAAAAAAAAAACACGAAAAATAAAATAGAGAAGATCCGCCCCTCGTAACTTACAATTTTATGCTAAGCTAAAATGAATCTTATTGCGATGCGTACACGCTTGGAATTCGCGTTCGCAAAGTTATCGTTTTGGAATTGAGGTAAGTGCTCTCCTTAATGGGCAAAAACACAAGTATCCAGCCTACGTCTTCCCGTTGCGTCATCTGTCAAGACTGGAACGTCAACTTCTCTTCACATCCGTCCATGGCCATGGAAGCAATAACTATTCTTCTATAAACGTAATAACCTTATCTTTATTTTATATTTTACATCTAACATCTAATACAGTCCACTATGCAAGTTATTTAAAGTAATTAACACAAACAGTTTAAATTCAGAACACCCGATTTTTTTCGTTCTTACCTGGAACAATCGGTGATGACACCGTCTCTAGCACTTTGCCCTCGACCAGCGCACGATGTACGTTTAGACCTGTATCTAGCATGTTTCTGAAAAAAAAAATATTTTACTAAGATATTGAATTGCAATTTGTGCCTCCTGTTTTTAAATCCAATAAAAAAATCCTAAGGCAAATATATATAAATACATCTAACTTTATATTTGGGTATGAATATTATGATGGTACGATTCATGGGTGCCATATTTTATATATGTATGTATAATAATATGGTAAGTACCCAAGAATCGAACATCGAGAATAATGTGTTACAAAATTTATAAAGCATCATATACCTAAACAAAAACTTAGCTATTCTATAGGTTTCAGTACAGGAGAATTAAAATCAGTCAGTAATGTTTTCATGCTTATCTTTATATCGATTAGCAGTGTTTGTTTATGTCGTTTGTGGCAATAAAGAAAGCAAACTTAATATTGCGAAATTGCTTTAATATCTGGAATTCACACGTACTACGTCTAAAGAGCGTGAACTGTAAAATTGTGATATTATTTCTCTTTAGACGCAAGTACAGGATATATCCTGAACTCTACCAGCACGCTCATATGGCCACCATACAAAGAGTTTCTTTCTACGCAAGAAGAGACAAAGTAGCAGACATTTTTCCCCAATGATGAAAAACTCAAAGCAGATATGTTACTACCGCGCGCGTTGTGAAGATTCAAATACGGCCCAATTGGGTCTTCTGTTATTTAGTCTGCATCGAGCGCAGTCACGAACGTGCCGCGTCTTGTCTTACCTAAATAAATTGAAAATGACGTCGTGCGTGTTTCGAAAATGTACCAATTATGACTCAAAAGAAAACAAAACACATGGAATCTCTTACCACATGTCTTGATTGCAATAAATACCTCGATTATTTACATTTTCAATTATTTTTTCGAAGAATCTGGAAAAAATCGAATTTTCGTCATAGCTCAGGCGTAGAAAGAGACAGCGATACGATTCGACGTTTAAAAATAGAACTGTCTCTTTTATGTAAATGGTTTTTCGTATCTTTTGTTTCACTTATCTGTCAAAATTGTCAATGTTTGCAATTTTGAATTTGAAAATTGTTCGGAAGAGATTTAAGCCTGAAAATAGTATGGACGTAACAGATCTGTATAAGTAGAATATCATTGTTTTTCCTAAGACCTGTCAATATTTGTATTCGTCCGCATTTCTACTTAAGTCCAACTAAACCCACAGGCTTGATTTAGCTGTTAGCATTACAGCAGTGCACAGTGGCTGTAGGTGTCAGTTGGAACTTGGAAGAGACTCGGTAGTTTGAAATAATGGCGACTTTACAAATAAGGATAATTATTATCTTAACCTAAAATAAAGTTTAATTTAGGCACATTGTTGAGTTATACAATTAGAATATTTTTAATCATTAATAATATTGAGGTACTTAATGCAATGAAAATTTTATGAGTATCGAGGTTTTATTCAGAAATTGAAATTGGTGTAACAATTATTGATATAACAAAATATTGCAGTTCTAATCTAGGTAAAACCCACTCTAAAATGCTTTAATAATACTCTTTAATAGGGCCGTTTTCAGAATTCGTCTAAATCTTAACTATTTCTGTACATATTATAAGTGACCTTCACTATTTTGAAGTCGGTACTCTTCTTACTTTTTTTTTTTATTTAGACGAATTCTGAAAAAGGCCCTATTAAAGAGTAAGAATTATTTAATACTATTTAGTTCATATTATTATATTTTTACCTTGGAAGTCGGTTTCATTTTTTTGTTAAAATTAAAATTTCACTCTTTTTAGATATTTACTTGAAGTAAAAACATAAGCTGTCAGTACTAGGTAGATAGGATAGGATTTAGGTATGAAACTATTACAACTATTAACTGTACTTAGGCGGTTTTCAAAAATATATTATAATACACTATGTCTTAAAAGCCATAACACTACCCTAAATATGCACTACAGTCCTGTAAATCTAATAAGCACTCAACTGTGATGAAATTGCAACTATAATATGTTATTTATTACTTATTGACAATATAAAATATTATTACTGAATTATGATGAATAGAATTTGCAAAGTAGCATATGCTTTCAGTTCTTAAAATAACGATGAAACCCCCAAACTTCTAAATCATTTATCTTACTTTTTGAAGTAATCGTTAAACATACAAAAAAAACGCACATACAGCCGAACGTATAACCTCCTCCTTTTTGGAAGTCGGTTAAAAACGAACGTTTGCGCTAGTCTCATGGAATTCCAAATCGAAATTCTACATTAGGAAAACGTGTGTATGCAGCCAGCCTTATCAATACGTCGAAATACCATTTAAAGAAAATGAATAGGTGCAACAGTTGATGGCTTGATTGTTGGCGGCTCCCAACAAACTAACAATCTTACTATTTAATCCTTTCTATCTCTGTTAGCTACCACTTTCGAGAATTTTCGCAGAGGAAATTGTTATTCGTCTTATCGAAATGAAGCTACTCACGAAAAATTAGCTTGATAGTAATCAAATGAAAATAAAGTTCTAGGGAACCCGAACTACAAAAGAGCGAAGTAACTTGGTCCTAGACCGTGAAAAAATATTAGAGTACATTAGTTGCCAACTTATACTGTTATCTTGTGTCATCATTCGTTTGGTAGTGCAAACCGATTCTACTTTTTATGCAGAAATACATCTACTTACGTTTTGTTTTGTATCCAGCTGTAACAAACAGCAGAAAAGATTCAGTGGGCGACGGATTTGCTGATAAGAATTAATCCACATTGTCTACTCTCCAAGAATCACAATTTTGTTGGTAGCAGCGGTAGCGTCACCACATTTCCTAGTAAGAGCTCGTAGGGTATACATTCCTAGCAACATATTATCATGTCGGAGCACTTAGCATGATACGCTGATAACTGATAAGGATTGAATGCCAAAGATCAATTTTCTTCATTATTGGCGCTACGGTATTCATACATTTATATTTTTTGCAAGTTTTAAAACTGATGGTCTTGCAGCAATGTAAGAGGATATCCATCCTAATACCCATACTTGATAATTTAAATGCGAAAATATGTCTGTTACATTAAACTGCCAAACTGGTTTTGATGTTTAAATATAGATACTTTGAGTCCCTGGAAAGGGAGACTTAGGAGCGTTTTTATTCCGCATGGTGTACCGTTCCTAGTTTCTACGCGATACACGTAATCCGACGCAAAATGTAAAAGACGTGTAAAAAGTTACTTGAATCGTCACATTTTTGGCGTAACGGAGTTGTAGGCGTTATCTAGATATGAATATTTTTTATAGCAACAACTGTCAGCTCTGGCCATGAGTTTTGTTTATCTTTTATCACATGTGTGAAAACGCTCTGCAGATAATGCTACATTTACTTCGCTTTTATCTGTCATTCTGTGAATTTGTACAGTAAAGTGCCAAGTGCCAACTGCAATTATAATAATTCATTTATCAATTAGATCTAAACTGGAACTCAATTAGAAACAATAGAGTATAGGATACACCTTGTATGTACTATTATTCACTACAAAAAACGCGCATAATAGTATGTGCCAGCAAAATCTTCACAAAGCTACTCTGACATTGGCAAGAGAAGAGAAGTATGCGAAGGAACCAACCTCCGTTTCTCCTTGTCCCGTATCCTCGCCCGTGGCGGCGTGGTGCCCAGCAGGTCCGCCTCGGAGCCGTCTCCGCACTCCTCCAGCAGATAACTGGAGGAGTGCGCCGGGTTTCGCATCACCACATCCTTGCTGTCCCTGGAAAGGATACATATATGTCAATTGAAATAGCAGTGAGTAGTTACACGGTGACAATTTCACATCTCCTAATATTCTTTGAGTTAGGTTGTAAAATACATAATGTACGGGGTGGCTGATCGAACCAGGCCTTGTACCATGAAACTGTTTTGAGACTCAAACAATCGGACGAGAATACCGCGTCCTACTCTAACAAAAGTGAAATGACGTTGTTAGAGCAGGACGCGGCATTCTCATCCGATTGTTTGAGTCTCAAAACAGTTTCGTAGTAGGCCTACTGTCGTGCTAAGCGTAGTTGTTGTTCGTGGACGATACGCCGAGCGGTAGGCTAATGGGTCGCTTTACATTTACATTCAGCCCTCTCGGGCAGGAAAATGAGCAGGGAAGTGAGTAAACGCTCAATCGCGCCCTTACTTCCGCAGAAGTATTCAGGGCAATATTGCCAGCAGCGTGAGGAGCAGCGGCAGTGGCTGAAACTCAACGTCCCAATAGAACGCGTGGCCTTGAGGCTTGAGCGAGTGACGGACGCCTGGTAGAACTGACAAGCGACATAAGACATTCAGATAATGGCTAATTCTGTGGAATACTACTATTTTTTTTTTTATATAATAGGCCCGATTTACATGTCTCGAATGACGCTTCAATCGCAGGCTACTTCTCACCGACAGAGGAAAAGTTGTAAAGAGGAAAACCGATAAAACAGAGAGCTAAAGGTTACTTAATACAAATTACGATACGATACTCTTGCGTTCAGTGTTAGTTTATAAAATACATTATTTATCAATTTTATCCATCCTACGACACTACGTTGGATGGACAAGATTATACCTTACTGACGACTATATTACTGTTCACATCTAAAGGCTTCTTTACGCTTGGCCATGATTGCGAAGCTATCTATAGCATGCACAATCGTCGTTGATTATGGCCTATCATATAAAATACAATATGCTACACGTTTGTCGCTTATATTGGTCCATCAGAGCAAACGTGAAGGGCTGCAATAGAATACACGGTTGTATCTGTATTGCTATCATGGCCCCACGTGGGGATCTCTACGGCCATTCCAGCCGTGCTACGCCAACGAGAAAATTTTGTCTACACGTTTTCTCGATGTTAACTGGTTTATCTCTTCAACTCTTTTGACACATACATTTTTTCTCGTATGTCTGTCGTCAAAATTAGAGATAATTTTTTTTTATATGTGCTATTTTGTCTATATACTAACGAACTATATACGAACGAGAAATTTATCTCTCGAGTCTCGACGTACGCATGTTAGCGAAAAAGAGATATCTATATATCGATATCGACAATATCACTACGCTCGAGAGTGAGATATATCCACGAGATGTCTCGTTGGCGTATGCTAGGGGGGCTGGCCGCAATATAGTCAGAACCTTTACACGTTTGTATAGCTTGTATTACTTCATGATTCATGACAGACCAACGTAGAGGTTTAAGGACGTAAGGTTTTAGAGAACCTTAGCCCGCAATTGACGAATCCAACTATACAAGTTCGCAATCACTCGTTAGTCGTTACATATAAATAATTGCTCTATGACGGGCTGACGTGGCCGCGTAACCGAAGATTTTACACAAATTCGTGAGTTTTTTATCACAAATCAACTATTGTCGTGCGGCCTCCAACCCGCCGACCTTGGGCCGCGTAATATTCTGTTGTGAATTCTCATCAGCATGACAGCGTTGTTTTAAAATGCACTTATAATTACATGAAAATGTTTTTGGTGGGATTGAAATTCATTCCAATTATCTTCGGTACAAGAAGTGTTAGATCTAAATTTTCGTAAGTATATCTCTATGTTTCCCAGTCAAATTAATATAGAAGGTCGCCCATGACAACTGCTGTTGGCTGTTGCCACTACCTGTGCAAAAAGTCCCTAGTCCCTAGCGCTACTGTTTAAGGGCGAGACTCAACAGCCTTCGAAGTGTCTAAGAAAATAACGATTGAACTGACGAACAATAGCTAGGATAATAGGTTTCATCATAGTCAAATTCAAATAAAATGCATAGTTAAAAAAGTTGCATTTAATTTGGAATGCTGCGAAAACGGCAAACGCGATTTGCCGTTTCAATTTTTAATATTATTCTGCATAAAGCTGCATCGCTTTGTCGCGCATCGTTTCGGTTTGAATTGACCCCAACTCTCGAAGGGGTTAAAAGATTAAAACAGTTCCATACTAACTTGCAGGGCCCGAACTACGAGCTATTACGATTATTACTATTGCTCGTAGCTATTTAGCCGCTCTGGCCAAAGATAATTTTTGCCGCCCCTAACATTGCATATATATACAAAAACCATAATATATGTATTATAAATTATTATAAGATTTATTTATTAGTCATAAGCTAGTTTTGTCACAAAACTAGCTTATGACTAATAAATAAATCCCCACAAAACTTTTGTGTGGATTGAGGGGATAAGTAAAATACTTACTAAAATATTTCCACTATCCAACCTGAAGTAAAATTCTCAAACTTGGGTGGTGGATGGCTTATAGCTACGTTGAAAGACAGGAATAAGTCAATTTTGCGCCCCTCATTTTTTGCCGCTTTGGGCGAACGCCCTTAGATCGGGCCCCGCTAACATGACCTCTTTGAAAGGATATTAACCGTCAGGACCTCAGGATATTTACCAACATGAATCTAATATATAAAATTCTCGTGTCACCGTGTGCGTGGTTGAACTCCTCTGAAACGGCTCGACCGATTTTCGTGAATCTTAGCGAGCATATCGGCTAGGGTGGAGAATCGGACATCTACTTTTTATATTGATAAGTGCATTTGTTGAATAAATAATAGTAAATTATTACAACTCGAGACTGACGGCGACCATTGTTTGTGCGACGGGATAGCGATGGACGTTGCCATGGTGGCATACTTATTTCGTCACTTCAATAAAATAATATGGGCGAAATACTTTATATTATGGCAAAACAGCGTTTGCCGGGACAGATAGTCATAATATAAAAATGCAAACAAAAAACCTGTAGCGATAACAAATATAAAACGTAACGGAATGAGTAATATTACGAATACATTCAAACTCTTTATTTTATCAATTCCCCGATAGTGAACTCTGTGCCAGAACATTGCACAATATCTATACTACTAATATAAAGCGGAAGAGTTTGTTAGTTAGTTTGTTTGTTTTTTTGTTTGTTTGAACGCGCTAATCTCAGGAACTACTGGTCGGATATGAAAAATTCTTTCAGTGTTAGATAGTCCATTTATCGAGGAAGGCTATATTTATCACGCTAAGATTAATAGGAGCGAAGAAATAGAGAAAAATGTGGAAAAAACGGGGGGAAATTATTTGAAAGGGCTTATTTGAACGCGCTAATCTCAGGAACTACTCGTCCGATTTGAAAAATTCTTTCAGTGTTAGATAGCCCATTTATAGAGGAAGGCTATAGGGTATATTTTATCACGCTAAGACTAATAGGAGCGAATAAATAGAAGAAAATGTGGAATAAACGGGGGAAATTATTTGAAAGGGCTCACGAACTACTAGAATTATTGTCTGTTATTTGGGTCAGATAAGAAGTAGACCACGTGAAGGATCATAGGCTATTTTTTGTAGACTGATTTGTCTGTGAAATATCTAATTTACGCGGGCGAAGCCGCGCGGAACGTCTAGTAATAGGTATAATATTTATCAGACTTTGTGCGTGCCAAAATTTTTTGCTTGTCATTCTTCGTAGCCTAGAATTGTTTTAAAAAGCCTGGTCACAAAAATTCGCGTATTTTAATAAATGTACACATAATATTCTATTAAAATTTTAGCCAATGGCTATAACTGGGTGTTGTTTTGTAATGTAAATGAAAATATTATAATTTATAATATCAAAAGAATTTTGCACTTTTTAGGGTTCTATGCCCAAAGGGTAAAAACGGGACCCTATTACTGAGACTTCGACGTCTGTCCGTCTATTCTATCCATCCGTCTCCGCTGTATCTCAAGAACCGCTATAATAGTTAGACTTCGGAAATTTTCACAGATTGTGTATTTCTGTTGCTGCTATAAATAACAACAAATTCTAAAAACAAAATAAAATTAATATTTAAGAGGGGCTCTGATTACTGATACAACAAACACATTTTTTTCCTATTTTTGCTCTATAATGGTACGGAACCCAACGTGCGCGAGTCCAACTCGCACTATGCCGATTTTTTTAAATTATCAAGTGAACAGACAGATAAGAAATTGGTTGAAAACGGCATTAATCGAGTTGTACCGAGGCAATAGAGCAAAAACCTGTGTATTCGACCTACTTGTGATTCTAAGCAAGTGTTCTAATTCCTCCCCACATATACTCGTAATATGCAGGTGTGACTGTCTGTACCTACTCGGTTGAGGTAATGTTTAAGGACAAGGCTATTTAGAATTGACAATTAATTTTAAATTAAGTTTTTCAACCTATAAATTCTTGAATTGTGACAAAAATAACTCTGTACAATTAAAATCATCGCGCGACAAAATTTTGTGTAGTCTCCATTTTCAATCAATGCACAATATTTTAACCTTGTTATAAAATATAACAAGGAATATGCAGCACATTACATTTGACTTAAAATTAAAACGAATGTTTTTGTCTAAAGGAAAAGTAACTCCGTCAAAAAACATGCTCCACAATTATACTTGTCAAAAAAGTGTACCTTAGGTACACATTTCAATACATTTGCAATATTTAGGTGGCCTTGAGCGGTACTAGGCTGACGTTACATGACAGATCGAAAGGAACCAAATTTAAAACGGTAATAGTATGGGAGTTACGATTCCTTAGTTTTTATTATTCGTAGGTCTAAACATAATATTTTGTTGTAAGTATAACAAAATTTACACCTGTAGCAGTCCTAGCAAGGAAAATCTATCGGAAAACATGTTTGCTACTTGTTGGATTTCCTCGGGGTCAGGGTCATTACAATTATTTATTGACAAGCGCCAACCCCACGGCACCCACGGTCTTTTTTGAGATATTTTTTTTAGATAGATAAACAGTAAACACTTTATTGCTCACAAAAATAAGTATTTAAAGAGGTGGAACTGTCGCCAAAGTATATATATTTTTCAACATTTGGGCCAGATCAAAGCTGTTTGAAATGTGACTGCTCATGATAAGTTTTAGCTTTTGATAAATTTTCTATAATAATTGTTTTTCTTCAGTCTTTTATATTTTTTCAGTTGAGAAGGCTTAAGGCGGGCTGAAACCCCATTTTGTTATTTCTTGATACTCGATTTACCTAGTTCCAATATAATAACGAAATGTAAAAAATATGAGATATAGAGCACATTATTTAAAAGGGTTAAAATCAAAAACATTTTAATAAAAAATAATACTTTCGCTGTAATTAATTTACAAACTCACCTCCGACAAAACTCTTTGTCATCGAAATATAAGTATTAACAAGAATAACTTACATTTTATTTTAACAAATTGTTAATGAATCTATTTTAAAAGGACTGAAACGAATAATCTTTTTTCTTAATATTTATTTAGAAAGATATTTAAAAAACACATGAAAAATAGAGAAGATCCGCCCCTAGAAACTACAATTTTATGCTAAGCTAAAATTAATCTTATTGCGATGCGTACACGCTTGGTCTTTGGTTGTGTGCAAGGTTATCGTTTGGAATTGAGATAAGTCCTCGCCTTAAACAATACTTTATATGTATTTCGTTATAGTACTGATATTTTCATACTAAACGTCAGTCCCTAGCGCCTTTAAAAGCTAGGGCCTGATGGTCTAGGGACTGACGATTTGGAATAAAATTGAACATAAAATTCTGTTGCAAATAACATTATGAACTCTAATATGATATTGCGAACAAAGCCAACGTATTATTTCTAAATATTGACTAATTCATAAGAATTTAATATCAATTAACAACAAAATTACTTATCTAGGGACTGAACAAGTGACTAGAATTACCACGTGGTGGCCCACGAACTTCCATTTTTGCACTGATTTATAAAGTGACCGCGGCAAAGCGAGTGTCAGCGAATAACTTCATGTATATACTCTTAAATTCACCAATAATATTCAACGTACATTCTAATGATGTCGCGAAAATTCGTAAGTGGGCCTGGTGAATAAAGTTGAGGACACTAAACTCATTCGAAAAAACGGCAAAATACTGACATAATTAGCTGCGAGTACTTAAACATTTTAAAAATATTAATAAAAATAAACTGTATAAACATTTAAATACTTTTTTGAATATTTATTTCTTAACACAAAATTTCGTAGGTAGAACACGTCTAGGGACTGACATTTGGAACCCATAAAACAGATTTTAAAAATATAATATCACATGTTACTTTTAACATAATTTGGGGTATAAATTCAACACATTGTGAACTGTGTTTTAGCAATTGCAGTAGTAAATAATTATTAATTATTTTAAGTAAAATGTGCTGCGGAAATAAAGTTTCCCTAGTTTTGTGAAAGCACCCATTTACTTATGAAAAGAGACAACGCTGTCAATTTTTACTGTGTTTTCTAATAGTTATTACGATCCCGGAAGACGATTGACTTAAATGAAATTGAGATTTATTTAATCATTGTATATTTATCTCATATTTGGCTAACCAAAAACACGATTCACTTATTTTGACTCGATAGTTTTATTTTTCGAAATTATGAATATTTCTGGGCTTTTCAACAAATATCTGTTACACTTATTGAGTAACTATCATTAAATAATTTGCACTACTACAATCACACACATTATAAAATAATAGCTAAAGGAAATATTAGTATTGTATTTAATTTTTAAGTAATCATCAAAAACATTTTTGGGATTAGCGAACTTTACTTTCGTGCTATAGTGCGCCGGACCGTTGTTACGCGATATTGTTCACTATTAGCTGCAGCGCAAAATATAATTCATGCGGGCACGATTCATGGAATCATTGTATCACGATTGGAGGATAGCGGGGTGTGTAGGCGGGGCTAGCGTGTTTAGATAATTTTGGGAGCCCGGTCTTAAACGATTCAATGTCTAATATTTACAAATAAGATATTTTCTTTTACCAAACACAAAAAATAACAGTTTAGTTTTCTCCATCAGCATGCTTACACCATAAAATGATGCAAAAATACTATTAGTGAGTTATTTAGAATTATATCTATTATCTACAAGTGGTTGATAAGAGTAATTGTTCAGATAAGGTTTATGCACCATTAATGTATTCGCTCTTCACAGCTAATCTGTGCTACGGAGCATAATATATATTATATAGTAATATAGTCAGGGCTGCCAAAAATTTTTTGGTTTAGTTGAGTTTTGCCAAAATATTTGCATAAATTATAACTGAAGTTTTTAAAATTATTGTGAAACATAGACCTTCTCCAACCGTTTCCTTTCGTTTCTGTTCCTCGCTAGTCTTGTCCATGTTGCTCTTACCATCTTAAAAAATATTATCGGGCCACCGTCTAACTTGGGACATACTTAGGCTTACCTAAACTGAATATGACAGTACTCTTCTACCTTTTCTACACTATTTTTGTCTTTATGGGGTGCAAGGTATTTTATATATTAAAAAATATATTTAAATTATTTTCAGCAACAACCCTAATGTATGGTGGCTAGTGGGCGTAAAATTGTATAGGTGGATGTTTCCTAACAAAAAGATAAGTAAGCTTAACTACGATAACAATTACAAATAGAATATAAAAAATAAAAATAAAAATTAAGCTATAAAATTAATGTATTAGCCCAGAAAAATGGAAACTTTACCACAGTCCCACAGTGTTACACTAATAAATTATCTGGTATTGCCCACCATGATATTATTAAAAAAAAATAATAACAAAAAATCTGCCAAGTACGAGTCGGACTTGCCCACGAAGGGTTCCGTACCGTTATAAAGCGAAAGTAGGCAAAAAATTGTGTTTTTTGTATGGAAGACCCCCTTAAATATTTATTTTATTTTAATATTATTATTAATTATTAAAGTACAAATATAATTAAGGATGCTGTGAAAATTTCAAGTTCCTATCAGTTGCCATTATTGATTACAAGCAAAAAAGGCAAAAAAAAAATTACGTTCCTTGTATAGGAGCCCCCGTTAAATATTTATTTTATTTTATTTTTAGTATTAGTTGTTATAGCGGCAACAGAAATACACAATCTGTGCAAATTTCAAAAGTCTTGCTATAGCGGTTCTTGAGATACAGCCTGGAGACAGACAAACGGACAGACAACGAAGTCTTAGTAATAGGGTCCCGTTTTTACCCTTTGGGTACGGAACCCTTAATATTAAAACCAGTTCCAAGGTAAAAACAATAATAACATCCTTATAATATGAACCAAAAAGTATTAAATAATTTTTCCTATCTAGTAGTGCCTTTTTCCGAATTCGGGTAAACCTCAACTATTTCTATACTCAATCTTTATCATTTTGAAGTCGGTACCAGATAGCTGAATCTTCAGTTCTTTGACAGAATATTTGAAACTTTTGGAACTGGCACTGACTTCAAAATTATGAAGATTGAGTACAGAAATAGTTGAGGTTTAGCCAAATTCGGAAAAAGGCACTACTAGATAGGAACATTTATTTATCTAATACTTTTTAGTTCATATTATAAGGATGTTATTATTATGTTTACCTTGGAAGCGGTTTTAATTTTTTGTTAAAAATAATAATTTCACTCTTTTTACTTAAGTACCTAGTAAACCATCGCATATATTCTACGTATCTTATTACAATTTGTATCCATAATCCATATATACAACCATGTGACATTGAGATACAACCATGTGAAATTGGTGACCCTGAGGTGGTAATGATGATGATGATGATGATGAATGTAATTTGCATAGTAGCATATGCTTTCAGTTCTTAAAACAGCGCCTAAACCTCTATAAGGAATCCGGAGTTCTCTTAGTATCTTCGGAACCATAGTATACCTTGGTGCAAATCTTGGGTTTTGGTAGCATATGCTTAGGATACTTCTCATAAAACCAAAATCACCATAATTATGATTCCATAAAAATTTTCCCTCGATTACTCATGGATCCCATCATTAGATCATCACTTTGGTGAAAATGGGACCAAATTGGAGTGAAACCTAATATAACAAAACAAAAAGTCTGTCTGTCTGTCTGTCTGTCTGTCAGACAGATGTCTGTTTATATTTTGCATTCTGGTTCGTGACACTTATGAATATATACATATTAATGGAAAGTTGACCCTGGTGCTGCAGCATCACCTGGTAATCAATAGGATACCCAACTACTCACCAACTTAGAGCAGAGGTTTCGTGTTTGGGCTCATTTTAATTGCGACAACCAATAAGACGTAGATAAGCAGTAAATATTTGCATGCTGCTGCTGCAGCGTCACCTGGATTGTATAAGAGCCGAGCTCCGTATGAACCCAGGGTGGAGGTTTCATGTTTGGGCTCATATTGACGGCCTCATCCAAGAGGATATTTATAGATCGTGTTCATTGGGATATGATCCTGTTGATAGAAATAATTCTGCACTATAACCAACACAAGTTTAAAAAACATAAAATAAAATAAAATTAAGAAATTTAAAAAAAACCCCCGCCAAACAACTTTAAAAAGTAATGAAATAATATTTACTGACTTTAAGTTTAAATAATTACTAAGTGTAAAGTAATATTTTAGTCCATAATTGTTGTCAAGGTGTGTCGGGGGACTGCTAATGTAGATGTTTGATTTCACATAACATTATAGTTTAAAGGTCAGTTCACAGCGAACTGAATCGAGACAATCAGAGATGCAAAATGCAAAAGTCGCTGTTGTCGTAGTTAACTTGGCGGTCCCCCGACACACCGTGACAACAATTATGGACTAAAATATTACTTTACACTTAGGAATTATTTAAACTTATTTCATTACTTTTTAATGTTTCATTTGCCTCAATTTGCTGTTCAAACTTTACCGTTGCCGGTCCTAAGAATAGTTAACCTCCTTCGAATCTCCACTAACCTCAATGACTCGGAGAAACAAAGCATAGAATTTCTTTACACATGACTTCTGTGAGATCACAGTGTTGATTCATTTTTACCAATCCATTCATGCCCAAACATCTCTTAGACATACTAGATGTTGCAGACTTTATATATGCCCAGTAATTTGTTGTAAGTAAACTGTTATATTTTTTCTTCTATTTAAAGAACATTGGAGAAACATTTACAGTTCTTGCACAATTAATTTGACAGTTTTGAAATATTTTAAGGCTTATTTAAATTACCTGACCACCAGAAATAGTAACATTTCACAGACAAAAATAGTAAACAATCACCAAAATACAGACCACCATTTTAATGTAAAATGATAACCTAAGATTTACAGTCTTATTCATAAAAATCCCCTAAAATAGGTTTTAAACACTCATTAGTTAAAATGCTTATTAGAACTAATAAACCTCTTATAAAATTCTCTATTCATAAACATTCTATAAGTTTTAACATGATCAAGTTGTTGTTCTGACGAATCCATATATTAAATACAACATGGTGTCCATGGCCAAAAAATGCAAAAAAAAACTTGTGATATTTGGAGAGTTTGACTTTGTTTGTTTCATTTAAAAGTATAATAGGTATTTTGAAAAAATAAATCAAGTTCAAGTGTATATTAAAGCTTGCATCTACTGCAAAACACGATTTGACTATTTTTGTTATAAAATTGTATCCAGCTCCTTGCAAATCCTTTTTTAAATGTTCTGCCTTGCAAATAACCCTTAGCTTCAACCAACTAAATCACTCCAACTAACCATAAAACGGTCCGGGCGCGAAAAAAATCAGCTGTTGCACATTTGTCGGCCATATTTCTGTTTAATTCATCAAGCCCCAAGCGGCCACATTCGACGGGTTAATAAAGGTTTATAGTAGGGTCGACCATATTTTAAGTTACAAGGCCGCTATTGAATACTAACGGTTGTATGAATAAAAACTTAGCGAGGGTTTATATTAGCTTTAAAAGCCTGTTGTAAAATTTATTATGAATAAAGGTTCCCGAACAGTGCTCTAACGCCTTTTTAAGGTGACAGCTGTCAAAAAATAGCGCGCCTGTTATAAACCTATTTTAAGAACATTTTAAGCATAATCGTTATGAATAAACGTTTGCTAACAGTTGTTTAGGCTCGAAACGTCAAATAGGAGTTCGCAAACTTTAGTGAAGCCTCGGACCTACTTTAAGACCATTTTAAGAGATTGAAATGGACGAAATATCGAGTATTATCGCGATTTCTGACATTATTGCAATTTCTGAAGGAATTTCTAGCCGCCCTCGTCGACAAAAAGTATATAAGATAAGAATAAATCCATTTGATTTAACAGAGGACGACTTTAGAAAAAAATAGATTTACAAAAGAATCAGTACGATACATTTGTGTCATTAGTGTCTGAAGAATTACAAAAAGATAGGCGAGGCGGCGGCATCACACCTGAACTTTATCCTCATCGAGCCAGTTTTCACTTCGGATGCGTTTTATTTTATCACTTTGCATTTTGGATAATAATTAACGTAGTTTGTTTAAAAATAAATTGAAGGCCTCAAAAGGGCTAAAGTTTAGAATCATGCCCAACGATTTTGGTGGTGAGATGGGTTGAAGAGGGATAGGTTGGATGAGGAAAACCCCCCCGTACCACTTCCATCCTCAGGAGACCCTCCATTTATTAGAAATTCGCATTTAAAATTTTCGTAATTTCGAGGTTAGGTCTTCTATTCTCTGGTGTTTACGAAGTGTTTTCAAGGCATTGCAAGACTGTGGTGAGTGGGGGACGAATATTCCGTCATTCCAAAACTATATAATCCAAGGTTTCTTGATAAAAATTAAGTAAAATTATCAAAATTCACTACTATATAGTAATTGTATGGGTTTGGCTAATAAATATTTGGCTTCTTCTTCTTCTTTTTCTTTTTTTTTTTTGTTGGCTTTTGGCACTGATACTGAGGGTGTACTTTGCCGCTTTGACATTCCAATTTGCATTGTTTTCGTAATTTTTTTTAAGGATTATATTTTACGTAGTGTAATATTTCAATATTGATTCATAAATAAATATACTTAGGTAATATTATTTATTTTTTATCACAATAAAATGAATATTTTAAATAAGAAATGTGTCTTTGATACAATGTATAAAAATATTTCTTGAAGTGTTGCCGATTACTTGAGCCTTTTATTTTATTTTATCTGAAAATATGCTTATGAAATCAATTATAACTCAGAAACAAATCTGTCAACCCCGACTCCACGTAGTCACCCCCTAGTGTGCAATTCCTAAGCCGGAGGCGCGGAGGGAGAGCAGCCTCCGCCCGCCGTAACGAAACGAGCCCGCCGCCGTGGCAGCGGAGGCTGGTCGTCTTCGGCGACCAAAAAGCCGGAGCTGCCTAAATCGAGTCCTGGTTTTTTTTGTTTCGTTACGCAAGGGCGAAGGAGCTGCATTTCCTGCAGCGCCGGAGACGTTACAGACGGACATGATCCCAAAAACGAATCGGCCGACCCCGACTCCACGTAGTACTTAGGCAGCTCCGGCTTTTTGGTCGCCTTCGGCGACCAGCTTCCGCCGCCACGGCGAGTCCTGGTTCCTCGTTTCGTTACGCAAGGGCGAAGGGGCTGCATTTCCCGCAGCGCCGGAGACGTGACAAACGGACATGGTCCCAAAAACGAATTTGCCATCCCCTAGAGTGCAATTCCTAAGCAGAAGAGGCTGCATTATGATAAAAAAAAAAAACAAAACGTCAAAGTAATGTCAAGTGATAACACGGTAGATTTTATTTGTAGTTTGTAGGTAGTGAATTTTGTTAATTTTACTTAATTTTTATCAACAAAACTTGGATTATATCGTGAAACAAAATTGAAATATACATCCTTCACTCAACCACAGCCTTGTGATGCTTCAAAAACACTTCGTAAACACCCGAGAACAGATGACCTAACCTCAATATTAGGAAAATTTCAAAGGTGAGTAGCTCCAAAACGGGGGGGCTCCTGAGTGTGGAGTTGGTACTGGGGGGTTCACCCCCCCTCCCCCCTCCTCCCCCTCCTCCCTCACCCCTAAATCGTTGGGCATGATTCTAAACTTTTACCATAGAATACAATAGCATTTCCAAGAATCCCAAATCGAAGGAATTTAGTCATTCTTCTTCTTCTTCTTTTTATTATGGCGGCCTCAGTAGTCAGCGTAAAGTTAATATACCTAGCGGAATTCCGCTAGGTATAATAACTTTATGGTAGTCAGCAAGTGAGTTGCCAATGTCAAAGTCTACTTTGCTCTATTATGACGTAATAATTTATGAAATCCATAAAGTATATTTACTTTTTTTTACAAAATACTCATTATATTTGACACATTGAACACAATAAATTGGCACACTACCAACATTACCAAAAAAAAACTATCAAACGTCATCTAAAAGTATTTTACTTAACGAAGGCTTAGTAAGCGTTTATTCATATGGAGTGTTATAAGACGGTTTTTAACTTTAGCGAACATTTAAGTTAGAAAACAGTTAAAACCTTCACTAAGATTTTTTTATTCATACCACCGTTACAAAGCTTTTTAGCGTTATTGAATGTTTATGAATAATTCTTGCATTAACTATATTTGGCGTTCTATTACAATTTGAGGTGTAATCGTGACAAAAATAGCTAGTAGTATATTGTAATTTTAGACTTTATTTTTTTGGTGTTAAGTAATTTAGGCTATCATAGCTTAGCGTATCAGAGCATTTTATGGTGGTCATTATATTTTTGTACCCATATTTTAATAATAAATTTTAGCAAAATTGGTTAATACAACAAATACAAATACAAATATCTTTATTTCAGACTACTATGGTCCATTGGTTAGTTTTACAACTTAAAAATTTAGGGTTAGTTAAATATCAAAAAAACATAACTTAAAATTAAATATTATCTAAAAAAACGAAATCATGCACCCAATCTGAACTAAGTGCGGATGTAACCTGGAGGTCTGCTTTCGAATTCGTTCATTATCCGCACATAGTTCCTCAATATGGGTGCATGTGGATCATCTGCCACAATCATCAGGATGCTGTTGTCACTTCCCCTTACGCGATTTATGAGAGATGCAGTTTTTTTGCGCATGAGTGCCCGGAAACCGTCCGTTCTTGCTTGCGCAAACATCTCAGACGCACTACAAAATCGGGGAAGTTTCAGCATCATCCTGAAGATATTATTATATTGAATGCGAAGGGTGTTTAGGGATGCTTTGGTATAGCTGATCCACAGGCCGCCCGTGTACAGATTCTGACAGAACGTTTTAAAGAGTGTGATCTTAACTTCGTCTGTACAACGGGCGAACCTGCAGGCCAGCATATTACCTCGAATCGCCAAAGCCCTCCGCTCCCGTTCAATATCTAGATCATCTTTAAGGTCGTCGGTAAGTATATGGCCGAGATATTTAAAATGGAATACTCTGTTCAGCTCCTTTCCACCGAGGCATATTGGAGGTATGGATTCGGGATATCTACCAGCGGCCTTAAAGATCATAATTTCGCTTTTATTCAAGTTAGGTTAAGGTAACACTTTTGTATTAATAATATTAGCATGGATTTTAATAATATTATTATTGTAATAGTTACACTCTATAACGTGCATATGACACGTTTTATGTAGTTTTGCATAGGGGCAGTCCCTCAAAGTTGCATGTGGAAACTACTTGAAAATGAAAGTACTACATGCTAATTAAAACCAAAGAATGTGGAATATGACGATAACCGCCGCTTTATTATAAAAACAAACAGAACAAAGTGTGATAAAGGAACTGCCTTGACCTTTTAATTATCTTAACCCCATGCGATATCTTAATCTTGTTACGATACTTACAAATCGTCGTCATCAGAGTCGTAGTTGATTGGGAAGCCCAATTTTGTCTTCCATTCCTTCTCGGACGAGCAATCCATATTAGCATTCACAGTTAACACCAATTAATTATTAATATTCAGCGTCACTACATGTTTAGGTACCCAAAGTTTGTTTGGCAGTATTCTACGACAGCAACGTATGCAATCATCTTCACTTTGTAGGTTTATTTAAAACAAGGAATTGATTTACATCGGTCGCGTAAAATTTGCATCACATGCCGGCTTTAAATAAATAACTTCATTTTATCAACAACACCGCCTCAACATCCCACCGAAAAATTTAAACTAAATTTGACAACTAGGTGGTGTTGGCATTTCAATAAAATTATCCCCCTAAAATATCAAGAATTTTTGTGGGTGCTACTTATTTGTTGTTTAATGTGAGTGCTTCAACTATCTCTACCAAGTACCAAATAAAAAGTATCCCAATTCCTGTCATTAAATATAAATATCTCATAATAAAAGACGCATTTTTTAATAATTATATCGAACACTAAATACTAATAAAATGTTAAAAATTCCTATTATTTAAAAAAAAAAAATCCCTAATTTTAGGTAACAGTAACAATATCTAGCCTAGCAACACTTCTCTGACATTGACAGTGACATTATGATTATGTTCTGCTACTGTAAGCAGTTTGTTAATTTGTGTCATTTCGTAGTAATTGCCAATAAAATCTCGTCGGAGCTCAAATACCACTATGAGAGAATACTGTTAAATATGCGGAACACGCACAATCTGTCAATGTCAACTGTCAAAATATTTTTTTTTCTTCTTACGGTCCGATTAACCTGAGTTTTCGCCAGACAACAAAATGATCCCAAAAAAATACCTACAACTAAAATAAGTACAAAACTTTATAAGAGGACGATATTCAATGCATTATTAATTATTATCTAGTATTAATATACGAATTTCAAAGATATTGTAAAAAATGTATCGGATAAATTTTATTTAAAAAAGGGTCTCATTAAAAAAACTGAATGGTAGATAAGGCTGCTTACAGACGAACGACACGTGTCAGCGGCACGCGTCGGCGGCAGTCGACGGCAGTCGACGGCAGCCGTTGACAGTTTATGACGCTTGCAGGGGGCCGTACCGCCTAAAGGTAAGCGTCCACAGGTCGGTATCGTACGCAACGGACGTCTCGCATCAAACGGATATTTTTTTCACACTACGTCCACTGTATCGGCAGCGTACGGATTACCGACTAGCCTAGTAAATGAATGCTCAAAAGGGGGGTGTGGATGGAAAAGTCGAAAGCAGAAATTTTGACTTAGGAACTTTGTTTGTACTAATTAGGAGATAAACATACTGGCTAGTCGGTTATCCGTACGCTGTCGATACAGTAGACGTAGTGTGAAAAAATAAGAGATCGGAGAACCAAGTAAAGAAAATATAGTATGTATTAGGCAAGGGGCCATAAAATCATAATAATATAATTACTATACAACATGTATTATATTATTTATTTATTTTTATCAGATAAGGGATTAGAGTCGTAGGTAATATTAATTTGTTTATACACTATCAGGTACTTACTACAAAATCCTACTTCCTACTAATCCAACTAATCCTACTAATATTATAAAGGCGAAAGTTTGGATGTATGTATGTATGTATGGATGTATGGATGTTTGTTACTCTTTCACGCAAAAACTACTGAACGGATTTTAATGAAACTTTACAAAAATATAGCTTATACATCAGAATAACACATAGGCTACAATTTTAACCGACTTTCAAAATGGAGGAGGTGTTACGTTCGTTTTTTTATGTTCAACGATTACTCCGCCGTTTGTGAACCGATTTTCAAAATGTTTCTTTTGGTGTATAGGTTATCATCCCAATTTGGTACCATATTCATAAAAGTGGTGACTTGATGAAGGGATCCATAAGAAATCGAGGGAACTTCCTCAAAATTTATATGGAAACATGTGGTGACTTCGGTTTCGTGAGCAGTATTCTAAGCATATGCTACCAACAAGTAAGATTTTGCACCGAAGTATATCATGGTTCAGAAGGTGCTGAGGGAACTCGTGACTCTTTACAGATACAAGTTTGGGAGTTTCGGTGTTGTTTTAAGAACGGAAAGCAGATGCTACTATGCAAATTACATTTATCATCATCATCATTATCATCATCATCATCATCATCATCATCATCATCACTACCATATTATACCATGCATCGTCCCATGATTAGGTATATAGAGTTTGTCAAGCGATTTAAAAAAAATCTATACTAATATTATAAAACCGAAGAGTTTGTTTGTTTGTTCGCTCGAACACACTAATCTCAGGGACTACTGGTCCTATTTTAAAAATTATATTTTCAGTATTAGATAGCTCATTTATCGAGGAAGGCTATATATTATCACGCTAAGAATAATAGGACCAAAGGAACAGAGGAAAATGTGGAAAAAACCGGGAAAATTGTTAGAAAGGGTTTATCTCACGAACTACTGGAGCATTTTTGATATTATTTGGCACAGATATAGAGTAGACCACGTGAAGGGACATATTAAGCTTTTTTTGCGGGAAAATGTAAGGGTTTCGTAAAATTCCTAATTTACGCGGGCGAAGCCGCGCGGGACATCTAGTAAGTAGGTACATAAAAAACATAGTATATTTAGTTATAGATAATTGTTATTTTTATTGCTTAATTTCGCCTACCTAGTACCTATACCTAGTACCTACTTTTATGTTTAATTTCAATTCTTGTCATTTCTTCACTAGACCCTTCCTCACTTCTCGTTAGCAAATTATTCATGTTTTCTCGTCTTATCTTCTTACTATAGATAACTCTACCCTTGTTATTAATATACGAAATTATAGGTGTTAGAACTTGGCGTCTCCTTTTATAATAATTTTTATCTTCCAGACTTCTAGAATTTTCTTCGCCGTCTGAATGCTTGCGTTTACCATACAAACTTTTTTTCATTTCAGACTTTGATTGATTCGGAAACTGCATTAGCATACCTGCCATATTATACTGCTGATATGGGTCTAGTATTGCTTGGTTTAGAAACGGTGACATATTGTTTGGTAAGGACCCAGCCTGTAGTGGATAAGACAAGCCAGGTGCTAAAGGAAATTGAGCTGAAGATAACACAATAATCTGGAAAGCAACCGTTGCAAACACAAGGTGTTTCATCTGAAAAAGAATAAGTACTTCTTTAAAAATTATTGAAAAACATGTTATTCTTTCATGTCGGGTCGATAGGTACATACTTTAAACCACAGACATAGATCAAGATAGATACCGCATGTCCCTCCATTTGTATGAAAACGAGCGTGTCACTTTTTTCCTACCTCCTGTGACGTACCGATGATAAGAAACGTGTCCATTATCTAGGCGAACGTTTCTATTCGAATTCCTACAGCTCAATACGGCACAATTAGGCATTTAGGCGTTTTTAAAATTCCAATTGACGTCCGATTCCGATAGCAGACTAAAGAACTTTCGAAATACGAGCATTGCTCGTCGTTTGGGAACGTGATATGGCACGCAAAGTACATACACATGCGGTATCTATCTTCATCTATGTCTGTGGTTTAAACCCAAGGTTATTATAATATTAAAGCAAATAATTTCAACAAAATACTCTTCTTACAGTTGTTTCAAATGTAATCGCTACTGTTTTAATACCAACTAACTATATTGAATGTTAACCTAGTTACTTTCGAAGTAAAAATTATTTTTCAGTTTGCAACAAACTGAAAAGCTACATTACTCTCAAACGAATTTTGATTTATGCACTACTCGTGTTGGTTTTTCCTCTACTATTATATAGGATTTGAAAGTACAACAATAGCTCGATATAATCCGCTATTTAGATTGTGCAATAGCCACATTAGGTCAAAATTACAGTTTACATACGAGTAGCTTTCTTTTTTATGTGAAATACGCTATATCCCTACCTAATAATAAGTTCTAAGTTCATCTAACTATATATCACTGTGTATTTTCAATTTTGCATTGACATTGAGAATTTAATATTATAATTATAATATTAATTAATTTAAGAGGGTTCCCTCAATTCCAAGCTATGTTGTTAAACAGCAGATATTTAATATATTTTCCAAAGATGACCTAATCTGTCGATGTGCTTAAATGAGGTAAAATATAAGATAAGGTACAGTTATGCAACGAGAAAACACCTGGTTTAAAATCATGCAGCTAACAACGGACTGAGTTATGTAAAAGCATTGTAATGTAACTACTATTGTTGGTGACATCATCAAAAGACCTTATCACTGACAAAAAGTCCGAAACCAAGACGGGATAAAGTCATTGCTGAAAGACTGTAGACGAAAGGCAGTTTGTACTAGTTGTATACTTTGAAACAAATGAAGATAATAATTTATATAGTTTTGCTATGGCATGTTATGTTTGCTAACGCAAAGGAACCAGAGCTGCCTCCGTGTCCAGCAAATATACAATATTTGCCCCAAAACCTGCCGATGCATTGTCGAATGCCGATCAAGGTTGGCCAGAAAGCGCAACCCTTTCAGCTACCTCCAGGATTCCAAGTCATCCAGGGGATGCAGAGCTTGCCGGGAATGCAGATGATGGCAGCCCTCCCGGGACCACCTCAGCAGGTCATCGCAGGTCCGCAACCCCCGTCGCAACCGATGCAACCCATCCCAGGAATACCGGGCTTAGCTGCACCGATGATGCCCCAAAAGTTGCCCGTTGTGGTGATGCCTTACTACTCGCCAGTATCAACCAAGAAAGAGCCGGAACGCCGACGTCACAGCCGCAATGGAAGACGTATGTATGTAAGTGATGAAACTAGTGATGTAGATTCAAATGGATCTCTGTCCGAGGAAGATGCTAGATATAATACGAGAAGACATCACAGAGAGAAAAGAAGAAAACTCAAGCTAAAAAAGCAAATGCTCACACCGCTTCTTCAATATGTCACTAAAGATGGATACGTGATATACGAAAAGAAAATTTCTAATGGAGAAGCTAAAAAGTGGCTAAGTAAAGATGAGAACAATGATCATAATAATGAAAAATACTCTCAAGAACGGCTTAAAGAACTTAAAAATGTTAATATCAATGAATTAATGAATAAACAGAAAATACTGCGTGCTAGAAAAATGTCTAAAAAAGCTGAGAAAAACTAATTTTATGATATTTTTTATAATTTTATATTGTTTTCTTTTATAATAAATGGTGTTTTTACCATAGTATTCTTTAATTTCATTAAGAGCAACATCGAAATAAATCTTCTCTTTCTTTCAAAATTATATACCTATAGTATACACAATAAGAATGTACCTAGGTATATTTTATTGAAATGAAAAACTTTGGTACACCCAAAGTATCTAAGAAAAAACCATAACTGTAGTTATAGAATATAATCGATTTATAATTATTCGTATAATTATTATATTATGATCTTCTTTTTACAAACATTTCCAGAAGACGAAAATTGTTCATTTAATTCAGTTCTTTTTACTGATCTGCAGTCTTTGTCAATATAATGATATGGCAAGTGTCTCTGCTTATTTTCGAAATATTTCTCAGTTATGTCTCAGTTATGCCTTTTTTGCTAATTTAATCAGGATTATTATCGTTGGACAAATAAATAATAAAATAAATAAAATATCTTTTTATTCAAAATAGATATCATGAATACACTTTTTGAACGTCGTAGAAACTGAGATGCCTACCACCGGTTCGGGAACTAACCCGGCGCGGCGAGAAGAACCGGCGTAAGAAACTCGCACGGGGCTATCTTTTACTAAAAAGATGAAAAATTACAATTTTAAAATAAAATAATATAACAATGTTATGGCTTAGAGCTATGTAACAAAAATAAAAGTTAAGGGAATAGGGTGGCTCCATGCAGGTGCATGGAGCCACCCTATTCCCAAGGTGTGCTGCCTTCAATGAAATCATTGACTTTATAATACGCTTTAGCACACAAACGTTCTTTGACTGCTTTTTTAAATTTACTTAAAGATATATTTTGAACATTTTCTGGGATTCTATTGTATAGGCGTATAGGATTTAAAGGATTTGCTTACTTTTGCTAGTCTAAACATTTGTACTTATTTCTAGTATAACTATTTACACTGTGATTATCGCTTTTCTTTTTGAAAATATCTATGTTCTTTTTAACATGTATAAGAGATTTCCCAAAATGTATTTAGATGCAACGGTCAGAACGGTCTTATTTCTTTAAATTTTTCTCTTAGAGATTCAAAAGACGACATCTTATAGATAGAACGAATAGCTCGCTTCTGCAGCACAAATATTGTATTAATGTCCGCTGAATTTCCCCACTAGAGGATGCCGTACACTTGTTTTAATTAACTTTTTTCATAGAAATAGATTCATAGGCGATCATCTAGACACACGGCAGCGTGTCAAGCCAAGTTCCAGCATAAAAGAACTGGCGAGCAGCACCGTGTGTAATATTACACGAACCATTTGCAGCTACTTTTGACCCCTTCATAATACAGAAACTATTTCACATAAATGTTTCAAATTTGGCTCATATAGTGAGACTTGCGAGATAAATATATTATGCTCTAAATTTCATAAGCACAGCTCAAATGGTTATTAAGATATTAACATCCGAAAAAATTTCATAAGTACTGCTCAAATGGTTATTAAGATATTAACATCCGAAAATCTACATTTTTATCACTGACTGACCTATAGATCAAAATTCTAACCCAGTTCCAGATGACCTAGAAGGCTGAAATTTGGAATCCAGCTCGGTAATTGTGTGTAAGCGTAGGGAAAAATCAGAAAAAAAATCGGTTAAGTGCGAGTCGGACAGAGCGAGCGAAACTAGGCAAAAATTGCGTTTTTTGTATGGAGACCCCCCTTAAATATTTATTTTATTTTACTTCCATTTAAATTATGAAAGTAAAAATATAATTAAAGATTTTGTGAATATTTCAAGTGCCTACCAGCTGACATTATTGATTTTGAGCAAAAAAGGCCAAAAAATCACGTTTATTGTATAGGAGCTCCCCGTAAATATTTATTTGTGAAGTGAGGAAACTTTAGGAAATGAATAGAAGGTGACTTTATGAAGTGTGTCTGTCTGTTACCTCTTCACGCCCAAACTGATTGTACCGATTGTTCTTAAATTTGGTATGGAGATATAGTTTGAGTCCCGGGAATAGACATAGAATTCTTTTAATCCGTCTGTCCGTCTGTCTGTCTGTCTGTTAGACAGCTATAATAATAGCTACTTAACTTCCGCACAATAAGTTGTACCCTATAGTTAATGGTTGGAAATAGACTTGTGTTATACCGTATTATTCCAATGCCTCCTGAGTTCTGATAGTAGCTGCTTTTTCCAATCGCTTGGATCACCTTAGGGGCTGTTTCTCCACTTCCTGATAAGTTTCAGATAGGCTATTCACAACTTATCTAACAGATGAAGGATCTGTCAGTTAAGTTCCGGATAGGCTATCCACAACTTATCAGTTATCTGACAGATGAAGTATCTGCCAGATAAGTTAGCAGCAGCTAGATAGCATATCCGACACTTGTCGGGAAGTGGTGAACAGCACCTTAAGGTTGCGATTGAATATAGTCGAATACTATGTATGTTTGAACTGGGAAGATTAAGGTGTCTACTTACCCTTGCTCGGAAAGTTTTCTTTACAAAAAGTTATGATATCCCACCAACAACATAAATGTAAAAATGGAGAGCCAAGTTCCATACAAACATTATTCTTATCAATGGACTTCGTCGTAAAAAGGATGGAGATCTAAATGAGTAGTAGAGACTAGAGAGTATAGGAACCAAATAACATTATGAACAAATCATAGAGTCTATTTTTTGCTTTATTGAATATCTATAACAATTGATGTTATTTAAATAATGTGAGATTTTAAACTATTTTCATCAGAATTAAAATGTTCAATAACTTTATAAAACTGGCCAAGTTAGATCTAATCTACTTTAAGATCTCACATTATTTTAATAACATCAATTGTTATAGATATTCGATAAAGCAATTAGGAAATTTAAAAAAAAAACCCGCGCCAAACAACTTTAAAAAGTAACTAAAGAAATAATATTTACTGACTTTAAGTTTAAATAATTCCTAAGTGTAAAGTAATATTTTAGTCCATAATTGTTGTCACGGTGTGTCGGGGGACCGCCAAGTTATCTACGATAACAGCGACTTTTGCATTTTGTATCGCTGATTGTCTCGATTCAGTTCGCTGTGAACTGACCTTTAAACTATAATGTTATGTGAAATCAAACATCTACATTAGCGGTCCCCCGACACACCTTGACAACAATTATGGACTCAAATATTACTTTACACTTAGGAATTATTTAAACTTAAAGTCACTAAAAATTATTTCATTAATTTTTAAAGTTGTTTGGCGGGGTTTTTTTTAAAATTTCTTAATTTAATTTAATTTTATGCTTTTTAAACTTGTTTTGGTTATAGTGCAGAATTGTTCCTATCAACAGGATCATATCCCAATGAATACGACCTATAAAATATATCCTCTTGGATAAGGCTGTCAATATGAGCCCAAACATGAAACCTCCACCCTGGGTTCATACGGAGCTCGGCTCCTATACAATCCAGGTGATGCTGCAGCAGCAGCATGCAAATATTTACTGCTTATCTACGTCTTATTGGTTGTCGCAATTAAAATGAGCCCAAACACGAAACCTCCTGGGTATCCTACTGATTACCAGGTGATGCTGCAGCACCAGGGTCAACTTTCCATTAATATGTATATATTCATAAGTGTCACGAACCAGAATGCAAAATATAAAATCCATCAAACGACTGCAAGTTGCTAATCGGCCTATCACGAACCAGATAAACCGTGATATTTCAGCAATGAGCAGGCTGATGATGATGAACTATAGCTAAGAACACTCTCGATCATGTCGGCTTTCAAACAAAAAAAACTAGATCAAAATCGGTCCACCGGTTTGGATGCTACGATGCCACAGACAGACAGACAGACAGACAGACAGACAGACAGACAGACAGACAGACAGACAGACACGTCAAACTTATAACACCCCTCTTTTTGGTCGGGGGTTAAAAAATAGACTCTATTATATTTTGTTCATAATGTTATTTGGTTCCTATACATACATATTTCGATTTTCCATAGAACTTGGCACTCATTTAGATCTCCATACTTTTTACGGCGAAGTCCATTGATAAGAATAATGTTTGTATGGAACTTGCTCTCCATTTTACATTTATGTTTTTGGTGGGATTCACATTACTTGGGGTTATGTCAAGCCAACATAATAGTTTAGTCGTGATTTGACGGCGGAGCTGAGCTTGACAAAAACCGACCAAATTACGTAAGCCCGCGCCCCGTAAAATATAAATTTCTCTGATAGTAAATAATATAAAATATTTATGCGACTGTATTCTTCTTTTAAAAGTTGGTACGAAAATAAAATAATTATTTGAATCTACTTTTTATTTTTAAGAGTATATTTAAATTTCTCAAACTAAAAATTGTATATCTGATCATTTTTATTTATTGCAGGATTCAACAATGATCTACATTACCATATTCATATCTATGAGTGGACTAATAAAAGCTCAGATTATAGGTTTTGTAAGTCAATTGGAACCTCTCATGTCATATAAAGTAGCACCGGAAGTCAAACTGCAGGAAGAAATGAAGAATATATTCCCCTCGGCTCTGCCTTTGCCAGTACCAAGGGCAGTACCGTCTATGCCAGAAGTCGCACCATTTGTACCGGGTGTAGTTTCATCTATGCCAGGGGTAGTACCATCTATACCAGGGGTAGTACCATCTAGTCCCGAGTTGATGCCGTCTGTGTCAAAATTTGCACCGTCTATGCCAGAAGCAGTACCATCTGTGCCAGTGGTAGCACCACCTGTACCAGTAGCAGCACCATCTGTACCTATGTACTTGCCTTTCTCAATGTATTTTGAGAACGAGAAAGGACCACACTGCCCGCCTTGCATGTGCCAGCCAGCTTGCACGCCAGCTTTCTTCTCCTACTGCTCACCGTGCCATCAGATATGCCGTTGCCGCTTAGAAAATCTTATCTCTGAACAAGTTGATTGGTCGTGTGGCGTGAAAGTGCTATGTTAATTGATTATTATGTTAAAAGGATTTAAAGTGTACTATTATCTGGGAGCTTTTTCATCTTGTACTGTAAAATACAATGAAAAAACGTAATATAAGGTTTTTTTGCTGACGATGTTGTCGTAATAAACATAAATTTTACTTGCAAACCTTTATACAAACGTAGAGTTTTCGAATTGCAAAATCATAACAAACATTATTTTATGGCTTCGTAAACTGTAGCGAATAAATTCATATTTGTAATTTCCATACGAAATGCTTCCTTACCAACAGTCACTATTGCTGTATAAAAGTAAATAGCTACAATATTTTTGATAGTTATGGTTCAAAATGAACGTTCAAGTAAGTTGTTATTTTGTTTATTATCTATAATTTTATGTTATTTAGATAAATAAACCTATCCTCATAAAAAGCTTCAAAAAGTAAAGCAAGAACTTAAGCTATATCTTGTTTATTTTAGTTTTCAACAACGTTATGCGTAATGTCAATATTGCTACGACCTGTGCAAGTTCAGATGCCAGTGGCCTATTATCCGATGCGTCCGATGGGCTTTATGTCAGCTCTCATCCCTGTATCAGCGCCACCACCAGTACCAGTAGCTGTGGCCTTTCCTAAATGTGTCATGATTAGCACAACAACAACAACAACAACAACAACGACAACATCAGCACCGCCAACACAACGCTGTTGCTGTCCCCAGCCAGTAGCTGTGATGGTTCCAGTAGCTCCACCACCACTGATGCCTCCGCCGATTGTACTTGCTCCTCAAATGGTTCCCCGTATTATGATGGTCCCGCCAAGATGTTAGCAAGAAGCAACTCGACGGTTAAGAGGATAATTAATATAGAAACAAAAACTCGGCTCTTTACCGAAAACCCGGAAGTCCCGAGAGTAATTGCTCTCACGACCAACAAAACTAACGATAAATTTCTTAATTAAAATATATAATATATTATTTTAGACTCCAGAGTCAAGAGCGCACCACAGTATAGCGTGATTGGGTAAGAAAGGTACAACGTTAAATATTTAAATAAGGGAGTGCCTCCGCTGCCGGCGCCGTTTTTCCGAAGTTTGCCGAAGTCACGCGATGTTTACCGAAAAGGCTGCCCGCGCTTATTCGGCAAACATCGCTTGTCAAATTACAGAATAATGATCAAAAACATCAGTCTTGAGCTAAAGGACTATGAAAAGTACAAATAATAAGGTCATAATGTAAGGATGTATATTTTAATGGTGGTGATGATGGTGTTGATAAATGTGATCTGCATAGTAGCATAATATTATGAGTACCTTTGCTTCTTTAAACAACGCTGAAACTCTCGAACATGTATAAGGATTAAGGAGTCTGAAGTTGTGTTCAGTACCTTCGGAAGTATACCACGGGGTTTATAACTGTGGTGCAAAATCTTACTTTTTGGTAGCTGAAAAAAGGTAGCTAAGGTAAAGCTAAGGTAGATGAAAATGCATCACAAAAAACTAAAATATCCATAGCCGAACATAATATAACCTTCACCTTTGGAAGTCGGTTAAGAAGTCGAATATTTTTAAAATTTGAGTATCGGCACTAGAACCTAGCGATTTAGGCATTATCATCGGTTCCCATTTCGAGTGCCAGCGCCGGCAGCCGTTGTTTTAAATCTCGGCTGCCGGCACTATACTTACCGCCGGTTCCCATTACTGATATTTTTGGGAGCCGGCGCCGGCAGCGGAGGAACTCCCTTTAAATAAACATAAAAGATAAATAAAATAGAGTGGTGTTCGATAGAAGTCACATTTGAGTTAACCTGGGAAGTGATTTTTATTTATTCTTGCTAGATTTTAACAATAATTTTAAACAATATGATATGACGTCTAGTAATATAAGCAGAATAATAATATTATGTAAAATATACTTTCTACTGCTTGCTACTATAAGTAATCCATCGACATGTAGAATCATGTTCAAGTAGAAGAAAAATTATGAATCTAAATCGAGAAACATTGCATAATCCACGCAGCTGCTCGCTATATCCACAATGGTTATTGCAAGTCTAAACTTTGTAGTTATTGCTCAAAAGTGTAACCGAAAGAATTATCAAGCTTAAAAATTAACTAGCCTAAAATTATTCGAGATGTTAAATATGCTAATAATATTAACATCTTTGCAGACAGTGAAAATGATTTTATTGCTGAGTTGGATAGCGACTACCCTTCATCAAGTAAATCTTCAGACATCGAATCCATGTCCGATGATTTATCCATCATTTGCAATGCCAATAGTACCTTTGCCATTTGTTTACATGCATAATCGAGGATTACAGACATCAAAACCAGCTGGATTGAGGCCAACTTGCCCCCCTTCGTGTGTTTGTGTGCCCGTGTTTTCTCTATGTCAGTGCAAATGTAAAAAGATAAAAAAGAAGCTTAAAAGGGCTACACAAAGCCCTATGACTGCTTTTGCAATCCAAATGCCGCCGATTGTGCAGCCTCCAGTAATAGTCATCGCTCTATCCCAACCGACACAAGAAAAGTCAGAGTCAAACTCAAGAGAATCGTCTGAAGATAAGTCATCTGAAAATTGTAAGTAGAAAAGTAGAAACGAAATGTTTACAAAGTCAGTGCCTAAAAACTAATTTATATAATCGTTGACTTTTGATAATATAAAATATTTTCATATTGTGTAACAACGCCCACTCTGCTATTAAAATACTGCAATAAAAAAAGAAATGAAAGTCAAGAAACAAAAACCTTTAAAAAGAACAATGATCGGTTTATGTAAGAGAAAATTTCAATGGATCTATTGTTAGAGCCTAGAAAATGGTCGGTCGGGCTCGTCTACTTGTAAGTTTTATTATAATTAATTTTGAGGCCTTTGTAAAAACTCAATATAACATGATGCCATATCAACAACCAGTGAATTTTCTAAGAAGTAGCATGACATATGAAGAGCCAAATATGGTAAGCGGGGTACAAGAATCTCCCGCAGCCGTTGCTTCTCCCATGTACAACTATCCTAGTCCGATGATGCTCAGTGCACCATTTGCGCCATTATATGCTCCTGGTTACTCGTATTTTGAACCTGTAGCACATAACCATCCACCAGTTAGTAAATTGCATAAAGTTTTAAAAAAAGAAGAAAGCTCTTCAGTAGAAAGTGACTCACAAGATTACGAAGATGATGGAGAAGGACATAGGAAAAGGAATGTAGTGATGATGTTTAAAGGTAAACATGGATATAAAGTTGTAGTAAACCCTCAATCGAAGGACATAAAAAGCTATAAAGGTTTAACAAGATACATGGATAAAAAGATAGTTGAGTTTGATAAAGTGTTAAAAAAATCTTTTAAAATAAAATCATAAATCGAATGTATTCAACAATTTGTACAACATTTTGTGCAGGAAAATTTCTTAGGTAACAAATATTAATAAACCTTGATATTATATTTTTATGATTTGAAATAAACTTGAATTTTGTTTCTTTTCATTTAAACAATAAGACTTTTGAGTAGTTCAAACTCAATTTATTTACAATTTGTCTTTTCTAATGTCTTCATCGAAATTTTCAAACTTCGCCACATTTTGCACAGCTGTATAGCTTTGTGTTTAAAATATTATGTTTATGATTATGTCCTTTTTTGTTTATGAATAACTATAATTTACAGTCTGGTCCTAAATAAATACTGTCGCTTTTTTCAAGAATGACTGATTTCGGCATATGATATCCTATAGTTCGTCTAGGAAATAGTATTTCGGCGAATTTGGAGTAGAACAAATACACAAGGATACTGGCTCCTACGATAAATAGTATGGCTTCAAAACAATGAATTATTATTGGTGCTATGTTGTGAATCAATTTAAATTGTTCCTTTGTTTCGTCTGGCACTTGATGCTCCTAAAAATTAAGAGTAACTGTTATATCTTAATAAAAACTGTTATTGAATAAAATATTATGTAATTCTGCGTCGTTCTTATGTGGTATAAAGAAAAAAGGCCCAAATAACACACGCTATGACGTACACACCGTGTGTAATTTATGCATATTGTTCTATTGGGGCCACGTTTAACTTAATTAAAAGTTAGCAAACGATAGCTTAGTTAAAGGAAATTGTATTGATTTAAATAAATACCAAAATACTTACAACTAAGACATTAGCATAAGGCACCACCATTTTTGAAAAAGGCTTAAATTTGCTGTTGTAATTAACATCATCTACAACTATGTTGACTTGCAATGAAAATCGTGTCTTCAATATAGAGCCTGTTATCTGAAAATATCAAACATTCCTAAATTATGAAAATATTTCAGTCATTAAAATTTATCAGTAAAAGTAAACAAACCGTATCAATCAAAAATTCACTTCCATGTTTCTTTTCGTCAGGGTTTATTCCAACAATTCGTTCGTATAAACTAGAGTTTGCGTGCAAAAAATGTGCGTTAGAAATTCCTACACCAAGTCCTGAAAACAAGCGGTTGGTTTTAAGAAAATATACCCTTATATATTTATAATATTATATTCACTCCTCAAACGTAAGAAAATTACCTTTTTGGTATCATCTGCTGGGAATTATTTAATTTCTCTAAGAAATTAGTTTCAGTAGTTTAAGTAACCTGATTTATATCATTCACAGACACTGAGAACAACTAATATAATAATATTTTGTATACTAACCATAGAAACATGGTGACATGTCCGTAACGCCATCAATGCAGTTCGCCTGGCAGAGGCAATCATTGGCTTCGGTGTTACCGAAGACTTGATCAGCATACTGATACCTCATTACCTCAGGCCCGTAGTCTATATTTTCACTACCCACGTACTCCAGGTCCATTAGCCGACATAGAAGCTCTCTGTATATCCGAAGTTTTCTCCCTGGCTTGAGACCAAAGGGAAAGCCTATGCCTTCGTAAGTATCTTCGTAAGTGTTACATCTGCCACTAAAAATTAGAAATATATTGTGCTATTCATATTCACCGTACAGTTCTTAATTTAACTCTGCCTTAATTGCATTCTATCCAATTCAATTCTATAGATTATAAGGTAATAGCTGTTTTATCCGTTTTATTTTTAATATTACCACGGACTAACATGTTATTAATTACAGACAAATTAAGTGCGATAACTAGCAACATTAAAAAATAGTGGTTTTTAAATATTCAGTACATACCGTTTGTTTTCGTCTCCATAGCCTCTGGTTAATACACCACTCGAGTTATCAACAGTTAGAACTCTAAACTTGTCTTCATTGTTAGTAGCTATTTCTATTCTAGTCCTCAGGTTTTTGTCAAATAACTTAAATACAACATTAAAAACATTATTAGATTCAATAAAAACAATTTGATGACGTTTAGATATTTAAAGTATTTTAGAAAGAGGAAAAAACTTACCCGTTTCAACATCGCGAGAGAATCGAAATCCACCAATGGAAGAAGCTTCCTGCCCAAAGAAAGGAGTGGTTCGTCGTATCCCCACATCAAGTTGTAGGCTCGCTCGTTGATTATGGGTTTAGATTTGATCGAATTTAAAAATATACTGAATCCGGCTTTGGTAAAATAGGGAAAGGTCCCGAGCTTAGATGCTACCGCCTGAAACGTTCAAAGTTTTTATTTTCGTTTAAAACAATGAAGCAGAGTTAGCGCCTACTCGTACTTTTTAAATTTACATTTAGTTTTATCATTTTGGTAGTCTAATACAAACGTCCCTGATAACCAGAATAATCAAACTATCATTCGATTAAAACTTGCGAGTACGTAGTAGCTCCTAGAATGAAAATGCGTCTTTTAATCCAGGCAATCACGAGGTTTGAGATGAACTCTTATACAAATTATTATTTTTTATCAAAAAATTGAACCCGACTTCCAAGGTAAAAACAAAAGTAAAATTCTTAAAAATAATCTAAAAAGGATCAAATAATTCAAATTCCTAATTATATTGCCGTCTGCAGACTTCGACTAAACCTCAACTATTTCTGTACTCAATCTTCGTGCTTTTGAAGTCGGTACCAGCCCTAGCTAGTAAATGCGAAAGTGACTTTGTTCGTTACGCCTTCACGCATAAAGTACTAAGCGGATCATCATGAAACTTTCATAGGTACACATTGTCTGGGGTATGGAGAAGGACATAGGGTACCTTTCAAGTTTCATCCCGGGAAAAAGAACGGTTCCCGAGCGATAGACGTTAACGCAGGCAGAGCCGTGGGCGAAAGTTAGAATTATATGAAATTTTCTTTAGGGAATTATTAAAAGTATTTTGTGATAACTTAATATTATCTCCCCTAATTTAAGGTAGCACAGTAAGGGTAATGAGGCAACACTAATTTGCATTAGTGCCAACATGACGGCAAAGGAACTATTTGATGAAACGCACTATAATGACAAATATAATTTTTCCACCTCGAAATCCTTCCGGAACATTGTAAAATTCATGAGAAACCATGAAATTTTTATCAATTTTCAGTTTTTGCCATTTTTTACCACCAAGGACCTGTTTAATGGTAGAAGTCACAAGAAATTATTTTAAAGTACTTAGACTAAATTTGCAACAAAATGAGAATAGTTGGGTCTCGATAAACTGAATAGTTTCAAAGATACAGCTGTTCAAATGTTTGCAAAATGTCCAAAAAAAAAAAAAACAAAATTCACTACGCCGTATGTAGAAGACATGGAAATGGCTGTGGTTACTATTAGCCGGTCAGTATCCACCTCTGCTTGTAGTGTAAGAATATTGTTCCTTTCCAGTTGCACCTTCGGCATGTTGATGAATCTAACCTTGTTCCTGTCATTCAATAGGAACTTATCCTGACCAACTGGAGCAATGGTTGTCTCGTCAAAGATAACATCAGGTAAGGACTTTGCTCCAAGTCTACGGAGACATTCAGAGCTTTTGGTGTTTTTTTCTGAAGCGTCATATGGATACCCGTCGAAAACCACGATTATATAGGAGCCGTAGTGACTTTTCAAGTATTGGACATACCTGGCACTAATTTCTCCAAAAGACACATTCCGAGGCCACACAACTTTGTGGAGCACATGTCCACTATATAATAAAACTCCTGTGACGACCTCAACTTCAACCGCCACATGCAAAGTTAATATGTCTAACACAGTCATTGAATTTTTAAACTCTAATTAGCTGTGCCCGCGACTTTGTTCGTGTGGAACAGTTATTATAGGCATCATATTTATTTTGGCGAACAACTTCCTTAGTTTTATAAATTATAGCTGTTACCCACGGCTTCGTCTGCGTCTATTTCATTAATGCATTCATTTCGATCAAAGATTCTTAGACCATATAAAATGATTATTTTGAGTTAATCTTAAAAGATAGACACGTATTATCACGGACATTTTTTAGATCATCAAAGAGGAATAATTCTTTCATACATATTTTTTGGGCATCTTGGACCGTTTTTGCAGCGCACGCAACGGAAGCTCTCAAAGATGAATAATTTTCCCCGCTTTTTTCCACATTTTCCTTTGTTTCTTCGCTCCTAAAAGTCACAGCATGATGTTATTATAGCCTACAGCCTTTCTCGATAAATGGGCTATCTAACACTGAAATAATTTTTCAAATCGGACCAGTATAAGTTCCTGAGTAATCTCAGGAACTAATAGTCCGATTTGAAAAATTCTAAAAACGCGCTAATGCGCGTTCAAATAAGTAAACAAACAAACAAACTCTTCAGCTTTATAATATTATTAGTATCGATTAATATAGATTATTTCATTTTATAAAATATTATAATGCTTAATATTATGCTTATTTCATAAGTCGTAGGTATTTCATTTTGTTTACTCACCTCAGCAACTTTCAACAGCTGTAGCTAGGGAATTATCAGATTTTAATATACCAAATTGGTCTCGTTTGTTGAAAATTTTGTCTTCTTTAATAACGTATATGAATTTATGCCGTCAAATAGATTAATAATTGACCACATTGACGAGAACTTGTAAAAACTCGAAAAAAATATTTTTTTGGAAAATTTGCAAACATTTGAACAGCTGTATCTTTGAAACTATTTAGTTTATCGAGACCCAACTATTCTCATTTTGTTGGAAATTTAGTCTACTTTAAAATAATTTTAGTGACTTCTACCATTAAACAGGTCCTTGGTGGTAAAAAATGGCAAAAACTAAAAACTGATCCAAATTTTAATGGTTTCTCATGAATTTTACAATGTTCCGGAAGGATTTCGAGGTGGAAAAATTATATTTGTCATTACCACCTCATCACATAGGTACAACATATAAAAAAATCAGAACTACCCCATTTGATGCAAGTGAAGACCCCTTTTATTGTACGATTTCCATGGACTAATTAGTATGGATGTTGTATCTACTTACTAATGATATCATGTTAGGTGCAGTCACGTTAACTTCCATGGGGTCACCGACGGACTCCTCTGGCACGAACTCGGCGCGTGTCCGCAGCGTGAACCCCATCACACCAGCCTCCTCGTCCAGCTCCGGATCTTCCAACCATCGATACTCCCTGGAACCGTTTACCAGAAGAAATTAATACCAGGGCCGGATTTATATTTTTTATGAGTATAGGCCACTTTAATTTTGCTGCCCCTATGTACGAACTCTGTCGCCATCCTAGGACGCTGCCGCCTCCCCTAGGACGCCATAGGACGCTGCCGAGTATAGACCATGGCCTATTCTGCCTATATATAAATCCAGAGCTGATTAATACTCGTTAGGTCTATATGACAGCTTGGGTTAAATATGGCTAAATACTGGTTGACGCCAGAAACTCCGTTGCGCCAAAATTCGTTTATTGCGCAGGAACCGCACATTTTTCCGGGATAAAAAGTATCCTATGTCCTTTCCCGGGACTCAAAGTATCCATACCAAATTACAGCAAAATATACACGAGATTGGTTTCAAAAAAGCTTTCATTGAAACCAGGCCAGGTACGAAGGAGTAATATTTTTATGGTAGGTACAGTACACAAAATTCTCTCTTCCTCTACTCTCATAGCCCATTGGGACAAATGATCGACACGGCTAGCGAGAAATCGGACGTGCAGGTCTTTTTACATATCCGACGCATGGATCATCGTTCATGTCTGACAATCAGAGCCCCAATGTATAGAATATACATAACATGAGTCGAATGTCGACTTTATTTTATCGAACGCCTATGTCAGTTTCATACATTTTGTTCGATGATTCTATAAAGAAGCGATAAAGATAACGTCTTGGCTAAAAAAATTACGAACTTACTGATAAGTAAACGGCCCCACTTCTGACAACCGAAGCTTGTCATCATCTCCGGAGAGGAATTCTTCGGGATTGGTGACGTTGAAGAGGTAGACACGAACAGTCACACTCTTTGACTCGTTTACCATCAAGTTGTATACAAACGAGCCTTCGTATATACGGACGTTCTGTTGGAAGAAATTCAATTTAAAAAGTATGTCATTAAAATTAATAATTAGGAATTCATATTTTTTCACATATCCAGAAGCAACCGTTTAGCTGGTAGAAGGGGGGGGGGGGGGACACTGGACTCAACTGGAGTGCAACAAAACTTAGTGATTATACTTTAGGGTGTGTATGAGTTCCTTGCATAAAGTAACTTTTTTGAAACTTTTGTATTAAAAAGTTCATGACGCTCGCGCGGGTGCGGCGCGCCCTACACAAAAAAAGTCTTTCAGCGCTGCTACTTTCTCAGTTACCTCTATACACATACGCCTACGGTGTGTACGTATGTGACTAAAGTATAATCACTTAGTTTTGTTGCACTCCAGTTGAGTCCAGTGTCCCCCCCCCCCCCTTCTACCAGCTAAACGGTTGCTTCTGGAAATGTGAAAAAATTCACGGGAGTAGGAAATATGCTGAATTTAAAAAGAAAACTATCTATACTATAAGAAAAAAAGGCTTTGTCCTAAATGACATGAAAATGGAATCACGCTACAGCCTAAACCACTGATCGTAGAGACTTGATATTCAGGAGGAGTATTCTCCGTATGACGTAGACGTGCAATAAGCAGGGATTTTTCGAAATTCCTCTCACAAAGGGGGTGAAAAGGAGGGTTAAATTAGTATGGGACAACACGTTCCTTTAGTCCTATATTATGCTCGAAAATTTGCATAAATATTATTTCATGTAGTTTATGGAAGATGTAATTCATAGTTTGTTAAAATATGCCCTTTAAAGTGATAAAAAGGGGATGAAAAGTTATTACAGGCGTGATTTCCTGCTATATGTTGCACTGGTCGCAGAGACTATGTATAAGATGTATAACAATAAAAATATGTTTGGAACTAATTTTTAATTTTTATGTAAAGGATAGGATAGGTGCTTTTTTTTGTGAAATTAATGATCGCCTGATGGATAGCGAGAATTATCATCCACGGACACCCGAACCATTTAAAAAGTTTTAAGTGCGTTGCCGGGCTTTTCAAAAACCTTCCAAGGCTAAGAAGAATTCATAAGTTATTGAGTAATAGTCGATCAACTAAAAAGAAAATGTATTCGGCGAAGTATTAAGGAACTTTTCGTTCAAATTCCTTTAAAAGTAACTGAGATGATGTTGTTAGTAGTGTAAAACACGTCATAAATGTACATTCATTGACCATACAAAAATTAAAAAAAAACTAGCGATACTACGGAACCCTATATTGCGCGTGGCCCGACACGCACTTGGCCGGTTTTTCTTCAAATAGGTTCGACAAAAACATTTGTTTTGCCAATAAAAAAACTTCTCATCAACTTCCTTAAAAGGCAAGAAAAAATATTAAAATTATTTTTAGTAACAATTATCAGTTTACATAATATGGCACGCTAAACGGGTTTTTATTTTTTTCAATGTAGTGAATACAAAAAGTTGTATTATATTTTATAAATACTTAATATTTGTTATTCATTGGAAACACAATAATGGACAAAAACGCCATAATAAATTTATATTTTAACTAGAGCTGGATCTCGGTAGTCAGTAAGTATTGACATAATCATAATGTACTTGATTTATAATAAAAAAATGACGGTTTATAGAGTTCTCGAATGAAAGAATGTTCCAGAAAAGTGTTTAGTTTCAAATACAATCGGGAAAAATATAGAAATCGTCATTAGCATGCTCGTAATTACCATGTTTTACCGTGTATTTTTAACCACGGTAATGAGCAATCTTACACGGTAATGACGTAATATTTATCTTTGATAAATATTACGTCATTAATATGATGATTGATGATTTTGTATAGGAGGGGATTAATATTAACGAACATATTAATTTATATCAAAATTGTATGTTGTTTGCAGATTTAAGATGGCAAGACACAAAAAACTGACCAGAGATGAGTTACTAGCGAAGAAACGAGCAGCTGAGAAGGCCAGAAGAGATAAATATGGTCAAATCAAGAAGCACATGCACAGTACAAATAAAAAGAGAACTAGCGATAAAAAAAAAGGAAAGAAGATAAAAAATTGGCACAGATCAATGATTTGACCCCCAGACAGCAAAGAAATCATAGAAGAAAATGGAAAACTGTCATTACCGTGCTGTAAATTGTCATTACCGTGCTTCAAATGGTCATTACCATGTCTCCTAAACTTTGAGGGAGTATAGCTCTTTAGGTTATTAGGATTAAAGAGGGCCTCAAGTATAAACTTCATGTCGACATAACAATCTGACATTATAGGTATAAATAATACAAAATAACTTTACATTTTCATCAAAATTGCAAATTTGTCAGGAATTACCCAGCTGTTGCCCGCGACTTCGTCTGCGTCAGTATATAATAGCAAACATAGATAATTTTTTTTTCTTCTTCCATTAATTCTTCCACCGATTCGTCGCAGTGTGATATTGCATTATGGCCTAGAGCCCTCCTTATTAAATTGACTATGCAGAGTTCCTGAGATTAGCGCGTTAAAACAAACAAAGTTTACAATTAAAAAAATCGGCCAAGTGCGAGTCGGATTCGCGCACGGAGGGTTCCGTACCGTTATAGAGCAAAAATAGCCCAAAAATTGTTTTTTATGGGAGCCCCCCTTAATTGTTTTAGTTAATTTTATTTTATTATAATTAAAGTATAAGTGCAATTGAGTATCTTGTGAACATTTCAAGTATATCTTTGGCCATTATTGACATCGAGCAAAAAAAAAATACTTTTGTTGTTTAGGAGCCCCCCTTAAATATTTAATATTTTTTTAGTATTTGCTGTTATAGCGGCAACAGATATACACAGTCTATGAAAATTTCAGAAGTCTAGCTATAGTAGTTCTTGAGATACAGCCCGGAGACAGACAGACAGACAGACGGACAGACATCGAAGTCTTAGTAATAGGGTCCCGTTTTTATCATTTGGGTACGGAACCCTAAAAAATCTCATTTCCAAGCAACAAGTCCTTGACTGTACAATGTGGGTAATGAGAATAAATCCTACTGCAAAACGTGCAGTACCCCGACTACACAATTTTAGAATTTTGAAACAAACTCACTGGTAAACATTTATTTCATTTCAACCAAAATTTACTGCCAAATATGCATTTCCCTGACTTTACAATGTGCGTTACTTTAGTAAAACCTACCCAACTTTACATTGGAGCATTATTTGAATCCAACCTACTGTGAAACTTTGCATGAACAAAATTTTAAGAAATAACCCCACGGCCAAACAACCATTTCCCTGACCCACTGAAAAGATTCATTTCCCCGACTGTATAATGTACCATATTTAGAAAAAACGAATTGCAAAACATTTATTTACCCGACTGTAAAATGTGCTAAATATTGGTAATATGTAACCCACTGACAAACATTAATTTTCCCGACTTCACAATGTGCGGTGCGTAATTTAAATAAAACTCACTGCCAAACGTTAAACTCCCTAGTCTATGGCGGTTTAGGCGGCGCACGCCAAAATAGCTCGCAGACAATAGATTTTTTTCTACTTGATATTTTTGATATAATAATAATATGATATGATAAGCGATATTGTTGTAAAGTTTCATCAAAATCCTTACAGTAGTTTTAACGTGAAAGAGTAACAAACATCCATTCATACATACAAACTTTCCCGCTATAATTATTAACACCTCCATCGTGGGAATCGCAGACACAATAGATTTTCAATTGTTATGCGGCAGCCGGCTGCCGCTTGGGGATTGATGGGTTAAAGACGTGAGTGGCAGAAGCAGGTAACAGTTAAAAATTACTGTTTTTTGCATAAATGGAGGCTTGAGGGTCGGAAAAATGTTTTGAAATAAAAAACTTTGTATTTTATGTTTAGCCAGATATATTAGATAGATGATGTAGTGGGTCAGTTACAAGATTTGTTAAAATTTAAAAAAAAAAAAATAGTTAATGTCTTTATGTTATAAAATGTTAGTTATCTTCCACTCACGTCTTCAATTATTATTTTATAGTATGGGTGAAATATTAGGATAAGGATTTGCAAATCACAACAGAAAGATGGTGTTATTAGTTTATGAAGGAATCGTATATTTTACCGAAGTAAAAACCACCCTATGCCCTTTAACAGGTCTAAAATATATCTATGCCGAATGTTATCTAAATCGGTTCAGCGGTTTAATTAAATTAAAAAAATGAAGTTTAACGCATAGAAACCGTACATTTTTTCCTTTCCCAAGACTTAAAGTATCTGCAAACCCATTAAAAACGGTTCAATAGTTTTAGACTTTAGCGAAGGGGTTCCCAAACTTTTGTCTACTGCCCACTTTGAGAACAAATTAAGTTTAAGCGCCCCCATTGTTTCAATTTAAAATGCATCCAGATGAAATAAATCACCCCCAAGCCTCTACACAACGCACCCATTTTTTTCTTGGTCCCACACCCTTTAGTGAGTTTAGACCTTCAGCGCCCACAAGGGGGCGTTATCGCCCACTTTGGGAAAAACTGCTTTAGCGTGAAAGCAAGAATCACAGACAAACAGAGTTTCTTTCATTTATAACTTTGGCACTTTAGACAATCTTTTGTGCTATAACGTAAATCTCAATAAAAAAATATTAACTTAAATCTCAATTTAAAAAAAAAAAACTATTTTATTTCTTTTGGTTAGGTTTTAACAGAATATATTTTTTTTTTCATTAATTACATTCGATAAAACATACTTAAAGGAAAAAAATGCTTGAAATTAGGTTCAGAACTAATATTTTTTGTATTCAGGTAAGCATTTTCCAAACAAAGGTTGCAGCATGCGTCTTTAGTATATAGATAATTAATTATACGTGAGATATGTAGCACCCAATTTTATTCTGGCTTTTAATAGGAAGTTTAAATATATTTGAAACGCTAGAAAGAGCCGAAATTTATCGATGCATTTAACTATTTAGCTCTTACTTCAATAAATTCTCAACAAATGAAGCAAAAAAAAATTGGTCTATTTTACACATTTCTGGAGATAATAAAACGTTTTAAAGTACTTAAAACTCATCATTTATAACCCTGATATCCGCCGAAACCCTCTAAAAACTTTGCAAAAATCTTATAAGTAGTTTTGTTTAGCTTAGCAAAGCGAACTTTCTTTTTTAAAATTGTAATGTAAGCAATCGTGAGTCATTAAATAACAGGGAGAAGGAAAAATTTTTTTTTCTTGACTCGTTTTATATGGTGAAATATTAATTTTTAATTAAATAACTAAAAACTTAAAAGCACAAAAATTTTTTTTGGTAAACTTTGCAAGTTATAGTGTAAAAAAAAAAATTACACCTCAAAAACAAAAATCCATTCACTATTACAATTTTCGGAGGTTAGCCTCTGGGCGCTGCACTAATGATAAAAGATTATTTTCTACATTTTATAAATACACATATTCAAAATTATACAGATAAGAAAAACACATTAATATTATTTTTAACATATAAATCATAATTTAAAGTGACAAAAAAGTTTGACACTTCATGCAAAGCAAAAAGCGAAATAGCAACATAAATAGCAATAAGCAAACTTAGATAAATTATATAATGAATTAGTACTAATAATAATTGGTCAAATTATTTGACCAATACTTCTTATGTAAATATATCCTATGAACATAAAAAAGGTCGCATTTGATAGCTAAACACTGTTCTATTGGCTTTTTGTGAAAAATGTAGCGTATCAAACTGGTTCTTTTTTATGTTAAGAGAAAGAGGTTTTTAGCTACAATAAATTCCTATGACCCTGAAACACCACTTATTTCCCATGAACTGAATAATCAACTTCCAAATTTTAGGAAACGAAAGGGTCTGATTACAATAATTGCCGTCTTTTAGGGCATAATAACGAAAGTCTGGCATTCGCTGACTTATTAGTAAACGAGATGACGCCCTCAACTCCGTTGCGCCAAAATTAGTTTATCGCGGAATCGTACATTTTCGGGGATAAAAAGTATCCTATGTCCTTTCCCGGGATTCAAAGTACTTCCATACCATTTTTCAGTAAAATCGGTTCAGCGGTTCGGGCGTAAAGAGGTAACAGACAGACACTTTCGCATTTATAATATTAAGTATTTTTTTTATAAAATGAGGGGGCAAACGAGCAAACGGGTCACTTGATGGCAAGCAACTTCCGTCGCCCATGGACTGTGTCGCTGCAGGTGCGTTGCCAGCCTTTTAAGAGGGAATAGTGTAATAGGGTAGGGAAGGGTAGGGAAGGGAATAGGGTAGGGGATTGGGCCTCCGGTAAACTCACTCACTCGGCGAAACACAGCGCAAGCGCTGCTTCACGCCGCGCCGGTTTTCTGTGAGCCCGTGGTATTTCTCCGGTCGAGTCGGCCCATTCGTGCCGAAGCATGGCTCTCCCACGGTAGAAGTATGGAAGTATGGATTATATTGGTAATGAAAATTTGACTTACGTATTTGATGATCAACAGCAGAGGGTTGACGACCAGGGATATAATCGGGAGGATCAGGAACACAACACTCAGCACACTTAGCAGCTTCGTATCTGTGGAAATCATATAAACTAGATGACGCCCGCAACTCTTGCGCTAAAATTTGATAATCACTCGGAAACTGTACATTATTCCGAGATAAAAGTATTCTATGTCCTTCTCCGGGACTCAAATCTCCATAGCAAATTTTCGCAAAATCGGTTCAGTGGTTTGGACATGAAGAAGTTTGAAAGGAGAGAACAGACAGACAGACTTTTGAAATTATAATATTAGTATGGATTAATTGTACATTTTATGAACGAGTAATTTTTTGTTACCTACTAAAAACTAAAATCGGTATTAAATTATTTAATGATTACTTCGACTTTGAAATTCTGTTAAAATGTTCTTTTGGTTGAACCTACGAATAATAAAAACTAAGGAAAAGTAAAAATTCGAAATGTATAAATTGATGCAATAACACAGGGTGTTTTTTTGTGATTTTTCCTAATTTCTACCCTCGTTAACTTTTTTCTCCCGTGGTTTAGAGATTTTACGTCATACAATAAAATGTACAGCTTTTCAAGCCCTTTCATTTGATATATGTGTGGACGTGCTACAGCTTGGGTACGGGTTCCATAAAAATACTCCTTGTTCTTTAAAAGGGTGATAGTATGAGAGTAACGTTTCCTTAGTTTTTATTATTCGTGGGGTTAAACGCAAACAAGTATACATTATTACGGTAATTTTTTTTATAGAATGGTCCAGGAAACGGGCAAACGGATAGCCTGATTAACCGTCAGATTTAAATACTAAAAAATCCTCTGGTTTGGTGCACTGTGCTTCTATCCCTTATACCCTGTGTCTTCCGGCAAATCGATATGCCCCTCCATTTTTGGTTCCTTTCGAACTGTCATGTAACGTCAGCCTGATACCGCTAAAGGCCACCTAAATATTGCGATTGTATTAAAAATGTGTACCTAGGTACACAATTTTGACAAGTATTGTAAAACATGTCTTTTGACGGAGTTACTTTTCCTTAGTTTTTATTATTCGTATTTAAATATTTCATGTCTGTTTTCTGTAAGGTCGGGGTTTTTACCAAAGAAAACCGGCCTATTCGTGCCGAAGTTAAATATCGGTGTCGGTAAATATAAAGTAGTCCTTTAGCGTAATTAATTACTTGTTGATGCTCGCAACTCCGTTGCGCCAAAATTCGTTTATCGCACGGGAAGAGTAATTTTTTTCGGGATAAAAAGTATCCTATGTCCTTTCCCGAAACTCAAAGTAAATCCATACCAAATTTCAGCAAAATCGGTTCACCAGTTTCATCGAGAAGAGGTAACAGACAGACAGGCAGACACACTTTCGCATTTACAATATTAGTATGGATAATAGTTTAATGATATTTAATTAAGTAATATCTGTGTACTGAATTTTATGCGACAAACAAACAAACAAACATTATACTGTATATTAAGTCACTTATTTTACAAAATCATAACATAAGTAACGGACTTACTGGGAGTATTTCCTTTATTCCACTTCATATTTGCAACAAAATCTTATGTAGTTATATTGTTTTAAATCATTTTAAGCTTGTATAGTTTAATTTTATTCCTGTAAAAGAGATAAAAAAGTCAAATTAATTGAAATATATTTTTACTTATAAAATCAAAATATTATGATCCTTACATTCATTTGTTTTGTTTTAAAAATGCAAGTACTTCTAACTCAAAGTTGTTAATAAAAATAAAAAATGAACATATTATTATATTATGGGGTCGAATTGAGAAACCCCCTCCTTTTTGGAAATCGGTTAAATTAAGAAATTTATAAAAAACCCCGCCAAAAAACTTTAAAAAGTAATGAAATAATATTTACTGACTTTAAGTTCAAATAATTCCTAAGTGTAAAGTAATATTTTAGTCCATAATTGTTGTCACGGTGTGTCGGGGGACCGCCAAGTAAACTACAACCCACAACCGTCAAGACGCTGAATATCTCGATTCGGTTTTCTGTAAACTGATCCTTAAAGTATAATGTTATGTGAAATCAAACATCTATATTAGCGGTCCCCCGACACACCTTGACAACAATTATGGACTAAAATATTACTTTACACTTAGGAATTATTTGACCTTAAATTCAGTAAATATTATTTCATTACTTTTAAAAAATTTTTGCCGGGGGTTTTTTAAATTTCTTAATATAATTTTATTTCATGCTTTTTAAACTTGTGTTGGTTATAGTACAGTATAATTCCTATCATATCCCCATGATTACCTCTGAATGTCGAAAAGAGGCCGTTAATATAAGCCCAAACATGAAACCTTCACTCTGGGTTCATACGGAGCTCGGCTCCTATAGAATCCAGGTGATGCTGCAGCAGCAGCATGCAAGTATTTAGTGTTTATCTACGTCTTACTGGTTATCGCAATTAAAATGAGCTCAAACACGAAACCTCTGCTCTAAGTTGGTGAGGAGTTGGGTATCCTATTGATTACCAGGTGATGCTGCAGCACCAGGTCAACTTTACAATATTGTGTATGTAATTCATAAATATCACGAACCAGAATGCAAAATATAAAACTCGTCAAACGACTGCAAGTTGGTAACGGCCTTTCACGAACCAGATAAACTGCGATTTTTCAGCACTGAGCATGCTGATGATGATGAAATATAGCTAAGAACACTCTCGATCAAGTCAGTTTTCAAACAAAAAAAAAAACTAGATCAAAATCGGTCCACCTGTTTGGGTGCTACGATGCCACGGACAGATACATACACAGACAGACAGACACGTCAAACTTATAACACCCCTCTTTTTTGTCGGGGGTTAAAAAAGGGAGCAATTGGATTTTGAATATTTTCGTAGGCGTCCTTTTTCGTAGAAGACAGCTACGAACTGGCGTAGCAAGCGCTACAAAAATAATTTTTAATTTTATAACTTTTTTCTAAGTTAAAAGAATTCTTTTTTACTAAGAATTACAAATTCTAGTATATCAAAATTTACTTTGCTCGTTAATTTGACAAACAACTTGATAGTCTGGTTCACAAGTGCCATTTTCCTCAAAACCTGATCTCATGCACCGAAAATTATGATTTTAGGCTCATTCGATTCGGAATACCATCTAGAACATTCTATCGTAATTCCAAGAGGGGCTGAAAAAAAATGCAAAAGTCATAAACAATAAAGTAAACAAAAAAGAAGGGTTTGGTTTTTTTTTTATATTTCAAAAACTATTTGAGATAATCAAAATTTGAAAATAGACCCTTAAAGAGCAGGAAATTTTCTAAAAAAAGTCCTAGCTCTTAGAACTGTATCAACAATCCTTATAACTTTAATTGAGCGGTGAAAGTAACGGTAGAAACCGGCTAAGTGCGTGTCGGGCCACGCGCAATTTAGGGTTCCGTAGTACCGCTAGATTTTTTAAAAATGTTTGTATAGTCAATGAATGTACATTTATAACGTATTTTACGCTACTAACAACATCATCTTAGTTACTTTCAAAGGAATTTGAACGAAAAGTTTGTTTATACTTCGCCGAATACATTTTTTTTAGTTGATCGACTATTACTCAATAACTTATGAAGTCTACTTAGCCGTGATAGTTTTTCTTTTAAATTAAGCATATTTTCTACTCCCGTGAATTTTTTCACATTTCCAGAAGCAACCGTTTAGCTGGTAGTAGGGGGGGCCACTGGACTCTAACGATTTTTTCCACTTTAAAACTTAATATTTCACAAACGAATTCCTAATCGGAAAATGATCTATGAATACTCATAATATTTTTAAAAGACCTATCCAACGACACCCCACACGATGGGGTGGACGCGAAAAAAAAAATTCATCCCCGCTTGATGTGTAGGGGAGGTACCATAAAAAAAAAAGATTTCATGTACCATTTTGTCGGCATCATTAATATGTGCATTCATGCCAAATTACAGCTTTGTAGGTGCTATAGTCTCTGAGCAAAACCGCGGACAGACAGACAGACAGACAGATGGACAGACAGACGGTCAGACAGACAGACAGACGGACGGACAGACCGAAAATATAAGGGTTCCTTATTGACTACAGAACCCTAAAAACGCGTAGTTCGTGTTTCGCGTGATTTGCCGCAATCTGCCACGTGAACTAAAAAATATATTTTAACTGATTAAATATTAATATTAAGGAACAAAAATTTTGGGTACTAAGTAGACATATCAATAAATAAGAAACCGTCAACAAAAATAAATTATCACAATTTGTTTAATTGTTATGCTTTTCTAAATTTGTTAATAGTCACCATTTTATTGTTAACATAAAAAGGCAGATTTTTTCAAAACAAGAAATCTAGATTTTTTTTTCATTCTTTTGAGCTAATTTTAAAAGGGTTTAGAAGAGATCCCCGTTGGAAAAATTCAAAAATTTTGATTTTTTACTTTTTTATGAACAATCAAAGGCATTCTAGAATTTTTCATGTAAATAAAGCAATTATGGTTTTTTCATCAATAAAAATTATTATTTAAATTTTATTAGTTATAAATAAAAAATATAACGTTATCCGGCTTCTAACAATAACAAAACAAAATAGAAACAATAATTGGACATAAAAATACCGTACTTGTGAACCATCACAAGTGCCATTTTCCTCAAAACCTGATCTCATGGACCGAAAATTATGATTTTAAAGGCTCATTCGATTCGAAATACCAACTAGGACATTCTATCAAAATTCCAAGAGGGGCTGATAAAAAATTCATACTCTGGTGAGTATGAATAAATATTATAATTTTACTATTCTATAATATATGAACCTCCTGCTTATATAGATTATTGTTCTTTTTATTTATCAACATTTATTAATATTACAACAACAAATATATATAAATACCTATATTGTGCAGTTATCTAATGCAATTTTTTTAATGTTCAAACTAACTAGAGACTGCATCTAATTAACAATTAAACACAATTCAACTAGAGGTAGATAATGGAAGCACTCAACTTTTCCTTACTTTGTTGTGCTCACGTCACAGTGTAACGAAGTATAACTAACAACGAGACGGAGGGCTAAGCTTATATTACATATTGTAACGCTTTAATTAACTTTTTGCAGTAAATACCACACAAATGATCATTATTTGTATTAATATAAGGATGCTGTTAAACTGTTAAACTGTTGTTTTTGTACTTTATTATTTATTATTTACTAATAAAATTTGAATAAAATAAATATTTAAGGGGGGCATATATATCCCATACATAAAACACAAATTTTTTGCTAATTTTGGCTCTATGAACTCATCGTGCGCGAGTCCGACTCGCACTTGGTCTTTTATTTTTCTCTCTCTCACGGTTGTAAAATGGCAGCCATTTTTTTGGGCTCTTATACTTACTAATATTAATTAGTACTAATAATAATTGGTCAAAATATACTTCTTATGTAAATAATAAATAAATTGGATGCTGTTAAGCATTGGTGTACCATCCCACATCGGACTAGTTTTGAGTAATCGGCGTTTTTAGTTTTTTTGGATTTTAAGCAAAAAAATGTTATTGTGCGGTATATTTTTTTTGTTGAAATGCGTAGATTATGATTATGAAAAAACATTTTAATTTTACATTCATTTTTAAGAGATACGTTTTCTCTTAAACCTGAATGTAAAATTAAAATGTTTTAGTAAAATGTAATAGTAATTTTATACCTACCATTTTGTTAAAATAAGCACTTAAATTTGTATTGAAAGAATAAATCAGAATTTTGCATTTATGTGAAATATCACAAAGGCCATTAATGCTATGTAATAGGCCCTATAGCAATATTGCATTAACCATTTTTATACGTTTTAAAAATGGTTAATGCAATATTGCTATAGGGCTTATTACATAGCATTAATGGCCTTTGTGATATTAACCAGTAAATGAAGTTTTAAAAAATGCCACATTTGTTAACTCTTAAAATTCCCGGCGGCTTCAGTGACCGTTTTCTTTCAATGAGTGAAAGGAAGCGCGGGGCGGGGACGAGGCGCTCGTGCCACCCCGCTATTACTGCACGAACTCGCGTTATGCTTTATTCCTTATTTAAATTACTTTGTGTTAATCAGACGTTTGCTTTAAATCACAATGAAACGGAGAGTACAGAAATTAGCTGTGCCTAAAAATAAAGCAGGTTGTGATGAAAAACCGTTAAAGGGAACACACAGTAAGTACAAAAAATGTTTTACATTCTTAAAAGTAACTACCTGGAATAAAGACACTATTGCGTCTGTGGTCTGTTTCCACGGAACCGTCTCTTAGTACTAATACTAGGAAATCGTTTGCCCTAATGGCTTTTGTTGCCTTTTTCTATGTACGAAATTTATTTATTTATTTTTCTATAGTTAAACATTAAACAGTTATTATTGGCAAAATTATTACATGAATTCGCCTTTTATTTATTAACCATTTTGAAAATTATATAATTGAAAGTTTATAATGTTTTGTTATAAATTTTGTTAAAAAGCCGCAGTGAGCTTTGTGGCTTTTTCCGTAGTATAGAAAAATAGTTAAAGGTTGTGTGCTACAAGAATATTCAAATATTAAATAATATTCCACAATATAATTTAAACTTTTTTTTTGTAGTTTCAGGTTCTAGAAAACGAAAACAGTCCCAACAGAAATGAAAAAAAGGAAGTTTCATTTTTATTAAAACATTTAGGAAAAGAGCTTTTGGTGTATCGAGAGTGAGTGTATCGAAACTTTTTTTTTAATATGTACCAAAATAATTTAATATGAGCCAACGACAGCCAGACTTTCGTCATTTTATAAAAGCTGAAAGTTTTCCTGTACCTGTAATATGCTATATTATAACCTATACTAATATTATAAATGGAAAAGTATGTTTGTTTGTCCTTCCTTCACGCCCTAGCGAAGCAACCAATCGACATGATTTTTGGTACAGACTTAGTTGAAAGAATGAAGGGTAACATAGGCTACTTTTATTTTCGGTGAAACACCATGTTTCTAAAATATTCGTGTTTTACCCGATTTTCTAATTCCACGCAACTGAAGCCGGGGGCAGAAGCTAGTGACTCATATAGAGGTAAGAACGGCAAGCAACTATAGAGTTTCGGTCGCGGTTACTTTAGGAGGTATCCAGTTCTGAAAGTCTACCGTACCTTCGATAAAATATAAGGCATTTTTTTTTTCTAATTTCTAATGACTGTATGAATCTGAACTGTGTGAATCTCGTCTCCCACTGCCGGACCCTTATGACAGATGCTCCCTACTGCCAGACAACTAATGCCAGTTACTTCCCACTGCCAGACCACCTTAAAGTGTAATTAATACTTTAGGTATTTTAGGGAATAATTAAGGGTGTCTAGTAGTATAAAGAAAGTGTCAAAAATGCCCGAAACTTAAAGATGAGATTCCTACATTTCCGTAAGAAGTAAGAAAAGAAAAGTGCTTTATACTGTATCGAAGGCTAGGTATACCTACCTTCAAAACTGGATACCTCCTAAACGCGATCGAAATTCCATAGTTGCTGTTCGTTCATACAGGAAAACTTTCAGCTTTTATAAAATGACAAAAATCTGGCTATCGCTGGCTCTTGGATAATCTAATTGTCATAAAAATTAACCAATGCAGAACGCTATAGTCAGAGTAACTAGTAGTTAGTTATAATGTTATTTGGTAATATAAAATAACTGTCATAAAACTGCGAAGTCTTATCACGTTATATTTATATTTAATAAATTTTGTAAGTTGAAGGAAACCAGTAGTTAATAGTATGTTTTTATGATTGCTTTCAGGGTCGAGAAATAGAAAACGTTCTTTCTACGACAAAATCGTATATTTTAAGATTGACTATTGTAACATGCAAAATATTATGAATGATTTTTTGATATTTTTTACACCAAGTATGTTTTTTCGATATGCCTATTTATATTTTTTAGGGTTCCGCACCCAAAGGGTAAAGACGGGACCCTATTAATAAGACTTCGATGTCTGTCTGTCCGTCTGTCTGTCTCCAGGCTGTATCTCAAGAACCGCTATAGCTAGAATTCTGAATTTTTCACAGATTGTGTATATCTGTTGCTGCTATAACAAAAAAATACTAAAAATAAAATAAATTAAATATTTAAGGGGGGCTCCCATACAACAGACTTGATTTTTTTCTATTTTTTGCTCTTTATCAATAATAGCAACAGGCAAGCTCTTGAAAAAAATATTCCGTTGTATTTATACTTTGATAATTGATGGCAAAATTAAAATAAACTTAAAAAATTATTAAATTCTCATAAAAAACACAATTTTTTGGCTATTTTTACTCTTTAATGGTACGGAACCCTACGTGCGCGAGTCCAACTCGCACTTGACCGATTTTTTAAATGTGGTTTTAAAAAGGAAATTCTTAGATAAAGATCAGTAAAAAGACATTAATGCTCTTACGACCCTGTTGAATCCGTACAAAAAAGGCATAACGTTACTTATGTCTAATGAGACTGATTTTACCCCGCCGAATAAAGAAATAAGGGACAAATTTACCCGAAATATCAAATGAATCGTCTTATTTTAAATTTCATAACAACCCTTACGTAGTTATGCGATAATTTCATAATGAATTTCATAGTTGTTTAACAATATTTTTAAATAAACACAAAAAACCTTCTCCTGTAAAGTAAGCTCTTTGCAATAGCGCCCTTATTCGTAGGATATGACGCTATGTCCTTTCCCGGGACTCAAAGTTTGTCCATACCAAATTTCATCAATATCGGTTCAGCGGTTTGGGCGTGAAGAGGTAATAGACAGGCAGATAGACAGATAGACGGCTGACGGACAGACACTTTCGCATTTACAAATACAATATTAGTAATATGGATTTTCAGAGAGAAGTAACCTGCACCCTTCAAATACTGTAGTGCCTAGGACAAGATTTTAAATGTCCGTATGGTTGCTCGAGCACATACGTCATTCTCGCAACATAGTCGGCCTAGTCCAAAGGATTGAGCAGATCAATACGTCTGGGAGTCCTGGGACCAACCATGTGAATAAGAATAAGTTTATTTTGACAATCACACAACACAATATTATTACAAAAATACACAAAGAAATAAAGAACACAAAATTACAATAATAATTATTATATTGTGTGACGTCAAAACTGGACCCAGCTCAGCATTAGCAGCGACTTACGAGTCTTCTGCACTGGTTTTCTGCTGGGATCAAAGCTAAAGGTGTGACATCACAATATAAATTTTTAAAGCTAGCAATAAATCAAAATAACAAAAATAAAATATAAAACTACAAAAAATAAAGAATATAAGTGGCAGTCTTACTTTGCCTAAATGTGAAAAAAGAAAAAAAAAAATAAACTATAAAAAAAAACAGATTTTTGTGTATGACACTAATTGACACTTCTAAGTTCTAGGTTATTATAATGAAACGTGGTTTGACGTGGCGCGTACTTTATCTGCCCTAAACAGTAAAATCTAATGGACAAAACAATGATGTTTTACATTAATATACTAAGTTGTAGGGTGTGCAATAATTTAGTCGCAGTACAAAAGCAGACGGACGGAGCTTAAACGGACGGGAAGGAATTGCGCCTGATAGTCCCGGCACCCGAACAACCCTACACCCTGTGCCTACACCACTGCCAGAGGTGCATACACGGAGAGGTTAGGTATTACGCTGAGAGATGTAGGATGTGGAGTAAATGACTTCTGTAATGACCACAAAATGTTATTTTTTTGTTTTTTTGTTTGTTTTCTTTGTGCGGGTTTCCTCACGATGTTCCCTTCACCGGCCGGCTTTACGAGCCAGTTCCGGTTTTAGCACTACCACCGCCCTGGGCGAGATAATTTCGGCGCCCAGGGTGCTGGTAGTGCTGAAAAAATTGGCGCCCCTTTTGTTTGCCTTCAGCGCCCCTTTGCATCCGGCGCCCTGGGCCGTCGCCAAGTGTCCTCCCCCCCTAACGCCACTGGTACGAGCGTCCGCATTATGTACTTGAGATCTGAAAATGTCTCATTGGTACATACCGCGACCTGGGATCGAACCTACACCCTCTCGAGTGCGAAACAAATATTATTTAGTCTATGTACCGGGAATCAAACCTACGAATTCTACGAATAATCCAAATAATACAGAGTCCATTTTAATAACAATTAGTAGCTGCTCCGCCCCCCTTTTTCTATCGCACCTGTTATAAAGTGTTAAAAAAAATATCTTCATTTTATCCAAAAAATATTCAGCCTGGAGTCTGGACTGACACGATTATTTTAGCGAAATACTCAACTTAAGATACATTTTTATTATATTTATTAATACAATATTTATGTATCTTAAAATAAAATATGTAAGTATAGCCCTAATTGTAAGATTTGCCCGCAAAAAATAATATACAATAAACTCAATTTTTTTGCTCGAGTAGATATAATATGTCGAAGTTTTAAATATGCAAATTACTGGAATATTTTAATATTATCTTATTTGAATCTTCAGATGGTTGCGCAGGCAGATGTAGAGCGAAACCATATTATTATTGCTCAGTTGCGTTTCGTTGCAATTTGTGTCGCCGTAGAGTCAACTCTTCAATAGTAATATTTTGTTTATTATTGCTATAATTTTATGATAGGCGGTATGCCACATTATTGCATTGCCTCGTCGGATGCGAAGTTTAAACGAATTGACGGAGAAGAACCGAAGCTCTGATTGGCCGGTATTTTTATATTTTCTGCAGTAATATTTGAGAACAATTAATTGATTTGTATTTGTCGCCGCAGCGTCGACGGAAAGCAGATGCGGCAATCACAAGTCAACAAAAAAATATTTTTTTCTTGCGCATGTTATTTAATGACTATTATACGATTGTTTACATTAAAAATTAACCTGAAAAACACAATTTTTAACTAAACAATAAAATTCGATTTTTTAGTCTAGGTGAAGATAAAATTATAAGATTTTTGCAAAAATCTTAGAGACTAACGCTAAAATAGCTGAAAACTTAAATGATTCGACAAATAGAAGGCTTTGTCAAGCCTATGAAATAATTTTAAGGCAAGGATGTTCCTAAAATTAGCAGGTCGATGTCTGTCAGTACGAATATCGACGTAAAGGACATTAAAATAATAATAAAATAACAATATCAGCGCGCCTTGTACAGTGGCGGTTACGACGTTCACCGCGTTCTTGATAGGGCGAAATAGGAGAAAATTATGCATTTTATTTTATTTTTTAATGACCGAATCATTTATTTAAAAACTATTCGGTGATTTTGTTAGAACTATAAAAAAGCTCTCCTTTTTGTAAAAAAAAAATCATATCATTGTCATTGCAAATTACAAGATGTTCGAATTTGAAGTGTATTTTTATGGTAATATTCAAGATTTTTTTATAGAATTACCATGCCATTTTTCAATATTCTGTTCGGTTATTTTGTAACTTTGTTCCTTTTTGAGTCTACATCAATTTTGGTGTAAGAGAATTCCACATAATTTCTTCAGACTGGAAGCTTAAAAATCAGTCTTTTCGAACTGGCCTCGCCTTAAATTTCCTTTTAAAAACCAGAAAAAACTAGGAGCGCCACATTATATCAGGTACTTACTGCCGAAGTATACAACAAGCTATATTTGGGATATACTCACCTAGATGCAAAAAAAGATTAATTTTTAAATTTAAATTAAGTATATATTTTTTTCACCTTTTTTGGGAATATAAGCAACGGTATAAACTAAACTAAGGCATATAGAACGGTCAGTACTGAAGCACTTCCTGTCCTGTCGGGTGTTTTGCCTGTAGACTTGGAAATACAGCGCCGAGCTGCTTTATATTACAAAAATAAAAAAATTACGACCCCAGATTTCTTAAGCATGAGAGACAGAAATAAGGTGAATAGATTGTTTGAACCACTAGACATTACACTACAAAATCTTTTATCCGAGTGGCAGGATCGGTGGGATAACTCGATTAAAGGTCGGCACCTGTACAATTTCTTTCCTTCAGTTCGCGAACGACTCGCCATGCATTGGATAGAAATAGATCATTGCGTTGCACAATTCCTAACTGGTCACGGCAATTTTAAAGCTAAACTTCATAGATTCAAGTTAGTTCCATCTCCTCTTTGCGAGTGCTCGACCGAAGACAGCCCGCAAGAACAAACTGCTCATCACATACTCTGGGAGTGCGGTCTCTGGCATGAGGAAAGAACCGATTTATTAAACAGCCTCCAATGTGTCTCTGGAGTCGTATATTACGATGACCTCGGAGGCAGCGCAAAGAATTTCCGTGCTTTCAAACGTTTTTGTCATAAATTCTATTGGAAACAATCGAACACAAGTTTGCCATTAGAAATAAATGTCTTTTTTTTATGAAGTAGGCATATTATATTAAGCATAATTTTTTTTTTCCCGTGGTGCTTCCCCCTTTTGTTCGGACATCAATGTCATTACAATTTTGGCTGTCTCCCGCTTTGCTTGGGGAGGGAAATTGGATATCTCCTACTCCTCCTACATTTCTTCTGATTAATTTCGTTGCGGGTCCCAAGACAGATTTAGCTTGTCCCTCGGGCATCCCTGAGATCATATCAAAGGGTTTTCGTGGTTGGTTACCACTGTTGATCCTGGCGACACAGGAGTTGCAGTGGTGGGAATGTGTGGTGGGCCTTTTGCCCGTTAAAAAAAAACGGTATAAACTAAAAAAATAATTATATATTTTATCTTTTACTACATAACCGAAAGAAAAAAATGCAGGTTTTCTTCAAAATTTGAAAGTTCATGAGGTCTCAGATTCTATAAAAGCAAATTTTATGAGTTAAAATCATTGTTTCTATAACTTATTAGATGTAAGACATCCAAATCGGGTACACAGAACTCATGCTCAAAAATCCTGTTGACTTGTGTAATTCGTTATTTTGTTGCAAAGACGCAACAAAAAAAAAACAATGTGAAAATAATTATTAGAGTCCGACAAGGCTTTATATGAATATGTCAAACTGTCAATGGGCGCTGCTGCTGGTAAGGAGAACTGTCAAAAATGACGTTTTTGTATGATAGAAGCGTTAGTTCCTTTTCTCGCCACGTTCATAAACAGCCTTGTCGAACTGTATGTACACATTCAAAATTAAATGTATTCAGAGTTTAAAAAATATTATTTTTTCAAAATTGTTTCTGAACGTCGAAACTATGGTGCCTACTGCCTACCACCGGTTCGGGAACTAACCCGACGAGAAGAACCGGCGTAAGAAACTTGCACGGGGCCATCTTTTACAAAAATATGGATTTCTCTTTTCAAAAAATAATACAACAATGTAGATACAATATGACTCGAAGCCATTGACACTAAAAATATTTTAGAAACCTGTATGGGTTTACCAAGTTTGCCAAGGTGTATTGTCGTCAATGAAATCATTGATTTTATAACAAACTTTAGTGAGTTTAGCATACAAACGTTTTTTCATTAGGTATCAAATTGATTTTAGAAATATTTATGAATTTTTTGCTATGAGACAAAATAATAATTTACAACGTGTGTTGATTAATGGTTCAAGATGTTTAACTTAAGCGTCGATTCTTAATCCATTCCCAGGACTGATGAAATTTTGTACGGAAATTGAGTCCTGAGAAGGTATGGAGTTTATATCCAAGAAAAAGTTGCAGATGTCTAATAAAATAATATACTGAGAATATGAACTATCTGGTACATCGGAAAACAACTCTATGAGGGTTCAAAAAACGACGAAACACTTCGAGAAAAGGTAGGTAGAGTGCCCTTGCGATTCGTTTGGCTCGTCTCGGCGGGTGCACTACCGTGCACCCAGATTATGATATTTGAACCAAAGAAGGTAGTTTTCAATTTTGTTCCACTTTTATTAGCTTTGCTGTAACGTTTATATACTATAGTAGAAAATATATGGTCACTGTTAAACATTTGTGTACTAACGCACTAAGTTTTTTTTTTTTGTTGAAATATGAATGCAGTCTGCACTCTGCAGTCATACCTAATTTTTTTGTGGGATGATAAGTACACAAATGCTTAACAGCGTCCAATTGTAATACTCGGGAGTATCTATTTATGAAGTATATTTTATTTTACATAACTTTTTCTCGTATCCATTAACTCGAACGTAACTCGATCATTTAGGGTCAATTTATACTAGCGCAGAGAAGAAGCGCATCGAAGCGAATTACTAAAACTGACCATAACAAATTCAACCTTAGACGCGAGCATTCGCGCGAATGCGCCCGACCAACGCTGATAGGTCTCGCAGAAGTAATGTGTGCGTTACGCTCTGGAGTTAAGGGCACCGTCTTCCAAATTCACGTTTCTAGAATGAGTAATTTTTAAAGAAAGCGCCATTCAAAAAAACTGAAAAATATATACATGTATAGATACATCTTTTAACTAGTGACTTTTTTGGTTAGAAACACAATACAGATAATTTTACTCGATAAAAAAAAATTCCTAAACAACCTCGATTTTAAAAACATTTTGAGTTTTAAATAGGACTTACAGGGACTCAATCAAAAAATAATTTGGACAGTTCGATTACTATTAAAATTTTACAGGGAAATGATTGGATACATGTTTAATCATAATATTTTTTATCTAAGTAAAAAGGTTTTTTCTCCTATTTCGCCCTATCATGGACGCGGCGAGCGTCGTAACCGCCACCGTACAAGGCGCGCTGATATGAATGTTATTTTAATGTCATTTACGTCGATATTCGCACTGAACAGACATCGACCTGCTAATTTAGGGAGAAGGTGCCCTTAAGGTTGAATTTGCTATGTTCAGTTTTTGGGAATTCGCTTCAATGCGCTTCGACTCTACGCTAGTATAAATTGACCCTAACAGATTTTTTCTGAGATTAAAGATTATAATTACGGAAAGGTCAGTTATTGATCACGTGGTTCAGTAAGCGTGATTTATAATGAACATTAATCATATTTTCAAGAAAAAATGCTGTTATTGTCAACGGACGTAAAAAATGTAACAATTTCATTCATTGAATTTCATTCATTAATATTCACCATATTCCTGTGTATCCGTCTCTCTGATAGTACAATGACCTTAAGGGTCAGTGCAGACAGAAAGGAGAGCAGCGGAGAGTATTTTATTATGGCACTTGAAAATAAACTTTAAAATTAAAACACTGAAGTGCATAAATGCTTGAACCTTACAAGAAATTCTCGCGCGTCCTCGAGGATACGCGGGAATCCCTTATCGCACTTTAGTGTCATAATTTTAAAGTTTATTTTCCAGTGCGTTAATAAAATCCTCTCCGCTGCGCTCCGTTCTGTCTGCGCTGGCCCTAAAAAAAATTCGAACGGGGAATATGTATCTACTTAATGAAATTGTCGATCGATTAGCATGTGTTTTAAATAAAAGTAATTTGTAAATACTAGGGAGATACTGAAAGTATGCTTGAATTTTAATAAATTGGTACTACTTTGGAAGCTGATATCATGAGTATAATAAACAAAAATAGGAAATTAATAACGGGGAAAGGAATGTTCATTTACTGAAGATTATTGCTGTATTTTTATTATAATTTTGTAGCTTTCAAATTATGAGTTATAAGGCTCTAAAAAACGGTAAATTACGGAATCTCCGTAGGGGGACCGCCTGAATGTATTTTCTACTGATTCTATGCATTCGGACTTCCGAATACGTAAAACGAATTCGGCAATCGTATGCGAAAAAAGTGTGTATGCGGCCAGCCTTAAGGTCATTGTACTATCAGAGAAATGGATAGACAGGAATATGGTGAATATCTAAAATTTGAGCGCCACCTCAAAAAATTTAAACAATAAACAATGTGACAGCGGTGCCTACCGGCAACCGACGTGTGGGGCAGCATTTAAAAATAAATTAAATCGGCGTAACAGTGTAAGTTTCAAATCATGTCGATTCCCAAAAATGGTACATTTATGAATTATTTATTCGTTAACAAGAATTCGTTCCGGGTGCAAGGAAAATGTTTAAGGCAGAACCTTGTGAACCTGTCCAGGTTACAGGGGGTTCAAGAGTTTTATGAACCCTAAACGCAAGAGCGTACAAACAAATAGTTACCTTTCCGGTGGTGCCAATGTAGATATTACGACGCTTCTACGAACTACTACGAACTTATTAAAATATGCGCCCATTGTAGAAGCAATCCGAATACTAAACAAAGTGAGCATCAAATTGGACTTATTTGTATGTCCTTTGAGTGAGTTCACAAAAGTGACACTATCAGTCATATTTTATGCATAATAATACAAAAAAATGTAATATAAATTATAATCTATTTACTACGCTATCGAATTGGATATCAGTCTGTAATGATATTTGTAAGAATGTATAATAAATAAATAAATAAATAAAATTATGGTACCAATAGCTTAGCATCAGGTGATCGGTTTGCTTATTTCCTGGGTCATATTTGAATATGTATAGCAATAATAACAATAATCTTTATTGGCATTAAAATTTTCAATTTTCAATTGTAATATGATCTTCTACACTACGTGTCCCTCAGCCATGAAATGAAATAAAGTTTTAATCTTCAATTTAATAAAGTACTTTATTTTAACAGGAATTTTATATAACTTACTGTGACTTACCTAAAATAGCACGCGCCATGCTACACTTCATCCAGTCTTTTAGCACATCCAGAATAAACAGTGATCACAAAAAGATAAAAAAAGGAGTAGAATCACAAAAACGGATAATATCAAAATAAAACTTTAAATTGAATAGGAGTTAAAACTAAAAACATCTTCGTTAGCACAAGTTACCTGCTGACTGATTTAAAACTTGCAGGTTTTGATGTGGTTCCCCGGTGGGCGGTCACACGAAATCTACAACGTCATGACTGGATTTCCCAAACCGCTTTTTTGCGCGGCAAGGCTGAAAACCGTCCTATTTTTTAACCGACTTCCGAAAAGGAGGAGGGATGTTCGGCTGTGGTTTTTTTTTTTTTTTTTTTGTTTTGTATGTTTAACGATTACTCCGCCGTTTGTGAACCGATTTTCAAAATTTTTGTTTTGTTGTATTAGGTTTCACTCCAATTTGGTACCATATTCACAAAAATGATGACCTGATGATGGGATGGGATGAGTAATCGAGGGAACTCCTCGAAATTCAAATGGAAACATATGGTGATTTTGGTTTGATATGAAGTATTCCAGGCATATGTTACCAAAAAGTAAGACTTTGCACCAATATATACCATGGTTCGAAGGTTGTGAACAGAAATCCGACCTCCTCAATATGTTTGGGGGTTTCGGCTTTAATTTAAGAACTGAAATCACTACCCTTACACCATGCATCATCATCATCATATTATATAACATCCTGATGATGGGATCCATAAGTAATCAAGGAAACTCCTCTTTATATGGAAACATATTATGGTGATTTTGGTTTTATGAGAAGTATCCTAAGCATATGCTACCAAAAAGTAAGATTTCGCATCAAGGTATGCTATGGTTCCGAAGATACTAAGAGAACTCCGGATTCCTTATAGATACAAGTTTGGGGGTTGGGGTGCTGTTTTAAGAACTAAAAGCATATGCTACTATGGAAATTACATTATCATCATCATCACTACCACGTTAGAGTCACTAATGTTACATGGTAGTATCAGAGTAGACAGAAATAAGGAGTACCTCGACTTGAAACAAACAGGTGAATATAATATTACGCGAGTTGGGCGCGATTGTCACTTTCAACATGTTTCCAGGAGTTTTGCCGGGAATGTGAAAGAGTGATGTTGTGTTTTTGTAATATTTTCCTAAAATTGTGTTAGATGGGTTTTTAATGTGTAATATTGGTAGGATATTAACCATTAGATATTCTTTATCGTGCACAAGTGTAGGAAAGTGATACAATATCCAGAAACGTGCTATTTTGTGTTCCCTCCAAAACTCTATCGAAAGTTTCAGTAAAGCGTCTACCACTTTACTGAATCGAGCGAAAAAAAAAAAAACATGTTTCCACAATGCTGAGTAACGTATAAGTACCATAAAGTTATTATACCTAGCGGAATAGAGAAACAAAGGCCTGAGCAAGAGAGATGTCACTAT